>CM073492.1:36888333-38273750 GCA_037074585.1 Biancaea sappan
GTAATCATATATTCACAGTAGGTAAATCTTGGAGCCTTTTTGGGGAAGATTAAACTTGGATGGCATTTTGGAATAATAATATTTTTGTTTTCAGTTTTTGCTAAATCTATAATCCAGGAGTAAATTAGCATATACCAAACTACCAAATATTTTGGTCGTTAAATTACTCCAAATAACCTTGTGTCAAAAAATTGAGTATTATTCAGTATCAGGAGAGTTTCTTACGCGGCTGTCTATACGCTGTTGTGTTAAATGGCCTAGCATCTTGAATGCCTTGTAATTGTTAGCGGGCGTCAATGGAGATAAGAGTAGTTTTAAATTATAATGTATATTAACCATAAAATTGTTATATATTGGGTATTTAATGCTATAATGTATGTAAATATTTGGCTTTATAAAAAGGCTCTCTTATATTCGTCTTAGTTTTGGTTATTTTTGTGCATGAATTCTCGTTTATCAGTAGTACATTATCAAGGCTCTTGTTTAAAGTCTTCGCATGAAAGCATCTCAAAAGACCTAGGGCACATTTGGTATCACTTCCATCTTTCCTTTCCTGCTGGAAATCTCGCGTGCTCTTCAGCTTCAGGCATTTGGTAAGACCATCAACAGTGAATGCATGATTACTTTAATGGAATTACGGCCTATTTTTTCCATCGTTTCTGTACGGCTTTTTTCCATTTGAATTCGGATGGAAAACTGATTTTTCATCGAAAAAACATGGTCATCTTCCAAAATTGCCCTGTACCTTTGTCAATCTCACTTTTGTCTTGAGATGAAGCCCTAAGAAGCACAACTTGAAGGCGTTGCACTCTTGGAGCTCGAAGCTTGGAGTTTGTGATGCCTATTTTGTCGCCTATATTTTTTAGTTCACTTTTACTTCTCGTCGCTTTGATTTTGTTCCTCTCACTCTCGATTTTCTTCTCTGATTTGTGTTTAACTTCTCGTCAATTTCCTTCTGTTTTCACTCTGTTTGTGCACTGTTCTGATGATGAGGGTGACGACGATGGTGGAGGACAAGGCTGAGAGGGAGAGAGAGAAAGAATGAAGATGAGAGGGATGAAGATGAAGATGAGGTTGAGAGGGAGAGATAGAGAAAGAATGAGGAGATGAGAGATGAGGAATGAGAGATGTTTTTTTTTTAAATTTTTATTATAAAAAATAATTTTAAATTAGGGATAATTAAAGGGGTTATATTTAAAAAAAGGATTATAGTGAAATAAAAAAGAAGTTAGGAATTTTAGTAAATGTGTTCTATATATTCTGTTTTTTTTTTTTTCTATACATACCAAATATATTTTTTTTTAAATTTTTTTTATCATATACCAAACACAAATTTTTTCTTTTTTCTTTTCCTTTTTATCTTTCCTTTCGTTTCTTTTCTTCTACTACATACAAAACGAGCACTTGGAAATTTTCAAAGGCTGCACCCATCACCAGATTAGGAGTGGCCTTCAGACAAATATTTGGTATGACTCTTGGTTTAGTAACACCCCTCTCAGACAACGAATAGCTGGCCTGGCCTCCTCTGCCTAAATGAAGATTTTAAACTTGTCCATTCTATCATTCAAGTCAATAATAATCGGCCTACCTGGAACCTTTTCTTACTTTCCTTTGAATTACCACAAAATATTTAAGATGAAATAATAGCGATAGCCTTAATCCAAAATATGCCTAATGAGAACGACATCATTTTTTGGAACCAAACAAACGACAGACACTTCCAATATTATATCAGCTTATAATAATCTTATCAGACAAAATTTGGAATCTATAAATCTTATTTGGATTTGGAAAAACACTTTTCGTCCACGTGAATAAAATGTCTCTTGGAAATGCTACCTAGAAGGAATCCCAACAGCCACTAGATTAAATTATATAAATTGCCTTCCTTCTGCATTTTGCCCTCTTTGCCAAATCTGTGAAGAAACCACCATCCATGCCCTTCGAGACTGCCAAATGATCAAACCCATATGGGCTTCCATGCAATAACCCGCTCACTTCTTAACCTAAAATCTCCAAACCTGGCTCATAAAAAACAACAAAACTACAACAACCAAAATTCTCAAAATTCCTTAGGACACCCTTTTTCTCTTCACTCAAAACCATTTGGCTAACTAGAAACTAAAATTTTTTTTGAATAGAAACCCCTTAGAGGCTTAGAGGCAATGAACTGTCAATACCCCTATTTTTAAAGCTGCAAAATATTGGGCTAATTTAGACCTCCCCAAAAAATAAACCTCAGTCAAAACACCCTCGAATCACCTGAAAAAAAAAAAAAACTCTCACTCATGGATGAAACTCAATACTGATGGTTCAATGCATGAATCCTTGTTGGGTGCTAGTGGATGTATGCGTGATGAGTATGGAAACTAGATCATGGGTTATGCAAAATTTGTTGGTATGGGAAGCGTCCTTCATGCTGAGTTGTGGGCAATTTATGACTAACTCTTGCTTCAACTCTTAATATTCAGAACTTTGAAGTAGAACTTCGTTCAAATATGACTATCAATATGGTTAATGGTAATTGTAATGAATTACACCAACTTCATCCTCTTATTCTGAACTGTAGGTACCAACTTTCTACTTTTATTAACATTAGAATAAGTCTTCCCTTTATTATTTATGTCATTGGTCCTTTTGCTTTACATGAAGCCTACAACAAAGATCAAATGTATTTTTAGCTGCAAGCTGTCTCTCCCCCATCCCTCTGGCTGGTTTTGTTGTTTGCTCTTTGGTTCTCACTGCATGATCTCCTCTCGGTGTAGCTACCTCGTTTCAAGCTTTTACTGCTGTTGGGTTACTTCTTCGCTGATGATTGTAACTTATGTGGTGTCTTATCTTTATTTTATGTTTAGAGTCTGTCTCGTGAAGTATGTATTCATTTATCAATGTTGTATTTCAGGGACCAGGAATGAATTGGAAGAATTCATACATAAAAGAAGACAAAATTAAGAAGAAACTGATATGGACACGTGACCTCGAGAGTTTGTTACAAAGGGAGACCACATGGCACCAAATGATGATAGCAAGGGAAGGAAAATGATATGGACACGTCACCTTGGGAGTTTGTTACAAAGGGAGACCACATGGCACCAAATGATGATTGCAAGGGAAGGAAGGACCAAATGCTGCGCCAACACGTGAAAGATGAGAGAGAATGATAAATAGCAGTCTGTGGTGTGTGAGGAGGGTGTGAATGGAGAACCCAGATCCCGTGCTTACAGGACAAGCACTGTGCTTAGCCTTTAGCAACAATTTTAATTATTGTTAAAGGTTTCAGCAACGGTTAAAATCGTTGTCAAAAGTTTAAAACCAATCGTTGTTGCTAAAGGACAAGCATGCGAGATCTCGTTTCGTGGATGGATTATTTGTTCATTACAGAAACAGTGTGACATTAATCAAAATCACATCAAAACACATTTGACCTCTGCCTCTGTCTCTCTCTGCTCAAAACAGAGCTCCCATGCAAATCAATCCAAGCCCCACAACACAACCATCCCTAACCCCACACTCCCACTCCTCCGAGGACGATAACAACCCGGTGTCGCTGCTCGACGGAGTCTCTCCCAATTTATGCAAGAGACATTCCAACCGACACGTGGAGTATGCTATGGCTCTTCCATCAATGAGATGCCATAATATGAGCATCCCAATGTTGGCGAAGAACAAAGCAGCAAAAATGTTGCGACGCTTTTGTTGGCTTTTGGGTCACGTAATTCATTTGAAGGGTTTGTCGAGCGCCGCTTGTAGAGCCAAGGGTCAGAGGAGGAGTTAGATTTTGAGGGAGGGTTTGGGGTCTTCATCATCGCAAGGACATGAATAATTGTTGTCTGTCCCGCTGCTGTGCTCTGTAGTTTGAGAGAGGAGCGAGAGGAAAGTGGGAGTGAAGTCTTGGGAGGTAATTCTGATAGTTAAGCAGCAACAAGCGCCACGTTAGCTGCAGCAAAACAGGCTTCGAGGTTTAGTGTTGGATGTTGGCACTCATCGTATGGATGCTGAAAAAGTTGCAGACTTGCAGCAGAGGAATGTGCTAAGTGTTGGACCGAAAATGCAGCACAGTCTGGAGCGCGGGATCCATGCGGAATCAATGGCGGAGATCAAATTGCTCAGTGCAGTACTTGCCTTAAATGCAGAGGGTCTCCTCGCTCTTTTGATAAGGGGGGAAAAAAAAAACTTTCCTTTGTTATCTTTTCTTGTCCATGGACTATAGAAGCATGGATTTGAATGAGTTATTAAGCAAAGAAAGCTATGATCATATACTATTGTTGCAGTTCTAGGTGACTGAGGTGGATAGAGGCATTCGATTGGCAAAGAGAAGTATTTTTTTTTTTTAAGAAAAACATAAAAAACACAAGTTAGGATATCCTCCCAAAAAATAAAAAATCTATTGGTGGAGGTAAATCTGAATATTCTATATTAATATCTATGAATGTAGTAGCCGCTACTAAATAGATTAATTAACTCAAATTTTTTTAAAAAGGAGAATGGCAGTTATTTTGAGAAAATATCCATGTTGGAAATTTAACTCTAACAACAACAATGACAACAAAATATGTTACCATTCTATGCGTGTAGGTGGTGGTTTAATTAGCAAGTTGTGATATGTTTAAACTTCCAACTTTAGAGAGTTGTGTAATTTGCTTTTTTAAGAATTGGCAATAAACTTTTTAATTTTTGTGCAACATAATTTTTTTATTGATTTTTTTCATTCAAAATTCTTACTTTACTTATCCATGTAGGTTAAAAATTCAAATTAACAAAAAATATATTTAACATATTATCTTTGGAGGCTTTATGTTACAAAAATGTCGGGGAAACTGACAAAAACAAATTATTATTTTGCCATTTGAGATGACAAGCTCAATGCATGTTTTATTGATTTGACCTCTTTAAAGGAGCATTTGTTTATATTTTTTGAAAGTTTGAATTTGATTTGTTTATTTTTATTTTTATTAAATGTTTAATAGCTTAAATACATTTTATTTAATAAGATTTTATGAAAGTCTCAAAAATTTTTAAAGATTAATTATTTTAAATATATTTTTTACTAATATATATTTAATGCATCTAAATATTTAAAAAGACAACTTTAATTATTTTGTATTTAGATTTAAAAATAATATCTTAATATTACTCAAATATTTTAATCTTAAAAAAAATGCCTCTTAAGTCTACATAGATAATTGGTGTTCAAATTTTAGGAGGAAAAAATTGTTGACGAGTTATACCGTGTCCTATACAAAATTAAAAGTTAAAAAATTTATTAACAATTTTTAAAGTTGGTAGAATAAATTGTACAATTTTCTAAATTGATTAGACTGTTTGGCTCTCTCACTCTCCCTCTCTCCACGTAGATATATATATATATATTCCTTTTATTTATGTTTAAATAATTATGAATTAATTTTTAATAATTTTATATCTAATATATTAGTAATTCGATCACAATTAATTCATTGGGTAACGATAAATTAACCCACCCCCCCCCCCCCCCCAAAAAAAAAAAAAAAAAAAAACTACTTACCCCGAATTCTGGTTGGATGAGAACGAGAATATGACAATTGAAAGTAGAAGGACGAGTGAGTAGGCAGCGATGAGTGGGCGTGGTTCATCAGATGAATTCTCAGTGTTGGTGTTGGCATCAGACTTAGGGGTAGATGCCCGTCCCTTTTTGACGACTCACAACCACGATGAAGAACAAGAGAATTGGCATGACTGTGCTCAGCACCTCTTTCCCGACGAGGACTTCTCCGATCTCGATCTCTTGCACTTCTTCAGTCTCCATGGCTCTGACAATCGCGGGAATCGGATTCTCCGTATTGTTGGCAAGTATTATCCCGGTAACCAAATTCCCCCTGATTTTACCTTTCCCCTGCTCCTGTATTTCTTTAATTTGGGCTTTTGATGACTAGCATAATCTTAAACCGTATTTTTGTTGGCAATTGTTGATTGTTTAAGGCTACTTGTAAAAAATTGATTATCGCATGCCAGGAAATAGGTGTCATTATATTATTTATTACTCATACCACACTTGAATTTGAACATTTTTATATTTTCTTCTGTTCAGTCATCTGATAAGTAGGTTTTCAATTTTATTTTATTTTTTTTTTGGGTGGGAGGGGGGCTATTATTTTCTTTTTGGCTTTGTATGGTATGGGGGTTCAATCAGAGATCCTGTGGAGGGAGTTATACAGGCAAGTTAATAGTCTATTCTTCTGTTCCGTCATGTATTGTAAACTGAAGACTTCCTTCCTGACAATATAGCTATGAATTTGTGAGATTGTATAGTCCTAGAGTTGAAAGTGAGACAGAATGGAAGGGATTAAAGGGATTAGTATAACTAAGATTATAGGCTGCATATTTAGTTTACTTGTGACACTTAGGGGTATTAAAAGGATTAAAATCTCCACTGTTTACTTTTCACCCTGAGTACCCCAATCTTGATGACTGAGATATTCCTATTGGAATTTATTGTGCTTTCAGTTCCCCTCTATTCCCCTCCATTCCCTTTCAGTAGAACTGTTGAACAAGTGATTGGCTTTTTAAAAATCTGTTGCCATAGTTTCCTTTCTTTGTCAAGCAACATTTCCTGTGGTTATGCCAGGGAGGGTATTCGTATGTTTTTCCTCATAAGTGGATGTGGATTTGTGTTTCTTTGACCCAGAAATAATTCCTGCAGGTATTCATTTCGTTAGTCCAATTTCAGGAATAGAAGAAAAAGATAGAAAAGTTTTGTTATAATCCAGTCAACATATCAAAGCCAATTTCCCATCTTTAAGGGATGTTTTCTTTTAATTATCAATAAAATAGATCATAATATACAAGGTTTCTGAGATTGTTATACGAACTCTCTGTTAAAATAGTAATTTTTGGGTTTCTAATGGCTATCTCTAATATACTATGTGGTTTTACATTCTTACTGGTTGTATTTTATTAAACTTCTGCCTAAATATCAGTTTGGATGGGCATGTGACCTCTTTTTACAGCGTGAGTGGCATTTGGTTTTTAGGAAAGCATTTTTCCTAATTTAATGTTTCATTATACTGATGGTCAATTCTGTGATATACCCCATCATTTGGACCTTCAAGTTTGCTCTATCTGTGTGGATGCAGTGTGTAAATCTTGGAAGCTCTTCACACTGATAGGGCTGAATTGCCCTAACATCGATGTGATTTTTCATTCTAAATTAGACATTTCAAATCTAGCCTCAAATTATATAGACCCCCAAAAAAAAAAAAAAAAAACCTCTTCAACTTAGGGGCTTATGCAATTTAGCCCCTCAACATGGAAAGTTGACCATAGATCCTTCAAACTTTAATTTTGTGCAACATAACCCCTTCGTTAATTTTATTTTATTTTTTCCAAAACTATAACACTACTTGTCTATGGAAGTTAAAAATGGCCAAATAAGCAAAAGATACATCTAACCTAGCATGTTAAGGGGAGATTGTTGCAAAAAATGTAAAAAAAAAAAAAAAATACAACAAAGCTATTGTTTGTCATTTAGGATTATTAAATCAGATCTCTTTTGGGGGCCTTTTTCAGATTACTTTAATAAGTAGTATTAGGGCTTTGGATGGAAAAGTTAATATAAATGGTTATGTTGTACAAAATTTGAAGTTTTGGGCCTATGGTCAATTGTTAAAGTTGAAGGGACAAAAAAGTGCACAACCATCTAAGCTGAAAGGAGAAGGTTCTTTTCTTTTTGGCCAAATATATATTTTTAATGAATCCATCTTACAGTTAATTTAATTTAGTATCATTGCTTCTCTAATCTCCAATCTTTACTTTCTGTCTTTGTCTTTGCAAGTTCTGGAGTTACACTTTGAAGATCCCTGCTTTATTATTATACTTTATGTGTACTGCTAGGACAAATAAAATTCGAAAACATGACTAAAATATAGAAATGAAGACAAATAAAATAATTCTTAAAATTCTGCTTGTAATTAAGGAGCTTTGAATTTACTTATACTTTACTTGCTTTGATACTAATGTGAGGTACCTGCTCTCAAATGATTTGCAGCAACAACTGTGAGTGCAGAGCAGCTGAAGAGGTATGTTTTCCACAAAATAAGCAGTGAGTTGCCGGATGGGCCTTTTTGCATTGTTTACATGCACAGTACTGTTCAAAAGGAGGATAACTCTCCAGGCCTCACCATCTTGAGGTGGATTTATGAAGAAATGCCTGGTGAAATTAAGGACAGGCTTCAAACTGTGTATTTCATTCACCCTGGGCTTCGTTCAAGGCTAGTCATTGCCACTCTTGGCCGATTTTTCTTAAGTGGAGGGTAAGTTGTTTGCTTGTTTCTTGGATAAAAAAGAAAAAAATGCCAATCTTGAAAATCACATATTTGATTTAGACCTTTTTTATTCCTTGCCAAAAGTACTTTTTTCGTTCCTAACGTCTATTTTGAATTTCAATTTCATGTTTATCGTTTTTTTTTGCGTTGATTTCGTCTCACATTTCTTTTTTGTTTTAATTTTGTCTCTTAGGCTAATGTCCCGCGTTTCTCCATATGACATGTCTACTGCCAATGTGTCATACTAATTAATTTTAGTTTTAATTTTGTCTTAAACGTTTGACTAAGTTTCAATGTTGCTCCAAATGATACTTTTTTATTTTTTTCTTTCGCTCCAAATTATCGTTTAAATGTTTGATATATCATATGGAAGAGTACCCATGTCATTTAGAAGAGTCACTTGGAGAAGTCCATGTCTTAACGTCGTTAACCTTAAGAATAAAATTGAAACAAAAGTGAAACACGTGAAACGAAATTGACACAAAAAATGTAGAGATGTTATTGATACTCAAGGTAAGCATTAAGGGCGAAAAAAATACTTGTCTTTCTTTTTTTTTTTTGACAACCTACAATAAAGCTATCTGATGGAATAGTGAGTATTTGAAATAAAATTTGAATCAGCTTGAATCTACTATGATTTTCCACTATTGAATTAAAGTCTTGTGGTGACAGTTATTGATGGTATTTTCTTAAAGTGCTTCAATTGCTTCTTTTCTTTCTTTCTTTTTTCTTTTTTCTTTTTTTTTTCTATAGATTATATTGGAAGATCAAGTATGTGAGCCGCCTTCAGTACCTGTGGGATGACATAAAGAAAAGAGAGATTGAAATACCTGAATTTGTGAAAAGCCATGACGATATCCTGGAGCATAGACCTCTCACAGATTATGGTATTGAACCAGACCCCTTTCACTTGAGTGAGATGCCCTCAACGGCGTACTCATTTGCGAAGTACGAGGATAGATGGACAGCAAGGGATTTTGGGTCTTCTTATGGTTAATAATCAATATAGAGTAGGCTCAATCATCTGATGTGATACCCTCAAACTATGTACAAAATGGTTTTGATGTATTTTGTATCCTGTTCTGCTAGTTTTTCTCTTTATTAGTTAACTTTACATCACGGTGTCAAGAGAAAATTATTAGATGAATCTTAAAGTTCAAAAATGTTGTCCGATGCATACTTGAACACCAGTTCCTTAGCCATGCTATTTGCTATGGTACTTATGTAGGGATCTTCCCTCACTGGAAATCATTTGAAAATTTGACAATATATATCCATGTACTTGTAAGCATTGACTATTGTAGTAAGAATTAGTCCTCAAATTCCCATTTTAACAGAACTTCATATTCTCAATGGAATCAAACTGCATACTTTGGTTTCCACAGTGAAATTCGCGTCGCGTTTGTGGAGAGTATGTGTGTGTTATGTTCAACTAGTATTGCAGTTCCTCTTCACGTTGTCACCACTGCCATCTACGGACCTTGCTAACATTTGTTCTCTTTTCTTTTTTTTAAATTATTGACCTCTATTTTTTTTGGCTTTAATCAATACAAAGTGTTGTGTTAAAAATGTTAGAAATCAATTAATTTGAATGCATCAATAATGAGCTTTTTATCGAAATAAATGCTTTTATTATGAGAGTATTAGGGGCAGTTTTCAGTAATCCTTATTCACTTTTAATCGTTTTTCTCCCATGTACGAAAGTTTCTTGCCATGCGATATCAAATTATACCTTTCAGAAGTAGAAGGATTTTTAAAGCATCCTAGACAAAATTAGATGTGGATCTACTCCAACTCTTTTTAAATTCCATGTTTTGCTGTCGCTCACATTTCGGAAGTTTAAGGGAAGAGGAGCCTAATATATTAGTGGAAACTTTAATTACATACTCTAGGAGTTTGAGGCAGTATTCACAAAACTTAAGGCCCTTAGAAAATGGAGATTGAAGAGCAAATGGAATATAAATATTTTGGTTTTGTCTTAAATTCTCGTAGTATGTAATTAAAGTCTCCACTAATGTATTGGGTTCCTCCTCTTTTAACTTCTGGGATGTGATTGGCAGCAAAACATTGAGTTTGAGGGGAGTTGGAAGAAAAGAGAGCTAGAGCATATCTGTATCTAATAAAATTAGAAAGGAACGATTTCACTTCATTATGAATAGTTTTGTGAGACAAAAATCGCAACATTTATTCTAGGTTTTTTTATGCATCTCTGTTATCAGGTTCATATTAGTTTTAGCGAACAGTAGTATCCAGCGTCATTTAGCTACGATTTTGTAACTACCGTGGCTGAAAAGCACAAAATTATGGTTAAATGGCGCTGGATGTTACTATTTGTTATCCAATTCTCCTGTTATCACCCATGTAATATCATGACAAAAAAGCCCCCATAATGTTGTTCGATCTTCACATTTCATGTTCACTAAAGCTCAAGCGCGGGGGGGAGATAGATGGGTTGCTTTGGGTCGAAAAACAAAAATCAAGGTCAGCATATGCAAACCAATATATCCTAGAACTTGTTCAGATCCTTACATTCCATTTCTTGAACAATTTCGTTGTTGTGTTTGATTTCATACTTCAGGCATCATTCTGAGTTGCACACCAAATATGTGTGCCCACAATGCGAAAAACGCTGAGCACAGTGGCGAGATGAAAGAAACTCTGCCTCAGGCTGAGATGGAAGAGTATGGTTCAAGAGAGGAACATGACTATGCAGATGGTGAAAATGGCATTGCAACGATGGAGTTTGCTTCAGAGAATTGAGTCATTTATTCAGCAGAATATTATGTAGGAGAAGGAGGAGCTCCCTTTAGAGGAGCCTGAAACAGCAGGAGGGTTCCTAAAACGTTAATTCTTGCGTTGATCAACAGGGGTTTACATTACAACAGATGGTGGAAAAGCAAAGAAATGAGTGAAACCTTTTTGAATTATTGGATTTACAGGCATGAGATAATTGTTTGCAATGTCCTATCCGTGGGGCGTTGGAGGTTGTTGGGCCTTCCCTATACATGTAACATGTTTTCCTTGATTTTTAATCTTAACTTATAGGATTAATTCTTGGTGTATTGTAACGCAAATACATGTGACGATCAAGTAGTGCTTGGAGAAAGGTACTTACAAGTAGTGCTTGAATAGGAATATTCTCGATTTTTTCTTTAACTTGCGATTAATTTTGATTTTAGTTTAATTTCTTTTGTGAATTTGGCTTTACATATTTTATAAAGTTTTTAATGTCTTTTTAAATGTTAATATCATCTAATTATTTAATAAAATTAGCTGATTTTTAGGTATTATACTCCTTGTTATCACTGTGACGTTGATTTGATTTTTATATCATAACCTCAATGCGATTTACTTCTTAGTTGCATGGCTGCTTATCAGCATTCTCAACTGAATTACGTAATATAGCTCCATTTGCAAGATTACATATACAATAGTATTTCAGCTTATTTCATAAATATAAAAAAAAAATTACAAACATGTAAGACTAAATTAACACAAAAAAATATTTAAGAAAAAGGAATTTGAACTAATCCTAAATTTCTTAGATCCAATAAAGTAATTCTTAACTAAAAAAATTGTTTGAAAGTCGACATATAGCTAACCTTCTTACGGATCCGGCTCCCTATCCAATGGCCCATGATATTTCTGTGTGACTTTATTTTTTTTATTTTTTATAAAAAATAAACTAAAAAGTACAAAAACATGTGGACTATTAGATGCAAGATCCAATGGTCCACAGGAGCTCTTAGAGAAAAAATCTCTTGGAGGTGAACCGAATCCTATTCTTACACCAAAAGTACCGAGAAAACTACATAAAAGAGAAGCAAAAAGTCTTTTGTCTTGTTGTTGTTGATGGTACCCTTCCAATTTTTGGCCTTTCGATAACCTCCAGTTGTTGTCAGGAATGAGGAGAGTGCAGGGCGATAGTGACCCATCTGATGGAGAGCATCTAAAGGATACAAGCGTGCCATGCCACCTTAGCTCTAAATGCTTGCCTATTTTCTCCACCATGTGATCAAACACAATTAAAGGCAGCCACAGCTTCACTTTTGCGACCCAAAACCGTGGGCTCCATCAACCCGCATCGTTTCAATCTATATTTTTAGAATTGGTTTGATTGATCTAGATCGACTTTTAAGTTATTGGATAAATTGTTAACTTGAGTAAATAAATTAAAAAAATTAATATATATATATATATATATATCTTTATATTTTTTCAAATAAATTAATAGATAAGTAAAATAAATAATGTATCTACAAATTTCACACTTTGAAATCATAAACATCTATAATAATTTAAATATAAAGTCATAAATATTCATAATAATTCATAAAATCATATATAATATCAAAGTTCATAAAATTAGATTGGTTATTGAACCGATGAGTGCAGTGGCGGAGCCACATGTGCTTGAGGGGGTGCAGCTGCACCCCCTGGATTTTATAGAATTATATGTAAAAAAAAAAATTTCATTTTGCCCCCCCTCCTTATATTTTTTTGAACCCCCTTAATTTTTTTTGGATCCCCTTCAGTGACTCAGTCCCTCTCTGCTGTTTACAGTCATGAGACCCCCACTCCTTAGAGTTACAAAAATTTTTTTTTTATAATAGTTAATTTCTCATTCTATTATTAGGGACCTCTTTGTAAAAATTTGAAATTTGGTGTTTTTGTGCATAGTTCTAATTCTATCAAATTGGTTCATTGATTTTGTAATTATGATCATGAGTAATATATTTGTAAAGTCAATTTCATGAAATTTTTTCTTGATAATGGTTAATTTCTCATTCCATTGTTAGGGACCTCTTTGTAAAAGTTTAAAATTTGGTGTTTTTGTACATAGGTCTAATTTTATTAAATTGGTTAATTGATTATATAATTAGGATCATGAGTAACATATTTGTGAAGTCAATTTTATGAAATTTTTTCTTAATAATGGTTAATTTCTCATTTGATTATTAGGGACTTTTTTGTAAAAGTTTGAAATTTAGAGTTTTTGTTCATAAGTATAATTCTATCAAATTGGTTAATTGATTATGTAATTAGGATCATGAGTAACATATTTGTGAATTCAATTTCATGAAATTTTTTCTTGATAATTGTTAATTTCTCATTTGATTGTTAGGGACCTCTTTGTAAAAGTTTGAAATTTGAGATTTTTGTATATAGTTCTAATTCCATCAAATTGATTGATTGATTATATAATTAGGATCATGAGAAACACATTTGTGAAGTCAATTTCATAAAATTTTTTCTTGATTATGGTTAATTTATCATTCCATTATTAGGGACCTCTTTGTAAAAGTTTAAAATTTGAGGTTTTTGTGCATAGGTCTAAATCTATCAAATTAGTTGATTGATTATACAATTAATATTTAGAAAAATAAAATTTTTTTAATAATAGAAATATTTTTTAAGAGAAAATTACCATTAGATCTAAAAAAGTGAATGAAAATTTTGCCCCCCCTGATCGAGGGGTCTTGGATACGCCACTGGATGAGTGCACTGGTTCAAAAGTTAATGGTCAGATTATAATTGAACTAGTCTATCTTAAAATATTAATATATATATATATATATATATATATTAATTTAATAGTAATATAATAAGAATTCATATTTATTTTTAATATTATATATATAGTAATATAATAAGAAATTGGTGCCTTGTGTTAAAACTTAAAACATTGCACTTTCTGAATTTTGATGCTTCATCTACCTACACACGCATAATATCATTTCAATGCTCTCTTCTGGCTAGCACCAAGAGTACGGGAGCTTAAGCTTGACCTGTCTGTATTTGGACGAACCTAAACTCTTAAGATTAGACCCGTTTAAAAATGGACTGACCCGTAATTATATTATATTAGTTAGTATATAAATAATCTCACTTTATCATATTTTTATATTTTATAACATTATATTTAATAATTATAATAAATTTGGATATAAAAACTTTTATAATTTTTTAAAAATAAATATAAAATTTATTTAAAAAATAAAAGAATAAAATTATTTAAAAAAATAGTATTTCTTATTAACTATTCACTCACTATTAATAACAATATAACGTATTAGTGATGTGTGGACTACTGGAGTATTAATATAAACCAAAGTGATGTGTGGACAGTGGACTACTGCAAAGCAAACTGTGTGTGAACAATATAACATTATATTTAATAACACAATATTAAAGACATTTTGACATCATTGTAATTGATCAAACCCCCCATCCCAATCTCTTTAGTTTTTCAGTTTTTCCCATATGTTTTTCCTTTTTTAATACTCTGCTTCTCTGTTGTAGGTTTTTTTTAATAATTTTTTTAAAAAAATTAGCTTGGCCCGCAAGTTGGCCCGTGCACCTGCGGGCCTGCCTATGCTTGGCCGTATTCCCAGTACTACTTTTGGCTTTTAGTTTTTCACTTATTAGTTATTCTTAGTGTTCACCATATATCTTCATCTTCTTTGGCTGAGCATCGTCGCTGCCTTCTTCATTGTCGATTGTTGCCATCTCTGGCATACATTATCGTTGCCTCCTCTTCCTCCTTCTATTGTTGTTGCTTCTTCTCTCCTTATTTGACTACCCTAACTGGCCTCTTCTATTTTTTTTTCAATTGATGAAACCGGTCAACCCGGGTTAGCCAAAACCTAGTCGAATCAATGACTGACCAATTTGAAAGCTCGACCTGGATCAATCCAGGCCCTAGGTCTCTAAGTCCTAGGTTGACACGTTAGTCTGAGTCCTAAAACACTGGTTTCAATTAGTGAAATGGTGTTTCATTTTGCAATTTTTTTATTTATTTTTCACCAGATTCAATCTCAGTCGTCCATCTCTTATCATTTTAGGGATTAAATCCCAACCATCTAACTCTCAGCCAACTAGAACAAGCACGCGTCCCATTATTTTCCCTCAAATCATATTCAGTTGCCTTCTTCAAATATCAGTCTCAGCTAGGAAAAAAAAAACAAAACCCACATCAGAGAATGAGCTTTCGTCCTCCTAGGGACCAAAACAAAGAAGAAAACACACATAAATTTGGATACATACACAATTAAATAGCTTTCGTCCCCCTTTAGTAGGGGACCAAAACATAAAAGAAAACACACAAAATGGCCAGTATGAAATTCTAAAAATGAGATTCCTGCTTTAATTTATCAGTAAAAACCAAGGTGACAACATGAAATTGCAAAAAAGAGAATGAGCTTTTTGGTGCAATTTACTAGTAAAAATTGCAGCCGTCGTTGGGATGACGAAAGCATGATGTGTTTTCTTCTTTGTTTTGGTCCTTGGGAGGACAACTATGCATGTTTCATTTATTTTTCTTGGCTGAGATTGATATCTGAAGAAGACAAAACGACTAAATCTGATTTGGGGGGAAATAATGGGACGTGTGGCTTGTTCTTGTTGGCTGAGAGTTAGACAGTTGAGATTTAATCCACAAAATGGTAAGAGATGGATGATTGACATTGAATTTGGTAAAAACAAAAAAAAATTATGAAGTGAGACGGAATGTTTCACTAATTGAAAGTCACGAAAGTGGAGTTGAGACACGTGGCGCTTTAGCTGCCTTCGACTGCATTTGATCAGACAATGAAGAAAAAAGGCAGGCATATAAAGTGGAGGTAGCATGGCGTGCTCGTATCAATCAGATGCTCTCTATCATATGGCTCGTTGTCGACCTACACTCTCTCATTCTCGCCAGCAATTGGAGACAATCCATATGCCAATTTTTAGACCTCTACACATGTTAATTTAACATATTCTTTTTTATAACTACTCGTCAAATTATTAAAAAGAAAGTAATAAAAATGTACAAAAAATTATTTACATTTTCAATTTAATTGGAATAATTTGAGATATGCAAAAATTGACAAACCCTTTATACTTGCCATTTCCTTATGTGCGGATTGACTGCTTGTCTAGTAAGGGTCGTCGGATCTGCGAATTCAACAACTAGATGCATTTGAGCCACAGTTGACATAAGTCGATGGATCAATCTCGATCCAACGGCCATAAGATAAGGTAGGTGAAACACACCATCTCACTTACGCATCTTTTTTTAATAAAAAAGGCCTCAGCCAATGACAGAGTGAAATGTGGCTGTGGTCCTGATGGTGTGCGTAAGTGAAACGCAACGTTTCACTTATTCTTTCCTTTTTTAAAGCTCAACATACAGAGACCTAGTTGAAAGATAAAATTTCAGAAAAGCCCCAGCACTTCATGTTTTCTTTCAGATAGACCCAACTCCTTTCTTAACTTTCAGCTTTATTCTACACGTGTATTTACTTCCTCTCTAAGCACCAACCTTCTCCATTTTTTCGCCATTCCAGCAACATCTAGTCTTATCCACCATCGTCAGCTTCATTGTCGTCTCCCTATTTGTATTTTCCCTTCTCTACATTTTCCCCCTTCTCCTGCAGCGGCCATTGTTATTGGTTGTGTGTTTGTTAATGTTCTGTGTTAAGAGTTTTTTATATTGTGTAATCTCTTTGTGTTATCCCTTCTCTGCGTGATTGCTCTATTCTATGTAATTTTATTTTAGTAATATGAGATTCCTTGCATTTGATGTAATAACTCTTTGTTGTTAATTACATATTGTAGGACAAAAGTTGTCATATTTTATCTCTTTTTTCACAACCAAAGTAAACAAAAAAACTAGATTTACATTTGCAGTATTAAGATAACTAGATTAATGTCAAATAAGATATCAAGTATTCACTTATGTAGATTTTGTCGAAGGTGTAATAACTCTTTGTATTGAGATATGAAGCAAACATGCCCATCAAATAAGATATCAAGACCACAAATAAAATAATTATAAAAGTAATCCCCACAAAGCATTATGTGGTGTCGGATCTAAGGCAAAGTAAATAACTATATAATCTATCTGTAAAATATGGAAGAGCCAGCATCCACCCACACAACATAAGATCAATTAGTTTAGTGTGACCAACAATACTACTCTATGAAGAGGGAGCAACTACGATCAAGATTGTTAGAAGAAACTAATTAGCTTCAATTATTCTCAAGACTATGAACTTTATCCTTATAAGTTTATGTTCAAACCCATCCTAATTCCTAGTGTATTTAGAAACTTGTTAGTTGCTTTATATGTATCATCATACTAAGGCCACACAACAAGATGCCTACATCTTTAGGTCATATCCAATTCAATTGGGTAAGTTAGACTCATACAATATGGAACATATTATTGAATGTATACTTTAAAATTAGTTGAGGGTTTAATAAACCTGGGTGTTAATAATTAAGTGCTTAACTATAAAATTTGTTTGATTCTAATGACTACATTGTTCTTTATGTAACTACTTTGTTCCTTATTATAATCCTAACTCTTAATTACATGGTTCTAATAAATGTATTTAAATATTAATGAACTTGAAAAATTAACTCATGCCTTTAGGAATTTTTGAATTAATTTCTAATAGTTTTATTTTTTCCTTTCATTATTCTCATTGTAGTCGATTTGCCGAGAACTTCAATAGAGGCAAATTGGAAGCCTAAGGTTGAGATGAAATTTGACAATGTAGATGTGGCATGGAACTTTTGGAGGACATATGCAAGAAAAATGGGCTTCAAAGTGAGGAAGGATTTGCACATTAAAAGTAAAAAGGATGGAAAAACTATAATGTTGATAAGGTATGCATGTTTCAAAGAGGGCTTTCGGGAGTTAGAAGAAATAAATGTAAAAACTAAGAATCCTTGTAAGGAAACTAGAATCCGTTGCAAGACTAGATTGAGATTAAAACTTGTGGGGACAAAGTATAATGTGAATCAATTCATAGAGCAATACAATCATGAACTACACACTCTAGAAATTAGTGACATGCTTCGCTCGCAACAAAAAAATATCTGAAGTCCAATCATATGGGATTGAGTTGGAAGAAGATTCTGATCTTAGATAAAAGACCTTATTTGATTTGATGAGTTTGCATGTTTGGGGAAAGGTGAACCTTGGATATACTTACATAGATGCGAATAATTATCTTAAGTCACGAGGGCAAAGAAACATGGTTTATGGGGAAGCCAATGCATTGTTGCAACATTTCCAAAATCAATTATTAGAGAATCTCTCATTCTTCCATGCCTATTAATTAGACTATGAGGTGTAAATTACTAATATGTTCCAGTAGAAGCAAGGATGCTAGTTGACTATGGTTTATTTGGAGATGTGGTATTACTCGACATGACATTTCGTACCAATAAAAATAATAGGCCACTTGCTCTATTTTGTGGATTTAATCACTACATAGGAATGGTGATATTCAAGGTTGCATTGATGTAAGATGAAATTGTGGAGTTTTTTAGCTAGCTTTTTCAAACATTTTTGGAGGCTTAGCGACACAAAAACCCTTACAATCTTCACCGACCAAGATGTGACAATGGCAAGGACGTTGCCACTAAATACCTAGCCCGTTTGCCTAGGGGTGAATCCCACATTTCGAGGAAAGTTTCACAGTGCATATATGAAATTGACAATGAAGATCATTTTGAGGCGGCATAGTGTAAAATGTTGTCAGACCATAATGTTGGAGACAATTGGTGGCTAACATCAATTTGCCAACTAAGGGAAAAATAGGCAACATGTTTTATGAAGAAAACTTTCATTATTGGTATGCGAAACACACAAATTAGTAAAAGCTTAAACTCAGACTTGAAGGACCTAATGAACCTAGACTTGGACCTAGTTCAATTCTTCAAGCATTTTGAAAGAATTATAGATGACAAAAGATACAAGAATTAAAGTGTGAGTACGATTCTAAGGAGAAAATTTCGCGGTTAAGAATATTGAAGTCCCCTATGTTAAGACAAGTTTCTATGATTTATACTAATACTATTTTTGAGATGTTTCAGAGAGAATATGATGATATAGTAGAGACATGCATAAAAGAAAAAAAAATGAAAGTCAACTGGTGTTGTAATATATTATTTCTTTGATTCATAGGGAGAGAAATTACATGGTGTCTTTTGACCCATTGTCAAACATTGTTATATGTAGCTGTCAAAAGTTTGAGAACTTTAGTATTTTATATTTTCATGCTTTGAAGGTTTATGATGTCAGTAATGTTAAACTACTCCTTGACCAGTGTATTAAACCTTGATGGACAAAGAAAGCAAGAGTTGGTGTCATACACGATGTTAGGGGAAGGAAATAGAGTAGGACCCTAGGCGAGACAACATGAATTGATTTAGGGAACTTAGTTAAGAAGCAAAAAGTTTATAGCAGCTGAAGCCTCCAAGTTAGGGGAAAGATATTCTTTGATGCAAAACTTCATGTTTGAGTTGAGGATTTGTGAGCTTCATTTGATAGGAAAAAATTTAGATACAGATCTTAATGCCACCATCATCCCCACACTCAGTGCACATCACAAGCAACGAGATTCAAGAAGAAAGATGGTGCAAGAAATAAGAGATGTTGTAAAAGTTATGCTGAGGTTCAGGGAAAAAAAAGTACCAACAGTTAAATTAACTAGAGTATATAAATTGTGTTTCTATATGTCTTTAAATCTAAACCCTTTTATTTATTTGATTTTACCTTTATTATGCATATTTTATGTAGATGAATGAAACACAATTTGAAGTATCATACTCGACACCTCCGGCACCCCAGACACATGTTTCTGAAATGAATTTTACTGAAATGCTAATAGTTAGGATTCTGAAATGAGTTTTACTGAAATGTTAATGGTTACTGAAATCCTAATAATTGTACTAATTTGTTCTATTTCTTAACGTAGGTGCCAGTTGATAATTATATGTCATTGCTTGAAGCATTGCAATTTAGTCTAGGTTTTCCATATACAAACTATTGAGGTTAGTATTGGAAAGATATTAAATAAATTTATTTTTTTCAAAGTATGTGTTGGTCTTGATCATGATTGGTGTAGGCCTGTGTTTGGTATAGGTCTTTTTTTCTAGGATGAAAACAAGGTTTAGTGGATAGGGAGCAACATAATTATCTCCTACTGATTTACATATTTTGCTTTGATCATCCTACTTATGTATTATGCATATTATGTATCACATTCGATAATATGTATTTGATATCTAGTATTTTTATATACATTTTAATCCCTATTTTGCTCTATTTGCATTTTCATCTATGGAAATTCTCCCATTTTATTAAATTTTGTAATTTATTAGGTCTAAATCAATTTTGGATGAAAAATAAATTATTTTCATAATTTAAGACTTAAATTATTAAAGACTCAATTTAATCTATTTGGCTATTTTACATAAATTAATTTTGAAAATTTCTTAATAATGTGGCGCTGACATGGCACTTGTGCAGAGATGGATGCTAATGTCACATCCCAAAAATTGAGCATGTGAAAAGATACTACTCATTTGATAAAATTCTCAAACATACGTTGTTTACATATATTCTGTAAGGTTTTACATTCAACCTTAATCATTCGTTCCACACTACAGAATTATATTCATCTGATAAGCAAATATAGACATACATAGTCTGATATTTCTATCTCATCGCAAGCCTAGGAGACCTATAGAAAGTACAAAGCGTTTCTAGTATCTACATTAATAAGTACTGGTATCCCACCAGACAGAAATAGAGTGTAATTCCAAGGGGCTTCTAATCTTCCAACGGATACTCTTCTTCTTTGTTTTCTGTATCTGAAAAATAATCATAGGGAGTGTGAGTTTATTTAAAAACTCAGTAAGTAAATAACTGTACTATATAGAATATCAAAAGTACAAATACCACATTTACTCATATAATTAATTGTCTTATACATCGAGTAGTATGTGACTCTAACCCTTTCAAACTCATGAATAAGATTTCTTAGATATACAACGAGTAGTATGGGACTCTAACCCTTTCAAACTCGTGAATAAGATCTCATCGGTATACACCGAGTAGTATGGGACTCTAACCCTTTCAACTCGTGTATAAGCTTTCTTAGATATACACCGAGTAGTATGGGACTTTAACCCTTTCAACTCGTGTATGGGTTTCATAGATATGCACTGAGTAGTATGGGACTTTAACCCTTTCAAACTCGTGTATTAGATCCCGTAGATCTTTACTCATTGACAAGATAGTGAGAATTTATCACATAGCACAATTGTCATGAAATAAAATAATTTCTACATACTCTTATTTCTACCGATCATCATATACTCCCATATGAAAATTGATTGCTTACTACCCAAATAATATTGTAAATGGGACTTATATTGTACTTTGACTAGTAATATCAAATTAGCTGAGCAAGGTTATTCACTCACCTTGATGTTTGTCCAAGTTTACCTTGTTCCACACTAGAATTTGTGTAGGAAAATTTCCTAGTAAAATATATTACAAGGAAACATAAGAAAGGAAACAAAATCACGAAAATACGCAAAATTTTCCAATTGCTACAGTAACAGTTCGCTACAGTACCGGTTCGCTACAGTGCCGGTTCGCTACAGTAACGTTGACTGCTACAATACCGTTGACTGCCGACACTACAGTAACTGCTACAGTACCCGAAGAAAATTTTCCAGATTTTTTTTCCGAAATTTCTGGTCGCTACAGTAACTCGAAGAAAGATTCCAGATTTTCAGTTGCTACAGTACTTCGAATTTTGCAGAAAATCTTTCAAAAAATTCATCCTTTCCTTTCTTTTGATTCAAAACCAGAATCTCAACTCTTTTAACCGATTATAACTCAAATATAACTTCTAAAACAACTGAGATTCATGAATTATCATCAAAATCTTCAAGAACAAAACCTCCTCTGATCTTCTACATAAACTGAAATTTAAGGAAAATAATGAGATTAAAGCTTACCTTTGATCCTTACAAAGCTTTTGAACCGAACAAATAATCGAACTTCTGAAGATCAAGGAAAGGATTTGAGAAGAGAATGAAGAAAGGAGAGAAAACTTCCTCAGGCTTCGGTTGCGTGAGAAAAAATGAGGGGGTACTATTAAAACTTTATATTAAATATTTCTAATGGGTTATTCAATAACCCATGGGTATCCATAACCCAACATCCAAACACATCCAGTCAATTTACAATAAATGGACTAATTGACCATTATGAAACCACTTTTCCATGAATTTCACCATTCTTAGAATATATCCCACATTGTGCAAATATTTAGTCCAGTCATTTAACTCAATTTTCATAAATAATATTCAAAGAGAACAATTAAATATGAAAATTAAATATGACCAAAATAAATAACTAAAGTAACGTTGTAAAATTCTAAAATACTCTTAAGCGAGTTATATTCCGAAATTAACGGGTATTACAGCTAATGTGGCACTTTTGGGATAAGTAGGACGCTGACTTGACACTCTTTTCTGTTGACCTAATGACATGGACGTATGGGACCGTTATTTCAGATTTATCCAGTCTTTTTTGCCATGCATGCAGCCACCTCTTCCCAAACTTTGATGGAAATGGAAGCTTCCCTTCTTATACTTTTTCTACACCAAGAAAGCATTTTCTGTTGTCCTTAATTTATGAATCTGCATCAACATTTCAGACCTTCAGCATTTTTTGAAAGTCAACTTGAGGGCATCTAGGGTAGAATATTCCTTAGACTTTTTGGTATTAGTTTTGTATCACAAAACTTATTCTGGACTACTATAACTTAAAAATTCGTAGGCCACTTTTACCCTATCTTTCTCTCTACTGTTTTGGTGTTTTTGCTCTCATGGAGAGCTAAATTCCCATTGTAATCAGTCACTAGGAACTTGAGATGTTGTTGCTTGAACTTTCAGTGCAAGATAAATGTTTTATTCTCCATTTCATCTCATTTTCATTTTTTGTTATGTTCTTGTGTTTATGTTGATGCTAAATTCTGATATGAACTTGTAGAAGCATAAAATGATATATATTTAAGATATAACCTTGCTTAAATGATTGGGAAAGTAAGTAAAACTAAATGGCTAGGTTAGATGATATCTAACTTGTTATTTGCTTGAGGTCTTTTGAAGTTGCATCTAGTTATAGATTAATAAAGTTCTTCTTGACTATGGTTAAAAGCATTACAATTCTGGAGGTTCTTCTAGATTTCTTTTCCTAAAAACCAAATAGTGAAATGAGAATAAGACTAAATCAATGAGTTAAGTAGTGATAGTTACATTCTCATAAATCCTAGTGGCTTGTTGCCTATTCTCTTTTACTGTCAATCCAATCTGTTATTGTACTGCTGCTGGTTTGTTGCTGATTTGCTGCTGTTTTGATTCTCTTTTATGCTACTGTCACAACCAAACCCCCTCGATTTATATGTTTTATTATTAGTGTTTAAGTATTAAGAACACTTAGTTAGTGGTTAGAAGTGAGGCTCCTTGAGTGAATACGACCTGAGGATCACTATATTGTAAGATTGTCACGAATTCAATTCTGGGCGATTTGACATCGTAGTGGTGTGAACGAGTATTATGTTAATCTCAACTTCGAACACTCTAATTATGCATTATGCATATTATGTTAACTTGTGACACATATAGTCAAATAAGTATTATGCATATTATGTACATATATGTATTATGTTAGTCTCAACTCTCAACCAAAAAAAGGAACAAGAAAGAAAGACACTATAACTAATAAATAACCATTTTTGTATTTAATAAGTATTTGAGATAAAGGATCATTACAACTTCATAACAACACTATAATCAGAAAGGCATTGTAACCAGAAAAATGTTCAGCAACATGGTGGTCCTAACTTCATAACATCTTAAGTAAGAGTACAATACCCCTTTCCATGATATCTACCACATGACATCTACTCCATTACAATCGAATGTCTAATACAACAAACAAAACCTATAGCAAAATCAAGTAAAAAAACTATATTTCAACTTGAGTGAAATCATCTATAAGCTGAAGCTCTAGATTGTGGCTTCTTGATATTCTTCATCATCATCCTTTCACTTTTTTTGCATGTTGGGCATCTACTTTGCACTTTTATTGCACTTAATGCAATTGTTAAAGACAGGGTCCTTTGGAGGTTTAGGTAGCCTCATTACATTTTTCCTCTACAAAGGAAATATTCAAGTCAGTAATTTGAATTTCAGCATACATTAATAATAAGTTATTTCTAATTTTACCATGGTTTAAAAAATTGAATAGGACCAGCTAGTTCAACTAGTCAGATTGTAAACAACCATTGGTCCAATTTAGTTATCCCTTTAAATCGATGGGGTTGAAAAAATGGTATGGAACTGATGAAATTGGTGTATTGGTTCCTTTTTTTTTTTAAAAAAAAATGTTTTGCCACCAGCCCACCTATTGAAACAAAAAAAAATTGGAGTTCTAGAGAGCGAGAGAATGATATGGAGGACAGAGAGAAAAAGAAGTTGTTTGGTCGATTAGCCGTTAACCATCCATCAAAGCCATCGTGGATTTGGGGGCTTCTTACAACAGATGCTGATCCTCGTGCCCTTCGCTTTCCTTGACCGTCCATTCATTAGACACATAGGCCTCACCAGAGAAATTTCTGCCAGAGCTTGGCCGCTTGAATGACGAAGGAAAAAGAGAGAAGGTTTGTTGAGAGGTAGGGGTGTCAATGTATTTTAATTTTTTAAACTCATGCTTGACAAATTTAGAAGAGAGAGAAAGAGTGTGATCTTCCAAAAGATATTCACAGCCTTATTCACCAAAAAAGGCATTGACAGACAATATACCATGACCAACTGGAGCCTATGCCATTCATTGAATATATCAATGCATTGGAAATGTTAAAAAAGAAGCAATGTGCATCGTGGAGAGTGAGAAAGCAAATAAAAGGTTATTCATAATTTGTAATTTTGTATATAAAAAGTGAATTTTTATTTATATATATATATATATATATATATATTAATATTAATTATCACCAGTTTAACCATGGTCAGAACAATAAACTCTAAACCAGCACCTTGATTCAATGGCCAAACCAGTTTCTAAAACATTGAATAATACTTTCGAGTATCTAGCAATTAACTGTAGTAGGCCACCTATTCATGAGCAGCACTGTTTATACAACCAAAAAGTATCCAACAAGCTCAAACAACAGAATGTTAGAAATAGATAGAGCCCAAAATAGCAAGCTCAAACAACAGAAGAACAAAGCAAAAAACGCAAGGAACTGCAGCTCATCAATATATTTATCATATGCAACAAAATTATGAAGTTTCTGAAACATATTATCTCTACTGGTTTGGAGACATGAAAAACTTTTCCATGACTCTGGTAACAAAAAGGTAATTCACATGTTAATTTCTGTGACTGAGATATTCTAGCTCAATTTGAACGATGCTTCTTTAAGCATTGTTCAAATTACCTTTTTGTTACCAAAGATGGTATGCCAAATAACCTTTTAAAATGGCAAGGAAGCTTTATTAGTATGTTATTGACTGACCAATAAAAAAAAAGAGTGACCAAAAGCAATGGATTGAAAACAAAAATATTAGAATTACATAGTAAGATGAAATAAACAAGCTAACAATGGAAAATGAACAGAGTAATCTAATTCTGAGGAATATATATACTTGAGAAAGATATTATCATGACAAAGAAGAAAATCACAATATGCACTTTCCATATATGTTTTTTTTCAGTAGAATATGTGCCAAGGAAAAAAAAATTAGGTCTAGCTGTTCAGGGACTACAATGTGATAGAAGGATAAGTCAATCCACATTACTATAAATAAACAAAAGGAGCACTTACTTAAAGCCCTTAGAATAGAATATCCAAAAAATCAAAACATAAAATCTAACAGTGTCCAAATGTTAAATAAAAAGTCCATTATGACTAATGCAATGTTTGACACATAAAGTTTCTCTTTTGATATATCTATAGTAGCAGCTTAAAATTTAGTGTATCTGATAATTTTAAGACAACAATATGTTCAAACCAAGGCTAGCTAAAGACGAATCCCATCTAAAGTATTTTTAGATATCTCTTGATGACTTCAAAAAACTATTGTGTAAGATTCAATAAGATGCATATAGTTTGAACATTTCCACTTAATAAACAACTAGTGGGAACAACTGATCATGTTCATTAGCACCAGCTGCTTAAGAAGAAATCATTCTTACAAGCTAGCTAAGCAAGCAGCTCTTTTCATGCAATATAATCTATTATCCCATTTAAAGCCTAAGTTCAAATACAAAGTTCCTTAGCTTTATCAAGAAAGGGAGTCCATAAAATATAACAAGTTGATACGACCTCAATCTGAAATAAAGACTTTGCCAGTTATAAATGCCGAACAAGGGAGAATTAACAGTCCAAGAAGATAGAGCATAGGTCAAGAGAGAGAAAAGACAGAAAGAAGAGCATGAAAGAGCAGTTGTAGAAAGAGAGAGACAAAAATCAGAGAAGAAACAATTAATATGTTTGAAGAAGAAGATGACTCACATTCCACACACTTCTGAGCACCGATACAATGGCCTAAATACTTCAGAAGATTAACGATCAACTAAGTATGTAACTTTACAATGAAAAGACCATAATGCCAATACTTAGACCATACAAATCACTAAAAGGCCCCTGATAGCCTAATTAATCCTAACATTACCCCCCGATGACAATACCCTTGTCCTCAAGGGTGTAGATCCTTCGAAAACTAGGTTACTTCATTTGCAACTCCTGCCAACCTTTTATGCTTAGCTTTTCTTCTAGCAGCATCATATTTAGCTATTAGAATTTCAGCCATCTCATCCAGTGCAACTTCATAGCCATTGAAAATATTTGATTTTCTCAGTTTTCTAAGGGGTAGCTTATTTGCATTGTATCCTATTTCCATCATTTACTGATTTATCATGCTCACATCATAAATAAGAGAGATAAATTTTACAACTCGTGACTCAAGTTTCGGTGCCAGAGGTTTCACTTCCAATGTATAGCCAAGCTTTTTTTTTTTTGTGATATTAGATTCTTTATCATTTTCATTGTAGTTTATTTCCAACCAGACATAACTCTTTGGGTGGCAAATAAAACTCTTCCTATCAGACCAATGGTTCTTGGTCTTGGCAACAAACTTGTGTTTAAACTCTTGGATGGCATTCTCACCAGAGGTGTAAGGGTCATGTACCTTGTCTTGGCCTTTTACACCTAACCCTTCCCTATCTACTATAGACAAATAATTTGCCACCATCATTAGATTCAAGAACTTGAATAACATAGAACTTGTTATTGTTGTCCCCAATATTTGTCTGGTTTAACATGGCATCGCAGATTTCACCGCCCATTTGCAGGACATGATATTGAGCCTTTACGTAATCTAGAAGCCATTTATCTAGAACAACAGCACCCTCTTTGGTAGCTGTAACAATCTTTACCTTTTCTTTGTCACTTATAGGTTTATCCTCATCAGCATTCTTCGAATCTTGTTGTAACTCTTGACAAATTCTTTCCAGTAGCTGCTTATTTGACCCAACCATTGAAATTTCGCGCCGGGAAGCTTCTTGACATAGTTGTTGAAGGCCCATTTCATGGAACTTATTGATGGCTGTGATTTTATTTAAATTGTCCATATCCTCAATTTCAGGGTCTTGTCCTCTCTTTTTATGAGATGAAGTAGGACCATCATCCATTAATTGCCCACTTTCTTTGCGAAGAATGGCCTCAAGCCTCCAGACCAAAGTATGCTTGGTTCCTGTGGTGTTGAGTCCTCGTTGGGTGAGCTTGGCCCGCAACTTCTCCACCTTTAGTTGAGTACCCATTTGACCGTTGAGAACACCCTTGTAACTCTAGGGCGCAGTTGTAGTGGAGGGTGCGAAATTTCTAAAGTAGGTTGCGTTTTTCTATTCCGTCGTTTCCTCAGAAAGCTTCAATTTTAAAGTGTGCTCGACACGATTCCGTGATTTTCTATTAAATTGAGATTGCATAAATATATGCATGGATGTTATAGCTTCTGGTGTTGCATTAGCCATCTTCTCACCCATTTTAGCAATTTCTTTTGGGTGAGAATTCTTTGACTATTCTACAAATGCTGATTCCACTTCCTTTCTTGGTGCAGTTGAATTCATAACACCTGTTACCTTTCTTGGTGCTGTAGAATCCATAACACCAGAAGTTCCCTTTCTTGGTGCAGTAATTAAAGAACCACCATTATGGATACATCTAAGACTCATTTCTTTAATCTTTGCTAATCTGGTGGCCTCTAAGAAAGTTCTTGGATCAAATAACATTAAATCCCCTACTATCTCTTATTTCAAACCCCACAAGTAGCAATCGACTTTATGGGATTTAGAAATTTCAGCCTTACCTGTTGTTCAAAGTTTTCTTGATACTCCGCTACTGTCCTTGTTTACTTGAGCCCCATCAACTTGATCAAGATTTGATATGGTGGTATCTTAGCCACAGTTGGAAGTTAATCAAGAACAGAGAGTAGCAACCTAGCAGTCAAAGAACGAACACATAGAAGAAATATGGTAATATCCATAGTGCATTGTAATGGAACGAGAATTCAAAGCCGAGAATCGTCAGCTCTGATACCAATGATACGACCTCAATTTGAAATAAAGACTTTGCCGATGATAAATGCAGAACAAGGGAGAATTAACAGTGCAAGAAAATAGAACAGAGGTCAAGAGAGAGAAGAGACAGAGAGAAAAGCATCAAAGAGTAGTTACAAAAAGAGAGAGACAAGAATCAAAGAGGAAACAATAGAGGTTTGAAGAAGATGACTCACATTTCACACACTTATGAGCATTGATCCAATGACCTAAATACATTATAAGATTAACGATCACTTAAGTATGCAAGTTTACAATGAAAAGACCATAATGCCCATACTTAGACCACACAAATGACTAAAAGGCCCTTGACAGCCTAATTAATCCTAACACAAGTGTTGAGCATAAGATTGTTCGTTACATCTGAGTGACGCATGTATAGGACAAATGCTGGTCATTTAAGCATAAAATGAAGAATCCTAATTAAGCATCATCATCGTCCTGATTCCTGAATATCAATCTGGTTTAGCATGGCTTCCCGATAAGACTTTTAACTCTCATCCTAAGAATAATATTTCCACTGCAATGGCTCTACCGAGGCCAATTTGTTGGTTCATCTTTGTTGTCATAGTTGAAGGAGATGCTACTGTCAAGTTTCAACATAAAAAAACTTTCCAATAAATTGTAGTGTGAACCTTATTCTTATGTTGCTACCGTCACGTGTCATGCTGTTATTGACTGAGACATTAAAAAAAAAAACAAGTAAAACAGTACGTTTCTTTTGAAAAAAAAAAACGAGGTGGAAGTGAAACGGTGTGTTTCATCCATCTCATCTGTGACCGTTACATCAAAATCAATCCGAAGCCCCACTTCGCACGCGGTCCCACGGCCCTAAAAGACAAGCGCAGGCATTTCCCACGCCATTTCCTTGGCTTGAACCACTGATAAACCCACAGGAATATCCGAAGCAGACAACTCTGAAGAGTGAAGATGCTGCAAGGATTTGCTCTGAGACGTTCTCTTCAACGTCACCTTCATCATCGCTACTACACTTCTGCTTCACATACGCCTATTGTTAGAAGCCTAGCTTCCACGACCACCATCAACACCTTCCAAAACCTGGCTCGCCCATTTTCCACATCTTCCTCCCCATCCTCCTCCGATGCCGAATTCCGCAAGTACATCGGCTATGCCGCTCTTGTTCTCTTCTGTGGCGCTGCCACTTACTACTCCTTCCCGTTCCCGGAGAATGCCAAGCACAAAAAAGCCCAGATCTTCCGCTACGCTCCTTTGCCTGAGGATCTTCACACAGTCTCCAATTGGAGCGGAACGCACGAGGTTCAGACCCGAAATTTTCACCAGCCGGAGAATCTCGAGCAGTTGGAGAAGGTGGTGAAGGAGGCACATGAGAATAAGACTCGAATTCGGCCCGTCGGGTCGGGTCTGTCCCCCAACGGGATTGGGTTGTCAAGAGCTGGAATGGTGAATTTGGCTCTGATGGATAAAATTTTGGAAGTGGATGAGCAGAAGAAGACTGTGAGGGTGCAGGCAGGCATCAGGGTGCAGGAGCTTGTAGATGGGTTGAAGGAGCATGGCCTTACACTACAGAATTTCGCCTCCATTAGGGAACAGCAGATTGGCGGCATTATTCAGGTTTTTATATTTCAAGTTTTATAAGCTGCATAAAATTTGCTCATTACAATTCATTTTTCTAAATTTGTTGGGTATACGCTCATTTGATGGTGAGGCGTGTTATCTCATAGTTGAACTTCAAGAAATTGTTCACAGCTTACAAAAGTATTAATGCAATTACGAACAATTTGGCAAACGATCTCTTTGCTTTAGTTTTTACATAATCATAAAATTGGTGAAGCATTTCGTATGTTAAAAAGAAAACCCCAAAAAAAAAAAAGTTTGCCTCAACATTATCAATCATAAAATCTAACTCTCTGCATAAATGTAATTAGGTTGGTGCACATGGTACTGGCGCAAGATTGCCTCCCATAGATGAGCAGGTGATTGGCCTGAAACTAGTCACTCCTGCCAAGGGAACTATAGAAATTTCAAAAGAGAAAGATCCAGAGCTGTTTTATCTTGCTCGCTGTGGTCTTGGGGGACTTGGAGTTGTGGCTGAGGTGACCCTTCAGTGTGTTGAGAGACAGGAGCTAGTGGAGCACACAGCTATCTCAACCATGAATGAGATAAGAAAAAACCACAAGTAACTAATATACTTTTTTTTTTTGGGTGCATCAATTGCTTTGCTACATATTAAATATCTTTGTCAGACTAATGTTCACATCCTTCGTTTTGTAATGTGGAACTAAGATCAAAAGCTAGCCTAATTTACTCTTAGATGAATTAGAGCCAAGAAAGATATACTTTATACAGATGATATGAATTTATTTTTGTATATAATTAATAAATTCTGTTGCATTTTGAAATTATGTCCACTTATAACATCAATAATAGTAAGGACGATTCAATTTTTTTTAAATTTTATTTTCTTCGTTACTAAAGGACAATGTATTTTATGAGGCTTTTGGTGTGTTCCCCCCTCTCGGAAATTTTGGCTCTCTCCTGATACTAGGAGGATAGAATAGTTATCAAATACCCTGATTTATCTTATTGTATAAGTATTCTGATAACTTTCAGGGACGTTCTTTGATTTCGTGGTTGTGAAATAATGGTCAGGTTCTGGTGTCCTTTTGATATAGAACAGCTGCACACCCAATTGCAACTGCATGTGATGTGGTTTTATGATTTGTGTATTTCAGGATATCAGATTATGAAAAACTTGTTCATACTATTATATATTGAATTTGGTTATTAGAAAAGAAAAAAAGTATAGAAACTATTGATGCAGCAGGTGAGGCCACATTGGTAGGTATAAAGTGTATATGTCAAATATGGTGAAAACTAATTTGAATGAAGAGCACGTTTTGTGGCTGAATATACCATTTTCAGTCTAAAATGTCAAGAAAAGGGGGTGTTAAAGAGATGCAATGAAATGGCACTAATTTGAAACCTGAAACTAAATTTTGGATTTATATTGTGTACATGATTGAAGTAGAATCAAAGAATGGCATTCAGAAAAAAAAAAAAAGAAAAAAAAGAAAAAAAACCTCTGACATGTGGTCAGAACAATATTCAAATAGAACAGTATTATTTTTCTATTAACATGAATTCTTGATAATGTTTTACTATCTCTGAGTGGATGTGCTAACCTGCTCATTAATTTCTGCTGCAAGTATCTACTCCTGATTAAGGATCTGCCTCCTAGGAGTAAATTTATAGCTTTTTCATTACAATTTCTGCAGGAAATTGCTCTCTGAAAATAAGCATGTCAAGTACCTTCATATCCCATATACTGACTCAGTTGTGGTTGTGAGGTGCAATCCTGTTTCAAAGTGGAGAGGTCCTCCCAAATTCAAACCCAAATACACTAAAGATGAAGCCATACAGCATGTCCGTGACCTCTATAAGGAGTCCCTTAATAAATACAGGTGCAGCTATATTAAACTAATTGATTGTATAACTAGCAATTTTCTTTTTGAAATGAGTAGGCATGATATGAGAGAAAATGGTTGGTATGAGTTTTTATTTTTTGTTTACTTTTTGTTTTTAGATAAAAGCTAATAAAAGCTGAGAAGCTTTGCTTTCCTTTTTGACTCTTGGTTACTCTTTGATGGGAACCCAAGACTTGAATTCATGGTTATCAAATCGAGATTCAAATCGTGAATCGGAAGACCTATTTTTTGAATCGCGAATCGAATCTTTTTATGAATCGTAAGATACAAGATCAATAAAAATTTCAAAATAAATAAGCTAATATATCATATATAAACTTCAAAATAATCAAAATTCCAAAATTCAAGTCATATATCAAAAAAACATCAAGAAGATAGCAAAACAAAGATGACAAAACAATGATGAATGATCTCATCTCATTCATCATCCCCAAGATCAATGTCACTTAATTCATCCTCATCTTCTGGCATTAAACGCTCTTCCTCTTCCTCAACATTTCCAACTATCTCTTCAATTTCATTCTCATCCCCTATTAAGATGGATTTTTCCTTATCAACCTTGGCATTTAAGTTTCTTGGACCTATAAAAGAAAAAAAAAACACTTAATTAGTGACACTGACAACATAGTACTATAGTTAAATGTTACTTCTAAGTTTTAAAGTTTAAACAAATACCTCTCTTCCTTTTCTTGCTTGGAGCTCCTTCTTCAAGAGTATAGGCCTCATGTATATCCATCCATGAAGTATCAACCGGTAAGCAAGGATTCTCTTTTTCTGTAATCCATTCATCATCTGATTCAATATCAGATAAGCATGTAGGATCATAAGTATCTCCTTTCTCCTCTCTGGCCTTCTGTCTCATCTCAAGTTGAAGATTATACTTAACAAAGACAAGAGCATTTAATCTCTGTTGCTCTAAGCGATTTCTTCTCTTGGTATGGACTTGATCAAATATGCTCCAATTTCTTTCACATCCAGTAGCACTACAAGTGAGACTTAAAACTCTCATTGCTAGTTTTTGTAACTCTTTGCCCTCTCCACCATAACTTTCCCACCAAAGAGCTATAAAAACAAAAGCCAACATAAAAATCAAATCTATATCTGTGTTGCCTATGCCTTTTCAAAATCATGAAAATTAATGTAAAATACTAAAATTTACCAGGTTGCTTCTTATCCCTGGTATCTATTGCCATGCTTCTTCCAAAAAGTCCCTTGACAGTCTTGAATCTATCAAGTTGTTGATCAATAGTAAATCTAATCCTTCTATCTGGGATCATTCTCTCAATGGTCTCATATAAACCAAATAAAACTTCACTATCCGCATTGAAGTTTTTGTCATAGTGGAACCTAATAAAAACATAAAATAAGGAATCAGTAAATTTTCAATTACCAAAGTAACATGATTTGATCTCAAAACTTAAAGAATGACTTACTTAGGATTAAGATAGTAAGCAGCAGCATGGAGAGGCCTGTGTAATTGCAAATTCCAACGAGTATCAATTATCTTCCACACCTTTTTATATCTTGACTCTTGCTTCTTGAAGTTTGCAGCTATTTGTTCTTTAGCTCTATCCATTGCTTCATAGATATATGGCATGGCAGGTTTTGAGTCTCCATCTACAAGCCTTAAAACCTTCACAACGGGAGTCACACACTTCAAGCAATATTGGATGGATTTCCAAAATCTAACATCACATAGAACAATATTCATCACTTGTTTACCCTCATCTTTGCTAGCATAATTACTAGTAGCCCATTCCTCCGAAGCAAACATAGACCGAAGAGCATTCTTTTGTAGCATAATACCTTGTAGGGTGAGAAAAGCAGTTGCAAATCTTGTGACTGCTGGTCTAGCTAATTCCCTTCCATTGGAATGCTTTCTATATAAGTTTAGGACCCATGTGTGTCTATAAATGAAAGTTGTGACTTTTTTGGCATTTGTAATAGTATTAAAAAATACCGGAAGTTGCCCGATGTCTTCAAGAATCAAATCAAGGCAGTGAGCTGCACAAGGAGACCAAAATAATTTTGTTCTCTTCTCCTCTAACATCTTTCCAGCAGCCACAAGATTAGCAGCACCATCTGTCACAACTTGCACTACATTATCTTCCCCAATTTCCTCTACCATGGAATCTAATAAATTAAACATTTGCTTAGCATCCTTAATCACATCACTAGTGTCAATAGATTTTAAAAAAACAGTCCCACTTGGACTATTAACCAAAAAATTGGTAAGTGACCTGTCTTTTCCATCTGTCCAACCATCACACATCAAAGTGCAGCCCCATTTTTCCCATTCAATCTTGTATTTCTCCAAACTTGCTTGAATGTTGTCAACTGCCTTTTTCAAGTAAGATACTCTCACCTCATGAAAAGTAGGAGGTTTTAAACCCCTTCCATATTCACCAACAGATTTTAGCATTTGGACAAATAAGGAACTTCTTACCAAATTAAATGGCAAAGCATTGCCATAGATGCAATTGCAAATGTCTTGAATCACTAACTCTCTATCTTTAAGCACCTCATTCATTGTCTGCTGCTTTAATAATTTTGTTCCTTTTTTTGTATTATCTTGGGTGCTCACACCTTCAAAGCATTCCTGACTATTTGCCTCTTTGGCTTTATCTTTGTCTTCTAAGAGCTTCAAAAACATCTCTTTAACTTCATCGGGAACAGATGGACAGGCACTAACATTCTCTTTAGTCCCAGCAAGATGATGCTTCATCCTTGCAACACCACCCCAACAATTATGTGAACAATACTTGCACTTAACTAAAAGTCTATGGGGTGGAACAGACTCACAATGATTCCATGTAATATCAACTTCTTTTTTCTTTTTTGTTTGACCCATTACCCTAATTAAAAAAAATCTGAAACAGAGGAGGGCCACCAAGAGGAACAAAATATAAAAAGAAAATAAAAAGTGATGAGGGAATGAATGGAAGGGAATTAAAAAAATTAAAAAAAAAATGCAACAGAGGAACATAATTTAAAAATTAAAAAATAATACAATTAGAAACAAAAAAAAGGATCAGTCTGGGTGTGCGCCAGTGCGGTTCCTGTGTGGGAAGCAGATGCACGCACAGTGGGAGAAGGCAAATACAGAGGAAGCAAACACACACGAACACACAGTGGGAGGAGGCAAATACACTCAATGGAGGAATCAAACACATACGGACACTGGAAGGCAAACGCACGCACGGTGAAGAAGGCAATCGCACGCACAATGGGACTGAAGAAGCAGTGACCTAGGTGTTATATATTGCGATTATGCCTTGGATAGTGGGAAGAATCATTTTCGTCAATCTCTATCCAATTAAGAGAGAAAAATCTGGTTAAATGCTGTGATCTGAGGAATTATCCACAATCGGGTCGCGCGACCCGGAAGAAGACCCGACGGCAATTCGCGAGCCATTGGAGGAACGGGAATCGTGCGATTCATTCTCACTCACGATTCGCACGATTCAGGCACTATATTCGCGATTCCAGTTGCGATTTTGAATCAAAAACGAGTCACCTTGCGATATGTATCCTTCTGCTGGATTTCCGGGACGTATCGCGATATGAATCCCACGATTCATGCGATATTGATAACACTGCTTGAATTAAAGAAAAGAACTAAGATTTTATTATTTAGAAATGGAAGAACAGTACAAGATTAACAAGAATAGCAAGAATAGCAAGAAAAGGATAAACAGAGACTAAGTTTCCTAGAATCATAAGACTTCCCACAGAGCAAAGCTCCTACACACACAATCAACTATTATTCTTCACCCTTCTCACACTCTTACTCCCCTATTTATAAGAAACTCACCCTCTAATAATAACCTAATTACCCTGTCTAACAAACTATAACTAACACCCCAACCTATCATTATTCCCTCCTTAAGTTCAGCCTTGTCCCCAAGGCTGCCAAGGCTGACTGAATTTTTTTTTTTTTTGTTTAAACTTCAGCCTATTCCCTTTGTTCTCAGCAGTGGACATATCCAAATATATTGGGCCTCCTTTGTTGGACTTGGGCCCACAGTTGACTGAAGGCCAAGTAATTGGGTTGGTTTATTCAGTCTGATGCCCTCTTCATCATCTTCGTCTCCCTTTCGTTTGCTCATGGCCACCGAGATCTTTGATGAGAACCCAAGACTTGATTACAAAAAAGACTAAGATTTTATTATTTAGAAATGGAAGAACAGTGCAAGATTGAGAAGAGCAGCAAGAATGACAAGAAAAGGATAAATAGAGACTAAATCTCCTAGAGTCACAAGACTCCCCTATAGCAAAGCTCCTATACACAATCAACTATTACTCTCTTTTTTCCTCCCTTCTTACACTCTCACTCTCTTATTTATAAGAGACTCTCCCCTCTAATAATTTCCAAAATTACCCTTTAATTGTAGAACAAACTATAACCAAACTATAACCAACACCCCAATACTAGTATCTTATCATTAATCCCCCCTCAAGATCAGCCTTGTCCCCGAGGCTGTTTTTTATTTTTTTTCCCTGCTTCAACCTATTCCTTCTTTTCTTAGCAATGGACATGTCCAGAGATATTGGGGCTCTTTTGTTGGACTTGGGCCCATATTTGACTGAAGCCCAACCAACCAGGTTGGGTTACCTAGAGTAGGATTCACCCAGGTCCATTTTTTTTTTTTTTTTCCAGTTTGCTGCCCCATTCACTCCAGCGTTTTCTCAAAGCATTCGAGATCTTCATCTTCCTCTTTCTCTTTATTGCCATTGATGCCCAGCCGTTGCTTGCCTGAGACGAAATAGAACCCTTGGACAACCCACCTCCGTTCATGCAAGATAGATGTCGCACGCCTCTGCTCTTATCATACGAAGCTCGGAGGTCCCCTTCCTTTCGCTTGGTCGAAGTCGCCATCAACGACATCGTGGAAATGGTGGGACTGTTCTTCTCACTGTTTCCTCTTCGATTTCCCTCAACCCACTTCGTCAATACTTTTGGGTTGCTATTGCTGGCGTCAAGCTTCGGTTGGTATTTGCCGATGACGATATCGAGCCCTCGCTTCCTTTCTTGTGATTTCGTGCATTTGGTACCAATTCTACTTCAATGTCGCATGCGATTCTTGATCCGAGAGTTCGCACTCGATGCCTCACTTCTCCATTTTCTTCTTGATTCTCCCTATGTTTATTGCTCGCCTTAGATGAAGAAGAACCCGCGACTACATAAGCTCGCATCCCAGAGTCCATCGAATACCCCTCTGAAACTAAGCCCGTTGAAGATGGTCTCCCTTCTCCATCAACCATGTTATCATTCATAGGCTCATTTTCGAGAAGACGTCTTAACTCAGCCACGATGGATTGTGTGAAATTCCTTAATCCTTCTCTCCGTTCTTCCCTGAAAACTTCCAAGAAATCATCCATGTCTGACATTTCTTTGGTAGAGTAGGAAAAAAATACTGGCTCCCCTCGAATTATCCGACAGGTCGGACCAATTGATGAGAACCCAAGACTTGATTATAGAAAGACTAAGATTTTATTATTTAGAAATGGAAGAACAATACAAGATTGACAAGAACAACAAGAAAGGCAAGAAAAGGATAAACAGAGACTAAGTCTCCTAGAGTACTCTCCCAAAGCAAAGTTCCTATACACACAATCAACTATTACTCTTTTTTTTCCTCCCTTCTTACACTCTCACTCCTATTTATAAGAGACTCTCCCCTCTAATAATTTCCTAATTACCCTTTAACTGTGAAACAAACTATGACCAACACCCCGACGCCCCAACACCAGTATCCTGTCAATCTTCATCTTCCTTTTTCTCTTCATCGCCGTCGACACTCCGATGTTGCACGCCAAAGATGACGGGACACCGGCAACTCCATTCACTCAAGTCTTTGTAATAGAACCCGTCGAAGACCCCCCCTTCGTGCAAGATCGATGTCACACACCCTTGCTCTTATCATGTGAAACTCGGAGGTCCTCTTCTGTTTGTCTGGCAGACGTCGACGTCGACGACATCGTAGAAATGGCAAGACGCGTCACAGACTTGTGCGAAAACAAAAAACCCGGCGGATTGAAGCTCTTGGTGAATGTTTATGTGAACTCCAAACGCAGATTGGGCTGGGTTACTCGAGACGCATGATTCCTTCTTCAACCTACTCCTTCCTTAGATCCATCTCGGCTGTTGCTCGTAGGATGACATCGTTGCTGGCGAGCCTCTGATACTGAAATGAAGAAGAGTCTATCGAATACCCCACTGAGGCTAAGCCCGTTGAAGATGGTCTCCCTTATCCATTAGCCGCGTTATCATTCGTAGGCTATGGTTTCCCCCCTTTCCTTTAGTCACGGCTGCATCAATCTTTCTCCACATTTGGTTAAACACATCTGTAATGATTTGTTCCAACTCTCGTACTCTTTCTTCCCATCTTTTGTCTGACATTTTGAATGACAAGTAAAACACCGGCTCCCCTCGAAGATCCGGCAAGTCGGACCACTTGATGGGAACCCAAGACTTGAATTAAAGAAAAGAGCTAAGATTTTATTATTTAAAAATGGAAGAATAGTACAAGATTAACAAGAACAACAAGAATGGCAAGAAAAGGATAAACAAAGACTAAGTCTTCAAGAGTCATAAGACTCCCCACAAAGCAAAGTTTCTACACACACAATCAGCTATTATTCTTCACCCTTATCACACTCTTACCCCTTATTTATAAGAAGCTCACCCTCTAATAATATCCTAATTAACCTGTCTAACAAACTATAACTAACACACCAACACCAATACTCTATCACTCTTATTGTTCATCTTCTTTTAAATTGCCTTTATTCTTTCTTTGCATTCTCATGTAATTTGACCTTACATTGAGAGGAAGAATTAGATAGAGTGAATTATCATATATACGTTGCAATGATCATTTATGCAATGGCTGAGCTGTGAAAATCCTGTTTGACATATGATGGAAACCCAAGGATATAATAATGAGGAACACAACAAATACAGCAGAAATATAGTTGAAATTACTATTTAAATAACCATGAATCTCTACCAGTGGGGTAAAGATGAATACACTCACGAAGACACTCATAGCAACAGAATTGTAAACCTCTCTAACAGTAAAACACTCTCTCAATCAACATAGACTCACTAAACAACTAAACACAATGCAGCAAATACACCTAAACAGCCAAGAACACATAACAGCTAGCATTCGAGAGGCTAGCACTCTCCCTCCAAGTCCCTTAGTCCTTTCCTGCCCATTTCTCACCCCTTACTATCCTTTTCAACCTCCTCACCCACAATACTCTGCTGTTGGTCGTTAGTGGGTTCTCTCTCTACTGCCAACTCACTCTCTTTTTTGTCTTTCCTGGAGTAAACCATAAGGCCCACTTGAGAGGACTCCCTTAGCCCAATATCTTCCTTAGTTCCCCTCCTCTTGTAATACTGTAACTTGATTGGGGGCCCAACAACATAGGTTAGTAGGCATTGAACGAGATATTTTTTTTTATAGAAAAAGAAATATTATTAAGGAGAAGAGAAAAGTATAGAGGGAAGGATTACAATAGGTGGAGGACAAGGGATCCTCCTAAGAAAAATCACGGACAAAATGTAAATTAAAAAGTACAAAAACACCCCACAAAGTCCCAAACAAAGTATTAGTACAATAACGCCCTCCAATCCCTATAAACATCAGATATAGGCACCCCCTTGAACAGCCCATTGGCCGAAACCCACAATGAGGTTGCATAACGAATTCGATCCCATAATAGCTGAGTAGGCATACACCGATCGTTAAAAACTCTGGCATTTCTTTCCAACCAAATGCACCACACGGTTGCGAACATAGCTGTATTCCAAAGAGTTTTGTTGTCCTTCCTATGGCCAAAGCCAGTAAATTTGGTCGCAAGGAAAGTGCCAAGGTCCTTTGGACAAACCCAATTCTCGTCAAAGAGATCAAATAACCTGTTCCAAATACTCCAAGCCACGTCGCAGTGCAGGAACAAATGATTATTTGTCTCTGAATGTCTGAAGCACAAAACGCAAATGTCAGGGGATAAAGCCTTGAGGGGCCTTCTGATCTGACACAGATCATTTGTATTAATTCTGTTAAGCACTGCAAGCCACAAAAAGGCTTTAACCTTTAAAGGCGCCTTAACTTTCCAATATGACTTTTTAAAGTGGGAGGAAGCAATAGGATTACGGGCGAGAAAATTGAGGAAGGAAGCACAGGTGTAAGAGCCTGAAGGATCGAGCTTCCACAATCTCTTATCAGGAACAGGAGAAAGGCGTATTGGATTAAGGATGTCAAGCATCATGGTAAGGTCTGGTAAGAGTCTATCATTAACATTTCTGGCAAAATGCATATTCCAACAAGGGTGATCCCCTTGTAAGCAAAGGAACTCAGAAATGGGGGCATCATGGAGGGAAGATAAAGAATAAAGGCTCGGGAATCTTTCTTTGAAGGGGGTAGGGCCAGTCCAGCAGTCCTCCCAAAAACGAAAACGAGAACCATCACCAACAATAAGAGATATCGAAGGAGAGAAAAGATGGTATACCTGAGAGATCGCTTTCCAAGGACTTGCGTGCGTAACAACAACCCCCGAACCAACGTCCCATCCATTTCGCTGCAGCCCGTATTTTGCTTTGATCACCTTATGCCAAAGGGAATTGGGCTCTAAGGGGAATCTCCATAACCACTTCGCCAAAAGAGAGATGTTTTTAGACACCAAGTTCCCAATACCCAAGCCGCCTTCATCCTTAGGTTTGCAGCACACCTCCCAACTAACCAAGTGATCCTTCTTTTCCACCCCACCATCATTCCATAGAAAATCCCTCATTATTCTCTCAATCTTTCTAGCCACTCCGGACGGGATTTTGAACAAGGACAAAAAGTACAGAGGCAAGCTAGATAGGGAAGCCTGGATAAGGGTCAATCTGCCTCCTAAAGAGAAGTAAGGGCCTTTCCAATTGTCAAGCTTGCGGGAAATTCTTTGGATTACAGGGTCCCAGAAAGATTTGGCTCTAGGATTACCTCCAAAGGGGACACCTAGATAGTTAAAAGGCCAATTGAGAACCGCGCAACCCGCTAACTCTACCATCTGTCCAAGAGAATCATCCTGGATGTTAATTCCAGCTAGGCCACTTTTGCCTAAGTTAACACAGAGACCTGACACCAGCTCAAATATCTGAATCAATGTAAGCACTCTAAGAAAATTATCCATATCCTTGGGCATGAGGAGAATTGTGTCATCAGCAAACTGCAAGTGGGTAACCATACAACCATCTCCCTTTATTGATAATCCTTTGATGATCCTTCTATCGGACCCCCGCTTCAACATGCAACTTAAAACATCGGCCACCAGGGTAAAGAGGAAGGGAGATAACGGATCACCTTGCTTGATCCCACGTTGCCCCTTGAACCAGGCTTTGGGCTGTCCATTGATAATAACTGAAAAGGCCACAGAGGAAAGGCAACCACTCATCCATCGCCTCCATCTGTCCCCAAAACCCTTGCGACGAAAAATCAACTCCAAGAAGTTCCAATTGACCATGTCATTCTCCTTTTCGAAATCTAATTTAAACACTAAACCCTGTTGTTTTCTGCGTTTGACATCATCAACTAACTCGTTCGCAATTAGACTAGCATCAAGAATTTGACGATCAGCGATGAAGGCACTTTGATTCTCCGATATGGAATTCCCAATAACCTCATTCAATCTATCGAAGAAGACCTTGGCGATGATCTTGTAGACACTAGTAACCAAGCTAATAGGTCTGAAATCCCCCACTTTAATGGACCTGTCTTTTTTGGGTATAAGGGCGATGAAAGTAGAATTCATGCTGGTTGGAATGCGTCCAGTATGGAAGAATTCTTCGAAGACTTTCATCAGATCGTCCTTCACAACCGACCAGCAAGCTTGGAAGAAAGCCATATTGAATCCGTCAGGCCCAGATGCTTTATCCTTATCCATCTTTGAAATTGCATTTCTAATCTCTTCCACCTTGAAGGGTCTTTCGATCCAATTCCTTTGAGCATTGTCGATGTGGAGCCAGTCCAAACCCTCAATCGTTGGTCTCTCTTGCATGTCCTCTGTGTATAATTTCTTGAAGAAACAAGTCGCTACTTCAGATATCCCCTCATTGTCCTTGACCGTACTGCCATCCTCCGTCTCAAGCTCTTTTATGAAGTTTCTTCTCCTCTTTCCATTCACCACCTTGTGAAAGAATTTTGAGTTCACATCACCCTCACGAGCCCATTTGATTTCGCTCTTTTGGCGCTAGCTTATGTCCTCTTTTCTCCTAATGTTATCCAAATCGTTCTTGAGAGTCACTTTGCGCGCGACTAGGGTCTCCTCAAGCCCGCCCTCACTTTCTAGTTTGTCAAGAGCGTCCAACTCCTTCAGAATATTACTCTTTTGGATTCTAATGTCCCCAAAGACTTCTTTGTTCCAGGTCTTTAACTTCTCCTTCACATATTTCAATTTCTTCATAAACTTAAAACCCTCCCAACCTGGAATTGTGTATTCAGACCACCACTTCTCTATGTTATTGAAAAAAGACCGGTGTTCAAGCCACATATTCTCGAATCTAAAGGGGGTAGGGCCCCATTTGACTCTGCTAGTCTTAAGGATAATGGGGAAGTGGTCAGAGGCCAAGCGTGAGGCGACTTCCTGAATGGGATCAGGAAACGAATCCTCCCATTCGGGGGTGAACAAAAATCTGTCAAGGCGAGAGGAAAAAACCGAGCCCCTGTTGACCGACCAAGTGAATTGAGCATTAGAAAGGGGAAGATCCTTAAGGCCACAATCCCTGATAAAGGAATTAAAGCCTCTCATGCTAGCATTGATCCTTGATCCTCCAAGCTTTTCATCAAGGAACCTCTCCACATTGAAGTCACCACCAACAAACCAATGGGGATTACAAAAACTGTGAACATAAGACAATTCCTCCCACAACTCGCCCCTCAGCCTAGGATTCGTCGGACCGTAAACATTGGTAAACCACCAACACCCTTTGTCCTTGAACTCAAGAAGTACCCTGAAGAACATCCCTTTTTTAGGCAACTCGAGTGTCCCAAATGACCAAAAGACCACCTGATGCGCCCACAGAAGGTAAAAATTCCCAATCCTTGAATTTGAAGTCCCAAATGCTTCTGACGAGAAATCTATCTAGATCCTCAAGTTTAGTTTCCTGTATCATCCCAATATCTGGATCAACCCTCCTAAAAACTTCTCTCACCTTGTGCCTTTTGAGGGAGTTACCAAGGCCGTTCACATTCCAACTTAAAATCTTCATAGAGAACATGACTTGCCCTTTCCTTTCTTGGAGTTGCCATAATTAATTGAAGATGTCAATCTTTTTAACTCGTTTTCAAGTTTATTCTTCCTCCTTTGGTATGTCCTAGGGGATACTGATACCTTGACCTCCTTTCCAAATTTATCTCTCAGCATAAAGTTAAGAGCCTCTAACAAAGCTTGAGGATTATGGTTGCCTCTCTCATCCCCTAAATGGCGAAGATGTATGACTTTTCCCTTTAGATCATTATCCTCCCTTAAGGCAGATGTAGATTTGAGGGGATCAGGGGAATGGGAGGACCCTGCTTGGGTGAAGTCGTTACGCCCGCACTTCCCTGCAAAACCACACTGAGATACACTAGGAATAGTGTTAGAATTGGTAGAATGGGAAGAAGAACAAAAACTATTATTTTGAGAGGGAAGGGAAGAGAGTAGAGGCGCCTTATGTTCTTTAGCAATGTTCAAAGAATTAATATAGGTCAATGGCAGATCACAAGGTCCCTTAAAAACTCCATCATCCTTATTTTGCAAGAATAGCCGGTGAACGTCTTCCAGAGTATCATCAAATTGTCATCAATTTGTTGCTCAATTTGCTGAATAAGAAGTCCATCGTCACTCTCGAAATCGGATAGTGACAATTCATCTTCAGAGAACATCTCCTCCTCCCCCTCAGCCTCTGTCACCTGCACTCCTTGGGCAATATCTACTGTCCTGGTTGGAATGACATTTTCTGATATACCTTCCAACGTTGCTTTGGAGACAGGGATAGTTACCTGAGTATTCTCAGAGGCGTGAGTGGGTGCTACAAAGGTGTCTGGCACGGTATCAGGATCCCCAGTCTTCGTCAGCCTCGGATCCGAAGTCCTCGTCATCGCCTCTTGCTGGAAAGGAAGAGGGGAGTCACGGCTAAACACTTGTCTGCCGTGTAGGTCCGGTTGACTCTCTGGCGGGGTCTCCGGTACCCCAGGTCCTCTGTCGACCGGTTCTATGCAGGTCCGGTCGACGTCCGCCTGCTGGAGCGTTGTCGCGGAGTGGAGGAAGGGATTCGGGTCACGATCACGTTCAGAAGCCTGCGAACAGAGCACTTGGGTCGGGTGTGTTCTCATGGGCCACTCCTCAATTGCTGGTCTGGAAGGTTGGGCCTCTTTGGCTCTCCAAATCAGGGCCCTATTGGGTCCAGCTGACCCATTGGGCTTGGCAAAAAGACTTGGAGATTTGACCAAAGGAGGCTTGGGCCAAGAGGAGAAGGGAAATGACTCTCTTCGAATTTTGTCTTCTACCCCAACTTGGTTTCTCACCGTTGCCCAGTGGACCTTCCTAATCCCCTTTGGACTCACCAAGATCCTAAGGGTCCTCGAAAAGGCTAAGCCTGAGCCTATCTTGTCAAATGTTTCCTAGTAGGTGAAATCTGCCACTCCTTCAGCTTTTAGTTTTCCTCTTCTGTGACTGAGCCTCTAACCGAAGTCTCCAAAGTCAGCTGGACCTTCCTTAACAGTCTCTTTGACATTAACATTAGCACCCACTTTGTCCCTTGTTATGTGCATATCAGAAAAGCTGTCTTGATTATTGGGAGAGAGGACATCCACAGTACGTTGAGTAAAAGGTCCCTTCACCTCCTTTTTCCCCTTAACAACCTCTGCATATGATCTACTATTAGTCATATCTGAGCAGAAATTCAAAATTCTACCTTTCTTCTCAAACTTCAAGTTGTTGGCCCCTTCAAAGCAGATAAGGAAGTTCAAGGCATGGTTGAAGGTGCTCCATCCTCTTCCTCCCTTTCCTTTGGGAATAATAACAATAGTTCTCTTTCCTCCAGGAACGATTTTTGTAATGATCAGGAAAAAACCTTTACGATTCTTCCCATACTCTGCTAAGAAGATGGTTCCACTTTCTCTGCAACTTTTGATTTCAGAACCCTTCCAATCTAGAGGACCGAGAGAAGGGGTGATAGTGGATAGCCACCTAGCTGTTGCCAACCCCATGGAGATTGAAGACAAGAAACCTCTCCCTTTCTCAGTGATAACGATTTTTGGAACATCGCCTAAAAGCTTCTTAGCCAAATCAAAGGTTTTGGCATCAATGGCAAACCTTTGAATCATCATTTTGGCAAAGAAAAAGAAAATAGGAATAAACCAAACCACAAGAATAGAATAACTCAATAACCGGCAGCGCTAAAAACCAATGACAACAACATCAAGAAACAACAATCATGGAGTGATCAATAGACTCAATGCACAGATCTTAGCTCTCTACCAGTGGGGTAGAGAGACAGCAAGTTATGGATTGGAGAAGGTTAAGAGAGATGGACATGTGTTCAACTTTGTTTGAATGGGCGGGGACCAGTTCCATTGAACGAGATATGTTACTTGTATTTTTTCTTATTTATCTGACTATTGGAGCAAAATGAGTACACATAGTAAAATTGGTACCTTGAAAGATCTGAAATCTGTTAATTGATACTCTTGCTCTAAGTATTTTATTCCATTGATTTCTCTGCTAACAACATGCTGCCGTTGGCTGTCATTTTCTTGTATATTTTCAGTTGACTGAGTACTATGCATTGCTGTTGTTGTGGACTTGTTAGTTTCAGTCAGTTAGGAGTTTATGTTATTTGTTTGCAGAGTAGGAAGCCCTGGTGAACAAGATATAAATGAACTTTCTTTCACAGAATTAAGAGACAAGTTAATTGCCCTGGACCCTCTCAACAAAAACCACATCATAAAAATCAATCAAGCTGAGGCTGAGTTCTGGCAGAAGTCAGAGGGATATAGAGTAGGATGGAGTGACGAGATATTGGGGTTTGATTGTGGAGGTCAACAGTGGGTATCAGAAACATGCTTCCCTGCTGGAACACTATCTAAGCCAAGCATGAAAGACCTTGAATTCATTGAAGAGCTGAAGCAACTTATAGAGAAAGAAGAGATACCTGCACCTGCTCCAATTGAGCAGCGATGGACAGCTTGCAGTAAGAGTTCCATGAGTCCTGCTTCAAGCTTATCTGGGGAAGATATATTCTCTTGGGTAAGTATACTATGCAATTGCGAATGTGCTGGATAGCTGAAGATTTCCAGCATATGGTTTTTGTTATAACTTCTAAATTGTAGTATATGTTAGGATGGGTATTTTGAGGTGGTGATTTGGTGCACAGTCAAGTGAATTGAGCTTATATCATATGACTTTAACTTTGTTGCCATTCTGTTATTGCTTTAGAAATGTCTAATTGATCATTAATTTTGATAGTACCTTTTGAGCTTTACAAAATGTTTTTACAGTAGGCCTTTTTGGTTTGTACTGTTTATTGACAAAATATAACACATGATTTCACTTATTTTTCAATAAAATTCATCTAAAAATTTTATTTTAATTTTTGGACACGGGACATTTTGACAAAGCCTAAATCTGCTACTTGCCTTTGATTTTGGTTAATTGCCAATTGTCTTTTATTCAGTCATTACTCTTTATCTTAAGTTCTGGAATGAATTAAAGCTAAATGTTACCCTTCATTTTGTCTGTGAATCTTGTCAATGACCATTTAATTTTTTATTTCTTTCTCCTGGTTTAGCATGTCAATGCTAAATAATTAATGTAGTTATACCTGCTGGATAGTTCATGATTCTGGGCTTTAGATGATGACTAACTATGACTTAACATATATATATATATATATATATATATATATAATGTTTATGATGGTTGGGTTTTTAATTGTACTTTTGACGGTGTTTCAGGTTGGTATTATCATGTACCTCCCTACCAGCGATGCTCGCCAAAGAAAAGATATAACAGAAGAATTTTTTCATTATAGGCATCTCACTCAGGAAAAATTGTGGGATCATTATTCTGCTTATGAACACTGGGCTAAGATAGAGGTAATTATCCAAGCAATTCAGGTTATGGAAAATGATTTGAATGGTTTGGACTGTTTTTCCTATTATTTGTCTTTCCTTACATTACTTCCATTTGTGTTTGGTTACCCAATTAAACTTGTCCTTCAGAATATCTTGGATTTATAAAGCTACATGGGCAAACTCTTGCATAGGGGTGAGCAATTGGTTAGGTTGGCTCGATCAATCCGCCCAACTCGACCCAATCTGCACATTTGGGTTGGGTTGGATAAAAAAAAACCCCAACCCGACCATTGGCAGTTCAGGTAGCGGGTTTGGGAATTTCCCAACTTGATCAATCCAACCCGACCAAATTCCCTCTAGATTTTTTTTGCTTTTCCCTTTTAGGGATTAGGGTTCGTATATTCCGTTTACCTCACAGCCTCAGTGCCTCTGGTGTCTAGTTTGTTGCACGCACTTCATCTTGTCTTCACCGGCCACTACACTTAGTCTCTTGTTTGCTGCACACAATTTGTCTCATCTTTGCTGGTCGCTGCACTTCGTCTTGTCTTCGCCGGCTGCCGCACTTTGTCTTGTCTTCGCATTTCTCTCCAATCTCCATCTCTTGATTCTCCTAAGTAAACTCATCTCATCTTTGCATCTTCAACCTTGTCTTCTCCTGGTTCATTCGTTGAAGAAAAAGAGGAAGGAAGAAGGAAAAAAAAAAAAAAAAAAGACCTGCCCAACCTGTTAAGGTTGGTTTGGGTCCCCCCTTCCAAAATTCATGGACCCTACCTGACCCGCAGTTCTTTGGTTGGTTCGGGTTGGGAATTTCATTCAATTCGAACTAACCCGACCCGACCCATGTTCACCCCCTACTCTTACACGTGCACACACCTAATGGTACATGCATGTGGACAGGTGCTCATATGGGGGATATTTAATTGAAATTGAAATATAAATTGGATAATCTATTTTTTTGAATGCTTAGCATCACTTTAAAATTTTCAAGTAGTTTGTCTAGCTACCAGCAGTTGGATATTGAGAATTAGAGGCAGAAATTTTAAGTATTTTTACTTAGTTATTATTTATATAATCTGTTATTCAGGTTCCAAAGGACAAGGAGGAGCTTGCAGCTCTCCAAGCTAGGTTAAGAAAGCGTTTCCCTGTGGATGCATACAATAAAGCAAGAAGAGCATTGGACCCCACCGGGATCCTTTCAAATAACATGTTGGAAAAGCTCTTCCCACTATTAGATACCATATAAAAAAAAAAAAACTCTAGGTAGGTAGTTTCTTTATCTGTACTTGTCCTTTTATCCTTTAATTTATTTTTTCCTTTCTTTTTTTCAGATGTGTTAAGTAAATCCTTGCCTGTCGCCTTGTTTTGAAACTTTGTGATGCACAATATCTGGTTTACAATCAAGGACTATTATACACAAAACATTTGCTTTTACTTTTCTGAGATGTCTTGACTCAAAGAAGCTTAATGAAAAATCATTAAGTGAGATGCAGATTATTAAGAGATGCCTTTGTAAAATCTGTTTACTCATCCAACCAAAAACAGGAAACCAAAAAAAAAATGTTTTACCTTGCTAGTTATGAATTGTGAACATAATCTCTTGTATTTATCCATTTATATTAGCAGGGCACTTGTGACATTCTTGTAGCCAATCACCTGTGGCTGATGTAATTTGAGAGTTTTACCTTGCCTTGATCCTATATGTTGCTAAAACCAAATATGCTCAAAGTACAAATTAAAGGCAAGCCTATGGCCATTTGGACCTTAGGAACAATATTCACGTTGTATAAACAGTAAAACAGCTATGATGCGGAGACTTTAACTACAGGAATTTGAAAAAGCAGGTTCGAGTGCAATAATTAAAAACCCGTTATTTTTAACCAATGCCCAGACGTTCTATAGTTTCATATAATACTAAAACCTTGCCTGCAGTTTGCAAAACTTGTGGAACCTCCAACCCCTCCCCCCCCCCCCCCTCCCAAACAAAAAAACAAAACACCCACAAAAAAAAACACAAGAAAAAAAACCAACAAAGAAAAAGAAAAGTTAATTTACTATGAGACAACGCTCTCTATATAGCATTCAGTAGTCAGTTCAAGTGAAATTACACTGTCAATGGAGGACTTTGTATAGCTTGGAGCTAGATGTTCGAGAAGGAAAGGGTAGACTGGTGTAAATCACTCTTACTAAAGTTTTAGCTCTGCTTTGTTCTTACGGGAAAATTTTTTAGTCAGAGCTATAGCAAAAAGAAAAGGCAGAAAGATGATTAGACTGAGAAATTTAGTTTTACAGTGGATATGATTAGCAGTAAGTGGCAGAGAAAATTGAGTACGATATTATAACACAATACAGGGTAAGGTAGTAATACAATTATAACTGTGGTGAGAGCCACCTAATGAACTGCTATTAACCTATAGGATAAGCTACAAAGTCATTGCTATTATTATATTCTAATATGACGCTCCTGCCAGATTCGTGGTTCAGCTTCAGAAGCATGCTTCACAGAGCCAACAGCAGCACAGAGCAAAGAGGCTGCATCAACAAGAGTTGTAACAGAAATTCAAAAAAAAAAAAAAAATTAGTATTTGTGCAAATAACACAAGTTTGGAGGATAAAGTGAGCTTTTCTTCATCTTCAAATTGTAAGATAACTTGCTCAAGTCCCTTCCGTATGTACTCAATTTAGTAGAATAAATATTTTCAGTGGTTCATGATGTTCAGTTAAACATAGTATACTTTGTTACGTTCATCCCTGCCCTTCTTGCAGAACCATGAATTAATTTTTAACTGGCATGAGCTTACCATCCCTCAATGAAGCCTCTGTCTCCTTTCTTCTTTGCATGGGAGAAGAACTTTCTTCTGGAGGGAGGATTCTCAGTTGGGTATCCTGAAACCATTGGAGAAAAAATTTTTAGTTCTGTTAGATCTTTTTGGGGAGAGGGAAAAAAAAAAAAAAAAGCCTTATGTCTATGTACCTGGTGGAGGCTGGTTTTCTTGAGTCGCTGCCTGCTGCATATTGGAGTATACAGTTACTGTAGTTCCCCTTGATTTCACTTGTGTCCAGATGTGTGATATCGTAATGGTGATCCTCTAGCTCTAGCTATCTCCATATATAACCCCTTGACATAGAGGGATACGTGCTAAAATAAGGAGAGAAGATGATAAGACACCCTGTTTGCATATTTTAGTTGTTAGGTCGCCCCCTGTACCAATCAAAGTATGCTATTTTTGAAGATACTCTTATCTTTTGAAGGTCGGCGATCTAATCAATCCACTCGTTATTTTTGAACTCTGCCCAAAGCAGATAGAGGGACTCTTCTTTATTATTTTGTTAATTTCGAGAAGCCAAAGTTCAATTTTAATACCTTACTTGAAGCCTTTCGTATTACGTTGTGCATCTTTCTGGTCCATACTTGGGTTTCACATGGAATAAAGATATCACATAGAAAGCCAACGTGGATTTTCTAATTAGAAAGAAAAAGCTTACCCTTTTGCTCATCCATCTGAATTCAAATACTTTGTTCGTCAGATAGGAATAAATAAATTAAATGGTGAGAATCAACTGGGTGAATAGATGTGGAATTAGCTGACACATTTGCGTATGAAACCTACCCAGGGCTATCAATTTTTGTGAAGAGTATATTCCTCATCCTTTTTCAAAGTTTTTTTTTAAATAACTTTATGATTGATTTTGAGTCTGAAGAATCCGTAATAATTAAGAAATGGTGTTAGAATCTTATTGGTGGAGCTGCGTGGAGTCCATCGAAATGGAATATATTTGGGATTAGCACCCTGTAACATCATTTACAGTGGGATTTTATTGCCCACGTCTTCACATCCAATTCCTGTCAATTACGTGTAACGTAATTTGAGTAATTTGCAGAAGCTATCATACATTATAGATATAATAATTAATAAATGCGTTTTCAGCAAGCTCTAACCTCTTGTGTCATTTTTTTTTAATTTGCCATATATATTACTGATATTAGTCTACCCATAGTCCCATACACTATTTCTTTACAGATTCCAATTGATAGGGGCATTTTTTTTTTCATTATAATTAGCGTATGCAATTTAACTTTGGAATAACAGTTTATACTTAAGAGTCAGACCTCAAATATGTAGTTATCAATTTTCATTTAGTTTATATGATGGCCTACCCCTTAATTGGCATTGGGTTTTCTAATTCTAAATATCATGTTCGATAGCGATCTAGCGTGAGCCTTTTGGAATCCTCGATTTTTGCCATTATAGTTAATATTCCGAAAGAGAAAAAAATTGCAATGCAACAGAAAACTGAAAGAAAAAGAGAAGAGAATAGAAAGTTATGGAAGAGGATTTTTAGCAAGTTCAGTTCCCGAATACTGATAGGGAGAGATGAATTCACACATAACGGGCTGCAGTCTATTGACCAATTGATTAATGACAACATATGTCTAGCATCTGAGATCGACTTGCAAAAAACATATGATAGACTCTCTTGGCAATTTGTGAGAGTGGTCCTTATTAGGATGAACTTTCCTGATCAATGGAGAAGAATCATTTTACAATTTATTTTGACCGTCGCTTACTCTCTCTTAATGGTTAGAGGGTCTCATTTTATTCCACACAGAGGAATTAGATAAGGGGATCCCATATCCCCATATATTTTCTTATTCTGTGGCAACGTGTTATATTGTTTGGTCTTAAATGCTGAAAGGGTGGAGAAATTACAGGAAGTCAAATTTGCCAGAGGAGGACCTGTAATTACCCATCTGCATCTCATGCATGCAGATGACACAGTTTTGTTCTTCAAAGCGAATTTGGAAGCCTGTGAAATTGATGGCTAAATCTTTGAGGCTCTCTTTCAAAAAAAAATCGGTAGATACTTGGGTATTGATGGTGATTTCAATCCAAAAAAAGAAAAGAAAAGAAATAATTTTCTCAGAAATTGTGGAAAAAGTTGAAAGCAGACTAAAGGGATGGAAAGCTGCCCTTCTCTCCCAAGCTGGAAGGTTGGCCCTTGTCAATTCAGTAAACCAGAGTCTGCCACTTTATTCGATGTCTTCTTGGTTGCTTCTCGAGAAATACGTGGATAAATTGGATAGTATCAGTGTTAACTTCTTCTGGGGCTTTAACCGTGAGAAACCAAATATGCTTCTTCTCAATAAAAAGCTCATTCAATGTCCTAAAGACAGGGGGGTTGGCAATTAAGAACATGGGTAGGTTCAATAATAAGCCTTACTAGCAAATTATTTTGAGACTCAATGTTTTTGACATCTCTTTTGGAATTAGGTTGATCTTTATTACATTCTACAGTTTTGAACGGTGTTGCTTCTATCTCAGAACTACCTTTCGAAATTCTTAAATTTTCTAAGGGTGGATGAACCGAAATAATTTTTTGACCTAAAGTGGTATCCCATTATACTGTTATCCTAGTATGGGTATTCACTTCTTTTTGAACAAAGGGATTTTCTATCTGGTTATTGAAGCAGTGCATTTCAAACCATTTAAAAAAGAAAATGTGTTGACCTAATTTTTCCATAAACTTATAATAATCTAATTTCCATTGTTGAACTTGTTCCTTAGAGAAAGTATTGAAATACCATTCTCTTCTTGACTTACTGTAATCTTTCATGAACTCAGAATTTAACATTTCTTTATCAATTTTAAATTCCTTACTCAGCACTAAGATTTGTGATCTAGTGGGTGGGTGATTAATCGAAGATGTTTCTTGGACTGACTAATAAATGGGTTGTGCAGTAGGTTGAAAATCTACTCCTTTGAGACTAATCAAAGTCTCAAGAGTCTCTGCTGCAGATCTATAATCAGAATCTACAGAGTGTCTTGAACTAAACTCTAATTCGAGGTTATTGAACATTTTAAATCTAGAAGAGAATGATCTGTTCATAGATATCCTGACATGTCCTTCTGGACTTTGAACAAAATTTCCTAAACTTCTGGACTCTATTTTCTTGGAATGTTAGATACTTTCCAAATTCCAAGAGTTTGGAAAAGCAGCCATGATTTCATCATGCCTGAGGGGTTTAGGTGTCATGATCATTGATTTTTGAAGGTTAGCCTCCATAAGAATGGTTTCATTCTTAGGCGACTCTTTCTTAACAGAAATTCCTACTCCAGTTTTGGAGACTTTGTAATGAATCCTAAAAACAATAGAAAGATTATCCAGATCCTCAATGAATATTCCTTCTGTGGTCTTAACATGTAATTTTAAAGCATTTTCAACGTTTTTTAACGTCTTCATGTAATTGGGAAGACATTGAAAATAAATTGGACCATTGCAGGGGTTCGACTCTACGAGACTTAACATTAAATCTTGAAAAGATAAAGTATGTCTATCCTGTAAAAGCAACAGAACAGGATGATTGATACCTAACCTGTCCGATGTGGATAAATCCAAATTTTTCTTTCCTGTGTTGAGCAATCTTATTTTTATCTAATAAATTTATAGAATCTTGACATTTACTTAATGGAATTGTACATTCGATTGTTCGAACTATGTCTTGAACTTTGAAATTAAATGTTGAATATCTTTAAATTTTGCTGGGTCGTACCTGTGGCATTTATCAGTGTCATAATCTTTCTTCAGCTTCTATAATAGAAACTTCAGAATTATTAAGCTCATCTTGGTTTACAGAATTTTGATCACTAGAGGTAGAGGGAAGACTGATTTCTGAGCTACTCCTATTGAATAATCTTCTAACTAATTCAGACATATTTAAAAAAATAAAGTTCTTAAAATTCTTCTAGGTTCGTTAAGGTTTATCGGGACCACCTCCTACGGGAACACCGGCCTTTCCTGGGTCTTATTGGCTTACCAACGCAGTCACAAGGCTGACCAACGCTAACCCTTAACTTGCTAAAAATTTTAAGAAAATAAATTCTTAAATAAATCTAAATTATTTAGAGAATTATTAACAAAACTAGGCTCTGATATCATTTTTTCCTCGGCCACTGGGGATCGTCGTTCTGTGTTAATAAGAAATCCTAATTAATACTATTGAACAAGAAGTCATACAAGACTTCTGACATAAAGACATAACTAAATTCTATGTGTGATTCTTGATTAACAATATAAATTCTAGAATTATTAGGTTGAACAAAATATTCAAATTTAACAACAAGCATTAAATCGGTAAAAGAGATTGGAATAAATTCTAACAAAGATAATCTCATTTTGAAAAGAATCTTAGAACACAAAGATTTGAACACAAGATAATTTTATAAAAATAAAAGAATACAAGGATTTGAACTTACAAACTTTTGAACAACAGCTTAAAAAAGCTTCTTGAAATCAGAAACGACTACAGAGAGTTCTTTCTTTCTCTATTTTTGCTCTGCCTTGCAACTAAACTACTTCGCCTTTTATAGAAATAAGAAGGCGGATTTGAACATTAATGAAGTCCATGGATTTTAGAGACTCTGGAGTCTGCGGATTTGAAATATTTGGAATCCGAAAAGCAAGGACGCGTGGACGGCTACTTTTCGAAAAGTTCAGCACGAGCATCTTTCTTTTTCAAAAGTAGATTTGTCGTGTTGTGCCGACGATTCTCTTTTGCAAAAGCTGTCTGCTATGTTTTGAGCATAATTATTTTGACAAAAAATAAAAGGTATTGAGCTGGCAAGAGTGTTGTACTCTTCTGCCGACGGCTTAACCAAACCATGGTCAGTCTTGACTAAGGTGGGTGAAGTCGATGTTGTAGCAGTCATCTTCATTCTGAAACTGGCTGCTATCTTCTGGATTGAAGTCTTCAGAGGGGGCTTTGTCTGAGGAAGCCTTCTCTAAAAATTGTTGAACAAGGTGGTTGAATTCTTCTTCTGTTTGGGCCTTAGCAAGTTTCACCATAATTTGAGATTTTGAGGTGAGGAAGGGAGACTGGTGTTGAACACCCTGAGAGTATTTCATCACGTGTGGATTCTGACTTAACCATTTTTCAATGGCCTTTTTGTTGAGTAGATTGGGGTTGTAGGTTGACTACCATTTTATGTTGAACGTTCGGATTAAGTGAAGAGGATAGACAGTGTTGAACCTGTCTTTGAACTCGAAATCCCATGACATAATCCATGGAGTTCCGAATGTTGAGAAAAATTTTAAAAGCATGAGTCCAGTGTGAAAACTGGTTTGAGCAGAAAATATTGAAAATGATTCCTTCGCATAAGAGGGAAGAAAATCATTATTTGGACCAAAAAAGTGAAACCATTCAGAAAATCAGGTCGGAAAATCCTGATTTCCTTTATTGAACCAAATAAACCATGAATGAGAAAAAAGGGCGAATCAGCAGGGTATTGAACCAGGTCGTTTTGTAGTCCCAGTAATTAAAAACCTTGAGGCTGGAACTGTCTTGAAAAACTTTTTAAAGCAAGAGGATGCTGATTCCATTGAGATAGTGTTAAAACTTTATTAATTTTGAGCTTGGAGTATTGAATTCGAGATGGAAATAAAAATTCTTGTTTTTCCAGAGTCTGCATTGTAAAAACTTTGACATTCTGGAAAATATTTTTGAACAACTTTTCTGGGAGAAGAGTTCGGATTTTTGAGCCATTCAGGTTCAATGGCGTAAATTGGTGCATAACAGGGTTTTGAAACATATTTTTCGGAAAGAGATCTCTTAAGTGGAGAGGGTTGAGTGAGTTGAATCATTGAAGATGAAGATTGAACAGGAATGATGACTTTCTGAGGTGGAGGAGAGGTTAGAGCTTGATCATAAGTTAATGAGGTGAAACGATTTTGAGAAGAAGAAGGAGACGATGGAGGTCTAGGACCTCTTACTTATGGTCAAGGACCACTGCCTGAAGGGCTATTGAACGATAAAGGTGTCACCAGTAATGGCGACGTTGCTTGAACCATAGAGATTCTTTGTTGAACATTTCTAGGATCCAGTGGGGATCCGTATTGCTCTTTTTTCATTTCTTTTGATTTTTATTTTTTGTCCATTCTGCTGTTTTTCCCTGCAAGAATTCTCGTGTGAGAAAACCTGGTAGGGCGTTCTCACTTCCTTTTATATGCTGAATTTCGAAATCAAAACAAGAAAGTAATGCTTGCCATCTGGCAAAAACATGTTTTGAAACTAAATTTTGAACATCTTTTTCTAAAACAGATTTTGCAGATTTGTAATCAGTTTTGAGCAAAAAAGTTTTATTGAACACTTCTTTTTGAAATTTTTTGACGTTTAAGACAATGGATAAAATTTCTCTTTTTATTGTGGAGTATTTTCTTCGGCTTCAGACCAAACTCTGGAATTGAACCTAACTAATTGTTCTTTTGAACTTCCTATGGGCATTTGTTTAAGGACTCCTCCATAACCTTCTTTTGATACATCAGTTTCGATTATCATAAAGGCTTCTGGGTCAGGAATACCTAAACATGGAAGCTTCTTGACTCTAGACTTAAGGGTTTTGACGCCATCCGTCATTGAACTATCCCAAGGGGGATATTTCTTTCTTAATCGGGAATATAAAGATTTGCAAATTAATCTAAGATATTGAACAAAATCTGCGACATAATTAAGACAACCTAAAAATCTTTAGAGTTGATTTTTATCAGTTATCTCTTCTGAAAATTTGTCTGCAAATTTTATTGATCTATTAATAGGTTTTATCATACCCTGATGGATATCATAACCTAAAAATCTAATTTTTGTTTTGAACAGTTTCATTTTCTTAGCAGAAACGACCAAGCCGTTTTTCTTAATAATATCATGAAATTGATCAAGGTGCCTAAAATGTTGTTCTGTGGAATTAGAAAACACTAAGACATCATTATGTAAACTATTGAAAATTGAGAAAAAGGATTAAAGATGGAGTTCATAACGTTTTGAAATTCAGAAGGGGCATTTTTGAGTCCGAATGGCATGACATTCCACTCGTAATGACTAAAGGGAACGGTGAAAGCCGTTTTGTACCTATCTTTTTCTTGAATTTGAATTTGATAAAAACCAGATTTCATATCAAATTTGGAAAATAAAGATACCTTTTGAACACGACAAATTAGATCTCCTTTATCAGGTATAGGGTACCTAATCCATCTAAGAACTTTGTTGAGCAGTTTGTAATTAATAACCATGCGAGGTGCTCCTCGCTCTATTTCTGCCTGATTTTGAACATAGAAGGCTGAACAGCTCCATGGGAATTTAATGGCTCTAATCAGCTTTTTATTGATCAGGTTTAGTTTAGAGACAGCTAAACTTTTGAGCAGGTTAACATCTGTTGTTCTAGTAGGATTTAAAAATTCAAAGTAAAGTTCTTTGCCTGAAACTACTGTTGAAAATCCTAATTCTGAAACCTTAAAGGAGTAAATAAGGGTCAGAAAAGGTGTTTCTAAGATCATGGGTTCGTTCAAGTTCTTTACAAGAATGAAGGTTGTGTTGAACTTAATGCCTTAATTACATATCTTGGCATTAGACAGTTTGTACCTAACTGGGAGTTTATTTCCTCCTGCACCACTGAGACTTTCAATAGTTTTTTCATAGTATTGAGTGGGAATTAACCCTTCTTGAACACAATTAAGATCAGCACCTGAGTCTATCAGAGCGATCACTTTAATGTTAAAACTTTTAATGGTAAGGTTGACATAGCAATACCATTTTTGAACAGATATTCTGGAAATGATATTTAAATAACTATCCTTTTGAACTGAGCTAGTTTCTCCTAATTCTTTTTGATCATCAGTATTCCTAATATCTTTATTGGCCATTAAACTTAAAATATCTAAGGATCACTCATTATCTTTTTGTTTGAGCAATTGAATTTCTTCTTTTATTATTTTGATTTCTTCTTGAAGTTCCTTAATTGAAACTTTTTCTTGAACAGGATTGTATTGAAATTTATTAATCATTTCTTGAACATTATAAGGCTTAATTTCTGGTTTCGGTTCGGGTTCCTCCGAATCCATAATGTCCTTAATCTTGAGCAAATATTCTTTCTTAACTTCTTCATTATCTATTTTATCTATTATTTCTACTAAAGTTTGGATTTTATCCCTATTGAGCACGTTAATAGTTTTTGAACAATTATTTTTTGAATAATCTTTACAGCTACAAATTCTTACTTCTGAGTGACTTTCGTCATCAAAGATTGAACTAGAAGATGAATTACTCAGTTGATCTAACTGATATAACTCATTTTGAACACTAGACTGATCTGAATCATATTCTGACTCAGAGTTTTGATCTTCTAACAGAATTCTCATAAGACTCTATTTGTACTTATCATCTATTTCTAAAGAATTAATTCTTTTTTTGAGCTTGCAATATTTTGAAATATGACCATACCTCCCACATTTAAAACAAACTACATGTTTGCGATCAGTATTTTTTGAACTATGGTGTCGAAGTTTTCTAGACTGTTGAACAGGATTTATTGTTTGGAATGATCTAACAGGTTTGTCAGGGTGTCGATGATATGTCTTCCTGACAGGTTGATACCTATGGATCTTCCTATGTTTCTTATGTTCAGCTGAGAGAGCTCGAATCTTTTCGATTCCATATTGATCACAGAAACTTCCTAACTCTCTATGGGTACTTTTGAACTCATGAAGCTTCATATCGTTACATACGGTTAGAGTTTCATTTGTAACAAAATTAATTAATTCTCCAAAAGTCATGTGACTAAAGGGAAGTGTGTTATTGCATTGTTTTCTAATGCTTTCCTTAACTCTTTCGGCAAATAGGTTGGGTAAACCACCTAAAAACCTTTCTTTCTAATAGTCTGCTTTACTATCAGACCATGTGTATAGCTTTGTAAGGAACATGTCCTTGTACGACCTAAAATCAGACATCGTGGGACATTTGAGATTGATCAATTGGTTTCCTATCCTTTGTTGGAAATCTGTGGGGTTTCCTACAAATTGTTTTGTAAGGGCATAAATTAAAACTGTTACTGAATCTTGAACTTCTATTACTTGACCATTAATTTCTTCTTACTTGACCGTGAATTTAATCACTGACTTTTCAGCTTCTGTGAGATAGTTATCCCACCAGCCTTTTAGTTGACCAGTAAAACCAGTTGTTAACATGATTACTATTGACCTTTCTTCATTGTTTTTGATCCTATACGCTGTGGCGCACATTGACATATTTTGAATTATTCCTAAAACTTGATGCTCACTGTGACTATCAATGTTCCATTCTACTATAGCCTCGCTGTTATAGCTGACTTCTATTACTAAAATATTTTCTTGATACTGGGTATCTGGGTAGCTAGGTCTAGGATAGTAGTTCCTAGTCACTGGTCTTGGATTTCTATATCTAATTCTATTAACTTCTAATTGTTGATCAGACTCTAATTTTGACAATGTATTGATCTGGGGACCTTTTGACCTATTATTGGAAACATTTAGTTGATCCAATCTTTTGGTGATCTCGTCAACTAAGTTTTCAAAAGATGATCCTAATTTTATTGACTTCAACTTGGCTTGTGTAAGGGTCGGAATCTTATACAATGGTTGTTGAGGTATTGAACTAGCTGTGTTATGATCAAGGGAACTAGAAGGCGATTCTAAAACCTTATTATTATTGACCACGTTTTCTATCCTATCTAATTGCTTACCTATTGTGTTGAGTGCTAAATTAGTAAAATTATTTTGAGACTCAATGTTTTTGACATCTCTTTTGGAACTAGGTTGATCTTCATTACCTTCTACAGTTTTGAACGGTGTTGCTTCTATCTCAGAACTACCTTTCGAAATTCTTAAATTTTCTAAGGGTGGATGAACCGAAATAATTTTTTGACCTAAAGTGGTATCCCATTATACTGTTATCCTAGTATGGGTATTCACTTCTTTTTGAGCAAAGGGATTTTCTATCTGGTTATTAAAGCAGTGCATTTCAAACCATTTAAAAAAGAAAATGTGTTGACCTAATTTTTCCATAAACTTATAATAATCTAATTTCCATTGTTGAACTTGTTCCTTAGAGAAAGTATTGAAATACCATTCTCTTCTTGACTTATTGTAATCTTTCATGAACTTAGAATTTAATATTTCTTTATCAATTTTAAATTCCTTACTCAGCACTAAGATTTGTGATCTAGTGGGTGAGTGATTGATCGAAGATGTTTCTTGGACTAACTCATAAATGGGTTGTGGAACAGTAGGTTGAAAATCTACTCCTCTGAGACTAGTCGAAGTCTCAAGAGTCTCTGCTGCAGATCTGTAATCAGAATCTACAGAGTGTCTTGAACTAAACTCTAATTTGGCGTTATTGAACATTCTAAATCTGGAAGAGGATGATCTGTTCATAGATATCCTGACATGTCCTTCTTGACTTTTGAACAAAATTTCCTAAACTTCTAAACTCTATTTTCTTGGAAGGTTGGATACTTTCCAAATTCCAAGAGTCTGGAAAAGTAGTAATGATTTCATCATGCCTGAGGGGTTTAGGTGTCATGATCATTGATTTTTGAAGGTTAGCCTCCATAAGAATGGTTTCATTTTTAGGCGACTCTTTGTTAACAGAAATTCCTACTCCAGTTTTGGAGACTTTGTAATGAATCCTAAAAACAATAGAAAGATTATCCAGATCCTCACTGAATATTCCTTCTGTGGTCTTGACATGCAATTTTAAAGCATTTTCAACGGTTTTTAACATCTTCATGTAATTGGGAAAACACTAAAAATAAATTGGACCATTGTAGAGGTTCGACTCTACGAGACTTAACATTAAATCTTGAAAAGATAAAGCATGCCTATCCTGTAAAAGCAACAGAACAGGATGATTGATGCCTAACCTGTGCATAGATTTGACAGCTACTTGGATTAATCCGATGTGGATAAACCCAAATTTTTAAATGTTAAATGTTTATAAATTTCGCTGGGTCATACCTGTGGCATTTCCCAGTGTCTTAATCTTTCTTCAGCTTCTATGATAGAAACTTCAGAACTATTGAACTCATCTTGGTTTACAGAATTTTGATCACTAGAGGTAGAGGGAAGACTGATTTCTGAGCTACTCCTATTGAATAATCTTCTAACTAATTCAGACATATTTAAGAAAATAAAATTCTTAAAATTCTTCTAGGTTCGTTAAGGTTTATCGGGACCACCTCCTACAAGAACATCGGCCTCTCCTGGGTCTTACTGACTTACCAATGCAGTCACAAGGCTGACCAACGCTAACCCTTAACTTGCTAAAAGTTTTAAGAAAATAAATTCTTAAATACATCTAAATTATTTAGAGAATTATTAACAGAACTAGGCTCTGATACTATTTTTTCCTCAGCCACTGGAGATCGTCATTCTGTGTTAATTGAACAACAAAAAAATTCATCTCAAAATGTCTTTTGTACGGAGAAGTATTTCCTCTACAAAGGACATATTTCTCAATAACTTGACATGGTCGGTGGGGAATGGTTTTGATATTCCTTTTACAATAATGGATTCTGGTGGCAACTTACTAGTCATATAGCAGGTTTACAATATGTTTCACATCTCCTCAATCAAGAGAAATCTAATTGACATAGTGAATCTTTAGCAACTTTATTCAATAAATGTGCAGGGGGAAATCAAGAAGAGCCTCCTTCCATTACTAGAAGAAAAGATAGACTAATTTGGTTCTGTTTAGCAAAATTAGCTTATAAGTTAGTGGATAACTTATAAGCTAGCTGATAGCTTATAAGTTAATTTTTAGCTTATAGCTTATAATTGATAACTTATAGCTTATAAATTAGTTTATTTGAATAAGAAGTGTTCGGTAAAAGTAGTTGTTAAAGTAGCTAAAAAGTGTAAAATGACATAAAATGACATATATTTTTTAATTTTAAAACAATATAAATAAATATATTATTATTTTTTAATTAAATTAATTTAAATTATTATAAATATAAAATTCATTAAAAATATATATTTATATATTTTATATATGAATAATATATTTTCACATATATAATATATTTATATATATTATTATATTTTATTATTTTTATATATATTATACGTATTTATAATATATTTATATATTTTTATCATATATATATAATATTATATATATATATATATAAATATAATAAAAGATAAGTAAATATGATATAATAAAGTAATGGGCGTAATGGGCATAATGGATATTTTGAAAAATTAATAAGGATAAAATAGGAACAAAAAATTTTAAGCTATAAGCTACTCCAAGTATCTTATCAAAATAAGCTATAAGCTACTCAAAGTAGCTTATCAAAATAAGCTATAAGCTACTAAAATAAGCTAGTTTACCGAACACTTTTAATGAACTTATAAACTAGTCAAATAAGCTATAAGTTAGTTTGCCAAACATAGCCTTTGGTACCTCAAACCTGATAAAGTTAGTTGTGCTTTTCGGCGGCTGACTAATGAGGAGGGTACTATTTTAAATAGTCCACTTTCTCGGACTAATTTCTTGAATATCAGAATTCCACCCAAGTACTTGACCTTCTAATGGAAATCAACATAATAGACTAAAAAATTTTACTCTAGGGCATTAATTGTAAGTATGTCATTAAATTAAGAATAATAGAATAACTTTAAATAAATAAATTAGACAAATTAATGTCATTACATTAAATAAATTTTGGTGAAATCGTGGAATTGAATTAATTTGAATTGAAATAATTGTAGGTATGTTATTAAATTAAGAATAATATAATAAATAGAATAAATTTTTGTGAATAAATTAGGATTTCGGACATTCGATGAATTGATTTGAATTGAAATATAATTACATTGATTGCTATATAATTATTATTATATTCAATTTCTTATATTTAATATTCACTAATTATGAATTGTTTATATTCCTTATTTATGTTATATAAATAAAATGTCATTCTAACTATCATGTATTGCTCTCGTGTTTATATTGTTTATTCTTCATGCAAAATTAGTTTTCATTTTGTTAGTGCTTCGCATATGGCTAAATTTAATGATGTTACTGATATTAATGCATCAAGTGAAGATTAGAGGATTAAGGTTCTGGTAGTGAGGTTGTGTACAGTTCCATCGTTCAATATACCTAAGGAGATTTTTAATTCGGATGTGGTCTTGCAAGATTTTCCGGTGAATTTAATTTCATTATATTTAAATTTTTTATATGTATTAATTTGTTTATTATGTTTATGTTGTATTTATTTTTTACTTTCTGAGGGTGATCACATATTCGGTCATGTAAAGAGATTATTTCTGAGTAAATTCAAGTGTCAAATAACCGAAGAAAATGTTTATGTGATGTTTATGTTTGGTGTAGTTATGTATAACAATGAGTATCGTACAACAAAGCATCCATTTAATGAATTATTCATATCATGTTGTGTAGGATGTAGTTCAAATGTTTCAGAATCTGAAGGTGGAAACACTTCATATTTTATTACACCCATGAAAAGGTTTTTTGTTGAAGTCAACAAAGATAATGATGATTTGAGTGCTTTTCAGATGTCTTTTAACGTTAAGAAAGTCATGAAGAATGAAAAAATTGACAAGTCTATTAAAGATGTTGAGTAATTTATAGATATTGTTATATGTATTTTACCTATGACAATATTCTAATCAATAAACTTTATGTGGTGCTTAGTTTTTTTTTTATTGTTTTGTACAAATATAAAGTGCATTCGTTAGACTTTATTATTTTTCATTTTTTTCTAAGTTAAGTACTTTATTTTTAAATGTGCAAACCCAACATGTATTTTTATTTATTGTTTTATTATTTATCTACTTAAATATGTTTAATTCGTCTGTTTCATTTTGAAATGAAACTTAACAAATGTGAATGGGTTAATTATTTATAAATATAATTAATAAAATTGTATATCTTCAAGTAACAATTATCTTCTCAATGTTGTACGCTGTTTCTCATGGCTTTGCAATTAGATATAACAACATGACGTATTAAATTATGACAGTCAATATTTTTTCCAAATGACGGAGTAATATTTTTTTTATTATCTATTATTAACATTTTTAGAAAGTTAAATTAACGTTTAAAATTTAAAATGAAAAATCTTATTAAAATGAAAATTTTGACATATTAACATAAATGAAAAATCTACTTAAAATGTAAAATTAACATTTTTATAACAATCTAACGTATTAAATGATAACTGTCAATTGAAAATTTTTAAAATGAAAAATCTACTTAAATTAACATTTTTATCTACTTATTAACATAATAAATTTTTTATTGTTTTTCAAATATATTGAATTACAAATTTCAAATTGCACTTTCAAACACATTGAATTGAATTATAATTGAAATTCAACAATATTAAATTAATGACATCATATTAAACTTATCAAATGAATTTCGGTAATTAAACAAATAATAATATAAATTAATAATATAATTAATTAATTAATATAATTAATATAATCGAAAACATCATTTGTTGGTTCGTAGAGTCTTATATTAATTAATACGTTGCTCTTTAATGTTGTATTCTCATTGGTTTTTTTCCTAAATTACTTTTTTCCTAAAATTTCTCCTAAAATTACTTTTATTTTTTTCTAAATTATGATGTTTTGACTTTGTCTCTTTCAATTTATATCTGAGTAAATTTCCTAATGTGTCTAATATTATTTTAGTTAATACTCTTTAATGTTAATTCTTCTCATATTCATTCAATTCATTAAAGTATTATTAAAAATTAATAATCTAAAATATAAATTAATAATATAATTAAATATAATTAATTAATTAATATAATCTGAAACATCATTTGGTAATTAATTAAATTCCCTTAATTACTTTTGTTAGCTCTAATTTATTATGCTATAAGTTTTGATGATGACAAATATGTGAGAATTATAATATGATTTAATCTTCTTGGCCCAATGTATGATTTAATCTTTTTTAGTCCAAATAGTATGATTTAATCTTCTTGGCCCAAATGAATGATTTAATCTTCTTGGCCCAATGTATGATTTAATCTTTCTTAGCCCAAATAGTATGATTTAATCTTCTTGACCCAAATGAATGATTTAATCTTATTGGCCCAAATGCATGATTCAATTTTTCTTGGCCCAAATATATTTAATGCTTTATATATATAGTAATATAAATTGATTTTTTTATTGGTTGTTTTAATATAATTTGAAAAAGAATGCTTTTTACTGTAGCACTTTTGAAAAAGAAATTTGATTGTTGAAAAAGTATGATAAAGTTTATTGGTTGTTGAAAAAGTATGATAAAGTTTATTGGGTGTTGTAATATAATTTGAAAAAGAATATCTTTTACTGTAGCACTTTCGAAAAAGAAATTTGATTGTTGAAAAAGTATGATAAAGTTTATTGGGTGTTGTAATAAACTTTGAAAAAAAGAATACTTTTTACTGTAACAAATTTGAAAAAGAATATTGATTGTTGAAAAAAGTTGATAAAGTTTTTTGGTTGTTGTAGAAAAGTTGAAAAATGATGATGAAGCTTACTGTAGCAATTCTGACTAAAGCAGTCACTGTAGCAGCAATGTTTCACTATATAAAGGGAACTTCACAACACCATTTGCAATCAAGCTTCAATTGTTTATTTCTCATATTATCTTGAGTTCTATTCTCTCTAAATTGCTAGAGAAAAATTCTGAGCTTAATTTCTGCGTTATCTACACTTTGAGAGTGTCTACCATTATTTTCCTTAAGCCTTTAAATTTAGTTGCTCAAGGATTGGTTCCTTGAGTTAGTGTTTGAGAGAAAACATGTTGTAAGGGGGAGAGACACCCTTGAGGGAGAAAAGATCTATGTTGTAGTGGTTTGTAAGTACCCGGATTAAACTTGCAATTATAGTGGAAATACTCAAGTGGTCTCTTGAGGACTGAATGTAGGCTTGAGATTAGCCGAACCAGTATAAATCTCCGAGTTTGCTTTATATATCCCTACTCTATTTACATTTGAAGTTAATTAATTAATGCTTTGCGTTTATATTTGATTTCTACCTCAAGTATTAATTAATTTGTGTAGATTTATATTTGTTCCTTAATTCCTTGTACTATAAAATTATTCATCTTGATAAACACTTTGATTTTCTGAATTAAATTATTATCTTTAACATTGTCTAATTTCAAAAAATCATTTTAACTTCCAATTAAGTTTTGTGAAAATTTTTATAAAACCCAATTCACCCCCCCTCTTGGGATCCAACCATTTCTTTCAACTTTTTTCCCAAAATTACCTTTTTTATAAATCACGGTACTTTGACTTTCTCTTTCAATACATATTTGAGTAAATTTGCTAATGTGTCTAATACTGTATATGTGTATTATTATATACAATTAATTATTTTGCTCATAATATAAATTTTATAAATATAAATGACATAAATCATTATAAATCGTTACTATATAATTTTAGCATATAATTTTATAATATATTTTTCACAATATAAAGTCTAAAATTGTAATAACATATCTAATTGGTATATTTGTATTTTATCGAATTATAATACATTATAATTATAATTTAAATTTTAAAATAAAAAATCTACTTAAATCAATATTTTTATCTACTTATTAATATAATAATTTTTTTATTGTTTTCAAATATATTCAATTTCAAATTGTACTTTCAAATATATTGAATTGAATTACAATTAAAACTCAGCAACATTAAATTAATCACATCACATTTAATGCATCAAATGAATTTTGGTAATTAAATAAATAATAATATAAATTAATAATATATTTAATTAATTAATATAATTAATATAATATGAAATATCATTTGTTAATTCGTGGAGTCTTATATAAATTAATATAATATTCTTTAATATTGTATTCCCATTGGTTCAAAATAAAATAATTTAATTATAATTATTGTTAATATTAATGTGGACAACCTTTAATGCTATTGTCTTTTTTGATTTTAAGATGTTTTATACGCATATTTTTTAATTATATTTTGATTCCAAACTAAGTGAGATGGTTATGAAGGAGACCATATTCTTTATCTGACTTTCATTTTGATCAGTCAGGTAGTGCGTAAATCATGAAGACGTGTGACGTGAATCAATGCATAATACACATTGTAAACCATATATCCATATTTCTATGATTAATATAAAAATTATTATTATATTTTTTGTTTTCATATTTCTCACTCTCTCTTTCTATTTAGGCAAATTAAACAAAGTTCTTGACATATCCTCCTCATATGTCGCCTCACTCTCTCTCTCTCCATGTTTTGTGTAAGTCTAGCAATTTTTTCCAAGTCTATTCATCTGTTCATGCTATTTTTCATAGTTACTTTTTCTTGATTTTAATTTGATTATAGAAATGATATGTAAATTAATAAACTTGTTTTATTCGATTTTATTTTGATTTCTTTCCAAAATAATTCTTAATTTAAAATAATTGAAATTTATTATTATATTTTGACTAATGTAGTGTCTTAGAGGATTTTTTAGTTGGTAAAATAAATTTAATTATGAAATTAATATGTGAATTAAAAATCTTACTTTTTTTAACTTTATTTTGATTTCTTTTCAAAATAGTTCTTAATTTAATAGAAATCAAAGTTATTATTATATTTTGACCATTGTAGTGTCTTAGAGGATTTTTTATTAGGTAAAATAAATTTGATTATGGAATTGATATGTGAATTAAAAAACTTGCTTTATTTGACTTTATTTTGATTTCTTTCTAAAATAGTTCTTATTTTAATAGAAATCAAAGTTATTATTATATTTTAATCATTGTAGTGTCTTAGAGAATTTTTTTAGTAGGTAAAATAAATTTTATACATAAGAAATTGTTGAAATATACATACATGAGGATCAAGGCATATTGGCATTCGTTGTTAGTCATACGTATAAAATTTCAACAAGGTTGATTATCCTACATTCCATATGAACATTTTTAACAAATGTTCTTTATTCCATTTCATTTTGATTTATTTTGATTTTTTTCCAAAATAAAATAATTTAATTATTACATGAATGATTAACAAATCTAAAATGAGTCTTTCTAAGTTAGGGTTTAGGGTTGAAGCACCATTTAAGAAGAGGCGTAACCTTCTATGTTAAAGTGGCTAGATAATTTCATTAGATGCTAGACTTCCTTTCAAGTTTCGCAGGAGACAATTTCCAATTTCATTGTGTTTTCGATGACAATTAATAAAAGTCAAGGGCAATTACTTTCCTATGTCAGTTTATATCTAGCAACTCTAGTCTTTAGTCATGGTCAGCTTTATGTTGCCATTTCGAAAGGAAAGAGTAGAAAGGGATTGAAGATTCCTATACTCGAGAGTACAAATGTAGTATATAAAGAAGTTTTTAGAAATCTCTATTAGTTGTAAGTAAACTTTATATTGTCTTTTCCATAATATTATTATATTGATTCAAAGTTATTTTATGTCATTTATTAATTTTTTTTTATTTTATTTCCTTCTTTTTAGGTTAAAGACATTATATTTGAAAAGTATTGGAGGTGTATTTGCATTGGAGAAATATTTTCGTTGTTTGGATAATTTGGGTTTTTTCATTCACATTGGATGTAGATATTCTAAAATGTTTGTCTTTTATGTCAACCACAATATGTTTGTTGTCAATCAATTATTATTATTTTTGTAAGTTACGAAAGTTTTTAGAGTTGTGAATTACCCGTGCATCACACGGATCATAATACTAGTTATTAAATAAAGCAATTCCCTTCTCTAATGTTTTGAGACACCATCGTATGAGCATTTCTATCATTTTCCCTTTCTATCATGACTGTGAAGAATCCATGGACCATTTATTCATAAGCTATAATTTTGCTAGGAGCCTATGATTTGCTTATGATTTGTTCGTTAGAACTTTGCAAATTGATCAACAATATATTTCTAGTTGGCTGTCTATATGGTTCACTCAATGGCAATCGAAGTAAGAAGCCTTTCATGGTCTTACTGTTTTCATTCATTTGCTAATCTATAAGATATGGCAAAAAATAAATATGGGTATATATAAAGGGTTAACTACTTCAAATTTACAAGTTCTAGCCTGAGTTAAACAACTAGGGAAGTAGATTATGGGTGCTTATTCTCAAGAGGGTCCTTAAAGGCTTCCAACAACTACAAAGCTAATTCATGCTAGAAGACATCATCCTACTCTTAAGGAAAGTAATATTGTAATATAGTCCCATACAGCTTAGCAACACTGAATCATTTCTCTGTACAGCTTAGCTCTACAAGTGTCAGTAATCCCGCATTTGTAGCCTTCTGATGTACCATTATGTTAGGATAGTATTATGTTATTGCCACTGTAATAGTCATATATAGCAAGTGTAGCATCCCACTATAATACACACATATGCAGTAATATAGATATCATTCTAGCTCATTTTCTCTATAATCTTGATTCTTCTCATTATCTAGACTTGGTATCAGAGCCACAACCTATTCATTGTCATCATGAGCTCTCTACTTCTACAAGTTCTGCAAACTCTGATAACACCCAAAACAGAATCGGTGAAACCAAATTGATCCATTCCATAACAAAACCTTACATCCAATCTCTTTCAACTTTGTTTTGTTAAGTTGGACAGAACTAACTTTTTACTCTGGGAATCAAACATTTTATCCATTATTAGAGGCCATAGCCTTGAGGGCTTTATCCTTGGTACCAAACCAGCTCCACAGTAATTCATCACTGAAGGTGAAGAGGTGAAGCTGAATTTAGTGTTCTAAGAATGGACAATAGTTGATCAATTAGTGCTAAGATGGATCTATAACACCCTTACTCTTGAGATAGCTTCACAAGTAATCAGATGCAAAAATACATAACAACTATAGAGAGCAATAAAAGACCTATAAGGTGTTCACATCCACTCAAGAATCACTCTACTGAAAGGTGAACTCCACAGAACTAGGAAGGGTGGATCGGAAATGGCTGAATACTTAGATAAGATGAAGACACTCTTAGATAAATTGCTCCTAGTTAGCTACCTAATTTCAACTGAGGACCTGATACTCAGACATTCGCTAGTCTTGACAGTGAGTATAACCTGATTGTGGTTTAACTAATTGGCAAAATTTATATATCATAGATAGATCTTCAAGCTACATTGATTATGTATGAAAGTAGACTCGAGAAGTTGACTAGTTTAACTACTGCATACCAAGCTTAGGCGAATATTGCTACAACTACTTCAAAATCCAGTAACAATGATGGTCATAACAAAACATCAACTAGAGAGGTCAGAATCAGAATCAGAATCATCGAGGAGGTAGACATAATAGAACTCGTGGCAGAAGAGGAAGAACTAATAATAGCAATAACAAACCAGTATGTCAAGTGTGTGGCAAGATTGGATACACAACTGCTCACTATTATTTTAGGTATGATCAAAGTTACATGGGAACAATTCTTAATGCTACTAATTAAAGTTTCACCTCTGTGAACAATTCAGGAAGCTATGCAGCCTATATGGCAACCTCCAGCACTATATCTGACTCAAATTGGTACATGGATAGCAGGGCTAGTAGTCATATTACTCATGATGTAGCCAACATTGACTGTATGACCAACAACTATGGTAAGGAAAAAATAGTGGTAGGAAATGGTGAAAAAATTAATGTTTATAAATCTAGTGTTTCTGCTTTGGCTTGCGTAAATCAGCACCATTTGACCCTAAAAGATGTTCTACATGTAAGTGTATCCAAGTTAGCCAATGAGAATAACCTACTAATTCAATTTGATTCTGCTGGTTGTTACATTAAGGACAAGGATACAGGAAATCTGCTATTGGAGAGGCAAATGAATGATGATCTATATGAATTTAAGAAGAAAAGCTACCCAAGCTGTCTTGTTGTCATTCACAGTAAAGGAGAGGCTAAAAGAACTAAAGCTAGCGATGTAGTTAATCATTCTAGTATGAGTACAGTAAGGCAAAAATGGCATAGGAAACTTGGACACCTACAATCATGTCATGTCCAAGTAAATAAAAATGTAGTTTCTTATGTGAACTATGTCAATATGGAAAAATGCACAACTTATCTTTTGACTTGTCTCTTTCTCATGCAAAGTCACCAATAGAACTTATTCACACTGATGTTTGGGGTTCATCTCTAGTTCAGTCAACCTCTAGGTTTTAGTATATATACAGTTCTTGGATGATCATTCAAAGCATACTTGGATTTATGCTTTCAAAAATAAAGGAGAATCACTTAGTGCATTCATTAAAACCTTAGTTGAAAGGTAATTTGACAAGAAAATCAAAATCCTACAAAGTGACTAGGGTAGTGAATTTAAAAGTTTCACTCAGTACCTACATAATGAAGGAATAATCTTTTGACAATCATGCCCTCACACCTTTGTATAAAATGGCAGAGTAGAAAGAAGACATAGGCAAATGGTTGAAATAAGTCTCACACTTCTAGCCCAAGCCATCATGCCTCTACATTATTGGTGGAAAGGCTTCCAGACATTTGTTTTCCTCATAAATAGACTCCCCTCTATAGTTCTTGAAAATAGATCCCCTTTTCTAATTCTCCATGGTAAAGATCCAAATTATAAAGATTTGAAGACTTTTGGGTATGCTTGCTACCCAAATTTGAGACCTTATAATACACATAAATTCAGTTTCCATACAACCAAATGTGTATTTTTGGGGTACAGCAAACAGCATAAGGGATATAAATTCATATCTTCCACTGGAAGAATCTATGTGTCACGACATGTAGTATTTAACGAGGATGAGTTTCCTTTCCAATATGGTTTTCTTAATACAAAACTATCAGAAAGTACCACTAATTTATCTCTTGTAGATATTGGTGCAAATCTACAAAGTTGGACCACTGATTGCCTTAACAGTCATGACACTTCAAGAAGAACCAACAGTAATGGCTCTCTTACAGATATGAACAATACTATTGTGACATTGTCTCTTGCGTCTTTTTTTTATTATGCGGACAATATTTCTCTTACGGGTACAGATTTCTCTCTCACTTCTGTAGTAAATACATACTCTGGAAATGCTCCAAATCATGCTGAAGCAAGACATTATCATCTATTACCCCAGATAGCCAACTTCAAGGTTGTCTAGATCTGCCACTAATGAATATCACATCAACAGATGCAAACACTCAATTAACACAGCAACAAACAGTTCCTATGCATGGAATGACTACTAGAAGCAAGAGTGGAATTGTCAAGGCTAAAGTACCATACACTGGTGTTATGTGTACCCTGCCAAATGAAAATAGTAGACTACAAGGAAGTACAATAGCTAGTTTCTCCTCTCTGGACATTTTCAAAGAACCAAACTCAGCAGATGAGGCCTTAAAGGTTCCTCAGTGGAGAGAAGCAATGGAAAGTGAGTTTACTGCTTTGTCAAAGAATAAGACTTGGGTTCTAGTGCTTTACAACAACAACCAGAGAATTGTTGACTGAAGTGGGTGTTTAAAACCAAGTACAAATCCAATGGTGATGTTGAAAGACTCAAAGCATGCCTAGTTACAAAGGGATTCCAATAAGATCCCGATGTCAACTTCGGTGATACATTCAGCCCTGTAGTTAAGATTACTACCATTAGACTAATCTTAGCTAAAACAACTACTTTGAATTAGGGGATTAAATAACTTGACATCAATAACACATTTCTGAATGGTGTATTGCAGGAAGAGGTATATATATGGTAGCCAAGAGGTTTTGAAGTCCCAAAATACCTACAACATGTCTATAGGTTACACAAAGCCATATATGGCTTGAAACAGGCTCCAAGAACCTGGTTTGAACACTTAAAAGGTACCTTGATCGGCTAAGGTTTTTATAATACCATGGGAGATTCATCTCTTTTTGTTCATAAAACCAAGCATTTAATTCTGATAATACTCATTAATGTAGTTGATATTTTAGTCACTGGATCTAGTAGTGTTGAGTTGCAGTAGTTTACCTTTAAGTTGAATCATATGTTTTCACTCAAAGACTTGGGCAAACTCTATTATTTCCTTGGTTTTGAAGTTAATGACATTGGCATCATCTTATCTAAAAAAAATGTTCAAGACTTATTGGTCAAGTTCAACCTTGAACATATTTCGAATACATTTATTCCCATGGTGGCTGGCAAACAACTCACACCTGAGGAAAGAGAATAATTACAGAATCCAACAATTTTTAGAAGATTCATTGAGGCCTTGCAGTATGTAACAAATAGTAGGCCTGACATAAACTATGTTGTGAATAAACTAAGTAGGTACTTAAATAAACCTATTGTGCAACATTTGCAGGCTACTAAATGAGTCCTTCACTATCTTAAGGGTAATTAGGATTTTGGTCTACACATTAAATCATGTTCTGACTTAAACCTCACTAGCTACTGTGATGCGGACTAGGCCGTTTATCATGAGGATCAGAAATCTGTTGCAGGGTTTTGTGTTTATCTGAAGAGTTCACTGATCTCGTGGGCTTCTAGAAACAAAATGTTGTTTCTCGCTTAAGTACAGAGTCCGAATATTGTGCCATAGCTGATCTTGTACTAGAAATACTATGGAATAAATCAGTTCTGAATGAGATACATTGCCCTCTATCTAAAGTTCCTATAATTTGGTCAGAAAGCCTTGGAGCAGGTTCCTTAGATGCAAATCTCATTTTTCACTCTCGGATAAAACATGTAGAAATCGACCTGATTTTATTAGGGATAAAATCTCTTCCAAAGAACTTGCAGTGTGCTATGTACCATCATTTGAACAAATTGCAGATTGCCTCATTGAAGCTTTGACTCCTAGTAGGTTTGAATTCTTTACAGATAAACTTGGAGTAACTAAATTACCTACAAGTTTGAGAGCGGTAGCAAATACTGTAATATAGTCCCATATAGCTTAGCAACATTGAATCATTTCTATGTACAGCTCAACTCTACAGGTGTCACTAATCTCGCATCTGTAGCCTTCTAGTGTACCATTCTGTGAGGATAGTATTCTGATATTGCCTCTGTAATAGTCATATATAGCAAGTGTAGCATCTCTGTAATACACACATATACTATAATAGAGATATCATTCTTGTAACGTTTACTAGACTTATACTAAATTTGTACAATTTAAGAAAATTGTAATATATATTTAGTGAAAATTTTGGTTTAAACCATGAGATTTTCATAAAATTCTTATAAAATATCTTATTGCATAAAAATAGGAACATTTTGGAACATTTTTCAATATAAAATTTTAAATTGGACAGAGAATGATCAATCGACTAATGGATGTCATCGAGTGATAGACCTCAGATTTGTATATTTCATAAATTTAGGAGATATTAGTCAGCTAATACAAGGCAATCAGTCGACTAATATGTCTTGTGCTTCAAAATTTCAGAAAATTGTAACTTAAAACATAATACAACTCCTTCTTTATTATTTATGCATGCTTCATAGCACAATAACCACTATTTCTTACAAATTCTCTTTTAGAATAACTACAACATAAGAGATTTACATAAAACTTATATATTTCTATACACATATACAAAGTATGCATAAGTCTCCAAAAGTTTACATAGGAAGTTGACACAACATTCCTTTTTGCTATATAACTACTTATCAACTCTATTGGCTTATTATTTTGCTTTATCTTGCTTTTCTACTTTAACTCATTAAATGGTTAGTCATAACATAAAACATGAGATATATAATCTCAGTAGCTAGTTTATTTTAAGAAATTATCATATGAACCATTTCAATCATAAAGCAATCTCAATAAATAATTCTCACTTACATGAACATAAGAACTGTCATATAAACATATGATTTAAGTATTCTCATTTTTTATTATAGTGCACTATAACTTCTACTATTTCTCATGAAAAGTACTCTACATCACATGGGAAAATTCTGTCATCTCATGAGAAATTTTTGTCATCCCATAAGGATTTTACTCCCTATGAGAAATTTTTGTCATCCCATGAGGAAAGGTTCTGGGGTTCTGTCATTCTATGAGGAATTAAGTTATACTTTTCATAAGAAATCTCTTTCTAAAGTATTCATGGAATACTTGAATATAAAACTTGGCACATCATACAAAAGCATGATAAATAACTGAATAGTTACCTCATAAAGAGAACTCTACATCCTATAAGGAAAATTTTACATCCCATGAGAAATCAAGTTCTACTTTCATGAGAAATCTTGTTCTCAAACATTTATGGAAGACTTAATCATAAAACTATGTTATATCATACACAAGTGTGATAATACATATAAATAACTTGCTTTTATGAAAAACTAGCTATTTTTTATTCTTCCTATAGTTGAAACTTATGAGTTTTCTTCTAATTTCTCTCTAGCTCCTCTTGTTTCTCAAATTTCAGACCTCTTCTTCTTCTATTCTCTTCCTTTTAGTTTGAAAATTGTTATTTTATGACTTCTCAAGCTCTAAAAGTCATATAAACAAGAGAAATCTTTTTCTTCCTATAGCTGAAACTTATGAGTTTTCTTCTAATTTCTCTCTAGCTCCTCTTGTTTCTCAAATTTCAGACCTCTTCTTCTTCTATTCTCTTCCTTTTAGTTTGAAAATTGCTATTTTATGACTTCTCAAGCTCTAAAATTCATATAAACAAGAGAAATCAAGTTAAGAAATTTATCTCTTGTAGTTTTCTTGCTAAATTTCCAACTATCATATAAACAAGAGAAATCAAGTTAAGAAATTTATCTCTTGTAGTTTTCTTGCTAAATTTCCAACTAGAAGTCCTTTCTCTCTCTTCTTCTTCTTCTCCTTCACATTTTTCCTTTCTCTCTACTCTCTAATTTTCTAAAAATGGTCTTTCTCTCTCTCTCTTTGCTTTTAAAATGGTCTAAGGAGCTTCTTTATCATGGAAATCCCTCTTTTACCCATATTTTTTTATTTCTAAGCTTTGTTGGCATGTTGGGGGTATTCTAGTTAATTTTTCACTAATTTTTCAGTTAGAGCTGACTTATTTTCGCACTTCAACAAATGATTAGTCGACTGATATCTCCCAATTAGTCGACTGATAAGCTATTAATTGATTGATTGCTTCTAATTAGTCGACTGATCGCTATTGAACCTAAAATTTTAGCATTACAAAGGGAAATTAGTCGACTAATTATTCTCCATTGTCGATTAATTGCATATATCAATAATTTGATCTGATCTTAACTGCTATTAGTTGACTAATGGCTGTAGTTATCGATTATTTCACTCAAAACTTCATTTTCTCCTATATTTAGCTTATTTATTCTAGTTCTTTTATGCCCTTTCTTGATTACTTGCTTCTAGGCATCTAAAGGCATAAATAACTTAATTCTATCACATTTGAAACTTAGATAAAGAAAATATGGGATATTACAATTCCAGCTCATTTTCTCTGTAATCTTGATTCCTCTTATCATCTTGACTAGGAAGACATCATGGAAGGTACAACTTGCTATTTTTATGGGAAAACAGGAAGAAAATTCATCAATCTTGTTTGCAACAGTTGTTGAGAAAAAAGTTCCTAAAATTTTCACTTTCAACTGTTTCAGGATGTAATACCCTGACCATTTATTTTATTTATTTGATAGGTAAGCATCGTGTTTATATAACTTCAACTTGTGCTTAGCTATGACTTCCTGAATTATATGGCTTGCGTGGATTAGTGTGTGAATTTGTTTGATTTTATGACTTTTAATTGTTTATTTTAATTCACAAAAATGTTATGGTAAGGTCCGTAGAGGACTAAATAGAAAGATATGAATGACTTATTAAATGGTGCATAATTATGGCCAATGTGAAATCTATTATTGTTTGCAATGAGAAGAAGGTTATGGAAGAGTCTTATGTATATAAATGGCCAAGACATAAAATTGTATTTAATCTCTTCATCTTGACTTTTCCTTTGGCTTAGGGGTATTGTAGTCATCTTGGCCTTGTTGTCTTATTAGACACCCAAACACTTAGCTTTCTCCACACACCTCAATCTTTCCCTCATGTCACCTCACTCTACCCTACTCTCCTTATGCACAAAAGCCTCCATTTTGGTGAGTCTCCATTCTACACCTGCTTATTTAGCTCCTTGAAGTATCATCCAACCAAAGTATGGGTTCTTCATCTTCTTCCTCCCCATCCTTACTCCTTAAAAAGAAAACCCTAGATTAATTCTTTAGGGAATTTCTTACTTGGGGGCTCTTGATGGATGAAAGAGGGATGATGTGATGATGCTTGTTTGTTCTAAAAGATTATGATTTGCTATTGTTGGTAGAATGCTAAAAGAGAGAGTAAGATTTTACTAGAGATGTCACAACATGCTACCCGGGCACGTAACCGGCATAGTGATGAATTTGCCATCACTATAAGCCTTATTAGAATTCTACCCATAAGTTATATTACCAGTTATTTACTCATTTATTTTAGTTACTTTATTCACATATTTAAAAAGATAACTAGTCCTTATCTATTTTTCATGCCATTAATATGAAGAAAGTATAGCTGCTTTATCTTATATAACAAAACATAGAATAAGGAGAAACATACATGGGATCCTCGCCGTATCATTATTTAACATAGCAATGGCTTGCATACATAATAATAGTTTCTCAACATTCAAATTCAAAATAAATACTCTATTCATATTAAATTGAAATAAAAAGTCCTAATCCGAACAAATATCCTAAAATAAATGTTTAAACTGAAATACCAAGTTTAATTATGTCATAAGTCAATCCCTTGACCTAATAACATAAACTAAACAAACGAAAGGCCTACTCGACAACGAGAAAGTCTAAAGTAAGCTACTCCACTGGCGGGTAATCTTCTCGAGTAACTCAAATAGAACTCAAATACATCGTCAGTCATGCAAGTATGCCCAAAGGCTTAAACTCAATCAAAAATCACAGTCAAAAGATACATACTGAAAAATAACAAGTTTCATCCAAGCAGATCAATGAAAATAGTACTCATCAATGGTCATATATCCCTAGGAGCGCACATAGGCCAGCTCACCAAATTTCATTCCTACCATGATGCATAATCTCATCCTTTTGGTCATGGCGCCCATAGGTATCTTTACCCTACCCAGGCTGTACTTCTTATTGAGGGAGTCGTTGTCTCCATATTCATCAGTTAAGACACCCTCTAAATCGGGCTTCTCACCTTGCAGTGAGAAGGGGTACTATACCACCCAATCACAATCAACAACACAACATATCATATCATAAACAAAAGTATAATGTAATATTCGTACACATGACCAATATCATACAATACCTCACCTCAGGTTTACAAACCATAAGTCAAGATTAAAGTGTCATTTGAAAAGATTCAAACTTTATCCCTAACATTTTAAACCTTATCAATTACATCACCCCGAAACACATGTTTCGACTTATCCATATTGTTGGATTTATTAATTTTGAATTACCTCCATGGATTCACCACCTCGAATCCAGTCACCCCCTATGAGTCTTGGGAGTGTCCTGTGTTATACTTTTTTTTATCACTAATAATACTAAACCCTATTAAGACGGGGTCATTTCACTCACTCGGAATCCTGACAACTCCTTCTAAACCCCGAATGTTTTTCCCATACACGTGACCCAAATCACTGCAAAAGGAACCTTTTCAAAATATGTGAATCATATCAGATATTTCTCTTAGTTTGTTAAATTTACATCCTAAATTCGAATGCCCTTAACTTAGCCTAATATCCTAAACATATAAATATATAAATTAATTAATTAATTAATCTAATGTCCTAGAAATAACAATTTAAATTAATTAATTAATTAACCTACTATCCTAAAAATAAAAAACTAAATTAATTAATTAATTAACCTACTATCCTAAAAATAACAAATTAAATAAATTAAATTAGGGTTGTAAGGCTTACCTTTAAATGAGGCTTGTATGTATGGCGGCTAGGAGAAAAAGAGATGGCAACTAAAGAGAGGAGAGGGAGGAGAGTGTATGAAGAGAAGTGAAAGCCTTAGGGTCTATTTATAGGTGGAGTCTAGGCTTAGATAAGATGGAGGATTTAAATTTAAACTAGATTCTGTAGATCTTTGTTTATCTTAAGTTCATTTATTTATTTGATATTTTATCTTGATTATCTTATTTTATTTTTATTTATCTTGTTTCTAAAAGGTTTAATCCTATTAGATATATTTATTTATTATATTATTTCCTTGTTTAATATTTTAATTGTGATTTTCGAATATTAGGTATTATCCAAGTAATATTTTTATTATTTAATTGTAATCCCTTTAGATTTGGTCATATTGTTTTAAGTTTATTATTATTATTGTTGTTGTTGTTGTTTTTTTTTTTTTGGGACAATATTATTATTGTTGTTGTTGATGGGCTTCATGCCTACTAGACGAACTTCATTAGTTAATAACCCACATTTATTCTAACTGAGTTCTAGAGTTTTAGTTTGGGCCTTCTAAATAACACCTAACTTATTTATACTAGGCCCCATCTTATCTCACTTAATCACTATTGGGCTTCGTTTATATTTAATTAGACAACTATACTTGGGCCTTAGATTATTAGTCCATCCCTATTGTTTATTTATTAAATCTTTAGGGTTTTTTGTTTTTGTTATTTCGACTATTTTTAATTTTCTTCTAATCCTAACACTTTTTATCCCCATATGGTCTCACATTTGCCTTTTTGTAACATTTCCCATCCTACACCACAAATTGAAGTATTTTCAATTTGACCCCCAGCCAACTTATTTTTCACTTTAGTCCTTTTGTACCACAGATCACACAATATCATATCTTATTAAGTATAATCTGTCATCCCCCACAATACATGCAATATGGACGTGTAATGCATCCCCTTTTCCTCATACACAGATAAGTTTCATACACATTATATGCAAATAGAAAAAATTAATAATCAAGGAAAATTCATCCACGGGTATCACAAAAGAGCTGGGAGAATGTTTGAAAGGAAGGAAATGAGATATTTTGGGATATGAGGCATTGATGTTTCAAGATTGTTTTGAGTGTTTGAGTTAATGATTTTGCATCCCACTCACCCTCTTTCAACCCATCAGAGACCCTTGCAAGTGTTGGAACAAGTGGGGAGGAAAAAGAAAGGTTTTGGGGAAAATTTTAAGAACACCCAAGGCTGCCTAACTGTGGGCGCTAGGCCTAGGTAGCCACAAGGACCTGGTGTGGCTGGTGCCCTAGGTGCCAACTAGGCAGAGAGTCAGGGACTTGGTGCCCTGGGTGCTTCGGCTCCGACTGGATAGAGAACAAGTGGGGTGGCGCCTAAGCTTTGTGCAAAATTGAGATTTTGATCTTCTTTCTTTGTTCCTTTGGTCAGTGAGCTTGTAGTTGGTCCTTGAGTCGTCTTTCTCTTTTCGTTGGTCTGCACATCCTTCCTATGCAAAGGAATCAGTAAGATATATATTCAATTAAGGTGAGGGAAATCTCTACTCCTTATTATGTCTAATTCACATGATAAAATTTCTTCCACTTTTTCAAGAAAATTGTTATGTATATCTCTATGGTTATGATTGATTCTCTATGGAAGTTTCTCATATATGAAATGTTGGTATCCTATGTTGCTAAATTGATTAGTGTGAATTTTAAATGATGGATGTATAATGTTCCATTATAATTATGTAATGTCATACAATGTATTTTTATCAATGTTAACATCGATACAGGAGAATATGTTGAAGGATAAGGATAGATGTTGGACGCACCTAGGCCTCATGTGTATGATGAGTAGGATAAGGGTAGGATGTTTATGCTATTCCATGGGTTATCATTGAGTGTAAGGGGGTCCATCATATGTAAGATCATAATTTATTGCATTATGATAGAGTATCTCATTATCTTGCTTCTTGTATGCAAGATTGTTAGATAGTGGGTTTTTTCCTCATTGAGTTTACTCATGCCCTACTTTTAACATTTTCAGATACAGGCGTAGCCGAGGAGGATCCCCATGACGAGTAGATTCTTATCCTCTCCCCAATTACTCTGGGGTATTTTGTCTTTTTTTGGAGTCCTCCCTAAATTCTTTTGTAAATCTAGATATGCTCTGTAATTTGGGTAGGTAAGGGTTTTATGGGTGGTATGTAATGCCCATGATGTTGTATTTTGATATAGTATATGTAAGGTTTATTTGTAATATTCTTGGCATGTTTGGCTTGTAGAATTTAACAAATAGGTCTTGTAAACATTGGTTTTGATATAAAGGATCAAGTGACCTTCTCTTTTCTTAAATTATTAGATATGCATGCATGTGATTCTTTCATGAATATAGGATTACTATTGTGTCGTTCGGTTGGTTGAGGCTTTTGATGGTCAGACTTTACCCCTCAACTATGCCACTCATGTGTAATACCTCGAGTTCTTGGTATTATTGTTGTTGATATATAACTGTGAATGTGAAAATATATGGAAAATTGTTTTGTTTGAATGAAAGGGAAATGGCCTAAAGGAATTTGGCACCTTGTGGAAATACGGTGGGTAGGAAGCGAGAGAGATAGAGTGAACTATAAGTCCTTAGAGGGACTAGATTGAAATATAATTATTTTATGGAGCCTTTCAATGGGGAAGGAAAAATAAGTGGAACTTGGGAAATGGCTAATAAGGATATGGGGTTCTGTGGAAATGGGGAAAACATTTGAGTCGGAAGCAGTTATAATTTTGCCCGCATGACAGGTTGAGTCATGTGGTTGACTTAACGGTAATTTCATAATTTTCCTCAAAGTATATGTGTGTGTGTGTGTGTGTGTGTGTGTGTGTGTTTGTGTGTGTTAAGCCTTTATGCCTCCAGTGCTTATTCTCTTATGCTTTCCCCCTCTCATGCGTCTCTCGTCCTTGGTTCCACAAAGTCTCACCCTTCCAAGCTTCTGGCCACCGTTCTCTAGCATAGGTGTGGGTGTGGGCATGGTCATCCAGCAACTAAGCATCACCAGAGAAGAGGAAATTAGAGGTAAGAATCCTATTTTTGTTGCATTTTCTCACTATTTTCAGAGATAGGGTTTTTGGGAAGATTTGGGGTTCAAATGGTTGGATTTGACTGGGGGTTTGAGTTCAAAACATCTCTACATGTTTGGTAATAACAATGGACTAAGAAATTTGCAAGAAACTAGGGAAGATTCATGGTTTTGGGTTAATGAACAGAAAATTTGGAATTTTGAGAAAGGTTAGGTTTTTGGGTAGGAAGAAGGAAGATTTAAGCATGAATCTTACTTGTATTTGGAATTTGTTGGTTGGGAATGATTCCTAGTGATTAGGAGTGTGGATTGAAACCAGAAACTCATAAGAAATAATCAAAATTTAGGTTGGATTGAGATTGGAAGAGAATGAAAGGGTTTTCTGTAGAAATTTTTGTACCTGCTAGGCTACAGGTCAACTATCGAGTGTAGATCAGTCGATTAGATGCCTCAGGTGCTCTCTGTCTAGACCTTAATGAGACCCATCAGCCAATTAGTATGGTATCACTGATCGACCAATAGTTTATGGGCTAGAATGGCATATCTGGCAGTGATGCACTGGTCGACCAGTTGCTCTTGGGTTAGGACTGATATATTGAGCCAGTCAACTGCCAGAGGTAAGACAGTTGACTGGTTGCTATTAGACAATAGCTAGAATTTTATTTGATTTCTTTGTCATGTGTTTTCCATATCAATTTGGCTACGATGCCTCTCTAAAGGATTTAAGCAATGTTTGCACATCTAAACACCATATTGGGATAGAATGAATAGCTTGGAAATGAGATGAGAGATTTCTCTACTTTGCCCCTTTGTTCTTTCTTTCAAAGAATGTTTCTTTGTGCCTTTGATGGGATGCATGAATTATTTTTCTATGGCAATATGAATGCATGTGTCTATATATACATATGAAACCTTCATGTATGGAACATGTTAGGTGAATTAAATTATGGGTATGAAAATTGAGTAGTAAGATACCTTGCTATGTTAGGGAAACTGTGAAAAAGGGAACATAGTGAGGAAATAGCTTGAGTGCTATATGATAGTAGATATTGAAATGAAATAACAAATGTATATGTACTGATTTTACGGTTAATTGATTTGTGGTCTCGGTCAATGATGATCACATGTAGGGAAGTGTATGAGTGTGTTGATTTGAAATTGTATGGATCATGTGTAGTCGTGCACCCTACCTAGTTAATTTGAATTGAAAATTGGAAAATGAACTCATACACCTATGCACTTATATACGTACGCACAAACTTATAACTTTATGATTCGAATTTTGTAACCAAGTGCATACTTATACATTTGAAAGGTGTAGAGTCATAATACATATGTTAAAAGGACAGGAGGCATACATTTACACACCCCTAGGAGCCATATGGGCTATTGTGGTAGTTGCCACATACGTGGTTTGGTTATGTATATACACTTGCGACATCATATGGACGATATGTATATATGTGTGGTAGCGATACATATATAGCATTATGCTAAATATTTTATGATATGAGAATAGTGATGATTCCCATGTCTTGTATGAACTCTGTGAATGGTTAAATATGTGGCTAGATGAATTATATGGTTGATATGAAATATCGTTGTGATGGCGTGAACATTCTAGTTATGGATTTGGGACGGTTATGATGATTATTATGATTGTGTATACAGTTGTGGGCATGATCCAATAAGACTGTTAGTGGTTGAGGATGTGACCCAATAAACAGGGATCAATGGTAGACTTAGCACACCCATGGGGTTGGGTAAGATGCGAAAGTAATGGTTGGAACCCAAGAGGGGGGGTGAATTGGGTTTTATAAAATTTTTACAAGAATTAATTGGAAGTTAAAATGATTTTTTGTAAAAGTACAATGCTTAGGATAATAAATACAATACAGAAAATCAATATGCTGTCAAGATAAATAATTATAAAGATCAAGGAATTAAAGAATAGATATCAATATGCACAAATTAAAGAGTAAGGGATAGAGAAAGCAAACTTGGAGATTTATACTGGTTCGGCTAATCCAAGCCTACATCCAGTCCTCAAGAGACCACTTGAGTATTTCCACTATAATTGCAAGTTTAATCCGGGTACTTGCAAACCACTACAACCACGCAAATTCGATCTGGGTATTTGCGAAACCACAATGAAGAATTTATAAATCCGGGATCCTCCTCAACCCAAAGCAAGTTCTTCCAACACCGGTACTTGCGAACCTCAACTCAGAATAATATATGTGTTGATCAAATTCAACAATACAAAGAAACTCTTTCTAAAGAGTAGATGAAAACAAATGAAGCTCTAATAACTCTAATGATAGAGAATATGCAAGATTTTGCTCAAGAATGCTTTCCTTTCTCTCAAAGATGATAGAAGAAGTTAATATCACATTGTAGGACTTTGTTCTTACTCAAAATCGTGTATCTAAGGTCATATATATAAGATTTTACAAAACTAGCCGTTATATAGCCGTTACAGCACTTATAGTGCAGTCCAGATTTTGAGCTTTCTTTAAAAATTCATAACTCCCTCATTTGAACTCCGTTTTAAACAAATAATATACCGTTGGAAAGCTCTTGGAGTCTAGTTTCAAATGAGCTAAGTTTTACTTAAAAATTATTTTTCTTTTAAAAGATATAATCAAAATACTGACTATAGGTCAGAACAGAATAATCAACTTTCAGTTTTTCAAACTATATTTTAAATAGTCATATATTTCTCATTTGGACTCCGTTTTCAATAAATAATATACCTTTGGAAAGATCTTTGAGTCTAATATCAAATGAAATTAAGATACTTGAAAAAATAATTTTTCGTTTATGAGATATGATATAAAGAGTGACCAAAGATCAAAAACTAACTTTTGTAAAATTTCATATCTCACTATCTTTTTGTTCAAAATAATTGAGCCAATGTATGCAAATCTAAATCATTGAGTTGCACAAGTATACTAGCCTATATAAAATATACCTAATGTAAACACATAGGCTATCTTGATGCATCCAAGCTTCCAAGACTTCAAATCTTCTAATTCTTCATTTCTTGGAGCTTTGTCCTTGTATGTTGCTTTACTTGAGTGAGGCATGATGTTACTTTTCCTTGTTCTTCAATCCAATGCTCACTCTTCTTGTTTTGAACCAACCTATAAAATATATCTTACTTGCAAACCCAATGGTTAGTTTAATAGCATGATTCAATATATGCAACATACATATTAAATAACATAATCATGCTTAAGTACTTGTAGCATATATATGATAATTAATCTTTATATATATCAATGCTACTATTCAAATACATTTGTCATCATCAAAACTTATGGCATATAGCCTTAGGGTCAACAAGATGTAGAATAGGGGTTACACTAGAGAATCTAGTCAAGAGGCATACATCATGAGCCGAGGTTCCTAGGAAGGGCCTCCTAGTGACGATAGCCAATAGATGCTGAAGAGAGGTATGAACTAGGGTCCAGGAAGGGAGGGTAATCTGGGACTGGTTTCTGGTACTACAGGATGGCTATGGGTTGTTTAGATAGTAATATGGATGTGTGTGTGTGTGTGTGGATATGTATTGAGGGAATGTGGTTTCCTTTCGATGTGATATGCTTAGCCATATTATGTTACCGGTGGTATTTATTTGTCTTTTGGTATATTGTGGTATCTGTAATTAATTGTGTGATGGAATATATATATATATATATATATATATATATATATATATATATATATATATATGTATGTTTATTTATATATGTACTCGTACTTGATTTGTACTTGGATGATTGCGGTAAGAGTGATCATGCTGGGAGGCAAGGGCATGTGTTACTTGGGATTTGTTTCATGCATGGTAAATATGGAACTAAGGTATTAATAACTTAGTCTGAAAAAGGTAATATTGGTTTTGATTTGCTGACACTTAGAGGTCATTTATATATATATATATATATATATATATATATATATATATCTAGAGATTGGGAAGAACTGTTAGGGATATTATGTTGGGTGCCTGTGCACAATTTCTGACTGGATTTACTCTTTTATGCACTATCTACAACCTTAGTAGGAATGATTATGTATTTGCGCTAGGTAGAGATGTTTTGGTGAGTCACGTGGATTAGATTCACTCCCTCACAGTTTTAAGTTCTAGAGATGGTTTGTTTTGGCAATTCGAGTAGCAAGAATGCCTCCCTTTTGTTCGGAGTAAGGTATTTGTCTTTTATTTTCAAAGTTAATCTTAGTATGCTCTATGATCAGATATGTCACGACCCATTTTTTAGGCACATGACGGGCACAATGAAGAATATCCCATTACTGTAAGCCTTTCGATGAATTCTACCCACGAGTTAAATTATTTAGTTATTATCTCTATGTTATCAAAATAACTATTCCTTAATAAATATGAAACAAATATATCAAATTTTCTTATTTGAAAATCATAGAGATGATTTGCATATAATAATAGATCCTAAATATAAAATACATTATTATACTGAAATACAAGCCAAATGCCAAACCTCTGACCTAGATGTCTTATACGATTACAGAGCAACATAATCTACAATAAAGAGGGGCCTACCCGACAGCGGGAAGGTCCGAAGTGATCTACTCCTCTAGCGAATATTTTTTACCAGTAACCTGATCTGAACAAAAAGATTTCACAAAAAGTGTGAGCTTTAAAACTCAGTGAGCGAATCGGCCTCGCATTAATAAAATTCAAATACATCACCAGTCATGCAAGTATACCCGAAGACTCAAACTCAACCAATAAACATAGTTAGAAATTACATACTAAAAGATACAAATTCATCCAATTCAACCAACGATACTAGTACTCATCAATGACAATATATCTCGTAGAGCGCACATGGGTTGGCTCACCGAATTTGTTTATTTCTGCCATGACGCACAACCTCATCCTCTCAGCTAGGGCGCCTCACGGATCTGTTATCAACCCAGGCTATATCCCTATTGAGGGAATCGTTGTCTCCATACTAGTTAGTCAAGACACCCTTTAAACCGGATTTTTCGCCTTGCAGTGAGAGGGAGTACTGTCCCGCTTAATCACAATCAATAGTACAGTATTTCATATCGTAATCAGAAGTATAATGTAATATTCATTCATATAACAGGTATAGAATATAACTATATTATAGGTTTATAAACCACAAATCGAGATAACAATTAATTTGTTTTTGAAAAGATTCAAACTTCACATCATCATAAAATACTTATTTCGTCTTATCCATACTTTTAGATTAATTTTGAATTATCTCCCTAAATTCACCACTCTGAATCCAGTTTACCCCTATGAATCTTGTGAGTGTCTTATGACATACTTTTTATCACCAGTAATGCTAAAACCCTATTAAAACGAGGTCATTTCACTCACCTGGATTTCGTACAAGTATTAGCTCTCTAAGTTGTTACGGACAAAAGTACACAGGTGAATTTTAGTGTTCTGCTACGGAGATTTTCATAAAAGATTAGCGAAAACAAGTTAGGATTGTTTTTGTATAGATATTGTTCATACATACGGTTACTATTTATATGTATAATTAATATTTATACATACAGTTACTATTTATATGTATGGACACTATTCATACCAGAAATAAAGAATACAATCTGTAAGAGAGTACACCAGGTAAGTTCTCAAGAAAGAGTGGAGGGTCGCAATGGACACACTTAAGTACCAAGTCTTTCCTTAGCTAGAACTTTCCTAGACATGTATTCTTTACAGTTTACATTCTATTTTAGTAATCAAAAAATCAAAATAACATTTAGGCAGCTAAGGACAATTTTTCTGATGTGGAAGATTAGCCAAAGCAGCAACCACGGAGCATACTTAAGAAAATAACTTCTAAAATTTGAAAGACATAGAAAGGGCATAGTATCTTCACCTAAACTGAAAAGAAAAGGCCCAAAATCTTAAAGGTCTAACGTCGGAGCAAGAGAAACTTAAGGAGAAAAGAAAAGAAGTTGAAGGTGTGAGTTTAGAAGTGATATGGAAGGGCCTATTTATAGGAAAAGTCAAGGTACTATTTGACACTATACGCTAATAAAATATTCAATTTACTATTTATGAAAATGATATTTCTAATAATTCAATTCGCTTTAATAATTCAGCTTACTGTGCAAATCGCGGAAAGTCGAAGACGGCTGAATTATTGGTTACTATTGAAAACTTCAAGGGAAAACTATCCTTTCACCTTAAACCTTTAAGTTTCTTTTCAATTCAGTCATTTCACTTTAGTCCCTGAGGGTATTGTCTCATATAAAACATCATTTTCTCCTACGAACTTCTTTCTAGTATTCTCTTATGACCAAATCACATCTAGTACTCGACATTTCGATTATATATGTGAACAGTACCGTATATGTAAATAGTATTATACAGGTGAATAGTATAGTATATTGGAATAGTAACCATAGTTTGCAAACACACATTTATATTTTATTTTTCATAGGTATTACAAGATAGGCCACCTAGGATTTATATGTATCTTGTTGGGTTAGTTGGTATTTTAGTAGGCTTGCTGCAGTATGGGTGACATGTCATCTGCATCGGTCATAGTCCTAAGTTCAGGCTGTGACATCATGTACTCGATCGGGGGACATGACACAGGAAAAGGTCATAAAGGAAGCTTTCAAAACCTAAAATAGTGAGAGACATCCTCAAAGCAATTTCCAAATTACACTAAGGACTTCTTATTGGCTTGTTTAAGCATAGAAATTCTTCTGCTAATTGAAGGTCAAGCAACACCTCACTGCTACTCCTTAGTCCCACTAACTGCTGCCTTCTTGTCAATAGTAATAATAATATATGTTAGATTAATATATACCCAAGAAGGAGGGGGTTGAATTGGATACTGATAAGTTTTTAAAATCTTTTTCATAGCAGGGTGTTGAAACCAAAAACTCTTCCAATTAGTAGAGATATCTTGAATGAATGAAATCAGTAAGCTAATACTAAAAGATTCCCCTTTTAAGATTTTTCTTTCAAATGTTGTAAAAACTATCTTCTTTTCTAAGATGAATGATGGAGCATATTTGAATAAAATGATGGAGCATATTTGAATAAAGAGGCACAAGATATATAGTGATTTAGAAACTCCCAAAAGAGATTCCTGTATTCACTCCTCAAACACACAATAAGATAATTTTATAATGGAAATCAGTAACCAGTACAATCAGCAACCTCTGACACGAGGATCAACACTCTACTTCTAAGCTAGCAATCTAGTAGGTCACTATAGACCTTTTACAACCTCTTTAGCCCAAGATGATCAGCCTGAGGCTTTTACACCAAACTTAGAGATTTTAGACAATCTCAAATACACAAGTCCTCACACCAGGACATTATTAAATAGGGAAGACAAATTGAGAATGTTCACTCAGAACAATATGAGAGACAGAAACCTCACTAAGAGGAGTACAACAAATAATAATCTCTTAAACTAAAGTCTCAGAAATATTATTTTTCACTTAGCTCAGATTATATTTCTTTTTCAACAATTTTCTTTAAATTTCCACATAGCAATAAAGACTTTTCATTTATGGAAGTTTAATGAGAATAATGTATAGAACTCTTGTAATTTATGTGTGAACTCTTGTTATATATATATATATATATATGAAATTTTATAGGATCTTACGATTTTCGATTCGATCTATCCTATGACTTGTCTAATTTTATATAATATCTTGATCTTGATAATATTGCATCACACATAACTATGGGCCTATTCCCACTAAAATCAACATCATGTATCAACATTCAACATTCAATCATTATTCACATAATTTGCACATTTCAAATCATTACAATATTGACAATTTCTGCATATTGGTCCTCAATTGGAACTCAAATCACATAATGGTATCCATCAAGCATGCTATACTCAAGTCAACGGTACCATTCACACATGGCACACATACATACAAATGCTAGTACCAGATATATCATAAAGGCAAATTAGCACGCATACATAGGCTACAACCATAAATATTACATTTCCCGAGTTTAGAAAACTCCAATTTTTCTTAGGTACTCATACATAATCGAAAAAAATTTCACATGTGTGGGAATAAATTCCCTTACCCGACCATGTAATACCTTAGGTGTGTTACAATTTTTTTCAATCACGAATTTTGAAATGTTAGGATTCTTGATAAAAGTTGTCTCAATTTAAAAGAAAAAAATTGATCAATCTAACAACATACACTCATGATCAAAATTACTCAAACATACATATATAATTGGAATACACATACATATACAGATTCAATTATCCCAATTATCCCACTCAATGAATGTAATTGACGCCATTGATTTATCACCAATTCTCAAATTGCCCATATAACAAAACGATGCAAAATGACTTCTTCAATCACGTCAATTTTCAAGGTACATATAAAAGTGATGTAATTCAATCAATTGGAAATTTTCAATCAATGTAATCCCACATTGTTCAATGAAAACAAAATCATGGATTTATTGAACTTGGGATTACGAAATCCAATTTATTCATAAGTGAAAATCGAGTGAATTTATCACAATTATACTTAATTGATTATCCCACTTATCATTATCAAAAAAAATTATCCCACTTATCATTTATGATGCAAAATCAACTCAATTCAATTGCGATTGAAAATTCTAGGATTCTATAGAAAATTCCCTTACAAACCCTAAGGATTTTATCTATTTCATATATACCCAATCAAATTCGAACTATCATAATTTTAACACATAATTTATCAACCCTAAAAATTTTTCTCAATCATAGACAAAACACAATTTTTGGGGTTCTACAGAAAAACTTTCTTATGAACCCTAACACAAGTTAATCCTTAAGTATTTTCAATTTGTCTACCAAAACTTGGTTTTGATACCAATTGAAAGAATGTTATTGTAATACCCGTTAATTTCAGAATATAATTCGCTTAAGAGTATTTTAGAATTCTACAACGTTACTTTAGTTATTTATTTTGGTCATTTTTAATTTTCATATTTAATTGTTCTCATTGAATATTATTTATGAAAATTGAGTTAAATGACTGGACTAAATATTTGCACAATGAGGGATATATTCTAAGAATGGTGAAATTCATGGAAAAGTGGTTTAAGAATGGTCAATTAATCCATTTATTGTAAATTGACTGGATGGGTTTGGATGTTGGGTTATGGATACCCATGGGTTATTCAATAACCCATTAGAAATATTTAATATAAAACTTCAATAGTAACTTCTCATAATTCGATTCTAAAGCGAAGCAAAAGGAACAGTAACTTCATTTTCTCTCTCAGTTCTTCATTTTCTTCTCAAATCCTTTCCTTGATCTTCAGAAGTTCGATTATTTGTTCGGTTCAAAAGCTTTGTAAGGATCAAAGGTAAGCTTTAATCTCGTTATTTTCCTTAAATCTAAGTTTATATGGAAGATTAGAGGAAGTTTTGTTCTTGAAGATTTTGATGATAATTCGTGAATCTCAGTTGTTTTAGAAGTTATATTTGAGTTATAATCGGTTAAAAGAGTTGAAATTCTGGTTTTGAAACAAGAAAGGAAAGGATGAATTTGTGAGAAATTTCTGCAAAAACTTCTGCAAAACCGAGTTACTGTAGTGACCAGAAATTTCGAAACAAAATCTGAAAAATTTTCTTCGGGTTACTGTAGCAGTCAACGTTACTGTAGCGAACCGGCACTGTAGCGAACCGTTACTGTAGCGAACCGATACTGTAGCAAACCGTTACTGTAGCAAACCGTACTGTAGCAACCCGTTACTATAGCAGTCAGAAAATTTTACGTATTTTCGTGATTTTGTTTCCTTTCTTATGATTCCTTGTAATATATTTTACTAGGAAATTTTCCTACACAAATTCTAGTGTGGAACAAGGTAAACTTGGACAAACATCAAGGTGAGTGAATAACCTTGCTCAGCTAATTTGATATTACTAGTCAAAGTACAATATAAGTCCCATTTACAATATTATTTGGATAATAAGCAATTAATTTTTTATATGGGAGTATATGATGATCAATAGAAATAAGAGTATGTAGAAATTATTTATTTCATGACAATTGTACTATGTGATGAATTCTCACTATCTTATTAATGAGTAAAGATCTACGGGATCTAATACACGAGTGTGAAAGGGTTAAAGTCCCATACTACTCGGTGTATATTTAAGAAATCTTATACACGAGTTTGAAAGGGTTAGAGTCCCATACTACTCAGTACATATCTATGAAATCTATACACGAGTTGAAAGGGTTAAAGTCCCATACTATTCGGTATATACCTATGAGATCTTATTCACGAGTTTGAAAGGATTAGAGTCCCATACTACTCGGTGTATATCTATGAAATCTTATTCATGAATTTGAAAGGGTTAGAGTCCCATACTACTCGATGTATAAGACAATTAATTATATGAGTAAATGTGGTATTTGTACTTTTGATATTTTATATAGTACAGTTATTTACTTACTGAGTTTTTAAATAAACTCACACTCCCTATGATTATTTTTTTTCAGATACAGAAAATAAAGAACAAGAGTATCCGTTTGAAGATTAGAAGCCCCTTGGGATTATTCTCTATTTCTGTCTGGTGGGATACCAGTACTTATTAATGTGGATACTAGGAACGCTCTGTACTTACTATAGGTCTCCTAGGCTTGCGATGAGATAAAAATATCAGACTATGTATGTCTATATTTGCTTATCAGATGAATATAATTCTGTAGTGTGGAATGAATGATTAAGGTTGAATGTAAAACCTTACAGAATACATGTAAATAACGTATGTTTGAGAATTTTATCAAATAAGTAGTATCTTTTCACATGCTCAATTTTTGGGATGTGACAAATTTGGTATCAGAGGAAAGGTTTTATAGGTCCCCTATAGAGTACAGAGCAAAGTGATCTTTCTAAGTCAGGAAAATATAGTTGGGGAGGTACCTTACATGCCCATTGTGAACAATTTTGCTTTCTCACTATTAATCTATGTTACCCTATATTTTGTTTCTATTGAAGTTGTTTTTTGTTGAAATCAGTTATGTTTATAATTTGCACTTATAGCACTACTTCAATACTTCCTCATATTGTGTACTTATTATGATTTTCTCACTTTTAGTGATGTTTTTTGACAAGGAAACTTCTTGTTTTTTTTTCCCTTCCTCTTAGGTGTTGTCACTTTTATGCTCAGTATGTCTATTTGAGTTACACTTCCTTGGTACTTTGTTTAGTTGATAGATAGCATGAGAATATTATACTTGCTCCTGATGACTTCCTGATCTTTGATCACATGTGCAGTGCTTAGGCATATGGCTTGTAACCATACTAAATATTGTTCATAATGGTGAAGTTGAAATTTAAATTTGATTTCTTATCTAATTTGGTTTGTATTTTGAATGCTTTTTCTTGCAGAACATATCAGTAGGCTTATGTTTTCGTGGTCAAAGAATATTTTTACACAATGCAAATGGCTGGTTTGGCAGCGTTCCTTTAGAAGCATCGGGAGATTTTGGCATTCATTCAATTGATGGTAGACAATTGGAATTGTTTTCCCTTATCTTTTAATATTTTATATGTTCAAATTTCCAGGTTCCTGGTGTCGAAGTGAATGCTCTGATGTTTCTTATTCCCTATATGTTTATATTGAGTTCAAGGCATTAATTATAATACTTGATAGTTTTGAATAAAATATATTGTTTGCATTTCATGTAATTTTTCTGTGTTTTACAATTTTGAACGTAGAAATAGAAAATAGATAATTTTATAAACATTTTTCCAATATTCATTTGCTTTGTTTTTAGCTTTTTCGTATTGCAAGTGGAGTTTCATTTCTAGCTAATTGTTAATTGTTAGTGACTAATCAATACCTTTTTTTTTGGATAAAAGAATAGATTGAAAGTTTCAAAAATGCTGGAAAGCTATATATAATATATTGTCAAGGCCCATTGGATGCTCCTGTATTTGTGAGTAGTGGAATGGTTTCTAGGACATTCTCTCAATTACACGTTGACACTTCTACATCTACAGCATTTGAAGCACTTGCCAAAAGTAAAGATCAATTAGCTTTCCTCTTTTTAATTTTGTTTGTTGGTTTTGTTCCATGATATTGATTTTGTGACGATGACGTCGAGTGTTGTTTTGCATGACTACTGCATTTAAAAATAATAAAATAAAATAAAAATAGAGCTTCCTTCAAAATATATCACTAGCATTGAAAGGATAAAAGATTACATGTTGAAAATACAAGCATGAGTAATCTATGGACGAGGTGGCTTCTCTGAGATAGAAGGAGCTCCAAGCCTAGAAGAGAGGTGGTGAACTGTAGCATCACCTCAGAGCCAATCCTTGGAGAAAGAGGCTGAGAAATTTGACAAAAAATAGTGTAAACTCCAGTCATACAATCAACATTTATTTGTTACTGATTGCAAATACATTGAGATTATAGTGGCTGATTTGTTTATTCTGTTGGCCCGTTTTATCTCCTTGCATGATCTAATTTTCCAAGAGGTTTGAGAGTGAGGTTAGTGATGTGCCATTGTTGTTTTTAGCCGTTGAATGTCCTTTTGAAGTGATGACTCCTGATTGTATGTGTGTTGCTATGCTGTGTTCTTGTTTAATTATTTTTTGTATTTTGGCTTGCAGAGGTTTTTTTTTGTTGTTTGAAAATCTCTTATTGTATTTCTGCTGTTGTAGGTTTAAATTTTCTATGTTGCTCTAATCAAGTACTTGTGTTAATCTTTGTTTTGGTGTGTTATTATCTTTCTTTTAAATGGCTCTTTCTTGCTATTATTTTCCCACTCATTGAAAACCATATCTTAATGGTGAATGCATTCACCTTTTGTTGCAGATGAAATTTTTTTAAAATGCTATTGAAGACATAGATGCTAATAGTGTTGTCATTGCCTAGAGAATATATGAAATGGAGAATGTTCAACTAGCGAAGAAGGACTTGTCCACTGGTCCTTACCGAAGCTAGCCACAATCCATGATTGCAATTTATTCTAAAACATGTAATTTTAGGACATGTTTGAATTCTTTTGACTTTAGATTAGTTACCGTTGTTATGAACTAATAATATTGTAAATTGATATTTATTTAATTAAAATACATTTTTTATGTAATGTTTCGCTTATATTGAAATTTATAAAAAGATTTAATAATGTATGTATACATGTGTCAATTGTTTAATTAAAAAACTTGGCAACAGTTATAACCGTCACTAAGAAAATGACAAACAAATAGCAACAGTTGTAGGCATTGCTAAATAACTGTATCAACTAATAACTCATAACGTCGGTCAAAACCAGCGCTAAACAATAACATTTAACATCAGTCAAAACCGACAATACAAGCTTAGTGTCCGTCATAACAAATGCTAAATTATAATCATCTAACGTTGATTATTTTCATGGTTGTCAAAATTGACGTTAGATGACGTTGCAATGAAACATTTAACATCGATTTTGTAACCTTACGTTAAGTTATTTAATGTTAGTCAAAATCAATACTAAATGGTGATTTTGACTGTCGCTAAATGTTAGTTTTTCTTTTTTTTTTGTAGTAACTATATATATATATATATATATTTGCGCTAACATTATCACCATGTAAGCAACTGGTTCCAACTTCCATGAATACATTTGAGTGGTCTATTTATATAGGGTAAGAAAAGGGGGAAAAAACTCAGCTAATGTGGAATTCCACTATATGAACTTTAGTTTGTATCAAAATTAGATAAAAATATAAAATCAATGGCTTACAAATTGTCGTACAGACAGACAAGTATAAAATAATAAATTAGGGACCCCCCCTGCTGGTGTACGTTGAAGACCTATTGTCCCGAGCAACATTCAGAAAATTTGACTATCTATGATGCAGAGATGAGTGTGGCCCAAACAAAATGATGGACATGAAAGAAATCTATAATTAATTAATGAGGTAAACTTGAGCAGATGCTTCTGAACAGATTTGCATGACCGTCGTCTTTCAGATGGAGAATGAATGAATTTCTTCACTTACCTCATCAACAGTCATAAGCAGAATTATATGTTCAAATTATTACAATTATCTTTCTTTTTATTTCTTTGTCTTTCTTGCAGTACTTTAGTCATTATTATTATTATTATTATTATTTATAACAATTTTATATTATATAATTAGCTAACAAGTTGTCTGTCACTAATTTGTGAGAACAATGGAGGCACTCTATATATACATACATACATATATACATACATACATATATATATATATATGTATGTATGTATATATTGGATTTTTTTAATTATTATGGTTGGACCGTAAGAGTGTAAAGCATAGGGCGTAGATGGGCCTTCTCTGTCCCCACACTCAAATCTAATAGTGTTTTCTATAAATCTCATGCTAATTGAAATTGCCATGATTTCTATAAAGTGGAGGTGCTCAATTGCTCATCTTGTCCCCATGAAAAATATTAATTATAGTACAAGTTGCTGTTTGTTGATAGATATAGGATATGATCCCCAAAAAAAAAATATATATATATATATCCCATGCATGCATATCAGTCATCACCCGCAAGACTCTTTTGCAGGATAGCTATAGACAGATGAGTTTTATACATAAAAATTTAAAAATAACGAGAAATCAATGGACACGATTATTTCAATTAAAATTGTTCTTTACAGTTACAGGGTTCTTTTAATAAAATTTATTTGGTTAAATTATAATTCTGGTTAAACTATAGGGATCAAAATTATAAATTGGTCTATATACTTTATTTAATTTTCATGTAAAATAGTCCTTATAGTTTTTCTATCTATATAAGTTTGTATCTGCCGTCAGTATGGTTAACTTTTATTAAAATGATCTTACATGACAGTTGATGTGTATATTTATGAATATGTCAACATGTTCAGTTATTAAATTTTGCACAACTCAACCGTCATATCAACAAAATTTTCATTTTTTCCTTAATTCTCAATTTCCCTAACCTAGCGTCTACATTGAATTTTGCTAACATGACAGCTGAGTTGTGCAGAATTTAATGATCGAACATATGCTGATATATTCACAAATGTACACATCAGCTGTTATGTAGGACTATTTTGATAGCAAAATTAACCATACTGAATGTAACATCCCAAATTTTCTTTATCTAAATTTCAAATAATGATAGAATTAAGTTATTTATATTTCTAGATGCTTAGAAACAAGTAATTAAGGAAAGACATGAGAAATTAAGATAAATGAACTAAGAGTAGAAGAAAAATGAAGTTCTGAGGGAATCAATCGACTAATTATAATAATCAGTCAATTGATAGCATCAGAGATCAAATCAAATTACTGATATCTGTAATCAGTCGATTAATGAGGAGAGATCAGTCGACTGATTACTCTCTATTAGGATGAAATTTTAGGTGTTAAAGCAATCAGTTAACTAATCGGAAGAGATCAATCGACTAATTGCGGATCAGTCGACTATCAGGAAGTAATCAGTCGACTAATCGTTTACTTGAGTATGAAAGTAAATCGGTTTTAATTGAAAAATTAGTGAAAGAATTTACCTAAACACCCCTAGCCTGCCCATGAAGCTTAGAAATAAGAAAGTAGGGGTAAAAAAGGGAATTTCATACTAAAGGGACTCTTTGGACCCTTTTAGAAACAAGAAGGAAGAGAGAAAGATGATTTTCTGAAATTTAGAGAATAGAGAGAAAAAAAAACATGAAAGAGAAGAAGAAGGCAGAGAAAGGAATTGTAGTTGAGTTTCTAGCAAGAAAATCATCAAAGATAAGCTTCCTAACTTGATTTCCCTAGTTTTGATGGATCCTAGTGCTTGAGAAGTCATAGAATAACAATTTTCAGATTAAAGAAAGAGAATAGAAGAAGAAATTTGAAAATTGAGGAAAACAATAGGTGCTAGAGAGAAACTAGGAGAGAACTCTGATGTAATCAAGGATAACCCCATTGCAGCCCAAGAAAGGGAGAACACTTCAATTGGGCCTCTAACTCGTTCAAGGGCTAAAGGGCTTGGATTGGGCTTAACCACATTGTTGAAAGTGGAAGAAGTGTGAAAAGATTACATGTGGGTTAGTTGCATTTGTTGAATATAGTTGTAGTCTATTACCTATGCATTTCTTGTCTTTGACTTTTAGCTACCTATACATTTATTGTCTTTGACATTTAGCCTACACTACTTGACTTTTAGTTGATGCATTTAATGCATTAGTTGGAGTCTTTTGTCTTTTTGTTTTGGAGACCCTCTATAAAAAGGGTCCTTGCCATATGTTGTAAACCATCTTTGAATCATATATGAGATATTGGCATTTTGCTTTCAAGAGAATTCTTGAGTTCTTTCTCTTATCTAACTTGTGTTAGTGGCGAGAGCAACTAGATTTCTTATCACTCACGTTCTTCTTTCTTGAGTGTGGCGAGATCAACCCATTTCTCTTAGTTGTGGCGCCCTTTGGCTTATCAATTGAGTGATTTGGTTTCATTTGTTTGTTTCTTTCAACCTATCCAGAAAATCGATCAAGTGTTTTCCCTCCGGAAATCACATCATATTGGTATCAGAGCCACTTCAATTCAGGTTCTATTATTTGTTTTGTGTTTTGCCCCTTCGTGGAAAGCTTAATTTTATTGCATTTTATTTTGTGTTTTGCCACCTACATGGAAGGCTTAGTTTTCCTTATTTTGTATTCTGCCACCTATATGGAAGGCTTAGTTTTCCTTATTTTGTAATCTGCCACCTACATGGAAGGCTAATTTTCTGGTCTGTTCATCTTTATCTTTATTTCTATTCTTGTGTTGTTCTATTTTATTACAGCTTTTTTATTAAAAAAAAAATTCATCGTTACTGTTCATTGTTCATCATTACTGTTCATTGTTCAACGCTACTATTCATTGTTAATCCGAGTGTAAACACTTAGAGAGTGAACCTACCCTTCACCAAACTCAAACCAACAAATTACAAATCACTATGACAGGAGAAAATAGTTCTGAAGTTCCTTTTGGGCTTAGCCTACAACAAGCTCAAATTGTTGGCCTACAAAGAGGTCAAGAAGAAATGATGGAACAAATAGCTCAACTAACCACTCAAATGGCTAGATTTATGGAGCTACAACAACAACAACCAAGAAGAGGAGCTTATGTTGAACACCGTGGAGAAGAATCTGAAGCTGAAGAAGGTGAACAACCTAGGCAAAGAAGGCAGCAGAGGGAGCGTGATGCCAACATCAAAATGAAGATTCCTCCATTTAAGGGAACAAGTTCTCCTGAAGAATACTTGGAGTGGGTGCAACGAGTAGAGAAGATTTTTGAATATCAAGAATATTCAGAAGCTACCAAATGCCGACTTGCAGCCCTTGAATTCACTGATTATGCAAATCTATTGTAATATCCCAAGAATTTTCATGAATATTTAAAGTCTATTTGAAGTTTATTGAAAAATTTAATTACATGAGAAATGTTCTTTTTGAATTAGTAAAGGAAATTTGGAAATAGAAATTTCAAAAAAATTTTAATTTAGGACATTTTACAAATTCTCAAGGACTAAAACGAAAAGAAAAGAAAGTATGGAGTACTTTTGAGAAATGACCAAATAGGAACCTGAGAAGAAGAATAGAGCTTATGGGAATGAATTATGAGTCCGGTACCGAAAGGATGATAGATTTGGGGTTAAAGTGAAGTTTGAGATATTGAGAGGGACTAAAGTGAAAGAAGAAAATTGTGGGGCAATTAGGATTTAGAATCACCCGAGGTGAGATTTTATGAATTTGTTTTTACTAATCTTGACTGAGGGTCAATTGAATAGCAAGTGATAATTTCACCCCGGGCGAGTAAATAGGCGGCCTCACCTAAATTTTCTTCATTTTCTCCTTTCCTCTCTCTCTCTTCACTTTCTCTCCTCTCTTCCTCTCTCTACACTCCAACTCCACAACCGAGCTTGGAGAGTGGATCTCGGGCTACGGGGCGAGCCTCTAGGAGCCAAGCATCGTAGGGAAAGCAAGGAATTGAGGTAGAAATTTCTATTTCTCAAGCTTTTTCCTATTTTATAGTTTTCAGAAAGTTTGGGGTAAAAATCGAGATTCCGGCTTCGTTTCTCGATTAAAATTGGTGTTTTTGGTGTCTAAATGCTCCTTAGACATTAAGGGTGAGATCCTATGGAAGAAATCATGGAAAACGATGAAGATTTGGCCGGATCTGAGCCAAAACCGAGAGGAACCGCGAAAGGTCGCGATCCTGGCGCCCAGGCGCCAGCTCTGGCGCCCAGGCGCCAAGGTTCAGAAAATTTTGGGAAGAAAAGGGACTTGGCGCCCAGGCGCCATGTGTGGCGCCCAGGCGCCAGATATGCTGAAAAACCTTAGCTTATTTTTCAATCAGTCATAACTTCTTCATCCGGACTCCGTTTTGGGCAAACTTTATATCGTTGGAAAGCTCTTTGAGTCTAGGTTCCAATGGTATAAATGTCATTTAGAAATTCATTACCAGTTAGGAGTTATGACTTAAGATGTGAGTAAAGGTCGAGAGTAGTGATAGGAAATTTCTCTATTTTGTAACCCTAATGGTTTTTACCTGGTTACAATAGGGATGATTGGGGCGCAAGGTGGGAGCGCCGAGAGCGTGGAATCCAGGTGAGTAGGTAACCTTGCAAAATTAATTTAATAAATTAGTCAAAGCACAATATAAATCTCATTTGCGTTATTTGTGAAATTGAGAATAGTATCAGTGTGTGTTCAGGTTGAGAAAAAGTACAATATCATTGAAAGGTATTTTATTACCTTTGAGAATTGATTTCTCTAGTTGACTAAAGATCTAGATGTGATTGTTCCTTGAATAAATTGGAACATTTTGTAAGTGAATAGCCTTACTAAATTAATGTGATCTTATTAGATAAAGTACAATACAAGTCTTGTTTATAATAGTATTGAAGTGAGAAATAATCAGTATCGTTGTTGATAATATATGATGATTGTTATGGTTGATGATAGACATTCAAGGGAACAAAAGTATGTGTAAATTCATTTATTTCATAGTAATTATATTGTGATAAATTGTCACTATTTCATTGATGAGCAAAAGATCTACGAGATCTAATACACGAGTTTGAAAGGGTTAGAGTCCCATACTACTCGGTGTATAAATGTGAAAAACCTATGCACGAGTTTGAAAGGGTTAGAGTCCCATACTACTCGGTGTATAAATGTGAAGACCTATGCACGAGTTTGAAAGGGTTAGAGTCCCATACCACTCAGTGTATAACTGTGAAACTTATGCACCAAGAGTTTGAGGGTTAAATTCCCAAGTCACTCAGTGCAAGTATCTATGGCATATAATGCAAAGTGATTGAGGGATTGATCACCCAAGAAATCATACGCAAATTCAAACAAGTGTAATACTATAATTATTTACAATAAATGATAGATTGATTGTATTAGTAAATGTGGTGTTTGTGCTTATGATATTTTCATGTACAGTTGTTTACTCACTGAGTTATGATAAACTCACACTCTCCATGATTATCTTTTCAGATACAGTGGTTGAGGAGGAGAATTTATAGCCTTTAAGGATATACTCCACTTTTGTCTGGTAAACAATTGGTAAGGATTAGGAAACGCTCTGTAATCTAGTAGGTCACCTAGGCTTGGGAGGTTGTATAGTGTTTGAAGGTTGAACATTTTCTGAATATGTATACAAAATATCTTTTTGGAATATTTATGATTCACATAATTATGGATATTAAGAATGTTCACAGAGATTATGGGGTACCACGGAGGTACACCCTAGGTATTTTATGTTTATATCACATGTAAGTTTTGGGATGTGACATCTATGGTGGGAAAATTTGAAGAATCAACGAAGAAGAGATGGAAAGGAGGAAGTTCGAAATTGGAGATTGATGAAAAGGCTCATGCAGAGGCGTTTTGTACCTGATTACTACAAGCAAGAGCTTTATTTTAAGCTTCAAAGCTTGAGGCAAGGAGGCATGTGTGTTGAAGATTATGTCAAAGAATTTGAAACTTTGATGATTCGGTGTGAGCTAAATGAACCTCAAGAGCAAACCATAGCTCGATTTCTTGGTGGTTTGAACAAAGAAGTTGCTGACTTAGTAGAGTTGCAGAATTATGTCTTCTTAGAAGATGTAATTAAATTGGCAATTAAGGTGGAGAGACAGAAAAAGAGAGTTTATGGAAGAAACAATGGAGTGTCTAAACCATTGGGGAGTAAACCTTTCCAAACACTTTCCCAAACCTCAAACACTACCAAAGGGAGTAATAAGGAGATATGGAAGAAAGAGCCGAACAAATCTGAAAGTTCTAAGGGGAAGGATAAGAGAGAAGACAACCAGCCCTCTAAAAGAAGCCGAGACATTAAGTGCTTCAAGTGCTTAGGTCATGGCCATATAGCATCCGAATGTCCTAATAGAAGAGTGATGATCTTGAAGGAAAAACAAGGGGAAATAGAGAGTGAAGATGAAGATATTGTGGAGGAATGTGAAGAGGAAGAATATTCTGACGAAGAAGAAGTTGTTGAGTATGCTGATGAAGGTGCTGCCTTGGTTATTAGACGTGCCTTGAATATCCAAGCCAAGGTAGAAGAAGAACAAAGGGAGAATATTTTTCAAACAAGGTGCACTATCGGAGGCAAAGTTTGTAACGTGATAATTGATAGTGGGAGCTGCACTAACGTTGCTTCAACCACCTTGGTTGGCAAATTGAAGCTACCTATCATCAATCATCCCCGTCCATACAAGCTGCAATGGTTGAATAATCATGGCGAGATGAAGGTCACCAAACAAGTAAAGGTACCTTTCTCTATAGGGAAGAATTACAAAGATGAGGTATTGTGTGACATAGTCCCTATGGATGCTAGTCATCTTCTACTTGGGAGGCCCTGGCAATTTGATATAAGAGCACTACATGATGGCTTCAAAAACACCTACGCTTTCGAGAAGGATGGAAAGAAGATTGTGTTGGCACCCTTAAAGCCAATACAAGTACAGCCGAAGGAGGATGTAATCGAGGAGAAGAAGCCTAGTTGTTTTGCTTCTAAGAATGAGTTAAAGAAGGCAATAAAAAGGGAAAACTTTGTATTATTGCTAATTCTCAAGGAGCTAAATCCAGAACTTGCAGAAAAGCTTCCTAAGCTTGTGAGGGAGTTGATAGAAGAATTTACAGATGTCTTTCCGAATGAGCTACCTAAGGGATTGCCACCCTTAAGAGGAATTGAGCATCAAATTGATTTGGTGCCCGGTACTGCCTTACCAAATAAGCCAGCATACAGAATGAATCCAGAGGAGGCTAAGGAACTAAAAAGGCAAGTCGAAGAGTTGATTGAAAAGGGTTATGTAAGGGAATCCATGAGCCCTTGTTCTGTGCCTACATTATTAGTCCCTAAAAAGGATGGCTCTATGAGAATGTGTGTAGACAGCCGTGCTATAAATAAGATCACCATCAAATACCGCTACCCAATTCCAAGATTGGATGACATGTTGGATGAGCTGAATGGTTCCAAGGTGTTTTCAAAAATTGACTTGAAGAGCGGCTATCACCAAATCCGAATGAAAGAGGGAGACGAGTGGAAGACGGCCTTCAAGACAAAGCATGGACTTTACGAATGGATGGTAATGCCATTTGGGCTATCTAATGCCCCTAGCACATTTATGCGATTAATGAATCATGTACTTAGATCTTTCATTGGAAAATTCGTTGTGGTATATTTCGATGATATTTTGATCTACAGTCAAAGTTATGAGGAGCATGTGCAACATTTGAAGGAAGTCTTGGAAGTGTTGCGAAAGGAGAAACTCTATGCTAATCTAAAAAAATGCTACTTTTGTCAAGACCATGTGATTTTTCTTGGCTTTGTAGTATCTCAGCAAGGAGTGGGAGTTGATGAAGAAAAGGTGAAAGCTATCAAAGAATGGCCCGTTCCAAGAACCATATCTGAAGTAAGAAGTTTTCATGGGCTTGCTTCTTTCTATAGAAGATTTGTAAGGGATTTCAGTACCATCTTAGCACCCATAACTGAATGTGTTAAGGGAGAAAAGGAGTTCAAATGGAGTGATGCAGCCCAACGAAGTTTTGAGCTTGTCAAAGAAAAATTGTGCAATGCACCCATATTGGCTTTGCCTAATTTTTCTAAGACTTTTGAAATTGAATGTGATGCTAGTGGAGTGGGGATTGGAGCTGTACTTCTTCAAGAAAGGCGTACTATAGCTTATTTTAGTGAGAAGTTGAATGGAGCCAGTCTTAACTACTCTACCTATGATAAGGAGTTCTACTCTTTAATTAGAGCTCTTGAGACATGGCAGCACTACTTGTTACCAAAAGAATTTGTAATTCACACAGACCATGAATCACTCAAACACTTGAAAGGTCAGAGCAAGCTGAATAGAAGACATGCAAAGTGGGTGGAATTTCTTGAAGCTTTTCCCTATGTGTTGAAGTATAAGAAGGGAGAAACCAACATTGTTGCAGATGCCTTATCAAGGAGATATGCCTTAATTTCCATGATGAATGCTAAATTGTTGGGATTTGAATCTATTAAAGACCATTACATGGAAGATTCAACACTTGCTGAAATTTATCTCGCTTGTGAGAAAATGGCATATAAGGGATTTTATAGATCTGAAGGTTTTTTATTTCGCTTAGGGAGGCTGGTAATTCCAAATTGTTCTATAAGGGAATTACTTACACGAGAAGCTCACGGAGGAGGATTGGCTGGGCATTTCGGTGAAACCAAGACATTGGAGATGCTGAAAGAGCATTTTTATTGGCCTAACATGATTAGAGATGTGCATCATGTGATTGAAAGGTGTATTGTTTGCAAAAAAGCCAAGAGCAAGGAAGCAGCCCATGGACTTTATACACCTTTACCTGTTCCAGATCAACCTTGGACTGATGTTAGCATGGATTTCGTGCTAGGCTTACCAAGGACACAAAGAGGTAAAGATTCGGTCATGGTTGTTGTTGATCGTTTTTCAAAAATGTCTCATTTTATTCCATGCCATAAGACCGATGATGCTGTGCACATTGCCAATTTATTTTTCAAAGAAATTGTGAGACTTCATGGCGTTCCAAAGAGTATCGTGTCAGATCGTGATGCCAAATTTCTTAGCTACTTTTGGAAGACTTTATGGAGGAAGTTGGGAACAAAGTTGCTCTTTAGTACTGCCTGTCACCCACAAACTGATGGGCAAACTGAAGTGGTGAACCGAACGCTTTCTACTTTGCTAAGAACTATCATTGGCAAAAACTTGAAAAGTTGGGATGAATGCTTGGCCTATGCTGAATTTGCTTACAATAGAAGTGTACATGGTACTACTAAACACTCTCCTTTTGAAGTAGTTTATGGATTTAATCCATTGAGCCCACTTGATTTAGTACCATTACCACTTGAAGCTCGAGAATGCATAGATGGAAAAATGAAGGCTGACATGATAAAGAAGTTACATGAAAACATTAAACAGCAAATTGAGAAGAAGAACTCCATCTATAAGAAGACTGCCAACAAGAGAAGAAAATTTGTTCAATTCAGTCCTGGAGATTTAGTGTGGGTTCATCTTCGAAAAGAAAGATTTCCAAACCAAAGGAAGTCTAAATTAATGCCAAGGGCAGATGGTCCTTTCCGTATCATAGACAAGGTAAATGATAATGCATACAAAATTGATTTGCCTGAAGACTATGCTGTTTCTACTACTTTCAATGTAAGGGATCTTTCCCCGTACTTAGAAGATAAAGAGGACTTGGATTTGAGGACAAATCCATTTCAACCAGGGGAGGATGATGTAATCAAGGATAACCCCATTGCAGCCCAAGAAAGGGAGAACACTTCAATTGGGCCTCTAACTCGTTCAAGGGCTAAAGGGCTTGGATTGGGCTTAACCACATTGTTGAAAGTGGAAGAAGTGTGAAAAGATTACATGTGGGTTAGTTGCATTTGTTGAATATAGTTGTAGTCTATTACCTATGCATTTCTTGTCTTTGACTTTTAGCTACCTATACATTTATTGTCTTTGACATTTAGCCTACACTACTTGACTTTTAGTTGATGCATTTAATGCATTAGTTGGAGTCTTTTGTCTTTTCGTTTTGGAGACCCTCTATAAAAAGGGTCCTTGCCATATATTGTAAACCATCTTTGAATCATATATGAGATATTGGCATTTTGCTTTCAAGAGAATTCTTGAGTTCTTTCTCTTATCTAACTTGTGTTAGTGGCGAGAGCAACTAGATTTCTTATCACTCACGTTCTTCTTTCTTGAGTGTGGCGAGATCAACCCATTTCTCTTAGTTGTGGCGCCCTTTGGCTTATCAATTGAGTGATTTGGTTTCATTTGTTTGTTTCTTTCAACCTATCCAGAAAATCGATCAAGTGTTTTCCCTCCGGAAATCACATCAAACTCACAAGTTTCAGTTATAGGAAGAATCAAAGATAACTAGTTTTTCATAAAAGAAAATTATTTACATATATTGTCATGCTTGTGAATGTTATGTCGACATAGTTTTATTACAAATTCTTCTACGAATGTTTGAGAATATGAGTTCTTATGAAAGTAGAACTTGATTCCTCATGGGATATAGAAATTCCTCATAAGATGAAGAGTTTTTTTCATGAGATACTAGAAAGCAAGTTCTTTTAGTTATTTATCATACTCTTTGTATGATTTAGCAAGTATGTATATTTTAAAGCTTTGCATGAGTATGTAGAATTAACTTTTTCTTGAAAAGAAGTTTATGTCTTCATGGGATGACAGAACCATAGAAATTCCTCATGGGATAACAGAAATTCCTTATAAGGAGTAAAATCTTTATGGGATGACAGAATCCTAAAAATTCCTCATGGGATGACAGAAATTCCTCAAGGACATTGACAACTTTTCTTGAGAAAATAGCCAAAGTATAGTGCACTATATTGAGAAAGAAGTTTATGACACAGGTTATATGTTAGTAAATCAGTTTAGATTTCATGGAATAAGTTTGCTATTGAGATTACTTTTATGATAGTTCTTTTATGTTCATGGAAGTGAGACACATTTACTAAAAATTGCTTTTATGACTGAAATGGTTCATGAAATGTTTTCTTTAGATAAACCAGCTACTAAGATTATATATCTCATATTTTATATTATGACTAACCATTTCAAGAATTGAAATAGAAAAGTGAAGGAAAACGAAAAGAACAGGATAGTAGAATTATTAAGTAGTTATTTAGCATAGAAGAAGTTATGTTATCTTTCTATGTAAACTTTTATAGTTATGCACATTGTGTGCATGTGTATAGAAATATATAAGTTTTATGCAAATTTCTTGTATTGTAGCTTTACTCTAGAAGAGAATTTATAATAAAAGTTGAAGAAGTGTTGTAGATTATTTGTATAATGAAGATAGATGATTTCACCATGTTTTAAGTTAATAATTTCTAAAATCTGAAGTTCATGGCACATCAGTAGATCGATGACCTTACATTAGTCGACTGATACCTCTCAATTTACAAATTTATTCAAGTATACAATCAATCAGTTAACTGACCATCACGAATTAGTCGATCGATCGCTTTCTGGCAAGTGTAAAATTTTATGCTTTAAGACATTTTAGAATTTACTTATTTCTACGAGAATGGATAGTTTGTAAATATTTTTAGAAAAGTATCACATCTTCGGCCAGATTTTCCTTTAATCCATAATATAATTTAATGCTAAATTATATAAATAAATATAATTCTAGTAGACATTACACTGAACGAGAAAATTATAGAGACCATTTTACATGAAAATAAAATATAGAAACTAATTTACATTTTTGGTGAAACTATAGGGACCAAAATTATAATTTAACTAATTTATTTTTAAAGTAAAAGTACCTATAATGAATATATAATCAAAAAATCATTTGATATTAATTTAAATTATTTTGTCCTATCAATAAATTTAAAATATAATTATAACGTATAATATACATTTCAAATATATAAGATATTATTTGCTGTCTACTTATCATTATATATCTAATTTATTTAACATGAAAGATATCAACGTAGTAACTATTTAAGTCTAACAATTTTAATTACTTTTACAATGAAATACTTAGAAAATATAAGTCTGTTAATTTGTGGTCAAAATTTAAAGAATCCTCTTCGATTTAGATGTTGAGAAATTTAACTTCTCAATTTTAAAAGTTGGCAATAAACTATTGTGGACTTTTAATTTTACGCAATATAATTCTTTCATTGACTTTTTCATCTAAAACCTTTACAATACTTGTCTCCATACAGGTTTAAAGTGGCTAAATTAGAAAATAAATTATTTGATTTATCATCCCAAGTTACAAATAATAGCTTATTTTGTCATTTCAACATTTTTACAACAAAAAAAAAATAAGATGATTAGTTAATTAAATGCTTTGTTTCTAACTTGATATTTTTCAGCTATTATATAGACAAGAGGTATTAATTAGAGCTTTGGACAAGACAGTCAATTGAGATTATACTACACAAAATTGAAAATTAAAAAAGATACTATTGGCAATGCTCAAAATTGAAAAGTTAATTAAATTGCACAACAAGTTGAGAAGAGTTATTTACATTTTTTACTTTTAATTAAAATCTTATACTAACATGAAGTATAGATTAATATCTCTCTTCAAAACTGGAAGTATTAGTTTCAGATACTAATCGTCTGATTATCGATCGAACGACTAGTAATTCACTTAAAAAAAATAAATTCTAGTATTAGAACTAAACGATTCTCTCTCCCACCCCCATAATCAATCTCTCTCTCTCTCTCTCTCTCTCTCTCTCTCTCTCTCTCTCTCTCTCTCTCTCTCTCTCTCTCTCTCTCTCTCTCTCTCTCTCTCTCTCTCTCTCTCTCTCTCTCTCTCTCTCTCTATATATATATATATATATATATTAACAGTATCGATCACTATTAGGCAAAGTGTGACTGTTGTTATTCACATGCGAGTGTCTAAATGGCAGATGAATATGTTTCTTACTTTGTTTTGTCTTATTGTCTCTTTGTCTCTCTCAGCCAAGGGCTAGCAGCAGCAGGTACCACGCGTGCACTGAGAGAAAGGCCACACGGAATAGTCATTCGAACATGGCAATAAATTTATTAGACTACTCCAAAAGTTATATAATGTGCTCATCCAAACTTAATTCTTTTCTTTAAATTTGAAAATTTATTAGATTGCTCCAACTAATCTAATTTAAAGTGAATTAAATTAAAAAAATTTAAAATTTTCACAACGTTAATTTTCTTCAGTTATAATATTTATAAATAACAAATCACTTAAAGAAATACACTAAAATATAATTTTTGAGCAAGCGCCCCAATTTGAATATCAATATACAAATTAATTAATTAAGGACATCATGATTACAAAAAATATACATAAATAACGTCCACTAATTATTTCCCAGTTACTAGTTTAAATAAGGAAGAAAACTAGAAAGTTTGGGAACCGTTAGCATTTACCGTGCATGCATGCATGCTTCTATATAAATGTTAGTTGAAACTCCTATATTTGAAAACTCATTGACTATATATCAAATATTTTATTTTGAGTTGGGTGTAATTACAAAATTGTGAAAAAAATTTAATATTAATTTTTTTTATTCAGAAGACTTGAGCTCAAAATTTTGTTTAAAAAAAGAATGTGTGGAACAACATGAACTAACATTTATCAATGTATATAATCTCACTATTAACCACTGCGTTCTTATATACATATTAACCACAATGTCAACTCCATCCCAACTTTGATTGTTCTGATTGTCGTGTTTTCCCTCCATCTTTTCTCTCTCTTGAATTTCAGGTATAATTAATTAATTTACTTAATTTACCCGAAATGTTATTCCCGGGATTTATAAATTCTCTTTTGTACAATAAAAACTGCTAAATAATCAACTGAATTCAGCCCCCTTTGTGCTTATTAATTTTATGAATTTACTGATTTTCTTTTAGGTTTAGAAAGAGAAGGCAATGAAAGGTCCATTGGTTACTGTACCACGTTTCAACTGCAAGGATTGTTTTATATATATATATTACTATTAGCAACAAAAGCTATACTGTATAAATAGGAACAAATGTGCCAGTTCTGTACGTATACGTGAAGAGAAGTTCAGAGATGAAACATCAAGAAATGTTGTCATGTCAAATTATCAGCATATTACATTAATGCCCATTATCCATTGTAAGTATAGACTAATTAAACTCTCTCTCTCTCTCTCTCTCTCTCTCTCTATAATTGACTAGGAAAATACAGTTTTATTTTTTGTATCAACTATAATTGCACAAGAATTTATATATACAAACCCCAAATAAGATTAGCTTTTATAAGTTTCTCCTTCTTAAGGTATTCTGTTTTTTTTTTTTCCCTTTCTTAGTTACCTTGTAACTAATTCCTTCAGTAGTACTTTTTTGCCTCCTGATAGTTAGCTACTAATTAGCTTTATGCAGATGGATATGGTAAACTGAAGTTACTGAACAACCTATGCATCTTTCCAACACAAATTGCCCAAGCCTTTCCCGCAACAAAAAATTTTCTTTTTGAAGATAAGAGAACACCATTTGTATTGCTGAAAAAAGAGAAAAGAACTTTGTTCTCTTGAAATTCAACACCTTCTTCGAAGGAAAAAAAATGAAATATTACAGCAATTCTATTGAACTGAATACTGAAACTTGATCTGGCGAAAAAAAAAAAAGAATCACTTTCAGCTTCAATTGTTGATTAATGTTCTCACAGTTTAGTCCTGTCCTAGTTATTCGTGCATATATAAGAAATTAAGGAATGATATATCATATTTCGTAGAATTTTTCCCTTTCTTTCCCTCAAATTATGAGTCCTTCAAAACACTGCGATAGTCAGAATTAAGCATTTGTTTTGGGAATCTTTATATCTCAATTTTTTCGGTGTAAATTGTTCATTTTGACATTGAATAATTGAAAAAGTTTTCCTTTGAATACAATAATTTAATAAATGCTATCGCACACACATATAATATATATATATATATATATATATATATATAGCGGTTTACAGCCTCATTTCAGGGTGTGATTAATTTTTTTTTATTTTTGTTATTCTTGTTGTATGAATCTAACCTATATATATATATATATATATGTATATCATCTGTTACAAATTTAACTAACACTGGATGAAAGAAAAACAATTCGCACCACTTGGAACAGCTTTATTCTTTTTTTTTTTCTTTCTCATGGACTGATTGTGAAATTCGGTATTGAGGTGGAGACCAACTTTAATTAACTGATCAATTATCAATCTAAATTCAACACATGTGGAAAGAGAATATAATTTTAAGGGGAAAAAAAAGAACAGTAAAGAAGTAATTGACACCATTAATTTAGGGCATCTTTCAACCGGGCTAAAACATATACATATAAAGCATAGGGTAATGACGCTAAACGCTTACTTTGTAATTACACGTCAGCATGGGCCAAGCATCATTAAAATTAATGGAGAATTATTGAAAGAGAAGAATAGGGAGATGTGGAAGAGGGAGGACCACATCTTTTTCTTTGGTGAGAAGAAAAAGGGGAAGGAGAACGTTAAAAAGTAGGATATTATTATTATTTCGATTATATGCTTTCAAATTGTGTTATTACTTTGGGTGACCAATCAGGGCAAGTTGTGTTACATATAGTAGCAAATCTGTAAATGTCACCAATAAGTATCAATTTCATTTTTAGGGTCTTTGTATAGTACTATATATGTACTAGCTAGAAAGAAAACTACAGTTAAAAACAGCAAACTCATTCGAATAAGAGTAAATAATTAGTCATTTAGTCTCCAAAAGATTACAAATACCTCAATTTGATAATTGAAAGAGTGTCTCAATATAATATTTAAAGAATTATGTTTGTTTTAATTTAATTCCTCTATTTATTAAAATAATTTTTAGCAACAAAAATTAAGATTGAACTATAATGGATTTTGTCATTAAGCAATAAAAATGATTAAATTAAGATAAATACAATTTTTTAAAAATTAAATTGACTCAGTTTGTCAAACACTAAATTAAGAAAATTATAATATTTTAAAATCTAAATTAATAATTTACTCTTTGAATAATTCAAGCTTCAAAATACTAACCACGCAAAATAGAGAACATTGTAACAGCAACGGCACGCATTCAAAGGACCAGAGGCACGCCCAAATTAAGAAGAAAGTACAATTATGCACAAAAAGGACCTAGCTAGCTATGCATGGCAGATAATGGCTATGCTGCAAATAAAATAAACTTCCATTAATAACGACAGTGACCAGTAATATGTTGTATCCATATCATTTTTGCCTTTTTGTAACTATCATTCCTCCTTACTCATCAAATCAAATATGTATGGTGGCTAATTAAGAAGAATCATGACTTGTTTGAATATATAATGTGGAGTCCCTCTCACATGGAATAAGGTCAAGTTTCCAATCAAGTATGCAAGAATAAAGGAGTAAATATATTGCACCATACTATGAACACTAGACAGTAAAAAAGAGTGAAAAAGACAGGCATTTGGTAGAAGGATCTATAACATACATAGATTCTTTGTATTATTGATGAGTTTCTTTCACCATCCTCTCACACCACTACTTACGGCTACTCCATATAATCCCCCACTGCATTTTAAAGGCTAAGCATGTTTCTTAAACTTATGGATATTCTGAAAAACGTACACAGCCAAATCATCTGCAGGTGAACTGCAGCTATAACTCAGACATAATAATTAATTTCACAGATCTCGCTGACTACACACTTCCCTACAATATTTCATATTCTGTTTATTAATGCATGCTAGTTTATATATGCTACTAAATCCTTCTAATTACTTTTTGGTTTGAAGAGATGTTCTGATATTACCTCATAGAATATTACCTCATAGAATAAGTAAGTTCCCAACTTCTGAAGCACTGAATTACTCCATAAATGTTGAAAAGTTTGCTATCTATATGTCTCTAACAGAACTAATCGCTAAATATATATAAATGTCACTGCATAGTGCATATATATTATATACTGTATAGTTATAGTACACAAGTGATAAAAGATCAAAGATGATAATCTATACAACAACAACAACAACAATAGCCTTATCCCACTAAGTGAAGTCGGCTACATGGATCGCACGACGCCATTGAGCTCTATCAAATACCAACTCTTTAGATATCTATATATATATATATATTCCTACTGTTACATATAACATATAGCTAATAAATAAATTTCTACCATCAGCAACAGAAATAGAACATCTAATTAAACACACCAATAATATTTTCTCATAAAATGACTGAAGTGAGTATATCTCAGTTAATTATATAAATGGGAATACAAGTTTTTGGTCTTGACAAACGCTTGTGTGAAGATTTTTTAAAGAGTTGGTAAGAAATTGAGGGAGGTATTAAAAGTTCAATGATCAATAAATAAGGCGATATTTATGTCTTATTCAGTTTTCCTTAGCTAATTAACTAGTTCTAAAATAGTTTTAGGAACACCATTAAAAAAAACACTAAATTAATAGCTCAAGTGAACCTGGGACAATACATGTAGTTAAATTCCTGGAGATATATATATATATATATATAGATATATATATCATGTACATGCAGGAAAATATAGAATAAATTGCAATAACCTATTCATGACTGACCAGCAGGCAATGAAATTAGACAAAAAATAGTGATAAAGAAATGATTAAGCAACATCATTATAGGCTTTTAGCTGTAAGTTAAATTTTTGTGTGGAAGAAGCCTATAGAAGGCAAGGCCAGGGGGGACAAAAAGAGGATTACATGAAAGGAGATAGTGCCAATATTAAAACTTGCCATCTGTGTGGTCACACTCATTGTTGCATTCATGCAAGACAACCAATCAGTTCGTCCACAGCAACATTATTTTTTTTAAGACAATCACCCCAGAGCCAATGAATTTCTCCAAAGGCCTACACAATACCAGAAGAAAGGAAAAAGAACATTATATTAAGCGGCAGGTGAAAAGGGACAGCTCATCACATAATTATCTCTTCATCACTATACCTATATATGAAGTAACATATTGAAACAAACCCTGGAAGTTTTTTATGTAACTTTATATACCTTTTTTTTAATTCAAAAAAAAGGTCTGTAGAAGCCCATAGTGAAACTGCAGAAAACTAATGCAGCTAGAAATAATTGGGTAATTAATAAGAGAAGGCGAGCGTGGGGGCAAGGAGAAATCAATAATGAAAAGGAAGGGCAATAAAATAAAAATATAGGCCGTGAAATTAGGGAAGGGACCATTTAAATACAAATTTATTAACTAAGAAGGAGTTGACAGGTGAAAAAGAGAGAGAGGGAGGGGTTTGAAAAGATTGACCTGAATCTCCCTCATCATGCACCCTCTTTTCTCTTACACCAAAAACTGATTAGATTCTCCTTGTCTCTTACTCTTATCCCTTCCTTCTCCCATGAAACTCCACTTCAAATGGTGACCACTGAAATTCCAATTCCAAATCCAAAAGCCTCCTACAAAAAAATCACAACACAGCCAAAAAGCAACAGCAAAACAAAACAGCTACCACTGATCGACCTACGGACACGGTACACCCATCTACTGAATAACATGTATATATCTTTTCAATATGACATAAACTAAATTAAAAGAAGAAATTTATATCACCAACAAATATCCATCCAAAATAGTAATGTCTGTCCGTGTTCATGAACATCCAATCCAACAACCTCCTCCTACTTCTTCCTCTCTTTTCCATCATTATATATAAAGATATATATGCATATATATCAGTAGTGAGTAATTCATATATATAGATATGAGCTTAGCTAATGAAAGTCATGAGAGTGGTGGTACATTGTTGGGTCACATCCACCTTGCGACCTATTGTGGCTGCTATCCTCGTCTCCGTCCAATCTTGAACCACCCATGGGCCCGGACGACGTCGTTGCGCCGAGATTCAGATATACCAACCTCGCGTCCAAGTTGAGGTTCCCAACATTACTGTTATTGCTATTATTGTTATGATCTTCGCTCATTGGGGGATATATGGGCGTCGAAGAAGGAGGATTGGCATTACCTTCCTCACGTGACATCACGAGCGCTGCGGATTGAACGAGCTCTAAGCAGAGTCTGAGCTTGTTGGGTTCGATGTGGGTGAGCCCAGGGACGGCCCCTTTGAAGAGGAAGTCCGAGGTTAGGGTTCGGAGGATATCGAGAGGGGTCACGCCGTCCACGGTTCGGACGTTGGGGTCGGCGTGGTGGTCGAGGAGGACGGCCACCATGTCCGGCGACACCATCTCGGCAGCAATGTGGAGTGGGGTCTTCCCAGCTGGGCCGGCCGGGTAGTTGACGTCGGCAGCGCCGAGCTCCAGCAGGGCTTTGACGACTTCTCGGCTGCAATTCTCGACGGCGTAGTGTAGGGCCAGTGCTTCGTCGAGATTTAGGCCTTCCCCCATGACCATGAGCTTGACGAGCTCGACGTCGGAGGAGTCGAGAGCCCGCCGCATTCGGCGGATTTTCTGGTCTTCGAGGTCGAGGTGGTCGGCGTGGGCGTGGTGGTGGTGGTGGTGGTGGTGGGGGAGGAGGGTGCGGCGGGCGAGGGAGGTCTTGAGACGGAGCTCCTCAATCTTTGCGACGACGTCAATGGGCAGGTGTTTGGCCAGAACTTCCGGCGGAAGACCCGATTTGGCGACGAGATGAGAACAAGTGGTCCAGAGTTGGTGCATGTCTTGCTTTCTTGAAGCTAGAAGCACTTTCATTACGTCTTCAATGGAGGCCTTCTCTACCATGCTCGCTAATTGTTTCTGTCAAACAAGCAAGGAATTAATGATTAAGGAGTTAAATTTCCAATTTTTCAAAGCTAGAACAATAGTACGAATTGGATGGGATGTGTGCAAGATTTACGTTTTAGCCGACACCTTTTTTGAAATAAAAAATTTTGATTTTGCATTTTATATTGCGGGGTTTGTTCTCTTTTCGGGTCTAAAACCCAAATGAGGAAAGTGAACATGTTTGGGAAAGATTAGGTGTGCCTACAGTAGAAGACAAGACTGAAACTTTGATCTAAATTTAGAAACTCTTGGAGATGCACCCCAATGTTTAGAGAAACGCCAATTCGAGAAAAATACATAAAATCAAGGGACTTTACATTATTTGACCCAGAAGAAAGCAAAACCTGTGTGTTTTTGTGAAGAGAAGAGGAGCAGAATTCTTGAGAGGAACAGAATAGGGGACACACACACATACGCTCTCTCACTCTCACCCATTCATTTCCTGATAAGCAAAAGGCACTTAAGCAAGACAGAAGTGAGATCATAGATAAAACCAATACTGGTACCATAGAGGGTGATTAAACACGAATTGGAACCCAAATCTCACCCGCTTTCATCATAAGATAATAGCAATTACCCAAAAAGGCATATAATATATTGGGATAGAACCCGGGATAACCCAAAACCACCCCCTCTCACCTCCCAAAAATCAGACTCAGTAATCTCGAAGTTCCCAAGACCCACAAAACACACACACGACTGGTCACACACTCTAATCAGAGAGATAGATGGCAGAGTGAAGGAATTAGACAGTGGTGATACCGATATTAAAGCAAACCTGAGTGAGCAATGCGAGCTGTTCAACGCCGAAGGATCTAGCGGCAGCGAGAGTGTCGAGGGCGAGATCAACGGCGGAGGTGCAATGCGTGTGCCAGCAGCCCCTTTCGCCGCAATTAGGCCTGGGCTCGTGCTTCTGAGGCACAATAGAGACCTGGCCACTGTAGAGAAACTGAAGCAGGAGTAAAAAAACTTCGTAGCCCACGGAGTTCACGGGGATGACCCCCGGTCTGGAGGCGGAGGAGCCCGAGCTGGGCCGGGAGGCGGGGCCAGGGTCCAGCCCGCCCGGGGGCTCTGGTCCGCAGAAGTACTTCCGGAAGAACAGGCTCCGGGCCGCCAGGATGCAGCGGTGCGCGTGAACCAAACGACCCTCCACGCTGAACGTCACGTCGCTGAAGGCCTGCCCGTTGATCAGCAGGTTCAGGTAGTCCATCGATAGAGATCTCAGAGAGTCGTCCAACGACATAGCGTATAGGGTTGTAAGTTTTGAGACCGAGAGAGTAGAGGGGGGGGGGGATTAAGGGGAGGGAGTGAAATGGAATAGTGGTGAGGGGAGGGGGGAGAGGATTGGGTTCATTTGGCTGTTGTTTTTGTGTTTTTCGACGACAACGATGAAGATGGTGATGATGATCGATGGTGGTGGTAGTGATGGTGGGTACTGTGATTGTTTTTGGGGGATTCTTGGTGTGGATGAATTAGTGGAGGGATGAGGTGGTCTTGTGAATTGAGAGTGTTTTCATAGTATTTTTGAGAGAGAGAAAAGAAAAGGCTTGGAGAGAGACAGTCAGACCCAGACAGCGAGAGCAATATATGGTGCCTGTTCTGGGCGGCTACAGGTTTTAAAGACATATCTAAATTCTCAAGATTACATCAAATAAATCACTAATTTGACTTTTTTTTAAAAAAAATCATATTATTTTTGGTAAAAAAATTATGGGAATAATTACTTTTACAATTTTAGGCTAACAGTGTTAAGATAAAGTCCTCATCAAAATAGTAACTCTAAATTTAATCTAATATTGTAGATAAATTAAACTTGTTTGATACTGAGTCCACTGACTCGATTATCATTAAGGTTTAAATTTTTCATGCATATTATAATTATACGTATACGGGGTATATATAGAATCATATGGCAGAGGGGATTCGAAAATGATAAGATATTTAATAACTATGAGTCTAGATTGGCCATGATCTATATCATTGGCCCATGGTTACTTGCTATACTTATGTAGCTGAAACCATGATAATTATAGTTACTTAGACACAGTTACAGTATCCAGCACTAAATATGTACTCCTTGAAGACTTAAAAATGTCTTGAATCCTACACTCATCCACTTGAGTATATTTTGATACTCATTTAGCATTAAAAATTTTTAGTACTATATATATACATATATTTGAATGATATTTTTAATAATTCAACTAATTTTTTAAAATCATGATTGAGTGTAATTTTAGACAAAAATTATTTATTTATACATATATAAATAGAAAAATATTAAATATTTTTAATACATAATACCAAAATATAATAAATATTTCTTAACCAATCTTCCTCACCACAATTAAGATATGTTTTCTCTTTCCCATAATATATATTAATGGTTTTATCCTTTTTTGGTTCGAAGCATTTAATGGTTTTATCCTCAGTATTGCCGGTTACGCAACTCTTTATGCGTACATGTACATTCTTTATTATTTATTATTTATTATTTATTTTTTTGATTATATATGACAAAAAAAATTATGCTTGAAATCCCATATTAATTGCTGATCCTTCTCATCACCACTAAACTACACTTTTGTGTGACTTTTTTTTTTTCTTTTTAATTACTTGGTAAACGGACTAGCTAGGAACATAACCACAAATAGAATATAAAGCAAACTATTTCTTAATAGACACAGTCAGCAAGTAAAGAGACGACAATTATTGGTGGAGAATCTTCTCAAAGGAAAAAATACTTAGGTGTCAGTTATTCATATGTTTACCATTAGGTTCTTTAATTAAAATATGATACATGTATATTTTTTAATCAAAATATAATCAATGTACAATCTTTTAAAAAATACTTATATTTAAAAAAAATTTAACATTACATGATTAGGCTTTAAAATAATTTTACATATTTGTTCTATTTTTTTGTAAAAAACTCAATAATAGGTATATAAACAACAGCATATAAATTTTATCACTTTTCAAATATACATTTTGCACATTTGTAAGAGGTTATGGCCGCTTTAGGCTTTACAAGGCGATCCACACACTAATTGAAAAGCGTATCAATTAAGTAAGTGTAAAAGATCACCATATGGTAAATAACAAAATGCACTTTAATAAAATATTTTGATATAAAATTGATAACACTAAGACTTAATAAACACTCCCATATATATATATATATATATATATTACCAGCCATTCAAATTCTATTGTAACAAGTTCTCAATATTTTAATTTAGAAAGAATAATAAGTATTTATATTCTAGATTGCAACTGATGATGGAATAGTTCCTTCTGAAGTATCAATCTGGTCAATAAAGTGGTTTCAGTAATATTAATACATGATCCATTTATATTAAAAACGATAAGGATGTTCTAAAATTTTTGGCAATGAGCTGTTCATTGAGTTTATATATATCTTATCCTTTGCTTATAAATAACTTACACAAAAGGCTGTTATATATAACTAATCATGCATTATCTCAAAAATAAACAAATGCAACATATGTTTAGCATTATATTTTTTCTAATTAATAACCTAAAAAGGAAAGTATATAATATGTTTTGAACAAAACTGGGTCTGCAGTTATTTCTATGTAGCATCATTATCTTTACTATAATTTTTATGATTCAACTTAAGGTGTGTGTGTGTGTGTGTATGTCTCTTCAATATTTTGCTATGTTCTTTTTTCTATTGGATTTTCTTGAATGGTTCAACATAAGAGTCAAAAACTAAGGAGTAGAGACGGGCATATAAATAAATCAATTAAAAAAGGAATAATGTTAATTATATTATAATTTATTTGTTTAAAAATACATTATAATTTTGCTTTACCTATCCAGATTGTGTCATATATATAGTGTTAGTTGTACTAGCTGTATCCCATTCTATCACTGAACATATAATCCATGAAAAAAATGTAAGATAGTAACTCCAAGTGGCTCTTTGAACAAATGTATTAGCATAGTATATCCTGATTTGAAAAAAATAAAACTATATCAACAATTTAATTAGGTCCTAAAAGATATAGGACTAGTCAACTATTTAGTACGTACTTGATAAATTTAAATTTGCATGATTTAATTTTTGAATTTATCAACTTGTTACACATCATTACTGAGTTACTCCTTTAAGAATAAGTAAATATATAAAAGTATAAAAGTCTTAGCTCAAATGGCACTTACATTGAACATAAAAATAAATAAATAAATTATTAGACATTTAAATTTCATAGTGACTTTTGGCATAGATTTTGATATTTAGTAACAGAAAAAAAAATAAATTGATAAAAATGAAAATTTTGAGTGATTAAATTGAGATCCTTAATGTTTTAAATGCTAAATTAAAATAAGTATAATTTAAAAAAATAATAATTTAATCAAATATAAAAATTAATTAGTTATATAAAAAATTAAATTGTATTTGGGTCTATAGTTAATAATAACTAAATTATTAGTCATTCAAATTTCATATAATAAATATTTAAAAAATTGTATATTGAAAGAGCCATTTAAATATCTATTAGTGTAAAAATAAAAATATTGAAATGAAAGAAAATGAAAGAGAGAATGTGGTATACCAACATAGAAGGAAAGAAAGAAATAATGATTGTTCTATTTTAATCAAAAGTCTTGAATTTAAGTTTTAAAAATATAATTGTGTTCAAATTTGATAGAAAGGGTTTTGTTACTCATTATGATTTTACTCGATTCAAATATGAATTAGCCAATAAAAACATAATATTCATATATTAGATAATTATTTACTAAAAACAAAAGTGCGAGATGAAAAAAGAGATTAAGAGGAAAAAAAACATAAATTGATGGAATTGATATAATATTATTAGTGGGGAAGCGAGACAAGTAGTTCAAAATCAATTAATTTACGTATATATATTGGTCACATTTAGTCACATTTATATGTATATATTGGGAGATGAGCCATATACCAACACCCAAACACATCAATCAAACTGTTACTTAACTAATTTAATTTAGTTCTCTCACATCCAAGGCAGACAACAAGCACTGCACCCTGCCTCACTGCCCTTCTTCCAGATCTACTCATTTTGAATTTATCTTTAAAAAGAAAAAAAGAATTAGAATTCTTTATTATGATCAAGCGAAGTCTGTATAGGAAGAGCCTTGCTTTATAATTCTAGCATCTACAACTTAATGTAACCGAGCGCTGCTCTGTCAAGAAATAAAAATCTTGTTCTATTGACTGTAGTAGTTTCAACATTATATTAGGTATCTCTTTTTAACTAGTTTTTCAATTAGCCAATGTTATCTAAAAATGTGGTCATATGTCTTAATTTATTTTTATAATAGCATCGTAGTATCTTTATTTTTTTTATATTGTAGGAAAGTAAGATAAATAGTTTTGAATTAAGCTACACATTCTTTAACACTAGTAAATTATTTTAATTTATATCTCATTTGTAGACTATATAGAAATTATAAAAGTTATTTCAATATCTTCATTTCTTTTTTGTTATATATAAACATAATGTAGATCCTCATATTAGAACAAAAAATTCTACAAATGCTTTCAACAATTATAATTTAGTTATGTCTAATAATCCCTATAGGTATCATTTTGGTACGTCGCCTACGGATTAGCCCAGAACTTCCCGTAAATGAGATGGTCTTGGGTTCATAAAATTAAGCCCATCTTCAAACAAACTAAGTCCATGGGACTCTTGGGTTGGCCCTTTTTTTTTAATAAAAAATTTATTATTTAGTATAAATATCTCACTTTATCACATTTTTATATTTTATAACATTATATTCGATAAATATAGAAAATTTATATATAAAAACTTTTGTAATTTTTAAAAAATAAATATATAATTTTCAAATTTAAATATAATATAGATAATTTAAAAAGACAATATGAAAAATTAAAGTTATTAGTTAATTAAAAATATTAAAAAGTAATGCTTTCATGTATAAATTATATTTTAATAAAAAAATTATTGAATTTTTTACTAAAAAAAGTTAAAATTATATTATTTAAATATAAAAATAATTAAAAAAAAGACTGATCCGTGGGCCATGACAAGCAGTCTTAATCTTAAATAAAGAAGCTTATTTATAAACGGGCTGGTTGTGACTGGCCCATATTTTTGGCCCGTGACGAGCTGACTTATTTGACAATGCTAATAATCCCACATATCACTCTTCAATGTTTTTAGATATTAGTGCTCATGTTACATTAATAGACAAACATTGTAAAAAAATGAATGAAAGAAAAAAAAAAGTTACAATATTTCCAGCACTTTAACAGTTATCTACTTAATTGAACTATCTTTTGAATTAGCCAATAGTTATATAAAAATATAATCATCTATTTTACTCTATATGTATATATTCAGATGCTTTGTAACATACATTTTTTTTTTTGGTGCAAAAACAGGTCCACAGTTTTTAACATAACAACACAATATATACATTTCAATATATACATTTTCTTTTTATGTGGATCCACAGTTTTGTAAGATACATTTTCTTATTGTGTAAAAGTTTAATTTTAATGACATAATTATATATTGTAAGTTTTCTTTATTCATATTATCTCTATAGGCTCTGGATATATTAAGAAACTTATTTCAGTATTTTTATGCTTTTCCTCTTTTATATAAACACAATATAGGTCCCAATATTGGTAAAAGAGAATTTGTTTGATACTACTGTATCCAAGATCTGAAAAATGGGTTGAATAGATTCAATTTATTTGTCAAATCATTTTAGAATGACAAAAGAAAGTAAAAAAATGATAATTATAAGATAAATCTTAGATTAATCTGCAATAAAATCTCACATGCCAAAAAATATATATAATTACAAACAAGTTTAGAAGTTGCTGCTCTAAATAATGTTCTTTAAAAAAAAAGAATTAGACTTCTTTATAATTAAAGTTCATAAGCCTTAAATAAAACATAATAATCTTCTAAAATTTACACTGAAATTAAAGTGTTATTTATATATAGAGTAAATTATATTTTGATTTGGAATGTAATATTTAACTTGGCCTCTAAGTTATTGACAAAGAGGGTAAATTTTTTTTTTTTGAAATTTAGTTAAATTGTATCTTGTATCCATTTTTTTTATACACTCCACTTGGCTCTAATTTATTTTATGTCATTAAAATTAAATTTTTACACAATATATGTTTTTATAGTTATGAAATTACTTAAATATTTGTATTATTATATTAAAATAAATATTATAGTGTTATAATAGATTTAATGTTAGTTTAATTATTTTTACCGTCATATTAAATATAAAATTATATTTTAATATTATGAAAAAAGAATTATTTTTTATAACAAGAAGACTCTGACCACTATATTCAACTTCATACTACTTGAGTACAAACTCTGTAAAAATAATTAATTTGATAGAAAAGTAAACTTAAAATAAAATTTATATAATATGTACCAAAGTATTAGAAGAGACGGAGTATTATATTTAAAATAAAAGAATATAAAATATAATTTAATCAATTCTCAAAAAGAAAATCAATGCAATTTATATATGAAAATTGGAAAAGGGTAGTATTTTATATAAGCAATGTTTAAAAAAGAAAATCCTTTTTTTACATTTGAGTGAGTAAATAAAAAGAAAAAGAAAATCGGGTTGATTGACAGCACATCCCACACTGACTGTCTTATGATTTCAAAGAGTATAGATTTGACGTTTGACTTGTCATTTCACTCTCTCTCTCTAATTTCCCTCTGTCTCCAATCTCAATGAATACACGCTTGCATACTCTTCATTTCTCGCAGCTTTTTCCTCACTTTCTATTTCCATGTCTACCCAATTATTTGTCTACTCCTCCTTTTCATTAACCCACATTTCACTTGCTTTTCCCCTGTCTTCCCTACTTCATTATTATCCTTTAATATAATTACTTCTTTACATAACTACGTGTCAATAGTATACAGAGACTTTTCTTTAATTAATACACTAAATTAACATTTATGCAATAGATTTTAGATTGTCTTCTAATTTATTTTGTATAAAAATTAGTTAACTTTCTCCATATTATAATATTATAACTTTATTTCTAATATAAAAAAATAAATTATTATTAAACTCTAATATAAAATTGTAGTTTTACTTTTGGTATAACAGCAAAAAATGTTAATTAGTAATTTTATTATTAAAAAGAATATACATTATGCAAAATTAAAAAGTTCGCTTGAAGAATAAATGAAAGAGCAAGAGTATAATATTTGAAACAAGAGAGGTATGATATGTAATTTAGTTAAACTTTAAGGGAGACTAATATAATTGACCCTTGTTTCTTTTCATCACTTACATACGAAAATTTCAAATTATCTGACATAAATTTATACGTTAAACAACATCATACGCTGATTTTCTCTTCCTAAATTTATATTTTAATTTTAAAGCTTTCTACTTTCTAGCATGAGATTTTACTTTTCATAAATGTGAATAAAACCCTCATATTAATAAAAATGAACGAGATTGATTAGGAACAAGTGACCTGGGGTTAATTATTAGCTACAGATATACAGTGAGTCATTAATAGTTGGAGATATATATGATTAAACATTTGAATCATCATTAGTTACCTTTGCCCTATATATACATAACTTTTAGGACGAAGACAAATGATGCAGGTTTTAAGGTTGAGTCTGTGAAGCACATGAGATAAATGCGTCCATCTTCATTTTGCCTACCTTACCATTTTTAAGTGGAAAGTGGACACATCCCAGTTTGCTTCACGTGAACTTAGCTAATTTCACCTTTCAGAAACAACCAACTTGGCCTATATGGCATCAAGTGTCTCAACTCTCAATTCTCAAGTACCAGGGAATATTAATTGGATTGGATGTATCTCCTTGTTTTTAAACGCTTAGATTGACCTTAATACTAACTTTTATTGCTTTAAGTGATTTGACATTTATTCTATTTAAAATAAGAAATAAGTTTGAATCTAGTAATTAAAAAAAATTAATATTAGGAGCACTTTACATATTTATAATTTAAACTGGTTAAAATTAATTTAATTGGAGCATAATAAATTTTTAAATATTAGTAATTTGAACCAAAAAAAAATAGACCGACACCAATGTCAACATTAGTTAGTTTAAGTGATGTATCATTTATTCTCCTTGCAGTAAAATCTTATATTCAAATTTTGTAAATAAAAAAAATTAAGCATGAAAAAAAATTTCACACTTTTATGAACTATATTAACAAAAGTTTAGAAAGTTTCCAAATAAATCCCTGAAAGACTAATAATAATAAATCCCTCTAATTTCCAAAGCATTAGGTGCTTTGAAGATAAGTTTCGGAAAATTGATGAGAGGCATCACATAAAGGAGATGGTGCCCCTTCAACCTTTTTGTCAACTGACTGGTCTTTTCAAACTACTTTACCAAATTTCTCACCTCACTCGCTGTTTCGGTAAATATGTAAAGGAACACATGCACCACTACTTCTGGTGTCAAACCTTTCAACTTCAGGCACTATCGTTGTAACATGTTTTCCCTTTGTGACCAGAAGTTTCCGAAATCCCTTATTCTTGGAATATATTATGAAAGGATAATATGTTCTTAGCTCAATTTGTGAAAACGACACGTGCACAAAACAAGTCAAAGAGTAGCAAATTTATAAATTAATATATCAGTGCTTAATTAGTTATAACTGAACAGTTTTGAAAATTGATTGAGTGGTTAATTTTATTTTGCAAGTTTATATATGTTATCAACACTTGTTTCTATATATATTACTGACATATTGGTATAAGCATATTTTAAAATTACATATTGATATAAACACATCTTAAAATTACAACAAATTTGAGTTTAAAGAATCTCTCTTATCAAATTAGGGGTTGTGTGATTAATCCCCTCAATTTTAGAAGTTAACAATAGATCTCCTTAAATTTTCAATTTTGTATAACATAGGAGCCCCTTCTTGACTTTTCCAACGAAAAATCTGACATTGTTGTCCATGCAAGCTGGAAAAATAAAATAAAATAAAATAAAATAAATCCATCTAACCTATCATTCAAGATAACAAAAAATAATGGTTTTTTGTCCGTTTTTCTACACTTGCAACAAAATAAGTCTCTTAAATATTTTTTTTTATTAATTTGGCCTTTTCTAGTTAGTATGGACAAGTAGTGTAAGAATTTTAGACCAAAAATAAAAAAAATTAACGGAGGAATTATTTTGCACAAAAAATTATAATTGTCTATGAGTTTATTACTAACATTTAAAGTTGATGAGGTAAATTGTATAACTTCCTAAATTGAGTTTTTTTTTTTGTGCATTTTGATTAGTAACTTTCTTCTAAAGTGCTGATAACAAATGTGAGGGTTAGTTCTTGTTAAAGCAATCAGTGTTTAAGAAGTCATCAGCTGGTTTTTTAACACGTGTAATGTGATTAGTACGTTAAAAAAACGTTATCAAGATAACCAAAAACTTGATCTGAGATAGATATAAATTTGTTGCCTAGAATTGGCCCCTCAGAATAATTAAATGCTTAAAACACTTCATGTTAAGATAGAATACACATGACATAAACCCAAGTTCACATATATAGTATTTGAACTGTGGAAGTCAAAGGGTGCATAGTACAGCGATGGCTAGTATTTTTAATTGAACTGGAACTATATATAATAGAGTTCCCAGGTTGAATATTATTGAGGCACTTGTCTTTATGGAAATTGTTAATAATTCAGATATCCCTATATATATATATATATATATATATATATGATATGTATTCCCATCCAATTAAGCACGGAACACTGCCTCATGTAGAATATATAGTGAAATTCAAAATCATGTTTGAGAAACATCTGATCCATATATACATGCAATTGAATCCAGGAAGTCATTTCGCAAAAATAATTGATTAAACATTTGACTATTTGAGTGTTAGCTTTCAGTACATTCTCGTCAAAGTTAACAGACAAAAGGAATTGGTAACAAATGTAGGTTGTCTGACTATATGTGCATTTGGATGGTTACTATATGACAGGTTTAGTTGACCTTTGACTCTGACTCAGATATATATATATATATATACAGGCTGTGTCCATTATATAAATAATTGGTTCTGATGTCTCTCTATATATTTTGATGTTTGATATTAATTTGGTGAGGTGGGGGATTTGATAATATTATGTTATTGGGAAACGATGAGAGTTCCATATATAGGAGCAAGTGGTTGAAAATCAGATTCAAGTTTTGTGGAAGGTATAAAGTCAAAACTCCCACAATGAAATTTTCCATATACCCCTTTATGTGGTGGTGGAATATTATTGGAGTCAGCTCATTGCCTTTAATTTTTCGATCCATTACAAAAAATTTCTCCCATTCGTGGAAGCTTCCACCATATATAGCCATACTTATCAACAATGGTTAATTCAAGGGATCCAGTATTTATTTCTTTTAATTAGTCTTGTAAATAGAAAAAATATTATAAAAATTATATATGTATATATATATATATATATATATATATATATATTTATTTATAGTATGATCTAACTTGAATCAAATTAATCAAAACTCAATAAATTTTTTCAATACTAGTGATTCTAAGTACAAAAACATGTAGCCACACTTTCATCTATGGTTACCATACATCTTCTTTCTACAATATATATCTTAACATAATCCTGATTTAATTTTATGTTGGAAAAAGGACAATATTTCATTTTCTTTTTTCTTTTTTTTTAACTTGACTTGTTGAAATGATGGTCGTATAGACATGAACCTAAAAAATAAAGGTGATGCAAATTAAATCCAGATAGGGAAATGAAATGTGCTTTGCGTTCCCCACATATATAGATTATAGGCCAAGTATTTGGTGTTGGTCTTGATTACAATTATTACCCCTTTGACACATTTAAAGAAGCCTCTTATGAGCTCAATCCAATGACCAGAGAAAATTCCCAAAGTGACTTGCGTATCTTCAATTTTCAAGCTCACTAGCAATCATTTTTATTTATTGGCATGTTGAAGCGTTCTCGAGTACGACAATATGCCAATTATTGAAAAGAAGTGGCTAAAAGTTGAATTGGACCCTGAACCCAGTAGACAATAGCCAGGATTTATTAATATAACTTACTATGTTAGCGTTTTACTAATCCTTGAAATTAAGTACATTTCATATTTACTAAGGGGAACACTACAACAACAAAAAAAAAAGATTTGTCGCCACCAAAAGTCTAAAAGTCGTCACCAAAAAATTTTTGGTGGTGACTTTTAGAGACGATTAAGTTGCTGTTGAAAGTTCACGGTAAAAAAATTTTTGGTGGCAACTAAAGGAAACGCCACCAAAAGTTATTTTTTTGCCAAAAAAAATTCGTGCCAAAAAATGACTTTGAAAGTCGCTACTAAAAGACATAAAAGTCGCTACCAAAAGTAACCTTTAGTGGCAACTTTCAAACTCGCCACCAAAATACCTTAGTCGCCACCAAAAGTCAACAGTAATTTTTTTAGACTCGAATTGGTTTGACAGGTCTACTCGAGACCCATTCAACTTGTACAGGTTTTGGCTTGTCTACTAACTCGGTATCCCGGGGTAATTCAATTTTTTTGGGTGCAATATTAGAGTTTATTTGAAATTAAACCAAACATATGCATACTTGATATTTGAACATAGGTCCCTTGTTTGCAACCATGTGTATTTTGCCATTACGCACCACTTTTTTGTGCTACATAAGGGCAAAATATATATATATATATATATATATATATATATATATATATATATATATATATAAAATCTGTTTAAATTATTTTAAGCCAAAAACATTGTAACACTAAAATGAAACAACATCTAACTTAACAAAAAAGAAATATCTTATTATTAATAGATTAAAAGATAAAAAATATAATTATATATAAATAAAAAAATTTACTTTTGATGGCGATTATGACAGTCTCCACTGAAAGTCTTACTTTTAGTGGCGACACTCAAAATTTGCCACCAAAAGTAAATTTATTTTTAAATAAAAAAAAATTTAGATATTTGGTGGCGATTCTCAGAGTTGTCACCAAAAGTCATCTTTAGTAGCGACTATAATCGTTACAAAAGTCATTTTTTGCAAAAAAAAAAGTGTTAAAAATTGACCTTTTGAAACTCGCTACCAAATGTTAAAATCATCACTAAAAGTTAATTTATTTTTAAATAAAAATAAAAAAATTAGACTTTTGGTAACAATTCTTATAGTTGTCATCAAAAGTCACCTTTAGTGGTAACTATAAATTATTTTTTTGCAAAAAAAAGTGCCAAAAAATGACATTTGGTGGCGATTTTTGGTCGCCACCAATAATGTTGTAGTGGTAACTTTTAATCGCCACAAATGGTCTTTTGGTGTGACTTTAAAAGTCGCCACCAAAAATCAATTTATTTTTAAATTAAAAAAAAAAGTCTTTTGGTCACCTTTGGTGGCGACTCTAGTCGCCACGAAATGTGACCTTTTGGTGGCGACTATGAGACTCGCCACCAAAAGTCTAATTTTTTAATTTTATTTAAAAATAAATTATCTTTTGGTAGCGACTTTTGAATGTCACCACCGAAAGTCGACTAGTTGTCATTGAAAGTCAATTTTTTTGTAGTGCCACCATTTTATTATCCATTTAATTATTGAATTTTATTTCACAAATATTAAATTTGCAAATCTTGTGTGCAATATGTATGTATGATGTTATATTGTGATGTGATGGGGCTTGATATCCGATTTTGGCCTGTAGACTAGTAATATGTGATGCTAAGCCATACAGGAACTAAAATGAAAGATTTGAGACTTTGTTGGAGTATAGCGAAATGTTTATAAAAGTGTAAGAATAGAAAGAGAAAAATATAGAGAATCTAGATGTGAAATAAAAGTGCAAAAATGTCGAGTAAAACTTTAGATATTATTTTTGGAATATATAGTTGTAATTAAGAAATAATTAAATACAAGAAAAAAAGGATAAAAGGAAAAATTAGTGAATTAAAAAATTAAATAAAAGGGGAAAATCTGAATAATGGAGTTTAAAATGATAAATTTAGTAGTAAACATAGTTAAAGGATAATGCAAATAAATAAATAAGAGAAATAAGGAATTATCTAAACTAATCAAAGCTAAATTAATATTAAAAAAAGGACAAATAATCCCAACAAGTAAATCTGGAAAATACTTTCAAAAAGTCTGAACTATACCTATTAGTTTTAATTAGATCAAGTTTGGATTTATTTGTTTAAAATATATATGTAGATTTTTGAAAATTGAAAGAATGTATAATTAATTCAAATAAAGATCTTAGTGCCAAATAGCTATAGGAATCTCAAAAATTCAGAAAAATATATTTAATGGATATATAATACATCATAAAAATAATAATTATAGTTGGAATGAATAAAACAATTAAGAATAAATATGTTTAAAAAAGAAGTTAATTAAATCTTTCCAACTAACACGCTACAAAAAAAAAGGTCAAATAGTGGCGTTTTTCTTAAAAGCCACAATCTTGTGGCGTTTAATGTTTAAACGGTTTAACTTGTAAATATCACAATTTGTGGCGTTTAGCACTAACGCCACAAATGAATTTATTATTTGAAATCCATAATTTCCCATTTGACACACACACCCACCCTACCTCCCTCTTGTGCACATAATCCCCCGGCCTCCTAACCATCAATCACAGCACCTCCCCCCCCCCCCCCTCACTTATTGTGCACAGCCCTCTAACCTGTCGCACATAGTCCCCATCTGTCACGAGCAACAGCCCCGCCCCCACTTGTCGCCCACAATAGCCCCCCATCCTGTAGACACAGCAGCCCTCGTTTGGCTGCCGTTGTGCCTCTCCGTCTGGCCATCGAAATAGTCCTCATATGAGGTATTTTTGGTTTATTCGTGATGAGTATTTTCCAGTTCTTTTTCTTCCACACTACTAGTACCGTTAAAGACATTAACCCCATAAGCTTTCTTTTTGTACTGTGCTGTCTTTTTCTTTTTGTATTTTAGTTCATTGATGTAAGTAGATGGCCTATGGATCAAAAGGTAAAGAAATTGTATTCCTGTCAATCAAACTTTGTATGCTATAACATCCACTCTTATTTTAAAATCATATTCTATTCATAAATAAAATTTTTAATCTGATTTTTGTATGCTATAGCATCCACTTTGGTAAATCAAACTTTTACATGTTTTCATTGATGGAAACTATCTCTTTCAAAGGGATAGAGTATGATAAACACTAATATTTAACTGAGAAAACAACTTTTGAGTTGTATATATTTAAACAACTTCCTTTGGAGTTAACAGGATAAGAGAAGTAAAATGATAAACATTCGACCTGTGTAGGTCTTGGCCAGTTCACTAACTCGCTACCCTGGGGTGATTTGATTTTTTTTGTGCAATAATAGAGTTTATTTGAAATTAAAACAAACATATACATATTTAATATTCGAATCGAGGTCCTTTGCTTGCAACCATGTGTGTCTTGCCATTACGCTACCACTTTATTTATGCTATGTAAGGGAAAAATATTATATATATATATATATAATCTGTTAAAATTATTTTAAGCAAAAAATATCATAATATTAAAATGAAACAATATCTAACTTAAGAAAAAAGAAATATATTATTATTAATAGATTAAGAGATAAATAATACAATTACATATAAATAAAAAAAATTAACTTTTGATGGCGACTATGAGAGTCGCCACTAAAAGTCCCACTTTTAGTGGTACACTCAAAAGTCGTCACCAAAAGTTAATTTTTTTTAAATAAAATTAAAAAATTTAGACTTTTGGTGGTGACTCTCAGAGTTGCCACCAAAAGTCACATTTAGTGACGATTATAATCGTTACAAAAAGTCATTTTTTGTAAAAAAAAAGTGTTAAAAAATGATCTTTGGTAGCCACTTTCAAAGTTATCACTAAAGATGTATTGGTGGCGACTTTAAAAGTCTACTAAAAGTCAATTTATTTTGAAATAAAAATAAAAAAAATAGGCTTTTAGTAGCGATTATAATCGCCACAAAAAGTCATTTTTTTTTGTAAAAAAATGCCAAAAAATGACATTTAGTTATCTTTAGTGGCGACTTTTAGTAGTCACCAATGATGTTGTGGTGGCGACTTTTAGTCGCCATGAATGGTATTTTGGTGGCGACTTTAAAAATTGCCACCAAGTCAATTATTTTTAAATAAAAAAAATGTCTTTTGGTTATCTTTGATGACAACTATAGTCGCGCACTGACTTTTAGTAGTGGCTATGAGAGTTGTTATTGTAATACCCAAGAAAAATAAAATATAAATATTTGTTTACAAACTACTGTTACTATTTCAGTATACTATACTATTCATACATATAATACTATTTACGTATACGATACTGTTCATTTATACAATCGAAATGTCAAGTACTAGATGTGGTTTAGTCATAAGAGAAAACTAGAAAGAAGTTCGTGGGAGAAAATGACTTTTTATGTGTAAAAATACCCTCAGGGACTAAAGTGAAAGGACTGAATTGAAAAGAAACTTAAAGGTTTAAGGTGAAAGGATAGTTTTCCTTTTAAGTTTCCAATAGTAATAACAGAAAAATTTTTACGCGTGAGGTGCACAGTAACTGCATTATTAGAAATGTCATTTTCATGAATAGTAAATTGAATATTTTATTAACGCATAGTATCAAATAGTACCATTGACTTTTGCTATAAATAGGCCCTTCCATTTCACTTCTAAACTCACACCTTCAACTTCTCTTCTTCTCTACTTAAGTTTTTCTTACTCCAAAGCTAGGCCTCTGAGATTTTGGGCTTTTCCTTTTCAGCTTAGGTAAGGATACTATGCCCTTTCTATGTCTTTCAAATTTTAGAAGTTATTTTCTTAAGTATGCTCTGTGGTTGCGGCCTTGGCTGATCTTCCACATCAGAAAAATTGTCCTTAGCTGTTTATATATTATTTTGATTCTCTGATTACCGAAATAGAATGTAAACTGTGAAGAATACATATCTAGGAAAGTTCTGGCTAAGGAAAGACCTGGTTTTTAAGTGTGTCCAGTGTGACCCTCCACTCTTTCCTAGGAACTTACCTGGTGTACTCTTTTACATATTGTATTCTCTATTTCTGGTATGAATAGTAACCGTATGAATAGTAACCGTATATATGAACAGTAATCGTACGTATGAACAGTATCTATACGAAAACAATCCTAACGTATTTTCTCTAATCTTTCATGAAAATCTCCGTAGCAGAACACCGAAATTCACCTGAGCACTCTTGTCTGTAATGACTTAGAGAAGCGATGCTCGTACGGAATCCAGGTGAGTGAAACGACCCCGTTTTAATAGAGTTTTAGCATTATTGGTGATAAAAAGTATGTCGTAGGACACTCCCAAGATTCATAGGGGGAAATTGGATTCAGAATGACGAATATAATGAGATAATTAATCCAGAAGTATGGATAAGAAAAAGCAAGTATCTCATGATGATGTGAAGATTGAATCTCTTGATATGTGGTTTATAAATCTATAATATAGTTATATACTATACCTGTTATATGGATGAATATTATATTGAGCTTCTGATTATGATATGAAATGCTATTGATTGTGATTGAGCGGGACAGTACCCCCTCTCACGGCAAGGCGGAAAACCCGGTTGACAGGGTGTCTTGACCAATGAGTGTGGAGACAACGATTCCCTTAGTAGGGATATAGCCCGGATTGGTGATAAATCTGTGAGGCGCCCTAGCTAAGAGGATGAGGTTGTGCGTCATGGCGGAAATATACATAATTGGTGAGCCGGCCTGTGTGCGCTCTCCGGGATATATTGCCATTGACGAGTACTAGTAACATTTGTTGAATTGGATGAATTTTTATCTTCTTGTATGTAAAAGGATGATGTTGTGCGTCATGACAGAAATATACATAATTGGTGAGCCGGCCTGTGTGCGCTCTCTGGGATATATTGCCATTGACGAGTACTAGTAACGTTTGTTGAATTGGATGAATTTTTATCTTCTGTCTATTGGTTGAGTATGAGCCTTTGGATATGCTTGCATGACTGGTAATGTATTTAAATTTTATTAACGCGAGGCCGATTCGCTCATTGAGTTTAAAAGCTCACACTGTTTGTACAACCTTTTTGTTCAGATCAGGTTGCCATCGAAGAATATCTGCTAGAGGAGTAGATCACTTTGGACCTTTCCGTTGTCGGGTAGACCCCTCTTTTGTTATAGATTATGTTGCTCTGTAATCGTCTAGGACATCTAGGTCAGGGGTTTGGCATTTGGTTTGTATGTCATCATAATAATGTATTTTATATTGAGAATCTATTATTATGTGCAAATCATCTCTATGAATTTCAAATAAGAAAATTTGATATATTTTCTTCAGGAATGGTTATTTTGATAATGACTAAACTCATGGGTAGAATTTATCGAAAGGCTTACAGTGATGGGATATTCATTATTGTGCCGGTCATGTGCCCAGAAAACGGGTCATGACAGTTATCAAAAGTCTACTTTTTTTAATTTTATTTAAAAATAAATTAACTTTTGGTGGTGACTTTTAAGTTTAATTTTTTTAATTTTATTTAAAACTAAATTAATTTTTTGGTAGCGATTTTCAAAAGTCGCTACCAAAAGTTAGACTTCTAGTGACGACTCTCGGAGTCACCACCAAAAGTCGACTTTCAGTGACAACTCTTAGAGTCGTCACCAAAAAGTCACCACTGAGAGTCAATATTTTTGTAGTAGAAGACTTGTCATAACAGTCGGTATATATTACTTTTATGTATTGATAATATGTTTTTATATATAGTAAATTACATGTGCAACAGATGATTCTTTTTTTAATTATTTTTTATTTTTATTTTTCACAAGTTTTTTTTTCTAAAAGTAATTAATTCTACTCGAGGCATATTAAATGTGACTTCTTTCGAGATTCAAATTTGAGTTTATTTTTTTGTGAGGAACTAACCCATTTTGTTAGATCGGTCAACTCACGTTGATTAACGGATGATTTGTTTCTTCCTAGTAAAGAGGACAAATTAATCTCTTCCTATTAAAGAGGACAAATTAATCTCGTCTTAAATTGTCTAATTAAGGATAATTAAGTGATAGAAAGAGCCAAATGTTAGGAAATTGGGCTATAACGATTTCAAAATACAAGGTTTTCGAATGTTATACATAGCGTCTTTAAAGTGATATTTGCCCTATTTTACTACAAAATTTAGGCAAATCATATTTAAGAGTTATATCCAAATTAAGCACCAAAAATTCATTCACCGATAATAGAATTTTCTCCTCTAGAAACACAAATGTTTGCTGGGAGATTTTTCTCTTTCTATGTTTGAGTTAGAATCAATTTATAGATTTAATTGTGAACAATTATAATATGGGATTGTCTTGTATATAATTTTTTATATTTTTACTATCAAGCTTTTTACTAAAAACATAACATGTGTAAAAAGTTCTTTAAAAGACTAATTATACAATGCTGAGTTATAAAATGAATATAGAGGTTACTTTTAAAAATAATACATTTTTCGTGTTCTAATTGAATTTATAAACCCTGTCTCATTCTAATTAAAAAATTTAATAATAAAAATATAAATAACTACATATAATTTTTTTCCTTATATTATACCTTTTCACAAAAACTTATTTCTAATTTCGAAATCCCATCATATTTTCTAATATCTAGACTCATTACTGTTAAAATTTTTCTTTTTTTTTTTGGGTGAAATTAAAATTCTTCAGTTAACTGATATTCAATGTTGTACTAGTTGAATTGGCTGCTCTTAGATAATGGTTGCCGAGGTACTCTCCAATCAACTAATTAATATCACGATAGCAATTGATTGATGATTTTCATAGTCGTACTAGTCGATTAGCAGGTCTTAGAAGATGATTATTGCAGTGATCATCAAGTCGATCGACTAGTATCACTTTGGTAATTGAGACCATCGAGTTGATTGATTTCTCGCTCTCAAGCAAGTTTAATTTTCAGTTGACTTAAAAATAATGGCTCTAATTTTATAGATTATATTTAAGGCAGTCCCACTTAAAGTTCTTAATAGTTTTCAACCTATCACCAACACCATACTGAATGGATGCGGAGAAACGGCCAAATGAATTAAGATAATTGAGACCAATACATACTATTTTTCTAATATATATATACACGCTTTACAACTAGCTCCAGTAATTAATGTTTGTGTGTGCTTGAAAAACAGTTAAAAAAATTTATATTTGAATAAAATTATAATTTTTAAATATATTATTTTGTACCAAAATTATGTAGATGTAATTTAAATCATAGTTTATAAAATCTCTATGTAAAATTGAACACACACTTCAATGCTTGAAGAATGTGTGTTCGTGGACTCTTATCCTATTTCTATTATCTTCTCTCAGGCGAATTTACGAACCATCAAACTTGGTCGCCCTTAATTCACGGCACAATTCATAATAAGGAGAAAAAAAGTTGTAGTGAAATTTATTTTATGATGACTTTGTTGTAAATATTCAAGGTTATCAACAATTATCTCCAGATCCAGTGAAAGTGACCCAAGAAAAGAGTCAATGAAGATCAACTCTGCAATAACTTCAAAATCTCTAGCATGTGCCCTAGCTAGCCTCTAGCTAGGAACACATTCTATGTAGACCCTGATATTTGACAACTCCAGCGGTTGTAGGTTTGCTGGAGATAACTCAATGAGTCTGTTAATATTAATTCTAACTTACGGAATTATTTTCTTATGCAATGTAAGTATATAGGATACTTGTTTTACAAGAAAATAAAATATTTGTGATGTCATGTCTTATTCTGGATTAACAAAAAAATGTATCAAAATATGTAAAAACTAATTTATTGAGGTTAATTGAAGGTATTTTAGTATATATATAAAATTGAACCAAAGTATACTATGTTTTTTATTTACAGGATACATTTTGAAAGCAGAGAGAATGAAAGTGTAATTTTGAAAATTTGCAAGGGAAGAGAGCGTAATTTGCTCTTAAATTTAAGTAGTTTGTAGGAAGTTTTATTTTAAGTTCAATATTGTTCAATATTATTTTCATAAACCAAAAATTATTTTATTCATAATTTTTTTTTGGTGAAGTTTATTCATAATTTTCAAGGGTAAAAACTTGACCAACTTTTACTCGCCTCAGTTGTGCTATTATTTTTGCTCTACATACTGTTTAATTGTTTAGCAGGCTTAAATGCTGCTTTTCATAAATGACCAGGACACTTTAATATATTAATTCAGTCATCTTTATAAGAAGGCATCCTGCTAATCAGTGTCTCTATAGTAAACAAAGCATTTATTAACGGATCTTTATTTTATAATAACAAAAATCTTCTACAAATGGGAAGGTTTGATTAGCAATGAAACATTGTATTCGACTATTCGCTGTAGTAGTCTTCATTGTTTAATTTGCTTCATAAAGTAAAAAAGTAAAACTTGTTTCACTATAGGAAAGGGGACTTTATTACACTCCATGAACAGCTTTGAGAGAGATAAAACATAATTATGAAGAAACAGGGAATTAATTACACCTACTCAAGTAAATAAAATTAGAATAAAACTGTTATTAATTTTTTAAAAGAAATTATAATTAGGAAATTATTTTTTTAATTTCATAAAATATTTGATCCACGAATAATTATATATATAACATAGTTTTAATATTTCTAAAAAATAAATATTAAACAAAACTCTTAAATATTAAAATTAGATGATATAATTTTTGAAAGATTATAATTATTTTAATTTAATTCTTGAAAAATTAAACATTTTAATTTAGTCCTTAAAATATTATATTTATTTTATTTTTTATTTTTGTTATTAATCACTCTTGTTAAAAAAAAATTTTAGAAAAAAATTGAACCGAATAAAATATTTTAAAAGAACATTTTAACCTTTTAAAGGGTAACAGTAATCCACCAAACTAATACTTTTTTTATTTTTTATTTTTTGAAGTCACAAAGCACAAAGCAGTGAAGGACTTGAATATTGGCTACTATGGTTAAGCTCAGAATGAAGTCATTAATTTGTTGGTGGGGTCAGATTGAGATGGTATGTCTAAGCAAAAAGCTATATCATAGAGTGGTAGGAACTTTTATTTGCAATGAAACCCCAATCGATTTGTGGGTCCATCTGCAATAATCCTGTTTGCGTCGTTGACCATCTTTATTAATTAGGTGTCAGTCAGCATGATAATTAATGGGGCTTCTGAATAATCTAATGGGGGAGAGAGAGGGAGAGAGAGGCAGCCACTCATTTCAAAGAGCCTATAATGCTTCGCTTAGCATAGATATTTGGTTAGATTCTTTGACTTATTATGGTTTTCTTTTGCTGGGGATCCCCTCTTATTACCAATTCGAACTTTCTTTTTGAAATAAAATAAGGTGTAAAAAGAGAATAAGCAGAGTCATAGATACGTGAGCATATATATATATTTTAGCTGGGGAAGGGGATGTATCTAATATGTATAGGGAAAGTATATATTTAATAATAATAATATAATTAGGAGTTATGGGGGCCGGGCGTAGTGGAACATATGAAGTTGAGATGTGATGAAGAGTGGTGGAAGATATGAAAGTGAAACAATGGGATGAGGTGACCATGTAGGGCTTCAGGAGACCACTACGCACATTTATATATATATATATATGTCTGTATGTATGTATGAATTTAAAAGCAGAGAAGAAACTCCGAGCAAATAGCAATAACCCACTTCCACCAAGTCCCTTTGACCTCTACCAATTAGGGCAACTTCGCCATCATTATATGGCCACAACACTACACATTGCTTTGGTGGGATTTGGGAATGTGAGTGCCAAGTGTGAGTGCTTCTTTGCTTTCTCTCTATTTTTTTCCACATGACCACAAACACTTCTGATGGGTCCCACGTATACAATTTCTAAAGGCGACCAATGAATTGTCTTCTCAGATTTACCAACTTATCAATTTGTTCTTACAAAATTAACCACATCAATCCCTGTAATCTAAGATACCCTTGTTTGAAACTTATTTCCCCCCAATAAATATCGATCAACCCTATAATTAACTAAATGCAAATTTTTTATATTCGAACTTCTAAAAGTTTGTTTGCACTCCAAAATGTAATTTTAGAATAAAATTAATTGTTTAGTTTAATTAGAATCCATCTTTTTCTCAAACTCTCATTTGCATGAACCAATATTTGTCTTGTTTTAGCATTAATTTAAAATCAAGTTTGGCCAACTTCAATCCAAACACACACTAAAATAAAAATAAATTCCTTTAAATCAAGAAATTGTGCAATTTATCCCCTCAATTTTAGAAGTTGTCAATAGGCTTTCTTAAATTTTCAATTTTGTGCAGTATAAAATCTATTGATTATTTTGTCCAAAACCTTAAATCACTTATCTATGTAAGATTAAAAAGGTCAAACTAACAAAAAATACAACTTACACATTATCATTTTAAAGGAATCCTAAATTCAGGAGTCTATTGTCAACTTTTTGAGGTTAAAGGAATAAATTGCACGCTAATTCTTTGAATTAAAAGAGTTTATTTCTATATATTTTGATCTTAACTATAGCTAGCAAAAGATTAATGTTGTGTTTGACATTCAAAAAAAACTAGTTTATAACTTATTTGAATAGCGTTTAACTTATAACTTTTATATTTTTTTTTATTTTATTCTTAATATTTTATTAAAATTTCCATTATATCCTCGTTCATAATAGACATCATTTTTGCATCTTCTCCGTCGTTTGTTGTCTTCGAAACCCTTCTCTCTCACTTTGTCTCACTTCAATTTCTGTCATTCAGGGTATCTCCTCTCTTGCAGTTTTATATATATATATATATATATATATATATATATATATATATATAATATAATGAAATATATATATTAATTATATATATAATAATTTAAATTAATTTAATAGAAAAACAAAAATGATATGTTTATTTTATATTATTTTGAGATTATAAAATATATGTCATTTTATATCTATGAGTTAATTTAATAGTTATTTTTACCAAACAATTCTAATTTAATAAATTAGCTTAACAATTTTTAACTTTTAACTAAAAATTAGTTTATAAACTTTTAGTTATCTTATTAACTATTTTTGTCAAATATAACTTAAACATGAGATGGTTTCAATGAGAAGGTCGCACTATAATGGTTTTCTGAGCTCTGACTTTCCCTTGCACAGCCACATGTATAAATCTATAACCACTCCAAGCAAATCGTATCCTCATTCCTTATAGTTCATAATCATATATATATATATATATATAAAGAGCAGTGCTTGTTGGTTAGGAATGGCCAAAAAGAAAAAAGGAGTTTAATATCAACTTTGAAAGGTGTACATGAGATTTGGGTGAGCAAAAATGTTGTTGAATTGGTGGTTTGGAAAAGGGGTGGTGTGTCCATGTGGTTTTGGTCCAATCAATTGAGTTTAGCTCTCGTTAAGAGAGAGTGTGTGTGTGTACAAATAGTGGATTTCAGTTATGCGGGGCACACTGTATATATAATGGATGATATGAATACGTTTCACGGCTAACCAACTTTTTTTTTTTTACATCATTAAAGCCAACTCCTCCTCCAACATCACTTGTCCCACTCGATCCCTCACTAGAAGCTTTTTAATTTATATCAATTCTCATTGATATAACTCGAGAAAATTTACATATTAGGGACAATTTGTACCCTCAGTTTTGTTTTTGTATTCTATTTCAACAGTTATTGTCTACTATACAGATTAGTTTACTGTAACATTTTTGGCATGGCACGTGCATATATATACGTGAATGCATAAATTCTTTAGTACATGATTCACGTACAAGCGTTAATTCTTTCCAGTGATTGAGGTTTGGAACTCAATTTGGTTTCCAGCTATTCCATGTGACTCAGAGCTGACAAGGAACTACATTAGTTAATTTATATATATCCATACGCTTTTCCAAAGCAAACTCAATGTCCTGTGGGAATTAATTTGATTTCTTTTCTATAGTTTTTCACTGATCTGTACAGACGTGAAACTGTAGGATCTCGCTATATTATAAAACAAGATACTTTCTAGTCTATTATATATTCATTATCTTACTTCATAAAATAATCTTAATATTTTGAAAAAGCCAAGAGAACAGCATGGGAGACCCTGCAACTATATAAATACATTTAATTCAATTCTACATATATATAATATTTGAAAGAAATCCAGAAAGAGACATAAATTTAAAACCTTATCTTGGCATGAAAGAGATCAGTCAAGGAAGAAGAAGCAACAAAAGCTAGAATTTTCACAAGCAACTAATCAGGAAGGGGGAACATGGATTGATAGTAATTGTGTTGGAAGTTGGATTCCATCTAATTTTAACCAAACTGATATATGTCATAGTAATTTAACTCCGTATTTTATATGATATATCATAATCCATAATTTATTTTTTTATGAATTCACATTCAATTATAAGCATTTTTAATCCTACTTTTATTCTTTAAAATGTTTATTTTCATTGCTAATTTCAAAATTTTAAATTTGTGTTATAATTTAGGTTATCTAACATTCAATTAACTGTAACCATTAATTAAATTAGATTAATTCGAGTAAAGTAATAAATGAATTGGTTAAAATATTTTGGGAATAGATTAAATGAATTCATTCAAATAATTTAGAGGTGCAAATCAAATGATGACCCCTCACCCCTGAGAGTGGCGTAAATGAGATGGTGTATAATGATTCGGAATGATTTGACAAGAGAAGAAGGTGCATGTGAGGGATATGATGCAGACATTTGAACTGACATTTCGAGGGTAAGCCAAATTTTATTTCATAATTATTTTATTTTGTTGACAGAAAGCACAGTGTTGTTCTTCTTTCTTACTTTTGAGTTCAGAGCGAGGCAGACGCAGAAGCAGACGCAGGACCCTACTTAACTATCACAATGAAAACGGCTAAACATTCCGTACCCTTATGCCCCGTCACAGTAATTCCACAGCACAACACAACCCCATTCATTAATTTCCCCTCATTCCTAATATAATATATCCTTCTTCTTCAGTCTTCAGTCTTCAGTCTTCAGTCTTCGGCTTCTACCATTACACGTGTCCATAACCCTAGCTACTTCTTCATTTCCTCTATTCTGCAACACAACCGTACTACTACTTCTCTCTCTGTCTTGCTGCTGCTGGACTTCGCCCTTTTTCATGCTTCGTGGGGGTGTCTGCATGGCACTGACTCCCACGTCCCATCGTCTTTCCCTCTCTCCATCCTTCACCCAAATTTATTAACATCAACTAATACCCATCGGGTTAAATGATTAAAAACATATTCTCCATTTGAATTTTATATTTTTATAACCCAATTCAATTCAACTCAAATTAAATTTATTAAAATCTAATAAATTTTCAAAAGGTAAAAATTCAAACAACATTGTTAGTATTAATTAAAGTTCTTTCACATAAACATATACAATCCTGCGCCCGCGCACACACATATTTATATATTTATATATATATATATATATATAAGGTTGCTCTCCATGATAATGTGTTCCTTAATTGTGGAAAGATGATGGTTGGCAAGTTTACAGAGAGTTTAATTTTTTAGGAGGTTAAATTTTATTATATCATTAAATTATTTTAGAATTTATATAAAATATTTTTTTTATTATTATGTTATATAAATTTTAAAGTAATCTAATAATAAAAAAAAATTTACTTGGGTGAAAGTTGAAAGTTGAAGTTTTCGTGGAATTTGTATATACTTGTTCTACTTCTGATGTTTGTTGTTCCTTTTATTAAGTTGAATTCTCTCTGGTTAATTCCTTTTGCCTATTCCAGTCTCTCGCGATGTATCTGATGTGATTGAGATGATCCATCTCCCTCTTGACTTATGTCTCTTGCCTTTTTTGTGGGTCTGATATTTCCGTGTCTTCCTAAGACCCCACTGTGTCTACTGCACTTAATTAACACTATGTGGTGTGCCCATTGCCCACAATCTATAGCTATTAGCTAGCTACCCACTTTTTACTTTACCGTCTTCTTCACTTCTCTCATTTCAAAGAAAATTTTACATGCAACTAGGTATAGGTAGGTCTAAGATTGACTATATTTTTATTTATTGTCACCTTCAATTGTTCAACATGAAATTAATTCCATCAATATGTAAATAAGGTAAATTGCTCAATGATTCACCTAGTCCAGCTGCTCGCCAAAGCCCTCGGGATGGTTATGTTGGGCTCTTTTTTATATTATTTATTTTTTAAAGATTTAGTTTATATATATTTTTATTAAAAATTTGTCTAATTTTTAAAATTTCATAATTTTAAAATTTAATTAATTTTTATCACTTAAAGTGATTAAAGATGCTTTTTTTAAAAAAAGAAAAATTAACCTATATATGAACTAAATCTGACTTAACTCATGATCTTTAATGGATTAAGTTGGACTATGTTGAGTTAGTCTATTTGACAGTTCTTTTAAATTAACATTCAAGAATGACTAAAAGTTGAAGAGTATGTTTAAGAGGAAAATTTACTTTAGTCTCTTACAAATAGGGCATTCTCAACTTAATCCCTATAAAATTAACTTTTCAATTTGATCCCTCACTGATGAGATATTTTTCAATTAGACCCCTCATAAAATTACTTTTTCAATTTGGTATATATAGATATATCTCTAAAATTTGATATCAATATATAACATCTTTTTTCAATATGTTAATTAAATTAACAAATGTGATACTCTCTTAACTTATTTTTTGACAGGTTACTGCTTACTATTGTATAATATGTAGATTGACAATTATTTTATTAATAAAAAATTAACATAAAAACAATATTGTCAACAATTTTTCTTGTGAGGAAATTGATAAATATTCTATATATATATATATATATAATTTATGAGATATTAAAGTGAAAACACCCGATCCAAATGGTGTTATAATTGAGATTTTACCATCAGTAATGAAGACGAAGTGTTACGCTATATATATAGATCACGATCAAGTTTTAAGATTGAAGAATCTTTTATGGTATCTTAATATTTGGTTTGAACCTGACATGAAGATCATAAAGACGTTCGAGACCCATCAATTTAGAAAGACCGTATTGAATGGAAGTTCATTAAATGAATGGTGATAATCAATTAAAGGCCCTTGTCTTCTGCTTCCACTTACGGAAAGAACTACTGTAGTTTTCGGAATCCGTGGAGTTAAAGCAGAAATTGTTAGGGATATTAGCTGGGTCTACGCTGAAATTACGAATTATTTGATAAAGGACTGGACAGGACAACTTTTTGGCTAGATCAGAGTAGAACCGAGAGGTCATGTTGAATAATAATATCTTGTGCAATGAGATGATAAAAATATTTTTAAAATTATAATGCTCAACAAAACTAGTTTATATGATTTGTGAGAGTGGTTAATATTAAATAAAAAAGACGTCATTTGGTAGCTATCATTTTCAGTGAAGACAAAGTTGTCGTTTGGTATTAAGAAATATTTTATTTAATTAATATTTCTTTCTCTGTATTTACTATTCACCTAGAGAAAATGCAATTTTTTCATTTTTTTTTCTCCGATTTGCTTTCCAAGATAATTGCAAAAGGGGGAATATATAGAACGCTCATAACCAGCTATGTCAAATAATCTTCTCACCAATATCGTTGGCAGGGGTGAGCACCAATCTATTTAATTCATCTGACCCACCTAACTCAACTTTAATTGTATATTTGGATTGGATTGAATTGAATTGACAGATTGAGTTTGGTAAAAAATTCTCAATCCATCTATCGACGAGTGGGGTAGCGAGTTAGTAATTTTTCAATTCAATCTAACCCGCCAACTCGATAGTCATATATATATATATATATATTAATAGATTTTTTCTAGTTTAGGGTTCAGACATCATCTCTGCATATTTCATTTCTTCATCACCACTCACAGTGACAATCTCTCTCTCTCTCTCTCTCTCTCTCTCTCTCTCTCTCTCTCTCACACATACACACGAAACCATGGCATGGTGTTGTGAATCTTTGTCTCATTTAGCACCATTGCCTCTTCCTCACCTCCGTCCATCGCCCCTCGTATGAGTTGGTCAGATATGCTTAGGCGATCCATAAGCGGCGATGTCGAGACTGAACCAGTGGGCGAGGAACTAAAAGCAAGCGAGAGGCTGGTGAGGTGAGGTGAAAATCGAACATCAGCAGTAGGGGACCGAGAGACTGGACAGTTAGCAGCGACAAGTAACATAGTAGGAGATAGAAAGTGAACAGTACGACTGCACGAGTTCATACAAAGAGAACTAGTGGGATGAACGAATTAGACTAGAAAATTTCTAGTTAACCAAAAAGAGAGAGAGATAGAATAGGTAGAGAAGAAGAAGTAGAAGAAGAGTGGAGGAGAAAAAAAAGAAAAGAAAGCAACTCGCCACCCGACTCGATCTAACCTTTTAGAGTGCGTGGTGGGTTAGTTTAGATTCATTCATTTAATTTCTCTAACCTAACTCGACTCAACTATAAACCTGACTTGTGTTCACCCTTAATTATTAGGATGACACTCTCAATACTAGATGAAAAACTATGGCAGTTTGTTAAAGCACAATTCTATTTCTTTAGTTTATAGCAAAGTAGATATTCAGATACTAGGATTCAATTATAACTTGATCCTTATATTTAAGCTTCTATTATGGGACAATTGTGCCACGCCTTGGCCAAAAACTCTCCTTTAGCAATATCCTGGTATTGAGGATCAAATTGGTAACCTTGACTTCGATGTCAATTGTTAGGATCAAGTGTTTAGACCAAAAATAATAACTGTTAGTCAAGGCACTATCTTATTTTCTTAACACACAATAAAACATATGCTAAAATACTTAGGGCCTGTTTGGTAGACATGACAGGAAAGGAAGATAAAAATAGAAAGGAAAAGAGAAAGAGGAAGGAAAAGAGAAAAAAATGTATTTGGTATGAAGTAGAAAGGAATAATGGAAAAAAGGTATATTTTGTTTGGTATGTATTTTTTAATAGAAAGGAAAGGAAATGTATGAGATATTTTTACTAAATTACCCCTGATTTAAAATTGTTTTAAAAAAATTAGATTACTCGTCTCCATCTCAGATTCATCATCTCACTCTCAAATTCTCTCTTGCTGCAGGTCTCACCTCTTTCTCTTCTCTCTCGCTGTCGGTCAGATCTCACCTCTCTTTCATCTCTGTTGTTGTCAGTGAGGTCTCGTCTCTCTCACTATCGCTCAGGTCTCATCTCTTTCTCTCTCATCATAGTCCCCTGTTCTCTGTCTCGCACCTTTGTCTTAGCCACCATCAAGTCCGATAACTTCAGTGGACCCTGTCGATCCCATATCAGCTTTGACAACCTGAACTATACTCCGGTATGACCAACGTAAGCCCCATCTTGTTCGTCTACGATGTCGGCGTGAACCCTTATACACTTCTCCTTCGACGCTGGTGTTCAGCTTTGTCTTTTTAAGAAGAAAGATTCGTGGATTGAAAGTATGTATCTTTCAAGGCAGAAAGCCACCACCATTGACTAGTATCCTCTACAGATTAGGAAACACACCAACCATTCACCTATCCACCCATCAAGCAAAGAACAAAATGCAAGTACAACAACCATTCACCCATCAAGCAAAGAAGAAAATCATAGTACAGCATCAGAGGATAGCAATTGGAATTTCGCATGTGCACAAGGAGGGTATTTCAGCGTTTTGGGCTCATTTTCGCCTTTACCATACTGTTTTGCTCTTCTTGCCCTCGTCTTCCGTGCTCCCTGGTATGGAAAAAATTGCTGGAAAAAAACGGATGTGGGAAAGGAACCATTCCACACGTTTCACTATGTAAAACTCCTACCAAAAGCCTGATATATGAACAGTATAGGAATAGCCCGTTTCCTAATCTGGTTAAAAGTGATACCAAACGGGCTCTTATAGTTTAACTATAACTAACTTTCATTTAGATATAGATGTTTGTAATACAAATAAAATAATCACCGCAACATATTGGCTTGGCCAACAACAGCAACAAATCCTTGACACTTATGTAACCCTTGTCCAACTTTACATTGTCACATTTAATATTTGATATTTATTTTAATCTCGATCGGGCTTACAAATCAAGCATAATAATGAATTGAATATATTATTTATATATGTCTAGAAATAGAAGTCTGAGGCCAACTTTATTGTCTTAAAGCCAAGGGCTACAATCAAATTTGGAAAGTGCAAGCGTGACACATGTTGATGCAACTTGTCCAAAGCTATAATAACATCAGATTAGTCGACCAAAAAAAAAATAACATCAGATTCTTTTACCTACAAGTTAAAAATTAACGTGCATATCTTCAATCACCTTTATTAGCAAAAAGCTACACATAAAATGGACGCACGTTTAGTAATCGAGAATATGAATTAATATTGCAAGTGAAAGTAAGCTATATATATATATATGTTACTTTACTTTTGGCTAATTAAGATGGAGCGCACACACCCCCCCCCCCCCCCCCCCAAAAAAAAAAAACACACACACACACACACACACACACACATATATATATATATAGTGTTTGATACAAATTTTCGCTTTTGTTCGCTTGATTGATTAGACCGTTGATCGATTAACTAATAGGGTCATAATGATGCATAAAGGAAACGGTTTTTGTAAGTGTCATTATATTATTTTGCACAACATGAATTAATTAAATTATATATATATATATATATGCATGCTTATATGTGCGGCTACAAAATGAAAAAAGAAAAGCATTCAATTTATGGGATTTTATGGGCAAAGATGAAGCAAACAAGACACTAAATTACAATCAAGGAATGGGTCTGACAAGAGCAGATTGTATCAAGACTTTGCTGACTTGACACGTGGGCCTCAATTTTTTCTATATCTATTTGGCACTAAAAATACTTGCTTTTTGCTATCGTGCAAATAGATTGGGATTCGCTTCAGCACTTACTAAGCGCTAGAGTTTCTTTGTCTTATTCACTTAGATTATTTTGTGATATAGATGATATTTTTGCTATTTTGCAATTTAAAAGTTGACACTTTGGTTAAATTGACATTATTTATGTGTTGATAATTCATATAATGAATGATATAACTCAACAACAACTTGACTTGTTAAATTAAATTTTAATTTTACAATAATTTTATAATTTTTTTAAATTAATTTGTACATTTATTACAATTTTATATTTTTATGAATCAAACTTTTATATTTATTGTAATTTTATTGTAATATAAAAAATAAAATATTTCAAAGAGTTAGATATACTGACCGTTAAATGAAATCGAACATTATTCATGTAATTTTTTTTAAAGAAAAGACCAAAAAAAGAGATAAATCAAGACCGTCTACATCAAACGGTCAAGGAAGGTCCCAATTCCGTGCATATTGCAAAGCACAATAGACTTGCAAAAGATCGAGAACGATTTGGCTTGCCTTTCTTGAAATGAGATTAAAAAAACGAATATATATATTGGCAAGTGAGGAGTAAGCATATTTTAAGCGTTTGGGTGAAAGCTTTTAAAGTTTTCTTTTTTGGGGGGGGGGGGGGGGGGTGTTATTGAGATTGAACCCAAAGTAAGGATATTCTCCATATGAGAGTATGTACAGAACAGCTGTGGATGATCCTCAAGTATATATAATTAAATGTCCCATATTCTTATAATGAAAAGAAACTGAGTGGCTGTAATTGACAATAGAAAAATTCAATATTGACCCAATTCATTGATAAAAATCAACACCCTGTTGTATGGCAAATGACCATTAAGACACCAATATTAATTGATTCAAAAATTTCAAGATTTATTTCTTTAAAATAAAATTTTAAATTCAAGTTTTTTGAATAAAAAAATTAACACTAAAAGGATTTTGTACTTATGTACTTTAACCTGATTTGAACCAAACTAATCAGAGTTTAATAAATTTGTAAAGCATTATGCTTACCTTATATACCAGTGTTTGGAGCACTGAGCTGAGTTATTTGGCACAGTATTGAATACACACACACACATACAGTGAGATGTGAAGGAGAATGAATGTAAAAATAAGTCTATAAAAAAATTTAATCTTAAGATGTTAAATATTTTTATTCTTAAATTAATTTAAAATTTATATATATGATAATAAAAAAATTAATTTATATAAATTTTAAAATAATCTAATAATAAAAACATTTAACTTTTTTAAAAATCAATTTTTTTTTTATATTCTCATTGTCATTGTTAAGAATAAATGAGAACACAAATGAATGCTTCAAAATTCAAATCAAAAGTCAAAAGCCAGAAAGAAGGGAGGAGCAAACCGTGCAACAATTAATTGAAATTAGGGGAGAGTTGGATTGGGGACAAGCACAGGGTTGTCCTGTCATGTCAGCTTTGAATCAGTGGCCCATATCATCTCTTTCCTACCAATTTTTTTCCTTACCTCAAGAGTAGGGTATTTTTCTTAAAAAAAAATGTATATTTTGAGATACAATTTATTTGTAATCACTGGCAAACATACGTATGAGAGTACATAATTTGTTATAATACTTTTTTAGTAAAAATATGATAAACATTTTTTCAATGATTTATTATTTTATTATTTTTCCTTAAAAAATCTGTTTGCATTATTATTTAATTATTAATTTTCTCAGAAAAAAACAAAGAAAAACAGTCTTTGTAAGAGCAGCAAATTAAAAAGACTTTTTTTTTTCCTGATGTCCGCTACGGTCAAGTTTGGATGAAAGAATGTAGCAGAATTGAATTTTGCAGGAATGAGCCCAATTTCAGGATGGGCCATATATCTATGCGTAATATGTTCATTGAGGTTAAAAGATAGCCCGAGTTTTCTGATGTATAGCTCAACAAATTATTTAGAATAAACAGAGTCCTAGCCCATGTTATCGACCAAAAAAAATGTTAGAGTCATGCATACGAGCAAAAGCTTATAGAGGAAATATTGTTGAAAGCAAAGCAGGAAAAGAAGAGAGCGAAAAAGAAAATCAGAGTTTTTATTGCCAGTGTTACATACAATACCACGAGTCTTCTCCACACATCTCCACAATATGATCACCCAGGAATTAGCAAATCAGATACACAATCTTAGTTGGCGTTTGGTACATGAATATTCTTTGTTTTCAGGTATAAGAAAAGTTATTTTACAAAAAAAAAATTGAACATAAAGTTATAAGATAAATCAACAATTTTTTATTATTTTGGGACATAAATATATATATATATATATATTGAATAATTTATCTGTGTGGCTGTACGTGGTAGAAGATTTTACAGCCTAACTGGGAGTAGGAGGGATTCAGCTGATTCATATTTTCTTTCAATTTCCCTCTATCGCCCTCCTTTTGCCCTTTAGTCCCACTTCTCCGCCAGACGGTCAAATTAAGCAACCTACACAATTGCCCAAAACTTTTTTCTACAAATTAAAACTGTTTCCATCTTCTTTTCTTTGTTCTGTAGAGAATGTGACTCAACATCCCATAAAATTTTTGGGGCAATCTCTTGGATTCTCCTCAAAATATCCTCATCATCCCTAATGATAATAAATCCCTGCATTCATGTCATCACTCAGTAAGTAGTAGCTACATACAGCATTGACAATAAGAACATCAATGTGCAAATTCGAGAAAACTTCAACTTCTCAAGGTGTGTTTATGTAGCAATAAAGGCAATAATATTAAGCATCAGGAATTGACAGTGATTTCAAAGATAACATTGTTGTACAGAAAATTACCAGTGGACGAATGAGACGGTCCATCTCAATCAAGATATCTTCCATTAAGCATCTTTCCTGTTGGTTATTATAGTGGGAAAAGAGGCGGTAAGCATGCAACAAATCGTATGATCGTGGATAACTTGAGAATGGGTCACACCTGATCATGTAAACATATCTGAAATTAGCTGCTGCTAACTCAAAGTTATGATATAATAAATGAACATGCCAACAAAATAGATTTGCTGGGATATCTTACCAATCATGAAAAGTTCCAATAAGCCCTCGGTCGTAAATTCCAGATAGAGTGTTGTTCATGCTTGCAGGAACTACATTCATTACCCAAACTTGAAAGTTATTTAGGGCTGCAGCGAAACCACCAAGAAAGGCATTCATATCCATCACATTGCGTATTTGTGTCTCTTTTATATTCATCAGTTTCCAGTACTGACGAATCTGCTCTTCCCAGAAGAGAGTGTCTGATGTAAATTCATCACCATTTATACCTGCAGTAAAGAAACAAATTGCATGAGATTGAAAGACAACCATTAAATGCAATACACCAATATGCCTTTTAACTTGTGTTACTAATAATCTGATGCATTACATCACATGCTGATATGAACCAGTCCTTAGAAGAAGCAGAGATGGTAATTAATGACCAGGCACATGCTGACGAGGTTGTTGAATGACTACTGATGTGGATGCTGATTTGGCTACTGGTATGTTCATATGGAGAGTAATACAGCTAAAGAGAGAATGAAGAGAATGAGAAAGGCACGACACTGGACTTGGGACTATTATGTGGGATAAGGGACTGATTGGAGAAGGGGACCACATGTGAGGGGACCACTAGTGAGTCACACTTTCTTTAGGCGTTAGTGGGCCTGTGGGTATTGCCTTTTTCTGTTAATGTAGGGCATTATGGAATAAAAGGGAACCATAGAGCATTTGGGTGGAGAAGATTTTTGTTAGCAGAGTCTGCTAGGAGTCTCCCCTACCCGAAAGTGGGAATCCTTACTGTGTGATTCCATCTTCAGGAATTTGATAGTGTTCATTCATCTTTCATCTCTGTCTCATCCATTTTAACCTTTTCTTCTATTTTAAGTGTAACACATGCTAACTTATTTCCAGTAATGGGAATATGGAAGGCCAGAAAAAGCATAATATTAGAACTAAACAAGTGTCAAATATGGAAATTTATGGGAACTTCTTAGACCCATTAAAATGAAAATGGGCTGACCTATCTTGCTCAGGCTCTCAGAAAACACTGATAGGCGCTCGGGTTGTGGAGGAAGCTTGAAAGAGTCTCTTTCAGAAGTTCTATCTTGTACGCAGTTCCTCAATGGGATATTCCATAAAGGTTTAGAATCATCTACATCATCGCATATACTTAGAAGCCTTTTTTCTACATTGTGCTGGAGGCATGAGGAATCATTTTCTTTAATCCATATTGCTGTTTGAATTTTCCGAGCAATAAGCCTCCAGCACATTGCTGTTGTGATATTCATGACCTTCTCCCAAATAACACGAAAATCTTTATCTCTCTTATAAGCAGGGGGTGCCGAGTAGACAAAATACCCATTAGGACGAAGAAGGCGATTCAGCTCTTTCATCAAAATCCCATCTGCAGAAAAAAAAAATTATTTAACAACAAAAACAATAATGGATTTAGATCAGCAAGGCCAAACCTCACCAATATTTGTAGTAGCCTTCAGTATAGACTAATATAACAAGGAGTGAAATGCAATGGTCATAAGTTGGTTTTGTAAGATCATTCTAATCAGTAAGTTCTTAATATAGTAACAATGGAGAGGCCTAAGATAACTGCTTTATAGCAGAATATTCATTGATAGATAGATAGATCGCATATTGCGTAATCATCTATGTCAGCCAATACGAACTACAGACAGCATTCTATTGTCAATTTCGCTCGCAAAGTGCAATCAAATGCCAACATATAAACATATTGAGAAAGGACAATTACCATTTTCATGCCAATCTATACGACACCGTGAGCAGTGAATCATATCAAATGAGCTAGAAGGATACGGTAATTGTCTTGTGGCCAGTGCAGCGATCATTGCACCAATCCCTCGCTCTAAGGCAAATTGAATTTGATTCTCATGAACATCCTTGGGAGCAAAGGACATTGTTCTTATACCCAAGGGAAGAAGATACGCGGAAAAACTGGCCACACCACAACCAACATCCAGAACTTGATTTACCCCAGCAGATCGCAGATCACCAGCACCATTTGTTATCATGTTTCCTAACCTGCATATGTGAAGCCACCAAATATCTAACATTTAGTGGAAAAAAGAACATTAATTGATGAGTAGCTTCCCTATGTAGAAGAAGAGTCCTTATGATTACGAGGGAATTGCAGATACCTTTGAATGTACTCAGGTGCCCCATGCTTGAAGTGGGTACCACCCCCTGGAAACCACCAGAGCTGACCCTTTTCATGCACCCAATTTTGGCCTGCTTTGACTTCTGCAAGAACTGTATGATTCACGTTGCTTCGCCAAACGTAATCCCTGCTGGTAGGCCATATTATAGGTATTTTGTAATCCTTTGGTGGTGGAACTAAACAAAATAAGCGCTTTTCAAGTGGGGGACATTGCCTCTCCAGTTCTTCTTTTCTAGAATAATCAATGTTATGGAGCCCTGCTACAAAGGAAGAATCATGGCAGGGGATATACTCATTGTACTTCAGAGGGCATACGTCGATCCCAGTTTCTGGAATCACTAGGGGTGCTTGGCGGTATGTCAGAGCAATTCTGTTTGTAAATCTCGGTATGCCTGCAAAAGCTAGAAACATTTGAAGGTTAATCACAGAGCTGCAAAGAAAGCTTTATTTAAAACAACAAATGAAGAAATTATATGTACAGTCAGCAAGTTGTCAGAAAGTATTGTACAGCTCATGTACAACTCAGCATTCCATGTCAGCAGTAGTTTATTTATTCAGTTGTAATTAGTTGACATTAGTTAGTTGTTAGAAGTAGTAGTTAGTTACAGAATTAGTTCTGGATTAATTCTCAGTTGTGTATATAAACAGTAGAGGATGTACATATTATTTTTTACTGAATGGAATTACATCAGAGTTAACTCCTTTTATATTCGAAGTACATTTTGCACAACAAAGTTTAACAGAAGTTATCCAATAGCAAACACTAATACTAGCAAGAGTTTGCAACATTTAATAGTAAAAGAAAAAAAAATGTAAATATTGCTTCATTTAATCATGTAACCAGACATGCTCCTCACTCTTCTGATGACTAAATTATCAAATTCAAGGCAAAAAGATAACAATTGGATTTGACAGCATTAAAATCCTTCTAGAATCTAGCATTTATTTACTGAAGTTTCATAAATAAATCAAAGATACTCAATGACAGAAGTGGTTGGTATAAATCCCCAGACCACAAGGCTTCAACGTTAGATATATTAGCAATGGAAAGCTGAAATTTTAGTGACAGAAGCTTTCAGCATCCACAGGTTTTAACTTAGGTTTCAAAATGGATTTAAATAAACGTAGAAAGCGTCTGCCAGTTTCACCATGAGTATGTCTCAAATAATCATGTTTATCCAAATAAGCTGAATAGAAAAATAGTTCAAATTTCAAACTCCACTAATATCAGTTGATGATCTTATTTGACTAAAACTTGGCAAAGACAATCCCTGAATATGTCATTTCTAGAAACTGAAAACAAATAGCATTCAATCACATACCCAAATTTAAAATCAGAAAAGCAGCAAAAGTGCCATCAATTAAACCAATTAAGAAAAATGAACTTTCCTCTGACATAGAAGCTAAGTTTCACTCAAGAAATTACCAGGAGAGGAAGAATGAATAGAACTTTTGGAGAGAAGCTGAGAGACAAAAACAGGAACATTGTCGCCAAAGAGGGTTCCCGCGTAAAAGGAGACAATCATCAGCAGCAAACCCACCATTATAATCTGCCCAGCTTTAGAATCAAACGCCGAACCCAGCGAAAACTTACCCATCGTTCCTTCCTTCTCCCTTCTCTCACACAACTGCGTTGCTTGTGAATTGCAGTTACGGTGATATAATATGACAATGCCTCTCCAACGCGTGTCGGCGTTGAGAGATCTCGAGCTTCAGATAGAAAGAACAATGAGAAGAGGAAACTGCAGGAGCTTGCACAACAACACTCTGCTTTCTTCAACACTCAGACTCAGATCGATCGTTCCCAGGTGAAATTTCGTTTCCGTTCTTGCTTTTTGTGTCAATAACAATATATTTTTTTATTCTCCCGAATATCCAATCTTTTGTTCCTTTCGATAAGGCTAGAGTGGAGATGCAGCTCTATTACTCGCATCGATTACGAAAGTAAACGGAATTTTATGAAAATGATTTCTCAGATGATTAAGTATTCAAGTTTAACTGTGTATTAATTGTAGTTGCCTCATAGACATTGTCCTCTCTTAAATTTCTGGGCTTCCAATGCACTCGGGCTTGGTTAGACAGTTAGCATTAAAGATGCTTCACATCTACTTTTGTTCAGTCTTCATTCATCTTACCCTTCCGGTAATCATATGCATTATACACACACACACACACACTAACTAACTAACTATAGTTTTTAATTAGAGTAATTATAAAAATTGGCACTTAAAAAATAGTTTTTTATTATTTAATCTCTTAAATTTAAGAGTTAAATAATTTAGTCTTTATAAATTAAGATATTTACATAAATTAATCTTTTTGTATGGCTAAATTATATGTTTATTTAATTTTTTTAACCAGTTCATAATATTTAATGATTAAATTGTGTAGATTTAATTTTTTAGAGTTTAAATAATTTATTAATGTATTTTTTAAGAACTAAATATTAATATAATATTTTTTAATTATGACGTTAGATATGTTAAGTTTGAGATGTTTTATTGGTTAAAATAATATTTTGGAAAATTAGATTTCAATATGAAATTAAAAGATGAACACATCTGATATGCTTTTCTTGTGCCTTGTATATGCTTTTGTAAACAAGATGATTTTGTAACAGTAATCTAGATATCATTACACTAATTTGTATATACTGACCTATGATTTCAAATTGATTTAATAAGTTTCAAAAAAAAAAAACAAAGCAATTTACTTAATTGATATGAATAAATATTTTTTAGGAAAATAATTCAAACAAAGTTTCATAAAGCACTAATTTTAATTTAAAAAATAGAAGTCTCATTTGCAGAAGTGATTACAAGTGACTTGTTAAAAAATTATTGAAAGAATTAAACTTGTAACTCAAGTAATATGAAATTAGAGTATTGTGGGTAATGTTACGATTCACCTCTTTGTCATTAAAATAAAAAAAGTTATCCAGAGAAGTCTTTTTGTTATAACTAAACACCAAATGATTATACCCAAATTTGTCCCTCAATGCAAAAATCAAACGAAAGTATCCAGGGAAGTCTTCTTGCTATAACTAAACACCAAATGATTAAACTCAAATTTGTCCCTTAATGCAAAAATCAAACAAAGTAAGCATAGTAGTGATCTCATTTGAGTAAAGGATAATTTAAGTAAAACGGCCTTTAAGCATTGGGTATATCATTTCTTAAGAAATAGGATACATGGGAGACGTCGATAAAGCTACATTTTTAACATGTCAACTACTCATTGAAGCATATTTTTAGTTGAGATCAATATATAGAATTATTAGACTGGATAGGACGGCTGACATTGGACATGTAATGTAGAAATTAGAGACATAGATGCGACGGGTTAAAAAGAAAAGACAACTATATATGGTTTGATTAATGAGTTTCGTTAAATTGAAGGTCGACATAGCAATTTCACAGGAATTTGACATATAAAAATTATGGTTTCGTAATAACATAGACGTGGTAATTGCTAACGTAAACTCACAGATACATCAGATAATTTCCTTTTATAATAGATAGACTGGAAGAATAATAAGGGAATAGTAAGAAAAACACGCAAACACATCCAATGAACCATGCAAAACTACGTTATTCCATTCGATGAGACAGTTTCAACTGTACTGCGTTTCTTTTTCTAGGGGGTTCATTGGCATATTCTATATCAGTAGATTCGATTCACGAGTCTTAACGAAAATTACTAGCATTATCGGATCCATCTCATTTTATAAAGCCAAATCTACACTATAATTTATTTTTGTTTTGCTAGTGGTTGCACTTTTAAATGAAAACATGAACATGCGTTGGTGAACCCCTTAATGGTTATAATTAAGATATGAAAATAAAAGTTAAAATACATTGTTTTTCTCCATTTTTCCATTCTGATATTGTTTTTCTCCATTTTTCCATTCTGATGTTAAGGCTACCCATTGGTCAATAAAAACGATGGAAGTTTTCGCTTTATCCTAGTTGATCACCTTTTTCTGTTACCAAAATTACATTGATTATTTACAAAAACATTTTTTCTCTTTTTCTGTATGAGGGATGCAGCGCGGAGAACAATCTGATCAACTTCATCAAACTTAGGTGAGTCCGCATCTTGTTCCGTCGAGCTGGAATTTTTGGAGTTCAAAGATATTTGTCGCAGGTGCTCCTCAAAGTCATCGATACCCTCGTCACCTTGCACTGGAAATTTCTCGAACTTGTCCAAATAAAGAGGTTGTTCCTCCCTTTCCTCGTTCTCTGACTCTGTGTCCAACTCAAAGATGTCTGATAAATCTTCAGAATCTGAATCCAATTCTGAGTTCATATCAGCCTCATCCTCCGGGCTTTCGCTGTTCCTATTTATCATTCCATGAAGTTTGTCTGCATTCTCCAACTGGAATTTTGAAATACTACTGGGCTCAATACTCTCTTTGTCACTTCTATGGTTTCCCTCAGCAGCATCTGTTTTACTTTCCGCTGTGTTTTTGAGTTGTGCTCGGAGCAACTCAAGCTCTTGCTCAAGTCTCGGAATATATCTCCTCACAGCTCGGAGACCATCTCGGCACTTGGATTTATCCAATGCCTGCATAAGAAATTAAGAATGAAGGTTATATTACACTTCTGACATTGCAGCAGCTACTAAAGATTGTGAATAGAAGAATGTCGATGGGAACAAAAAGGAAGGAGAGAAGGTTGCTTAGAGTCTCTGCTAGTGCTCCATCCAGTAGGGATATCTTCGGAATCACTAAACAAAAGGCCCTTTTTCAGATTAATTGCAGTAGCAAAAACAATTAATTATAATGTGAAAGTGCTGAATTTGAATGACAATTTGAATAGTTAAGGCAATGTTAATGGCAATAGCTTTTTTTTTTTTCCTCATTCTTTGGGACAAATATTAATGCCATCAGTTAAGCACGGATAGCAGTCATTGAGCCATTAGGTTAATGGAGATTTCTAGCCCTCTTTTCTTGCTTCTTAAGTTTTCCAATTAGGTGAATCCAGACAACAAAAACGTGGTAAAAAGAGAGAGGACAAAAAAAGACAGTAGAATGCTACAAAAAATTTTGGGAAGGGAATGAGACATCATCTGTGGAACTTATAAATCTATCCTCTTTCAAAAATGGCCAAAAACTGAACAAAAGACACTATACCTTCTTCCTTGACAGAGTCACACGAGGTGACATTATCTCCGTTGGTGGCTGAGAATAGTTCTTCCCTCTGTACATTATTATTGTGTTATCTTCATGAATGTCGAGAACAATCCCTCCAGTCAGTCTGGCCAGCTCTGCAGCAATCTCCTTGACCTCCTCTGGTGAAAATGTCTTCACTACCACTTTCAAAGTTTGATGTTTTTTCCAGTGTAGATGCATGTTTAGAATTACACCTTTGTATATTCCCCGTCTTCCAACAGGCACATAATTTTTACATTTGAGGCCCATCTTTAGGAAGAAAAAGTGCTCTTCTGGTGTCAATATCTCAGGATCATGGGTTGTTTCTGATGATTCTGCAGGTTCAATCTTCTTCAGAGCTTCACAGAGTCCCTCTTCCTTTCTCCGTGCCTAGAATGGCAAGGAAAGCATTGCAAATTCATTAACTGATGTAACAGACAGACATAAATGCAGCACCATTAACTTTTAATATTTTTCGATAAAAACACAGTGAATCAATAACTAGATATGAATAAATGTTTTTTTACTCCTGAGAGGCAAAAAAATAAAATAAAATAGAATAAATAAAGAAAAACTCCTGTGGTGGAACTTTCCCATGGTGTGCCATCAGAGTGAGTAACTTAAAATGTTCCAAATAGTGCAGATCAATATCCAAAATAGATTGACCTTGAAGCCATGTAGTATGGTTTAATTTTGATGGAACACCGTTGCATGCAAAAGGAAAATCTCCACATATTCTCAGACACTTGCTTTATGAACAGTTGCTATGGTTACAAGTCAAGTGAACAACCGAGCAATAAGCAGCAGTGTTCTAAATAAACTCGCTAGAATTGTGGAATTATAATCCTTAAGAACCTGTAATTAAAATAATTTTATCATAAATAATTTGAATTGCGACATACAAAATCAATTTGATGTCCTTAGAATTCTAACTGTATTGTGTTAAAGAATACACAAATTATGGACAAAACTGCAAGGGTTAAGTGGTTAACCTTATTGAAGGACCAGAAAATGTTTGCTCTATGAAACTCACAATGCTATAACGAAAGAAACCTCATTGATTAACTTATGTTCTTGCAGTGGCAAGTGTAAAATATCCCTTCCTTTTCCAAAATATAACTAAAATTCCGACAGTCTCATGTGATACTTTCTCTGCTTCACAGGCACCAATTTCCGCCAGCCAAGTAGCAATCTCCTTGACCTCCTCTGCTAAGAATATACTAAATTCTACCAATAATATTAGCTAAGGTGGTCAAAGAGTTTGCTCCATATTGCTGTCTGAATCACAGCAAGGGGTATTTCTCTTTTTCTTTTTCTTTTTTTGTTGGGAATAATTGGTATCTAATTTCATTCATCCTAAACACTGAAGTTGAAAAATTAGATCCATTGAGAGATAAAAATTTAAATTGGGGAATCTACTTCAGAAAATTCTTTGCTGACCGAGTAGCATTTGGCAAGATTCTACTTGAATTGTTCAAAACACAGAGTCATACAGGAAAAAGGTGAAAACACTATATATAGCTGAGCTGCCAAGAACAAGAGGATTATTTCTATCATGAAGTTCACCCCAAGTCAAGGCACTTATCATACCTTGAACATTAGCCTACCAAATTCAAAAAGCTAGTGCAAGTTCTGTTCAATTCAATCTAAAAGCTAAGTTAAAAGCTCTAACAGGCCAAAAAAAAAAAAGTGCCTACATATTGCTAGAACCTGCCTTTCTTTTCTTTCTTTAGAGAGGAGAGGAGAGGGGGCCCACAAAATCAAAGTATTTCATAACAATTGCAAGAGTTGATTGGTGGTGTTGAAGTAATGTGTTAAAGGCTCTTTACATAGACTTCAGCATTCCTCTCCTCATCTTCATGAGCTAGCTTTCGGGATGAGTTACCATCTTCAACATGGTATCGAAGTCATTTAATTGTTCATGTTGGGCCACCCATTGTTTCTTGTGTAGTTCGTCTTGGGCGTGCGTGGAGTGTGTTAAAGTTTCATATTAGCAAAAAGAATGTATTAAAGGCTCTTTATATGGACTTGGACATTACTCTCCTTATAGGTTAACTTTTTTTTTTTTTTGGGGTGGGGGGACCAACAGAATCAAAGTATTCCATAACAATTGCAAGAGTTGATCTGTGGAATGTAGAGATAGAAATTGGACAAAATGGTGGCCATGAACAATTACAACTGCACCTACTTTATAGACTTGGGCTTTGGAAGGGAGGATGACAAGAAAAGCAGAATTTACCTTTTTCAATTTGTATAGTAGTTTTTCTTCTGCTGTCATTCTTTCATACTCTTTCTTCTTCTTCCATCTAAACAACTTTAGCCACCTTACAACAGCTCTTTTCCCCTTTACTTTCTTCCTTGCTACTTTGGCATTACCAGCACCATTAGGAGTTGAGGATTGTTCAGAATCCTGATGCGGCTCTACAACTGTATCATTAGACTTCAGGAATGGACCTGAATGAATGCATAGGTGTCCCAAGAAAGGAGACCTTTTTATGTCATAGTGGTAGCCAAAACCAGATTCCAGACCACAAGCCTTGCATATTACATAGTTCAAGCTACTGCAGTGTGAGTTAATTATTCAGGAAAACCCACTCTATGTAGATTTTGACTTGATATTTGCAGATTAATCCAATTATGAAACATGAATGAACCTTTAACATGATTAGTTATATATTGCATAATATTCAACAACACAATATTGAACCATCTTTGACTGATATATGCTTTCCAACTTGTCTACTAAATCAGTAAGATAAAATATCATTGCAATAACTTCACATCAGGTTTAGAATAAGCATAACAGATGGCATTTATTAGGAAATTTAAAACTTTTAACTTTAAGATAAAAAAAGAAAAGCCAATCATAATTTAATGTATTGATATCGCAAATCTTGCTCGGCGATCATAATAAAATATATTAAATCTTCATGAAACATAAACCTTAATGTATTGATCTAGCAAATCCTGCTCGGCGATCATAATAAAATACTTTAAATCTTTATGAAACATAAACATCCTTCAAACAATCTACCGCCAAATATGTGAACCCAATTGATAAGCTTTAGTTGTTTGCATTTCAAAAGACAAGTTACATCTTGTTTTAGAATTTTGCACGAGTATTTTCCTGCTCTCTCTCTCACATTGCCATTTATATAGATGACATGTAACTGTACAAGAATATAATGGCGAATCACAATATTCTACTTCCCAAGCATCAAAAAATAGACAAAGCAGGCCTATTAATAAGAACAATACAACAAAGCAGACACTGCTAAAGCCATCATTCGTTTTCTCGCTAATTCAATCACACATGGAAAGGCCACATATTCGCCCAAATTATACAACCAAGGATATTCATTTCAATTGTCGTTTACTAACTTTCTGTTTCATTTGTCAAAACACAAGAAAAGGAAAGGTACCTGGTTCTGCGAAGTACAAAATGGGAAACGAGGGGCGTGAAGAGCAAAGAACTAAAGGAGAGGTTCTTCAGTGCATGAGATTTACTGAGACCTACTGATGCTAAAGCCCTTACTGCCATTGCCGCCTCTTCCCTGTGATCTGAATTTCCGAATTTCCGGAAGTGATAATTTGCGGGAGATCAATATCCGGGTCGGATTGCGAAGATGCTTTCTTTGGGAGATACCGAGTCTGCAGCATTTAGTCACCACAAGACAGTTTTAACCCGTAAAAAGGGGCCAGCCGGCAAGTCTGAAAGAATCGTGAAAATGGGCCCGGCAGGGCAGCCCGTCGGCCCACATATGTGCAGGCTGACGGGCCAAAAGGGCGCGCCCGCCAGCCAGCACAGTATTTTTCAAGCTGAGACAGACTGGTGAAGCAGAGATCTTATTTTATTTTTCGGTTCAATTAGCTGAGGCCATTCTGAGCCGAATTCTTTTATTTTGTAATTTTCTTTGAAATGGAATACTGGGGATGCATCAAGATATATCTAATTTTTCATCTAGGAGACTTAATGTTATTATTAATTTCTGAATTTAAGGTCTGGGTATTTGATTCTTTGTGTTTCTCATGTGGAGGCAGAAGTTGAAAATCTTACCTTGGAGGAACGCCAATTAGATGAACAAGAAAGTCGCACAGAAGCAGAACCAGAATGTCGTCACACAGCCTCGCACAGAAGCGTCAATCGCGATCGCACAGAAGCAGAACCAGAACGTAGCACAGCCAAAGAGGAGGAAGGAGTAGGAAGACGAACTTCGGGGATTTACCGATTTAGGGTTCAGTGTGACTGTGAGAGAGCCAGAGAGGGACGACGGCCGACACTGATGTCTCTGATGCTGAGTGCCTGAGTGAATATATTACTATAATATTCTTTTTTAAAAAATGAGTTAAACCGGTAGCTGCAAGTTATTTCGGCCGGGCCGGCCTTTGGCAGATTGGCATTTAACCAACCGAACTCATCTGAAAAGTAGGTTAAATAGGTGGGTTGGATTCGTTTTGAGAGATATAAGTGTCGTTTGGTAGCTCAAAATGTGATGGAATGGAAAGTAGTATTCATGTATTGTTGAAAATTTTTGACGTTTGATAGGCCTAACTGTAGCGGATGAATAACGAATTCGGAATTCTCACTTTCCTCATTTTCCTAACTTACTTTTCCTTCTTATCATCAATGGAAAATCGGTCGCGTTGATGGAAAAGAATATGTTCTTCTTCATTTACCCCTATATTGTTTACTATAATTCCAATCGTGCCCTTTACTAATGCTCTAATTATGGAAAAGAATGCCCTCTGGTACCTGCACGCACTAGTGGTATCCACCCAATGTTGTTTTGCTATGAAAATGAAGATGGGCACTAGTCGGTCGATTGGTTGGTGACCGACGGTCGACCGGCTGGCACATGCCTTGCTAGTCGATGGACCGGCTTGTATCCGACAGTTAACTGGCACAAGCGGTGTCTCGCGGTCAACCGACTAGTCGACCAACTAGCATATGTAGAATGAAAGATTGAGTTTTCTATGGTTTTTGTCCCCATTAGATTTTGATATTAAAATTATTTTTTCTAATATGCTAGCTAGGGAGTTAATTGGATTAGATTGGATTGGCTTAATTATTTAGACCAACCAATAGAAAAAAAAATTACATCTAATCATTTCGATTATTTTATCTAATAATGAATCAATTCAATATGACTATAATTGATTTGGATTGAATTATATGGTCTTTTTTTTTTGAAATTGAACATTATACTTTTTTTTAATTTTATAAATCTCAACAATTAAAAAAAACATTTTCAAAAATATAAATAACATTTTTTTAACATCATAATATAATATATAAAATGTCCTTTGGAAAATATCTAATAAAAAATAATATCATACCTAAAATCAATTCAATTTCAACATTATAAGATAATTACTATTCAATCATAAATCTATATGAATTAGTTTTATAGTACTATAAGTTGCTACTTACAATGCATTTGCTGTTCCAATAAATGCACATTTCAAATATAGTAGTCTGGTCGCTGCTGGGATACAAAACTGTTCTTTGATCGTGAACAACAAGAGAAGTTCAACAAATTCGTGGTAAGTCTTGATTGAATGGTTGCTTTATTTTGACTAGATAATAATATCAGGAGATCATTTATTTGCTTGTTCTTCAATGTATCTGTTCGACTTTCTTTACCTACTAACACAGTTTTGAGTCTAAGGTTGGATTGGTGCTTATGGCCAATTTCAGGGTGTCAAAGGCAATCCAAAGGTGGAGCAATATTCCAACAACTAACACGGCAACGATCTCCGTGCAGAGAAATAGAGGCAACTCCAGCTGGATCTGGAGAAACAGTACACTACTTGGGTTGGGATATTTTTCATCCTTTGACATGTGCAGTGTTTTTGAGTTTGATGCTTCCTTGCTCAGGAAGATCCTAGTGCCTGTTCGTTTTCTGCGTTGTTTGGGGTTTGCGTATGTGACCCATCATCTCTCGTCAGTTGGCAGGAGTTTATTGTCCAAAAGCAATGTTAGAGACGATCTTCAGAGGTGGAAAATATTTGTCTCTAATTTTAAATAATTTAAGAAATTGAAAAAAATATTAGAGATAATTTTTTGACACGCTCTCTTGGTTTCACTGGCAATATGTGCTAACCTTAGGAACTTGAATTTTTAGAAGAATCCTGCCAAATCACTACTAAAGCTTAATGTTCCATAACTCCTTGTACAAAACTCAAGTTCCATTAATGTGAAAGCTTTAATATGATTTTATGAAGCTAATGATTATATTCCTACAACATTAACTGATCTATTTCCTTGAGATTTTATGGTTCAAGAGCTCATGTTACTCATTTCTTAGCCTAATTTTTACTTCTCTCTCCCAAGTTTAGCAAAAAAAAAAATCAATCATTCCAATAATTGATCAATTTAAATGAAAGCATTAAAAGAATAATGAGTGAACATGCATTAAAATGTCAACAAATACAAAATTTAGAGAAATTAAATGAATCATAATCTAAACTATGGTTCATAACAATCCTAGAGAAAGAAATTAACTGCTCATGATAGAAACAAAGAAAAACAATGGGAATTAGTAGTTTCATGATACAATTGGAAGATAATCTTTCTTTAATATTGAGGACAGAAATTCAGTTAGAAATGGATAAATTTCGTCCCAAAGTTTGTCTCTAATTTATGGGTTTTTAATTTGAAATCAGGGACAAAATTTAAAGCGGATCGGGAATAAAATCTAAGACGGATAAATTCCATTTTTAAAATCCGTCTATGATCCTGTTTTTTTTTTGTAGTGTTTGCCATTATGTGTATGTTTGGCAATGAGTTAAGTTAACTCAAACCATCTTTCAGTATGCATTAACCACGTTTTGCATGAAACAAAGTGTTGAGTGCCTGCATTAACCACATTTCCTTTCTCAACCATGGTCTGAATCGTCGTATTGCTTCCGAGGCTTATAAACGCGGTTCAACCACCGCTCACCTGCCCTTTTCTATAGCTATCCTTCCCATAATTACATTTTATCCAAAATTTTTCTTTGTCTTTTTCTGTGCGCTTATTTGTTTGAAGTTGGTCTCTGTGCATGTTGTTCCCCTCCCCTTTGGTCATGAGTTGTCGTTGGTCCCTATTACATCATTTTCCCTCTGGTTTTTCAGAATTTTCCTATCATTGTGGTACGTATTTTCCCTCTGGTTTCCCTGCTCTATTCTCCCTTATTTCTTAGTTTGGCTGAGTGTTGTTGCACTCATTGATTCTATCTAGCCATTTCCTATTTTTTCGGTTCTATGTGCCATTGGGAAGGTGCGGACGGTAGCGAGAGTTATGGAAAGCACTTCTCTAACAAATTTTCAGGTGAAAACCAACGAGTTACGAAGTCGAGTCCTTCGTGACCTGCCAATCTGAAAAGATAATGTTGTTCTTTTTTTTTTTTTTCTAAAGGTTGGGTCAGGACTTGGGCCATGTGTGTGGGGGCTTCAAGCATGAATTTTAAGTTAATTTGGGCTAATTAACTTAAAACCCAATTAAAAACCTGATTAACTTATATAATTTAAAACATGACTTATTTAACTTATGTAATTAACTTAAAACATAATTTGTTTAATTTATGTAATTGAATTAAAAACCTAATTTTTAAAATTAAATAACGTAATTAATTTGGTTAAATTGATTAGATCATTATATAATTATACAATTAAAAAAATTATTTAATATATGTGATTAACTAAAATATTTAATTTTCATAGTTAAATAACTTAATTAATATAGTTAAATTAATTATATAAGGAAAAAATGTAGATAACTCTATAAACTTTTTATTTTGTACAAAAAATATTTTTCTATATAATTAATCATTAGTCAAACAAACAATAAAATGAACACGTCAACAAATAACATGACAAAAATAATGTCACGTCATCCTCAAATTATTTTGAGTTTAGGCACCACTTTCCTCCCACCATGCCCTTTCTGCTCTTCGTCGCTCTTCCTCCCTCTGTTTTCCTTCTGCGTCCGTCAGAGTCCTTGTCTCCTTCAGTGAGTATTTGTTTCGCCTCTACACTCTATTCCTCCGTCAGTGCTATGTTTCTCGATCCCCTCGGTCTCGGTGTGTATGTGTTCTCTCGCCTGATTCTTGGTGTATATGTGCTCTCAGTCTATGTGTTTGCTATCACTATGTGTTTCTTGCTCTATTTCTCATCTTCGTCTCCGCATTCTCTGTCGCTCAGACTTGGAAAGAACGTAGAGACGAAGACGATCGAAGACAAGAAATAGAGACTGAGCATCCACACATTATCAATTTCTCACCCATTCTTTTTCTATCTCTCTTTCTCTCTCTCTCTCTCAGAATCGTATTTTCCACCAAAAAATGAAAATAAAGGTGTATGATTGAGGTCCAAATGATGTAGGCAGAAGCTTCTCAGTTATCGTCTTTTCCCAGTTTCAATAGCTACTCTTTCGAGACGCTTGTTGAGATTGTCGCCAGAGTCATCCATGAATTTTGCTTTGATCCTTCTTCCCTCTCCAACGATCTCTTTTTCACTCATGGGAAGATGAAAATAGCTTCCACGAAGGCGAGGATAACCAACGGGGGCTACGCCACCGGAAACGGTGACGTTGATGACGACGACGATATTTTGAGTTCGCTTTTGTTTGCAGGGACCCACACTCGTCTCATGTATCCAATCTTTGACTGCACTTTGCTTGACAACATCATTTCGCCGACTCCGTCCACGAACGAAACAATGGCGGTTAGTCCCTGCTGCCTTTCACTTAGGAAACTGATGTTCAAGGAGTGAGAACAAGTCGTGTTCGTCTTCGATCTCAGACGCAGAGGACATTGACCTCGACGACGTGGCTTCAGGGACCTATTGCATGTGGGATCCAAAGTCGTCATCATTGGACTCACTGGGAAGGCCATGCAAGAACAGCTTTGACAGAGTAACAGAGTGTAGAGGCGAAACAAACGCTCACCAAGGGAGACAAGGACTTCGACGGACATGGAACGAAAATAGAGGGAGGAAGAGCGGCGAAGAGCAGAAAGGAAATGGTGGGAGGAAAATGGTGTCTAAATTCAAAATGGTTCAAGGATGACATGACATTATTTTTGTTATGTTATTTGCTAACGTGTCCATTTTAAGTTGAGGTAGCGGTTTATAAATCTCAGTCAAAGTTAACTGTTAGTTTATGAAAGGACTTTTTTACATAAAATAAAAAGTTTATGGGGGTTTTTTGTTGAATTTTATAGTTTATGAGGATTTTTTACACATTGAAAAAAGTTCATGAGGATTATCTACATTTTCCCCATTATATAATTATATTAATTATATAATTATATAATTATTAAATTAAAAACATAATTTATTTAATATATGTGATTAACAAAAAAACCTAATTTTCATAATTAAATAAACTAATTAATGTGGTTAAATTAATTATATAATTATATTAATTATATCATGATATAATTATACAATTAAAAGCATAATTTATTCATTATGATGAGAGAAAATTATGAATTCTATTTTTAAAAAAAAATTAGTATTTCTTTAGTATAATATTTAAAGAGTATGCAAATATATGTAAAATGAATTGTTTAAAAAAAATAGTTTTACTTTGGTTTTAAAGTAAATACATAATTTGTTTTTAAATATATACAAATGTTTTAGTATTGAAATTTATTCTCTTACAAGAATTAGTCTCTTAAGTTTATAATTCAGTACTGTATGTTAATTGGACCAAATTGTACGAAATTGACTCTATATATGTGTGTGTGTGTGTGTGTGTGTGTGTGTGTGTGTGTGTGTGTGTGTGTGTGTGTGTGTGTGTGTGTGTGTGTGTGTGTGTGTGTGTGTGTGTGTGTGTGTTACACATTTTGAGGGATTAATTAAAAATAAATTTAAAGACAAAAATAAGCATTAATCTGAAGGAAAAGTAAATCTTTCAAGAATGAAATTAAACAAAAAATTTGAAGGAAAATGCATAATAAAGCACATTGATGCGTTATTTTCCGACAAGTGTATCGGGTCGCACAAGTAATAAAGTGATGAGAAAGAGTTATCGTCCTCTTGACTTTCAACAATTACCAATTTCACTAGATCGAATTATATTTGGACAAAGGAAATAAAGTAAAGATAAATCGAAAGTAAACTAAACTAACGACAAAGAATTAACTAAATACCAAATGAAGAACTACGCCATAACACAACGGGTAGGGGATTGACTTTCTTAACTCCTAATCCGATTAATTCATAGACAAACCAATCTTTGAATCGTTAAAGAATGCTTAGATACATTTGCTAATTCCTTTTAATGTTGGTCGAGTTCACGAAATTATTTGAACCCAATATCTTGGTGAGCAAATCTTCCTAGCCAAAACAATTAACTAATGTCTTAGTCCAATTATTTGGTTCGGAGTTTAAGTTTAAGAACTCATAAGACCACGCAAACAAGTTTATCTATGTTTAGACTAACCCGATTCACGGTAGAAGTTACAAGGGCATGTTTATATCAAGCTATGTCTAGCATTAATACAAACCCCAAATATATCTAAGTTAAATGATTGCAAATCACGTAAAAGGAAATAAACCAATAACAACTACTCCAATAGTCAGAAAAGCAATTATATTTAAGCATTCAACAACAAAGCTTCAAAGGAAGTCAATATACATCAATCCCCTAAACCCTAGAGTTTATAACAAGAGGAAGAAATACATAACAAATACACAATAAAACATGATCAAGAGGAAGGAGAAAAAGGAAGAAAAGCTTCAAACTCAGTAGAGAGGAGGTCTCCTATCTCCTCTATCCTTGCCCTAGCAGAGCTCCCTTTACCTCCAACCAAAAGATCCCAAAAACTTCTGCATAAAACCTATAAATAGCAGAGAGCTCGCAGGTGTAGAACCGGGGCACATAGGCGCCCTGCGTGGCGTCTAGGCGCCAAGCACAAAAATAGCTGAAAACACGAGGATTGGCGCCTGGGCGCCCTGAGTGGCGCCTGAGTCGCCACGTTCTGAATCTTAGACAGAGAGTTGAGGTGCTGGCTTCTCCAGGCGCCCTGCTTGGCGCCTGGGCGCCAGCCATCAGATGAGCAGCAGAACTTCAGTTCCTCACATGCTTCAAGCCGGAAAAGAAAGCCTACAAGAATATACAATAGAAAGCATTAAAAGGCAAGGGAAAAGAGATAAAAACAAGATAAAACAAAGAAACTACTATGTACAAAGAGAAAAACTAAAATAAGGGACAAAGAAAGCAAAAGGATAATAAAAATAGGATCAAGGAGAGGAAAAAGCCCTAAAGAAACAACCTAAATTAACCAAAATAAAGGACTCATCACACATGATCCTAGTCTTAATTTCAAAACCTTTTTAAAATTCAATCACAATAATTTTTTATGAATTTTTTTAAATTTCAATTATCATGGGTGGCCTTATCGTGTTCATGATCGAAAAAGTATATTAATAATGCACACATAAATTGACCTGGACACATAATTTCAACTATCATGGGTGGCCTTGTTGTGTTTAATCATAATTTTTTAAAATGATAATTTAGTGACTAGTAGATGTTGAAAACCTTAGTGATTAATTGAATAATTAGTGATTAATATTTGGCTACTTTTTGCTTGTAGTAGATACTTTAGACATTTTATTTGCTACCAAGTAATTTAATTTAATTAGTGTCATTCCTTAGTGTCATTGGTTCATTTAATTCAAATAGTAAATGTGTGCATATGTTTGTGTAATATAAGTTAATTATATCATTGGTTTTTATGCTCATTAGACATGAGTGTTCAAAAAAATCAAGGCACCATAGATCCCACCTCAACTGGCCATGCAAAAACTACCTGGGATCTTAGAGCAACTGAGCAATTTATCCAATCATGCTTGGATCAAGTTAATAAAGGAGAACATAGTGGCATTACCATTACAAAAAAGGGGCGGAAAGGTGTCATAACCGATATAACAAGGTAAATGGTAAGAACTATGACATAACCCAATTAAAAACAAATTGGATAGCTTGAAGAAAGAATGACAAAACATGACACAAATTATTTGTAAATGAAATCGGCTTAGGGTGGGACAATGTCAAGAATACTATGGATGCTCTTGATGAATGGTAGGAGAAGAAGACATCAATATGCTCAAACCAAAATATCCTTATAAATGCTTTGTATTTCAAAAGAGAAAGTTAAAAGTCCCACATTGCTTGGAACAAGGAGGAGAGATAGTTTATATACTAATTTGTATTAGTAGGCTAATAAAGAGTTTGGGAAGAGGTGGGCTCTCGCGCACATAAGCCCACATGGATTTAAGCTAGTGTAATGCAAATCATCTGATTTACTCCTCTGCGCGTGCAATAAATCGGACTAGTTTAGTTTTTCTCTGCAAAAATATTTTTTAAATTAATTTATTTTTAGCTTAAGGCAAATTTTATAATTATGAAATTAACTTGGATTAATGTCAGAAAATTAAGGGCTGACAGTTTTGTTTTATTTATTTTAAATATATTTAAATATTTAAAAATTGCCTATTAATTTTCTGAAACTGGCCATTAATTTTTGAAACTGAATTTTAATTTTATTAAAATTCTTTTTTTGCCTCATTATTGTTCAGCAGCTATATAAAAGGAGGACTCCTCCCCCGCATTTGAAACACCAAGTCAGAAACAACTCTAAACTTTCCTCTTTTCCCTCTCTCAAACTTTCTGGGTTATGCTTTTCTAAATTTCTGCTATTCTGTGGTCAGAGAACTTTTCTCAGAAGAGTCTATTTAATCTTGGAGGGAGTTCTGTAGACGCAGTTATATTGCTGTGGTTGCAGAATAATTTCCTTAAGGACAATGTCTACTATAAAGACGTGACTCAGATTATCACTGTGCTGGTTTCCAGATTTTTTTACAACACTTATATAAATTATTTAGAATTTACTTTGTTGTGATAATATATTTTGGGATTGTGCAGAAAAATCCCGTAGCTGACCATTCTTTTTAAAAGATGTGGTGGCCATTGGCCAGTTTGCTTGGGCACCAACGTCAGGGATACTACTTGCTGGCATGAATGATAATGATATCTATCGCCCAATGTTGGATAGTATTGCGATAGACATGGAAGAAGACAGTGGGAACAATGAAGAAGATTTAGATGCTGCGGGCACTTTCAATACAACCCTATCTCAAGGAACACCTAGCCAAAGAAATGGCGATAAGAGAACGTGGGCTAGTGAGGATGAAGTTAAAGTGTCTATTGCTAAATAGATAATTGAAGTTGTGAGTGTAATAGCAGGTACTTGTCACTCACATAATTATGTTGTGCGAGAAATGATTGTTGGAGTTCTTGGATCTAGTATTGGGGAAGTCATGGTTGACCTTCTCAATATGGAGAAGATTAGAAGTAACCTATATTTTCACACAAGATGTTGCAATTTATTGATACATAAAGCAGCTAGGGAGATATTGGCGACAATGAGAGCGTCAGACATGTTATTGAATTGGCTCCGTTTTGCAGCATATAACCCACTAGATTTCTTGAAATACTAAACTGAGTAGCTTCATTTGTATTTCTTTGTATTATTGTATTAAGTCCTTGAGAGGCGATGAATGATATCGGGCATTTGTCTAATCATTATAGTCCCTATCTTAGCCTATTTACATATTCTAACATTGCAAACTCTCCAATTTTATTATGTTTTGGATTTATTGGGTGTAAATTAATTATAGAATTAATATGTTTCAATTTTATAATTTTATCCCAATTAATTCAATCATATATTTTATAGATTTAATTATTAGAGAGTTATTTTATGACATGGATGTCACCTAAGCGTTGACATGGATGCATTTGATAATGTGACACTGATTGGACATTGACTAGAGCTGATTGGATCTGTGGGTCCTACTATTCTACACTTTCTTGATTTCTTTATAGGAAAAACAACAACAAAAATGCTTTTTACAGAAGACAGAAAAACCAGAAGAGTAGCAGCAGAAAAATGCAAAAGAAAAGGACAGCTCATGGTCAAACAAGATGCATTTTCGTCCTTCTCTTTTGCTGTTAGTTAAAGACACCATTTAGAACCACTTTGAAGGGTTGAAGAACTCTTTCTTCTTCCAATTTCTGTAGATTTCGTAGGTTGTACCCCCTCATTTCTCCTCTGTTTTGACCTCTATGGAAGGCTAAAAAGTGTTGTAATTAGTCCATGGATGAACTGGAGTTGTAACATGGATTTTTGAAGCTTAATCAGATAAGTTTCTTGTTGTTTCTTCAATTTCATTTCTGTTCTATCCTTTCTCTATGCTTTCAAATTCATATTTGTGCTGATTAGACTATATGGATGTGATTACTGGTTTGAATGTTTAAATTTGAGATGCTATCTTACTTTAACCGGTTGGTAGAGTAAGTAGAACGAAATGGCTTGCTTTGATGATTATCAAGCATGATTTAGGTTAAGGCTTAATCAGTTTTATTAGGTTATGAATTAGTGAAGATCTTTCTAACCATAATTTTAATAAAATCTAGTTCTAGGAGATTTCTTAGAAATATTAGTTAGAAAACCTAATAACAGAAAACACTAGAATTAATTTAAAGACAAAATGATGATAGTTGCAATTCTAGGGATTTCATGGCTGATTACATTTTTATGTTAGTGTAATTTCTATTTGTGTTCTGTTTCTATTCTATTCTGTTTAGGATTAGTATTTTGTTTTAATTTTGTTTTATTCCTTTAATTGTACAATCACCACCCTGTGGTAATTAGTGTAGATTAGTGTTAGAATAATTAATTAGGAAATTAGAAACAAGGCTCTACGAGAGAATACGACCTAAGACGATCACTATACTGCAAGTTGCCATAAATTCAATTCTGGGTGATTCGGTGGTCGTAATGGCTTGCACCAATGAACATGATCTTTGTATTTTCCATATTTCTTTGTATCTTTGTTTTATAAACATGATCTTTAATTTTGAATTTGTTTTATATCTAATATATAGGTTCAGAGTTTGCCACATTATCTCAAACTAGAGGATGATGTGAAGGAACATATGCTTAGGGGTGGGTACACTGGTTTTTGAATACACCACAACAAATTTATACAAACAACCATGTAGAACAAGTGAACAATCTGGAAGTGCATGGATATTAGAAATATTATAAGGATACCTCATTTGATCGACTGTGGGTTGACAGGCACTACATGGATGTGAGTTCAAGAGATGGTTGCAATATTCTTGCACGTGGTAGGCCATGGGGTAGAAAATAGAGTCTTACAGGAAAGGTTCTAACACTCAAGAGAGATTATAAGCAGACATATTCATGGCAAAGTTGGTTTTTTGTTTGAAGCTTTCCTTCAAGTATATTAGGCGCCAAGATCATTCATTACGTGACATTCCTCCCAAAATATGAAATGATTGATGGTATTAGCCCTTTTTCAATGATGTGATTAGAGCCATTGATGGAATTCATGTCCTATATGTGGTTAGTTATAGTGACCAACTGAAGCTTATTGGAAGAAAATGATGTCCCACACAAACTGTATTAGATGTATATAATTGAGATATGTATTTCTCTTTTGCATTGCCTAGATGGGAAGACATTGCTCATGATGCTCAGGTCTTTTAGCACGCTTTCACGACTTGAAATACCCTCAATTTTTGGGTGTTAATATATTTAGATTTTAATAAATAATTGGAATACGGGGAAAATTTTTCTGTTACTTAATAAAGAAATGGCAAGGTGTATAAATAACAAGTGACAGGGGATTGAAGGAGTAGATACCTGGCATCGAGGGAGCCATATGATCACTAAGTCCGAGGAAGGACTAAAATGTAATAAGAAAAATGGCGTAGTACCTAGAGTACTAGAAATACCGAAGTGAGAGAAATTACGAAATTACCATTACTAAGGTTGATCAGGGGGTCGACCAAAGGGCAAAATAGTAATTTCACCGTTAGGGGTATATATAGGTGACCCCCTTCATTTTCCTCATTTCTCCCTCTCCTATTACAAAATCTCTCTTCCTTTTCTCTCAAATCCTCCACCACCCAAACTTTCGACAACTCATCTCCAGTGATGGTTTGGGTCTGGGTCTTTGGCAATCAACCACCTGAAGGGCAAATGATTAAGGTAGGCATCTCATCTTTTCTATTTTCTTCCTATCTTTGGATTTTGGGGAATTTGGGTAGAAATTGAGGTTGTTTGGGATATTTGGAACTTAGGTGATGTTTTAAAACATTCTTTGATGATTGATAATGGAATTAGAACCAATAATTGATAGGGAAATCAAGATTTAGGATAGGATTAAGTGATTGAAACCTAGAATGAAAAAGTTAGGGTTTTAAATGAAATTTGATGATTTAAGCTTAAATTCTTGGAATTAATTAAGGGATTTTTGGTGTCAAAATACTCCCTAAATATCTAGGATGAAAACCCATGGAAGAAATCAAGAGGAATGAGAGAGGCTAGGTCTGGCGCCTAAGGCGCCACCAGGATTGTGGGAAAAGGGGCTGGCACCCAAGGAGCCCAAGCCTGATGCATGGGGGGCCTTGGAAGGGCTGTGGCTCCTTAATGCTATATGTTTCTTTGTGGGGTTATATGCTGGCACCTAGTGAACAAGAAAGTTTTTCATTAAAATCCTTGTTCCCTAACAGTGAACAAGAGAGTTTTCTTATTATCAATATCTTATCTGATGATGATATAGTCATGGATATTTACATGCTGATTATTAAATGATTTGCTAATTTACTACTTTGTTTTTATGGCTGAAATGATCCATATACATATGTGTTTTTAATAAAAATAACTAGCTACTGAGATGTTTTGTATCTCACTTTTAGAAAACTGATCATTTCAAGAGAAAAGGACAAAGAGAGAGCTTTGAGTATTAAATGATAAGTTTGATGTATAAAATGTTATTTTGTGGTGGCTTATAATATGAAGATGTAAAGAGAGTATTGAAAATTTTGTAGCCTAATTTTGTATGTAAATGAATGACTCAAGTAGATGAGAATATGAATTAATATTAGATGTTATGTACCTTGATCTATTATGTAACAATTAGCTAAGAATTATGGAATTATGTTGAATACTTTTCTATGGAGATTTACAACATTATGAAGTAGATATTAATATTTCTAAGTAAGTGTTAATAACAGTTTTCATTTGAAAAATTAGCATATCTTAATAATAATAACGTTGATGATGATGATAATTAAGAAAAGAAGACTTTAAATTTATTGAAGCAAATAGATGATGTTGAATGTACAGGTTATAAGCATGTGAATATATTGAATCGAGTGAAGAAAATAGGTGATATTAAACATTAAAATTATAAACATGTGAATCACCTTTTCATCCAGTATTGTATTGGAATATATTAATTAAAAAAATAAAAAAGAATGGAAGGCAGTGGAAGCTAATAGAAATAAGAAAAGAGATGAGATAAAAGAACCATTTAAAATACTTTTGTGAATAATTTAAGAAGAATGGAACAAAAAGTTAGAATGTTGCACTTGGGTTGAGAAAGCTGATGTGGGCTACACGATCCTCTCAAGGGACAACATCATGACAAGATAAAGCCCAACTTAGGAAATATCAAGGTTGACTACTAAATTTCTCAATGGGCGACTTGTCGGCGATGTACTCAATAGATGTGGGATTTACTATTTTGGGGTTGTGAATATTATTATTGCTTGTAAATGTGATTCTATTTGTGTCACGACCCGTTTTCTGGGCACATGACCGGCACAATGATGAATCTCTCATCACTGTAAGCCTTCCGATAAATATATCAAATTTTCCTATCTGAAAATCATAGATTATCAATTTAAAATACATTATTATACTGACATACAAGCCAAATGTCGAACCCCTGAACTAGATATCCTAGACGATTACAGAGCAACATAATCTATAACAGAAGAGAGGTCTACCCGACAACGGGAAGGTCCAAAGTGATCTACTCCTCTAGCAGATATTCTTCGATGGCAACCTGATCTGAACAAAAAGGTTGTACAAACAATGTGAGCTTTTAAACTCAATGAGCGAATCGGCCTCGCATTAATAAAATTCAAATACATTACCAGTCATGCAAGCATATCCAAAGGCTCATACTCAACCAATAGACAGAAGATAAAAATTTATCCAATTCAACAAACGTTACTAGTACTCGTCAATGGCAATATATCCCGGAGAGCGCACACAGGCCGGCTCACCAATTATGTATATTTCCGCCATGACGCACAACATCATCCTCTTACATACAAGATAAAAATTCATCCAATTCAACAAACGTTACTAGTACTCGTCAATGGCAATATATCCCGGAGAGCGCACACAGGCCGGCTCACCAATTATGTATATTTCCGCCATGACGCACAACCTCATCCTCTTAGCTAGGGCGCCTCATGGATTTATCACCAATCCGGGCTATATCCCTACTGAGGGAATCGTTGTCTCCACACTCATTGGTCAAGACACCCTGTCAACCGGGTTTTCCGCCTTGCCGTGAGAGGGGGTACTGTCCCGCTCAATCACAATCAATAGCATTTCATATCATAATCAGAAGCTCAATATAATATTCATCCATATAACAGGTATAGTATATTACTATATTATGGATTTATAAACCACATATCAAGATAACAATTAATCCATTTTTGAAAACATTCAAACTTCACATCATCATAAGATACTTATTTCATTTTATCCATACTTATGGATTAATTATCTCATTTAGATTCGTCATTCTGAATCCAATTTCCCCCTATGAATCTTGGGAGTGTCCTACGACATACTTTTTATCACCAGTAATGCTAAAACTCTATTAAAACGGGGTCGTTTCACTCACCTGGATTCCGTACGAACATCGCTTCTCTAAGTCATTACAGACAAGAGTTCTCAGGTGAATTTCGGTGTTCTGCTACGGAGATTTTCATGAAAGATTAGAGAAAATACGTCAGGATTGTTTTCGTACAGATACTGTTCATATGTACGGTTACTGTTCATATATACGATCACTATTCATACGTACGGTCACTATTCATACGTACGGTCACTATTCATACCAGAAATAGAGAATACAATATGTAAAAGAGTACACCAGGTAAGTTCTCAGGAAAGAGTGGAGGGTCACACTGGACACACTTAAAAATCAGGTCTTTCCTTAGCCAGAACTTTCCTAGACATGTATTCTTCACAGTTTACATTCTATTTTGGTAATCAGAGAATCAAAATAACATATAAACAGCTAAGGACAGTTTTTCTGATGTGGAAGATCAGCAAAGGCCGCAACCACAGAGCATACTTAAGAAATTAACTTCTAAAATTTGAAAGACATAGAAAGGGCATAGTATCCTTACCTAAGCTGAAAAGGAAAGGCCCAAAATCTCAGAGGCCTAGCTTTGGAGTAAGAGAAACTTAAGGAGAGAAGAAGAGAAGTTGAAGGTGTGAGTTTAGAAGTGAAATGGAAGGGCCTATTTATAGCAAAAGTCAAGGGTACTATTTGATACTATGCGTTAATAAAATATTCAATTTACTATTTATGAAAATGACATTTCTAATAATGTAGTTACTGTGCACCTCACGCGTACGATCGAAAATTTTTCTGTTATTACTATTGAAAACTTAAAGGAAAAACTATCCTTTCACCTTAAACCTTTAAGTTTCTTTTCAAATCAGTCCTTTCACTTTAGTCCCTGAGGGTATTTTCACCCATAAAACGTCATTTTCTCCTACGAATTTCTTCCTAGTTTTCTTTTATGACCAAACCACATCTAGTACTTGACATTTCAATTGTATAAATGAACAGTATCGTATATGTAAATAGTATTATACAGGTGAATAGTACCGTATACTGAAATAGTAACAGTAGTTTGTAAACAAATATTTATATTTTATTTTTCTTGGGTATTACATTATCACCCCCTTAAGAGAATTCGGTCCCCCGAATTCAAAACTCATTTCAAGACTGAAATAAGTGTGATTACTTCGTCTATATCTCATTCTTTGTATCTCTTTCTTCCAAAACCTCATCACACCCTTGGTGAGATTTACAAGAACATTATACCATTGACTGTGAACTCTAAACCGCATTATCAATAATTTGCATAAGACTTTTGCCTTTTCTAGACAGCAAGTAATCTCTTCCTCATCAGTTTGATCTTCTCCACAACCTTTTGTACCATAAAGTGTCTCATCCTCATAACCTTTACCAAACTCAAACCACCTAATCAAAGACGAACTCTGTCTCTATGTAAAACCTCAAATAGGTGTCTTCTCAAAAGTGACACGTGGTCTTTCCAGTTTATACTGAATATCAGGACACAAGTTATCACACACATAACTTATAACTTTTACGAATACAAGTACTCCACCTGAAGGCATCATTTTGGCCATAGGTAATACTCTTGCCCAAAGGCGATCCTTCTACCTTAAGGCGATACTCTCAGCTGAAGGCGTTATATAAAATGAAATCATTACATAAATCTCTAGGAAGAACAATCCTAGAAAATATGATAAGTAAATAACATACTTCTTACGCATAATTATATATATGAAAATTCCTCTCACCTCAATGACTCATATAGAGTCGCATCCCTTCAATGATTGAGGCAAACCCATAGTTCTATAGGTTCATAAAATACTTATTCAGCATTCCTCCATAGCTCAGAAGTGCAATGAAATATCATTTTAGTAACTCTGCTCAGTCAAAAAGATATTACTATACTATGCTTTAGAATCAAGTATGAAATATAACAAGTCCAATATCTTCTCATTCCTCAAGTTCTTTCAGTAAAATGAATCACTTCAACAAAGAAGATCTAGATACTAACTTAAATTTTATTTCTAGTACATAGATAATTTTAATACGTGAAGCTTACACCAAATGTAGCTTTAGGTACAAACAAAAGAAAAATAAATTAAGGACGAGGAGGCTTTTGAAATGTAAAAGGTGCTCCAGGTCTAGAAGAGGAAGGTGCTTCAGACCTTAAGGAGGAAGCTAATCGTTGCAGCCTAGAAAGAGTTTCTGGAGGAAGCGCCTGAGAAATTTGGCGAAGAGCATAAGTCACTCCGTTCATACAGTCAATACACCTTGCTTGTTGGTCACGAAAATTTTGAGTTGCAAACATTGAATGTCTATCAACTCGATTAGCCAGTTCCCTGAAACGACGGTTTATCAGTTTCTCTTGGTTTTCAAAGAGACGACTTATTAGTCGCTTCTGGTCCTCTATCTTGTATTCCAGGCTCTCTATCTTACGTTCCAGGAATGCAAGCTTATTTTCTGAGGATGTTGCAGTACTGTCCTCCTCCAATTCTATTACATCCCTCTTTCTCTTCTTAATTTCTGGTGACCTGTCTACAGGTCTCTTCCCTTTGTTGTTTCCGAGACTTAGATTTAAATCAAGCTCTACATTGCCAGTCTCAAAATTCAAGTTGAAAGACTTATTATCGGCCATTGCTCTAGGGATCTCAGAAACAACTTCGAATGAGAAAGGAATGGAGATTGAGAAATAGGTATGTAATGAAAGAAGTAGGTTTGCTTGGTGCGATGAGTAGGGTAACGGGCATACAAGATTTATAGACAACCCGAAGTCCCTAGAGTTAAAGCCACCACAACCTACACGCCGCTTGCTATAAGGTTTACAGATCACATACGTCGCAATGCCAACAATTAATGTCGGACATGCAAGTAAATAGTAAATATAATTTAATGCAATTAACATAAGTCAAAGATTTCCTCAAAAAAAAAAATTTCGGCTAATCTTGACCTTTCGCAAAGTTCTGACTAACTACGCTCTTTAGTCTGAGATTTTCTCCCTCTAAACTTGTTTTATTCTGTAATCCTATATCACGATGTCCCTCTATGATTAGGTCACCTCATATTGGCCGTATCTTAGATTCTAATCGGTGTCTTTACTCTAGACTTACACATAATATATGTATATCAATATATATATATTAAAACAAAGTTAACTGCTTACGGTCACATGCCTTAAGCATTATCATGATGTAAGGAAATCACTGCCTTTCATTTGCCCACGAGAGCATTATATGTAAGTATATGTAACCATGAAGATATATCATCATCTACACATTTTATTCTATCCAAGTCATTTTGATTTCACATCTCTATGAGTATATGTAGGATCATCACATATTCTCCTTGATCGTAGCCTTCACTCATTATGCATGAATAACATACATAAATGTAATTACAACATGATTCAATCAATTATGTATATTATACTCAACTGAAGGCTCTTAAGAACAACACAATAAAACAGAGAAATGCATTTCAGTTCATCATAAAAGCATCTAAGGCAATCTTTAATGGCTATATCGTCAACTTCTTTGAATTTCGAAAAATGCCAATGGGAGAAATGGGAAAACCAAGTAAAATCGGCCGCAAATCCACCGAATACTGACTTTCGTGGTTTTGGCATTAATGCAACGCGCTATCGGTGTGCACGCCTACCCTAGACTTCTGGCTTCCAGCTTGCAGAAATCCATAGGTTGATCGTGTAGGGGTGCGGTGAAGAGATATCTTCTTTGTCTCTTAGTCCAAATTTTTTCTCTATAAAAACATTCTCATCGTTCTCAGTTACCACACCACAAAGAGTAATAATCTCTGAGCCTACAATCCCCCAGTATTCCTCTCGCCTCATACTCTTACAAAAATTTCTAAATTTTTTTCAAATCATGGCCTCAAGGAAGTACATTGATCTCACAGTAGAGGCTAAGGAAGAAGAGCTCGACTTAAACTTAAGTCTTGGCAAAGACAAGGGCAAAAGACCTTTTGAGGGGTCTCCAGAGAAACAGAAGGAGAAGAAAATGAAGAAGATCGAGGAAGCTGAGGAGACTAGCACGGGCCATACCTCGGAGGACAAAATCGCCTGTCTAGAGCAGGAGGTGAAAAATCTGAAAAAGATGATAGGAGACCTGGAGAAGTTAACTAAACGCAATCATGCAGAAATGACTTCAAGAATAGACATGTTCTTTTATTGGTCTACCCAGTGCTTCTGCAATCAACAACAAAGAAGTGTTGATTGTATGAATGGGATTTACACTACCCTCCGCGACATTGCTATGTCCCTTGCTCCAAGGAATGGTCGAGGGGTGATGATACAATACAACCCTCCTAATCCAAGACCACCTCGCTTTTAGATTACTCATGCATGAGTAAACTTCTTCTTTTTTGCAATGTAATCCTTCAGTTTTTTTTGTTTTTAATGCGAGTGGTTTCTTTTATTGGCTGGTACCCTAAAATAATATAGCTACACAAATTCAATCATGAATTCAGCTTATAAAATCCACCATATAAAAATTTGATCCAACAACAACGGAATCAAAACAAGTAATAACCTTTCCTTTACTAAGTTCAAAAGTGTGGCCACATCTGTCTAAAACTAAAACTGAGAACATAATTCCTAAGAAGAGATAAGTCTCGGAGGGAAAGGAAATGGAAACATCCTACAGGACCTTCAGTAGAGCCGTCTCTCTATAATTGTGCTCGGGTTCACAACGATAGAGGAGGTCCCACTAAGGTTACCTTGCTCTGTAATCACTAGGAGACCTAACAACCATTGCTCTGATACCAACTTTGTCACGACCCGTTTTCTGGGCACATGACCGGCACAATGATGAATCTCTCATCACTGTAAGCCTTCCGATAAATATATCAAATTTTCCTATCTGAAAATCATAGATTATCAATTTAAAATACATTATTATACTGACATACAAGCCAAATGTCGAACCCCTGAACTAGATGTCCTAGACGATTACAGAGCAACATAATCTATAACAGAAGAGAGGTCTACCCGACAACGGGAAGGTCCAAAGTGATCTACTCCTCTAGCAGATATTCTTCGATGGCAATCTGATTTGAACAAAAAGGTTGTACAAACAATGTGAGCTTTTAAACTCAATGAGCGAATCGGCCTCGCATTAATAAAATTCAAATACATTACCAGTCATGCAAGCATATCCAAAGGCTCATACTCAACCAATAGAAAGAAGATAAAAATTTATCCAATTCAACAAACGTTACTAGTACTCGTCAATGGCAATATATCCCGGAGAGCGCACACAGGCCGGCTCACCAATTATGTATATTTTCGCCATGACGCACAACATCATCCTCTTACATACAAGATAAAAATTCATCCAATTCAACAAACGTTACTAGTACTCGTCAATGGCAATATATCCCGGAGAGCGCACACAGGCCGGCTCACCAATTATGTATATTTCCGCCATGACGCACAACCTCATCCTCTTAGCTAGGGTGCCTCATGGATTTATCACCAATCCGGGCTATATCCCTACTGAGGGAATCGTTGTCTCCACACTCATTGGTCAAGACACCCTGTCAACCGGGTTTTCCGCCTTGCCGTGAGAGGGGGTACTGTCCCGCTCAATCACAATCAATAGCATTTCATATCATAATCAGAAGCTCAATATAATATTCATCCATATAACAGGTATAGTATATTACTATATTATTGATTTATAAACCACATATCAAGATAACAATTAATCCATTTTTGAAAACATTCAAACTTCACATCATCATAAGATACTTATTTCATTTTATCCATACTTATGGATTAATTATCTCATTTAGATTCGTCATTCTGAATCCAATTTCCCCCTATGAATCTTGGGAGTGTCCTACGACATACTTTTTATCACCAGTAATGCTAAAACTCTATTAAAACGGGGTCGTTTCACTCACCTGGATTCCGTACGAACATCGCTTCTCTAAGTCATTACAGACAAGAGTTCTCAGGTGAATTTCGGTGTTCTGCTACGGAGATTTTCATGAAAGATTAGAGAAAATACGTCAGGATTGTTTTCGTACAGATACTGTTCATATGTACGGTTACTGTTCATATATACGGTCACTATTCATACGTACGGTCACTATTCATACCAGAAATAGAGAATACAATATGTAAAAGAGTACACCAGGTAAGTTCTCAGGAAAGAGTGGAGGGTCACACTGGACACACTTAAAAATCAGGTCTTTCCTTAGCCAGAACTTTCCTAGACATGTATTCTTCACAGTTTACATTCTATTTCGGTAATCAGAGAATCAAAATAACATATAAACAGCTAAGGACAGTTTTTCTGATGTGGAAGATCAGCAAAGGCCGCAACCACAGAGCATACTTAAGAAATTAACTTCTAAAATTTGAAAGACATAGAAAGGGCATAGTATCCTTACCTAAGCTGAAAAGGAAAGGCCCAAAATCTCAGAGGCCTAGCTTTGGAGTAAGAGAAACTTAAGGAGAGAAGAAGAGAAGTTGAAGGTGTGAGTTTAGAAGTGAAATGGAAGGGCCTATTTATAGCAAAAGTCAAGGGTACTATTTGATACTATGCGTTAATAAAATATTCAATTTACTATTTATGAAAATGACATTTCTAATAATGTAGTTACTGTGCACCTCACGCGTACGATCGAAAATTTTTCTGTTATTACTATTGAAAACTTAAAGGAAAAACTATCCTTTCACCTTAAACCTTTAAGTTTCTTTTCAAATCAGTCCTTTCACTTTAGTCCCTGAGGGTATTTTCACCCATAAAACGTCATTTTCTCCTACGAATTTCTTCCTAGTTTTCTTTTATGACCAAACCACATCTAGTACTTGACATTTCAATTGTATAAATGAACAGTATCGTATACGTAAATAGTATTATACAGGTGAATAGTACCGTATACTGAAATAGTAACAGTAGTTTGTAAACAAATATTTATATTTTATTTTTCTTGGGTATTACAATTTGTGTTTGGATAACTCAGTGTGTAGTCTTGAGATAGGATACTGGTAATGCCGATATAAGGTATGGGCCAAGACCAAGAGGATGTACCTAGGGTCAGGGGACGAGGCCTAGTGGTACACTCTTGGGGTCGGATATTGGTAGTTGTTGGATTAGGGCATGGGTCAAGACTTAGAATGAGAGTCGTACCATAGGGTCAGTGGACATAGGATCCATGGGTTGGTTAGTGGAAAGGTAGCTCCATAGGACGATATCTTGTTGACGAATTTGTAGGGATGTAGACCCACATTGATAAAGTTTTGAGAAACAAAATTATAAGAATGTAGACCCATGTAAGGAAACTCTTGAGCGGAACGTCTGGAGGAATAGAGACCCCTCATAACTTGGCTCTTGAGTGAGTTTCCCGTAAAGATGTAGACCTACGTGGAGGGATGAGTTATGTGTGTGATAGTATATGTGCTATATGCTATGATATGTATACGATCGAAGAGGTCAATGTCAGGGATTTAGGTGTAGTGGCATCTGGAGTACACTCTATGAGAGTCAAGAGCATGATGCATTAGGCATGTTTTCAGAGCAGCTTGATGTCGCATGTGTTTGGTTTCCTAAATTGTTTGATTATATATATATTGCATGTCTATGTAAAGTAGAGCTAGATTGGATGAGTCTGTAGATTAGAGTCATCCCTTCACAGTTGGAAGTACAGAAGACCGACTGGATTGATGACTTGCGGATCGAGGTGCCTCCTCATTGATCAGGGTAAGATAATTTTATTTTATTTTTAAGTTAAATTCTTTATTATGCTCTGTAATCGGATAGGCCACCTAGGATGTAAGTTTTGATAGTTTAGTTAAATTGAAAGATCTTGGTTTATGGCGGTGTGGATGTCACATTGCCCACATTTATCCTTGCCCTCGGTTTCGGGTTGTGACACGACTCATGCCATGAACTTTTTGCATCCACCTCTAGGTAAATTTTCTACTTTCATAATTCTTTAGTTTTAATAATTCATGATGCTAATTTGTATGTTATCTTTAATGATAATTTGTTTATTTTTCTAGGTAAATATTATTTGGTGGAAATTGGCTATTCAACACCAATTGGCTATATTGGTCCCTACAAGTGTAAACGTTATCACCTTTCTGATTTCAGGCATTTGCTCATATTTGCCAACCAGAAAGAGGTATTTAATTTCCATTATTCAAGCTGAAGATCTACCATTAAAAGAACTTTCGAAGTACGAAAGAAAATGTTTGCAATTTTGCGTTGCATTCCTAAATTTAAAATTGAAATACAAGTTCATATAGTGAGTGTAACAATAACTATACACAATTTTATAAGAAGAAATGCTGAACTAGATATTGAATTTAGTCATTTAGACATTGAATATATCGTTCAAGAAGAGAGTGAAAACTATGTTGTTGTCTCAGATTCTATGCCTAGTCTAAACATAACATCTTTATCTGAAATAGATCGTGTTTGAGATGTTATTCAGGATCAAATTGTAAAGCATATACGAAATAATTAGCAGTTATGTGTACAATGAATGATTTCCTTTATTATGAAGTGCTTAAGTGAACATAATTGCTGCTTGGAAAAATGAATGCAAAATGCAGAAGCAGATCATATTGGATGTGGTAAGTCGATGGTTCAGAATGATTGGGACCAAAAACCAGTCTGAGGGAAATTTTTATTTGTCCTGGAGATCAACTTTGTGGGACCAAGGAACTCATCTGAATGAATCAATGGGCAGAAGCTCAAAATTTTCTTGGAGCCTCTGCACAACGATAGGAACAAAGTATCATCAAGCTTTCTTGTGAGTTGTGACTAGTCAGTTTCGTACTTACGTCAAGGTTGTTCTTTCTATCGGTAGGACTTATAGTGTCATTGTCTTTGACACCCAGAACAATGTTATAGACGGCAGAGAACATAGTGAAACACAAAAGAAGAGTCATTGGAATCACTCTCATTTGGTTCACCATTTTCACGTCGTTTTCTAAGCTCCAGCTTTATACGTAAGCAAATTGCTTGTCATAACACCTTATTTCTTTTCCTATTCGGTTGCGTGTGCCACAATCTTCACTCTCTTAGGAGTCAATGGCTGTTTTGCTGTGGCGAAAGATAAACAAAGCAAGAGACTGACTGTTATGACTCTCTACTTTTGAAGGCCATTGCCGAGGTAATCCTCCCTCTTCTTCTCTTATTTAATCGTTGTCAACATGCTTAGCTAATTAGTTTTAAGATAGCTTGATTTGCTCTTTCAGTCCTTCGCGTGCTTAGCTCAAATTTTGAACTATTTCAAAATTCAATTGAAAGTTGAAACTCTCCTATCAGCCATTCATTCAAGACCTTTAGTTCAACAGTTCAAGTTTTTATGATACTTGGTTTTGGACATGTAGGTCTGTTATCTTTGTTTCTCTTATTTCATGCTGTGGTGACCATGTGGTAGGAGAAGTATTCAGAGCCAAAAGGGAAGAAGGAAGAAGAATGCGAGATTTCTCTCCTAGTTTTGCCTGAGAAAATCTTGGAACGCATACTTGAGTTCATGTCACCAGTTGAATTGTGCATCATGCCACAGGTGTGCTCTTTCTTGAAAGCCAGATGCAAAAGTGATGGTCTATGGGAAAAGCACATAAAACTTAAATGGGGTAAAGTAATTGGTGATGCTGCTTATCAAGAGTGGAAATGGCATATAGCAGCAAGGGAGATAAAAAGCACCTTTAGTCAAAACGTTCAAAATGGATCCCTGGGATCTCTCACTGGTGCTTGGCCCTCTCTCTGTATTGGATCGTTTCTAGAAAACTGCAGGCTGCCTGGTAATTCACTGTCAGAATGTTCAATGATGGCTTGGTATATCTGTCTTGAGAAAGGGAAGTTTTGGTTTCCTGCTCAAGTCTATAAGGTAATTACTATGACTAAAATATCAGAAATGTGACTAATAATTTATTCTAAAGCCTTTTGTTTCACCTTGACATAATTGTTTGTTGCAGAGTGGTGGCTTAATGTTATATTGCTATGATGCCCTCCTCAGCTATGATTCTCAAACTGATATGTTTAAGGCCAGGTACTGCAAGTATTATTTCCCTCACAACTAATATAATTCTCTGTCCTGTTGCTACTTCATTGTGCAGCTAGATTCCTGTGAAAGGTCATATCATCTTGTTTTCCAAACATTGTGATCTCCAAAGTCCTGAACTTTTGATCACTGTGTGAAGCCTTCATTGACCTCAAAACCATGGCTAATCTTTCAGGTACCCGAATTCTGGGTGGCCATTGATTGAAGGGAATATTCAGTGGGAAAGGTTAAGAGCAGCCCCAGGTCAGAATCCACACATTCTTCATGTCTCTGATTGTTTAGATGACTTAAGACCTGGAGATCACATAGAAGTTCAGTGGAGATCACATAAAGAACTCCCTTATGGTATGTGTGTTTTTATCCCGTGACTACTGTGGTTCTTATTCATTTAAGAAGAAAAAGAAAAAGCTTCTTCCTCCATGCTTCACCAAATGTTTATTTTGAACTAACTGTAGGCACATCCACAATGCCATCAAGTTCTGCATTATCTTTGCATTTTATATTTACTTTTCTTATTTATGCTTTTTAATGGCTTTATCTTATTTATGCCCTGAATACACTTTATGATTTGTGATATAAATATCATGTCAACTTTCATAACTTCTGATAAACCTCTTGTAGACTGGTGGTATGCTATTATCGGTCACTTGGAATCTTGTAAAGAGGATAATCACTGCCATTGTCACTTGAGTGGTGAGAAAATTTTTTTGGCCTCATTAATTTTATATGCCCGTTGACTTTGCAAGATAAAGATTCTCTCTCGATCATTTTCTATAACATTCTGCATGATTCCTGTGTTCAAGTTGTTATAAGCGTTGATGATCGACCCCAAGTAGTCAAGAGGTGTAGCTTAAGTCAAAAATCCAGAAAATAATAAATTGTTTGCTTATTATAATTTCTAACATAGTTTCTCACGTTTAAGTTGGAGTAATATATGTAAATAGAGAGATGGTATTGCATCACAGATCCGACTCACATGCTGTGTTAATACAAGCAGATATGTTGATGATAGAGTTCAGACAGTATTCTCCTGATTCCGGGTATAGACGAACTTTGCTAAGCAGAAAGAACCAAGTGGAAGAAGCATTTGGAGGAGGTGGCTTTTATGGAGGAATCAAAAAGCTTCAAAGTGACGAAATTGAGAGGTGGAAGCAGCTGTGGCCTCTCCAAGGCTTCAGGGCTCTGCAACTAATTAGACTGGAAAGATGACAAATCAGTGTAACATGTTTCATGTTCCATACTATTTGTAAGAATCCCAAAGCTCAACATGTTTGATAAACAAAATATGCGAGATAATTCAGTGCAATCTAAAGCACAACACTAGTAATAAATATTACTTGTATTATAAATCATTTGAGATTCACACATACGCACACAATTATGACATATAAACTACAAAGTAAGTATATATTAATTTCTTTTATGTTCAAACATTTTATGATTATAATTTTAACTATATTAATTATTTAGTTCTTGTGTGAATTGACTATTTACTTCCTTAAGGTTTAATTTTTCTACAATGTAGTTTTTAAATGTTACAAATTGGATTTTAATCTATATACATATTTGATGCCTTTTTTTTACAAGAAAATAAAATACTGGTAAGATTTTATCCTAAATTAATAGTATATGAAATTAATATTCTTATATAATTAATATAGAAGGACTAAAGTGTAGTATATATTTTTAGTTATTAATCAAGAGAGATTGTACATTTTGAAAGTAGAGGAATATCTCTCTCCTCATAAAAAAAAAGGCATAAAACAATACTCAAAAAGCATCCTAAATTGGATGGCTTGCAAAGAGAACGGATTGTCAGGAGTCCTATGCTTTTTTAGCCACAGTTATTATAAAAAGCCATGGTTTTAAGACTTTTTACAATATTTTTAGCTACGGTCTTGCACCTTTTTAGCAACGTTTATTGTAAAAAGTTATGGTTTTAAGACTTTTACAATACTTTTAGTCACAATTATAATCGTGGCTAAATGAACTTTTAGTCACGATTAAGACTTTTAACCCTGGCTAAAAGGGCACAAACATTCTTCTGCGTTGAAAATGATCTAGATTCGTTTGCAAAATACCAATCCCCACGTCATAACAGCATGGCCAGTTTATTTTATTTTATTTTTGATTACATGCTAATTTATATTTAATATAATCTTGCATTGAAACCTCCACTTATGCTCAAATTGTAGGAGTTTCAAAAACTCAAATTCTTGTTTCCTTTAATTTATCCACATTTTTCAAACAAGACGAACCATAAGGAATTCTGGCAATATTCACTAGATCTAATATGTAGATTTTTTTTTTCCTTTGCCCCTTCTAGGAGTGTCAAAATCAGCCGAAACGCACAGATCAACTTGTTACTGCTTGTAAATGAGGTTTTGTACATGCTAATTTAGGTATGTTTAAAAGGGGCTTAAATGAGTTAGTCTATTTATTTATTTTTTTAATTTTTTTTTACAAAATTGTATTATTTAGTATAAATAACCCAATTTTATTATATTTTTGTATTTCATAACATTATATTCAATATTAAATATAATAATTTTGGATATAAAAATTTTTGTAATTTTTTAAAATAAATATAGAATTTTAAAATTTAAATATAATATAGTTAATTTAAAAAAATGAAAAATTAAAGTTATTGGTCATTTAAAAATATTAAAAAAGTAATTTTTACATGTATAAATTGTATTTTAATTAAAAAATATTGAATTTTTTTACTTAAAAAATTTAAAATTATATCATTTATATATAAAAATTTAAACAAAGTAGCCCATAGGCCTACCCCAATTAGATGCACAGCCCGAAATAGGTGGTTTTGGACATGCAAGTTGAAACTTGTTTATTTTTGACACTACTAGCTCCTTTGCTCTCTTTTTAATTGATCAATATTGGGTCCAAAAAAAATGTACAAACTGCGCCAAGGAGAAATTCTAAATTTTAAATTTCATGACTGGTAATACAGGTGATGGTCAATTTGAGTTAAATTATTAAAGGAGAACTTCTTAATTTTAAGTCTCATGACTGGAAAGTTTGATGACGATACATAAGACAGCAAATAGGACAAAAAAGTCACAAACTAACAATGGCCAGCATCAATATAAGAAGTGAAAAACAAGGAGAAAGGACATTTAAAAAAAATATCTTTGGTATTCTTTACGTTACTGTCAAACTGAACAAAGCAAAGGTCAAGCTCATAATACTTTTTGTTCCTCATAGCAAATTATATGACACAGTTGACTTCTTCAACGGCCTGATTAAATGGATTCTTCCTAGGGAAGAGAATACAAACATAAGTTATTCTTTATTAAATGCTTTGGAACAACGCTAGGGTTGTGATTCATCTCAAGGAGTTCTGTTCCCTCCCCTTTGCATGCAAACCGGAATGGAGAACGAAAAGGAAAGCAATATCTCACTTTTAGATTTGCCTGAAATGATTTTGGATTGCATTTTGAAACGCCTTTCACCAGTGGAATTGTGTATAATGTCAGAAGTGTGTACTATTTTGAGGAATAGATACAGTAGCAACTATTTATGGGAAGAACATATAAAACAACAATGGGGGTAGATTGATTGGAGAGGTTGCTTACAAGTGTGTACTATTTAGACAGGTTTTACAAAATTGTGCTTCTCATAAGCAGCGGTTAAAAATCCCTGCCATATCATCAATACTGATTAATAGCATATATCAACGGTTGTAACAATCGCTATTTGATGATATCTATTTTGTTGACAACAACGCGACACATAATTGTTTCTTTGATAAACGAACTTCTAATGCCAAAAGAATACAGACCCCACGTAGTTGAGATGCGAAGCATCATGAAGTTAAAAACCCATAAAATAATATATTGTTACCTTATTGTAATTTCTAATGTACTTAAATTCTTGTTACACCTCTATGATCGGCACGAATTATGAGATAATGTATAATTTGGTTAATGAATGAATCTCACTTCTAAATTTGTTGGCTAGGATCATTTGTTCAAGATCATTTGTTAAAAAGGGATTAATCACAGCACTTGTCTTGTTTAATCTACAACTAAGGAAGAATTGACTTGAAGTGCTTACCAATGGCTTTAACCTGTTGTTGTGTGATTTTATCGAGTCGTTTTTGCATCAGTGATCAATTAAAGAGACCTTGGATGCAGAGAGTTATCTTTGGCTAGACTCGTATTATCGTTTTAATCCATTTTACTGAATTTATCGTTATATTTCTCTGTTTTTTTCGACCAATTTATTTTTTGCCCTTGCATTTCATACATTCCATTTTCTGTTGTTAATATTTCTTCAAAACACCCCTTGCTTTTATTCATTGTTAAATTTTCTAGTTGTCTGAGAATTGAACCAATCCAATCTTTGTGGATTTGATCCCTTCTTGCCTTATCTACAATTAATTTTGCTAAGGAAGAGTTGGAATTATATTTTTGGTGGCATTGACATCTATCACCTAACCTACTATTTGAAAAAGGGGGAGAGAGAGATGGAGTAAGTGCAAATCACTCAATGAGTAAATAAACCAGTGCAATAGCATAATGTTGAGACATAAAGGCATGAATGTGTATGAAAATAAAAAAAATAATTTATTCAAACTTTTAGTTTCTATCATAGAGAATTCTATCGTAAAACATACAAAATGTAGAAAACAAATGAATTATAAGTATCAAGTTGTAAAAATCATATAAAATCAGAAGTTCCAAATATTGTTTTCCAATATGTTGAGGAAAATCCAATTGTAATACCTGAGGATCTCGGGTATTAGTGTTGTTAGAGTATCCATATATGTATGCTAGTGTGGGGGAAAGTTTTTGGTGTTCGTGAAAGGAAAATGCATGGATGGATGTGGCATCGTGTGCGATTAAATTAGTAGCAAGGGGGCGAGGAAGTACATGTGGCACAAGAGGAGTTAAATGATCACTGAGTCCGTGAAGGGACTAAATTAAATAAAATTTTTATGTGATATCCTTTAGTGAGAAAGGGGACAATTGAAAAATTTGTGGTAGTATTTGTGCTAAAGATGGGAAATGAGTGATGGAGATGTGTGGCGTCTTGAGTATGTGGAATATGTTCGAGTTAGAAAAATTACTAACTTAGCCCTCACTTATGTATTTGACCATTGGGATGACTAAGGCACTTTGGTGATTTTTCCTCTCCGCATATATAAGCCTCATGCCACACATTAGTAAATCACTTTAGTCCCTGCCTCGTGCACTCATGCCCCTCAAGCCCTAGCTTCCATTTGTCTCTCACCTTCATACGCCTAACCTTCTTTCTCAAGCCCTCTAACAACCGTTCTTTGGCAAAGGTCGGTTCCTCCGGCAACCAACCTTCATTGGAAAGGAGAGGAGTTAAGGTAAGTTCCTCATTTCTTTCCTTTTCTACTCATTTTTGAAGCCCTTATAGGGGTTGGGTAGAAAGGGGTTGAAATGGTCTTAAATGGGAAAGATCAAGCTTGGGTCTTGTTCCTTAGTCTCTCTCTATGTATATTGTTGCATTTGGACCCAAAGATTTGTGAAAAGATGGGTTTTGGTTGGGGTTAAGTTATGACAGATTTTTAAAGGAAAATTTAGATTTTGATGAGGAAAAGGGATGATTTGGGATTGAATCTTGGAAATAACTTGGTTTTGATGATTAGGAATGTTTTCTAAAGATTAAATGAGAATTTCCAAAACAAAAATCATAAAAAATGGTTGAGATTTGAGTTAGGGATCTCAAAATCGTGCAAAACGCAAGCAAATCACATTTTGTTGCAGGAGCCAGTGGTGCTGAGCGCTAGCTAGGTAGAGGGCGCTGGTGTTGCTACAGGGGAGCAAGCGCTCAGTGTCAGTAAGTGGACGTTGAGGGCTAGCAAGGCAAAAAACTTCCTGAAACATGTTTTTCATGTCTTTTCTCATGTGTTTCCACTTCTAATTGTTTAGGTCATTTCTCTAAAGGGTCTAGACAAGAGTTGCATGATAAAGCGCCAAGGTTTGAGATGGATTGAGTAGCTCAGAATTGAGGTAAGGGGACCTTTGCCTTACCTTGTTTGTTTATTTTCTAGGATTATTTTCCTAGTGCTTCTATGATATGTAAGCATTGATGTTATGATAATATGCATGATACACATGAAACCTCACATGTATGTGAAATGAATAAGCATACCTTATGTTGATGATGAAATTGAATAACATAGGAATTATACGCTATGTATGAGTTGTTTAAATAATCTTGTTGTGAATGTGATCAATGCATCGTACTGTAATGTGGGTTGAATACATACAAAAATATTTACATGTATGCAGCATGCATAACATATGATATACATAACCATGCGACATGAATGTGATTATATTTAAATTATTGCCATGGTTGTGTGCTGAATATATGTTGTGAAAGTGGCATGAACATGTGTTGTGATGTGCATCTTACTTGTATATTGTGGAAGTGGCCTTTAGACAAAATAATGCCTTTGGGTGAGATGATGCCTTCGAACGGAAGTATGGATATCCACATTGTTCCCATGATTGCCATCCTTGTGAGAGAATGATGTGTACACATAAGTGCATGGATAGTTGCACGATTTTCATGTATCAAAAACACATGCTAGATTTGAGTCGTATGAAATAAAACATGATACAAATTCTTTTGTGGAATTGGGATACTCAATTCGAGCATCTGTGAATAATGAATATATGAAAAGGGGCTACAACCTAGAATGAAAGCAATCATGAGGAAAAATGTCATGGATATGGATTATGCTGTGATGCAAAATTCATGGTATACCCACGTGTGGCGAAATAAGGGGAGAACTTGGAAATGGCTAGTGAGAACCATATAATATGATATGATAATTTGTGCCTCACATGTAGATGTACATGTCGAGGATGTGTGGCAAATTAAAGGTGTATGATGAGATGATGAGGAATGGATGCAATGATGAGAAATGACGATTAATAAGGGGAATTGTGAATATGGAAGCACGATGTAGTGCTTGATTGCCTGGTTGCCATTTGATGGCTTGTGTTAGGCCTTGTATTACGATTATGGAAATGTGAATGTGAAGCCTATGTGGGTTGCGATGATTAATTCCTTGTGGTTGTACAATGTGGTTAGTTCACTATATATATATATATATATATATATATATATATATATATGTATATGTATATGTATACATATATATGTGTACTGTGTACATGTGGATTGTGGCTTGTGCTAAGCCCTTGGGTGTGGTTGTGCAACATGGATGATTCATATATTTGTATGGATGAATATTGTGTTCAAATTATGCATGGGATGTATGATGGGCATATTATTGTGGATGTGGGGTAAAATGTGGCATATGCATGATTTACGGTGAGCTTATGATAGTCGTGCATTACTATTGAATTATTGAATTATGTGTATATTTTTATGATTCTTGCATTTGTGAATGTGCTGGGGGAATCATGTGATTGATTTGATGGGGTGCTTGTGCACGATTGTTTGGTTGTGCTTACATGTTCATGCATTATCAGTATGTACTTTGGCATGTATAATCACATGTGTATATGGTAGGGTAGGGTTATTTCATTGTGTCAGTGGACTAGACTCACCCCAAAACTACCTCCACAAGTACATAAGATTTTTTTGATCGACGATTCGCGTGCTGAGGTTACCTCCCCACTGTTCAAGGTACAATATATGTATATTTATGTATAGTTTTGTAATCTAAAAAGCTCTGTAATCGAGTAGGCAATATTAGAAGAAGTGTATGGATATTTATGTTTTGAACACTTGATGGTGTGATGGAAATGTTAGAAATGGCTAGATCCCAAGAAAGTGGTGAATTGAGTTTTATAAAAATTTCATAAGACACTTGTTGGAAGTTAAAAGAGTTTTTCTAAAATATGCCAAACTATGAGAGCACGATTAAACCAAAAAAAAACAGAGCACAATCAAGATGAATAATTTAAGAATGCAATAAAGTAAATAACAGATATAAACAATTAAGGAGCAAAGGGAAGAGAAGATTAAACAACAATATTTATACTGGTTCAACTTACAACCAATCTACATCCAGTTCTCAAGACAACTTTTTAAGTATTTCCTCTATTACCACAAGTTTATCAAGGTAGGCACTTGTGAGCCACTACAACCAGATAATTTTTTTAATCTGGGTTTCTCTTGACCCTAACAGTGTTATACCACAAACATTCTTTCAAGAAATCAACCTCTTTGAGAATACAACTTAGAAAGAATAAGAGAACACAAGATAAACTCCCTTTTAGAGTGAATGATGCAATTCAAAGCTCATTAGATAGTAAAAGATTGGAAAGATGATTTTTCATAGATTTGGAAGTAATCAATAGACTCTTCTCTTCTTCCACATCCCAAATTTGGAACTATAACCGGCACGGTCGATGTATCACCCACACCACCGTAAATCCTGATATGTCGCTATCAAACCCGTCAAAAAACATATAGAACCTAGGTGGCCTACTTAATTACAGAGCAAACTAAAGATTAAATCAAAACACAACAAACAAATACCTTACAAGGGAGAGACTCCTATGCTATCACACTAAACAAACTGATGACCAGAATTGTCTCCATGAGTTGAAACTGTGAGGAAGTGAATCTAATCTATACGACTCACCGATAAAACCCTACCTAGCATAATCACACATTTATAAGATAGATAAAGTACATTTAATAAAATTTAGCTAGTAAATGTGTTCACACTCCACAAGATATCTAGACAATTCTTACCAACCCAAATACACATATTTATATATAGTTGTCAAGCATTCATAGACAATGTGAATAAAGCCATTACCATATAACGACGATACCTTAATTCCATGCTTACCATACGCGACCTAAATCCAATGTATCATGTGTTCTTTCCTTCCGACACGATCACTTTTACCAAAGTCATCCGATACAAGTTAAGTATGGACTCCCGGGTATATATATATATATATATATATATATATATATATATATATATAATTTCCAACGTATAAATAATAACACACTACACCCATGTTACTTCCTCACAACTAGGAGTTTGCCATAGTTAGAATATGCCAAAAGACACTATAGACACTACTAATAGAAAAAAAAAACACGATCAATCACACCATATCGAAAGGAAACCATATTCCCACAACATATATTCACCACAACTACACTTATATTCAAATAATCACATAAAGTCTTTGCCCTATTAGGTCACATCCTCAATCTTAATGAGTCCTGTTGGATAGTGCTCTCATCTAATGCATATAGGTAGCTAACCAATCCTCAATATAAAAGAGGGACCATAACTGAATCTAAATTATCCACATGTCCTAATGATTTGACACAAAATAAGCAACAAAAGTATCACACCACGACACAAGTAAATATCTTGAATGTCACACCTCAGCACAGAATAAATATTCAAGTGACACATCTTAGCACAGAATAAATATTCAAGTGCCACACCTCAGCACAAAATAAATATTTAAGTGCCACACCTCAGCGGCAAGTGAGTACCTCTAGTGTTACACCTCAACACTAAGTATGTATCTCAAGTTCATACCTCAACACTAAGTATGTATCTCAAGTGTCACACCTCAACATTGAATATGTATCTCAAGTGACGCACCTCAACACTAAGTATGTATCTCAAGTGTCACACGTCAACACTAAGTATATATCTCAAATGTCACACATCAACACTGAGTATGTATCTCAAGTACCACACCTTACCACTGAGTAAAGTTTCTGCCACTCCATAGTATGATACGCATATATCCAACCACAGAATTACCATTCATGTAATACACCATGACTGTGTACATGCATAATCATAATAAGGTTCAGGTCTCCATCAAAGACCGTAGCCTCAAAACATTATGTGGCGAACACACCAATTTGTTGTCTCGTTAACACTCTTGAATCGCAAGGGTTATATATATATATATATATATATATATATAAACTTTAATTAAAGGTATAGGTTGTTCCTCTCACTATACATTACGTTAGTTCAACCATAAATATGGTATATGTCACTACCCTGACAATGTCACTTACTGACCACATAATTTTGTCTAGCCATATATTTAACCATTATAGAGTCCACATGAGACACGAGAACCGTCACCACTCTCACCTCATAAACCATGTGTAATTCAATGCCGCCTGTGACTACAATTCAACTAACCATACAACCAGTACACATATAACCTCTATTCACGTGCATTATTCATCCACACACATTTGTACACAGAGTGTTCAAGCTAACTTCAAATTACTCTAGTTTCATAATCATAATTAGGTCCATTCAAAATGCCTTATACATGAGGTGTTTTGTATATATATATATATATATATATATATATGTCCTTGCATTTGCTATAGCTATTAAATTCACACCATGTTAAAGGCACTAAGAAAGCCATCATAAAACAAAAGAAATAAAGGTACAAGGTAAAGGAATCCTTCACCTCAACTCCAAGCTAGCAATCTCTTCCAACTTTATGTTTGCAACTAAGTTCCTTGTTTGGATCCTTCCAAGAGACATCTTAAACAATTGGAATGACATCCATAAGAGAAAAGGAATTAAGAAGATTCCACAGGCTGACTAAAAGCAACTAGTCGACTGATCCACTCCTACCAATTGACCGACACCTCTTATCCAACGAGGAGATAGCCTACCTGAGAGCAACCAGTTAATTGGTAACATATTATTGGGTGACTAATGTATCTCAGTCAGATCTAGTTAATGAGCATCAGAGGCTACTAGTCGACTGCTAAAACTCGACAGTCGACTAGTGGACTTCTACAGATACAAAGAACAACGCCCAGATTCCTCAAAAACTCTTCCAATCTCAATCCAACCCACTCCCAACTTGATTTCAACCATAGGGTAAGGGACTATTAAACAATTACACACTCAAATTCTAAATTAAAACCAAGAATCAAGGCTCAAATCTATCAAGCTCCCTCAAGAACCCTAACTTTCTCTCTTTTTCTGACATACACATTCGACCCAAATTTTCAAAGAATTAGACCATAGACTTTGCAAAGTTTTTGTTTAAATCTATTCAATAAACATCCAAAAAGATTTCTAGATCATTAATCTAGCTTAAGACTCTCAAGGACACCTATTTTTACCCTAAAGCCCCTTAAATCCAAAAACGAGTAGAAAAAAGGATTTAGGACCTCTTACCTCTAATTTTCTCTTCCCAGGTGATGTTCGGTTGCCAAAGGACCACGCCCACCACGGAGAATCATGGTTAGGAGCTCGGAAGGGTGTGGTTTCCTGGAGTTGATATTGAGAGGCAAGGGAGAGGGAAAGACCGCGTAAGAGAGAGATGAGGGAGCAAGAGGAAGAGAAGTGGTCTGAGGTATGTAGGGCACAACATATATATACTCACTCTGAGGAAAATTACAACATTGCCTTTAAGCCAGTCACATAAGACGACCTCTTGCGAGGGTAAAATTGTAATATTATCTATATAAAATATTTATTTGCATATAATAATGCCGTATATCCTTATTACTAACTTCCTAACTCCGGTTATTTTTCTTCTTCACTGAAGGGCATTTTAAAATAATTTTATATCAATCTAGTCTTTCCACAGACTCATAGCTCATTTCGTCTCCCTTGCTCTTTCTCTCTCTCGTTCCCTTCCACTTGCCAGATTTCTCCAAGGCACCGAACTCTGTTATGCTATTTTTCCTTTATACAAACAAAAATTTTCTCACATTTTTCCACACCCACTCTGATATCCATCAATAAAAAAACCTGGGAACTCGGGATGTTACATTTATAGCCCAAGGTATAAAAGATCCGCTGGAAAAACTAGCCGTTATAAATGATGTTATCATGATGTTAGTCGACTGGTAGGTCCACGATAGTTGATTGGTAATTCATTAGAGTCTTAGCCAATTTTAAACTCGAGAGTAACCGGTCAATTGGTAGCCTACTGAGAATTAAATTTAGGCTTTTCAAAATATTTAAGATTTCTAAGACCTAATAGAACATATCCAGTATTTTCAAAAGCCTTTTCCAACTTGTATAGAGTTTCAAAAGTGTTTTAAAGACTTTCAAAAACATCTTTCTTGCCATAATGCCATTCAAATACTTTACAAAATAATCTAAGTCCTAAGGCACTAGTAAAAATAAAATACTTCTATTTACTCTTGATGTCTTGACTTGATCAAAATTCCTGAAAAGATTAGACTTTATAAACAAGGAATTTATTTATTATAATTTCTTTGTTTTCATCAAAATATAAAATATTACTTTCTGATGCAATGGGGTCAACAGGAAAGAATGAACATATTTTAGTATTTTTCCTAAAGTAATGTATTGTATTTTCTTATCACCACCAAAGTGTTGTTGATGTTTCAGTTCATCAATAAATTAATAATAATGTGTAATGAATGTGTTGGAATAAGAGTTTATCTTAGGCTTGTTGATGAGTCCTTTATTTTGGTTAATTTAGGTTGCTTCTTTAGGGCTTTTTCCTCTCATTGATCCTATTTTTATTATCCTTTTGCTTGCTTTGTCCTTTATTTTGGCTTTCCTCTTTGTACATAGTAGTTTCTTTGTTTTATCTTGTTTTACTCTCTTTTCCCTTGCTTTTTAATGCTTTGTGTTTTATTTTCTTATAGGCTTTCTTTTCTGGTCTGCTGCTAGCTGGTGTGCTGATAAGATTCAGAGGCAAAGTGCTGAAATGATACAAGTCTGGTGGCTGGCGCTCAGGAGCCACATATGGCGCCTCGGGCGCTAGAAGATCAACTCTCGGCCTGACCTTTTAGGGCTAGCGCCCAAGCGCCACACAGGACACCTTGAGGCGCCAGCTCCTCAACTCTCTGTCTGAAACTCCAGAACTTGGCGCCCAGTGTTAGGTCGATCTGGCAAGCGCACCAATCGCACAAGTAATATAGTGATTTGAGAGTAAGAGTATCGTTCCCACGAGGACTAAGCGACTAAGTACCCAAGAAATTTAATTGAATTAGTTGGACGAAGCAATTGGATTGAGGACAACTCTAATGAAGAACTAACAATAAAAGTGAACTATGACAGACAGTAAATTTTTATAGATTTTCTTTTAATGACAGTAAACAATGCAAAAACTGATGAAATAGTCTAATTAAAGCCTAGGGTCACTAATCCCTCTCCTCTATCTTAGAAATTACAAAACCCCTCTCATGCACTCGCAACTTATTCAACTATATAAGTTAATCCTAGGTTATTCTAATAACTTAAAAGAATCCTCCCGAATCTCAATTAAGTTGCTCAACTCCTACGCAATTCCTTGTGTGGGTTAAGCCTAACACAACCAACCTAGCTTTGATTAAACGAGATTAACTAACATTCCTATTAGCTAACAAGCGAAAACACTTAGTAAGGTTCACGCACTCGTCCTTCCTATTCAGTGTTCTACTCTCACCTCCCTCTCCCGAGTTCGAAGACAGCAACAAGCATACATATAGATTGATCAAGTCCATATAACGCAACAATAAAATGGATAGAAAGACTTATATTAATTGAAATAAGGTTGCAAATACATGAGAGAATGTAAAATCTATTCAGGAGTCAAGTTCATAGTAACCCTAGATAGAAAATCTAGCTACTCATAGAAAATAAACAGCAGAAAGCAGAAAAAGAGATGAAGTTGGCCATGAATCTGAGGTGGAATGATGGATTGAGCTCCCCAAGCCTTGAGAATCAGGTTCCCCTTGCTCCTCTCAGCCAAAACGGCGCCCCCCTTCAGTCTCTGAAGCCTTTTATATCAGTGCAGGATCGCGACTACCGCTATAGCGGTAAGTACCCACCGCTATAGCGGTAGGAGGCAGAGAAGAAGGCTTAAAATTGAGTTTTTTAAGGTTTTACCGCTATAGCGGTGAATATCCACCGCTATAGCGGTGGCTGGCAGAGAAGAAGGCATCAAAATCTTTTTTTCAGCAATCCACCGCTATAGCTGTAAATTTTACCGCTATAGCTGTGGGAGACAGCAATTAATTCAGCATTTTCAGAATTTCAGCTCTAGCATTCCATCTTCTAATATGAACTTTTTACCAACTCAACCTACACCAAAAATAGCAAATAAACCCAATAAATTACATAAAAGAATCATGAAATCACTCCATTTATTAAAAGATCAAAGAAAACTCTAAACTACTCAAAATATGAGCTAAGAATTACAAGACAACAAGAAAGAGATCAAAAGAGAGGGTATTTAACATCAAAATGACACTAAATTGAGAACTCAACACCCAGGCCCTACTCAGGGTGCCCCAGGCGCCAACCCCCTTTTTTCCTTTGTTTCTGCTTGGCACCTAGGCGCCCCGGCTCAGACCTGCGAGTCTTCTGCTATATATAGAATTTATGCAAAAGTTTTTGGAATCTTTTGGTTGGAGGTGAAGGGAGCTCTGCTAGGGCAAGGATAGAGGAGATGGGAGACCTCTTCTCTACTGAGTTTGAAGCTTTTCTTCCTTTTTCTCCTTCCTCTTGATCATGTTTTGTTGTGTATTTGTTATGTATTTCTTCCTCTTGTTATAAACTCTAGGGTTTAGGGGATTGATGTATATTGACTTCCTTTGAAGCTTTGTTGTTGAATGCTTAAATATAATTGCTTTTCTAATTATTGGAGTAGCTGTTATTGGTTTATTTCCTTTTACGTGATTTGCAATCATTTAACTTAGATGTATTTGGGGTTTGTATTAATGCTAGACATAACTTGATATAAACATGCCTTTGTAACTTCTACCATGAATTGGGTTAGTCTAGACATAGATAATCTTGTTTGCGTGGTCTTATGAGTTCTTAAACTTCAACTCTGAACCAAATAATTGGACTAAGACATTAGCTAATTGTTTTGGCTAGGAAGATTTGCTTACCAAGACATTGGGTTCAAATAATTTTGTGAACTCGACCAACATTAAAAGGAATTAGTGAATGTATTTAAGCATTCTTTAACGATTCAAAGATTGGTTTGTCTATGAATTAATCGGATTAGGAGTTAAGAAAGTCAATCCCTTACCCGTTATGTTATGGCGTAGTTCTTCATTTAGTGTTTAGTTAATTTCTTGTCATTAGTTTAGTTTACTTTCAGTTAAATCTTTGCATTTTCCTCCGTCCAAATATAACTTGATCTAGCGAAATTGGTAATTGTTGAAAGTCAATCCCTGAGGACGATAACTCTTTCTCATCTTTTTACTACTTGTGCGACCCGATACACTTATCGGGAAATAATACATCACTTGTAGTGATGTGGTGAGGTTCACCATCTGTGTTGGTCACATGCCCTAGAGGAGGTGTGACACTAACAAAAAAAATCATAAACCCTACTAATGACGTACCCCTCCTCTTCACCACATAATCCTTCCACACTATTTGGCCACCTAATGTGGTTTACCAAGCCCTCTATATCATATAGCCTCCCACCCACTAGTAGCCATGGGTCATGAGGCTAGCATCACTTATAAATCCAAGAAATTGATTAACTTATGTAGTTAAAAATTACAATTTTCTCTCCATTGGCTTTAGTTTCCAATTCTTTAGCAAAATTTATTTGTTTTTATTGATTTTCTTGTTGCAATCTAGATTTCTTAATATTTTAATTATTTTACCAATTTCTTGTCTCTTTTGAGTATTTTTGTCTTTGTGTTTTGTGTAGGTATAAATTTGGAAGAAGGCAAGTAAAAATTGAAGATAATTAGTAGTAGCAAAGAACTGGCGCCTAAAGAGCCACGCTTAGCACCCCAGGTATCAAGCCCCTTCCTCTTGGGTATGCCCTAGGCACCAACACCCTAACTCTTTGTAAGGTCGACACCTGAGGCACCACGTCTGGCACCCATGGCACCCAACACTACATTCTTTATTTCCATTTACAATGTGCTCCTAAGATATGCACGTGATAGACGGTATTTAAGTGAAAAATTGCAAAATTATGTCATCTTTTCACTGGAAAACAAAAGGAGGATGACTAAAGCTTATTTGGAGATGAGAGTAATCATTCTACACTGAGTTTGAAGTTCTTTTACTTATTTTTCTTCCAATTGTATCATGAAACTACTAATTCCCATTGTTTTTCTTTGTTTTTATCATGAGTAGTTAATTTCTTTCTCTAAGATTGTTATAAACCGTAATTTGGATTAGGATTCATTTAATTTCTCTAACTTTTATAATTGTTGACATTTTAATACATGTTTACTCATTATTCTTTTAATGCTTTCTTTTAAATTGATCGATTATTGGAATGATTGGTTGTTTTTACTGAACTTGGGAGAGAGAAGTAAAAACGAGGCTTAAGAATGAGTAACAAAGTCCTTTAACCATAGAATCTCAAGGGAATTGATAGGTTAATGTTTTAGAAATATAATCATTAGCCTCAAAAAATCATATTAAAGCTTCTACATTAATGGACCCTTAGTTTTGTACAAGGAATTATGGAACGTTAGGCTTAAGTTTAGTAGTGATTTGGAAGGATTTTTCTAAAACGTCAAGCACCTTAAGTTAGAATGTATGGCCGGTGAAACAGAGAGAGAAAAAGAGAGAGAGAGAGAGAGAGAGAATCAATCCTACAATAAAAAAGGGTATTAGCCTTCCTAGGTTTTTAATCATGACATCCTTATTTTGTTTTACTGTAGGTACTACTATTACCATCTTTTTGCTGTCAAATTGAGTTAATTTTTTAGCTTTAGAGCTATGATCAATTCAAAGAACTACCTAAATAGCATTTTATCTTGGTGTCCTGAGTACTTGACTCCTTCAATCCATGTGTAATGATATTTTTTCTCACTCTTTATTACTTGAACAATTGGTATATTTGTCGAGTCAACATCAATCACCTAACCTCTCCTAGTTGAGGTTTCCAATTCAAGACGTGCCAAGGGTTATAGGACTATTGTATAGCACCAATTGTTCCTGAAAGAGCCCAATAGTCACCACCACAGTCCCTTTGCGAGGCCTTTGTTTTGGTATTAAACTTATTTTCAACCTTAGCTTTGAAGATTTTGAATATTGAAGGAGCTTTAGACTTATTTCTAATCATGTAAACCTAGGTATATCTTGAAAAGGGAATAGTGAAAGTGATATAATAATGATACCCATTTGATGAAGTGATAGGAGAGGGACCCCATACATTTAAGTGAATGAGTGGATGAGGTTTGGTATAAACAATAGCAGAATCTTTGAAAGGCAATTTATGAGATTTACCAAAGGAACAAGGTGAACAAAGACATAATCCTTTATTGCTTGTGACAAGATTAAATTTTTGAAGAACCTGATTTACATCCTTGAAGAGGCATGGCCTAATCTGTTATGCCAAGTTGAAAAATCAGAAATACAAGAAGATTTTGTAGACTGAAAGGCTGAGATCTTTTAAGAATTTGAGTGTTGAAGAATCTTGTAAATGTCAAACATATACCAAGCCATCTTTAACACTTCCTTTAAGCAGAACTTCATGTGTTTCCTGACATTTCACATAGCAAGAGTTAGCATGCAATTCAACAGTGATAGGAATATCTTTTGTAAGTTTTGAAATGATGATAGGAACAAAGTTGAAGAAATGTATTATTAGCTTAGTCAGCAACTTAGAAGCTTAGTCAGCACATTAGTTTTATATCAGTTACTATAATTAAATTAGTTATTTTCAGTTAAAGCTGTTAGTTAAGTTCTTTTATGTACATATCCGGCTATATATACTTGAACACTAAGTGTAACAATTTTTATGAGAATATATAGAATATTTTCTCATACTTGCTTCTGTAACATGGTATTAGAGCCTCTCGATCTTTGAGGCTTTTTTTTTTCTCTATTCGTTAATAGAGCTAGTTATGCTCTATTTTCTAAAGCTATGTTTTACTCTACATAGTTCTTTTCATCTACTCATCTTTTTTTTCTTGACGAGTTCTCCATTGAATTTCATGAATGGTGAACAATACTAGTTCTCAAGGAGAACAGCCAAATCAAACAGAAACCACAGTAGAAAATAATCATTTTCATCTTAGCAACAATGATCACCCGAGGATTACAATTGTCACTGCACTACTCACCGAAAACAATTAACTTACTTGGAGCATGTCCATTCAAATATCTTTGGGAGCCAAAGACAAGTTTGGTTTTATCGACGATACAGTTGAAAGACCGAGCGAATCTAGTAGCGTTTTTCAAAAATGGTGGAAAGTGGATTTTATGGTCCAATCATGGATATTGGGCTCACTTTCTAAAGAACTTGTCAAGACTTTCATTTATTGCTCCATAGCTCAGATACTCTGGGAAGAACTCAAGGAAAGATTCGGGGAGGGTAACGAACCTTAGATCTATAAGATCCAGAGGGAGATTTTGTCGATTCAATGGGGAAATAGTAACCTAGCGGGATATTTCAATAAGGTCAAAAAGCCATGGGATGATCTTAGCAGACTAAGACCTTTTCCTTCGTGTAAATTCAAAAACTGTCGTTGTGGATTATCCAAGTTGGTTGATATGGATTCCTCGATGAAGACTGTGTAGTTCTTGATGGGCTTGAATGAAGGCTTCAAAGCTGCCAAGAATCAGGTATTGATGCTAAATCCCCTTCCAAACACTAATAGAGTTTATTCCATGCTGCAAAATGTTGAGTCTCAGAAAATAGGTTGCAAGAATTTTGAAGAAACACTGGAAGTCAGTGCCATGGCTGTAAGAACACCAAATAACAGTAAAAATAAAAACAATTTTAAGAAAAAGGATTCAAAAAGAAAGGAGGACAGATTTTGCGAGCATTGCAATGTGCAGGGTCATTTAAAGGAGAATTGTTTTAAAATAACCAGTTATCCAGATTGGTATATTGACTTGTTGAAGACTAAGAAGGATAAGAAAAATACAAGACAAGTCAATATATCAGAGGCTGTAATTGATCAAGAGAAAACATCTGGTGCTTGACAATAGGATTGAATGGCAGATTTAGTCAAGCAGGAGGTTGCTAAGGTACTTAAAGCAACACATGCTAATAAAGAAGGCAGCAGTAGCATGAATTTCATCCATACCCCTAAATACGCAGGTATAGCAAGTTTTTCAAAGAGTAGAGGAGTAAGAGAAACATCCTAGATAGTTGATATAGGGCTTCAAGCTATATTTGCATTAATCCTGATTTCTTTGAAAATTTAACCCCTTTGAAAACACCTATATCTATGAATCTTCCTAATGGCAATGTTGTTAAAGTAACCGAAACTGGTACAGTTTTATTCAGTGCTCTAAGATTGGTAGAAACATTATTTCTTCCCAATTTTACTCACAATTTGTTATCAGTAAACAAACTTACTCTTTCTAATCCTATTTCTTGTCTCTTCTTTCCAAATTTTTGCTTGTTATAGGACCTGAAGAATGAGAAACCTCTAGCTGGGGGGAGAGTAGTAGATCATCTATACTACTTACAACAATCTTCCTTTTCTGATGAAATCATTGAAAAGTTCAACAATAAATTTTTTTTGCAACAATGTATTGATGACAGCTTATTATATAGATCTGTTTTATTTCCTAAAATTTGCAATGTAATTTATGCTACTAATTTGTATCTATGGCACTCCAGATTAGGTCATCCTAATGACCAAATAATAAAGCATTTGCCATTTGAAACAAAAACTGAACACTTGTCTCGTGATATTTGTCATTTATCAAAACAGACTAGACAATCTTTTCCCTATAGTTTTATTCAATCCACTTCAGCTTTTGAATTGTTACACAAACATATGGGGCCCTTACAATACACCTACCATCACAAGAGCTACTTATTTTTTCACAATAGTAGACGATTTTACTCGGGCTACATGGACTTACTTAATGGCATACAAAAGTCAAGCCATTCCCATACTTGAAAAATTCCTACACCTTATACAAAATCAATTTCATACTACTGCAAAAACTATCCGAACAGATAACGGCCGAGAATTTCTAAGCAACTCTTGCCAAACTTGCTAATCTTGGGATTTTACACTGACAATCTTGTCCATACACTCCACAATAAAATGGAGTGGTCGAGAGAAAACATAGACACTTACTCCAAACTACTGGAGCAATTCTTTTTCAATCCGGAATGCCTAAAGAATTTTGGGGGGATGCCTTATTGCATGCAACCTACTTGATAAACAGAACTCCAACAAAATTGTTGTCATGGAAAACACCCTATGAGTTGTTATTTGGCAAACCTCCAGAATATGATACCTTGTGAATTTTTGGATGTTTATGCTTTGCCACAAACACCCACCCACATAAGGACAAACTAGAACCTAGAGCAAAAGCTTGCGTTTTTCTCGATTTTCAAACTGGTTTTAAAGCTTTCAAAATATATGAGCTGGATACTAAAAAAATTATTGTGTCCTGAGACTTAATTTTGCATGAAACTAAATTTCCTTTCCTTTCCTCCCAAACTAGCCAATATGATTCTGCTGCTTCATCTTTGCCTATATTTTTGACCTGCAAGACTCTATTTCTCCTTGTACATCTAACTTGTGAAGGAAATTTTTCAAATCATGATACTATTCCCTCATTTATAGTAGACTCTTCTTACTCTTCAGGAACTATTCCTAATCCAGGTATTATCCCTTTCATTTCTCCTATTCATTCCATTGCTAGATGTAGTGATAGAAATCGCAAACAACCTTCTTGGATGTCTGATTTCTTTGTTAACCAAGTTTCAGCTATTAATTTGTCTTCTTCCTCCTCTTCCTTATTTTTGCCTTCATCTTTTGAATTTTCTATTGTTCACATCAATTTTGTTGAGAAGCTATTAGGACTTACAGAACCCCAAACTTATACTGAAGCCAGTAAATCTCCTAAGTAGGTTGAAGCTATGAATTCTGAGTTAGAAGCTCTTGAACAGAATTAAACTTGGGAATTAACTTCTTTGCCCAAGAATAAGAAACCCATTGGTTCAAAATGAGTGTACAAAATAAAGCTCAAAGCGGATGGATCGGTAGAAAGGTTTAAGGCTCGATTAGTGGTGTAATATCCCAAGAATTTTTATGAATATTTAAAGTCTGATTTGAAGTTTAGTGAAAAATTTAATTATGTGGAAAATTTTCTTTTTGAATTAGTGAAGAAAATGTGGAAATAGAAATTTTTATTTTTAATTTAGGAAATTTTTACAAATTCTCAAGGACATGTGGGGAAGAGAAAGGCATGGCGCCCAGGCGCCGGGCATGGGTGGCGCCCAGGCGCCAGGTGTGTCGGAAAACCTTAGCTCATTTTCAATCGGCCATAACTTCTTCATCCGGACTCCGTTTTGGGCAAACTTTATATCGTTGGAAAGTTCTTTGAGTCTAGTTTCCAATGGTATAAGTTTCATTTAGATATTCATTACCGATTAGGAGTTATGACTTAAGATGTGAGTAAAGGTCGAGAGTAGTGGTAGGAAATTTCTCTATTTCGTAACCCTAATGTTTTTGTCTGGTTACAATAGGAATGGTCAAGGTGCAAAGTGGGAGTGCCGAGAGCGTGAAATCCAGGTGAGTGGGTTAATACTTGCTATGATTAAATATCTGTTATTGACTTTTTGCATCATAGTGGAAATATGTTGTATATCCAAGTTTGAAGAGGATGATGTGGAACGATGAGGCATAAACAATTGTGGAACGTGTCTGGTAATGTATATAATTATATTTTCTTATTTTCCCATGAATGGAGGTTATATAATGGATTGTGAATGGCATGTGAACTGAGTTGAATAATTGTTCTATATTATGGGTTATGTTGTATACATGCTATGTTGCTGGAACCACATTTATTATGTTGTGGCTTGAATTGTAAATGACTGAGTTGTGTATGTGGCTCAAGATTATGATTGAGGATGTTTTTATATATGATTGTGATTGTGTTTGACTGGAAAGGAAAGGCATGGTGGTGCACCCCATGGAGAAATTTATGTGAAGTTATAAGGGTGGAGATTATAAATGGAGCGATAAGGGTGGATGCGGCAGGGGCCGCGGGCAACGATCCAGAGGTATTCTGGACGACCCGGTTGGTACGGGAAATTTGTGTGAAATTGATTTCACCGATTGTTGTTGTGAACTTTTGAATTATGTTGAAATGTATTTGATTTATTTGGATATTGTCGTGAAGTACTACGAATAATATCATATCATATGATGATTGATTTACGTATGATTGCTGCATGTTATCATTATGATGTATGATATTTTTTTGTCATAATGTTGTGTTATCTACTCACTGGGCACGTGGTTTGCTCATACCCCTCTTATTGATATTTTTTTTCAGAGTTGACAGCTGAAGGTAAATATCGGAACAAGGAATTATGGATCCTTAGTCCATGATTACCTTTTCATTTGTTCAGGATAAAGGTATAATAGTTAAGTTTTATTCTAAGTTGTATAAATCTAGAAATCTCTGTAATCGGGTAGGTTCATTCACTGATGTAATGTGAGTAATTGTAGTATGTATAAAGAACTCGTTTTGGTTGCATGAAAAAGAATTGTATGATTTTTAAGAGAAAGATAGGCTTACGGAGGTGAAATGAAATTCACTTTCCGTGCCGGTCACGTGCTCAAATTTTGGGACGTGACAAGTTGGTATCAGAGGTTTGGGATTAGGTCTCCTACCGATTACAGAGTAAGGTAACCTTAGTGGGATCTCCTCTATCGTGGTGAACCCGGGCACGACTATAGAGAGATGGCTCCACTGAAGGTCCTGTAGGATGTTTTCATTTCCTTTTCCTCCAAGACTTGTCTTTTCTTATGAATTATGTTTTTAGTTTTAGTTTTAGAGAGTTATGGCTATACTTTTGAACTCGGTAAGGGAAAGGTTATTATTTGTTTTGATTCCGTTGCTGTCGGATCAAATTGTATGTATGGGGCTTTATATGTTAAATTCATGATTGATTTTGTGTGACTGATTTATTTTATCTTTCTTAATTTTATTATTACTATTTTTGGAGTACCATCCCATAAAAGAAACCACTGGCATTAAAAGCAGAAGGATTACATTGCAAAAAAAAAAAAACAATTACTCATGCATGAGTAATCTAAAAGCGAGGTGGTCTCGGATTAGGAGGGTTGTACTGTATCATCACCCCTCGACCATTCCTTGGAGCGAGAGATAGAGCAATATCGCGGAGGGTAGTGTAAATCCCATTCATACAATCAACACTTCTTTGTTGTTGATTGCAGAAGCACTGGGTAGACCAATAGAAGAACCTGTCTATTCTTGAAGTCATTTCTGCATGATTGCGTTTAGTTAACTTCTCTAGGTTTTCTATCATCTTTTTCAGATTTTTGACCTCCTGCTCTAGACAGGCGATTTTGTCCTCCGAGGTATGGCCCGTGCTAGTCTCCTCAGCTTCCTCGATCTTCTTCATTTTCTTCTCCTTCTGCTTCTCTGGAGACCCCTCAAAAGGTCTTTTGCCCTTGTCTTTGCCCAGACTTAAGTTTAAGTCGAGCTCTTCTCTCCTGGCATCCACTGTGAGATCAATGTACTTCCTTGTGGCCATGATTTGGAAAATTTAGAAATTTATGTCGAAGTATGAGAAGAGAGGAATGCTGAGAAGTTGTAGGCTTAGAGATGATTACTCTTTGTGGTGTGGTAACTGAGAACGTTGGGATAGTTCTTATAGAGGAAAAATTTGAACTCAGAGACAAAGAAGATATCTCTTCGCCGCACCCTATACGCTTAACCTATGGATTTCTGCAAGCTGGAAGCTAGGAGTCTAGGGTAGGCATGCACACCAACAACGCGTCGCATTAATGGCAAAACCACGAAAGTCAATATTCGGTGGATTTGCGGCCGATTTACACTTGGTTTTTCCATTTCTCTCGTTGGCATTTTCTGAAATTGAAGGAAGTCGACAATGTAGCCATTACAGAGTGTCTTGGATGTTTTCACGATGAACTAAAATGTATTTCTATGCTTTCTTGTATTGTTCTTGAAAGCCTTCAGTTAAGTATAATATACATGATTGATTGAATTATACTGTGATTATATGTATCTAAATACATATGATATGTATGTATGTTATTCATGCATAGAGAGTGAAGGTTATTTGTTATGGCCAGGAATAATATGTAATGATTCTACATACATTCAGAGAATGAGAAGTCTGAAATTTAAAAGAACTTGAATAGATGAAAATATATATAGATAATGATGTATCTCTATGTTTATACATATATACATATATGCTCGTAGAGGCAAGTGAAAGGTAAAAATTTTTCTCTCACTTTATGGAACGCTTGATGTGTAGATGTGAGAAGTTTTTATTTTAATATGTATGTTTGAAAATGTGTAAGCTTAGGGCAAAGCCACGGATTAGAAACCTAGATAAGGCTAGTATGAAGCTACCCGTTCATGGAGTAATATCTCGATTTAGAATTATTGGATAAGACAAATACAGAGTTAAGAAGCCATAAATTGAAGCGGCGATTAGTTTAATAATTTGAGCAAGAGTCAAAAGTTAGCCGAAATTTTTGAGGAAATCTTTTGTATTAGATTATATTTTGTTATTTTCTGGCATGCTTATCTGAGACCGTTGGCATTGCGTCGGATAAGGTCTGTAGGTCATCTTTAGAGTATGATGTAAAGGTTTTGTAGCCCTAAATTTCGTCTATATATAATGGATGCCCCATTACGCTGCTCACTACACTAAAAGTTTATATCTATAAGCTTTCTAGCATCAAACTTCTCCTTCTGTACAACCTTTATAGCTCAGAAAAATATGGCCGGCAATAAATCTTTCAATTTAAATTTTGAGGCTGGCAAGGTAGAGCTGGATCTAAATCTTAGCCTGGAGAATTATAAGAATAAGAGATCCATGGAAGAGTCACCAGAGGCTAAGAAAAGAAAAAGGGATGTAGTAGAGTTAGAGGATGTTAGCACAGCAACATCTTCTAATAATGAGCTTGCGCTTATGAGACAAAAGATGGAGGACTTGGAAAGACTGATAAACCGCCACTTTGAGGACCAGGGGAGATTGATAAATCGTCTCTTTACAGAACAAGAGAAGCTTTTGAACCGTCATTTTAGGGAATTGGCGAATAGAGTTGATAGACATTCGATGTTTGCAACTCAAAATTTTCGTGACCAACAAGCGAGATGTATTGACTGTATGAATGGAGTGACTTCTGCACTTCGCCAAATTTCCCAGACGTTTCCTCCAGAAACTCTTTCTAGGCTGCAACGATTAACTTCCTCCTTAAGGTCTGAAGCACCTTCTTCTTCTAGACCTGGAGCATCTTCTGCATTTCAAAAGCCTCCTCGTTCTTAATTTATCTTTTCTTTTGTTTGTACCTAAAGCTGATGTTTGATCTAATGTTTAAGTATTAAAATTATCTGTTTTGTAAATCAAGTTCAGCTTGTTGCCTGTAACTTATGTATTAGAAATAAAAATATGTTGAACTTGTTATATTTTGTACTTGATTGTGAAAATTCTAAGAGAGAGAATGAGATATAAACAAAATATTGGCATTTGCTTCAATCTTGAGGTAAGTTTTGAATTCGGAGGACCGAATTCTTTTAAGGGGGGAAGAATGTAATATCCCAAGAATTTTTATGAATATTTAAAGTCTGATTTGAAGTTTAGTGAAAAATTTAATTATGTGGAAAATTTTCTTTTTGAATTAGTGAAGAAAATGTGGAAATAGAAATTTTTATTTTTAATTTAGGAAATTTTTACAAATTCTCAAGGACATGTGGGGAAGAGAAAGGCATGGCGCCCAGGCGCCGGGCATGGGTGGCGCCCAGGCGCCAGGTGTGTCGGAAAACCTTAGCTCATTTTCAATCGGCCATAACTTCTTCATCCGGACTCCGTTTTGGGCAAACTTTATATCGTTGGAAAGTTCTTTGAGTCTAGTTTCCAATGGTATAAGTTTCATTTAGATATTCATTACCGATTAGGAGTTATGACTTAAGATGTGAGTAAAGGTCGAGAGTAGTGGTAGGAAATTTCTCTATTTCGTAACCCTAATGTTTTTGTCTGGTTACAATAGGAATGGTCAAGGTGCAAAGTGGGAGTGCCGAGAGCGTGAAATCCAGGTGAGTGGGTTAATACTTGCTATGATTAAATATCTGTTATTGACTTTTTGCATCATAGTGGAAATATGTTGTATATCCAAGTTTGAAGAGGATGATGTGGAACGATGAGGCATAAACAATTGTGGAACGTGTCTGGTAATGTATATAATTATATTTTCTTATTTTCCCATGAATGGAGGTTATATAATGGATTGTGAATGGCATGTGAACTGAGTTGAATAATTGTTCTATATTATGGGTTATGTTGTATACATGCTATGTTGCTGGAACCACATTTATTATGTTGTGGCTTGAATTGTAAATGACTGAGTTGTGTATGTGGCTCAAGATTATGATTGAGGATGTTTTTATATATGATTGTGATTGTGTTTGACTGGAAAGGAAAGGCATGGTGGTGCACCCCATGGAGAAATTTATGTGAAGTTATAAGGGTGGAGATTATAAATGGAGCGATAAGGGTGGATGCGGCAGGGGCCGCGGGCAACGATCCAGAGGTATTCTGGACGACCCGGTTGGTACGGGAAATTTGTGTGAAATTGATTTCACCGATTGTTGTTGTGAACTTTTGAATTATGTTGAAATGTATTTGATTTATTTGGATATTGTCGTGAAGTACTACGAATAATATCATATCATATGATGATTGATTTACGTATGATTGCTGCATGTTATCATTATGATGTATGATATTTTTTTGTCATAATGTTGTGTTATCTACTCACTGGGCACGTGGTTTGCTCATACCCCTCTTATTGATATTTTTTTTCAGAGTTGACAGCTGAAGGTAAATATCGGAACAAGGAATTATGGATCCTTAGTCCATGATTACCTTTTCATTTGTTCAGGATAAAGGTATAATAGTTAAGTTTTATTCTAAGTTGTATAAATCTAGAAATCTCTGTAATCGGGTAGGTTCATTCACTGATGTAATGTGAGTAATTGTAGTATGTATAAAGAACTCGTTTTGGTTGCATGAAAAAGAATTGTATGATTTTTAAGAGAAAGATAGGCTTACGGAGGTGAAATGAAATTCACTTTCCGTGCCGGTCACGTGCTCAAATTTTGGGACGTGACAAGTGGCCAAGGGGTATAATCAAGTTCAAGGTGTGGATTACATTGAGAGTTTCTCTCTAATGGTGAAGAATGTCACAGTCAAACTAAAATTTTCCATTGTAACAGCAAAGGGATAGTTGTTACATCAAATTGATGTAAATAATGCATTTCTTCATAATTTCTTAGATGAAGAAGTGTATATAACTCCACTAGAAGGGTATCATAAAGCAGAGAAGGGACAAGTCTGCTGTCTGAAATGTTCTCTATATGGCCTGAAACAGGCTTCTTGATAGTGGAATGAAGAGTTTACAAAGCACCTTTGTCTTTTTGGGTTTGTTTAGTTCTAGGTAGATTAGTGCTTATTTACTTGTAATTCTTCCAAGGGATCTTTAATATTGATTGTGTATGTTGATGACTTGCTGATTACTCGTACCTCTAAAGCATTAATTCATGAACTTAAAAATTCATTACACGGAGCTTTCACTATTAAAGACATCAGATTTGCCAAGTATTTCCTTGGTCTTGAAATTTCTAGATCTCCTACTGGTATTTTCATTAACCAAAGGAAATACATTTATGATCTAGTGAAAGATACTGGGTTGAAGCTTGCGAAGTCAGTTCAAATACCTTTACCAAAAGGTTTGCATTTACAGTTGAGTGAAGGTGATTCTTTGGAAGATCCTTCTCAATACAGAAGGTTAGTTGGACAGCTACTGTACCTTGGCTTCACATGACTAAATATCATGTACTTTGTACATCTGTTAAGTCAATTTGTACAGCCGTACTGGATAGCTGCATTACATGTCGTGCGTTATCTCAAGTCTACATGCGATAAAGGCTTATTCTTTTTGGCTTCAGATTCATTGGTTTTAACAGCTTATTGTGATGCAAACTGGGCTGCATGTAGAGATTCCAGGAAGTCCATCACAGATTTTTACATTTTCTTAGGCTCATTGCCTATCTCCTGGAAGTCTAAGAAACAAGCAATGGCTTCTCGATCATCAGCAGAGGCTGAGTACCGGAGTTCGGCTGCAACTGTTTGCGAACTCCAGTGGATTATGTATCTCATGCGTGATCTCAATATTCCTCCTCCATTGCCCGTTCGTCTTTATTGTGATAGCTTAGCATCCATTCATATCTCTAGTAACGCAGTGTTCCATGAGAGAACAAAGCATTTAGAAATTGATTGCCATTTGGTTTGTGTGAAATACAAGGAAGGACTTATCTAGTTAATTCATGTATTAAGCAAAGATCAAGTAGCTGATATGTTCACGAAACCATTAACTGCTCCTCTATTCTGTCATTTTTTTGCCAAGTTGGGCTTGGTTCAAATTACCAATGCTCCAACTTTTTTTTGTGGGGGGGGGGGGGAGGGTGAAGAAATGTATTATTAGCTTAGTCAGCAACTTAGAAGCTTAGTCAACACATTTGTTTTATATCAGTTACTGTAGTTAAATTAGTTAGTTTAAGTTAGAGTTGTTAGTTAAGTTCTTTTATGTACATATCCGGCTCTATATACTTGAACACTAAGTGTAATAATTTTTACGAGAATATACAGAATATTTTCTCATACTTGCTTCTGTAACAAAAGTATCATCAAGCTTTCTTGTGAGTTAAGTCAAGTTAACTGTTTACTTGCATCAAGGTTGTCCTTTCTATTGGTAGGATTTACGGTGTCATTGTCTTTGACACCAAAAACATTGTTATAGACGGCAGAGAACACAGTAAAAATACAAGAGGAGGGTCATTGGAATCACTTCCTATTCTCATTTGGTTCACTATTTTCATGTCATTATCTAAGCACCGACTGTATATGTGAGCGGATTGCTTGTCATATCTCAATTCTTATTCCTATTTGGTTCCTTGTGCCCACAATCTTCACTCTCTTAGGAGTCAACGGCTGTTTTGTGGTGAAAGATAAAGAAAGCAAGAGGCCGACTCTTGGGACTCTCAATTTTTGAAGCCCTTCGCCCAGGTAATCCTCCCTCTTCTACTCTTCTTTAACTAAACACCACATATAGGCAGAGAATTTACTTCTCATGACCTACGGGTATCAAAGGAAATAGTAATCGTTATTAATCTGCTTAGGTGATTAGCTTTACCATAGTTTGGTTTGCTCTTTCAGTCCTCATGTGCTTAGCTCAAATTTTGAACTATTTGATATTTCAATTGAAAGATGAAACTCTCCTGTCACTGTCATCCTTTCAAGACCTTTAATTCAACCGTTCATGACTATCACGTTTTTATGATACTTAGTTTTGGATATGTAGGTCTGTTATCATAGTTTCTCTCATCTAATACTATGTTGAGCATGTCGTTGGAGAAGAATTCAGTGCTGAAAGGGATGAACGAAGTGCCATGCAAGATTTCTTTCTTAGATTTGCCTGAACCAATTATGGAACGCATTCTTGAGTTCTTTTCACCTGCTGAATTGTGCATCATGGCACAGGTGTCCTCTTCCTTGAAAGTCAGATGCAGAAGTGATCGTCTATGGGAAAAGCACATAAAACATAAATGGGGTAAAGTAATTGGTGATGCTGCTTATCAAGAGTGGAAATGGCATATAGCATCAAGAGAGACAGGAAACGCCTTCAATCAAAATGTTCAAAATGGATCGCTGGGATCATTCACTGGTGCTTGGCCCATTCTCTGTATTAGATCTTTTTTAGAAAATTGCACGCTGCCTGGTAATTCACTGTCAGAATGTTCAATGATGGCTTGGTATATCTGTCTTGAGAAAGGGAAGTTTTGGTTTCCTGCTCAAGTCTATAGGGTAATTGCCATAACCAAAGTATCGGAAATGAAACTTATATTTTATTCTAAAGCCATTTGTTTCATGTTAGCATAATTGTTTGTTGCAGAGTGGTGGCTTAATGCTATATTGTTATGATGCCCTCCTAAGCTATGATTCTCAAACTGGCATGTTTAAGGCCAGGTATTGCAAGTATTATTTGCTTCTCAGTAACATGACTGTCTGTCCAGTTGCTGCAACTTGTGATCTCCAAAGTCTGTGAAACCTTCGTTGAACTTGAAACCACGGCTAATCTTTCAGGTACCCGTATTCTGGGTGGCGATTGATTGAACAGAATATTCAGTGGGAAAGGTTGAGAGCAGCTCCAGCTCAGAATCCACATGTTCTTCATGTCTCTGATTGTTTAAATGACTTAAAACCTGGGGATCACATAGAGGTCCAGTGGAGATCACTCAGAGAACTGCCTTATGGTACTATGTCTTTGTCCTGTCGCTATTATGGGTCTGGTTCGTTTAAGAGAAAAAAGAAAAAGTTTCTTCCTCCATGTTTCATCAAATATTTATTTCAACTAACTGCAGTACACATTCACAATACCATCAAGTTTTGCTTTATCTTTTATATTTATTTCACTATTTTATGCTTTATCTTATTTATGTCCTGAATATTCTATATGATTGGTGATATAGGTATGGTATCAACTTGCATTTCATAACTTTTGATTAATCTCTTGTAGATTGGTGGTACGCTATTATCGGTCACTTGGAATCATGTAAAGAGGATAATCACTGCCATTGTCACTTGAGTGGTGAGAAATGTTTTTGGCCTAATTATGATGTCCGTTGACTTTGCATGATAAAGATTATCTCTCTGTCCCCCCCCCCCTTCTGGTTGCTGTCAAGTTATTTTTTCTTGCGTATTCTGAAAGAAAAACACCATAATTAGATCAAATGCTTGAATATACTGCTAAAAAAAATCTATTTTCCCCTTGAGAACTTCTTGTTTTGAATTAAAACTGATAAATAAAATGAAACACAACACAATCACTACATCATATGAATTAACGTGAAAATTCTAAAAGCAGAAGAAAAAAAACCATGAACATTGTCAAAAGACAACAAGAGAAAACATAATATGAAGATTTTTACAACACAATTTTCTCTCAATTAGCATCCCAGATCAGAATTTCACCAACACTCTTCAAAGTAAATATCTAACTAACAACTCTCAACGATATAAAATGAGGATAGAGGAAGAATTTAGAGATTCAAATGCAAGTTCAAATGTTTTGACTTGGTACAATTTGAAACAAAGACCTTGGATTCTTTATACAAGTCTTAAACCGACTTTCCCATGGTTTCTTAGCAATTTGGGACTTTATTTTCAATCAATTCCAATATATTCTGGTTCTACTTTGACCACACTGAGAAACAAGAAACTGCACTTTATTTATAAAGACATAATATACTTGATCATGTTCTATAACATTCTGTATGATTCCTCTGTTTAACGTCTTATAAACATTAATGATACCTCTTTTCTCGACAAGGCTGTCACAAAGAAATGTTTCTTTGATAAATAAAATGGGAATGCCAAAAGATTATAGACCCCAAGTTGTTGAAATGTGGCAGCTTCATGATGTTAAAAATCCATAGACAAATGACATGCTGTGTTGTTGTTGCTGAGAAGCAGATTCGTTGATGATAGAGTTCAGACAGTATTCTCCTGGTTCCCGGTATAGACGAACTTTGCTAAGGAGAAAGAACCAAGGGGAACAAGTAGTTGGAGGAGGTGGCTTTTATGGAGGAATCAGAGAGCTTCGAAGTGACGAAATTGAGAGGTGGAAACAGCTTTGGCCCACTATAATTCACTGAGACTTGAGGGCTAAACAACTAATTAAGACTGGAATGATGGCATATCAGTGTAATATTTTCGTGTTCCACACGATTTGTATGAATCCCAGAGTTGGACATGCTTGTTAAAAAATGCGTAGATGATTCAGTAGAATCTAAAGCACAATAATCCCCTAGTAATAAATGTTACTTGCATATTTCTGACTAGTTTAAATTCCTCTCATCTCATTGTTGTATTGAGTTAGAATGGAAAGTCCCTTCGGAAATATATTTGAAGACCATCCCAGAATTTTAAATCTGAGATGGCTTTTGGCATATATGAGTATTGTTTATGACATAATTTCTTAAGACTTTGTAAAGCGTTATAATGAATAATTGGAGTTTCACACACACACACACACAAACACACTTATGACTTATAAAGTGTGCATATTATAATTTCTTTCATATTCAATCTTTTTATAATTAAATTATGACTCTATTAATTTTTTAGTTCTTGTGTGAATTGACTGTTTAGTTCCTTAAAGTTTAATTCATACAATTTATTTTTTAAATGTTACAAATTAGATTTTGAAAAAAAAAAAAGAGTAAATACACAATTTAGTTTATATAAAAAGATTAAATTGTATTGAGTCAATATAATTTTTAAGAGTTAACTTAAAAATTTTAAGACTAAATTACACTCTAATTTTTTGTAAGATTTTAAAATTACGCTGTCATTTTCTATAACTTTGAAATTGTTTCACATTAGGCCAATCTTATATTTTCTATTCAAAGTGATTTATTACAATTTGTTTTTCGGTATTGAATAACTTAATACCACATATTATTTTGGGCTACAATACCATTCATTAATCTAAATACGTATTTGAAACCTTTCTTACAAGAAAATAAAATACTTGTAACATCTTATTTTGGTTTAATAGTAAACACAAATGTTATCATAATATGTAAAAATTAATGTTGTTTTTGTTAATAAATAAAGAACTAAAGCTACAAAGAATAGGAGGGAATGTATATTTTGAAAGTAGAGTTGAGAGCAGTGTATTTGGACGTAGACTGGCTCGGAGGGTCGACCTGGGACCTGACAACCCATTTCATAGTTTGGGACCGGTCTGTAGGTGGATTGGTTGTAACTCGATCGATCCGGTAAGTTCACAACTAGCCTGACCACCTAAATGACCTGGTGCTTTTTTTTGTTCAAGTTTGTTTAAAATATTAAATTAAAATGTACACTTATCAAGAGTCGAACTCAGTCCCTCACGTTTAAACCATATATTAAACTGGCCGGTTGGCACGAAAACGAATGACCATTCAGCCTTGAACAAGTCAATCGTTTTCAGGCACATTTGATTTCAAAATTTGTAAGCATGACAAATAAGGTTCGAATCTACAAACGCAGGGTCATTCAAAGGTAAAAATTAGGCTAAAGAAAAAGTAAAATGAGTTAAACCTTAGAATCTTAAGAGAATTAATAAGTTAATGTTATAGAAATATAATCATTAACATCATAAAATCATATTAAGACTTGCACATTAATGGAACCTGAGTTTTGCACAAGGAATTATGAAACTTAGGTTTAAGTTTAGTTGTAACTTGGAAAGATTCTTCTAAAAATTCAAGTACCTTAGGTTAACATATATTGCAGGCGAAATTAAGAGTGAGAGAGACAGATACAATCCTCTGAAAAACAAGAGAAGATTAGCCTTCCTAGGTTTTTAATCTTGACATCCTTATTTTGTTTTATTGTAGGTACTCCTATTACCATCTTTTTAATGTCAAATTGAGTTAATTTTTTAGCTTAAGAGCTACGTTCATTTCAAAAAACTGTCTAAATAACATTTTATCTTGGTTTGTTAAGTAATTGACTCCATCAATTCTTGTGAGACAATACATTTTCTCACTCTTTATTACTTGAACAATAGGTATATTTGTCGAGTCAACAGCAATCACCTTAAGGTTTCCAAATCAAGACGTGCCAAGGGCTATAGGACTATTGTAGCACCAATTGTTCCCGAAAGAGCCCTATAGTCACCACCTTAGTCACTTTGCAAGGCCTTTGTTTTGGTCTCAAACTGATTTTCAACCATAGCTTTGAAGATTTTGAAAATTGGAGGAGCTTTAGATTTATTTCTAATCATGTAAACCTAGGGGTATCTAGAAAAGGAGACAGTGAAAGTGATATAATAATGATACCCATTTGATGAAGTGATAGGATAGGGACCCCCTACATCTGATTGAATGAGTAGAATGGGTTTGGTATAAACAATAGCAGACTCTTTGGAAGGCAATATATGAGATTTACCAAAGGAACAAATGAACAAGCACAGAGGATTTTTTATTGCTAGTAACAAGATTAAATTTTTGAAGAACTTGATTTACAACCTTGAAGAGGCATGGCCTAATCTGTTATGCCAAGTTGAAAAATCAGAAATGCAACAAGATTTTGCAGAATGAAAGGTTGAGATATTTTGAGAATTTGAATGTTGAAGAATCTTGCAATTGTCAAACACATACAAGCCATCTTTATCACTTCGTTTATGCAGAACTTTCTGTGTTTCCTGACATTTCACATAGCAAGAGTTAGCATGAAATTCAACAGTGACAGGATTATCTTCTGTAAGTTTTGAAATGACGATAGGAACAAAGTATCGTCAAGCTTTCTTGTGAGTTGTGTCAAGTTAATTGTTTACTTGCGTCAAGGTTGTCCTTTCTATTGGTAGGATTTATGCTGTCACTGTCTTTGACACCAAAAACATTGTTATAGACGGCAGAGAACATGTACAGTAAAAATATAAGAGGAGGGTGATTGGAATCACTTCCTATTCTCATTTGCTTCACTATTTTCATGTCATTTTCTAAGCACCGACTTTAGCTCATTTCTTATTCCTATTTGGTTCCTTTTGACCACAATCTTAACTCTCTTAGGAGTCAATGGCTGTTTTGTGGTGAAAAGATAAAGAAAGCAAGAGGCTGACTCTTGTGACTCTCAATTTTTGAAGACCTTAGCCCAGGTAATCCTCCCTCTTCTATTCTTCTTTAAATAAAAACCACATATAGGCAGACAATTTACTTCTCAGGCCTATGGGTATCAAAGGAAAAAGTAATCGTTATTAATCTGCTTAGGTGATTAGCTTTACTATAGCTTGGTTTGCTCTCAGTCCTCATGTGCTTAGCTCAAATTTAGAGCTATCTGAAAATTCTATTGAAAGTTGAAACTCTCCTGTCACTGTCATCCTTTCAAGACCTTTAATTCAACAGTTCATAACTATCACGTTTTTCTGATAGTTAGTTTTGGATATGTAGGTCTGTTATCATAGTTTCTCTTATCTAATACTATAGTGACCATGTCGTTGGAGAAGAATAAAGAGCTGAAAGGGAAGAACGAAGTGCCATGCAAGATTTCTTTCTTAGATTTGCCTGAACCAATTATGGAACGCATTCTTGAGTTCTTTTCACCTGCTGAATTGTGCATCATGGCACAGGTGTCCTCTTCCTTGAAAATCAGATGCAGAAGTGATCGTCTATGGGAAAAGCACATAAAACATAAATGGGGTAAAGTAATTGGTGATGCTGCTTATCAAGAGTGGAAATGGCATATAGCATCAAGAGAGACAGGAAACGCCTTCAATCAAAATGTTCAAAATGGATCGCTGGGATCATTCACTGGTGCTTGGCCCATTCTCTGTATTAGATCTTTTTTAGAAAATTGCACGCTTCCTGGTAATTCACTGTCAGAATGTTCAATGATGGCTTGGTATATCTGTCTTGAGAAAGGGAAGTTTTGGTTTCCTGCTCAAGTCTATAGGGTAATTGCTATGACCAAAGTACCGGAAATGAAACTAATATTTTATTCTAAAGCCATTTGTTTCACATTAGCATAATTGTTTGTTGCAGAGTGGTGGTTTAATGCTATATTGTTATGATGCCCTCCTTAGCTATGGCTAATCTTTCAGGTACCGGTATTCTGGGTGGCGATTGATTGAACAGAATATTCAGTGGGATTGGTTGAGAGCAGCCCCAGCTCAGAATCCACATGTTCTTCATGCCCATGATTGTTTAAATGACTTAAAACCTGGTGATCACATAGAAGTCCAGTGGAGATCACTCAGAGAACAGCCTTATGGTACTAATGTCTTTGTCCTGTCACGACTAAGGTTCTGGCTCGTTTCAAGAGAAAAAAGAAAAAAGTTTCTTCCTCCATGCTTCATCAAATATTCATTTCAACTAACTGCAGTACACATTCACAATACCATTAAGTTTTGCTTTATCTTTTATATATATTTCACTATTTTATGCTTTATCTTATTTATGTCCTGAATACTCTATATGATTGGTGATATATGGATATGGATATGGATATGGTATCAACTTGCATTTCATAACTTCTGATTAATCTCTTGTAGATTGGTGGTACGCTATTATCGGTCACTTGGAATCTTGTAAAGAGGATAATCACTGCCATTGTCACTTGAGTGGTGAGAAATGTTTTTGGCCTCATTATGATGTCCGTTGACTTTGCATGATAAAGATTATCTCTCTTTCCCCCCCCCCCCTCTCTCTCTCTCTCTCTTTTTTTCTCTCAAGTTGCTGTCAGGTAAACCTAAGAGCATGAACCTGTGGTCTTTATCAGGTTACAAGTTAATTTTCCTTGCGTAGTCTGAAAGAAAAACAACATAATTAGATCGAAGGCTTCAATATACTGCTAAAAACAAAAACTGTTTTCCCGTTGAAAACTTCTTGTCTTGAATTAATATAGAGAAATAAAATGGAACACAACACAATTAACACAACGCATGAATTAATGTGAAAATTTTAAAACCAGAGAAAAAACCATGAACGTTGCTAAAAAAAGAAATTAGAGAAAACATAATGTGAAAAGTTTTACAACACACACTTTTCTGTCAATTAGCGCATTACATCCAAAGTACACCAACATTCTTTAAAACAAATATCTATCTCACACTTTTTAACGTAGTAAAAGAAAAGAATAGAGGAGGAATTTAGAGAAAGTCAAATGCAAGTTAAAATGTTTTGACTTGGTGCAATTTGAAACAAAGACTTTAGATTCTTTATGTAGACTTGATGCTCACTATCCCTTTGTTTCTAAGCAATTTGGGATTTTATTTTCATTCAATCCCAATATGTACTGGTTCCACTTTGACCACACTGAGAATAAAAAAACTGCACTTTATTTATAAAGACATAATATAATTGATCATGTTCTATAACATTCTGCATGATTCCTCTGTTTAACTTCTTATAAACATTAATGATACCTCTTTTCTCGACAACAAGCCTGTCACAAAGAAATGTTTCTTTGATAAATAAAATGGTAATGCCAAAAGATTATAGACCCCAAGTTGTTGAAATGTGGAAGCTTCATGATGTTAAAAATCTATAGACACATGACATGCTGTGTTGTTGTTGCTGAGAAGCAGATTCGTTGATCATAGAGTTCAGACAGTATTCTCCTGATTCCCAGCATAGAAGAACTGTCCTAAGCAAAAGGAACCATGGGGAACAAGTAGTTGGAGGAGATGGCTTTTATGGAGGAATCAGAAAGCTTCAAAGAGACGAAATTGAGAGGTGGAAACAGCATTTGGCCCACTGTAATTCAGAGGCTTGAGGGCTAAACGACTAATTAAGACTGGAAAGATGACATGTCAGTGTAATATTGTCATGTTCCACACGATTTGTGTGAATCCCAGAGCTGAACATGTTTGTTAAGAAAATGTTTTAGATGATTCAGTACAATCTAAGCACAATAATCCCCTAGTAATAAATGTTACTTGCATATTTCTGATTAGTTTAAATTTGTCCTCTCATCTCATTGTTGTACTGAGTTAGAATGGAAGTCCCTTCGAAAATATATTTGAAGACCATCCCAGAATTTTAAATTTCAGATGGCATTTGGGCAATGTTTATTATGACATAATTTCTTAAGACTTTGTAAAGCGTTATGATAAATAATTTGAGTTTCACACACACAAACACAATATTATGACGTATAAAGTCTGTATATTACAATTTCTTTCATATTCAATCTTTTTATAATTAAATTATAACTATATTAATTTTTTAGTTCTTGTGTGAATTGACTATTTAGTTCCTTAAATTTTAATTTATATAATTTAGTTTTTAAATGTTACAAATTAGATTTTGAAAAAAAGAGTAGATACACAATTTAGTTCATATAAAAAGAATTAAATTGCTTTGAGTCAATATAATTTTTAAGATTTAACTTAAAAATTTTAAGACTAAATTACACTCTAATTTTTTATGAGATTTTAAAATTACGCTGTCATTTTCTATAACTTTGAAAATTTTTCACATTACTCCAATTTTATATTTTCTGTTCAAAGTGATCTATTACAATTTGTTTTTGGATATTGAATAACTTAATACCATATATTATTCTGGATCTAACGCGCATAGAAGCTCATATCCCAATGATAGCCATTGGATCCAATAGTTGTCATTTTTCTCACTTTTTTACTTTATTTTTTAAGAAAAATCACAAATAATTTGTTTTTTTTTAAAATATGATAGTCAGAAATTAAATTAAATATTATTGTAGATTCTAAATATTACTATAAACTCTAAATCTTAAATTTAAAATCCTAAATTTTAAATTCTAAATTTTAAATTTTAAATTAAATATTATTATAAATCCAGTGGCATGTAACAATTAATAGCAAGAGAAGAAAACCCTTTGAGGATTGACGAGAGAGGATCAGTGGGAATGGGATCTTTTAGTGGTAAGTGGCCATGTCTATTTCTTGGGTCACATTTGGTAGATTATGGTGTTGTGAATAGAGATAGAAAGACGAAAAAAGATCCAATACTGAGGAGTAATGGTGTAATGGTTTTTATATACAACCTCATATCTTCTAATACCCAACTGAAGAAAACTAACAAAAAAAACAACTATAAAAACTGAACTAATTTCTTGCATCTCTCAACACTCCCCCTCCTCAACTTTGGGTTTATAGATGTCTATAACACCCAAAATCCCAACTTGGACAATGTAACAGTCAAAGCACCAACAGAGCCACGGACGTTAGTTACTGAGTTGGGACAGGTGGCACTTGATGCGGGAATAGAGGAAAAAAATGAAGGACAAGGACCACGTGGATGCCAGAGGAAGATAACAATACCATGGAGGCTTTGTGATAAATGAAAGGGAATCGTTATGAGTGGGGACGTGAAGCAATGTCAGAAATATCTCTCCCCTCCTTTCTGTTATGCTCTCTTTCTTATCTGAACATTTGCCTTCAGTGTTACCGGCACTACAAAAAAAAATGCCTGTATAGTCGCCACTAAAACAAAAACATAGTGGCAATTACATCAACCGCCATTATTTAGTCTACTTGCCTTATATTTAGTGGCGGTTTTGGCACAAACTGCCACTAAATTATTTAAAATCCTTAATTTGTAAATTGACCCACATTCTGCCTCAACCATTGCACACCTTTGACCACGTTGCTGACAACGCCTCCTCTATATTTGGTGGCAGAAAATGTAGAGTAAAGTTGAAATCTCAGTTGTTCTATCATCAAATGGACAGAGGATTGAATGGATAAAAATTAAAAAAACAAAAGAGTTGTATCTTCAACTTAATTCATTTAATCTTGACTGTTTATTTGATGATTGCAGTTGTAGTTGGACCACCGCTAGTCCTTTGCCCACAATCGCAGTTGGCAGTAGCTTTGGATTACTACTTCCTCGCCATCACTGGGGATTCCTGTCGCAGTCGTCATCTGTTCACCGTGATTCTCCTCTGTCACAAGTTAGGTTCTTTCCCTTATTTTTTTTTTTTCTGCAATTTGTAATTTTCCATCTAGACTTTGAGGTAGTTGTGGCTGATTGAGAAGGGCAATCTGAAGAGGAAATAAAGAACTCACAGCAAAATACCAATGCTCACATTTTATCAGTGTTGACAGTTTATATTAATCTTCCATTGAAACCTCCACTAATGCTTAAGTTCTAGCAGAGCTTTAAATACCCAATTTTGTCTGCAACTTATGTGCCCTTTAATCTATCCACATTTGCAAACAAAACGAACCAAAAGATTTTCTGGCAATTTTTGCTGTCTCTTTTCCGTAGGTCCTTCCCCCTCCCCCCCCCCCCCCCCTTCTCTCTCTTCTTTTCTTCTTTTTCTTGCACATTTGCTCTCTTTGTTTAACTGATCAATATTTGGTCCCAAAACCAACGCACAAACCGCAGATAGGAAAACTTCTATATTGTAATTCTCATAGCTGGAAATGCATGATGGTTTGAGGCAAAGTGATTAACTAATTTGATATGAACTGTGAATGTTCCATTTGCGCATATTTAAACTACATCTGTGGCACTTTATTTGAAGTCTTTTTTTCACTTTTGAAGTTTAATCACAATATACAAATTGTTGTGAAAATTACATTGTGTAAGGCGCTTGTATTTCAAAAGAATGATTTTAGTTTTACATCGACTAAATCAACGAGGGGATGAGGTTTTATATACTTATATGTATTAGTGAACTTATAAAAAGTTAAGGAAAGAACTAAACTTGCATGTTTATAATTTCAAATTTTTGCAATAATTGATTTAAAGTTTTGCAACAACCTATTATAAAAATAAAAAATAAAACGAGTGACATGACTCATACTATGTTTATGACGTCATTTTAACTATACAAATCACCAAAGAAAAATTAAAATAAAAAACAAGTCATAAACTAACAATGGCCGGCATTTAGGAAAGTGAAAAACAAGGAGAAAGGACATAGAAATCATCTTCTGTATTCTTTACATTATTGTCTTATTAAAGAAGGCAATTGTCAACGTCGCAAGCTCATTCTATTTTTTTATTTCTCACGGCAAATTATATGATATAGTTGACTTGATCAATATGACGTGATTAAATAGCAGAGGCACCTAAGGCATCCTTTATTAAATGCTTCAGAACAAAGCCGAGGTTGTGATTCACCTTTAAGAGTTTTGTTCCTTCTCCTCAGTACACAGAAGCCATTGGGAAACACAGATCAGATGGAGAATAAAAGGGGAAGTAATATCTCACTTTTAGATTTGCCTAAAACGACTTTGGATTGCATTCTGAAGCGTCTCTTACCAGTGGAATTGTGTACAATGTCAGAAGTGTGTACAGTTTTGAGGAATAGATGTAGAAGCAATGATTTATGGGAAGAACATATAAAGCGAAAATGGGGTAGATTGATTGGAGGTGATGCGTATAAGGAGTGGCAATGGCATATAACAACAGCAAAAGAAGAAAACCCTTTGAGGATCGATCAGAGTGGATCTATGGGATCTTTTAGTGGTGATTGGCCATGTCTATGTCTTCGGTCGTATTTGGTAGACTTTGGACAGCTCAGAGGTTTGCTGTCAAATTTTTTCATGAAGGCTTTGTATTTGTCTCTGGAGAGTGGCAGGTTCTGGTTCCCAGCTCAACTCTATAAGGTGAAATTAGTGTCTCAAAAAGCCTTGGTAGTTTGCATTAAGAGATCGTTTCTAGAAATTTGATGTGAAATTCTTTTTATCTTGTGTTGCAGAATAATGGTTTTATGTTATTGTGCCAGCATGTCCTCCTCAGCTATGATTCCAAAACAGATACCTTTCAAGCAAGGTATGGAAAGAGATGTTTCTTCTTGATTAATATTTGTAATAGATTTTGTAATCGTCGCAGGAAGGACTAAAACTCCATTTTGATTCCTTATATATGTCCTTTTTCTCAATTTGGTCCCTCATAGTTTCAAATGCTCTCAATTTAGTCTCTCATAATTCCAGATGCTTTCAATTTGGTCCCTCACATATTTTTATTCTCACTTTGGTCTCTCATTTCTTTATTCCAATTCGGTCTCTCCAAATGTTCTCAAATTGGTCCCTTCATGTGGCTCTCAATTTCATTGAATTAGGGGTTTTCAAAACCGAACCAAATTAACCAAAAACTCAAATGTACATCGATTTTTAAAATATGACAATTGAATAGTTCTATTCGATTATCAATTTGGTTTGGTTTTAAGTGAACTAAACCGAACCGCACACATATTATATATATATATATATATATATATATATATATATATATATATATATATATATATATATATATATATATATATTGTCACAAATTTATATATTAACACTAATGGATTAAAATATGATTTAAATTATTAATAGGTAGTTTAAAAGAAGAAATGTGAAGTTATGAAAAAATTAAAAATAAGTATTTATTGTGTTCATAAAATAACATATTACAAAAGAATATCTTCAAGTTTAATAATGAAAGGTCTCAAATATCATATAAGAACTTTATAGTAATTTTTTTTTTCTAAAATCATGAACTGAATAGGCCATATTTTTCCAATTAGGTCATTTTCTTTTGTTATTTATAATGTAAGATAAAAAGAAGATCACTATAAGATTATTAAGTGATTTTCTTTTGCTCTTTATAATGAAAAATAAAAAAATTTATTCATGAGAGATTGTAAATTTATTGTTATTTATAATGTCTTATTTTTATTTCTGTGACTTTAGTACCTTCATAAAATTTTTCATTATATTATTTTTACAAAATTAACCAGCTAATATAGCAGCAAAATTAACTAAATAATATATAAACAAATTATTGGCCGGTTATTTAAAAACAAATAATTTATGAGTATAAAAAATTAAGGTCAGAATAAAACTTAAAAATAATGGCTCGAGCTATCTTAGGAGCTTGAATCATGATAGCTTGAGTCCCCTAATTATTTTTTAAAAAAAAAAATTGTGAAAGGGGACTCAAGCTACCACGTCTCAAGCTCCCGCTTATTTTTTTTTTCCTAAATAATTATTCAGAAGGTGGCTTGACCCCCTAATTATTGTGAAAAATTAATTTAGTGAAAGAGGGTTCGAGTCTCGAGCCTCCCATAATTTACTTTAAAAAAAACTTTAGTTCAATCAATTAATCCTTCAGTCCCGAGCCATCATTCACATTTATTTAAACGTGCTTGAAAAAGGTAGAAGCAAATTTTTGACTGAAATTTTAGTAGCATTTTAGTATTCAAATGCTTTTCAGTCAAAAATAAATTAGTGACTATTGGTTTACTACCTAAAAAAAATTAGTAGCAAATTAGTCACAAATTTTACTTTCTGACTGGATTTTCTATATTACTCACTATTTTTTAGTTGGTGTTACACGTTATTCTTGTAGTGTTTATTTTATTATTTATCCAAATTACAAAGAAAGAAAAAATTACATTGTGTCCACATTAGTGAGTTGACTGCCAAATCAACATTTTTGTTAAATTATTTAACAACAAATGTATTGAGAGACTAAATTGAAAATATTTAGATCTGTGAGGGATTAAATTAAGAATATTTAGATCTATGAGATCAAAATGAGAATAATTTTTTTTAAAAAAATAAATTGAGAATATTTGAATTTATAGGACATCAAATTAAAAATAAAAATTTATGAGAGACTAAATTAAAAAAATAAGAACCTATGAGGAACCAAAATAAAGTTTGAGTGTTGCAGGAAGTTACTGTTCTGACTTCTAATAACAAGTAACAATTACTAAGCTCATGATGTGGTGTTAAGATGAATGGGCGTGTTAGTTGCAGAAAACAAGATGGCGGTTGGCGGTCTATTGGAAAAAACTTGGGGTGGGATATGGTGAGGGCACCCCCAGTTGAAACTCCTCCATATCATCTTCATGTCTCTGATTTGCACAATTTGAAACCTGGACATCATATTGAGATCCAATTCAGATCCAATACACATACTCCTTATGGTACGCCTGCATGTGACCTATCATGTTTTGTGACTTAAAAATGAATGTCTAAACTAAATTAAATCATTATGGGATGCAGACTGGTGGTATGCTGTTATAGGTCATCTGGAAACATGTGATGAGAACGAGAACCATTGTCAGTGTCACCAAAGTGGTGAGAAATGGTTTTATTTTCTTGGCCTGCGTTGGATATATAATATTTGTTTTTGTTGTTGGGATTACCACAATTGATTATTTGATCGGTGATTTAATTTATAGACATTTTAGTCGTGGAGTTGAAGCAGTACTGTACTGGAATACAAATGAGACGCTTGGTGCTTAGCAGAAACAACTATAGGGAACAAGATGATGGAATGGGTCACTTCTACGGAGGAATTAGAAAGATTCAGAGTAAAGAGGAGATTGACGCGTGGAATAGTCTATTATCTCCGCTTGAGGTTACAATATCCAAACATTTAACTACCTTTTATTTTTATCAAGGCTCAAATTCAAGAAAAAATAATATATATCAATAGCTTGTTATTCTTTATATTATTCTAAATGCTTCAAATTCAAAACATGCTCAAAATAAGAAGAAAATCTAAAAATTCGGTTTAAATTTAATTGAAAATAATTATGAAATTGCTTTTACATAATTTCCTTTGTTAAATTATTTGTAAATATGTTAAATTTAATTTTCTCTTACTCATTTTTCTTTTGTGTGAACATCTCTTTTGCTATATTTGATAGGCTATGCCGACGCGTTCCATGCCTCCGGTGGCAGCACAGTTCCCTCCTCCGAATTTCTGGTAATATATTGTCCATTGTCCTTTTATTTTTTTTAAATAAATACAGTATATATATATATATATATTCTTTTTGCGGTCAATACTTTTTCATTGCTTATATACTTCATATATATTTTCATTTCACATTTTCCATATACTTGTAATAATTAATTTCAATTTATTTTTTATGTCAATTCAACACTTAATTAGATTCTTAAATTGTTCTCGGAGAAGAAGCGAAAATGTCTTATTACTCTGTCATGTGTTTTCATGTGCCTCAGTCAGACGGGCCACAACAGCAGTAGTTTTCTTAACATTTTTTTTTGCAGGTACATCTAGCATACATGATACATATTCAATTCTTGAACCATGGCTCATAACAGTAGTCGGCCCACTGGATTAGCTCAGTCCAGGCCCATACCAACCCGGAACATCTCAGCGTAAGACATTAAAGCACATGCACATTCAGCCCAATACCGTAAACATGTTCAGCCCAGCCCACAATCACGTGCAACAGTCAGAGTCATGCATATTCGAATCTTAAACAGAAATCACAGGTCAGATTTACATCATCAACGCAGAGGGGAGTAAATTTACATCCGTCACTGCCAGGTCAGACTCACTGACGCAGCTTAGGTCATACACATCGGCATTACTCTACAGATCATCAGCACACAGATACGCATCATCGCCACATCAAACAAAGAGGCTGACTAGGCTCAGCCACATCAGCAAAAGCATAATATCAGCATTAATCACATCATCGGCCTCAGGCTAACGTCATCAGTCCAGTCACTAGTATATTTTTCAGCACTGTCCAATATATGTACATTTTTCTGCAGTTTTCTATATCTCTACGCAATTACATTATTAACAAGAAAAAATCCGGAAAGGTAGCCAGAAGCATCAGCACAGTAATCGTGTACCACGAACAGAAAGCTTCCCGCCAGGATCTCGGCACATCTGCCAGAGAACGTGGGAGGATTAGAAGAGAAAGAGAGACATGCACTATAAATAGATCTAGGAAACAAATGTAAATCACTGAAATCATGAGAGAAAACGGTGAAAAGAATCGAATTCAATACGAAAAACTTTTATGGTCTCAAGCATTTGAAAAGGAGCTTTCACATTTTCTTCACAAAATGTAGATTTGTTTAGCAAATCACTCTGATGTGCACTTGATTGGCCTATTAATGTGAACACATGAGATCACACATTCTCTTAATTATTTATGATCTCATTATAACGTGTAGATATATAAGAGCGTCTCTAATTGGGGTTCTTAAAAATAAAAAAATTCTTATTGCATTTTATCATTAGAGTTCGTTAGCGTGACTGCTACACGTAAGAATCGGTTCTTAACCAAAAAAATAATAAAAAAATAAATATTAAATACATTTGCATTAATTATCTTGCATTAATTAAAATAGTTGAAAGTTGCTTGTGGAACTTATTTGTAAATTTTTAAGAGTTGTATCATTGGAGTGAAAAAGTTGTTTAAAATAGTGAATAGTTGCTTAAGGCAAAAAGTTGTGATATGACATAGTGAGACCCACAATAAACAACTCATTAGAGTTGCACCATTGAAAATGTTCTAAGATGTCACCCCTTTCTTGTTCTAAGTGATGTGTGATTTCAAGTCTCATTCTTTTAAAATATACTATTTTTACAATATTTAATGCATAAATGTACCATTAATTTAATGCATCTTAATTTAATGCATCTTTTTTACTAAGTGTGTACAACCATGCCTCATTTTCATCATTTTTAATTATTTAGATTTTTCTAGATTATTTTCTAATAAGATCATCATCTCATTAATAATAATCATAATTGTACTTGTTTGTTAGCATTGATCATTCAATAATTCAAATTGAGATCTTTCAATAGTTGCTAAACTTGTCAGTATTTATTTAATAATAATTTTTCAAAAACAAAATTTAACTTTATTTCGTACTTTTTCAATTTAGGCCAACACCTTGTCATAATGATTGATCGATCCATATAATACAGCATCTGATATCACACATTTTTAACTGACTCACCATAGGAAGATAAAGTTTAACGTGGAAAGATTAAACCAAAGTAATGACAAGTATGGACTTTTGTATCTTCAAAAGATAAAAATACGAGAATAATATATATATATATATAAATCATTGACAACATATGTTTCATTTACTAGTGGTTTAGTAAGTGCAAGCTACAAGAGTTGAGGTCTATAAATATGATGCCATTTCACATATTAAACAACTTTGGAGTGTTCAATCCTGTCATTTGAACAATCAGAGTATTAATTATCAAAATATGACTATGAACTATGAATAGTATAGAGGCTTTTCCAGTATTGAATATCCTTTTGGTCATTTAGTTTTCTGATTCCTCCATATATCCAATATCTAATTATTTGTTCCCCGTTAACCTTTTTGTTCAGCATTATTGGCCTCCATGGTGACTCTGGGCGGTACTTGAACCGCACTACCAACATTTCTATCAGCAGCACAATCAAAAGGTTTTTATCAGATATCATCAGAAGTAAGATGTATAGATATTGTCTTGCCTTTACTTATGAATGATCTTACCGTTGTACTTGCAACGGCAATGCTTTTCATTTTCGTCACATGATTCCAGGTGACCAACAACACCGTAATTCCAATCTGCAACCATTTATATGAAAATATAAGTTTGAAAACCTAACTCCAATGCTGAAATCAAACTTAGGTTCTCCATTTTTAAATAAAGTGATCATACAATTAATGTTGAAATTTTGAAGGATGGGATAAAGGAAAAAAGTTAAATTATAATTTTGGTCCATATAGTTTCATTAAAATTATAAATTAATTTTTATATTTTTTTTATATAAAATAGTTTTTATAGTTTCCCTATTCAAATAAATTAATCTTTGTCATCAGTATGATTAACTTTACTGATAAAATAGTTCTATATGACAACTGATGTATACATTTAGAAACATATCAGCATGTTTAATTATTAATTTTTACACAATTTTCAGCCGCTATGTCAACAAAATTCTCATTTTGCTCTCAATTCTCAATTTTCTGACCTAACATTAGCATAAGAGTTAACGGTAAAAAAAAAATTTTGTTGACATAGCAATTGAAAATTGACTATACATGCTGACAAGTTCACAAATGTACACATGAACTATCCTATATAATCATTTTAACAGTAAAGTTAATCACACTGATAACAAGGACTAACTTGCATGGATAAGAAAACTATAGGGACATGGCAATAAAGTATAGGGACCAATTTGTAAGTTTGGTAAATCTATGGGAACCAAAATTATAATTTATCCAAGGAAAAAATAAAACATTACCATAAGGGTGGTCTTTGATTCTCTTCATCTGGATCTCAATATGGTCACCCGGTTCCAAATCATTCAAACAATGGGACACATGAAGAGTATGTGGGAGAGCGTCCACTGGGGACAATCTCACCCTTTCCCATTGGATATTTTCCTCAATCACTCGCCACTCACCCACCGGAGACCTGCAACAACAGGCTAATTAAAGTGTGTAAATTCCGGAGGACAAAGACAAAAGTATAATTAATAGATTAATTACAGATCACATGGATCACAGTAGCACCTTGCTCGAAAGGTGTTTGAAGTATTGTCATAACGGAGGAGGGCATCATATACCTTCAGACGCTGCAATAAAAACTAAATCTTATATTTGAAAATCACCTAAAGAGATAAAAGTTCTTACAACTTAAAGGAGAAATAGAAACTAAAGTTACTTGCCGGAGTTATCCTATACACTTGAGCAGGGAACCAAAACCGACCACTCTGAAGGGAGATGTAAAGAGCCAAATTCAAATAATTTGACAATAATAAATTAGATAAGTCCCTAGGATTATCCAAATATGAAGCAAGGCATAACAAAGGCCAATCACCACTAAAAGACCCTAATAACCCATTTGGATTGAGTCGTAGCGAGGGGGTTTCTTTATTCATTAGCATTATCCTCGTGATATGCCTATCCCACTCTCTGTAAACAGCATCACCAAGCAGCCTAGCCCACTTGCGTTGTATGTGTTTTTCCCACAACCCATTACTTCTGCATCTACGCAACAAAAAGGAGCATACTTCTGACATACTGCATAGGTCTTGCGGTGAAAGGCACTGAAGAATGCATTCCAAGATGTATTCTGGTAAATCCCAGAGTGAAACCTCTTTCTTCATCAATTTAGGTGCTTTGTTCGTCATTGTCATGCTCATCTGAATGTGGATTTTGATCAACAAAAACAAGAAGGGTTCTTCCTATTAAGGAAGCGTAATGTCAACTTCAAAAATTTTGGCACCTGTCATCTGTCTCTGTGCTAATGATATTTTCTAGGGCTTTTTGTCTTTGTTTCTGAGTTCTGACCCATGCCGGCAGCTTGTTAATTTGTCTTATGAGAAACCATGAGAGATAACGGTTAAAAAAATAGAATCGAATTCAATACGAAAAACTACTATATATGGTCCCAAGCGTACGAAATGGAGTCTTCAACAATAGGTCGGTTCGGTTCGGTTTTTGGCATGAACCAAACCGAACCGACCAAATCGGTTGTCAAAAATATAGGACCTATTCGGTTGTAAAAGAAGGGCGGTTCGGTTCGATTTTTGGACGGTTCGGTTCGGTTTTTGGACGGGCGGTTCGGTTCGGTTTATGTCAAAAACTTTTTATTAGAAATTTAGATGTTTATGTTAAAAAAAAATACTGTTTCTTTTATATATTTTGAAGAGATACACATTTGGCTTTGATATCTTGAGTGTTAGTTAATTTTCAACATAATTAGATTAGGTAATAGGTAGTTAGATACCATTTTTATGTGTTTTGATTTTTAAAATTTTAAAAAATAATTATTTAGTGAATTAAATCTATTTTGAATATGACTAACTTCCTAATTATTATTCATTTCTAATAATTTTCAACCCAGTGTAGTTTGCTATACTTAGATAAACAAAGTCATATACTCATATTTCTAACTACATGTTTATTTTTTCTGTTTCTTATATTTTGAAGATGCAGAAATTTTTTAAACATATTCAAACATATTGGGTATTCAAAAAGTCTAATCATATCATTTTTTATTGAGAAATTTATGTCAAATGTCTAAAACATTTTACTTAAATTTACCAAAAGACAATCCAAGTGATTTGATTTATATTATTGGTTGTTAGATACTTTTTTTTTTTGTTATGATTTCATATAAATAGACTTTATGTAAATGAGCCTAAGTAAAAAACAAATTGCATAATTTAAAATTTCTTCAAAATTTAAGGATTTAAGAATTTATTAGCAAAAAATAAGTAAACCAACCATCAACAATTAAGTTATTAACAACTACATCAGTAAACCAACCATCAACAACAAAAGGAACATCTTCATCTTAATTAACTAATAACTAATAAGCCAAAAGCATCATTTCCGTCTTCAATCTTCAATCTTCAATCTTCAAACCTTGAGCATTCCTTCATATTCATATTGAAAATAAAAAAATTAGTTTATCAATTAATTTAAAAAAAAAAAAGGAAACACATACACACACATACAATATATATATATATATATATATATATATATATATATATATACCTTGAAAAATGACCAAAAGAATGATCTTCAATAATCATCATCATCAGTAGGTGAAATTACACCAAGATCTAATCAAATTAAAAAAAAATTAGTGATTCAATCCATAATGAAATAAAATAATATCAAGTCACATATCACAATAAGAAAATATAATACCTAGCTCCATTTTTTCAATTTCTTCTACTTTATCTTCAACTTCATATGACAATGGATTAGAACGAAACTAATTTTGTGCACAAACAAGGGCTTCGACAGTTTTTGGAGTCAATGAACTTCTGTACTGATCAAGCACACGTCCCCCAGTGCTAAATGCAGATTCAGAGGCAACAGTGGACACAGGCATTGCCAAAACGTCCCTAGCAATGCATCCAATAATTGGATATTTGGTTCTATTCACTTTCCACCAATTGAGGATGTCAAACTTGGGTGTCATCTTTTCCCTAGCCTCCATCAAGTAAAGATCCAACTCTGACTGATTATCTAAACGATCATCCTCATTCATAACTTTGTCAAACTCCATTGCAAATGAAGCACTTGTTTCAGTAATCACATCATGATCCACTGTCATATCTTGGGTGGGGGCTACTTGACTTTTTCCATAACCATGGAAATTTTTATAACTCTCATACATTCTACTAATGGTATCCTTCACCCTTTGACACATAAGTTCAGCCAACTCTTCATTATATAACTTCTTGAAGCTCCACTCCACAAATTTAAACTTATATCTTGGATCAAGTACCACAGCAACAAAAATATTCATGTTAATATTTTTAATGTCACCCCAATACTTGTCATGCTTCATTTTCATCTTTTCAGCCATCCTCTTAAGCAATGGATCATCGCTTTTACACAAATTATTCAAAGTGTTCAAGACTAAGCAAAAGTCATGAAAATATTGAGATGATGTGACAAACAAAGTGCCCGAGATATTTTTAGTCACATCATGAAAAACTTTCAGAAATTGTATGAACACCCTTGCATTATTCCAATCTTCAGTAGTAGGGGGACCTTCTTTATCTAAGACAAATTGGGCATCCCTCTCTTCTAACCTTTTAAATGCTTTTTGAAATTTCAAAGCACTTTCAAGCATAAGATAGGTAGAGTTCCACCTAGTAGGAACATCTAATTGCACCGTTCCCTTTTCTTGAATTCTAGCTTGCTCCTTACAACTTTTAAATTTGAGCATACGAGCTGGGGAAGCACGCACATACCGAACAGCATTTCTAATTCTAGCAATAGACTCATGCATATCCTTTAAACCATCATTGACTACCAAATTCAAGATATGTGCACAACATCTAATATGCATATTTTCTCCCTTCATGATATGACCATTCCAATCAATTATTCTATTTTTCAAGTATGATACAGCAGTGTCATTAGAGCTAGCATTATCAACAGTGATAGTGAAAACTCTATCAATCCCCCAACTTAACAAACAACTTTATATTTTGTTGCCTATTGTCTCCCCTTTATGATCAAGGATTTGGCAAAAATTCAAAATTCTCTTGTGTAATTTCCACTCATGATCAATAAAATGTGCAGTAAGACACAAATAATTTATATTTTGCAAGGAAGTCCAACAATCAGTGGTTAAGCAAACACTTTGATTACTCCTAACAAAGGTATTCTTTAAATTTCCTTTCTCAGTTAAATAAAGGGTCCAACAATCCCTAGCCACGGTGACACGTGATGGAATAGGAAATAAAGGTTGCACAACACTCATAAAATAACGAAACCCATCTCCTTCAACATGCTTAAAAGTCAATTCATCAACAATAATCATTCTTGCAAGTGCTTGCCTACATGCATTGACATCAAATGTAACTCCTTTCAAACTAGATCCATCCCCTTCCCCATCTTCTTTTTTCTTTGGTTGGAAAGCAAGCATAGATTGTTTTGGATCTCGCAATCCACCAGGAATTTTCTTACACTTAAATTCTAAGTGATATGCCATATTAAATGTTCCATTTCTTTTTTTATGACATGCATAATCAACACCACACCAATTACATGAAGCTCTAGGGTATTCTGGATCACAATCTTCATCAATAGTAAAATGAGCCCACACCCAAGACTCAGGTCTAGTAGGTTTTTTTGACTTACCTGATTGTTTCTCCTTTGATGGTTTTATCTTCACTTTTGATTTGGACACATCAATCCCCTTTCTCTTTTTGGACGGCCTATTAGATGCTAAAGGGAGATCATCAACCGTGGAATCAACTGGCATAGCATCAGTCACGGTAGATTGAATATTCTGTTGCTCCTCAATTGATTCTTCAGAATCACCGGTATCAGCAAGATCCTCATCAACATCTCTTAAATCCATATATCCTTTTTTCTGTTAAAAGACAACAAATTTAGTAAGTTAAAAAATAAATAAAAAATAATAAGGACAAACAATTATTTAAAAAAAAGATCAAATAATTTTAACTTACCTCAGACTCAGTTTTTGTCATACTGACTTAGCGTTTAAATAATCAAGAGTGTGAGGAAAGGGGGTTATAGATTGATCAATATCATTCTCCTGTTGTCCACTTCAATAATGTTTTAGTCAAGCAAAATGTATCAAAGTCTTTGCCCTTCTAATGCTGAGGAAATCTTAGGAATACCTCTGCAAAAATGCCCAAGAAGATAAGTGGACCTGGACCCCTTCCTACAGAGGAAAATTTACCATGAAAAGTTTGCAAAAGGAGAAACACAAGGTTTTAATTGAGAGTCCCGTGGCTGTAAACTGGTTTTGGACACTATCAAGGAAGAATTGGACCCTTGTTATCTTCAATTTCTGTTCTCTGACGTTAAAACAATTGTATTGATTGAAGCTGAATTTGAGTAATATATGTGATGTTTTAATGGTCCCTACGTTAAAACAATTTTAGTCTTCCAAAAACGTTTCTTGTTAAAATGGTCCCCTATGCATAAAAAATAACATACTGTTCGCCCACTTCCCTTTTACTTTCACTGTATTTCGTTTCCTCCCATTTTCCATTCTCTCATTAGCTGCTGATAAAACCACGTCTTCCCCTTAACTTGCAGCTTGAATGGAGAATCAATCAACTTAATCTCATGTTTCATATGAGATAATCAAAATGAATTTCTTATCTTAAAGCCATAACAACCGAAAAGAAAAGCCAAGCAAAAATGAACATAGCATAATTGATAATACATACCCAATGGCCGGCAACCAGAAACGGAAACGGAAAGGGAATTGATATGAGACAAGGATGCAGACTCGCTGAATCACAGAAAGCCAGAAACCCACGTGAGACTGTCGAGGACGCCGAGAGCCAGAGAAACCAAGAGACGCAGTACTGTCGCTAATCGCTCTGTCGCACAGTGAGCGTGAAGCTTCGCCTCAGCCAAACACACGCAGTCACGCACTGTCGCATACTCGCATAGGTTAACTTCGATTTGGAGAGAAGGATTATTGAAGGTTGAAGCTGCACGAAAGGGAAACTGGGAAAGGGTAGGACTAGGGAGGATAGGGTTCAGAGATTTGGGAAAGTGAGTGTGGAGTGTGCAAAGCGTAAAGCCGTAAACCGTAAACGTAAAGTCTGAGTCTGGAAAGGAAAAAAATTTTTAGCCTAATATTTTATTTTTAATATATATATATATATATATATATAATTATAAATAAATATAAATATAATATATAAAAATTATTTTTTTAATATGGGGTTCGGTTCGGTCGGTTATAACCGAACCAAACCAACCGAGAACCGCAGAACCGACCGAACCGAAACAATTGACATTTCTAAAAACCGATCTAGGCCTACTTTTCTGGTTTTTTTCGATTTTTTTGCGGTTCGGTTTGGTTCGGTTCGGTCCGGTCGGTTATGATCGGTTTTGTACACCCCTACTTCACATGAAAAGGAGCCTTCACATTTTCTTCACAACAAGTAGATTTGTTCAGCTGTTCACACTGACAGGCCTTACCATTGCCAACTTTTTTTTTAAAAAAAAAATTTGAACAAAAGGAAATAATAATAAATTACGTTAAGATTAAGTTCAAGTTAATTGAGTCATATAGCTTAATTTCTCTAAGTCCTTTTTATTTTTCTTACAATTACTAAATGAACAACATGAGAAAATTAGCCAAGCCACAGGTTTGCCGTAATTATGATTTAAGGAGAGATAGTAATAAGAGGGCATTTTCTTTTTTAGCCTGCCTCCGGTTCTTACATTTATTCAACGAGAACAAATTTCAGTGGCTAGTTTGAAAGATAAATGTTGCAAAGTCTTAAAATTTCGTACATTTTATGTCTCTTTCTATTCACACCACAAACAAGAAAATCCAAATTAACAAACTTCTTAGCTTATTTTTAAATGGTTAGTTTTGTTGAATTTCTTTTTTTGAACGTTAACGGCTGTAAGCCTCAGATATTCATTCATTGTAATTAAAATGCATCCCCTTGTGGTGTTCTGGAAACAAAATCAGGAAAATTACAAAACCAAAAATCGAGCCTCTATAGTCTTTAGTCTATACTACGTATTTTGCTAACTGGTGGGCCAGTGTGTTGCTGACGTGAGAGTATTTTGCTATCCTGCAGTATGGTTTCCACGTCCAAGATGTCCCTTGATATAATTTTAATACATGATAATTGAATAGGAAGATGACGATGTATTATTATAGATATGAAAGGAAGAGAGAGTGATGGGAAGTAGAACTTCTAATCAATTGATTTTCTTTGCTTCTTAAGTTGATACACATTCTGGATTAAAATTGCCCTATATAAAGTGTACAAAGTCCGTTATCATAATGCTAGAGAATTCTACACACTTTAATTCATACTTCTTCATTTTTAGATTTAAAATCCGGACCTAACCGGTGACTGATAGGGGGTCTGGTATGATCATCTTAAAAAATTAGTTGAGATAAAAATTGATACGGAAACGGCTGAACTGATCCAAAACAAATAAAATTGGTCGAGTTTCGATTCCAGTTTCTTTTTTTTTCCCCTTATGCTACCATGATCGGAGAAGAGATGAAGAAGAGAAAGACTCGAAATATCAAGTAGTTAATGAGAAAAAGAGAGGTCTGTTATGTGAGATGAGAAGGAGAAGGAAAGAGAAATATAAACCATGGCTTCTGAAATTGTCATCGGATTGAACTCAATAAGAGAGAGACTCAGTGAAAAGTGAGAATGAAAAAGTGAGAGAATGAGAGAAACTAAAGAGAGCCAATATAAAAAATAGTTTGATATGATATTACATATTAGTGATATATGTCATAGGCTCATAGTTAGATGTCATGTGTAGGAGGTCTAATATGATATGACATATCAATGATATATGTCATAGGCTCTCATAGCTGTCCTGTGTGAGATGTGAAAAGAGAAAATTTGAACATTTATATTTATTTAATCAACCATTCTTATATTATTTTTATTAGTTTATAATATATCTCATGTCAATATTTATTTGATTCTAATAATAATTAAATAAATAAAATAAAGACTTATAATTGATCAAATATTAAAAAATAATATACATAATTATAAATTATAATATATATATATATATATATAATTTATAATTATGTATATTATTTTTTAAGTACTATCAATTTGATTGCGATTTGATCACGGTCTAACCATTAAACTTTAAATTGATGCCTCTACCGTTTCAACGACCAATCTAATTTTTAAAATATTTTTCACCACCAATGTGGTGCTTCTTAGAGTTCTACACTATTCTCCCATGAATTCTATTTCACCGCTTCATGATCTAAGATTTTTCAATTGTTTTAATTACAGTAGATTTTTCACCCCTATTCATCGTTCTTTTTTTTTCAGATTATTTATTTGACACATTACATGAATGAATGAAGATTTTGATTGAAAGTTTGTTATTGAAAGCGGCTGAAAATATGCCAACCATCTTTGTTATTCGTAGCGACGGAAATTACGTTGAAAAAGGGAATTGCTACAGCCCTCTTGACATACAAGCCAACAAAATAATGAAAATTTTTTGGGCAAATTCCATAAAACTTTCATGAACTTTAGAGTCCTTATAATTTAGTTTCAGGAACTTTTAAATACAACAAAAGATTCGTTCCAACTTAAATATATTTGTATAAGATCTTTTTATATTAGGTTAACTGTCAAGTTGATTGTTATTAAATGGTTCGTTCAGTTTCTTTTATGCTCATTCAAATTTAAAACAAATGATTTTGATTCAATTTTTATTATTTCTAATGTGTAATTTTTGTTTTTTCTTGATTTATTAATTTGCTAAATTTTTTAGGTTGAAAAGATAAATATACTCCTACCACATCAGTGTTCATATAACACATTTATGCTGGTTAAGCATGAAAAAGTTGACTAGACCGTTGATTAACGTTCAATTTGATTGTCAATTTAACAAAAATGATTTTTTACAAATATTTGAAAGTTGAAGAGTTCTTTTACTAGATTTGAAAGTTTATGAGGGATAAATTGCAAAGACCCTAAAATTGATGCGGGGCTTTTGTACAATTTGTTCTTTTTTTTAATTAAATTACTGATTGACTAGTAGTCACAAACACTCTAGCAGTAAAACGTTTTTTTTTTCTTTAAATTAGGGCTAGGACTACCATAACTCAAGCCCCCTTGCTTATTATTATTATTTTATTTAAAATACAAGGGGCCTCAAGCTACCAAAGCTCGGACACCCTTGTTCTTATTTTATATAATATAACAGTGGAAGTGGCAATATAAATATATCAACACTTTTATCAACATCAACTCTATATAATTGTAAATCACTATCTTTGATGCATGTAACACATGCTTGCTACTCCAATTTGAAAGATATTGTTAACTAAAAAGGTTCATAAACCCCTGCATTGTATTGAGAAGAGTACCATTATCTTAGGGTTAGTTCTAATCCTCCAAAAGCAAGGTTCACCCCATAATGAGATCATGAGGCTGCAATGCATTACTTTGGAGATCAAGAGTTGAATAAACGAAAAGAAAGCTATTGATTGTTAGCTATTCATTTCTTGCGATGCACATGTTAGTTCTACTGTGGCTTGCTCAATTAAATTTATTTATTTGATCTTATATTAAATAATATATATATATATATATATATATATATATATATATTAATTATTCTCTTATGCATTCATTTCCTGTTCATCGCATGAGGCACATATTAGTTATGGTTTAAAATAGATGGTTCCATCTCCAACTACCGATGAGACGAGTTAGTTGGACTCAGTCTGCTCATTTAAAGTTTCAACCAATATGTTTGTTTGGATGTGTTTTTATTTTTTATATTTTGAAAATAAGTTCTGTAGAATTGTTTTACAAATTAATTTTTAAAATAAAAAAATATTTGTATAATTTGTTTTGAAAATAATTTTGAAATTTCAGACAATAAAAAAATGTGTTCGGAAGATTTATTTTTTAAAAACAAGATTGAAAAATTATTTGATATAATTTTTTTTAATTTAATGTTCCCTATCTCCCTCTTTCATTTCAGATGGGAGGTTATACATATTAGGATTTTATGCAAGAAGAGTAGTTGAGTTGTTTGTTTGAGTGATGTTTTGTTTCCCTTTTTGTAATTGTATAGGAAATGAGAGTGAAGCTCTCCATATATGTATTTTGATGGATTGACTTTTTGTAGAAATTTCAATACTTTTTATTTTTAAGGGAGACTCTCCAAATTTTTGTAAATAGTTAAAAGTTGTATATTTTGGTAAACTTCAATATTGCTAGAAATTGTATGTGGTAAACGAATGAATACAAATACATATTTCAAAAGATTGAACTTGTTTGAAGTGCTGCCTTTTGGTAAACTTCAATGGTATGGTATGTATACATGATAAGATTATCATCAGAAATACATGGTCCATGCTCAAGAATGGGTTTAATATAGAAAAAAAAATACTTAAGAGATGGAATTATGTAATGGCAAGCTGAAATCCATCAAGTTGTTATATTTTTATTGAAGAATATATTATTAAGAATATGATAACAAAAATTTAAAAACTGCATTTAACTTTGCTCTTAAATTTAATGCTACATCATTTAAATATTTCATCTTGTAGTAGGCGAACATCAAATCAAAATACTTGGAAAGAAGTATTAAGAATTGTTCCCTATAAAATTGAAGATCAAATTTTTGACAGCCCAAATTATAGTTTACTGATATCAGTCAAGTATGAAAAATGTCCCATAAACGAAGGACTAAACATATATATATATTCACACTAGTGAACTAATCAAGCTTACATTTTGAAAGAAATGTTTACAATGTGTTGAAATTAAATTTAATTATTTAATGATTTGAGCCATATGACACCTTCATCTGTGATAGATCGTACTGTTTGTTATCTGTTGAAAAGAAGAAGGAGAACGTGAAACAAAAATATGAAGCAAGCAATGAAAAAATGTTGACCAGAAAACAAAAAATTCAGGTTATTATATTTTTTCTCATTAGTTTTCAACATCTGTTGAGTTTGAAGCATTTGTATAGAATGAAGTTATTTGTACCCGAAGTTGAGGGGAGAGCGTCTTCCACGTGGCAATCTCCTCTTCACTAAGAATCTTTCTGATTCCTCCACGGAAGTGACCCATTCCATCATTTTGTTCCCTATTGTTGTTTTTGCAAAGCTTCACACGTCTCATTCGTGACCCTGGAGAGTACTGCTTCAACTCAACCACCAAAATGTCTACATATAAACACACACTTATATGTCCCACCCTATAAATTATCAATAAAGCAAAAACCAAATCCAAGACAGACCAAGAAAAACAAAAAACAAATCTCACCGCTTTGGTGACACAGACAATGATTCTCGTTCTCATCACATGTTTCCAGATGACCTATAACAGCATACCACCAATCTACATGCCATAACGAGATCAAAGATTATGAGTATTTTATATGCATTATAAATTCGCAAACATACTTAATTCTCTAGACCCAAAAAAAAGATTCACAAACAAGGTAGGCCATATACAATTACAGCGTACCAAAAGGGTTCTGTATATTGGATCTGTATTGGATCTCAATATGATGTCCAGGTTTCAAATTGTGTAAATCAGAGACATGAAGATGATATGGAGGAGTTTCAAGTGGGGGTGCCCTCACCATATCCCACCCCAAGCTTTTTCTTATAAACCGCCAACCCCCATGCTGTTGTCTGCAACCAACACATCCAACATTCATCTTAAAACCAAATCACGTAAATGTATTGTTTATGTCTTTTTGAATCATATTTCAATTAAAATTTAAAATTTTATTTCTTGTCAATTATAACTTTTATATTTTTAATTAGTTTCAATTACGTCCTTAAATTTAATGCTTTCTAAATATTCAACAATAAATATTAGCGTTCTTTCTTGTATACATTAGTGTCAAATTATTCATTTTAAATATGTCATGATAGATACTAACTTAAAATTACTAAAATACAATGTAATTATATATATATATATATATATTGGGTTTGAAAAAGATTAAACTTTATTTTGGTAATTTTAAATTGATATATAACATGGTAAGCTTAGGGTGGATGATTTGATATTGACTTGTGTAAGATAAAATGTTACGTCAGCGTCTAATGTTAAATATTTATACAATATTAGAGTTAAGAGTATAATTGAAATTAATTAAAAAAAATATGAATCATAATTAATACGAAATAAAATTTTGAGTTAATTATAATTAAAACATAGATTAAAGTTTGAGGATATAAATAGTACTTTTGTTGAATATAACAATATTGTTGCTTCTTATTAGGACAACAACTTGCTGTAAAGGTTACAAAATCTCTTACAGCTATTAGAAGAAGAATTCTTTCTATACCTTGCTTGAAAGGTATTCGTTTTGGAGTCATAGCTTAGTAGAGCATTCTGGCAGCGTATCAATAGTCCGCTGCTCTGCAACATGGGAAATATGGAATTTTACATCATAATAAAGAAGCAATCTTTTAATTATATAAACTAGAAGACTTATTGAGATAGTGATCTCACCTTATAAAATTGAGCTGGGAACCAGAACCTGCCACTCTCTAGAGACAAATAAAAAGCTTTCATGAAAAAATTTGACAGTGAACCTCTAAGCTGTCCACAGTCTACCAAATAGGACCCAAGACAAAGACATGGCCAATCACCACTGAAAGATCCCGCTGATCCACTTTGATCAATTATCAAAGGGTTTTCTTCTTTTGTTGCTCTTATCTGCCATTGCCACTCCTTATAAGCAACCTTTCCAATCAATCTGCCCCATTTTCGTTTCATATGTTCTTCCCATAAATCATCACTTCTGCATCTATTCCTCAACACAGTACAAACTACTGACATTATGCACAATTCCACTGGTGAAAGGCGCTTCAGAATGCAATCCAAAGTGGTTTCAGGCAAATCTAAGAGGGAGATATTACTTCTCCTGTCATTCTCCATCTTTCTAAAAGGCCAGTTTATGTACAGAGGGGAAGAAACAGAACTCTTAAAACTGAATCATCACCTTGGCTTTGTTTCGGAGCGTTTTATAAAGGATAGCTTAGGTTCCTCTTCCATTTAATCATGTCATCGATGAAGTCAATTGTATCATATAATTTGTCGTGAGAAACCAAAGTTTGGGCTTGACCATTGCCTTGTTCAGTATTACAATAACATAAAGAATACAAAAGATGATTTCTATGTCGTTTCTCCTTGTTTTTCACTACATAAAAAGCCGGCCATCGTTATTATGTGACTTTTTCTTTTTGTCCTCTTTGTTGATCTATGTATTGTGATCAAACTTTAGGTAGAAAATGACCTCACATAATGTGCCGCACAAGGTTGCAGTTTGACTTCTGCATCAGATTAGCTAAACACTTCACCAATCAAACTTTACCTAAACTGGATGAAGGCGTTATATTCGGAACTTAAACTCAAAACGTAAAATTCATAAGAATATATATATATATATATATATATATATATCTCTTTCAGTAGGATATTAAAAAAATTATATATGTTCTAACACTATAACTCAGATCAATAATTATACAATGTACAATATACACAAGTTGAATCTTAGCCAGTTTCTTCTTTGTTCGAGGTTAGCATTCCCATTCCCCAGACCCTTTCTACCCAAGTTGTCATCATCTACCCAAGTCTCTGAGCTCACCGTCCTCCAAGCTTCACAGCCATGGCTGACCGAAGGAAGAGATGGCCATAGCCGATGAACCAAAGCGCAGAGACTGTTTTGTAGGCGCCCTGGGACGACGACGACGACGACGACGACAATGCCGGAAAGAGTGGTCGAGCATCATCGCCTCCTCTCAGAACAGAGAAGTTCATCCACCTCCTCTCGATTCTTGTTCTTTTCTGATTCCTTGTTCTCTACCTCTGCTCTCACACTCCCTCCGCTTCAGACATGGCCTCAATCCTATGGGTCATGAATTACTGGAACCATTCCTAGTTCGACAACTGTGAGAGCAAAGTGGCATTGTCGTCGAACGAGGAATGGTTCCAGACTTCCATTAATTCATTCTCAGTCGTTTCAGACATGACCAAACTTGCTAAGAACCTAACTCACTCAACTTGGTGTTGTACTCGCGAGTTTGAACAGAGTTATCAAGTTTTATTGAGTTTAATCCGAATTTAATTGATTTTCAATTCCACATGCAATTTAGCTCCATATTAATAAACAAACTCATAAAGTCAGACGATTTTACGAGTTAAAACCAATTTTAACAACCATTCCTTCAGCCATCGCCTCTATTTCCATCCATAAGAGTAAAAATTTGAAAGTTTGCCTTTTTGCAGTTTTTATGTTAGTTTTGGGGTCCAATATTGGTCAGTATAAATGTGGGCAAAGGGGGGCAAAGTGCAAGTAAGTGAAAAAAAAAAGAAAAAATTTACATATTAGAGACATTAGTGATTAGTCCCTTAAAAAAATGTACTTTCTAATGGTTTAATTAGTCGTTATAATTAATTGTCGGCCTTATAAATTATAGAATTGGTATAAATTGATTTCTCAGTCTTTTGGGTAAGATCAAGTATAAGTTAATTCTTCTGCATGATTAAATTTTATATATACTTACTTTTCTAGACTAATTTAACAACATAGTTTTGAAAACTAGACAAATCACTAAATCGGTGAAAGTACTGGTTCAAAAAATTATGATCGGACCATAATTTAACCATGGTTGAGCAGGTCTTTTTAGAATATTAAAAAAATAATATACATAATTAAATACTATAAATATCCTAATTCAATTATAAATAAAATTTGATAATCAAATTATACAAAACAATATCTATAGTCAAAAGGTCACTGCAAAATTGACCAAATAACAAGGAAATATTAATTAATATAATATTCATTCATATCAAATTTATAAAATACTAATATATTGGAATCATCACTAAAATTGGCTGGTTTGTAATATTAATTTTTCATTACTTGATTATAGAATAAACAAAATTAAAAAATTCCATATAGACCGATTCTGATTCATTTAGCAATCAATTCTTATTAAGTTTAACTGATTCTTAACCAATTCAACCAATTATTGACCGGTTTGATCACTCATCGTTTTTAAAAGCTTGATCGATTCCTAGTCCAACAAATTAACCAGTTGATCCGATTCGTTTCTGACAACACTAGTATCTAATGAGTTTATAACATTGAAAAACTAATTAAACATTTCGTCCTAGTATTTTTCATACATTAAAAAGTTAATGTAGTATGACGCGCTCTCAATACATGCACTCAAGCAAGTATATATATGTGTCGCAACAAGTAATATAGAGGTAATAAAGAAGACAAAAAAAAAACATAGAAATTTTCACAGACAGAAGATAGGTGCCAAAATTTTTGAAGTCGATATTATGATTCCTTAAGATCGGAGCCTTCTTGTTCTTTTTTTTTTTTTAAAAAAAATGTCAAAAACAAGAACGAAATCCTCATTAAGATGAGCATGGAAATTATGAAAAAAGCACCTAAATTGATGAAGAAAGAGGTTTCACTCGTGGATTTACCAGAATCCATCTTGGAATGCATTCTTGAGCGCCTTTCGCCGCATGACCTATGTAGTATGTCAGAAGTGTGCACCTTTCTGCTGCGTAGATGCAGAAGTAGTGGGTTGTGGGAAAAACACATACAGCGTAAATGGGGAAGGCTAATTGGTGAAGTTGCTTACAGAGAGTGGGAGTGGCATATTATGAGAATAATGAATAAGGAAACCCCCTCACGACAACTCAATCCAAATGGGTTGTTGGGGTCTTTTAGTGGTCCTTGGCCTTTCTTATGCCTTGCTTCATATTTGCAAAATCCTATGGACCTAACTAATTTATTACTGTCAAATTATTCTATTTTGGCTTTGCATATCTCTCTTCAAAGCGGTGGGTTTTGGTTCCCCTGCTCAGGTGTTTAGGATGACTCCAGCAAGTAATTTTAGTTTATAATTCTTATTAAGTGATTGTAATAATTTATACATAATTATTTTGAGAGTGATTTTGCAATATTGATTTAATTTTTATTGTAGGATATACAAATATATGATGCCTTACTCAGCTATGACAATACTTCAGACACCTTTCGATCAAGGTACTACTGTGATCCATATCCATAATCACTTATACCCTTTGCTTTTAAAATTTGCCATATTCATTCGCATTTTGTTGCAGGTATCCTATGGGTGAGTGGCAAGCAATGTAGGAAAATATCCGACGGGAAAGGTTGAGATTATCCCAGTGGACACTCTCCCAAATACTCTCTAAGTATTGTTTAGTTGGAGAGGAATAAAAGGGAAGAGAGAGGAGGGGAGTAGTTGGAGAGGAATAAAAGGGAAGAGAGAGGAGGGGAGGGGAAGAATTTTTTTTAAATTAATCTTGTTTATTTCAATTAGTTTGAGGAGAGTAAAGAAAAAATAAAGGTGAAAAATTAATCCCTCTCTTCCTCTCAATTTTTTTCTCTTCGAAAGTTGGAGAATTTGGAGAGAAGGAAAATTGTAACAATTAAAAAGACATAAGTGTTATCAACAATTTTTCTTAAGACTAAAATTGTCCTCAAGATCTTTGTTTACTATTTCTGTTCTATTTTCTAATTTATTTACATCAGTTTTTGCAACATTTTTTTTTCTGTTCGTCTGCTTCTCGCTATCATTGTTTTGTTTCTATTTTTTTTGTGCACATCGTTCTTCTTTGTTTTTGCTTATTTTCACTCACCATCACCATCTTTGTTTTTGCATTATGTGTTTGTTTCTGTTTTTTGATGTTGGCATGCACTTTATAAATTCTACTAGGTATTTATTTTTAAATATTCTTTTAATATGTTCTGAAATTTTTTAGCTATTTATCAAAATTTCAATTAGCATTCACTTTACAAACAATATCATAACTTACTTTATTTTACTTTTTAAATAGTATATTATTAACATATTTGGACTATATAAAAGTTTTATTATTATTATTATTATTATTATTATTATTATTATTATTATTATTATTATACGTAAATAATATATTATATATATAACTAACTAATAAAGGATAACCAAAAAAATAATCATATTAAAAATAAATTGAGTAAATTAATAAGTTAGTTAAATTTTACTTAATTATTTTTTTGTTTCTTCTAATAATAAAATTATTTAACTTCTTTTTTTATTACTATAAGAATAAAATTAAAATTTTATATATTTTTAAAACACATTATTCAAATGCTTTTTAGAAGAGTCAAATTTATATTATTTTAATATAATAAATGAGCTAATTTATTTCAATATAAGTGATAACAAATTCATTATATTTTGTTGGTTATATAATCAAAGAGCTATAATAGTTAATTTATTTTATTTTCCCTCCTCTCTCCTTACAAACCAAACAAAAGAATATTTATTTTCCTTCTTTTTCTCTCCCCTCAAATTAAATCAAACAAAAAAATTTTATATCCCCTCGCCTTCGGTCCGTTGAATCAAATAGTTCCTTTATGTATTTGATTTTTTGAATGATTTGAAACCAGGTAACCATATTGAGATCCAGACGAAGAGAAGCATAGTCCTCCCTTATGGTAATGGTTTTTCGCCCCTTTTGTCCTATTATTAAGACTTCAATATTGTATGATGACTTTATGGTAATTCTTGGGATCAAACGTTGAATCTTATTTTGATTTGAACGTGGAGTCAGGCATTTATACTTTTATTATCACATGAATGGGTTGCAGATTGGTACTATATGGTGTTATTGGACATCTAGAATCATGTGAAGAGAATGAGAATCACTGCAGTTGTAAGTATAGCGGTAAGATTATTCATAAGTGAAGGTACGTGACAATATTTTTCTCCTTATTCATGTTAGCTGATAAACTTTTTTATTGTACTGTTGATAGAAATGTTGGTGGTGTTGTTCAAGTCGCATCCAAAGTTGCCATGGAATCAAGTAGTGCTGAACAAAAAGGTTAACGGGGAAGTAAGAATTGGATTTTCGAGATATGGAGGAATCAGACAACCGGATAACCAAGAGGAAATTCAATACTGCAAAAGCCTCTATAGTTTATACTAATAATGTCAATCTTCAAATGACTTATTGAATAAGTCCATGCATGTTATTTACTACGTGGCATCCGAATCAGCTCGAACAAGTCTATACATGTTATGTACTATGTGGCGTCCGCATCAATTCTAGTTTCATTCAGTGTCGTGGGATTGGATTCAATCCAACGGTGTTGAATTGTTTTGCCTTTTTGTATTTATTTTTTTAAAAAAAATTGCAATATTAATCATAAGCCGTTAAATATAAGTTATTAGTAATCAGATCAAATGGTCTGTATCTCTCCTACCTCAAAACGTCAAGTGACTCGTCAGAAAAGAAGAAAAAAGCTTCAGATCGACGTTTTCATTAAATATCTCTCATCGCCCAAAAAAAAGGAAACCTTCCACTTTAGTTTCGCCTGAGAGAGTATCAGCACAGAAGAGAGAGAGATGAAGTAGGAGGAATTTTTTCTGAAATTGACGTGAAGTATGAAGAAGCAATAATTCTTGATAGTGATATATTGAAATGATAGTGATATAATGTAGTGTGAGAATGAAAGTCTAACACGCTACACAATACTCACAAAGTTGCACGTACATAGGGTGCCGTGAACTAAAAAAAGATGAATTTTTTTAATTAAAAATGTGTTTTATTTTTTAAATATAAATACATATATATAATTAAAATTACAATAAAAATACAATATAATTAAAATATAATTGAAAAAATTTTAAAATTACAATAAAAATGCAATTCAGCAAGAATTTAATTTATGAAAAATTAAAATTACAATAAAAATACAATCTAACTAAAATTGGATTTATAAAAAATTAAAATTAGAATAAAAATACAATCCAAATAAAATAGTTTGTGTAAATACATATATAAATATATATAATTAAAATTACAATAAAAATATAATATAACTAAAATATAATTCAAAAAATTTTAAAATTACAATAAAAATACAATCCAAATAAAATAGTTTATATTGTTTGGCATGGTTAGAAGTCATTAAAAATTGTTTATGTTATCTTTTATTTATTTTCATAATATAGTTGAAGATTTCAATACAGACTATTTTGAGACCTGAGGTTGAATGGAATTTGATAATTTAGATGAGGCATGAAAATTTTAAAGAGTATATGATGAACAAATTATGTTTTATTTGAATTATATTTTTAGTCTAATTTTAATTTTTCATAAATCCAATTTTAGTTGGATTGTATTTTTATTGAAACTTTAATTTTTCATAATTAAATTCTTGTTGAATTTTATTTTTATTGTAATTTTAAAAATTTTTAATTAGATTTTAATTAGATTATATTTTTATTGTATTTTTAATTATATATATTTATATTTTAAAAATTAAAACACATTTTTTAATGGGAAAAAAATTTTCAACTTTTTTTAGCTCACAGCACCCTATGTATTTTTGTGTAGTGTGTAAGTCTTTCTGACATTACAATGTATCACCGTCATTTCAATATGTCACTATCAAGACTTATTGCTTCTTCATTCTTCACGCCAATGTTAGAAAATTTTCCTCCTACTCCGTCTCTTTCTCTTTTGTTCTGATACTCTCTTAGGCGAAACTAAAGTTGAAGGTTCCTTCTTTTTTGTTCCAACGACGGGAGATGCCTAGTGACAACGCTGATCTAAAGTTTTCTTCTTCTTTTCTGACAAACTGAAACTTTATTCTTCTTTTCCAATGAACTGAAGCTTCCTTCTTCTTTTTCGGCAAACTGAAGCTTTCTTCTTCTTTTCCGGCAAGCCATTTGGCATTTTTGGGCGGGAGAGATGCGGACCATCCAATTAGATTACTAATGACTCAGATTCAACGACTTAAGATTAACGTACCAATTTTTAAAAAAAAAAAAAAAAAAAAAAAACACAAGAAGGCGGAACGATTCGGCACCACTGGAGTAGATCTAATGCAACGGTATTAAATAGAGCTGGAGCCAATATGGATCCGTCATATATATCCTCACTCTTGTGGCTTTGCACTTACTAAACCACTATGCTAAATAAAACATATATTTTTATTTTCAATGATTTATAGTTCTCTTATATATGTATTTAACTATTTATGTTCTTTTTTTCTCTCTCTCTTGTTTCCTTTATCTTTAAAAATAGTTGAAACATACCAAATCGATACTTTTCATTATTTTGGGTAAGTGATGATCTATTCCACGTTTAAAGATGGCCTTAGCTATGGTGACTCAATTAAAAAGTGTGGTATATCAAATGCTATATTATACGGATCAATTCTCATATGACAAGTAGTAAATCTATAGAGATCACCTTCTATGTAAAATATGTTACAATAGGTTTAGGCTATAAACTGACACATTCCAAGCAAGGCATTCGACAATTAACATCTCTTTGAGAAGACGATAATAATACACAACTTTCAACTTTCAAGTGTGTGTGGCCATGGCAGGTACCTACTTCATCGATGAATAAATGGGGAGCTAAAATTGTATGGGACAAAGTGAGAGTGCCAGTAATTGATGTTTCTCTATTTGGTGTTTATGCCTGCAATTGTTCAAATGAGTTAAGACCAGGTGATCATATTGAAATCCTACGGAGACGTAGCCAAATATACCCTTTTTGTATACTATAATATGTTTCCGATTCAATCATTATATATGGTTAATTAACTCAATTTCTTCAAGTTATTATAACATATTATTGCTTGTTTCCAATTCAATCGTTAGATTGGTGGTATGCTTTATTAGTCACATGGATACTTGTAATAGGCTGCCATTGCTGCTACAATGGTGAGATCTTAAATGATTGGCTTAATCAATGCTAAGAATAACGTGGGGCATTTCCTTTCATTAAAAGGAGAAAATCAACGTACATATGATTGCTTGGTTCATGTGAATATGAATATGCCTGGAACTTGTCCAACCGAAAATATGAAATCTTGGTTGTTTCTCATGAAGTGTACATAGCTTTTGATGATGAAAAATCATTGAAAGGCCTTCTAGTTATTACACAAGATGTACGATTGATGTCTTACAGAAATTAATGTACTGGCGATATAGATATGTTAATTGTGGAGTTCATCGAGTATCTCATTGGCTCGCCTTGGAGAAGGTCTGTCCTAAGCAGAAAGAACTGTGGCAAGGAGCAAGGCAATGAAAGAATTGGCTTTTATAGGGGAATAAGAAAGCTTCAAGACCAAGACGAGATAGCAAGGTGGAAGGAGGATGTTAGAACAATTATGTACTCAAGAAGGCGTCCGGATCCCCTGCTTGGAAAAAATCCAAGCAGAGACATGCTCAGTTTTTAGCAACGGTTTTTACCGTTGCTAAAAACCTTTAGCAACAGTTTAGCAATCAAAAAACTATTGCTGAAAGTTTTTAACAACGGTAAAAACCGTTGCTAAAAACTGAGCAAGTGATATTCCAAGCAGAGAATCCGGATCCCTCAAGAAGTGGGTTGAATTGGATATCTAACTATTTAAAAATCTTAGGTGATTTTTCCTTAAAACAAGAACTCGTTTGTAAATAAAAAGATTGCTAAGATATAATTTATTCAGAAATCAGTATTTTGATTATGTAAACTTTTCAACGATTTTTCTTAATAATCGGTGTTTCCTTTCTAACAAAGGTGATAAAAAATGAAGATAGAGAGAAATACAGACGATATTTAGTGGCTCAAAATATCTCAAGGAAAATTTCTATGTTCACTCCTCAAACATACAGTAAGAGAATTTTATTAGAGGGAAAACAACAACTAGTACAATCAACAACCTCACATACTGAGGATCAGCACAGCTGCTTTTAAGCAAGCACAATCAACAACCTTGCACACGAGGATCAGCATTCTGCTTTTACGCTAGCAACCCGTTAAGTTTTTAGAAGACCTTAGCAAATTTACAACTTAGTAGGTCACTTTAGACCTTTTACAACTTCTTGATACGATTTTTCTTGACAAATGTATCGGGTCGCAACTAGTAGTAAAATGATGAGAGAGTTATCGTTCTCAAAAATTAACTTTTAACAACTGCTAATTTCACTAATTGAAGTTATATTTGGACAGATGAAATGGTTTCATGAAATGAGATCAAATTTGACTAAGGTAAACTAAATTAAGGGTGAAAGAAGTTACTAAGCAATGAGAAATAATACAATAACAAAGCGGGTATAGATGACTAATTCACTTAACTCCTAATTCGATTAATTCATAGACAAACCAATCTTTGAGTCGTTAGAGAATACTTCGATATAATTGCAAATTCCTTTTAATGTTGATTAAGTTCTCTAAAATATTTGAATCCAATGCCTTGGAGAAATAAATCTTCCTCACTCAAATAATAAGCTAATATTTTAGTCAAATTATTCGGCTCAGAGTTTAAGCTTAGGACCTTATAAAAATCAAGCAAATAAGATTATCTATGTCTAAAATAACCCGATTTATGGTAGAAGTTACAAAGGCGTGTCTATATCAAGCTATGTCTAGCATTAATACAAACCTTAGTTTCATTGAAGATGGTAGTTAAGCATCCAAGAGAAGTTAATAACAGTAAAATCTATTCCAAGAATTGAAATTGCATTTACATTAAAGCATTCAACAATAAAGCTTCATAGGAAGTCAATATACATCAATTCCCTAAACCCTAGAGGTTTAATTACATATAGAGAAAGGGAAGAAAAATATCACAAATATACAACAAAACATGATACAAGAGGAAGGAGAATGAGAAAGAAACTCCAAACTGAACAGAGAAGAGGTCTCCCTTCTCCTCCAATGTGCCCTAGCAAAGCTCCTTTGTTCTCCAACCAAAAAGTCCAAAATTTCTCAACAAAATCCCAATTTATAGACTCTGTCACGTGCATGTCAAGATCAGGGCGCCTAGGGCACCACGTTGAAAATAGCAGAAACATCATGGGTTGGCGCCTAAGGCTCCATCTTCAAAATCTTGGACAGAGAGTTTATGGGTTGACGCCTAGTACCAGGCCGAGAGTTGAGTGGGCGCCAACTGTGGTGCTTGAGGCATCGAGAGTCAAAGCTGCAACAGATCTTCACTTTTCCAACTTGTATCAACCAAAAATAATACCTACAAGAAAAGAGCAATAAATTACTCCAAAAGGTAGGAAAAAAGGGGATGAAAACAAGCTATAAAGGAAAACTACAATGCACAAAATGAACTAAGTAAAAACTAAAATAAAGAGTGCAAAAGGAAAGCAAGATAGGACAAAGGGGAAGAAAAAGCCCAATAAAACCCTAAGAAATTAACCAAAATAAAGGACTTATCACTTCTTCAACCCAAGAGAATCAATCACAAACTTTTGCACCAAACACCAGGGATCACACCAAATTCCTAACAGCAATTTGTCTACACACAGGACACTCACAGCAAGTACAGAGAGTAGGATGAAACTTACTCAAAACAATAAGAGATAAATGCTCACTTAGAGTATAAAATCAGTGTACAACAATTTCTCAAGAAGTGTAGGGAAGGAGAACTGTGCTAAGCTCAAGCTCTTTGTTTTTCTTTATTTTCCTTCACTAGAACCATAAGTTAAAATAGAGCAAGTGAGCCCTTTTATACATTTCAAATTTGCTAGCCGTTGGGAAGGTTCCTCATTAAATTCTTCAATCTTTTAAATGCTTTAAGAATCTCGATCAACTCTTGAGCACTTGACGATCATGGATATGAAAAACTTAATCTAAGCATGATCTTGATATCCAAGGATGGAAAGTTTGTGCTTTTATGTTCCTTAATTGTTGGAATCTTCAAATTAGCACGCTAATAGTCTTTCCTCTTCTATTTCTTCCATATCTAGTGCCATTGAAATAACATTTTTCCTTTTAAGTTCCGGCCACATTAATTTTGATGAAATGCTATCGAGATTTAATGATAGTTCTTTCCTTTTACATGTGTCGTTTGTCTGCTTTGAGATATTTATTAGTTATTTCATGGATTGCTTGATCACAATCAATATATCAGTGATTCCATTAATCAAAAATATTGTTACAGGAAATCTTGCACTAACAAAGGAGATTCCTGCGCTTTGCTATAGATAATTCAGTTCAATTGAATGTACCTTTCCTGTATAAAATATTTTCGACAAATTCCATTTTGGTCCCTTATTGATTTCTTTTCTCAATTTGGTCTCTCATAAATTTTTATCCTCAATATGCTCCCTCACAGATTCAGGTCTCTCATAAATTTTTATTATTAATTTAGTCCCTCAAAATTTTGAAATTTCTCAATTTGGTCCCTCAAAGATTTTTATTCTCAATTTGGTGCCTTAAAAATCCAAACATTGTCAATTTAGTCCCTCTATACGACTGTTGTTAAATAACTTAATGTATGTGCTGATTTGGGAGTTAACTTGCTAACATAGATACTAAGTAATTTTTTCTTTCTTTGTGAGAATATCATGTGCATTGTCAAAGAGATTCAATGAAATTGAGAATAAAATTGAGAGCTGTATGAAGGGACCAAATTGAGAATATTTAGATCTATGAGAGATCAAATTGAAAAAACTTGAATCTTGAGGGATCAAATTAATAATAAAAATCTGTGAGGGAACAAATTGAAATTTTAGTCTAAATATTTTGAATAGGGACATATACTTCTATCTTAGTAGTATACTATATGTGTATGTGAGCATGCGCGCGCACGTGTGTGTGTGTTTTAATAAGTCGTATGGCTAATACTTTATATCTGTTTGGTTCAAACTTTAAATGAGCAGAGTGAGTCCAACCAACTCATTTGATAAGTCAGTGGGAGATGGAACCGTCCATTTAAACCAAGATTCAGAAAATTGGACTGGTCATTGAATCAATTAAGGTACCAGTTCAAAGATCAATGATCGGACCGTGATTAAACTTGTGATACTTAAAATATATTAAAATATAGGCAAAAGGGTATTTTATGTCCCTAACATTTGCATTGAGTTTCATTTATACCCCTAACATTTTTTTTTGGGTCCATTTATATCCTACATTTTTCAATTTTTGTCATATATACCATTTTTTTTGTTACTCTGTCTGATAAGTTAACGGAACTACTAGATTGCCACATGGCAAAATCATTTGCCACATCACTTGCCACGTGTTCTCAAACCCTAAAATTACAAAAATACCTCAAATAATAATTCAAAAATGTTTCAATTTATTCACTTAGATCCTTGATCAAAATTTTCTTTTTGTCATTTGCTTGATATAAACTTGTCTTCTACTTCATCTAGCTCCCTAGTTTAAGAATATATTTTGTTCTTTGTCAAAATCATCCCCTACAAACTTTTCAGTTTGTTCACTTTGGTCTATATTTTTCACTATCGTGTTTTTTTTCATGGCTTGATTCTCCAAATCAATCTATAATTTTATTTTTAGTCATAATACGATTCAATCCATCATTTCTATCCAAGAATAATATAAGAAATTAATTAAAATTCAAATTTCAAAGGTTGCATGCTTACTCGAGTTTTGACGTCGTTTTTGCCTTATTTCTGCGTTCTTGTGTTTCTATTTCTTTTTTGATTATCAACTAAGGCTAGGTTACACATTTTGGGGTTTAGAGTATTTGTTAACATTGTGTGAATTGCTACCCAAAACACCTGGAAACTCGAAGCTTAAACAAGTGGTAAACAACACTGGAATAGAGGTTAATAGATACTCTAAACCACCAAATGTGTAGCATAACCTTAGTTGATAATCCAAACATAAACCAAAAACATAAGAACGCAGAAACAACGCAAAAATGACGTGAAAATGCAGGTAAGCATGCAACCCTTGAAACTTGAATTTTAATTCATTTCTTGTATTGTTCTTGGGTAGAAATGATAGATTGAATCATATTATAACTAAAAATGAAATTATAGACTGATTTGAAAGACCAAACCGTGAGAAAAAAAATGACAATGAAGAACAGGGACCAAAATGAATAAACTAAAAAGTTTCTAGGAGATGATTTTGATAAAGAACAAAATATATCTTAAACTAGGGACCTAGGTGAAGTAAAATATGAGTTTATATTAAGCAAAGGACAAAAGGAAAATTTTGACCAAGGACGTAAGTGAATAAAATGAAATTTTTTTATTGCTAAGGATATTTTGGTAATTTTAGGTTTTGAGTACACGTGGTAAGTGACATAACGGATATTTTTGCCATGTGATAGACCAGTCAACAGTTCCATTAACTTATCAAATGGAGTTACCAAAAAAAGGTATATATGACAAAAATTGAAACATGTAAAACATAAAAAAGCCAAAAAAACCTTAGGGGCATAAACGAAACTCAATGCAAATGTTAGGGCCGTAATGGACCCTTTTGCCATTAATGTATATGTTACAAATATTAAAATATTAAAATATATAATACATAATATTAAAATATTCTAGGGATGTTATAGATATATATTTATACAAATCCTAGATCTTCTCCTAGTGGCTTAAATTTTTAGAGATTTTTTAAAAATACATAATAATATTTAGTAAAAATTAAAAAATTAAAAAAATTCAAAAATTAAAAAAAATTGAACATGTTGGTTTTACTGGCTTTATCGGTTTGAGACCGATTCTTTACTGGTTCAAACACTTACCAGTTTACTGGACCAAATTGTTCGATCCAATTTTAACACTGATTTAAACTACTTAGGATTATGTTTGGGTCAAAATAATTTTTTTTATAGAAGTTTTTTTTTTCAAAAGTAAAAGTGACCGTTTTGCAGAAAATTTTTTTCTCTCAGAATAAAAGAAATCTTAAATAAAATAAACAAAAGTCTTAAGCGACCTTTTCACCATAGTTATAGTGGATTGTGGACCACTAGTTCTTAATGTTGGTTTGTTTGATTGTGCTTTTGTCGACATCTCAATAAAATGTGCTGTCCCAAATCCAATAACAAATTTTGAAGTATGCTTCAGATTTATTTTTTGCGTTTGTGATAAAGCAAGCACAAGGCTTAAGAAAAGTAGCTGACAGAAATTGAATCCACAACCATCAAAATATTTTAAAATTTATATCCAAAATAAATGTCACTTGAATTAAAACTTATCCGTAAACATTTGGGAATATATGTCAAGTGCTTAGCACAAATCTGTTGTGCTTCCTCCAAACACATAGATTCTTTATAATATAATAAATATAAACTGAAAAGCATATACGCCACTGGCTAGACTAGGAATCCATTAGGAGTTAGGACTAACTACACTGGCCATTATAACATTCTAGTTCATTATCATTGGAAGGGTTCGTTATCAAATAGTTTAATTTAAAGATCAAAAGTTTACTGGCAAATCCACTATAGTTATTTTATATATACACATAATGGTGGGGTGTTCTTAAAATATTAGGTAGTAGCTTGTTTATTGGAGTAGAATAAGGTCCTTACTTCTTAGCTCATCAATTAACGTTAATGGAAATAAGCTATATTTGTTCCCTTGACACTGCATATGCAATGGCTTTCTGCCTACATAATTGTGGAAAAGATATGTTAATGGACCATCACACATAATCTTTTTGCTTGCATCAGTGACCACTGGTTAACTTTTTCTTTTTGGAAGATTTATCACACCCACGATTTGCTAGCGCATTATAAGTTTACTTAGGTACAATAATAGTATTAGAGCAAAATAAATTCTTTCTTAAAGTGATAACTCAATATTCAAAAATTTGACCTTGCAAGTGAAATTGATTTAAAATTTAATCTATTTTTACTAATCAGGCCACTATTACATTTATATGCCTTTCTTTTCTCTTGTAAAACTTTAGGTTCCTTAACTACTTTAACTTTCAAGCACAATATTAAAGGTAAAGACTTCGATTCTTGAAAAAGTTAATTTAAAAATAACTCTATAATTTTTGCTCATTAAATTTGAAAGGAATTAAGTTTTTATTTTATTAAATAAGAAAATACCTTTGATAAAAAAATAAAAAAAATTACGTCAATTCATTAATTACTAAAATTTAGTGCCATTATTAAACTAATTAAGTACAAGATTTAAATGTTTATTATCTTAAAAATGGTTAAGTAAAGATTTTTATATTTCAATATCACTTAAGTAAGTCTTTTAAATTTTACCGAAACCTAGTACTTCCCATTAGATTTGAATATAAGATAAAGGATGGCCTACTTACACTTTTCTTCTCTGTAACTAACATGAGTGGCCTAGAGACATATGGGCCACCATAATCAAGTTCGCCTTCTTATTTGACCCGTTCTATTTTCTTCCAATTCTAGATTCCCACAAAGGAAGAGATTTTTTTTACTGTATATATTTGGTATTAATTTTTAAAATATGTTATTTTAAATTATATAACTTTTTTAACAAATTTAAGTTTTTAATATATTGATAATTTTTAAACCTGATTTATTTTATATATTCATAACTTGATATCATTTTAATAAAATTGATATCTGTTTATTAAAAAATAAAGGATAGGATCTAGTCTTGTTTATGTGTCAACAAGATCGAATTCCAGTCATTAATTGCATGGATAATCGGGAACGGACACCGATTCCTTCCAACACCTTCAAGTCCTAGATTATATGAGCATATCATATTATGGAATTTCATCAAAGAATAATTAATTTGATTTATTTTATATGGTACGCAATAAAGGGACATTCAATTGAAGGTTGCATGGCATGAAAGTGGTGCAGAATTGTTTTCTTCAAGGACTTGACCTATGGCTCTCAATGTCCAATTTTCACTATACAAATATTTGTGGTCCATTATACTTATCACTCAAGAGATAGTTGTATTAATAAATGGTATTATTAATTTGGTCTATGGTCCGCCCGTAAATGGGTAATTTATGATTTAAAAAATATATATTCATTTAAAAACAGGTTTAAATAGGTTGTTTTTTTATAAAAAATATATTATTTAATATAAATAATTTTATTTTATCATATTTTTATATTTTATAACCTTATATTCAATAAATATAATAAATTTAGATATTTTTTAAAAATTAATATAAAATTTTTAAATTTAAATATAATAAAGTTAATTTAAAAAAATTTTAAAAAATTAAAGTTATTAATTATTTAAAAATATTAAACAAGTAATGTTTTATATGTATAAATTGTATTTTTATAAAATAATATTAAATTCTTTTAATAGAAAATTTTTAAAATTTTATTATTTTTTAAAAAATGACCCACAGGCTGGCCGTTTAGACTTCTGAGTCAAGACTAGCGGTCTTGGTCTTAATAAAAAAGCACACAAGTCCATTTAGATCCATTTTTTTATAACCTTTGGCCCGTCATGAACTTGTTAAAACCAATCTTTTTGACAGTAACATTAATAAGAATTGGGTCTAATAAAAGAATTAGTTTCTTATAAAATGATGAATTCAAGTTCAAAACTTCAAATTGTCACTAAAAAAATATCTACATTTAGTGTCAAGATATTTGTTTTAAAAAAAAATACGGAGGTAGTTGTCCTAACTAAATGCTAATTAAAGAAGGTGCATTTAGTTGAGGGCTAGGGTACCACCGCTCAACCATAAGCCAACCACACGGCGAAGCAGAAATAATTAAAAATTGAATTGACTAATGGATAAAGTGACCAATCAAAATCTTCCCAAAAGCCACCTTTTCTGAAATCATTTTTAAGTGCTGCACTTATCCAATATGAATATATTATTTCTTTTTTTAAAACAAAAAAAATTAGCTCACAACACCAACATAGAAATATATTAGAATTGTCTTAGGAATGATAACGAGTCGCTCGGTACTCAATTATTTATTTATATTTTTGGTGAAAACCCGTTTATTTATTTCACTATTAATATTAGTGTTAGTTTGAAATATCTAATATTTAAAACTTATTTAAATATAATGAAATACTTAACATTTGAAATGTCTAAATTATCAAAAGAAATATTATTGGATAATGAATACTTGATGCACTAGGTTAGTTATTGAGTATTCAAATATCTAATGCTAATATCTAAAAAATAAAAGTCTTAATTTATTAAATTTATATTAAATATTTATAAAGTATTTAAATAATATTTTATAATTTATATGTATTAATATTTTGTTATTTATATTATTTATTTGTATATTATATAAAATAATTTTTAAAGGAATAGTAAATATTTTATTTGTCTATTTATTTCAAACAAATAAAGTACTCAAAGTTAATATTTGTGTTTGCTCAATATTTTATGAGTATTAAATTTTATTAGCTAAACCATATTTAGTTTTTATATTCGATAAAATCAAAACATTATCAAATACCTAAAATTTTCATAGCTATTTTTTATTTTTGTTATTAAGGATTCTCAAAGTTCGAAAAAAAGGGAGGTGGAAAAAGAACATGGAAAGAATTGAATCCACAACTATTAAAAATAATTAAAATTAAATTTATCTAAAGAAAAGTACCACTTCAACTAAAGTTATTGGGCAAACTTTCTATGACTAGTGCCATTACTGCATGAATATATAAAGTAGACGTTGCATTATTTAACCCCAAAAAAAGAAATGGTAGACATTGCATTATGGGAAAGTTACATGAGCATTTTTGGCAGCAACAACATTAATAGTTTAATGGTAATGAGTAATGAGTAAGGGAGTGCGAAATCAGTCACGTCATACCTCCATGTTGAGGAAATAAGGTATACTTTGTATGGAAAGCGAGATGGGGCTTATGAATAAGGAACAGAGCAAGAGCACATTGGAATCATCATCATCATCACCATATCACATATCACAGATATAGGGTCCGTGTCCCTTACGCGAACAAATAGTAGTAAATGGGACTCGTATCAGCTTGAGGGGCCACCTTTGCGCTGCCATTAATCCTGCGACTTTCATAATCTGGGTCCCTGCTTGTTGGAGTTTGGTGGAAGTTAGGCAAAGGAGCAGGTAGACTTTTATGGCTCCGTCAGTTGTAACCAATTGCATTGAGACACCCACGCGTCCAGTAATTCTTTGAAACCCTCGTCACACCCCATTTTTCTGATATCAGTCCCTTTCTTCTCGTGTTTATCGCACAGCCAGATTCACACCAGGCGAGCTGTCTGTAAGTGATAAATGTGTAGATAGACTTTTGAATTTTGATGAATTAATTTGGGGATCCCACTTTGTATCTCTTCTTGCTGTCGTCTTCATTTCAAATCTTTCTATCTGATAATTAGGCTTTTGTAGTTTGTGCTTCCCATTTTGGTTCTGGGAGTGGTTTTAGACACTAATTGCTGTCTAGCTCAGACCCACTTGCAAGATTTTGGGTTGCTATTCCCAGATTCACATTATCTAGAATTAGGAAAATGGGTGTGTTGGGTTTGAATTTGATTCCCAAATGATGCTTGGGTTTCTGCATCTCAGAATCTCTCCGTGAATCCAATGACAGCTGCCTCCCACCACCACTGGCCGTACCTTCTGGTTCTCTCATTTGTGGGAATTCACTGTATAGATATGCCAGATCCATCTAATAGACGTATCGTTGATAATTTCAGCTGTGAAAGATCTGTCGCTTGTGGAATCTAAAGTCCTTCGCTAAAATCTTTGTATTAAAGCAAACACTGAGCAGAGCAATCTCGTGTGTCCATTGGTGGATGATCTCATTCTTCTCCATCATCACTCGTTGCTGCTGTTGCATTTGTCATACCCTCAATTTTCATCCCCAATCACAATGCTTTACTTCCTAATATCTTTTGTCTCCTTCCTCATCCTCTCCAAGTCCTTCACAACCAGTAAGCCTCTCTCAAATGGGTTGTGGGTGAACCTATCAAGTTTCCAAATTTTTCGAATAAAAAAAGGTAACATTGGGTTTAATTTGTTTGAGGTCCCTCCAATCATGCCACTGAAAATGAAGGTGTCAGCATCCAAGGTAGAGGATGAGGATGACGATGAAGATGAAGATGAAGGTGAAGGAGTCAAGGTTTCGCTATTGGATTTGCCTGAACTGCCATTGGAACGCATTCTGGAGCGTCTCTCACCCGCAGGGTTATGTAAAGTTGCAGCAGTATGCACATATCTCAGAGACAGAAGTCGAAGTGATTACTTATGGGAGAAACATATGAAGAGGAAATGGGGTAAAGTAATCGGTGATTCTGCTTATCGACAATGGCAATGCCATATGGCTTCCAGAAATAAAGAAAATATCTTCAATCACCCTAATCAGAAAGGCCTCTTTGCTTCCCTTCATGCTTTCTGGCCTTTCCTATGGATTCAGTCCAAATCCGAAGATGATAACTGTAGGCAACCAACAAGCCATGATTCTGTCATGGCTCTTTATGTTTCTCTTACTACTGGCAAGTTTTGGTTCCCTGCTCAAGTCTATAACCGTGAGGTACAATCATAACTCTAGATTCCCTAATACTCTGCGTATTTATTTGTATCACATTTCAGCTTTCTGGAATTTAATCAATTTATGTAATCCTCATTTACCACCATTTCAGAATGGTCATGCTGGGTTCATGCTCTCTTGTTATGCTGCCCAACTTTGCTATAACTCTCGAACTGATTCATTTCAAGCAAGGTAAGATCGTTCACCTTTAAATTTTAATGACTAAAACTCTGTTTTGGTCCCTCACTCGCATCTCTTTTTTCAGTTTAGTCCCTTACAAATTTTTATTCTCAATTTAATCATAAGAGATCCAAACATTTTTAATTTGCTCCCCCACAAGTTCTTATTCTCAATTTGGTCTCTTATAAATCCAAATATTCTCAATTTGGTCTTTCGTTGATTTTAATTCTCAATTTGGTCCTTCTTAGATACAAACATTCTCAATTTGGTCCCTCTATGTGACTGTTGTTACATAATTTAACAAAGGTAGTGATTTGGCAGCCGACTTACTGATGTAGATGCCATGCAATTTTTTTTTCTTTGTGCTAATATAATGTGCAATGTTTGGAGATTCAATGAAATTGAGAGCCACATTGAGGGATTAAATTGAAAATGTTTGGATCCGTGAGATCAAATTGAGAACAAAAATATGTGGGGGATCAAATTAAAAATGTTTGGATCTACAAGAGAACAAATTGAGAATAAAAATTTGTAAAGTACCAAATTAAGAAATTTGAAACTGTGAGGGACGAAATTTAAAAAAAAATAGAAAGAACCGAAATGGGATTTTAGTGGAATTTTAATGGTTGATGAGTTTATTGAGTGGGTTAGGTCGCTGTTGAGTTCAAAATGGAGACGATTTTTGTGTGGGTGTAGGTACTCACCTCATGGGCGATGGGCTACTGAGGAAAATATAAAATGGGACAGACTGAGAATGCCACCTGTTGACATTTCTCCTCACGCTCTTCATATCTCTCACTCTTTAGCTGACTTAAGACCTGGGGATCATATTGAGATCCAGTGGAGAAGAAACATGGAATTTCCTTATGGTATCTTTCATTACTCTTGTGCTCTCTCAAATTTTGTTGATATATTTCCCAATAATTACATGTAACGTACATATATTCCAAAAAATGTGCTATTACAGGTTGGTGGTATGGTGTCATTGGTCACTTGGGATCATGTCCAGGGCATGGGAATCATTGCCATTGTCACCTTAGTGGTAAGAGAATCACTTTTACCTTTTAATTCAACGTTCTTTTGCACATGAGTCGCAAATCGAAGCTAATATGGTCATATGTCATGTTTATATCAGGAAATTCACTTTTTTTTTTGACTTACAATAAACTAGGATATTTAAAACTAAACTAAACTGACCAAATATTGGCTAAAATTGAAAAAAATGAGATAAAAAATGGTCTGTCAAGTGTGACATTTGGTTTTGAATATGTGTGTGTATATATATGATAAAAATTGAGGACTCAACTTAACTTGGGGTATATTTGGTGGGCAGAAAGGAAAAAAGAAAGAGAATGAAAATGAAAATAAAATTTTAGGGTATATTTGATGGACGAATGAAATATTTAAAATTTCAAGTTTCAAAATTTGCTAATTTTATTTATTTATTTATTTTTCCTTTTCTCCAAAACAATACAAAATCAAACTAAGTTGTCTAAGTCTAACAAAATTGAATTAAACCACTCAAATAAGAAAACCTAATAGGTATCCATTTTTCTAAACCGATAGATTTAATTTGGTTAAAATTGAGCCAAAATCGAATTGAACCAAATTTTCTTTATTTTTGTTATTTGGTCCCTCACAGATTTTTATACTTAATTTGGTCTCCTCGTTTCAAATATTCTCAATTTAGTCCCTTACAAATTGTAATTCCCAATTTGGTCCCTTACACAACTAAATGTTCTTAATTTTGTCCCTCATGTATCCAAATGTTTTTAATATAATCCCGCATAGATTTGTATTCTCAATTTGGTTCTTCACAAATCCAAACGTACTTAATTTAATCCCTTTTGTATCAAAGCCATAATAGTTGAATCCTCTAACATAGTACAAAGAAAGAAAAAGTTAAATTGTGTCAATGTCAACAAGTTAACTGCCAAATCCATAGAAGGACCAAATTGAGAAAATTTAAATCTGGGAGGGAGCAAATTCAGAATAAAAATCTGTGAGGGACTAAATTAAAAATATTTAAATTTTTTAGAGACCAAATTGAGAATAAAAATTTGAGAGACAATTGAGAAAAAAGGACATATGTAAGAGATCAAAATGAGAATAAAAATTTGAAAAGGACTAAATTGAGAAAAGAAGCATTTATGAGGGACCAAAATGAAGTTTTAGTCCTTTTTATGTTACCTGACAAAGAATTGATGGTGACAGACACGGTGATATTGGAGTTTAAGCAGTACAGCCCTGGATCTCGATGGAGAACAGCGTCGATAAACAGGAAGCACCATCGAGAAGAAGGCAATGAAGTGGATGGGTTTTATGGGGGAATCAGGAAGCTACAGGATGAGGAGGAGATTACAAGGTGGAACACCCTCTGGCCAACCAGAATTGTTGAATAGCATGTCTCATAATCATACTAGCTTACAATTTTGTAAATTTTCCAAAATGTGAAGGACAGAGTTTTAGTCATTCAATCATGTCCTTCCTAACATACCAGTCATGGACTTAGTTACGTTGCTCCTGGAAGCATTGTGTAACTTATGTACCATTACCCTGACATGAGAGGCTCTGTGTATATATGCTACACGTCTTTCTTTTTCTTTTTTTTTTTCTCCTTATTTTTAGTGTTGTATGGCTTTTCTGCCAGATAAGTGTTTCTATTTAATTTGATGGAAGAACATCAGCGTAGTTGAAAGAATGGGAAATATTCATGTGTAAATTACACTAACTTCTTTCAAGATTGCTTAAATTACATATGGCAATACTACATTTTTAAATATTACACTCAACTCCCTTCTAATTTATGTTTTTGGATTACTAGAGGAGACAAGAATAACACTAACTCTTAATATACACAGTAAAAGTGTAGTTAATTAGAAGGATCAGAGTAACATTATGTTTCTTTTAATCATAAAATTATTTTAAAAAAATTATTGTCATATTAAAAATAAAGTCACAATTCTCTATTAGATGTTAAAATAAATTTGAATTTATTGCCATGTTAAAAGTAAAATTACAACCTGATGTTAAATAAAAAATTAGTTGATTTTGATGAGTATATTGCAGGGGAGGATTTCACAACATACACCAAAATGATAGGGAAGTCAATTGTAAAACTTAAACTACAACGTCAAGTAATTGAACTAAACTTCAAGAAATTTTAGCGTAATTTACCCCAAAATTCAATATTGTATACGATTTGACCAGTTTGTAGTGCAAAGGATTTCTGATATTAGACAAAATAAAATGGCTGTTTATGACAAAAATCCTTGCAGGCATCGACCTCGGAAGAAATGATAACACAAGAAGAGTGAACATAATTACCAATCTATGGCTCCAACCAAATTGTTAGAGTTACTGAGGAATCATATTTATACAATTCCTCCTGAAAATTGTAATTTCAGCTTTTGTCTGCAGTGCTATGTCTTTTTATCCTTTTTTTTGGAAGAATCATGTGAATAAGGGACACTGCAAATAGGATCCTTCCTCATTATTAACTACTTTAAGAAGAGATGTTGTGGCCTCTTTAATAAATTAATACAAAAAGCAATCTAGTTTAAAGCAATAACCACATGCATCATATGATTTTCCATGAAAATTTGTCTTTCAATTCACAATTTATGAAAAATAGCCTTTGGTTTGATATAAATGTAGTTATTTTTTTTTCAGCCTTTGGCCTTTTTTTGTTGTTAGAGGAAATATAGTAATACACATAAGAAGGAAGTTGAATTGTATATATAAACATTCTTAACTTTTTTTTCCCTAAAATTCAATTTATCTCTTTCAAGAGAATAAATGATAATAAAATTAGAGTTTTGAAAACATAAAGAGAAAAGAGAAATTTCACACAAAAAATTTAAAAAGATTCGGATTCTAACTACTTAAATCTCACGTTCTCCTCTACACAAATGCAAAAAAGATTTCTTATAAACTTCAAATATCTTAACTTTATAAGAAAACATCTCAAGGAATAAGCCTCTTAAAGCTTTTATCTTTTAAAACTCAAACAGACTTGAAATACTTTCTCAAGGAAGACAAATTACAACTTTTCAAATAAAGGTTTAACCTACAGTTTTTACTAAGGTTCAAAAAATTAGACCATTCATTAAACTGGTTCAAGGGTTAATAGTTGAATTATAGTCGAATTGGTAGTATTTAAAATTTATTAAAATATATAATTAAATACTTTAAATATAAATTTATAAATTTAATTAAAAATAAAATTTGATGTCAAATTATACAAAACAACATTCATATTTAAAAGTTCATAACAAAAATTGACTAAATAATAAAAAATATTATTAATCAAGACAATAATAATATGAACTCATCAAATTTGTAAAATACCCAAAATATTAGCATCTCCACTAAAAAATAACATAGTTTTTTTACAAATTACTTTTATTTTATTTATATATTTATACTTTATACTTTAAAAATAATTTTTAGTAAAATATTTTATATATAAATTGTCTTTGCAGTTATAATAATTAATAAGCAAATTTTAATTACACTATCACCCACTTCTAATGTGTACGCACTGCACAAAGCCCCCTAATGTACAGCCCAAGGAATAAAGAAAGAGACAAATACAATAAAGTGATTTGACTACTTTCGAAGAAGGAGACCCATTTTGAAGAAAGTCTTCCTCCGTTCGAGAGCTTCCTCTGCCCGAGATCCATTTTGAAGAAATTCTTCCTCTGTCCGAGATCTTCTTCTTCTTCTTGCATTGTTGTTGGAGAACAATCTAACCGTCTGAGACCTATTTTCCGATTCATCCGAGACCCATTTTCAAGGTGTTCTTCTTCTTCTTTTTCTAAACCGGCCAATTGTGGAAACCAGTTGGTTTTTATGGGTCTTCTAGTTTTGGACTAGTCTAACCAGTTTTTGACCGGTTTAACTCTCCGATTTTTAGATATGTTTTAGACCGAACGACTGGCCAATTCACTGGTTTTCCAATTCGGTTTGATTTTCTTAACATTGGTTTTTACAACCTTTTAAAGCAAATCAACAACTAAAAGAAACAATAGCAATAAATGATATTCTCTCAAACACTTGTAGAACACTATACCACAAAAGCTTAAGTCTTGATTGTGCTTTCCTGATTTTTTTTTTTTCTCTAAAAAGACTTTTTTTAAATTTGAGCTTAAAATTTTGGGCTCATTTTTTGATTTGGTTAGACTAGACCAATTGAGCTAGGTGGACTTTTTAACTCATGATCATATCTGCTTTAGAGGTGGCCATGATGAATATTTGGGGCTACACATGGGGTTTCATGTTGGAAAAATTGTAGAAGTGAATGTTTTCTTTTTTCAATCAAGTATCGATGAAAATATGTATTTAAAGGACATCGTTGAACAATGTTGTAAGAAGGTAGAAATCCACCTAATCGAGGATGTTAAGGATGAGACTATTAACTGTCATGACCTTGTAATATTCCAAGAATTTTTATGAATATTTAAAATCTATTTGAAGTTTATTGAAAAATTTAATTACATGAAAAATGTTCTTTTTGAATTAGTGAAGGAAATTTGGGAATAGAAATTTCAAAATTTTAATTTGGGAAATTTTTACGAATTCTCAAGGACTAATGTGAAAAGAAAAGAAAGTATAGAGGACTTTTGAGAAATGACCAAATAGGAACCTGAGAGGAAGAATAAAGCTTATGAGAATGAATTATAAGTCCGGTACCGAAAGATGATGGATTCGATATTTAGGAAATTTTTATATATTCTCAAGAACCTAAGTGAACAAATCTTATAAGCTAAGGTGACTATGAGCGATTTTATCGAAAAAGAAATTGGTGGAACCTACACGTATACATTTCTCTCTTATTCTTTTCTTTCTCTCATTCTCCCGTAGCTTCCTCACTCTCTCTCTCTCGGTTATGCGTCGAACTTCTTCATCAACCATTTATGCAATTTTTGCATGGGGAAGGAAGCTATGAAAGTTAGGATGATTGGTAAGTTGATGTTCTTCTTTTTCTTCCTCTTATTACAAGACCAAATCCTTGGTTATCAATTTGCAAAATTTTTGTAAGAATATTTTAATGGATGAATTTAAGTGTGGATGTTAATCTAAAACATTACTAGGTGGTTTATGATGTTATTAGAACAAGAAATTTGGAGAAAACTAGGAGAAATTCGTAAAATTTAGATATTTGAAAAAAGTTAGTGTTCTTGATGAAAATTTGAGATTTGAGCTTGGATTGTTGGTAGAAATTGGGGGTTTTGGTGTTAAAACACTCCTTAGACATTAAGGATGAAAACTCATGGAAGAAATCAAAAGAAATGTTGTTTTAGATATAATTTTAAGATTTTTGGATGAAGAACACGAAGAAATCAAAAGAAATTACTGTTCATCGGAAAAATTTTTTCATATTTTCTCGGCTACTGTAGCATTGACTCGGTCAAAGTTACTGTAGCATTGACTCGGTCAACGTTACTATAGCTACGTTGACCGTTGACCGTTACTGTAGCATCAGTTTTTTTTTTTAATATCGTTGAAAAGCTCTTTGAATCTAGTTTCCAATGGTATAAGTTTCATCTGGATATTCATTACCAGTTAGGAGTTATGATTTAAGAAGTAAGTGAAGGTCGGGAATAGTGGTAGGAAATTTCTCTATTTCGTAACCCTGATGGTTTTTATCTGGTTACAATAGGAATGGTCAAGGTGCAAGGTGGGAGTGCCGAGAGCGTGAAATCCAGGTGAGTGGGTTAATACTTGCTATGATTAAATATCTTTGTTATGGACTTTATGCATCATAGTGAAAATATGTTGTATATCCAAGTTTGAAGAGGATGATGACATAAATATATATATATATATATATATATATATATATATATATATTTATATGTTTAAATTATATTGTGCTTGAAGGGGACGATGAGACATAAACAATTGTGGAACTTGCCTGGTGATTCTTATTTTCTCATGAATAGAGGTTATATGATGGATTGTGAATGGCATGTGAACTGAGTTGAAATGTGTCATACTCTAATTATTGAGTTCATCCATATGCGGATAATTGAAGTATGTTATTGTTGAATAATTGATTTATATTATGGGTTATGTTGTATACATGCGATGTTGCTGGACAGTATTGATTATGTTGTGACTTGAATTGTAAATGACTGAGTTGTGTATGTGGCTCATGATTATGATTGAGGATGCTCTTAGATGTGATTGTGATTGTGTTTGACTAGAAAGGAAAGGCATGGTGGTACACCCCATGGAGAAATCTATGTGAAGCTATAAGGGTGGAGAATATACATGGAGCAATAAGGGTGGATGCGACGGGGGCCGCGGGCAACGATCGAGAGGTACCCTAGACGACCCGGTTGGTACAGGAAATGTGTGAGATTGATTTCACTGTTTGCTGTTGTGAATTATGTTGAAATGTATTTGATTTACTTGGATATTGTTGTGAAGTATTATGAATTATATTATATTATATTATGATCGATTACGTATGATTGCTGTATGTTATCATTATGATGCATGATATTTTTTTGTCATAGTGTTGTGTTGTCTGCTCACTGGGCACGTGGTTTGCTCATCCTCTCTTATTAACATTTTTTTCAGAGTTGACAGCTGAAGGTAAATATCTGTACAAGGAATTATGGATCCTTAGCCCATGATTACCTTTTCATTTGTTCAGGATAAAGGTATAATAGTTAAGTCTTATTCTAAGTTGTATAAATCTAGAAATCTCTGTAATCGGGTAGGTTTATTCAGTGATGTAATGTGAATGACTGTAGTGCGTATAGAGAACTCGGTTTGGTTGCATGAAAAAGAATGGTATGATGTTTAAGAGAAAAATAGGCTTACGGAAGTGAAATTAAATTCACTTTCCGTGCCGGTCACGTGCTCAGATTTTGGGACGTGACAGACCCGCTACCCGGGCATGTGATCGGATGAAGCTGTTATCACTTTAAGCCTTACCAGAAATCTACCTGCGAGTTATATTACTAATAATTTACTTATTTTATTTCAGTCAACTTGTTTTTATCCATATTTCATGCCACTAGTACAAAGGGAACATACTTAGTTTTCTCACTGCTTTATTTTATATAAACTACATAGGATAGAGAGAAAACATACCTGGCGTCTTCACCACACCATTACCTTAACAAAGTAATGGCTTGCATATATAATAGTAATTTCACAACATTTGAATTCCACAATAAAAACTCCATTCATATTAAATTGAAATGATAAGTTTTAATTCGGACAAATATCCCGAAATAAATCTCACACTAATACAAAAGTTTAATTATGTCGTAACACCAATTCCCTGACCTAGATACTCTAGACAACTACAGAGCAACCTAATAACATTAACTGAAATGAAGGGCGTACCCTACAACGGTAGGATCGGAATAGGTAAGCTACTCTTTTGGCAGATATTCTTCGCTAGCAACTTGATATGAAAAGGGAAAATATATGAGGTGTGAGTTTAAAACTTAGTGAGCACATCAGCCTGGCTCTAATAGAATTTAAATACATTATTAGTCATGCAAGTATGCTCGAAGGCTCAAACTCAACCATAAATCACAATCAAAAAATACATACTGGAAAACACCAAGTTCATCCAAGTGCATTTGTCCCTATAAGATCATTTGTTGGGTTTGGGTTTCTCTAAGTATGATTACTTAGATGGCACCATGTCATAGAGGACAGTGTGCCAAAATCACCTCTGCTAATAGTGTTCACCTTAGAAATGATAGCATTATAGGACTAAATGATTGTCTCCACGCTAGGACTAAGACCCTTGAAAAGAACTTTATTCTGATATGAATAAATAGGTTAGAGCATACTAATCACTCTTTTAGCTACGTCTATTCTAATGTTGATGTCAATTTAAAGGTTAACTAAGAATTCATTAGTCCATGAAATCATGTTAGTACCCACCAAGTTATTTGGAATTGCAACAATTTGAGAATCAAATAGTATTGCTTGGAAGAGGTGATCCAAGGTTTCCTGTTGATCAACCTGAACACACAACGATTATTGACTATACACCCTTTTTCTTTTCCAAGGAATGACAATATTTGAAGCTTTCCACTAGAAAATGACATATTTCCTTAGTCTTTAGAAATCCTTCCACAAATGAGATGGATGTTAAGGGGTGTAGGATTGATTATTGCTAAAAAAATTGTAACCGTCCTTGACAAAATAAACACCTAAAAAGCAAGGGTTCCAAACTATTTTATTAGGGATATTGTCACATCCCAATTTAAGGCATGTGAATAACTTTAGAAACTCAAGGGTATACCTTTATAGTATCCTATAAAATCTCTGGTCAGTACTAATGCATAACATAATTTTTTGAGGAAAGATATTTTTACATATATACATATAAAAAAAGTTCAACATAGTGAAATAATAAACAAAAGTCAAATATCATACAGTATGATATAATTTTTCAAGCCTAGGTGACCTATAAAGATTACAGAGCATTCCTAAGCTTTTGGATTCATAAACCCTCCAAATATCATGAAAAGTATCCTCGAGGAATACTAATTCTCCTGTGAGTTTTCTTCGTTCACATCCACTGTATCTAAAAAAAATGTTCATGGAGAGTGTGAGTTCATCAAAACCCAGTGACTAAATGACTGTGCAATAAGTGTCACAAGTACAAATACCATAATCATACTCACGATAAGAACAGTTATATTTATATTCAAGGTTTCTATACCTCTGTATTTGATTTATGTTCAGGGATTCAATTCCCATTGTATTTATATTCATAATTATTACATGCATTGGTATCTTGGGGGATTAAGCCCTCAACCATTCTATGTGTATAATTTCATACATTAGTATCTTGGGTCAAACCCTCAACCATTCTATATGTATAATTTCATGCATTGGTATCTTGAGTTAAACCCTCAACTATTCCATATATATATTTGCAATCATAATTATCATCAATATAACAATAAATTTGATTATCTAGCTATCATCATTAAATAGGGAATCTAATTGCGATATGAGGTGGGATTTATATTGTACTTGAAATAAAAGTAAATAAAATCGGTTAGCAAGGTCATCCACTCACATAGATTCCGTATCCAAATCACTTTTCCGAGTTGCTACAAAGAAGAGTACGTAGCTAGATTTCAAGTTCCGCTACGAAGATTTTTATGAAAATCAGATATAGAAAGTCAGGGTTACTTTTGTACCAAAATACTATTCATACGTATGATTACTATTCATACATACAGATACTATTCATATGTATGATTACTATTCATACCAGAAATAGAGAATACAATCTGTAAAAAAGTACACCAAGTAAGTTCCCAGGAAAGAGTGGAGGGTCGCAATTGACACACTTAAAAATCAGGTCTTTCCTTAACCAAAACTTTCCTAGACATGTATTATTCACAATTTACATTCTATTTTGGTAATCAAATAATCAAAAAAACATATAGGTAGCTAAGGACAGTTTTTCTGATATGGAAGATCAGCCAAAGTCGCAATCACATAGCATACTTAAGAAAATAACTTCTAAAATCTGAAAGACATAGAAAATGACATAGTATCCTTACCTCAGATCTAGGCTAAGGAAGAAAGACTTAGAATTTCAAAGCCCTAACGTCAGAGTAAGAGAAGTTTTGAGGAGAGGAGAAAAGAGAAACTTAAGGTGTGAGTTTAGAAGTGAAATAGAAGGACCTATTTATAGGAGAAGTCAGGTACTATGTGCTAATAAAATATTCATTTTATTATGTGCTTTAATAATTTAGTTTACTATGCACTTTAATAATTTAATTTATTATGCCCTTTAATAATTCAGTTTGGCATTATGCATTTTACCATGCAATCACGAGGCGGCTGAGTTATTTTTCTCCCAGTTTCTTTTAGATTCCACTTATGATCAGGCCATATTTTATCCAAGGGATAAATTTCATATCATAACATCCATCATATCTCACAATTTATGCAATCTATAAATGAAAATTTGCATTGTCAACAATATGCATAAACAAGTATACAAAAATTAAATAGATAGGAAAATTATTTTCTCTAAAATAAATTTATCGTAATTTTTGAATACTTATAACTTAAAAATATAACGGGTATTACAGATATTGGTGAGGGAGGTTGGAATCTTTAAAATACATTGAACGATGCCCTCATCATAGATATTCCTAATCTTCCTTCTGTCCTTGTCTTCTTGAAATTGGAGTTCCCACTTGTACTTGTATAGTTCAAAGCGTCCGGATCATCTCCTGCCCCTTGTTTTCAACCATTAGATGAATCTAACGATTGACATTTGTCTTGCATGGCATTTTTTTTTGAGTTGAGTTTGTGATCAGAGAGAGTGCGTGGTGTTGAAGAGAGAGCGACAACCAATGACGAGAGAAGAAAAGAAGGTGCAATGGAGAGAGGAAGAGCGATAGACAAACAGAGATAGCGATGATCCAGTACATATTTGCTAATGGGGATATGCTGGTGCCTCCTCTGAACTTCACTATGGTCAACGATGGCATGTTTTGGTTTGGTTTTCCTAAATCCGTCAACTTTGTATTCTTGAAATCCCTTCGCCTCAGTTCCGTTATGAGTTTTTTCTTAGTTTGATGAATGAAATTGGTGTTCTTCACTATGTGTACAGCATGGGAGTTTTTGAATTTAAGGATGGTTGGGGTTGTTGTTTTGTGCAGATGCATAATTTGGTGTCCGTTGCGTTTGATTTTGATATTCGCCAGTGAGTTTTTGATGACTGCCACCGAGAGCATGGTAAGAGGAAAAGGCTTTGTTGTAGACATGCATTAGGGGTAGAGGCACAGAGTCATCGGAGGCTAGGCAGGGTGAAGTAGCGAAATCAGTGTGGCCACGAGTGAGCATAATGAAGCTGGATCGTCGCTCTCTCTATCCCTCCCTTGCTCTTCCTCTCTCTTTTGCACCCTCTCTTCTTCTCTCATCGGTCGTCGCTCTCTCTCCTACACCACTCTACTTAAAAAAAATTGTCACACAGGACAAATGTCAGTCCAACGACTGAAAACAAGGCACAAGAGCTGATTCAGACAACAGTTCGGATTCCCTCAAGCATTGGAGGGAACAATTCCATCTAGTCTTTCTAATGTTAGATCTTGTGTTTTTCTTTTTTTAAAAAAAATTGCAAGATTAATTTTAAAAAAATATAAATAAATTGAACTTATTAATATTAATCACATATTTAAAAAAAAACACGAAATTTAACGATGATCATTGAATGAGAACATCTAACAATCAAGATCTAACACTAGACAAAATTGTTAACTTTAGCGCCAAAGAGAATTCGAACTGGTACTTATAAACCAGAGATCACAAGACGTTTGGATAGATTCTTCATTCCCAACTCACTAGGTGAGATCTTTCTAAAAAGTCTACAGTGTAGGAGAAGACCTTTCCATGAAGGAGTGGTGAAAACTTTGCTAACAAAGGCAGCTTTGGTCAAAAGAAAAAAAAAGAGGCTATAGTCACAAGGAGAAAATTATTAGTTAAAGTACAAATATAGAGACTCCTCGTCGGTCGTCACGTTGCGAAATGACTCATATGGGTAAAAGGATGAAGTTAGCATTAGGAAATGGTTTACATGTGGGTATCTTTCACACAATAGCGAATTCATTTTTTAAAAAGCTCCCGAAGAAATGAACTTGTAGAGACCTATAATTGAAGAGGTAATGAAAATATAAAATATTACTGTTGGGTTTGACTTGAATTTTGTGGGTGACCCGGTTTGTAACCCGACCCACAACCCATGACCCATGACCCATTTGTCTCTATATATATGAGTGTGAGGGAATTCATTTGAGAACGGTTGATGTAATTTCTCTCTGTATAGCCTCCGTCAGAAAATAATACAGATATTCTCTCTATCCGTGGACGTAGGTCGCATTGACCGAACCACGTAATTTCTTTGTGTGTTCTTCTCAATCCTTCTCCTTGATTTATTGCCTTCCAGTAACCTAACAAGTGGTATCAGAGCCTTGGTTCATTTTTGGTTCGTCGGTTACTGTAGCACGTCCGAAAATTTTTAGATCTGGCTCCAAAATTTTAGATCTTGCCCCGATTTGGTTGTTTTGGAGCATAGGAGACCATTCTCTGCATCTTTGGTGCATTGAAGAACGTCGGAGACCAATTTTTGGTGGTAAGAAAATTTTCAGATGTAGTTTTAAATTTCAGATCTAGCTTGATTCGCTTGTTTTTGGGGAAAAAGCGACCGTTTATTGCATTTCTAGTGCATTGGAGATCGTTTTTCAGTTGTTTTGGCAAAGGCTCATATTGCATTACTATTGAGTTTGACTGATAAGGTGTTGAGAGAAGTAGTTGATGAGTCAACTGCTGCAGGTTTGTGGAAGAAATTGGATGATAAATACCAGAAAAAGTCTCTCACAAACCGGTTATATCAGAAGCAGCGTTTGTATACCCTGCGGATGACAGAAAATATGCAGGTAAAAGATCATCTTGATAATTTTAACCGAATTATCCTGGATTTACAGGGTGTTGGGGTTAAGATAGATGATGAAGATCAGGCTATCATTCTTTTGTGTTCTCTACCAAATTCATATGAGAACTTTGTTGATACTATGTTGTATGGTAGAGATAGTATCTCTGTTAATGATGTCAAAGATGCTTTGCAGTCTAAAGAGCTGAAGATAAGAGTCTCTAGTTCTAATGAGGATATTGCAGAAGCAGGTTTGTATGTTGGCAGAGGCAGAGACACTAAAAGGGATGATGGAAAAAGAAGCAAGTCACGGTCTAAGTCGAGGAACAAAGGAGGACCTCGATGTTATCACTGTAAACAGAAGGGGCACATCAGGAAGAATTGTCCACAGAGGAAGAAGGGAAATGACGAGAAGGAACCGAATACCAGTGGTAGTGCTGCGGTGGTGCAAGATAGTTCTGACGAAGAAGAAGACATTGATGTTCTCACAGTCAGCACCTCTGGTTCTGCAAATACTTGGGTCTTGGACACAGGTGCATCTTATCATATGACTTTCTCACGTGAACTGTTTACTTCTTTCAAGGAGTGGAATGGTATTGTGAGGTTGGGTGATGATGAGCAGCTCAGTGTTAAGGGCAGTGGTTCTGTGCAGATTCAGATGTATGATGGAATAGTCAGGACGCTTGATGCTTGGTATGTTCCTGGTCTACGGAAGAACTTGATTTCTCTTGGTACTCTAGACAAACAAGGGTACAAGTACTCTAGAGAGAATGGACAGTTGAGAATTTTCAAAGGTGCTCTGGTTATAATGAAGGGTAAATTGCAGCATGGCATTTACTTTCTGATTGGTAGTTCTGTGATGGGGACAGTGGCTGTATCTAAATCTTTAGGGAAGAATGATGATTATACAGAGTTGTGGCATTGTCGATTGGGACACATGAGTGAGAAAGGGCTGTCAATTCTAAGTAAACAAGGATTGTTAGAAGGAGCAGAAACTGGGAAACTGAAATTTTGTGAAGTTTGTGTTATGGGTAAACAACGCAGAGTTAAGTTCAGTTCTGGGAAGCATACTTCTACGGATGTTCTGCAATATGTTCACTCAGACTTGTGGGGTCCTTCTCCAGTTGAATGTCAGGGCAAATGCAAGTACTTTGTTACTTTCATTGATGACTACTCTAGAAGGGTTTGGGTATATTTTCTGAAATCCAAAGATGAAGTGTTTGGGAAGTTCAAGGAGTGGAAGACCATGGTTGAGAAACGGACTGGAAAACAGGTCAAAACACTCAGAACTGATAATGGGTTGGAGTTCTGTAACGCTCCATTTGATGAATTTTGCAGAAAAGAAGGTATAGTGAGGCATCGCACTGTACGTCATACACCACAACAAAATGGAATTGCAGAACGTATGAATCAAACACTGTTGCAGCGTGCGAGATGCATGCGATTAAACGCTGGCTTGCCAAAACAATTTTGGGCTGAAGCAGTTAACACTGCTTGTTATCTGGTGAATAGATCGCCATCTACTGCAATTGATTTTAAGACTCCTCAAGAGGTATGGTCCGGTAAACCTTCTGATTATTCTGGCCTGCATATATTTGGTTGTCCTGCTTATGCTCATGTGAATGATGGTAAACTAGAGCCTAGGGCAATGAAATGCATATTTCTAGGGTATGCACCTGGAGTTAAAGGGTACAGACTGTGGTGTACTGAAAAGGATAGAACTCCAAAATTTATTACTAGCAGAGATGTAACTTTTGATGAGTCTGCTATGTTTGGTCAGAAGGAGGAGCTTGGTAGTCATGCAGGTAATAATGATCAAGGTGCCAACCAGAAGGTGGAAATTGAAGTTCAAACTTCAAAAAGGGTTATAACAGACCATGTACAGCAGCCCAGGGAAGAAGAAGAATCACAACCTATAGCAACAAGGAGGGAAAGAAGGGAAATCAGAAAACCTATAAGGTATGCAGATTGTGTTGATATAGTTGATATTAATTCAGTTGCTTATGCCTTGGCAGTAGGTGAAAGCATTGATTCTGATGACCCGAGATCATATAAAGAAGCAGTTGAGAGTAGAGAAGCATCAAAATGGCTGGTTGCAATGAATGAAGAGATGCAATCTCTTGAGAAGAATGAAACATGGGATCTTGTACCGTTACCAAAGGGAGTGAAACCGGTAGGATGCAAATGGGTCTTCAAAAAGAAAGAAGGTATTCTTGGAGTTGAACCAGCAAGGTTCAAAGCACGACTCGTGGCAAACTATTTTTCACAAAAGGAGGGAATTGATTATCATGAAGTTTTCTCCCCGGTTGTGAAGCATAAAACCATTCGTGTCCTTTTGTCCATGGTAAGTGTTTTTGACTTGGAGTTGGAACAACTGGATGTGAAAACTGCTTTCTTACATGGAAATTTAGAGGAGCAGATTTATATGTCACAGCCAGAAGGATTTCTTGATTATGGAAAGAAAGATCATGTATGTTTGCTGAAAAAGTCCTTGTATGGTTTGAAGCAGTCTCCTAGACAGTGGTACAAGAAATTTGATGCATTCATGACTTCTCATAGTTTTCTGCGTAATCAGTTTGATAACTGTGTCTACTCTAAGAAACTTGCAGATGATTCTTATATTTATTTGTTGCTATATGTTGATGATATGTTAATTGCTGCAAAGAACAAGGTTGAAATTGATAGTTTGAAAGCCTTGTTGAGCAGTGAGTTTGAGATGAAGGATTTGGGTGTAGCCAAGAAGATACTGGGCATGGAGATTTGGAGAGATAGAAGTGCAGGTTTACTGTATGTATCTCAACAGAAATACATAGAAAAATTGTTGCAGTCTTTCCAAATGAATAATTCTAAACCGGTTAGTACTCCATTGGCGGCACATTTTAAACTTGATGCTAGTACAATACCTACTACAGCTGAGGAAAAAGGGTACATGAGTTCAGTGCCCTACTGTAATGCTGTTGGAAGCTTGATGTATGCAATGGTGTGTACTAGGCCTGATCTGGCTCATGCAGTCAGTGTGGTAAGCAGGTTTATGAGTAATCCTGGGAGAGCTCACTGGAGTGCAGTTAAATGGATTATGCGGTATCTGAAAGGTACGAGTAATATTTGCTTGGTTTATGGTGCTGATAAATCTGATAGTGGCTTGGTTGGTTATACAGATTCAGATTATGCTGGAGATCTTTTGAGGAGGAGATCCTTAACATGCTATGTCTAGACTCTAAATGGATGTGCTGTCAGTTGGAAGGCAACACTTCAATCTACAGTTGCCTTGTCTACCACTGAAGCAGAATACATGTCATTGGCAGAAGGAGTTAAGGAAGGTATGTGGTTACATGGTTTGATTGATAGTCTGGGGTTAAATATTCAGAGACCTATCATTTATTGTGATAGTCAGAGTGCATTAAGTTTGGCCAAGAATCCAGTCTACCATGAGAGGTCGAAGCATATTGATATCAGATTGAATTTTATTCGAGATGTGATAGAAGACAAGAAATTATCCATCGAGAAGATAGCCACAGCAGATAATCCAGCAGATATGTTGACAAAGGCTCTACTTTCAGAGAAGTTCAAGCATAGCTTGGACTTGGTGAATGTTTGCATTCCATGAAGCCCTACAGGGCTTGAATGACAGAGATGAATTTGTACTTAGTTTTGGTGATTTGAGAGAATTCAAGTTAAGGAGGGAAATTGTTGGGTTTGACTTGAATTTTGTGGGTGACCCGGTTTGTAACCCGACCCACGACCCATGACCCATGACCCATTTGTTTCTATATATATGAGTGTGAGGGAATTCATTGTGAGAACGGTTGATGTAATTTCTCTCTGTATAGCCTCCGTCAGAAAATAATACAGATATTCTCTCTATCCGTGGACGTAGGTCGCATTGACCGAACCATGTAATTTCTTTGTGTGTTGTTCTCAATCCTTCTGCTTGATTTATTGCCTTCCAGTAACCTAACAATTACTAAGTGTGCCATCATCTAGTGAGTTTTAATTTGTTGGCTTAATTGATTTGATACAAATTAAGAGATAAGGGATTAAACTTTAAAAATTAATTATACAATTAAATCAAAACAAATAAATAAGTTAAAAGACTAAGTACTAAATGAGCCTACATTTTAGTACATTTTTTTTACATATTTTTATTTTAAACAGCATCGTTGTAAAAAAGACTTCTAATTTAGTGAACTAGCACTTTCAGTGAGATGAACGAGAATCACTTTAATTTAATTAGTAAGATAAATTTTTCTTTTTCTATGGTAAAATTTACTTACCTTCCTCTGTGGATAAAAATTAAAAGAGGTTGACAGAAAATTCCAGAGAACTAAAGAAGTCAAGCAATTTTGTTTAATATATTTTTTCACTAACATCTGCGAAATATGAAATTTGTGTAACAGCGAAAAACTACAAAGAAGGGAAGAAAGGGAAGGAGGAAGTTTCAAGAAAGAACAACCGATTGTCGGAAACTGAGACCAAGACATAGACCCAGGCAAATTACGCAGCGAAGGTCATTGCTTTCAGCTTCACTGAGAAGATGAACGGTGGCCCCTCTGGTTTCAGTACGTACTGTCTCTCTTTCGAAGCCAATTATAATCTGGGTGTGCTTATTATAATTTTTTTCCTTTTAGATTCACAATCAAATGATTAGGTGTTTGTGTATGTTACAGCTAATGCTCCGGTCACTAAAACTTTCATCATCGCCTCTGCGCTTTTCACAATCTTCTTCGGGATCCATGGCCGTTATAACAGTCTGGGATTATCTTATCAGGTGCTCTAGCCTCTTTGTTTGATCTATCTTATTTTTCGTGTTTAGGTCAATGGTATGAAGTAATTTTATTGATAGATGTAAATGCAATTGCGTTTTACGTTCAAATTGATAGTTTTCATCTAGGTTAGAATATAAAATGAATTGAGCTTTGGGTATTCCAATATGAAAAGCCGTCTGACGCCCGAATTTGTTTTTTTGTTAAACTTAAATGCGCAGTTTAATTTTGACTTGATTTCTTTCAAATTGGGTTACTGATATTTTGCACTGCCATTATCAGGTGCCAGAGCCAGATCACCTGGCATGCTATTTGTCAATTTGTGATGATAATGGCATACAATTGATCTCACATAATTTTTCAATTGGTATAAATCAGAGCTGCATAAGTAGATTATGTTTCCCTTAGAAATTATTTTCAGGATCTTGCTAGCCAAAAAAAAACAAAAAAGAGCCTGGAGGAGGAATACATACTAAGATTTTTCTTACTGTTGTTCATAACCCAAAAAAAATAAAAACAGAATAAAAAGCATAAAAAGACACGTGCACATTGTACAGTTAGTGCATACTCTTACCAAATGTTGCTTACTTCCTGGCAGGATATTTTTGGAAAGCTTAGCCTATGGAAGTTGATTATGTCCATATTTGCCTTTTCATCAACACCTGAGTTGATTTTTGGACTTTTTCTACAATACTATTTCAGAGTCTTTGAGAGACAAATAGGTTCCAATAAATACTCGGTGAGTAATTTGTAACTGTATATTCAAGTACTTTTGTGCTACATCTAGGTATATTTTTAGGACCAAGTTCTGCTTGGTCAGATTTAGATAATTAGCATAGCAAATGTTCAGTTGACGTTGATACACATCAACCTCTACTATAAGTGCTGAACCACTTTAATATTGCTACTGCTGCCACCATTGTTACCTCCCAAAAGTAGCTATTATGCTATCACCAATATTTTGTGGTCAGCTCCAGATAATAGCTATTATTCTATCATTGACATTTGCATTATGTATGATATATTTCAATGATATCCTCTTCACAAATGACCTGCCTAGGTCTATTTTGTTTTTCTTTTCAGGTATCTTATGCAACCTTTATCATCATTTTCCCTCTAAAACCCTTTTTGCTGTTTTGAAATATCTACATTCCTTATGCAGGTCTTTATCATGTTCTCCATTTTAATGTCACTACTGTTTGAGGTCCTTTCTGTAGCATTCTTGAAAGGTATTCATACGAGAATTCTTTTGATCAATCTCCTTAATGCATTTTTTTGTGATTGATTTTGCTTCATATTTTATTTATGCATGGTATATCCGTTTGTTTGCTCAGTTTCTTTCATGATAGTTTTCGCCTCATGTCATTACCCTTTTGCATTTGGTTTTTTTTTCAAACACCCATATATATGGAGCATATTTTGGGAAGCAAGATATATGTTTATCTTCCATAAGTTACCTCCCAGCACTGACACTACAAAAAGTCAACAGTCAATGTCTGTGTCAATGGCTTGTATCAGTAGATGGATTTTTTTGAGCAAGAGTGGTGAGGGGGTGCTCTTCTCTGGTTCAACTTTGAGTTTGTCTGTATTGATTTTGCTTGTTATTGGTTCTATATATTGGCTAGTCTAAAAATGGCTTGATGTTTAATGCATTTCCAGATGATAAGATATAGGGTTTCCCCCACCCCCGTCCCAAAAAATAAAAAAAAAAACACCCCGCCCATCTCCTTTTAGACATTGATTTTGATATGGTTACACTTAGGCCTCTATATTATTGCATCACATAATGGCGATTGCCACCTCATATGACAAATGCTGAGCTTGCCTAACTTCTAGTCTCTTGAACTTCTATTACTTGATTTTAATTTTGGAAAAGAAAGTTTTAAAAAAATGATAGCAAAGTATAAGAGCCCAAAAAAAAACCCTGATAAATTGAGTGCCGAAGCTTCAGAGCCAATATGAGGTACTGTGATAGAGACCAAGACCATGATCCAAATGGGAAAATGGGCCAGATGCTGGACCAAAGGGATGGGCCCAAAGTCTGGCAAGTGTATGAGAGAAAGAAGAAAGGAAAAAGGGCAGGGTAGAACTGTAATTGCATGCATGGTGCTGTAGTGGGCGTTTTAGTATCAGCAGGGGTGTGTGTGGGGGTTATTCAGAAAAGTTGTCAGAATAGTTTTGGGGTGGAATACCTTTTATGTGGTAGTCTGCAGGAGCAGTAGCTCTGGGGAGAAGTTACCAGTATTGTTCTTGTAATTTCTCAAGTTTTATCAATTAAATCTTCTTCTTGTTCTTAAGTTTCTATCAATTGGTCCGACTTGCCGGATCCGATGCCGCCAAAACCAGCAGACAAAGGGGAGGCCATGGAAGCACGTTTGGCTAATTTGGAGACTATGAGTCATCGGGTAGAAGGCTTAGAAGGATCCATGAGTGAGTTTAGAACAGCTTTACTGGAAATGCAAAAATCACAACAAGAGATGCAAAGGTTAATGATGGAACAACAAACTATATTAAAAGAAATTAACAAGCAAGGAGGAAAAAGAGTGGAAGGAGAACCAGGAAGCACTATTCCCATTGAGGGGTCATCCTCTTCAGAGAGACCAGTTGGAGACAATGTGAGACCTCCGGTAACTGGGATCATACACGACGGCTGGGATGAGTACAAAATGTCCGTGAAGAAGGTAGAGCTTCCAGGATTTCAAGGGACTGATCCTATGGGCTGGATTCAGAGAGCGGAAACTTACTTCGAGGTTCACAATACACCGGATGAATTAAAGGTGAAACTCTCCCGTCTTTGTATGGAAGGTAATACCATCCATTCGTTTACCTTATTGCGTGAAGGAGAAGACCCACTCACATGGCCGAAACTGAAGCAAGCCTTGCTGTTAAGGTTTGGGGGAACTATCTACGATAACCCTTTTGAAGAGTTATCTGTATTACGTCAAGCGGGAACAGTGGAAGAATACATTGAATATTTCGAGTATGTTTCTGCGCAAGTTCCACCGCTGTCCGAAGCTCAGTACGTTGGGTATTTCATGGGAGGCTTGAGGCCGGACATAAGGCAGAGAGTGAGGTCGCACCACCCTGAATCTCGCCGACGGGCGATGCAAGTTGCAAAGGACATGGAAAGGGAGATTGAAGGTATCGTGCAGTCTGCAGAGGTTACGGCGTTTCGAGCGCGAATGGGGCAAGGAGGTTACGGAGTGGGAGCTGGTCGGATTGTCGGGTCTTCCTTAACCAAGAGGCCCACGGATCCTAGCAATAACCCAAGTGGGTCATTTAAGCCCAATCCCAGTGGGCTAGGCGGAACGACGTCGTCGCAAGGGAGCGTCGCTTCTGCGTCTTCCCCAATCACAAAGACTCCCTCGACAACGTCTTGGACCAACACTTCTCGGAAATGGGAGCACGAAAAGCGTCCATCCATGGAAAGAGCAAGGGGCACTAAACACATATCTTACCAGGAGCTTAATGACCGAAGGAATAAGGGACTCTGTTATCGTTGTGGGGAGAAATATCATCCCCTACATCAGTGCGCAGAGAAGGGGTTCCGAGTAGTGATCATGAGTGAAGAAGATGAAGGCGGTCAGTAAGAAATTTTGGCCTTGGAAGTTGAACAGAACGCTGAGGAAGCCAATCTAGAATGCAAGCTAATGGGAATGTTAGGAGCAATGGGACCTGCACTGTCAGCGTTGAAAACTATGAAGTTGGAAGGAAATTTAAAGGGAGTTCCGATTGTAGTTTTGGTGGATAGCGGAGCCACTCATAATTTCGTGGCCCCTCAAGTGGTGTCCAGTTTGAATATCCCCATGGATTCTTCTAGGCAATTTGGGGTTCGGTTAGGAGACGGACATAGAGTATTTACAAAGGGGAAATGCACTAGGTTGCCTCTTCAAATGGGTGATAATGAGATTGTGGTAGACGCTTACGTGTGTTGGATTTGGGGGAAATAGATATGATTTTGGGTGTGGCTTGGTTGGAAACCTTAGGTAAGGTAGAGATGGATTGGGGTGCTATGACTATGGCATTTAATTCTGCAGGAGCTACTGTAAGGCTTCAAGGGGTGCGAAATCAATGTAAGGGACAGGGGGTGAATGCTGATTCCTTATTGGGGGTGATGGATAAATCCACGAAATTAGTGGATGGAGTCCTTTGGGATATAAGAAGCGAATTGAGGGTGAGCGAAGTTGATCAGTTGCCTGTTCAACAGAGGCAAGGGTTAGAAGAACTACTAGTCAGTTTTCCAGAAGTTTTTGTTGAGGTGTCTGGATTACCCCCTCAAAGAGACACTGTCCATTCTATAGTATTGAAAGAGGGAACTGAACCCATTAATGTAAGGCCGTACTGGTACTCACATCACCAAAAGAATGAGATAGAACGGCAAGTTCAAGAAATGTTAAATTTGGGCATCATTCGAAATAGTTCCAGCCCTTTTTCGAGTCCAGTTATTCTGGTGAAGAAGAAGGATGAATCATGGAGAATGTGTGTTGACTATAGGGCCTTGAATAAGGCAACAGTGCAAGATAAGTTTCCAATTCCGGTGGTGGATGAACTCATTGACGAACTCCACGGAGCTTATTTTTTTTCAAAATTGGATCTTAAATCGGGATATCATCAAATTCGTATGAGAGAAGAAGATGTGGCTAAAACCGCTTTTCGTACCCATGAAGGGCACTATGAGTATTTGGTGATGCCGTTTGGTTGGATGAATGCTCCCGCCACCTTCCAATCCGCTATGAACCAACTCTTCAAGCCTTACTTACGTAAGTTTGTCTTGGTATTCTTTGATGACATATTGGTGTATAGTAGAAATTGGGAGAATCATCTAAAGCATCTTGCTACTATTTTGCAAATACTGAGGGAGAATAAATTTGTGGTCAATAAAAAGAAGTGCAGTTTTGGGCAAAATAAGGTGGAATACTTGGGCCATGTTTTATCAGGAGATGGAGTTTCAGTGGACCCAAAGAAGGTTAGCAGTGTTTTAGAGTGGCCTACACCTCGGAATGTTCATGGGGTTAGAGGTTTTTTGGGCCTAACCGGATATTACCGTAAGTTTATTAAGGACTACGGTAAAATAGCCAAACCTCTCACGGACTTAACCAAGAAGGATGCATTTAATTGGGGGATGGAGGCTCAGCAATCTTTTGAGACTTTAAAGAGAGCTATTACATCCGCTCCGGTCTTATCTCTTCCTAATTTCTCTAAACCGTTTGCCATTGAGTGTGATGCTTCAGGCACCGGATTAGGAGCTGTTCTTATGCAAGACCGACAGCCCCTAGCATATTACAGTAAAGCTATTTCATCCCAGCATCTTTCAAGGTCAATCTATGAGAAGGAGCTGATGGCTGTGGTTCTTCCCATTAGGCATTGGAGGCACTACTTAATGGGGAGAGAGTTCATTGTATATTCTGACCAAAGAAGCCTCAAGGACCTTTTAACACAAAGGGTTACCACTACTGACCAGCAAAATTGGATGGCCAAGCTTCTAGGATACAAGTTTGAAGTGGTTTATAAGCCGGGACCGGAAAATAAGGCGGCGGATGCTTTGTCTAGATTACCCATGGAAGGTGAATTGACTTCAATGTGTTCGTTTCCAGTATGGTTGCAAGGTAATGAATTGATGGAAGAAGTAAAGCATGACCCTGACATTCAAGCCTTGATCACTGAATTAAAGGCTGACCCCAACAGTAAAATTGGCTATAAGTTGCATAAAGGGGTTTTTTTCTTCAAAGACAGATTAGTGATTTCTGCCAAATCCGCTTTAATTCCTTAAATATTGCAAGAATTTCATGCCTCTCCTACTGGTGGTCACTCGGGTTATCTCAGGACATATAGAAGATTTGCTGCCAATTTATATTGGGTGGGCATGAAAAGGGCAGTCATGGAATTTGTGAGAGCTTGTGCTGTCTGTCAAAGAATGAAGAACTCAGCCACCTTACCAAGTGGTTTACTACAACCTTTACCTATTCCGGATAAGGTATGGGATGAAATATCACTGGATTTTATCACTGGGCTGCCTAAATCAAAAGGGTATGATGCAATCTTAGTTGTGGTGGATAGGTTGTCAAAATATGCACACTTTTTACCCTTAAAACATCCCTATACAGCAAGGAACATTGCTGCACTGTTCGCTCGGGAAATAGTCAGACTTCATGGGATCCCTTCATCGATTCTTAGTGATCGGGATCCAATATTCGTTAGTGCTTTTTGGAAAGAATTGTTCCATTTACAAGGCACTGCATTCAGAATGAGTTGCGCTTATCATCCGGAGACGGATGGCCAAACCGAAGTGATTAATCGTTGCTTGGAGGCATACTTAAGGTGCTTTGCTTCAGAACAGCCCAAGCACTGGTCTCGTTGGTTATCGTGGGCTGAATTATGGTATAATACTACATTTCATGTCAGTACCGGCACTACCCCTTTTGAGGTGGTCTATGGACGGCCACCCCCTACTATTGCTCGATTTCTACAAGGAGAGACAAAGGTTGAAGCAGTAGCAAGAGAACTCTTGGATAGGGATGAAGCACTAAAACAACTTAAGTTCAATCTCACCAAAGCTCAAGAACAAATGAAGCTTTATGCTGACAAGAAAAGAAGACAAGTTACATTTGAAATAGGGGATTGGGTCTTTTTGAAATTAAGACCTCATAGGCAAACTTCAGTTTCTCAGAGAGTCTACTCAAAGCTGTCCCCAAGGTATTATGGACCATTTCAAGTTTTGGAGAAGTATGGGGAAGTGGCTTACAAGCTTCAGTTGCCACCAAACTCTAGGGTGCATCCTGTTTTCCATGTCTCTTTGCTGAAACGGGTATAGCCAGTGCTGAATTACCTATTGATATGGAGGAGGAAGAGGTGATTGCACCAGCACGGGTACTTGGAGATAGAGACAAATATACAGCAGGATATCGCTCTCGTGAGTTTCTCATTCAGTGGGAAGGCTTGGCACCGGAGGATGCAACCTGGGAGGAAGAATCCTTCCTGAAAAGTCAATTTCCCCTTTTCAACCTTGAGGACAAGGTTAATGATGTAGCGGTGGGTATTGATAGAGACCAAGACCATGATCCAAATGGGAAAATGGGCCAGATGCTGGACCAAAGGGATGGGCCCAAAGTCTGGCAAGTGTATGAGAGAAAGAAGAAAGGAAAAAGGGCAGGGTAGAACTGTAATTGCATGCATGGTGCTGTAGTGGGCGTTTTAGTATCAGCAGGGGTGTGTGTGGGGGTTATTCAGAAAAGTTGTCAGAATAGTTTTGGGGTGGAATACCTTTTATGTGGTAGTCTGCAGGAGCAGTAGCTCTGGGGAGAAGTTACCAGTATTGTTCTTGTAATTTCTCAAGTTTTATCAATTAAATCTTCTTCTTGTTTTTAAGTTTCTATCATACTGTAGCTGTTAACGGGGGTAAGGTTGTTCTCGATTTTTAACCATTGACTGCAGAAAATTAAGGTTGGAAAACATGATACTTTAAAAAGGGAAGTTATGAGAGAATTGCTCCCTGAGCAGAGGGCCACTGAATTGCTTGTCCCTGAAGGATGGGCATATGCAATTCTTTTATGTGATTATTTTAATGATGCCACGGGACTTAATCTAGTAAACAGATTTGATGGAAATTGCATGTATCATAGCTCTACTTTTTAATTTATTTATTATTCTTTTGCGATCATGGCTCTGCTTGATTCTCAATTACTCCAAAGTCAGCTTTTTCTTAGATTTGTCAAAATGTGCACAATGTGTATACATCTGCACTTAGCCGCTAACATACATCATCCTGGCTTATGGTTAATATCAAAAGTATGATGACAATTGGCAATCACTTAAATGCCAAATCATCCACAATTTTATGATTGTTTTGAAGGCCTTTCGAGGGACTTATTTAATTAGGGTCCAAGCATAATAGAGTTGAAATCAAAACCTCAACTTCCCATGACCTGTCTTTGCTTTCAATCTCCAAGGGCGTCAGAAGGTTTATTTAATAAAAATCTAAACACAAAATCCCTATGGCTAGTGGAATTTTTATTCAAATACAGAATGCGAGAATGATACAGGTTGTCTCTTGTATTGTTCTTATCTATAGTCTTGCTTACTGGCATGCTGATTGATGGCCTGCCTTGTTCTACAAAGGGCCAGAGACAGTGCAACAATATTATGTAAGAACTTGATAAAGTAGTTCACATTGTGTAGCTTGCTGATACTCTTTAAATATTTGCGTATCTTAGGATCAAAAGTTTAGGATTTTCTCATGCAATTAATTCATGTGGCTATATGCACTATGTTACTAAGTAACTTATGTTTCTGAAATTCTTATTTTCAAAATGTTTTAACTTTCTTGCAGATCCTGCAGCAAACTTAGTCATCCCTGGACCTTATGGTCTTATATTTGCTTCATTTGTTCCCTTTTTCTTTGACATTCCAGTTTCAACACGATTTCGTGTGGCTGGTTTCCACTTCTCTGATAAGTCATTCATATATCTAGCTGGTCTACAGGTAAAGTATTGGTAAATCATGCCTGCTTATGTATAAGTATTTATATCAATAGACATATGTTTGCTATGAACAGTCAGCCAATAAAGCTATCATCTTTCATTGCAGCTTCTTTTATCATCATGGAAAAGGTCTATCTTACCAGGGATGTGTGGCATCCTTGCTGGTTCCTTGTACCGTATAAATGTCTTTTATATCCGCAAAGTAAAGGTAATTTCCAGTCTGAAGTTTGAATTTCTTTTCTTTTCTTTTTTAAATTGAAATCATATGCTAGCGCATTAGTAATTTCAGATAGTCTGTTAATTTGTCAATCCTTTTATTGTGTCTTAGCACTCTGAAATTTGTTTTGAGGCGAAACTCAAGTTCTCATCTTGCATTATATTGGTGCAGATGCTAAGTTTCTTCTCCATATGATGTTAGGTGAATGCTCACCTATTTTTTTTTCATTTTTCTCCTTTCCTCTCTCTCTCTCTTCATCTTCTCTCCTGTATTAAAATCCACTGAAGATGGGAATGGAAATTTAGCATTTTTTGCTTATGCAATAGATTTCATAATTTTACACCTTGATGGGCTTTATAAAGGATTTATAGACTAATTTGCCCTTTTGGCTGCAAATCTAATATCATTTGAGGCTCATGTTCTGGTCAAGATATATGGTGATAAAATTAGGATTTTGTCTAATAACCATTTGGTTCTCTATAAAGCCGCAAACTTCATGTTTTATCAATGAAGAGCACATTATCTACATGCACGTTATCTCTGTGTCATTTATGTCTGTCTTCTTATCCTTCACTATACCGATGATTGATACTAGGAAATGTGACTAATGGGTGGAAAGTTAATGGTCCTCTTACTCTAGTATTTAGATGGTCATGTTTTTCCTATTCTTTACTCTTCTTTCCTACCCAATAATCTGAACCTATAATTTTCTGTTTTCTAGGATCACATTATTCAATGACTCTGCAAATATAGATTATTATGCTGCAATTATTTAATCACTGGGAAGTTACTGTTATTAACACATGATTGTGTTTATGTCATCATGTATTACAGTTCCCAGATTTTATTACTTCATTCTTTTCAAGGATTTCTTTGCCATCTATGGGGAGTCCACGTTCAGCATCAGCAAGGAATGTGGTGGGAAACATTCCAGCTCGCCAAATAGAGGTTAGTTTTATTCTGCACTTTTGACTATTTCATTATTTGGGTTCCATAATTTAGGCAGTTATACAATTATTATTTTAGTAACTAAATCAATCTTTTATGCTGCCATAAGATTTGTTGTTTAGTTTATTATCTATGTTATGTAATGATGTTGATACCCTTTATGCACAATGCTGTTAATATTCACAGTTGTTTCCATGACATCACGTGTTATACATTCATGTGAATTATGTATTACCAATTGCCTGTTTCTCTAGAATCTTCAACTCAGACTGCACAGTGGATGCATTAAAAGCATCTAAGCATGCCCTTTTATTTTGGATGTAACTGACAGAAGCAAGTTGCCTGTTGACTCACTTGCCATTAGCTTATGAATCTAGTTTTATTTTTAGGAAATCAAGAAAAAAATGGAAAAAGAAATCTGTCTTTATTTGGTTGAGGTTTTGAAGGAGCTTTATTTGGAAGAACTGCCATAAAATTAGACATATGGCATTGTAGCTAGTGCGAACATTTATTGGCCCATTGTGTAGGAAGAAGCTATAGGAATATTTATGATTCTGAATTATTGAGAATTAATATTATTTTGGCTGACATAAGAACTATCTGTTGGTTGCAGAGGAACTACCCTGCTCCAATGCAGTCTAGCCCAGAGCCACCGGAGGACTCTATCTCCACACTCGTCTCTATGGGCTTTGATAGGAGCTCTGCCAGACAAGCATTAATGCATGCCAGAAACGACGTTAATGCGGCCACAAATATCCTATTGGAAGCACAATCCCACTGAGATTGTTAAGTTATGCATAGATGAAAGCCTGATTGTTTTAACTCGGTAAATGGGAGCCCCATCATGAATTATTGGGAACTCACTGACTCTGATGTGAGGATGGTCATGATTATGGGAAACTTCAGATGTTGTAGGTATCATCCTCAACTAGGGTTCCTCTCCAGTTCAAAGTTTAGTTTTTTTTTTTTTTCCCCACCTTTACATGAGTCTTTAGATGTCCATTTCAGGATTGGTAATGAATGAGAATTAGGATCCTGTACAAATTACTTATACCATATGGAAAGCATGTGTATCAGTTTTTTTTTTGTTGGAAAGTGTATCAAATATCTGCAGGTTCTTATATGGAGATTGTTTTGGGCCTTTGGCACATACATGCTATGTTAATTTCTAAAAGCCATAATGCAGCTCTGAGTGGTCTGCGTAGGTCAACAGCGATATTCCTGGTTAAAATCCCTCCCTTATCTCTCTTTTTTTTTCCTCTCTCAATTAGGTTTTTGTATTATCTTTGCCAATGCCCCTCAATGTGACAACATTTCTCGACCCAACTTCTCTTTGAATAGAAATTTGGTTGTCGTTTGGCTGGTAATGCCCTGAAATCATTTTTGGGAAGCTTTCTGCATGCGTGCTATGTCTCCTTCAGGAACTAATTAAACGCCAATGGTTTGTTTGCTGATAGTCTTTGAAAGCGGCTATCTGGAGGCGCTGAGGGCTTGCCAAGGTGGTATAGTTTTTCTTTTTGGTACAAACGATTCAACTAATTGGCTAAACCCTTGTTCTTCAACTGTACGCTTCAACTTTGAGGCAATCTTACCTAAACCCCAAAAATCATATTTTACTTCCCAACTTCTTTTTATTTAACTTTAGGCTCGAGGCTATGAGAAACCATCTAATGCACAACTCGGTGAATGTTTCGATGCTTTAAAAAACAAATCAGTCATTTTACTGAAAATAGTTTACGACTCACTAGTTTAATCAGGAATTAATTGCAGTTGAACCGGTACTATGTAGATTTTACATAGAAGCAAAGGAGACATTTCGTAATTTAAACAAAATATAATGTTTTATTATGGAAAACTGTAGAAGAAATTGAACTTTATTGTCTAATCATTAGACTTATATTGAGATTCTACTAACTTCAGAGCAGAAGTGAAAAATTCATATTTGAGAAAGTTGAACCGCTCTTTTAAAGCTTTTATCCTCAAGATTCCTGAAATTTGTGCATTGTAATTTACTCCACTTGAATCCCTTTTTAGGAGTACTGATCAAAATTCTACCGCTGCAAGTATAAAAGCGGGGCAAAGGAATGTTAGGCTTAGGCTTAGGCTTAGGCAGGAATATCGTAGACTATTCACACCCAAAATCAAAGCAGAATAAGGATACCAAAAACCAGGAACATGAAGAAAATTCCTTCATGCATTAAAATTATCAAGCAACGAAGCCTGTATAAAGAAGAACCCAACTCATATACCGGAACTGGACTATTTACTCGATATGTTGAAACCTTTAATTTTTAATTAGATCTCCTGTAGACTAAAAGACATTTCGACAGCAGCAAACAGTTCAAGAAGGCCTCAGTCGCTCCCTCCCTTCTATAACTCCATTGGTTTGGGAAACTTGAGCAGAATAGAAATAACGTTTCTGTCTCCCAATGAGGATAAGGATGAAGTGGCTGAAGTTGTTGGTCAAAGAGTGTTAGATAGGGCTTACATCCACTCGGCCCTTGTGGATCTGAAAGGCTGGGGTTATCCACCTTCCACAGCTGCATTGTATGCCTAACCAATTGAAGCTTCCCAAACGAGCGTCACAATGAGCACATGACAATTTCCCCTCTGATGCACCTTCCACAACTGAATCACGAGATATCAGTTAATTCTCGGAAATTTTATGCATGTCAATGTCCAAATTAATATTATTTATAAAACCAAAAGAAACCTAGATCTTTAACATGTAGGGGACTCTAAAAGTAAGATTGGTAAAACTTTTCTGATAAATTGATGAGAACTAAAGCAAAACATTCAAGCAAAGCCATTCAAGAAATACATGCTATGCTAGAAATTTAGGCAAACGTGCAAACCAAACATTTCAAGAGTAAAATAAAAATACCAGTCCAAACATGTAACAGATCACTTTGCATATATACAAAAGCATGTAAATATCACCGATCATGATTAAGAGATCTATGTTTTTTTCCAAGTCATTTTTCTGTCAGAACAAAAGTGTTATATAAAATTAGTCAAATGTTTCCTTACCAGCTTTCATCCACAGTAGTGGCTCAACAAATAAGGACGAACACTCAGAATCATTAGATTTGTTAAACGGGATGTCACTTGTCCACTTCTGCCACATACCAGATGTCTCACCCTCGCCTGGAACATGATCTACTACATGTTCCTTCAATGCAACCACCCGTCGGCACTTCTTACAGCGATATGTAGGGCTGTACTTATTTTCCACTATTGGAGCTCTTTTCACCTCTGAAGTAAATTCAACAGGAATGCCAGGATCAGCTCCAAATTTAGAACTGTGGATCCTCACCCCCGAGTTATAATTCTGGCCTGAAAGAATGAGACAAAAACATCATTTTTCTTCATATGACAAGCTAGGGCTGAAGATTTAATTTTAATTTTTAAAGATCAAAGCAGACAATTAGATTGATGATATGAAAATGAAATTATTTTTTTTTGATAGAAAAAGAAGTATTATTAAGGAGAAAAGAGAAATACAAAGGGAAAGGTTACAAAAGGTGGAGGACAAGAGATCCTCCTAAAAAAACAAGAACATAAAGTAAGAAAAACTAACAGACAGCACAGACACCCCACATAGCCCCTAACAACGTATTAATGCAATAACGCCCTCCAGTCCCTATAAACATATGAAAATGAAATTATCCATAAAACAGGTACTAGAAGAACAGCTCTAAGTACATAATAAGAATGAGTATATATGATAAAATCCAATTGGAAAAGGCTCCATCTGTAAGGCTTCATAAATTTATTCCTGAGACCTCAAATTCCCTTCCCCCTCACCCAAGGAAAGGAAAAGAAATTCAACCCAAAAAGAACAAAGGAAAGGGAAAGAAGACAAGAAACTATGGTAATTAGCGGTGTCTGGATTTAAGATAGAAGGCACAAGTTCTTGTGAATCATAATTAAGATAGCCAGATTAAATTTGACCACTGAAAGAATCACTAAAATACAGTAAAGCACTACGAATTTTCATTTACTCCTGGGAGAAAACAGCTTCAGATTTTTTAATATATAATGTTTGAATGAAGAAACTGCAGAACTTTTCTGTCCAAATTTATGTGTCTTAGGCATGTCTATTATAGAATTTGGGAGTAGGAGCAACTCTACTGTCTACCCTTTGATCTACCCTCAAATTAGTTGCATACGCACGGTGGACGCTGCTTTATTCACTGATTTTTCTACTTTTGAAAAAAAAAAAAGAGTAAAGCAAATTCTAAATACAACAAATGTCTTGACTAACTAGGTATCATGGTGAGAGAGGATAATCAAAGCTGTCCTTTTATGTATTTAAAAAGATTAATAACAGTAAGTGGTAACCAAATATTAACAAGTGAAAAATACTTTTCTACTAATAAAATTTTTTTAAAAAAAATTTTGGCAAAGCTTAGAAATGGATAGCTGACATAATGTTAGCAGGGCCCAAGAAAAAGATCTGATTGGTTAAATATTGTCTCTCAGGTACCACTCACTCAAAAGTATGTCATGAGACTCTGCACCCATGATTTAAGCTTGCCATCTATATTCTCTGCAATCTAAAACGGTCCGGCCTCTATTTATTGGACAAAACAATAAAATTTCTAACTTCAAAAAATTGTCATTCTATTCTCTCTCATGTTAGCATTAAACTTAAAAGGAGGATATGAGGTATCTCAACAGCAGAGTAAACAGGGGAAAAAAGCCATACCAAATACTCTCAGACGAAAGCGCTTGTATATAGAACTAGACCGATCCACCTTGAAGCCCATCTCCTCAAACATTTTTAACTGAAGTAGGAGAAAATCTTAAAGAATGTAATCTTTCTGATTGGAAGGAGCTCAAAAGTCACTAAAAAAGAACTCTTGACAAAATATTGTGGAGTTTCTTAACACACCTGCTCAAGAAAACCATCATTAGGGCAAACACATTCACGACTCTTCCTTAATGATTCAAGGGCATCTGCAGGCAGAGGAAAATAATTATAAATGACTCGAAAATGTGAATAACATCTAAGTTTGAGAAAGATAGATGTTTTAAATAAGTTTTGCCAGATAACATAAAGGAAAAAGGACCAGGGTAAAAAGATACTCCTAGTGACAACGTTATTGATGAGACAGTGGAAAGCCAAAACATTTTTTTCCTCCTTCTTCTTCTTCTTCTTCCTTTTTTTTTTTTTTTCAACTTGCATGTAACAATATGGAGTCTCAGAAGAATTGAGACAATTTAGTGGTTCACACCTTCTTGAGATAGACGCTCAGTTCTCATCAGATATGCTGTAATGATTGCTGCACTGCAACGAACACACGCAAAGAAGGGTGTAAACCCTAAATACTAGACAATTCAGAAAAAGCGGAAAAGCAATTACAACCAAAGCCTCTTCTGGACCATTTCTGAAATTCATCAGTAAAAAGACATAAGAACTTACTGCCAAGTTGTGCACTTAAGTATAATTAAAAGGTCATAGAAAAATCCAATAGAGAACCAATACTGATTCTAATTCTTGTGATAAAATACAAATAAAATATTAAATCAGAATACAGCGTATAACTTTCTATTTTATTTTATTATCCTTTGGTTCATAATTGGGAGGCGGAAAATAATAATGAGACAAGTAAAAAATTATCACATGTTCAGCACCAAAAAATTTGCTAGAACTATTTTATATCTGACTTAATTCACCATCATAAATATTTTTAGCTGCTGATATATTGAATGCATTACAAGCTATATGAAACACTGTATCAGCCATATCATTAACAGGGTATGATGACATGATCCTACAAATTCCATAAAAATTCACTTTAGTTTGGTAAATAAATTCCGTCCTTAAACCATACTCTTGTCATGGTTCTCGTTACTCCGTTTGGACTCATAGTTTCTTTGACTGGCAGTCTTCATCCGAGTATTATAATTGAAAACATAGTTTCAAATCAGTGCATAAGAGAATTTCATGTAAATTGCTCTATGATGAGACATTAAACATTTATATTAGTTACTTTATTGCATTTTCTTATTATCTATGAAAAGAATCTGTGATTCTAGTAATACTGCATAATTACCTTTAGAATATCTCACTGTGGCATTGCCATTCCTCGCCTTTAATTTTTATACATAAACCATGCAGAGGCCAGAGAGTTTCAGTTATTTGTTCTTTACATTTCCTCTCATAGAATTTGTGTACAAATGTCATTTATATTTCCACAAAAATAATCAAACCCACTCCAATTTATTTGCTTGTCTGTCTTACAAACACTACTGTCCTATTCGATGGCATCATCATATTTTAAACCAATGGAACTGTATTGCTAGAACGAGAGATAACAGTCATAAGCTAAGTATGAAAATTGACCAGTAGACTTCTCCCAAATTCTAGTTTGATTACCTTTCTTTGGGGAAATCGAATAATCAAGTCAATCAACTATTGAAATAAATTAATGAAGGATGGAAATATAATACAAGTGATACCTTCTTGATACTCCAGCAAAGCAGTGCACCAACACAGAACCATCTTTTCTACTCCGATCAATAAAATTGAGGCAAACATCCAAATAATCCAACAAATCCTCATTTTCTGTATCCATCATAGGGACAGCCATCCTCACAAACTTCAAATCTTTACCTGCATATTCCAACGAGTACAAGAGGTTCTCGGGTGACAACGGACTCTTTGATATATCACCCAAGTCATCATCAGGTGCAGCACCGTGAACGTCACCAACATAAACCTTCTTAATTTCCTTTGTGGGGATCTTTAGGCTACTACGCCATCCACAAAACGATGATATTGAAGCAGAGCTAAGAACGGATAAAATGTGCGTGATTTCATCGCTACCATTTTGAAGGATCTCCGCAGCGTCACCCATAGGACCAATAAATAATTTCTCCCGGACAAGGTAAGGCATGGCAACGGAAAAGTAATGGATATCCAAACACCGTCTCCTTTTAGTTTCTGTCTTTTTCTTTTCCTGCAAAATGCAATAGAAAAAGAATATAACTAGTTGAGCTAGCTTAAACTGACATCGCTGAAGAATTGAAAATAAGAAAATTTGAACTCAATAGATATGACAACACGAATAAATACGTTGATTTTGGCACCGATACAAAGAAATGTTCACTTTTTCCAATGCTTCACTCCGCAAAACAATGATTAACTAGTTCACTCAGCTATGCAATTCGCCATAAACCACATCAGCATAAAATCATAACCTAAAAAAAAAAAAAAAACCTCTATCGCCTTTATTCCTTGCTTTTTAAAAAATAAAATAAAACAAAATTTATCTCGCCAACCAAACGGTGTTTGTGCGAGACAATTACACATGCAGAGAAGAAAAAAAAAATCAAAATCCAAAACTAGAACATCATAAAATTACAACCCAAGAATAGAACAAAACAAAACAAAAATCGTACTTGGGTTCTTTTACAATGAGATGAAATAATTAAGGAACCTGGAGAATCGGAAATATCTGGGGAGATATATGATTAGATCTTTCACTCTTTGTTGCACCGGTGAAGCTAAAGCTATCAGGGCCTGCCCGCTCTCGTGGTAGCGCATAAATACTTATTCGCACGTACAAGAAACTGCAATTGACAGTGTTGGCACGTGCGGTTGGGCCAGTGGGGTTGGGGATTTGGGTTCCCACGTGCCTGAGATATAAGGTAATCTCCTTTTGCGTCAGGACGTGGGTCCACTATGCACTGTTATGGACTTCTGGTAAATACAGTTCAAATCCGGTGATGACGTGGAACGATCGAGTCCCTTGGTAAGATTGATTGATTTAATACATATTTGAAAAATTAGTGAGAAGTTCTGCAACAAAAAAATAAAATTAGTAAGAAATTTCAAAAAATCAAAATTTTGCTTCAAAATTAACAGTTTAGAGTAACTGAATAATTTGGTTCAAAATTTAAAATTAAATTTTTTCAAAATTAATTTTATCCAAGTGCAACAACGCAGATTCTTGAGTGGAAACGGGTCACCTTCATTTCCTGTGAAGTACGACTACTTAATAATTAACCATAATGAAGGTGACCACAAAAGGCGAACGCACTTGAAGCAATTTGTTAAAAACGACAAGCATGCCATTCACTGATTGGAGATTCGTAAAGAACTTTGAATTTTTAATTACAGGGAAAGATAATGTGGGCTTGTCACAGCCAGCTGCAGCATGGTCAGCATCCACGTCGCCTTGTGTGCCACATGGCTGTCCACGTCAATCGGTGGCTGAATTCTTACCATTTCCTCCAATAGTGCTGAGACACGTGTCGGACACGTCACAGGTCGGTGTGTCAACATTCATGGTATGTTGTAATTCGGGCACCCGTCTCTGTCCCACAACTGCATTTTTTGTTCTTTCCTTATCGAGGGATTAGCCTCATATATAAAACTCGTATTATTATTATTATTATTATTCTTCCTCCAATGATGATGGAGAAGTGTCCAAAATTCATTAGGCATGGCCTTTCAGCTCTTTCAGAAGTCTTGGAAATTCTTCTACCCTACTTTCTTTTCGTTGGGTTTGTCTGCTTTGCGTATGGATATGGATTCTCGAATGAAGCTAACATTCTTTTCATCATATTATATTATAGGTGCCGCTTTGATTTATTGGTATACTATTATATATCATTACCTGGTTGTATTAACTGAACAGATTAATAAAACAAATTATCATGTGAAAGACGAAACACAAACATAAAGAGCAGAACTAAAATAGTCAATATGCTGAAGATTATTCGGGGGCTATGTATTATTTTGAACCACCAAATATGAGGCGGAGCGTTCAACTACAATAACGATGCTTGAAAGGAATGAAAACAGTTAAGGTATGCAAGAAAAGTTGGGAGGAATTTGATTCTAACATGTATGGCACAAAATGCTCCTTAGAAACAATAATATTTTTTAAAAAAAGTGAAAAAAAAAAAAAGATGTGGTTTCCCTCTGCATGAACCGAGTCAAACAATAAAAGAACTTCTGATAACTTTTTTCTTTTACTATGAAAATGAGTGATGCCAGACCCATGAGCTGTCCCATCTCCAATGTTGAGTCCTTGCATAACCACTAATTCAATTATACAGATTATGACATGGATGTAATGTAAGATGCTGACTGGGAATGGTGAATCCAAGCTTTTTTTTTTTGGGTGAAATTATGGGGAATAACTTAGATTAATTGCAAAAGGAAAATAGATTTTTGTTTCTGTTACCCTTCTGATCAAGACTTGCACAAGCAATGAAGCCCGCACCAAGTTGGATTGCACCTTTAGCATTCAACGTGAACTATTGAATGCACATTCAACGATTTATATTTTTTTTTGTATATTTTTTTGTTTTTTGCTTTTTGTTTTTATTTTTTTAAATAAGTGTACTGGTCATTTGATCTAATGATTGTTAAGCAAGATTGGATGATTAGTGAATTTTTTAAAAAAATAAAAACAAAAAATACAAAATAAAGGTGGACCGTTGGATGTAATGCATCCAACAATCCACATTAGATGCTGCTACAGGTGCAAATCCAAATTCCAAACGTACAATAGTGGAATAAAAAGGAAAAAAAATACAATTTGCCCGTATAAACTTTACTCATGTGCACTTTATCTCTAAGAAGTTTAAACATCAACAACTAGCCCCTCTACACTTCTCAATCCATGCAAAAAGACCCCTTCGTTAAACTTTCTGTTAAGTTGACTAATAGTGAACACTGAGTGAGCCATTTTCCTTTCACACAAGCCTAGAAAATGACACATCACACATGGTAGCTTAGTCAATCATTATTCTCACCCAAACCTAACCCAAGACCCTTTTGGCCATCCTTAATCAGAGCTCCAACTATTCAGACATTTCGCCATCTGTAGTCTTTTCGTGAATGTTCAATTATGAAATGGCATTTTGCTGGAATCCTTTGGCCAACTTAATACAATATTCCTGCAAGTGGATATGGCACTGTTTGCAAACAAATCATAGAGGTCTTTAGAGTTTGAATGGCACTAATAGGATTGGGCATACTAATGTGGTTGGGGATCAATTGTTGGGCCACGACAGTAGGCCCAAAGTGTGGAGAGGTTATGAGAGAAGGAAAAAGGGAACATGGGCAGAGAAGTCATTGCCTTTAGGAGTTAGTTAGTAGAGGAAAAGTATATCAATGGTTATGTGAAAACAGAGAGAATTCATTTAGAACAGTAATTATTTTGAGGTATTAAGGGGTTATTCTCTGTAATCCTTTATCTTGTTAATAAATAATACTGAGTTCTTTTAATCTTGGTTCTATCATTGGTCCAACCTGCCAGATACAAAATACCATCAAAACTGACGGGAGAGGCATTGGAGGCTCGTTTGTCAGCAATAGAGGCAATTGGCATGCAAGTAGAAGGATTGGAATCAACCATTAGTGATTTTTGAGATGCATTGATGGAAATGCAGCATTCGCATTAGGAGATGCATAAATCAATGTTGGAGAAGATGCAACAAGCACAAGAAAACTTACTGCAAACTTTTCATAAGGAAATGGAGAAAGCAGCATGAAAAAAGAGGTAAAGGGGACCAAGGAAGGTCTGCACTAGTACATGGTTCTTCTTCTTCAGAGAGACCAGTGAGAAGTACGATGAGACAATGGGGATTTGGATAGGATGAATACCGAGTACTGGCGAAGAAGGTTGAGATTCCGAGGTTCCATGGCACTGACCCTATGGGGTGGATTTGAAGAGTAAAGGCTTATTTTGAAGTGCACAACACGCTTGACGATTTGAAAGTTAAGCTTTCAAGGCTATGCATGGAAGGTAACTCCATTCATTGGTTCTCGCTATTGAAGGAGACTGATGAAGATCTATCATGGCCGAAATTTAAACATCATTGCTGCTAAGGTATGGAGGAACAATTTATGACAACATGTTTAAGGAACTGTTAGTGTTGCATCAAGCTAGGACTATGGAAGAATACATTGACACCTTTGAACTAATTTCAGCCCAAGTTCCTCATTTATCAGAGGGCTAATATTTGGGATATTTCATGGGGGATTCAGCCGGACCTTCAACAGCAAGTGGGTCGTTCCACCAAGACTCAATATGGAAGGCGAAGCAAATCGTTTGAGACATGAAGCATGAGATAGATAGACTCTTGGTTAACTTAGAGGTGGTTGCATATCGTGCGAGAATGGGGTAGATGACAATGGGTCATTTTTTCGGGTCAAGTATAACCCAAAAGGCCCAAGAAAGGTTTGTTTCAGCAAACCTAAATAAGCCCAATCCGAACTTAAGTAGTGCAACGTCATTTGGGCAAGGGGGAGCATCTTCCTTCTCCTCTGTTTTGTCCAAGGCTCCAGCAGTGTCGAACTTAGTAGGCATGCCACGGAGACGGGACATCGACCGAAGGACTTCAACATAGAAGGCGAAGGGAACCAGGCATCTATCTTATCAGGAATTGATGGATCATAGAAACAAGGGACTTTGTTTTAAGTGTGGAGAAATGTTTCATCCCTTACACCAGTGCTCTGAAAAATCTCTCCAGTTGGTAGTCGTGGAGAAAGACGATGATGAGTGTGGAGAAATATTCGCACTCAAAGTAGAGAAAGGGACCGAGGGAGAAGGGTTAGAATGAAAGTTAATGGGGTTAATGGGTGCTGTGAGGTCGAAGATGACAACACTTAAGACAATGAAATTAGAAGGCAGGTTGAAGGGAGTTCCTATTTTTGTGCTGATTGATAGGGGGAAAGCCATAATTCCATGGCTCCACAAGTGGCTTCTACCTTGAATATAAATGCAAACTCATCCAAAAATTTTGGAGTAAGATTAGGGGACAATCACAAAGTCTTTACTAAGGGTAAATGTGTAGAGCTACCTTTGCAATTAGGCTAACACAATTTCATGATAGATGCTTATGTTTTGGAATTAGGAGGAATGGACATGATTTTGGGAGTAGCTTGGTTAGAGACCTTGAGGAAGGTGATGATGGATTGGAAGACAATGTCTATGTCTTTTTAATCAGAAAAAAGGGATGGTGAGGCTTTAAGGGGTTAAAGGTTTAAATTCTTACTATAATAATTCTGAATTCAGCATTGGGTCAACGTTGGGTCCCTCTTAGGACTCATGGAATCATCTACTAGAATGGTAGAAGGTGTACTGTGGAAGACTGAGGATAAAGTGAATGTAACCGATGTGGTTAATTGCACTTTACAGCAGCAACGTGATTTAAATAACCTGGTGATGAGATTCCTAGAAGTTTTTATAGGAATTATGGGCCTTCCTCCTCCTAAAGAAGTTGCTCATCAAATTATGTTGAAGGAGGGAACAAAACCTACCAATGTTAGACCTTATTAATATTTGTACCATCAGAAGAATGAGATTGAGCGACAAGTCCTTGAGTTACTCAAATTAGGAATCATACGAAATAGTTCCAACTCGTTTTCTAACCCGGTGATTTTCTATTAAAAAAGAAAGATAGTACTTGGAGGATGTGTGTGGATTATAGGGCTTTGAATAAGGTTACAATCCAAGATAAATTTCCCATTCCAGTGGTAGATAAGTTAATTGATGAGCTTCATGGAGCATGTTTTTTTTTCCTCAAATCGAGTTATCATCAAATCTGAATGAGGGAGGAAGATGTGGCAAAGACGGCGTTTTGTACTCATGAGGGGCACTATGAGTATTTAGTCATGTTGTTCGGGTTAATGAATGCTCCAACAACTTTCCAAGCAACCATGAACCAGATTTTTAAACCTTGTCTTCGTAAGTTTGTATTGGTGTTTTTTTTAGTGATATACTAGTATATAGTGGGATTGGGAGACTCACTTGAGACATCTAGCCACTGTTTTGAAAGTGCTTATGGATAATCATTTTGTGGCTAATGAAAATAAATGTAGTTTTGGAAAGACCAAAGTGGAATATTTGGGCGACATTTTATCCAAAGAAAGGGTTGCTGTTGACCCAAAGAAAGTATCTAGTGTGGTGGAATGGCCTATCCCTCACAATGTCAAAGGATTAAAGGGATTTTTAGGTTTGACAGGTTATTACTGGAAGTCCATTAAGGGGTATGGTGAAATGGCTAAGCCTCTGACTGAATTGACCAAGAATGACTATTTTAAATGAGGACTCGAATCGCAGCAAGCATTCGAAGCCTTAAAACAGGCTGTCACTACAGCTCCCGTTTTAGCACTCCCGGATTTTTTTTGAAATCTTTTGTCCTCAAATGTGATGCTTCTGGGATCAGTTTAGGAGCAGTTCTAATGCAAGATAGAAGCTTTATCTCCTACTTATTTTTCTAGGTCTATTTATGAGAAGGAGCTTATGGCGGTAGTCTTACCAATTTGATATTGGGGGCACTACTTGATAGGAAGAGAATTTATAGTTTACTCAGATCAAAAAAGCTAAAAAGATCTATTAACTCATAGGGTGACTACTGCTGCCCAGAAAAATTGGATGGCCAAGTTGTTGGGATTTAAATTTGAGGCGCTGTACCAATCGGGTCCCAAAAACAAGGCTGTTGATGCCTTATCTAGATTACCAATAGAAGGGGAGTTAGCTGCAATAATCTCTTATCCTATTTGGCTACAAGGCAGTGAGCTGATTAAGGAAATAAGAAAGGATACGGATCTATAAAAAATTCATAAAGCACTTGAAGTTGACCCAAACAGCAAGCTGGGCTTTTCTCTGCTAAAAGGGAGGCTGGTCATACCTACAAAATCAGAATTAATTCCCAATTTATTACATGAATTTCACTCAACAGCTTTAGGGGTCATTTGGGGTACTTGAGAAGTTCCAGAAGATTGGCTGTAAATTTGTCTTCGGTTGGAATGAAGAAAATCGTGATGGAATTTGTACAAGCAGGTCCTACTTCTCAACAAATGAAAAGTGCATCTACCTTGCCTAGTGGTTTATTACAACCATTACCTATTTCTGAGCAAATTTGGGAAGAAATATCTTTAGACTTTATTACTGGACTTCCTCAGTCCAAAAGATATGATGCAATCTTGGTTATGGTGGATTGTCTCTTTAAGTATGCACACTTTGTTTTGATAAAACACCCCTATTTGGCCAAAAGTATAAATGTTGTCTTCATCAAAGAAATTGTAAGGTTGCATGGTATCCCTTTATCAATTTAAGCGATAGGGATCCTATCTTTGTAAGTGGCTTTTGGAAGGAAATTTTCCAACTATAGAGGACAGCCTTAAAAATGAGTTCCTCTTACCATCCTGAGATCAATGGACAAACGGAAGTGGTCAATCGGTGTTTAGAATCCTACTTGAGGTGTTTCGTTTCAGATTAGCCACTGAATTGGTCCTTGTCTTTACCGTGGGCTAAACTATGGTACAACACCACTTTTCACATTTCCACTGGCACTACCCCATTTGAAGCAGTACATGCACGCCCCTTACTATAGTTCGTTATCTGCAAGGTGAAACTAAGGTGGAAGAGGTAGCTAGAGAACTTCTTGATCGTGATGAAGCTTTAAGACAATTGAAGGGTCATCTTAACGGGGCTCAAGATCAAATGAAGTTTTATGCTAATAAAAAAAAAAGGAGGCACGTGGAGTTTGCTGTTGGAGATTGGGTTTACTAGAAGTTGAGACCTCACAGACAAGTGTCATTGTCTCAGTGCATTTATTCCAAGTTATCCCCCTGGTATTACGGTTCATTTCAGATCATTGACCATTTGGGAGAAGTGGCCTACAAACTCCTTCTTCCGCCTCAGTCTCGGATGCACCCTGTATTCCACATTTCACTGTTAAATAAGGCCATTGGAGATCACACTGCTACTGCTACATTACCCACTGATATGGAGGAAGACTCGGTGATTGAACCTGCAAAAATTCTGTCTGTTCGTGAGAAAAATGAGTAGGATCATTATCTCATGAATATTTAATCCAATGGAGTGGTTTGGCTCCTGAAGATACAACTTTGGAAGAGGCTTCTCGCCTTTCTAAGCAATTTCCTAACTTCAGCCTTGAGAACAAGGCTGCTGATCTAGTAGGTTGTATTGATAGGATTGGGCATACTGATGTGGTTGGGGGATCAATCGTTGGGCACCTGGGCTATAGTAGTAGGCCTAAAGTGTCGAGAGTTCATGAAGAGTATATTAGTGGTTACGTTAGGAGAGAGAGAATTCATCCATAACAATAGTCATTTTGAGAGGGAGAGCAGAATACCTAAGTGGCATTTGTAATCCTTTATCCAGTTAATAAATAATATTCAGTTCTTTTAAATCTTAGTTCCATCAGGCACTGTTTGCAAGAGGATGGGTGTTGTGATGGTAAATATAAAGTGAAGGAGCAGGAGTGGGAAGCTTTGATTTGTTCGCATAAGGAGGAAGGTAATATGGAAGTGGATGTAGGCTAAGGGATGACTGCATACGAAGAGTGCACAGTAATTATGGTGCTTCTTTGGCTTCATTCAGGCTTTGCAGTCTACACTATTTTAAATTTAAATACACGATTAACCGCTGAGGTAGTTAACAATGAAGTTGGCCAAAATTTCGAACCAACCATGAAAATTTCAAAATGCTTTGAACAGAAATTGAGAGATGACACCACTGCATAGCATCGAAATGTTGAGCAAACCCCATTTGAATTGCTAACACCAAAATTTTGAAGAAATCCCATTTCGAAATCTACATAGCTGAAGTCAGAAGTTTTGATTTCACACTCTAAATTTCAAATAGGGTGCAACTTCGCCTATTGCTCTTTCTACTCTGATAGTATGTGTATGCATTCTGGTCTATTTGTTTTTAAAAGTCAAGCAAAATGTTTATTTCATCTGAATTGTTGATTTTCACAATTAAGATTTCAAGATATTATTTTTAAAAAAAATTTAAAAAAATAAAAATAAAATCTTAAATTCTAAATAATTGATTGTGAAAATCAATGACCCATATAGACCAAATATCTTGCTTGACTTTTAAAATTGAATAAAGGATCTGTTCCCCCAGGGAAGATGGTAGGTTAGAGGTTGTTTAGGATGGCACTTGGTTAGGCAGGGTTTGGGTCACAATAATGGCTGCCATGTGTCATTTTTTATGCTTATGTGGAAGGAATATCGCTTACTCAACATTGAATTTTAATCAACTTAACAGAAAATTTAACAGAAAAACTTTTTTACTCGGATTGAAAAGTGTAGAGAGATTAATTGTTGAGTTTTAAACTTTATGGAAGGATAAAATACACAACGTTAATAGGGATAAATTGCATTTTTCTCAATAAAAAATGGTGGCCACTTCACCTTCACAGTGATATATTTATATATGAATAACGAATTAATGTAATTTTGACTGTAACTCATGACAATTTACAACTTTTAAGTAATCGGCCTCCTATTCCACAAAACCTAGAAATCCATTCTGAAAATTGGATTACACAGAAATTCAAGTATACAGTGGGTGTCAGTGTCAGCATGTGTTCTCATCCGTAGTGTAAACAGGTACCTGCCAATTTTTAGTGTTCTTTTTAGGGTCATTAGTAAGGCTAAGATCAGTTTCTTCTTCCTTGTATGTTTTTATGAAAGTTTTAGCACCCATCAGGATAAGCCTCTCGATCATGAATAATTGGTAATTGTTCTCGACCAGGGGATCCAAGATCTGGCTATAGTTTAATGAATATGCCAATTTATACCTGCAAAAGTGATTCACCATCAAAATTCAACATAAACTATCAGACTTTAGTAAAAGAACTTCAGAGGCCCATATCTTTTGATTTCAGCCTAAAATTTCCTTAAAAAAATGTTTCTCAATATAAATTATACGAATGAGGTATGATCAAATGAGTTTAAGCTGTCAATTCAAAGAACCAATCCCAAAGACAATTAAAGCACACGAATGTTAGGTTCAGTGAGATGCGTACTAGTTATGCCACAACAAAGTAAAATAATATTTAATAAATCCATTTCTTAACCTCAAAAGAATAATTAAATCAGATCGCGAACACAAATTCTAGCACGAAGCCATTAAACATGTCAAGACATGAAGATAACCCACAGGATCAACGTCATCTAGCACAAAGCACAAATTCTAACTACTATCAAACAATTGGGCATGACATGTATAGCGAACCTCAAATATGTTGAACAGCTTCTCAAATAGGGCCACAAGATCCAAGACACCACTTTATGACAAGCATAACTAGCATGGTCTATTAGAACAAATTAGTACGTATTCTGATTATGTTAAGGGGTAGGGTCAGTAGACATATTGCCATAATGAAAGCAAAATTTATCAATTAAAGAGGTTATGATTACTATATTTTGCTTCATTTCCACCATTAAACCAGATCCTCCAAAACAAAATTGGCTTTAATAGCTTCTATAGTTTCAATTTTTCTTGACTAAGGCTACCTGACAGAAAGCGGTGAAAAAAATCCAGGAGTCCTTTCATTTGAAGCAATAAACAAGGTTCTTCCAGGAGGGACCCATTTTGCAATTCTGCAGAGAATAAACTCAGGTCGCGTATCCCTATCAAGGTGAGGACTCAAGCTCCTCTCAACCCCAAATCTGTCTTTCCGAGTCTTTAATTTATCACCACGACGAACATGGATGGCATCATAATCACCAAGGCGGGCTTTGATCTGTGAATAAGAATCTGGTCAGAAAAGCAATGGTAACAAAGAGCTATCACGATTATTATAATTTTTCGCAGAAGAGAGTCCAAAGAATCGATTACTGGTAGCATAAAAATTTCATTGATTTTGTCCCAAAATATCCATCCTCATGATAAGTCACTGTATCCAACTATTAATGCAAGAGACAGTTACCTTTTCAACCCTCACTGATTTTTCTATGAAGCAGGAAGTCAAATCCAAGTACCCATTTTATTGCTAGTGTAATGTAAATTTACTACAGTATCATTGAGGGGCATATAAATGAAACACTAACACATACACCGCACAAAATCTAGACAATAGTATTACTGTTAAGCTGCATTCAATCAATAAAAACTTAACTAATTGGTTAAACAATTAATATCTTCAGAAACCTCATTTTAAAGTCAGGGAAACATCCCACAGCTCTCTCATCATTTTGACCCCACCTATGTGATGCACAAGCTTTTGCATTTTGTTGTCAACTTTTTTCCTCTCCCCTTCCTTCCCCACTGACCACTTGAAAGGAAGATTAAAAAAGTATGAGATTATGTGGCTAGCATAGTCATTTGTCACAGTCAGTTGGGAAAATGCAATCTCCCCCTTCAAGTATAATCTAATTGCAGATACTCCTTGAACAATAAAAACTGGCAACAACCCCCTTCAATTATGATTTATCTGCAAATACCCTCTTGAACCATAAAATTCGGCAAATACCCTTTGCACTTTCATATGTTTGCATTCAAATTAATTTTTCCATTTCCAAATTATAGAGATTCTACATCAAACTTCACTTTTAACCAGGAAACAGCACTTGGACAATAATTTTAAAAAACAAAATTCCATAATTCTCCATCCAAATCATAGCTTCAATCACTATCCTACTAAAATTTTTCTTTTTCATTTTTAATAAATTGTCCACATATTTTTCTAAGCCAACATGATTGTATTGGGTCATATGTGGAGTCTGACAAAGAAACTCTCTCAATTCCACTAATAAAAAAGTGAGCACATTTGATTTAAATGCAAACATAAGATAGTGCAGAGGGATTTGCCTATTTTTGTTAGTTAAGAAGGGCATTTGGAAATGAGTCATAGTTGAAGGGGGATATTTGCATTTTTCCCCAGCCAGTTCTTAAATGAACAATGACTAATAAGGCCATAATGAATAGTTTTACCTGAATTTAGGTTCAAGATATATACTGTTAAAGCTAAAAAATTAGTTTTCACAGAAGCCCACTCCTTCTCTTTCCTTCCTTCTTACTTTTTTCATTTATTTATTATTATACGGTGATGTTTCAATTGTTTAGTGAATGAAATATGTTTCATTTAGCAAAACACAAGACATGCAAGAAAGTTAAAACCTAAGTAGTATGTGGTGAACATGCCATATGCAGGCTCAAGAGTTTCAAGGTTAGGTTGTCAAAGCTCTGTAATCTATAGGCTACCAAGTGCAGAGATGAAGAATCTTCTTGTGCCTAGCCCCACAAGTAGCTGATCCTATATCTTCCCATGACACAACTCATATGTTCTTGACAAAGCAATATCTACAAGTCCAATATGAAAGAGCTAAAAATATTCATACCATAAAATTCCTAATAATTCTATCCTCCAAGCAAGGGAGTTGAAATCTATTAATATGAATACAAAGATTTGAGATAATGCATGCGAAAATGGACGAATAACACAAGAAAACTTAAATAATGCACCGAATGGACCTTTTCTGCTGCTTCCCTTAACTTCCTTGCTGCCATTGAGGGCAAAAATGAATACGGCATCATTACAGCACTCCGTTTGTTACGGTCCTTGCATTCCATAAACCTGGAAGGTCATCACTAGTACGTCAGCCCAAAAAAAAAAAAAAAGGAACCAAAATTTTAAATGATCTCTCTTACCAAGAACATAGAGGTTAAAACATATGGCAATATGACCCAAAGCACAAAACATTGAAGTAGGATCAAAAAGTTTCAGAAAGGCCACTACTATAAATTGAATGAACATTCAATACGCCAACAACTCCCTTGTCCATGGTCCTAAGAAGGGTCATGATCCTGTAGGTATTTGCTCAAGTATCACGTATAACTGCATTATATAGAAATGAAAATTTGTGTACTCTTAATTTTTTTAAGTTATAATTAACTGTCGGGTTCCTGCAAATATTGAATAATAGACAGATCTGATTCTTGTTATAAAAAATATTTTCAACTGTCTGTCCTATAAGTCAATCTTTATCCATGACATAATCAAATGAAATGATAAGAAAAGCTGTAGTTTCTCATACTTGAATCTGAATCTAGGAAGCAAGAACAGTTAAGAAAAAAGAAAGCGGAAAATGAAATGATAAGAAAAGCTGATTTACCAAGAAAGAGGGCTAGCAGTCCTGTTTAAGAGCAAGAGATTGGAGTAGTGATTATTTTCTTTGAGTTCAACACGGTTAACTCCATTCACGTGGCCAACTCCTCTTTCTCCCAACTTCTGGCTTGTTGATAGAACCCCATACCACTCTTTTGAATCATCCAAAATGACAGGAATAGTCTCAGATATGAGATCTATATCATATAAACTGTCCATGGCACAAGAACTTGTCCAACTACCATAGAGAATAAGGCTAGTCAAATCAGCTAACAATTTGCCATTTTAAATTATAAATATGCATATACTAGAAGTAAACAAAAGTATACCACGTCCATAAACCTAAACAAAGTTAATGTTCGTTGCTTGAAGTAAAAACTTTAAAAGAAAAAAAACAGCTCTGACCTCTCTCTCTCTCTCTTTCGGTCTATCTCTATATATATATATGTATATGTATATGTATATGTATATGCATATGTATATGTATATATATATATGTATGTATGTATAAAAAACCACAAAACCAGCTGACTAGGAAGCCTCAAAGCAACTCACCTTGCATCTGAACTAGCGTTATTGGGTTCTTGAAGGACCCCTTTTTTATTATGTATTGGGTTAATACACATCCTTGATGGCATGACAAAAGTTCTGCAGCGACCATGATCAAAATGAGAAAACGATATAGATACTCAACTAGAACACAGTGCATAACAAGTATAGTTAATCACTTTCACATCGGACTGGAAAGTTTGAATTTTAGAAACCACTACTTGAAACTCCGTTCAAGTAATTACTTGGACAAGCCCACAAAATCAAAAACTAAGGAAGTAGAGTTTCAATTTCACAATAACATTAAGGTGAATGGCTATCTCCTTTTCGCGCCCATACTTACAGTGGCTGTCTATGTCAGTCCAACGGCCAAAGATAATTGATTTAGGAAAGGTACATATTTTTTATTTGAATTCAGAGAAAAAAGGGTAAGTAAATTAAGGAAAAATAAAATCTGCAATACGACGGCGGTAACTAATTCATGTTAGTACCTCTGAAGAAAGATGGCCTCTTCAAGGGCACACCTGAGACTAGACTCCTGGTGACCCAAACCCGCGCAAATTTCGCAGTGCTTCCCAGGGCAGTCAATTCTTCTGCCCCAATACAAGTACCTTTCATGGCCGGTGCGTTGGGGCCTCAGCTTCACCACGTTTTGACGGGATATCGAGGTGGGCAATGAGGGTCCATTAATGGAAACCAGAGAGCGAAAGAGGAACAATAGCGCAATCGCAGTAATTGACGCAGCAAGCAGGAAAATAGGAGATCTGGATTTTGGTTTTGGCTTTGAGGTCAGGTGAATTGCCATCCCAAGTCACGGAGAGAGTAAAAGGAAGCGTTGTGGCGTGCTGGGTTTAAGTACATCATGCAGATCGGTGCGAAGAACATAGGGTCCATGTTTGACGTGTCATTGAATTATACATTCAGATGACTGGCATATCTTGCTCCTTCTACATGTGCCTATACCATCGGGGACAGATGGTGGATTCGCTTCTACACTGTTCGATGAAATGCTGCTGAAATGAGGCGTTTCAGGTGGATTTGGCGAAGCAATCTGAAAAATTTTTCGGACTTCTTTTGCTGGCCAACATTCTTGTGCGCTAGGGCAGTGAAATTATATTAATAATTTAATTCTGAACAAAATGTCTGAATAAATTGTTTAATCTTAAGAAATACATAATTAATAATTAATTTTTACGAATTTGTACAATTTATAATTAAATTTTAAAAAGTGAACAATTAAAAAAAAGTTAAAAGTTAAACTGTACGAAACCTATTAACACCATGGTTTTATATTATAAGTTTTAATTAGAATAGATGTGTGAAAATTGTATTTCAAATATATCACTCATGTGCTATAAATTATGCATAACTATAATCATTAAAACGTAATACTTTACATTTGAATAATGTTTTATCCTTTAACTATCAAATATACTTGCTGGTGATACATCTAAATAGTTTTGTAAAGTGTTGCATATGATAAAATTGAATGTATGATTACAAAATCTTATACACATGATAAGATAAATTCATTTTCTATTTATGACTTTTGAATTATGCATATTGTTAGATTAGACACTATTAAATTATGAATAGAATTAATTATACGGCTCATAAGCTAAATAATTTTTTATGTAGGATAGTTCAAATAAGAAGAATAAGCATTGATTAAGGAAAATAAAATATCAATGTGATGATTTATTCAAAGAAATAATAAACACTAAGGATGTTCCAAGAATTAAAAAATTAGAACATTTAAAATTTTAAAAACTTGGTTATATCAAAATAGCTAACGAGCTTAATTAGATAATTTTATAATAGGGTAAGGGATTTTATGTAAAATTAAATGTTGGAAATTACCATTTGTTAGTATAAAACATCTTCGTTTAAGAATATATGTGTTTAAACAAAAAAAGAAAAGATAAACAGATGTGGATTTTTACCAAAATTTGATACCTTTGGTCACTAGGTTGATTATATCTCCCAAAAGGAAAAGAATTTTTCATCCAAACACAAAGAAAATCATAAATTAGAGGTGAAAAAGTTTGTCTCAAATGAATCTAAGATGAAATCATAGACAAAAAAAAAATATCTGTAAAATTAGCGTTGCTAATTCACTAAGATAGAAAAATTAATTCTGTCTATGAGTTAAATTATGTAAGATTATCCTTCCTAGATTCAAACATGTGACCTTATAATTGTTGACATGTAGCATTATTAAAACGAACCAGCTCATTTTTTTTACAAGCCTAGATTTTGATGTCCAGGCTTTTTTATCTTTTTTTTTTTTTGTTTACCCAAATCCACATTGATAGATATGGGAGATGTGGGGAGATGAGCCGTTGTGAGTTGGCAAGTTGGCAACAAAGAGATTTAGAGCAAGGACCACTAATAGATCTAGGAGATGAGTCACTGCTGGGTGTCAAACAAGGGAGGAGTGGATGCAAACAGTAAACAGGAAGAGACGAGAAAGGCTAAACTGTCAAACTAATGATGATGATGGAGGATGATGATGAAGATTGTAATTGTTGAAGATGATTAAGGGAAGCATGAAAGAGAACTCATTTTGGGACTTTGGGTTGTTGGACTTGGGCCGTTGGGCGTTGACGCTGAATGGATGGAGCATAGAGATTCCAATTCTAAAAAAAAGGTAGTTCTTTAAAACAAAAATTGCGAGTCAACTCGCGCCCAACCTATTTAGCCCGTGGGGCAAACAAGTAAGTTCGTTTTTAATGGGTCTAATTTTGTGTCCAAACCCACCCAAAATGCGAGCAAGCTTCGGTCCGTATTGACGATGCTATTGACATGCTCCACTCGTTTGTTGTTACAATATGCAAATTTATATATATATATATATATATATATATATATGAGATTTTGAGACAACACATTTTTCATCTCTTAATTTCATCTCCATATCCATCTCAAATCTTAATTTTTAATTTGTTAGAAAATATTAAAAATTATAGACAGAATTTGAGACGTATTTTAAGACAAGAAAATTCCTTTTCAAAATTTGTAAATTTTAAGATGAAAAAATTTCCTCTCAAAATTTTTTAAAAAAATTATGGACGAAATTTGAGATGGATTTTGAAACCAAAAGAATATATAATTTAAATTTCGTCTCAAAATTTGTTTCAGGTTTTAATTTTTTATTTCTTAAAAAATTAGATATTAGGGACGAAATTTGAAATGAAAAAATGTTGTATCAAAATTCATTTCAAATTTCAAATTTTTATTTTTATATTTTTAATAAAATTTTAAAAAATTAGAAATGGAATTTAAGACGAATTTTGAAATGAAAATTTTTTTTTCTCAAAGTTTATCTTGATTTTAAATTTTTATTTTAAAAAAATAGAAAAAATTATAAACAAATTTTAAGACAAAGTTGGTATAGATTAGAGACAAGAACGGATCTACATGTAAGCGATTGGGGGCAATTGTCCCCACAAGTTTTTTTTTAAAAAAAATTAATATATATGGTATTTTGTTTGTCCCTACAAAAATTTGAATATTGCCCCCATATAATAAATCATACTCACTTATCTTATTAAGAGTATCTCACTCATTCATCTAAATTTTTTTTGTCTACACATAATAAATCATGACCACTCATTTTATTAAAAATACCTCACCCAATAAGTTTTTTTACATTGAATTTAAAAATTAGTTGTACCCCATCCTATGCTTTTTATTTTTCACCCATAGATATAGATTTCACATTGACACCGAATTATATTATATCTTATGTATTTTATATCATGTTTTATCTCTTATGTATATTTATAATATTTTTTAAATAAAAATTTTTATAGACTTTCTTGCCTCCACTAGCTAAACTTTCTGGGTCTGTCCCTGATTAGAAATAAAAAATTATGTTTCTAAGTTTCATCTCTATTTTGCTTATTCTTTTGGTGATGAAATTTCTTTCAATTTGAAGAAACACTCAAACTTTCCAACCATAGGACATTTATTAAAAATTGAGTTCAAAAGAAAAGAAAAGGCTTTAACAGTTGAAAGCGAACTTGAGACGTATAAATCAACTGAAAGCTCACCCAAAAATGGCCAGTCAACTTCTCAATTGAACTAGCCAACTGGTGGTCCAAAAATTTAAAGTAATGATTATATTTAAATTGATAGTCTATTGGTATACCCAACAAATCAATTTATCACTGTCATAATTGCATTAAAGTATAAGAATTTTTTTTTGTATACTGATTTTTATGAAGTTCTCAAGTGCTATAATATGATCATCAACTCGTTTTATAATCTTTGAGAAAGAAACAAACATCATTGAGCCAAACTTGCATAATCTTTATCATTTGAATCCTTAGAGTTTTATCTCATAAATCCACTCTTAGAGAGGTTTTTTTTTTAAAAAAAAATCTTTTTCTTCTAAAGGATTTGTAAGACAAGAGTAGTGCATCCTTTGTGAGAGAAAACAAGAGTGAATGTTTTTTTTCTAAATATAGAGAGGTGTGCCTTGTTTTAGAGGAAAGAAACAATTTTATGTTCACTTGAATATTGTAAAGGCTCACAATGAAGAGTTTGTAAACTTGTCTTAACTTCCTTAAAATTGAATTTTACATCAAATAAAACTATATATCATAAAGTGTCAAATTTTTCTGTAATTTCATTAAAACAAAGTTTTTCATACTCTAAACATCTATATAAAAATTATCTTTGATTGATATAATTATTATATGCTCTATCATCCTTTAAAATCACATCAGTTTTAAGTGTTTTCGAAAAATTAAATTTTTAAAATAACTCAAATTTTAGAAAAGCACTAAATTCACCCCATCTTGGGTGTTGGTTATCTCATCTAACAAAACATTTTTAAATTTTGAAGCCCTTCACACTTTATTCTTCTCAACTTTCAAAATGTCCCTCCTAAACTTACAACTTGTGGCAAAACACCCTTTCTATCCAAAATTTTGTTTTGTCAACTAATGGTCAAAGTCTGTTATCCATAACAACTTCAAGCCATGTCGAATTATTTATGCACACATGGACATTGATGTGGCAACTCTCCCACTAAACCCTCTCCCCCATTCTCAATCACCCACTTTTGAAAGTAGAAAAAAAAAATACAGGCCTCAAGTTTGTATATGAGATTGTAATTGATAATAATTTTGTTTTAAAGAAAAGGCACGAAAAGGTAAGGAATCACCACACACTCAATTTATAGAGATATATGAAATATCTCAAATTAATTACAAGGTAACTCTAAGGGGTGAGCTTCCTAACTTTTACAACTTATACTCTCACAACATAATAGAAATATAGGAAACTTACTCTTGAATTTTACAACCTTTGTCAACAAAGAAAAATTCATACAAATGCTTCATGAAGATGAAGAATATTTAGCAAAATAACTCTTACCATTTGATATAATTGAGTTGTGCATTGCTGGAGAGGCCACATACCGTCCGCTTAGAGCCAATCTGCTACTTCACATCGCTTAGTTATTTTTTTCCCAAAAAAAAACCAACGATAACAACAACAATTTATATGAGCCGTCCCCTCCATCCAACCACTCAAAGTGACACATGTCCCATTTTTTATAACAAAAATGCATTTCACAATGTTATGCACAAGAATTATGTAGGAAGAAAATTTTCTTCTTCTGCACCAAGAAATCTCCTCCTTCAACCATTCCTTTTGCTTCATTGGTTCCATTTGGTGAGAAAAATGGTTGAAATCCACCATTGCTTTAATCTCTTTTTGTTGCTTCTTTATTTTAGTCTTTCTTGTTCTCATGTTCCTTATATTATGAGAAGCTATAATATTGTTAAAATATATGAGTTCTATAATGTCAACTGTTGAGAAAGGGAAAAGGGAAAGGGAGCTTCAAGAGGTGTGTAAATTTTTTTCATTGCGTGAGAAGTTTTGTTTCTAGAAAGAATATTTTAGTGATATTTTTTTATTGTGTAAATTTTGTTCTATTTTGGTTGTGTCAATTTTTTCCTCTAAACAAGTTGCTATATCAGTTTTGTTTTGGTTTAATGGGTTGGTTTTATCACGACCCAAGCCAGGGGCTATGACTGGTGTAAACGGCATGTCACCTATATCGTTGTACCGCCATAAGCCTACTGTAGTACCAACTAACCCAAACAAGATATATAAAACATAGATAGCCTACTCGATTACAGAGCATACTAAAGATTTAATATATAAAACATAGATGGCCTATCTAATTATAAAACATACTAAAGATTTAACTTAAATAATAATTATCTTACCTTGGACAATGGGGAGGTGTCCTCGCTACTTGAACAACTAGACAAGACCGCCTTCGGTACTTGAAACTGTGAGGGGGGTGATTCCATCCATTGACTCACCCAAAATCTCTACTATTCATAACTATAAGTAATCAAAATAACATCAAGGTTCAAGCAACAGTCCAAGGCTAACGACATATATATGTAGATGTAAATAAGTATATATCCAGAAGTGTGCACATGCACCCAAAGATCAACCCCAGTGATTCTTCCCATCCCATAAATATGTATAACCATAATGCATTAGTAGTCAATACAAGTAATACGTTTTAAGAACAATTACAGGTGCCTCGGTTTCATACTTACCATGCAAGGTCCATTTCCAGAGTACCACGCGCCCTTGTTTCCTAGCACGATCACTTTCACCAAGCTCATCCAAGCACAAGTCAAGTACAAATACATTTATATTTCATCACATAAATTATTCCACATCAGACACCCACGTTGCCTATCCACAACTAGGGATTTCTCATGATCAATCGCATACACCAACCTTTAGTATTCCAACTAATCACATAAACCATTCAACCCAAAAATCCCTGTATACTACAATGTTTCAAGGCCAAAATGAGTACCACTATTCATATCACAGTTAATCAAGCAATTTAAACATACTAGAAAGGTTACACGCAAGTCTAGACATCCAAACAATCATATCATATTCTCAAGCAACCACTAGCTCTCGATCCTAGATTTATCACTAAAGGGTCCTAGCTCATGCCTACACCGATAACTCATGCTATCAACCCCAAGGATGCTCACTTGGATTCTGACCCATGCTTGGATCTCATCCGACTTCCACCGGTATACCCCCTGGCCTTAGTTTATGCACACACCGTCATTCACTAATTTCTGGCCACTCAGCCATAATCACAAACACAAGCACATCACAACACACACAATCATGAACGACTTAGATTACTCACAATCATTCATATGATTCCACACATGTCAATCCAAACTATATACTATAGCAATCTCCCCATGGATGAGGTTTCTATAAGCCCTACTTCACCCGTCGAACTTCATTGACTCATGAACCCATAAATACCATCATAACCACAAGTATCATCTTAACACACCAAATCCATAACTAAGGTATGCTACACTATCACCAAAATATGATATATCAACTGCAAAATTCATTTAATCATACAGTTAACCATCCACAAGGTTCATACAAGATGTGGGAGCCATCCACATTCTCAAATGCCTATGAAGGCCACATTCTTCACAACCCCACCCTAAGGGTAGTAGGGGTGCGTGTATGTACAAATCTATTTCCAAAAATTTGGATAGAAAAGATATTTACAAGGGCTTAAGAATGGGTAAGTATACGTGCGTACATACCCATAATGATAACTCATAGGATGACTAGACCTCATATATGCATAAACATATCCTCAATCAATTCCTAATACAATATAGTCATAATAACATTTCTACGTGTAAGCATATATATAGATATTACTCCATATTCTACGCTATGAGTGGGACCAAGTCTATGCAAATATACGCATACTCATTAGGTACTCCCATAATAACCTAATATGAATTTGTACATATGCACACATACACCAAAGACATCATTCCATAGAACAAAACACACCATTATTCTTGTGACTATAGCCTTAGTTCAAAACTTTCTTAACATGCCAAGCTTTCTTGCTACTCAATTCCCACATTCACAATTAAATTCACCCAGTATATCACATACATGAGGGGTTTCACATGTATATACTTGCATGATTTCACATTGCCATACCAAAATAATGCATGCATATCACCAATGACACAAAGAAACATTCTTTGAAAGAAAGAACAAAGAAGCAAAGTAGAGAAATCTCTCACCCCTACTCCAAGCTAGCCAATCCATCCTAATCCTTGATGCCTGGAGGGGTAGTCCTTGCTAAGATCCTTCAAAGAGGCCTCCTAATCAATCAAAATGGAATACATGAAAGAGAAGACAATGATTGAAATTCCAAAAGCTAACTAGGTAGTAATCGGTCAACTTTCATCTCCACTGGTGGTCGGCTGGCTCAATTCTACCGGTCCTAACCCGAGAGAAACCAGCCTACTGGTGATACCCTATCAGTCGACTAGTGCGTCACTGCTAAATCTACCATTCCAACTCGAGAGCCACCGATTGACCAACGATACCTATCAGTCGACTAGTGCATCTTGGCTAGGTTTGGATAGAGAGTACCAAAAGCAACCTGTCAAACGCTAGGCATTGGACGGTTGACCAGTCGATTGGTTACTTAGCAAATTCAAAAAAATACAACAATAAAACCTCTCAATTACTTTCAATCCTCAATCCTTCCAAAACTTGATCATTTCCCATGAGTTTTTTTAGTTCCAATCCATACTCCTAATCACTAGGAATCATCCCTAATCAATAAAATCCAATCATGACCAAGATCTATCCATCTTTCTTACTCAAAACCTAAGTTTTTCTCACTTTTGAATTTCCTCTTTCTCAGCCTTAAAACCACGAATTTCTCTTAATTTTCTCCAAATTTATTGTCTCATTGTTCTTATCAAACATGTACAAATGTTTTAAACCAACACCCATACTTAAATTCATCCATTTGAACCCCAAATCCACCCAAAATCCCTTGAGTTCGAAAATGGGGAAGAAAATAGAGAAAGTTTGGAAATCTTACCTCATTTAAGCTTTTATAGTGAATCTTCTCGTCAGAAGGTCACACCTATGTTAAAGGATGTTGGCCGAAGGCATAGGAGGCATTGGGCTCCATGGAGCTGATTGTGGGAAGTAAGAGGGAGAAGGAGAGAATTTGAGAGAGTGAAGAGAATGAGCCGAGTATGTAAGGGGTGTGTGTATATATAATTATATGGGTGAGATATTACGAAAATGCCCTTGGTCCGCCTGCATTAAAAAGTATAACAAGAATAAAATTAAAATTTTCCAAACTCAGATGTTCTCCTACATTTCAAAATGCCACACGACCTCATCATTCACTTATCATTCTTTGTAATAAAAGTTTTCAAATTATGAACATCTCTCTCATTCTCTTTGAGCCTTAATTATTTGCTCGCCCTTTCCACTTATTGGACCTTCCCAAGGCACCAAACTCATTTGCACCATTTCCTTTTCATCCAAATGAAAATTTTTCCCTCGTATTTTCTCATCTACACTGATATACCAACAACAATAACGCTCGGGAACCTGAGGTATTGCAGGTCTAGTACTAATGCTTATAAAATCATCAACAAAAATATTTAAGTTTTTAATTTCCTATCTTTCATGACTAACTTCAAATATTTTATTCAATAGAAGTTTATCCAATAGGAATATATCTTGGGATTGGTTCTATGACTATTTTTAAGAGTAAGTTATTTGACTTCAAATATTTTGTTCTAGTATGGAATGAGTAAAATGTATACTGTAAAAGATATATACTCAATGGAAGTTTTTAATTTGAATAAAATTTAAGTAAAATGCATATAATCAAACAAATAATATAACTTAGAATCTCACTTGGAAAAATAAATCATTTAGGTAATCCAACAAATAATATAAGTCTAATTAAGCCATCCTACTTAAGTTTGAGTACTTTCTTTCTTTTGACTTTTTTTTTTTGAATTGAAGTGACAATGAATTCTCACTAGGAAATGACTTTATTTTCATGACTATTCACAATTTTTCACAATTATATGATTGAGTATTATTTTTCACAATTTTCCACAATATATACAAAGGAAATAAAGGTAAAAGCCCAAGGTAGGGATGGTGTTTAATGACTTAGATATGGCATGGAATTTTTGGGTTGTATATGATGGAAAATCAGATTTTGGGTGAGAAAACAATATGCCAATATAGACAAGAAAAAAATGGATCCATAACATTAGTACACTTTGTCTGTTCCAAAACAGATTATTTGAAAGCTTGGCAAAATAGGTACACTTCTTAAAAAGCCTCACCCTGAAACTAGAAATTGCATGACAAGACTATGATTGAGACTTGTGAATGAAAAGTATAAGGTGCATGAATTTGTTAAGTAACACAATCACAAACTTTATACTGCAAAAACTAACCACATGCTCATGTCACAACGTAGAATATATAAAGTTCAAGTTTATGAGCTTAAGTTGGCATAAGACTTTGGGCTTCGACAAAAAACATCTTTTGGCATTATAGGCATGCATATGGAGGGAGGAGAGAGAAAGTCTTGGATATACTCGCTTAAATATAAAAAATTATCTCAACACAAGAAGATAAAGAAATATGGCGTATGAGGAAGTGAGTAGTTTGTTCCAATATTTTAAAAAACAATTAGTAGAAAATTTGTCATTTTTCCAACCTTACTAAATGATTCAAAAGAAGATATCACAATTGTCTTTTGGGCTAACACAAGAATGTTGGTAGATTATGGCTATTTTGGTGATGTGATATCCTTGATACAAACCATGGACTAATAAAGGAAATATACCACTTGCACTATTTTGTAAGTTCAATCATTACAAAGGCATGGTGATTTTCGAGGCGACATTATCATATTATAGAACAACATAGTCATTTAAATTGCTTTTTAAGACATTTTTGGAGGCTCACCAACCAAAAATAGAAAAGGCACCTCATAATCTCTATCGATCAAGATATGACAATGGCAAAAGCATTATGTGAAGTAATGCTAGATATAGCACTTGACCTATGCACACGACATTTACTACAAAATTGCTTAAAAAATGTGAGTCATTTGAGTAAAGGTGAAAAGAGTATTCTGACTCTCTTTAATTGATGCATGTATTATTTGTTGATAGATTGTATTTTCAAGCCATATGGAGTGAACTATTATTAGATCATGATGTTTAGGAAAAGCAATGACTTACATTGATTTTTGCTATAAAGAAAAAATCAGCAACATGTTATATGAGGAAAATTGAATATAATATAGTTTTTAAGAACTTTGGAAAGGTCGTTAATAAAAAAATGCTACAATGAATTCAAACAAGAAAGTGATGCTAGGCAAACAATTCAAGATTGAGAATGCCACTATCACCTATGTTGCAACAACTTTCTAAGATCTATACTTCCACTATCTTTGAGTTGTTCCAATAGGAGTACGATAAGTACATAGCTGCATGCATTAAGGAGAAAAATGAAAGTCAGTCATTATAGGAATATGTTGTTTTCTTGATTAATGAAGAGGGAGATTACAAGGTGATGTTTGGCCCAAGCAATAAGTGAATTACATGTAGTTGTAGGAAGTTTGAGAGTGTGGGTATACTACGTTGTTGTGCTTTAAAACTGTATGATGTGAATGATGTGAAGATACTCCCTAATCAATATATTCTAAATTGGTGGACATAAAAGGTAAAGGTCGATATGATACATGATTTAAGCGGAAACGAAATTCAAAAAGATACAAGGCTAGACAACATACAATGATATAGATGACTTTGTTACAAACTAATAATGTCAACATCTAAAACATCTAAGTCTCCAGTAGCGTAAGTTGTGTCACGCCCCCAAATCGGGTTATGTAACTGACACTGTAGGGGACGCGCCTCACAATCATAAGCCTAAACCAACACAAGAATTTAATTTTCAAAAAGAAAATACATTCCCAAGTCTATGAAATATCACAAGAAGCTGAACATATTAAATATATATTACCATAGATAAAATAGTTTACAAAAAGAATGTCTATGTTTCCAAGCTTTCGCTCTTCCATCTCACAAAGTCAAGGAAAGATTTAAAACATAGTTTAACCAACTCTATGATAAGGATTACAACACAAAAAGACTAAACCAAGGTTCTAGGAGTCCTACCAACTACAAAACGGAGCACCCTCCCAAAATAATAAAATAATCACCAACCAACAACAATGGTATGGTGATGTGAGACCCTGCTACTCCTCATGCGAAGGCTCACCAGCTACAACAGAATCTATAAAAGGCATACACAAAGGGAGAGAGTAATTAACTTACTGAGATATAACACTATAGAAATAACTTATCATGTGCCTCCTGCAGGGGAAATAGGTCTTTATATCCAAACCCACCATCCAACACAACTATCACCACAAGGGTCACACAACAAGCAAGCATATCATAAAGTAAAGGCCAAAACTCATGCCTATCCCATTAACATGCACAAGCATAAGTAAATTAATATTCCAACACAAGTCTTATTGAAGCAAAGAGGCCACCGAGGCCAACTCACACTTGGGCTATATGGGGTCTTCCCATAAATGTCACCACCTTATAGACATCCACTACTAAGCATGGTCAAGTTATGGTTTATCATTGTTTATCCTTCACTTAAATAGTATCCTCGAGAGTTAGGGGATTTTACATCCCGAATGTGTATGGGTCCACCATCCAAGGACCCTCACTCTTGCCTTCCTATTCCAGACAAGAGTAAGAAGCATATTCCTTCTTAATTGTGCCACTTAGCACATGTTTAATTTATATAGGCCAATATTCATATATAAGTAATCCAATTAATCATTATGACAAATATACTTGTCATGATAAAACAACAATAGTAAATTTGAGTTCATCACAACACAAGGTACAAGATATTACACACGGAACTAATTTCTTTTTGTAGCACCATCCTAAGCTAATTCATGTAAATTACAAGAGTTATGAGGATTATAAAGAAGCATCTTCCTACTCATAATTAAATTATAACATCCAAATAAGTTTAAGTAATGGTAGTCCTTCATCTGAGACTCGAAGAATAATAAAAGGGAACCCAAGAATTTTGCCACAATATACAAGTAACAACCAAAAGCACCTAAGAGTCAAACAACCAAATTTAAATTCAACAACACTTAGGAAGATCCAGCCCATGCCACAGCTCACCATAGAACCCTCTTGATGTTCCTAGCCATGGCCGTCCTAGGCACCACTACCCAAACTCTCAAGTAACCTCAAAGTGATTGACACCCTAGGCACCAACCATTCCTCCTCTTGACCTAGTGGGTGCTTAAGGCGCTAACCTTAGCGCCTTGGATGCCCACGCTTGATCATTGAGTCCTTCTTTGCCACATCTATACTCAACCAGTAAGTTTCAAAAAACAGTCATTTCTCACTTAAAATGCATCCCTTTGCACTCCAATGTCTCCATGATCATCCTAATATTATATTTGGGTGCTAGGACATTATAAAAACTAAGTTGAGCCCTACTTTGATTTTTATTCAAGGGTGTCATCCCAATCACAAAGTTTTTAACACTTTTCAGCATGTTCAAGCAATTTATGATAGCAACAACCTTCTTAAATGCAATCTCAACTACCAAATACCATTATGAGATGTTAAAAATGTTAGAGAATCATCATGGAGGTCATTGGAGAGCATAACTCAGCCCCAAAGTTCAGAAAAACCAAATTTCTACTCTAGGGTTTAGAGTCATGTGAGGGAGTTTCCTCAAGCTTGGTCAGCAAAGCAAGTCCCTCATCCTACTTCACACCTTCGGCCAGCACATGAGAGGGGAGAATGGTGAGAGAGATGAGAAAGTTTGGAGTATAGGGCATACATATGAGGCACATGGCGAAAAGGGGAGGCGAGTAAGAAGGAATGTGTGGTCCACTAGGTCTCTTCTTCTCTCTCCCTTTCCCTTTTAAATTTTCCTTTAAATTTTCATATGGGTCTCTTCTACTCTATATTTCCCATACTTAGAAAATCTTACTAAGTCACACACTAATACACCATTTACCCAACACATAGAATTTTATAGCTTAGTTAATAATTCAATTTTTCATTCCCTTCTCATAATTCCTACACAAGGACTACTTTGAAGAAGTTACCCAAATTTCCATAATTCACATAACTAATACAGTATTCAAGAATTTCATACATACTAAGCAAAAATGATTACAGAAAATATTTTAAAAAGGAAAATAAAAATCACGGGTATTACAAGTTGGAAGATAGACTCATGTTTGAGCTAAGCAAATTAGTTTCGTCTGATGGGAAAAAGTTTGAATTGCAATATGACTGTCACCGCCTCATTGAGTTAAGCAATTCAGTGCCTTCCGCATGTAGCAGGATTCAACAACGAAGTCGATATAAGGACAAGGAGACATCTTAAAAGTTATCTTGACCTTCATGAAAGGATAAATGAGCTACGACTGTCAAATATTCGCAAGTTTGACATAATACATAAGTAAATATCACTTGATTTAGTCTTTGTATATGTATATCACAACATCCTTTTGTTGATTATATAGAAGAATCAATGTTCTTGTAGAGAAATCAAGCACAAAATCAAATTTCATTTAGAATATCATGCTTAGCACTATCGCTATCCTATGATCATGTTCAAGCCCATATTGGTGAATTAGGTTTCACCATATTGCTTCTGAATTAGACAAGATTGATGGAAGAAAGTGTACCTTTCTCATTCATAGAGCTATGATATATATACAAATGGAATCATAAATACAAACAAACCATAATCCTAAATAATACCTACAATTATGTCATAATCAAGCTATCCTTATAATCATGCTATTTAGTATATACAATCTGTAACGTAACACTCCCCCTCAAGCTGGATCATAGATGTTAGTCATGCCCAGCTTGTTACAAATGTAGTTAATGCGGGCTTTATTTAAGGCTTTTGTAAAGATATCTCCTAACTGGTTTTCTGTTCTAACATATCCTATAATAATGAAATTTTTTTCAATCTTTTCATGAATAGTGACAGTCGATCTCAATATGTTTAGATCATTCATGAAATAAAGGATTAAAAGCAATGTGAAGAGCAACTTGGTTGTCACACCATAGCTTTACAGGTAGTGGGACCTCAAAGCTCTTATCGATTTGGCAAGTGTACTAGTTGTACAAGTAATATAGTGAATAAGAGAGTAAGAGTATCGTTCCCTCGAGGACTAACTTGCTAACTACCCAAGAAACTTGAATGAATTAGTTAGATGAAATTGTTTAGATCAAAGACAGCTCTAAATTAGAACTGAAAGAGTAAAGTTCAAACTACAAAAATTCTTTTTATAATTTTTGTAAATTGACAATAAACACATATAAGATTGAAGAAATCAATATATTAAAAATTCTAGAGTTACTAATCTCTTTCTTCCATCCTAAGATCTCAACACATCTCTCATGCATTAACAATTCTATCAAATGTCTATGTTAACTGTAGGTCACTCTATTAACTTAAAAGAGTCCTTCTGAATTACAATTAAGATACTTAACATCTATTTAATCCTTTACGTGAGCTATGTCTATCCTAAACAACTTATTTTAGTTAAATGAGATTAACTAATATTCATATTAGCTAACAAGTGAAACTCTTAAATTAATATTAACGCATTCGTCCTTTCTAAACAGTGTTCTACTCTCATCTCCCTCTCCCAAGTTTAGTAAAAGTAATAAGTTAAACCATGCAGTGATCAAATCCATAATAAACACCATTGAAATGAATAGAAAGACATATTAATTGAATCGAAGTTGTAAATACATAAGAGAGATATAATTCCTATTCTGAAATATGTTCATAGTAACTCTAGAACAAAGGGTTTAGCTACTCATTAAATACAAGGAACAGAAAATAGAGATAGGGATGGAAATAGTCACAAATCTAATGATGGATGATGAATCTGAGCTTTCAATCCTTAAGAATCAAGTTCTCCCTACTATTCCCAGCAAGAATGGCTAATGTTGCTGAATCAGTTTTTCTTCTCCGTATTAGAAATTACATAAGAAAAACTTCTTTGCAGCTATTTAAATGACCTCTGACGTGTCTTAAATTTTGTCTTGCCACTATAGTGGCACCACTTCACTACTACAATGGTGGAGCAAAGAGTGAAATTCAGATTAAATACCATAACATCTTCAGCGAGGCGTTAAAAGCATAAGAGATCTGTGATTTTTCTTCAACAAGTGCTACTACAGCGGTGGAAAGCAGAGACTGACAACGTTTTAAACTTTCATGTTGTAGCAATGAATTTCTCTCGCTTAAGCACTGTCATACAGATCTCAACTTATTTCTTTGGCCTCTTTGCTCATTTCAACCATAGCTTCTTTTCTTCTAATGGTCTCCAACATTTAAAGCATGCAATTAACTCACAAAAAAAGCACAAATCACTAGCAAAAGTTGGAATTCAAAACAAAAATCCACAAGAAGCTATTAAAGCTTAAGAATTAGTTAAAAGGACATAAAAGATTCAGATTAAGCACAATCAAGCAATTAAGGGTAAAATTTTTAAATAAATAACACCAAATTAGTATTAAATTGAGAACTTAACAGAAACCAACTTCTTTCAACAATTGGTATATTCATACAATTTCATATATTGAGTTTGCCATAGCTCTATATTCTGATTCTGCAGTATATTGGAAAACTATATTTTGCTTCTTACTCTTCCATGAAACTAGGTTCCCTCCCACAAAAACACAATAACCAGTAGTGGATCTCCTATCATCCTTGCACCCTGCATAGTTTACATCAGATTAGACCTCAACCTTAGTGTGTCCATGATACTCATAATATAATCCCTGTCTCGAGGTTCCTTTTAAATAGCAAAGGATTTGCTCTAAAAGTGCCCAATGGTTAACAATTGGAGAGGATATAAAGCGGCTTACCACGCTAACTAAATACGAGATGTCAGGGCGATTCACAATAAGATAATTCAATTTCACAAATTTCCTATACCTCTGAGGATCATGAAATAGCTCGCTATCGTCTTTTGCAAGTTGTATGTTAGGGGTCATTAGAGTACTAGATGGTTTAGCCTCCATTTTTCCTGTTTCTTTCAACAAGTTAAGAACATACTTCCTTTGAGACAAGAAGATCTCCTTCTTATTTCTCATAACTTCAACCCATAGGAAGTATTTCAAGGGTCCCAAATCCTTTTTCTGAAAATATGAGTGCAAGAAAGTCTTGAGATTAGAGATGTCTAAACTATCACTACTAGTAATCACAATATCATCAACGTATACTGTTAGCCATAATGTATTATGCTATAAGTTTTGATGATGACAAATATGTGAGAATTATAGTATGATTTAATCTTCTTGGCCCAATGTATGATTTAATCTTCTTGGCCCAATGTATGATTTAATCTTTCTTAGCCCAAATAGTATGATTTAATTTTCTTGGCCCAAATGTATGATTTAATCTTATTGGCCCAAATGCATGATTCAATTTTTCTTGGCCCAAATATATTTAATGCTTTATATATTTATATATAGTAATATAAATTGATTTTTGATAAAGTTTATTGGGTGTTGTAATGTAATTTGAAAAAGAATATCTTTTACTGTAGCACTTTTGAAAAAGAAATTTGATTGTTAAAAAAGTATGATAAAGTTTATTGGGTGTTGTAATATAATTTGAAAAAGAATATATTTTACTGTAGCACTTTTGAAAAAGAAATTTGATTGTTGAAAAAGTATGATAAAGTTTATTGGGTGTTGTAATATAATTTGAAAAAGAATATCTTTTACTGTAGCACTTTTGAAAAAGAAATTTGATTGTTGAAAAAGTATGATAAAGTTTATTGGGTGTTGTAATATAATTTGAAAAATAATATCTTTTACTGTAGCACTTTTGAAAAAAGAAATTTGATTGTTGAAAAAGTATGATAAAGTTTATTGGGTGTTGTAATATAATTTGAAAAAGAATATCTTTTACTGTAGCACTTTTGAAAAAGAATTTTGATTGTTGAAAAAGTATGATAAAGTTTTTTGGTTGTTGTAGAAAGGTTGAAAAATGATGATGAAGCTTACTGTAGCAATTTTGACTAAAGCAGTCACTGTAGCAGCAAGGTTTCACTATATAAAGGGGACTTCACAACACCATTTGCATCAAGCTTCAATTGTTCATTTCTCATATTATCTTGAGTTTCATTCTCTCTAAATTGCTAGAGAAATATTCTGAGCTTAATTTTTGCGTTATCTACACTTTGAGAGTGTCCACCATTATTTTCCTTAAGCCTTCAAATTTAGTTGCTCAAGGATTGGTTCCTTGAGTTAGTGTTTGAGAGAAAATACATTGTAAGGGGGAGAGACACCCTTGAGGAAGAAAAGATCTCTATGTTGTAGTGGCTTACAAGTGCCCAATTGCATAAACTTGTGGTCTATAGTGAAACACTCAAGAAGTTATCTTGAGGACTGGATGTAGGCTTGGTTTAAGCCGAACCAGTATAAATCTCGCTGTTTGATTTTCTTTTCCCTTGCTCTTTAATTATTTATATGTTCTTCACTTTCTTGCATTTTATATTCATTCATCTCTTTAATTGTTTTTGATTAATTGTACTCTATATTTATTCATCTTGATCATACTTATTTTACTTTCATAAAACGCTTGGCATTGTTTTTAAAACTTCTTAAACTTCCATCAAGTCTTCGCAATTTTTTTTTAAAACCCAATTCACCCCCCCTCTTGGGTGCTAGCCATTTCTATCAATTGGTATCAGAGCTTGGGCTCTTGATCAAAGACTTAATCGTCTAAGAGTTGAAATATGGCTGGCTTTGGTGATTGTGTTTTACCTGAAGGAAGTTCCTTTACAAAACCCCCTGGTTTTAATGGAAACCATTACACTTATTGGAAGTCTAAGATGAGAATGTTTTTCGATGCGGTAGACCTTGATCTTTGGGATGTTGTGGAAAAAGGTCCTTATACTCCTACTAAGGAGGTTGAAGGGAATGTTATTCCAAAACCCAAAAGTGAATGGAATGATACCGAAAAGAAACTTATCCATCTTAATGCCAAAGCAAAAATGATCATAGTTAGTGCTTTAAACCAAGATGAATATTTTAGAGTTTCTAGCTGTGCAAGTGCTAAAGAAATGTGGGATACTTTAGAAATTGCACATGAAGGAACTCTTGGAGTCAAAGAGTCAAAAATAAGTACTCTCACCAATGAATATGAAAATTTCAAAATGAAAAGTGATGAGAGTATTAGTGAAATGCAATTAAGATTCACTCATATTACTAACCATTTGAAAGCTCTTGGTGTTTCTTATTCAGAAAAATCACAAACCACCAAGATTCTAAGATGTCTTACCCCGGCGTGGGAGGCAAAGAGGACTGCGATTATGGAAGTAAGAGGAGAGTCAATGAATTCCCTCACAGCCTTGTTTGGGAACCTCCAAAACTATGAGTCCAAAATAATAGAGATGAGGCAAGAGGAAGAAACCAAGAAAAAGAAGACTCTCTCCCTTAAATCATCTTCTTCCAAGAGGGTGAAAATCGATAGTGATGAGGGAGAAGAGGAACTTGAAATCAATGATGAAGACATTGGTCTCTTGGTCAAAAAATTTAGTAAATTCCTAAAAAGGAAGAATACAAGAAGATGGCGAAGAGACCAAGATAGCAACAAGGAAGGTCCCACTTGTTATGAATGCAAAAAGGTTGGACACATCAAATGGGATTGTCCACAATTCATCAAGAAGCAAGAAGGAAAGAAAAGCTATGACAAAGTGAAAAAGAAAGCATATATTTCTTCTGTATGGGGAGAAAGTGAATCCGATGAAGAAGAAAATGAAGAAGCCAACCTTTGCCTTATGGCAATAAAAGATGAAGAGGTAAACATTCTTGAACCTTTACACTCTTTTGATGAATTACAAGATGCTTTTGAAGAACTACACAATGAATCTTTAAAGCTTGCTAAAAAGTTAAGTTTTTCAAAGCAAAAAATTTCCTTACTTAAGGATGAAATTTCAAAATTGAAAGATGATCTTATTGCATTTAAAAAGGAAAGCCTTGTTTTTGAAGATCAAAACAAAATTTTGCAAGAAGAAAATGCAAGCTTAAAAGAATTGATTATCTCTCCAAAAGAAAATTGTCCTTGTTGTGAATGCATTGAATTAGAAAGGGAAAATAAAGATTTAAAAAATACCCTTGCAAAATTTACACTAGGAAGAGACAATTTGAACATATTGCTTGGAAAACAAAGATGTGTATTTGACAAAGCCGGCTTAGGATATAAGCCCAAAGCTAGTAAAAAATACTACAAGAATTTCTTTGTTCATGCAACTATGTCAAGTAGTCCCTTCACTACTTGTTTTTATTGTGGTTTAAAAGGACATAATTCCTATTCTTGTTGGTATAGAAAGAATATTTCCTATGAAAATAAAATGAAATGGGTTCCCAAGGGAACAACTAACAAAGAAGGACCCAAACAAATTTGGGTACCTAAAAAGAAAACTTGATTTTGTGAGTTAGGTGTGCCTCAAGACAAAGAGTGAAAAATGGTACTTAGATAGTGGTTGCTCAAAGCACATGACTGGCGACCAATCAAAATTTCTCTCTTTGACACCAAGAGGAGGCAAAGTGACCTTTGGAGGAAATAACAAAGGTCTAATCAAGGGAATAGGTAAAGTGGGTAAAAATTTCTCAACTTCTATTGAAAATGTCTTATTTGTTGAAGGCCTCAATCATAATTTGCTTAGCATTAGTCAACTATGTGACAAAGGCAATAGAGTGATTTTTGATTCAAATCGTTGCATAGTTGAAAATATTAATGATAAGCAAGTTAAGATTGTCGGTCAAAGGATCAATAATGTTTACGTTATAAATCTCGATGAAGATCCTTCTATAGACTCTACATGTTTAATTAGTGTTAGTAATGAAAGTTGGTTATGGCATAGAAGACTAGCTCATGCTAGTATGAATCTTTTGGATAAACTAGTCAAGAAAGAACTTGTAATTGGCTTACCCAAAATTAATTTTGAAAAAGATAAGCTTTGCGGTACTTGTCAAATGGCAAAGCAAGTTAAAAGCTCTTTCAAGACTAAGGATATTGTTTCTACAACTAAGCCTTTGCAATTACTTCATATGGACCTTGTAGGACCATCTAGGACAAAAAGCCTTGGAGGTAACTCCTATGTACTAGTTGTTGTAGATGACTACTCAAGGTACACATGGACTCTCTTTCTAGCTCATAAAGATCAAGCTTTTAAATCTTTTCTAAAACTTGCAAAGTTTATTCAAAAAGAGCAAAGCTTGACCATTGTGAGGATTAGGAGTGATCATGGTGGAGAATTTGATAACCATGACTTTATGGAATTCTGTGATGAAAATGGCATTGAGCATACCTTCTCATCTCCTAGAACTCCTCAACAAAATGGTGTTGTTGAGAGGAAAAATAGAACTCTAGAGGAGATGGCTAGAGCTATGCTTAATGAAGGGAAACTTCCTCAATATTTTTGGGCGGATGCAGTTAATACTGCTTGTTATGTAATGAATAGAGCCTTGATAAGGCCAATTTTAAATAAAACCCCATATGAGCTATATAGAGGAAGAAAGCCCAACATTTCTCATCTCCATGTGTTTGGTTGCAAATGCTTTGTTTTAAACAATGGAAAAGATAATTTGGGAAAATTTGATGCCAAAGCCGATGAAGCCATTTTTCTTGGATATTCTAGTACTAGTAAAGCATATAGAGTCTATAACAAAAGAACTTTACTTGTTGAAGAATCTATGCATGTTGTTTTTGATGAATCTAACAATTCCCTTAAAGATTGTGATGATCAACATGAAGTGTTAGATTACTTCAAAGACCTTTCATTAGATGATGAAATGAGGAAGAAGCAAGAAATAATACCAAAAAATGATGATGATCATGATGAGGGTGCTAAATTACCACAAGAAGAGGAGAAGCCTCAAGAAAAAGAAAAGCAACAAGAAGAAGAGAAACCACAAGAGGAACCAACAAGAAACAATGATGATCTTCCAAAGGATTGGAGGTATGCAAAAAGTCATCCTAAGGAGCTCATCATTGGAGATGCCTCTCAAAAGGTAATAACACGAAATTCTCTTAGGAATGTTTGTAACCACTTAGCCTTCCTTTCTCAAGTTGAACCAAAAAATATTGATGATGCAATTATAGATGAACATTGGATCTTAGCTATGCAAGAAGAACTAAATCAATTTGAAAGAAACCAAGTTTGGGAATTAGTTCCTAGACCCAATGATCATCCAATAATTGACACAAAATGGGTTTTTAGAAACAAACTTGATGAAAATGGAATAGTGGTTAGAAATAAGGCTAGACTTGTCGCAAAAGGTTACAACCAAGAAGAAGGCATTGATTATGATGAAACTTTTGCACCCGTAGCTAGACTTGAAGCTATTAGAATGTTATTGGCATTTGCATGTATAAATGATTTTAAACTATTTCAAATGGATGTGAAAAGTGCCTTTCTAAATGGCTATATCATGGAGGAAGTTTATGTTGAACAACCTCCCGGTTTTGAAAATCATGATAAGCCAAATGATGTTTTTAAATTGAAAAAGGCTTTATATGGTCTCAAACAAGCTCCTAGAGCTTGGTATGAGAGATTGAGTTCATTTCTTTTAAATAATGGATTTTCAAGAGGAAAGGTCGATACAACCTTGTTCTTCAAAAATAAAAAGCATGATTTAATTATAGTGCAAATATATGTTGACGATATAATATTTGGTGCTACTAATGAAAGTTTGTGTAAAGAGTTTGCTAAGATCATGCAAGGTGAGTTTGAAATGTCAATGATGGGAGAACTCAACTTCTTCCTTGGGCTCCAAATCAAACAAATGGATAATGGAATATTTGTTAGCCAAACCAAGTATGCAAAAGAGTTGCTCAAAAAGTTTGACATGGAGAATGCAAAACCAATTGCTACTCCCATGAGTACCTCAACAAACTTGGCCAAGGATGAAAGAGGTCAACCATTTGATGTGACAAAATATAGAGGTATGATTGGCTCTTTACTGTACTTAACCGCTAGTAGACCCGATATTATGTTTAGTGTATGCATGTGTGCACGATTTCAAACTAACCCCAAGGAATCTCATTTTAAGGCTGTGAAAAGAATTTTTAGATACTTGGTTGGCACATCTCAAATGGGTTTATGGTATCCTAAAGGATCCTCTAATTTTTTAATTGGCTACTCTGATGCAGATTTTGCGGGTAGCAAAACAGACAGAAAAAGTACAAGTGGAACTTGCCAATTCTTTGGTAGTTCTCTTGTCTCTTGGTTTAGTAAAAAGCAAAACAGTGTTGCTTTATCCACAGCTGAAGCTGAATACATTTCAGCTGGGAGTTGTTGTGCCCAAATCTTGTGGATGAAACAACAACTAGAGGAGCTTGGTGTATTTCTTAAAAACATACCCATTAGATGTGATAACACAAGTGCCATATGCTTATCTAAAAATCCTGTCATGCACTCAAGAACCAAACATATTGAAATAAGACATCATTTTATAAGAGATCATGTTCAAAAGAAAGATGTCTCTCTTGAATTTGTGCAAACGGATTTTCAGTTAGCTGACATTGTAATACCCGTTAATTTCAGAATATAATTCGCTTAAGAGTATTTTAGAATTCTACAACGTTACTTTAGTTATTGATTTTGGTCATTTGTAATTTTCATATTTAATTGTTCTCTTTGAATATTATTTATGAAAATTGAGTTAAATGACTGGACTAAATATTTGCACAATGAGGGATATATTCTAAGAATGGTGAAATTCATGGAAAAGTGGTTTCAGAATGGTCAATTAATCCATTTATTGTAAATTGACTGGATGGGTTTGGATGTTGGGTTATGGATACCCATGGGTTATTGAATAACCCATTAGAAATATTTAATATAAAGTTTCAATAGTAACCCTCACTTTTTCACTCAGCCGAAGGAAGCAGAAAAGATTTCTCTCTCAGTTCTTCATTTTCTTCTCAAATCCTTTCCTTGATCTTCAGAAGTTCGACTATTTGTTCAGTTCAAAAGCTTTGTAAGGATCAAAGGTAAGCTTTAATCCGATTATTTTCCTTAAATTTCAGTTTATGTAGAAGATCAGAGGAGGTTTTGTTCTTGAAGATTTTAATGATAATTCATGAATCTCAGTTGTTTTAGAAGTTATATTTGAGTTATAATCGGTTAAAAGAGTTGAAATTCCGGTTTTGAAACAAGAAAGGAAAGGATGAAATTGTTAGAAATTCTGCAAAATCGAGTTACTGTAGCGACCAGAAATTTCGGGAAAAAATCTGGAAAATTTTCTTCGGGTACTGTAGCAGTTACTGTAGTGTCGGCAGTCAATGTTACTGTAGCAGTCAACGTTACTGTAGCGAACCGGCACTGTAGCGAACCGACACTGTAGCAAACCGTACTGTAGCAACCCGTTACTGTAGCAGTCAGAAAATTTTACGTATTTTCGTGATTTTGTTTCCTTTCTTATGATTCCTTGTAATATATTTTACTAGGAAATTTTCCTACACAAATTCTAGTGTGGAACAAGGTAAACTTGGACAAAAATCAAGGTGAGTGAATAACCTTGCTCAGCTAATTTGATATTACTAGTCAAAGTACAATATAAGTCCCATTTACAATATTATTTGGATAATAAGCAATCAATTTTCATATGGGAGTATATGATGATCGGTAGAAATAAGAGTATGTAGAAATTATTTTATTTCATGACAATTGTATTATGTGATAAATTCTCACTATCTTGTCAATGAGTAAAGATCTACGGGATCTAATACACGACTTTGAAAGGGTTAAAGTCCCATACTACTCGGTGTATATCTAACAAATCTAATACACGAGTTTGAAAGGGTTAAAGTCCCATATTACTCGGTGTATATCTAAGAAAGCTCATACACGAGTTTGAAAGGGTTAAAGTCCCATACTACTCAGTGAATATCTATGAAACCTATACACGAGTTGAAAGGGTTAGAGTCCCATACTACTCGGTGTATACCGATGAGATCTTATTCATGAGTTTGAAAGGGTTAGAGTCCCATACTACTCGATGTATAAGACAATTAATTATATGAGTAAATGTGGTATTTGTACTTTTGATATTTTATATAGTACAGTTATTTACTTACTGAGTTTTTAAATAAACTCACACTCCCTATGATTATTTTTTTCAGATACAGAAAACAAAGAACAAGAGTATCCGTTTGAAGAATAGAAGCCCCTTGGAATTATCCTCTATTTCTGTCTGGTGGGACACCAGTACTTATTAATGTGGATATTAGAAAAGCTCTGTATTTTCTATAGGTCTCCTAGGCTTGCGATGAGATAGAAATATCAGACTATGTATGTCTATATTTGCTTATCAGATGAATATAATTCTGTAGTGTGGAATGAATGATTAAGGTTGAATGTAAAACCTTACAGAATATATGTATAAAACGTATGTTTGAGAATTATATCAAATGAGTAGTATCTTTTCACATGCTCAATTTTTGGGATGTGACAGACATTTTCACGAAGCCTCTTGCTGAAGATAGATTCAACTTTATTAGGAGAGAACTTGGGATGGCAAATCCAAATGAACTTTAAAAATTATTTTTTTTTATTGCATAATTTTTAAATCTTTCCTTTAATCTTTGATTTACATTACTAACTTAAGCATCGGAGTGGTTGTCAAAATTTTTGCAGGTGCTCATCCTCAAGATACATATATGAATACATCTTGAAAATTACATTTGTTTAATATGCATTGATTGAGGGGGAGCCTAACCTATAATTAAATCCTCTATATCTTTAAGGTCACTTTATCTGATATGCAATGTTTTCCTTAACTATATATTTTTGGCATATCAATGATAAGTTTTGATGAAATTTTACCCCATGACGTCATATGATATTCTTGCTTAAAGAAGGAATACGCTTTAGCCTTTATATATTGCCTTCCTTATACCTTTTTGTTGATGTCAAATAGGGGGAGAAGAATATGGAAAGAAAAATATGTGTATATTGTATAATGATTATTACATTGTAACATATTTTTCTTAGGTGATTTGTCATCATCAAAAAGGGGGAGATTGTTAGCCATAATGTATTATGCTATAAGTTTTGATGATGACAAATATGTGAGAATTATAGTATGATTTAATCTTCTTGGCCCAATGTATGATTTAATCTTCTTGGCCCAATGTATGATTTAATCTTTCTTAGCCCAAATAGTATGATTTAATTTTCTTGGCCCAAATGTATGATTTAATCTTATTGGCCCAAATGCATGATTCAATTTTTCTTGGCCCAAATATATTTAATGCTTTATATATTTATATATAGTAATATAAATTGATTTTTGATAAAGTTTATTGGGTGTTGTAATGTAATTTGAAAAAGAATATCTTTTACTGTAGCACTTTTGAAAAAGAAATTTGATTGTTAAAAAAGTATGATAAAGTTTATTGGGTGTTGTAATATAATTTGAAAAAGAATATATTTTACTGTAGCACTTTTGAAAAAGAAATTTGATTGTTGAAAAAGTATGATAAAGTTTATTGGGTGTTGTAATATAATTTGAAAAAGAATATCTTTTACTGTAGCACTTTTGAAAAAGAAATTTGATTGTTGAAAAAGTATGATAAAGTTTATTGGGTGTTGTAATATAATTTGAAAAATAATATCTTTTACTGTAGCACTTTTGAAAAAAGAAATTTGATTGTTGAAAAAGTATGATAAAGTTTATTGGGTGTTGTAATATAATTTGAAAAAGAATATCTTTTACTGTAGCACTTTTGAAAAAGAATTTTGATTGTTGAAAAAGTATGATAAAGTTTTTTGGTTGTTGTAGAAAGGTTGAAAAATGATGATGAAGCTTACTGTAGCAATTTTGACTAAAGCAGTCACTGTAGCAGCAAGGTTTCACTATATAAAGGGGACTTCACAACACCATTTGCATCAAGCTTCAATTGTTCATTTCTCATATTATCTTGAGTTTCATTCTCTCTAAATTGCTAGAGAAATATTCTGAGCTTAATTTTTGCGTTATCTACACTTTGAGAGTGTCCACCATTATTTTCCTTAAGCCTTCAAATTTAGTTGCTCAAGGATTGGTTCCTTGAGTTAGTGTTTGAGAGAAAATACATTGTAAGGGGGAGAGACACCCTTGAGGAAGAAAAGATCTCTATGTTGTAGTGGCTTACAAGTGCCCAATTGCATAAACTTGTGGTCTATAGTGAAACACTCAAGAAGTTATCTTGAGGACTGGATGTAGGCTTGGTTTAAGCCGAACCAGTATAAATCTCGCTGTTTGATTTTCTTTTCCCTTGCTCTTTAATTATTTATATGTTCTTCACTTTCTTGCATTTTATATTCATTCATCTCTTTAATTGTTTTTGATTAATTGTACTCTATATTTATTCATCTTGATCATACTTATTTTACTTTCATAAAACGCTTGGCATTGTTTTTAAAACTTCTTAAACTTCCATCAAGTCTTCGCAATTTTTTTTTAAAACCCAATTCACCCCCCCTCTTGGGTGCTAGCCATTTCTATCATATACCACAAGTAAAATAATGTCATTCTCAGGCTGTATGTAAAACACTGTGTGATCAAACTTGCTTTTCTTCATTCCACATTAAAAAACAACTTGGCTAAACCTGCCAAACCATGCCTGAAGGCTCTGCTTCAGGTCATACATCGATTTTCGAAGTCAACATAACTTCCCATACTCCACCTAAGCAACAAACCCAGGAGGTTGCTCTATATAGACCTCTTCCTGAAGAGTACCATGAAGAAAAACATTTTTAATATTTAATTGGTACATCAGCCAATTATGGGTGGCTGGCAAGGAGATCAACAGCCTAACTAAAGTAAGTTTGGCAATTGGAAAAAAGTATCTAAGTAATCAATACCATAATTCTGATCATAACCTTTCACAACAAGATCGACTTTCAAACAGCCACAGAACAATCAGGATTGACTTTAATTGTAAATACCCACTTACATCCAATGGCTTTCTTGCCAACAAGTAAATCCACTAATGTCCAAGTATCGTTATGATCAAAAGCATTTATCTCTTCTAGCATGGCATCATACCATCTTGGATGGGCCAAAGCTTCACGAACAGTTTTAGGAATAGATGGGCGGTTGAGATAAAAAAGTTCTACCCAGGTGAAATAGATCGAGATTTGGTTCCAGGTCGAGCACCTGCATTGGTTTCTGGAAAAGCTGGTAAAAAACGAGAGTCGTCTTTTCCTTCGCGAAGAAATCCGGGGTCATTGTATTAGATACGTTATATCATCCATCCAACCGTCATCAGCCGGGTGAATGTGAATAACGCTTTCAAAAGAATCGGAAGTAAGGTTTCTAATGTTCATTGCGACCCTGGTGCGTGCCAATCCTTCAAGTGGTGATCTGGCATCGTGAGCAAAAGTCGATAGAGGAACTCGCAGCGTCTTTTGCGACACCAAGTTTTCCTTCGGTCTCTTTCTTGTTCTATTACTTGGCACTCTTTCCTGCCTGGTATAAGAACAGCATAGAGAAAGCCTTCCATTAGGGCTATGGCCTCATTATATATTACTCTTCCTTCTGCCTTATCCTTATGATATGAACAAACGAACCTGAAAGGGCCACGTACAAAAGGTTCTTTACTAAGCTTAAGAATTGTGCTTGTCATCTCGACTCATTCATGCCTACGAACTTGTGGTACGGACTCTTCTTCCTGCTGCTTACTGCGGATCACCTCGCGATTATCAAGCTGATGACCCAAGAAAGGATAGCTTCTTTAGAATGGAAGATAGTCCCTAAATACAATATAGAGTATCAAAGGAAAGCTTTCTTTGAGTCCTTTTTCCTTTTTCCCGTTATATCGGTTTATGTAATTATCACATAAAAAAAAATCCTATCTCTACTTCTGCTAAAGCAGGCGAGAATTGGGCAAGTTGGTGTGCTAATCCGATCAGTAGATTGATGAGCTGCCTATACGGACATACGGAAAAGAAAACCTAAGTTAGGAATCTTTGATTCCCTTTCCACCAGACCTTGGAAAAGAACTTTAGGTGATAGCATAAAAAGCTGGCACAATAATTTGTATGTGTTACATATGGGGCCTGCCCCTTTCTCTATTGAGAAGTAAGAACTGGTCGCTTTGTAGGCCTTGCTTCTTTCTTTATCAACTTAATCTTACGCTGCTCAAGCACCTTAGGCACACTCAACCCCTATTAAATGGCCTTTCTCTCACCTGAGACGCATTCTTTTATTCTACTTCCCTCCCGCTGCTTTATCTATAAAAATACCAGGCTCAAGCCCATGATTTCAACTCTATAAGATAGCTTGAAGCGCGAATAGCATACTCGTATGGGCGGTGGATGGGACATTGGTCCAAACCAAAAAAAAAGATACGACATAAAGAAAACAAGAAAATTTCATTTGGCTTAGGCTATGTTGTAAAGAAGGTGTGTTGCTGCGATCAAGAGCCCGGAAAGTTTCGCATGGGGGCCTATAGTAGGGGTCCGAACTAAGGGTTCCTAACGAAACAAGTTGAAGTGACTTACCGACCCACTAATAGCTCCTTTATTCCTCGGTAAGAATAGTTTGCGAAGGCAGAGCCTAGTTTGGCCAAAAACGAACTAAAAGATGAATACAAGTGATCATAGGAAACAACAGAAGCAATAGGATAAGCACATAGACGTTTACTTTTACGGGGAGCAATGGGGAGGCCAGGAGTAGTTAAACTGGGGCCTGACAACAAAGTAGATGGTGAAGGGCATGAATCTGAACTTGTGGTGAGAGGTTGTTGTCGAGTGTAGACATGGACAATAAGTGGCCGAGTAGACTCTGGAGGAGATGCAGCTATGAGAGGCAGAGAACAAGAGATAGTATAGACCAATAGATCATCATCCTCCCCCTGATCATGAGAAGTAAGGAAGGAGAAAAGAAAGGAATGTCTTGTTGAAAGGTAACATCTATAAAGACAAGGTAGCACTGAAGCGTAGGGGAGAAACACCTATATCCCTTTTAGAGACAAGAATAACCAAGGAAAACACATTTAAGGGACTTAGGGTCTAACTTTGTGACCTGGGATCGTGTATCTCGAACAAAACAAGTACTGCAAAAAATGTAGGGTTTAATAGGGAAAACAAGTTTAGATGGAAACAAAACAAAAAAGGAAATTTTCCCATCAAGAATATAAGATGGCATCCGATTGATTAAGAAACAAGCTGTTGAAATAGCATTAGCCAAAAAGGTTTAAGAACATTCATTTGAAATAAGAGAGCTCTAGCAACCTCAAGTAAGTGTTTATTCTTTCATTGAGTGACCCCATTTTGAGCAGGCGTGTCAACATCAAAGGATTGATGAAGAATGTCATGCTGAAGCATATAAGACTGAAAAGAATTAGATAGGTATTCTTTGGCATTATCGCTTCTCAAGGTTTGAACGGAAACATTAAATTGCGTTTTAATTTCAGTACAGACGGTACAAAAATGTCAAAAAACCTCAGAGCAATTTTTTATCAAATATAACCAGGTGACATGAGAGTAATCATTAACAAAAGTAACAAAATATTTAAAACCAGGCTTAGACACAACAGGACAAGGACCCCAAACATTAGAATGGACTAACTCAAAAGGGGATGTAGCCCGTTTATTAACTCTAGATCCCAAGGGGATACGATGGTGTCTGGAAAACTGACATCACTTACAAGGTAAGGAAGATAAGTGACGGAACTAGGGTTGAACCTATTGAGAATCGAGAGAGACGGATGCCCCAAACGACAGTACACCTCGAACGGAGATGATGAACTAGGATCTTTATTCCTGAGTGTCAAGAATATAGAGGCCCCCAGATTCATGTCCTCTACCAATAATATGCTTCGTCGTAAGATCCTGAAAGGACAGTAGTTAGGAAAGAATGAGGCACTACAATTTAAGGTACGAGTGAGTTTACTAATGGAAATCAAATTAAATGAAAAATTAGATAAACTCAACAATGAGGATAAAGATTTAAATAGGGTTAGGTTAACAGTGCCAAAACTAAGGACACACGATGTGGACCCATCAACTATAGTAATATGAGATGAAGAGGCATGGGTATGGAAGGTAGAGAAATGGTTAGCATTACCTGTCATGTGATTTGAAACACCAAAATCAATAAACCATTTGGATGATGAAGAGATAAGACATGTAGGAGATTTACCTGTATCACTGAACGCAGTAGTCGGAGTAGGAATTTTTAGTGATTCTTGATACTAAGTGAACTTGACAAATTCATCAATAGAAACCATAATAGGTGAAACGAATTCACGCAGCAACCAAACCTAGCAAGCTAGTAAGACCGCTGGACAAGAGCAAGCTCAAGCCAACAAAGACCATCCAAACCCAAATAGCGAGACCAAGTGACCAAACCATAGGAAATTGTCAGAAAAGGAACGAGAACGCCATCAAGACAGTTTGGAGGCGAAGGAGACGTCGAATCTCGTAGCAGAAAACTCGATTGGCGCATGGCTGTCACACGCTTCGCCGATGGCTACCAAACTCTCAGGGTCAGCTGGTCGGTAATGTCTGAATGCTCTGGAGGGGGCGATGAGAGTCAACGACCATCGTAGACAGGTGGCCTATCTCACGTACTCACAAAACCTCACCGCAAACGTATATGAACACACACTCAGCTTTCATAGGCCCTAATAACATATGAATCAGACAAGACTAATGGAAGAAAATGTGCCTTTCTCATTCATAGAGCTATGATATATATACAAACGGAATCATAAATACAAACAAATCATAATCTTAAATAATCCCTACAAATATGTCTATAATCAAGTTAGTCCTATAGTCATGCTATTTTGTATATACAATCTGTAATGTAACAATGATTAAGATTTAAAAAGCTCAACAATATATGTTTTTTCTTTTTACAATGATGGTTCGTGTTGTAAATTATGCTATGACATGTTGTAGGCGTCATTTTATAATTTTATGTAGTAGCTCGAAGCATTAGAGTTTAGTAGAAATTGTTTAAATGCCGGCAAAATATTTGACGTGTGAATATGTGCGAATACATGTGAATAGGTTAATTATGGTTTTATTTTTTAGTTTGATCTTTGCTCTTTTGTGTGTAAAATGGCTCCCAATCGTGTTATGAAGGGCGGAGGACAAGGTGCTTCCCGTTTTTGGGTGTAAAAAAATTGGACACATGTCATGTTTTGAACAAGTCGATCATGGAGTGGGTAGCTCAGATCACGTGTAGTTTTTCAAAGTAGTGGATTAACCCCAAGCAGATGCATAAATTTTCTCCAGCGTCGCACAATTGAACCAAATCGGATGGCTGAGCCGAAGCCAGCTAATTATGGGAGATCCACGCAGTACAAGATGAGACACATGATGATAAGCAATCGAATGGTTGGATTTCCACTGAAATGGACAATTGTTGGCTACAACCGGAGAAGATCAGGGATATAGCAAAATGGCTTCTTCAGATAAATGCAATTTTTATTTTCTATTAGACATTCACCATTTTCGTGGAGATTGGAGAGTTAGGGGAGAATGCCACTATCAAGGGAGCTTATTGAAAATCATTAGGCCAGGAAAATTGTAGCTTCAACAATAAAGTCACTACATTTTTAAAGACAATAAAAAGTTAATTGAGTCAATTGTAAATGTTATTAGTTTGCTTCCTATGCAGATGCCAGCTATCAAATAAGACTTGACAATCAAAATCTATCAGTTGCACAATTGTCAAGAACAACACTAGCCATCAATCTCAATCCAATGACTAGCGTCTCCATAAGAGGTTCTAGTGAGTGGAGTGGATCCACTATTTGTCCATGACTTAAAATAGTTACCAGTTTTCTTGGCCCTTTCTTTTGAGTCAGCTTTTATGGGTTTCCGTTGGCTCTTAATTCTTGAAGCAACAAAATGGAGAGAGCAAAAATGTCATAACTGAAAATATTAACTCCAATACCATTTTAAAAAAATATAAAAGGCACAAATAGTGTTAAGTATGTGTCATGCAGTTGATAGGATTGGAGAGATTTTATTGATAAGTGGGAGAGGTACACAAGGGATAAACCTGAAAACACAACTCAGTTTTGAGCAGTTCCGCTAGTCCTAAGTACAATCTGTGATCTACATTCCTCTGTACAATCCTCTAACATGAACTACCAACCACATGAGACTAATCCAAGAACAAGATCAAGAAACGGTCCTCGTGTATGTAAAACTCAGGAAGAAGGAGATGTTGCAAATAGCTTCATCAGCAACAGATTTGCATCAGCTTAAGCCTTTTTAAGCTTTGCTTAAACCAACTTTGCAATAAAGATGGGATTTGCCAATGAAGTTTGCTCAAGCATGCATGTGCCATCAAGCTATTTATCATCAACAAGGGCAATAGCAACCCGGTGTTCTCTTAAGCCTTCTGAAATGTGCGGGAAGAAGGCCCATGCAGAAGTCTGACAAACCCTAAGAAACTAAGCTTCCCATCTGAGTGTCTTATCCAATCTTGGAGTACCACATGAACAGGTACTGATGGGCTAAGCCCAAGTTCCTGCAAGGATACATCAAATTCCAAAATCTTAGGATCATTATCAAGATTTAGGATCATTATCAAGAGTCTCATCTGAGGTAACGTGTCATGATGATAAATTGCAGTTCAGATGGTTCAGATACAAATATAACAGTGCACTACATTATGTCATGCAACTACGTATATCAGCAGAATAAAGTCAGATAGGTATACCGAGGCAAGCTCTTCAATCATTATTGGTCGATTTCCATCCTTTTCAAACAGCTCGTAGGCACGCCTTGCATGTTGCTCCCAGCTCCCCATTCCCTCTAGTTGGTGCACACTTATAGCAGCAGCACAAAATTCCTCAAAATCTAGTTTCCTATATTGTATAGAACTAACCTGCAAATATGAATTGCGGTGGATTTACTTTCCAGGAAAGCAAATTTGTTTGAAAGCATTGACATGAAGTTATGATCTCTCACAGACTTGACTTACCATGTTCAAGTAATCCAGGACCCGTGTATCCTTTGAGGCATCGGTCGAGCTCCTTAAAACAGCCTGCTAATATACATGTTAATGGCTTGAAAAGTACTAGAAAATAAAAAATAACTTTGGACACGTCCTGACCGTCTTAAAGTTTTGCATGGAGATAAATCCACTTTTGTTTGGTCCTAATAGAGCAAATTGTTGTCTCAGATAAGCTAGCTGAGCTACTGTTAAAGTCTTTGCAAGAGCCTGCAAAAATGAGAAAATTCTGATCAGTAGATATCCATGGCTTCTATAGCAAATGGTACTATTAAGAATTTGGAATGTCAATTTGACTACATATGACTGCAAATTTACAAATCTCTCGAACTGTACTCATACTCAACTTGTCAAGAAATTACTTGACTTGAAATTGATGATTATTGTCGTGTTATGTTTCTAACATTCTCTCTCCTTCATTTTTTTTTTCATCTTTTTATTTCCATTATACAATAACACGCATATTTAAATTTGGAAGTTTGACCGAACCCCAATGAATGGTTATACAACAAGTTACTGTAAATTCTATTTACCAAATTCTCATTGATCAAGAAAAGAAAATAGAAGTTTGATCACACAGCAAATACACCAGAAAAACTGTTACCTGATTAAGAAGAGATATGGAAAAGATATTTTTTAAAATTTATTATTAAAAAAAAAAAAAGATATATGATCAGACCCCAAATAATAGTCCATACCCCTAATGCTGATTTGCGTAGAGAAGATGAGCTTATGTAAGCTCTAACAAGCTTGAGGATTATCATATCAAAAGGTATCCTCAAATCATCAATATGATCAGTCAGCCACGGATGACCTGAGCGTAAAATCAGGCTATAAGCAAGAGAATTCATAAGTCCATAAAAGAAGAACATTAATAACATTGATGCCTGAAAATGAAAGACATACAGAGAGCCTGAGCTGCAGTTAATCTTTTTCGATAATCCTTATTTAATAGCCTCTTTACAAAATCTATTGCATCAGCTGATAAAGAAGGCCAAGGAGCATCGTCAAAACTTGGATCTGTCTTCAGAACAGCTCGAAATATGCCAGATTCTGTCCGTGCCCAAAAGGGTCGGCTTCCACATAAAAGAATGTAAGCAATTACACCAATGCTCCACATGTCTGCTTCTGTCCCATAAGATCTATGCAAAACTTCAGGTGCTACATAATATGCACTTCCCACAATATCATTCAACCTCTCATCTGCAAAGAGTTTTCTTAAATTGTTAGCTCTGGACATTCTTCTGTTAAATTCAGAGAAAATATTGAAAGCAAACAATAAGTCAGACCTGGCTTCACATAGTCAGACAGTCCAAAATCAATGGCCTTCAATGTGGAGTTTTCATCCTTAGAAGTAAAAAGAAAATTCTGAAACAGAGTACCAACATTCTATGTCAGGAAACAGTAGAGCAAGCCATAATGGAAAGTAAACACAACTAGGTAATAAAATATTCAGCTATATACATCACTTGACTAATGATCAACATCAGTGCAAATGGGTCTGTTAAGAATGGTCACTAGTCTACAAAAGAATGAAGAAATTCCAAAGAGATAATGACAACAAAAGGGCACTAAAATAAAAAATGTAGAATTAAACAATCAGATTTCACAACTAATCAGCATTATTGATAAAGCACAGCAGTTATAACACGCCATTTATGATCTAAGTGAGCCCAAAGACAAAAACAAAAAATCAAAGGTCATATAGTTAATGTTTTAGAACTACCAAATAAACTTAATGAGTTATCCACCTCTGGTTTGAGATCACGATGAACCACACCCTGCAGATGACAGAAGGCTACGACGCTTAATATCTGAATCATAATAACCTTGGCATCCGCTTCCGTGTACTTTCCACCCCTATAGATTACAGTTTAGTTTTTGCTGATTAGGACGTTATTAATCATGGCAAGAATTTCCTTTCTATTATTATTTTCTCTTTATTGGCATGGAAAATGCAAGCAGGAGAATACCTGGAAAGGATCCTATCTAGCAGTTCACCTCCTTCGCATAACCTGAATGGCAGAAAATACAGCCGATTGTAAGCTCTTGATTTGGTGACTTCAATTGAAAACTTCAAAGCTATTCCTTATGAAATCCAATATCTTAAAACAAGCATGAAAGTAACAGTAAGTTTGTATAAGGAAATCCAATATTTTAAAAACAAGCATGTTTAACAATTGTCCAGCAGAATCAAAGATTTTAAGAAGAATCCATGACAAATTAATAAAAATTAAAACGTTATAATAATTAAAAATAATAAGCAATATGAACTCACTCCATAACTATGTAAACATTTTCATCGTCTTCATAGGCTTCATAGAATTGCACCAGGTTCCTATGTCCTGTAAGAACCCGCAAAATCTTCACTTCTCTCCGAACATCCTCTATAGCAATCGCTGTTGTCATCTGCCAATTATCATCCATCTCCATCAGAACAAAAGTTTACTAGTCGTAACAAACAACAGCCCAAACACACAACAAATCGCAATCCTGACTCTCGTACTTAAGCTGATGATTAAGGATATAAATAGCTCCTAGGAAGGTACCAGGCATGTATTTTCATAATAGAAAGAAAATGTGTCTTTTACTACTTCCATTGCATAAGTTCAAAAGAATATAGATAAGGTTCAAATGAAGTCCTCTTGCAGGTTAATTCATAAACTTCAAAGACCCAACGAAATATCAAAGTCAGAATCGTTGCAGCAGAAGCTAACACAGATTGAAAATGAAAAGTAGAAATCAAAAGGAGAAAGACCTTGGATTTTGGAATGACTTTAACGGCCACATCGATGCCCTTCAAGCTGCCTTTCTTCCCCTTCGCAGAGCAAGTATATCCAAAATGCCCTCGTCCCACCTCTTCTCCGAGCTCGTAATGAGCTAAGAACTGCTTCGAAAACCCGAAATTTTTATCCAAACCAACCTCGCATTCGGCTCCTTCAGGGATTGATGCCTCGTTCGGCTTCACAGAGCCGTGCCGGCGAGCGAGCAGTGCCCGAATGTGCTTCGCCGGCGAAGGAGGCGGGAACGGACGCTTGAAAATGCGCAGAGGAGTCGAGCTCACACTGGAATTCGCCGGCGAGTTCTTGAACAGACTCGGCAAGGGGCTCGGGCTGTAAAAGGGGAAGTACGAGGACTTTGGGGTTTGCGAACTCGGGAGCCGGTCTTTGTCGCCGGAAAATATCGCGGTTTCTCCTTCAGTTTGCGAGATTTCGATAGGTTTTCCATGGCAGAGTCCCATGAAATCAGAAACCCAATAACAGAAAACACTGGAATCGACAAAATAACGAGATCACGAAGTAACGGAAAGTTCAGAAGATCTGGATATAGAAAGGAGAGAGCAAGAAACTGAATTGAGAGTTTTGAAAGCTCAAAGATGGAATGGAAGAAATTCAGAAAAGGGGAGTCATACTGGGAAGCTGGAAAGAGAAAAGGAATTTTCTTTTTGTTGATGAAGGAAACCCATAAGAGATCAGCACAGTAATTCGCTGAACTAAAATCAGGGGAATTTATTACAATGGGAAATCCAGGAGGGAGAAGTAATCACGTAGATTATGAAGGAAAGCAGCTATACTTTTATGACCAAGCAAAGAATGCCAGAGAGGGAAAACTAAGGGGAATTAACCCAAAGAAGAAACAATCTGTGGATAAAGCAAGGAAGAAAATTATAGTAGAAACTAGGAACCAAGGAGCAAGAAAACTTCAGATAATAATATTTATCATGAGGGAGTGTATGAGGGAGGAGGAAAAAAGGTGAGAAAAGTGAGGCAAAGATGCTTAGCAGGGGCTGCAAGTAAAAGAAAAAGAGAGAAAACCCAAGCCTTCTTTTCCAGCTTTTTGTAAATTGTTTTTAAATTTTCTTATTTAAAAATTTCATTTCTGCAATGGTTAACAGTTTGTATTGCGTAGAGTGTAGACATGTCACTTTATTAGTGGTAGCATCTTTTCTTTCTTCTCTAATAATAATAAAGGTAAGTGGGGTTGAGTTTGGATCCTTCCAGCCTGTCTTTATTGATCTCAGAAAAACAGAGATGTATCCATGTCATTGTCTATGATAACAATAACCATGTTAGTTAATAGCGACTTTTAAAAAACGCGCACACACCGCTCTGTCTCTGCATTCAAGCTTTGACCTCCTTTTGTTACCCTCTGAATCTCAAAGGCTGTCTTTTTCAGTTTTCATTTTATTTTTAAATGCGTTTTCCTCGGCGATCAATTACTCTTTTTTGCCATTAAGTAACTTGAAAAGAAAAAAAAAATCATGTTGAAGTAAATTTAACCATGTGACAGTTTAATTTTAGATCTTCTCTGTTTACCCAAAACAAAAAAAACGAAATGAAATCCATGAAAGATAGCATTTATTGAGATGCCAAATGTTCAATTCTGCAGTCCTATGGAATGCAAATAACAAGAACAAAAAGTAAAATGTAATATAATATTAGTAACACATACAATTTTTTTATTTTTCAAATAAGTTTAAATATTAAGCTTTTGTCAACTAATCTGAATTCAAATCGAATAAAATTATAATAAATAATAAAATTCTTTATACAAAATTTTAAGATAACTATAAATATTATTCATGGTTTTAAAAATTACTTTTCGGTCAAATTTAGTCAAAAATTAGATTTGATTAAACATTTTATTAAAAAAATATTACTATTGGCTAGATACAAAATAACAATTAAACATTCAAAAATAAATTTGATCACGATTTAATTAGGGTGTAACAATTAAACCGTAAGCTATTTATCTTCTTAATTCAATTGTCAGCCTAATTTTTAAGGCATTAATATTACTAAAAAAACCACTAATAATGTAAGAATGTTTCCCGGCACACAAGTAAAATTTACATAGTGATAAGTGTAAGCCAAACAACAAAATGGCACAAGATCCAGCTTTAACTAAATCTTCTTGAGATGGATATATAAATTTGTAATACTAATTAATCCATTCCATGGTCTCCCTAAACATGAGCCATGTATGTTTTGCTCCAAAGTTGGTGCAGCAACTTTTGAGGTCCACTATAAAAGACTTGAGAAGGAGATCTAAGTTGACAAGAGAATAAAGGAGGAAAAAAAAAATTTACAACCATAAAGGCTTTAAAGATGCATTCCCCTTATTGAAAATCACTTTATTCTTAATTTCGCTCCAACCATTACTTGTGGTTAGGGTTTTACTTACACTGCTAGTGGAGACTACACACACACACACACACACACATATATATATATATCAATATTGGCATGATCTAGTACTTCATTACATAACTATATTTAACCAACCCTATCCAACAAGCCACAATATATATGGAGATGTTATTTATATATATGGTATAGCTAAACGAAAATTCTTGAAATATAAAGATGATAACTTTTTAAGGCATCTATTGAAGCATCAAATTCGTACACTTTTTTATTTTGTGGTATAGGTGCTCCTACGAATGGCTTAAAGCCTTTGTGAGATTTAAACGGAGTGTTCGCCATTTGTTGGCACCACAAACACACACAAAGCAGTTTACTTATGCATAAGGCTTTATAAAGTTGAGAGGAGGGAGGGTATATATTCCACAACCACAACGCCCTTTTACTTCATCTTCTTTATTCCTTACCTTTCACTCTAATTCAAAGCAAACACTTTTGATTCTGATTTTAAATTGTTTCCAATATTCATATATGATCTGATCCATTTGAGAATGAAGAGAGTCTAGAAAGTTTTTTTTCAAAAAATTGAAAAAAAAAAAAAACACACACACACATGTGCATACCCAATGGCTTTAAAGCTGAGAAAAAATAACATTAGTTAGTTATAATGATAATGATTGTTTAAAATCTAAATAAGAATAATAAAGATTTAATTTTTAAATATGTCAATCAAAAAACACTTCTAATTTCACATTCAATATATTCGAAAAGTATTAATTTTTCATTTTTTTAAGTAGATAATACACTTCGAAAAGTATTAATTTAGAGCCTTAGATCAGGGAAAGCTATAAAATATATGCACTAGGTAGAGCAAAGGCATATATAGTATGAATATAAGTACTATTATTCATACTTTTATTTATACAACCGTACAATGAGGCACATTGATGATAGCAAAATATTGGACCATATGAACATGACCCACCACATAATTGCTGTAATTTATTATATACGTGGGTGCGTACAAAGTGAATTCATTATTGAGAACAGAAGTTTGTAATTTACCGACTAGGATTGTGCATGTTGAATCATTTGGGTATTATACTCCTTTTAGATGATTATTAGGCATAGAAAAAAAAAAAAAGATTACTGATTCTTTATATTGTCAGATAATGTCTTTTTTTTAAAAAAAATGCTCATAAGCGTGTATGAATCTAAATTAATCATGTGAACAATGCGTAAGGTGGACTTTAATCTTAATAATTCAGCTGCTGCAAAATCACAAGCTGGTCAACTTTGACTTTCTCCTTTGTAAACACACACACACACACACACACACACACACACACACACATATATATATATATGTTATTATTTAATCTGCTGATCAAACACGCAAGTGAATGGAATAATCAGCGTCTGAATACTTTATTTTATAGAAACATATATACGAAGGAAATGCAGTAATCTCCTTTGCAATATTAATAATTCGTATGATTGACCAAATGAGAGAGCCATGATTGCTGTGCAGAACGGTGTGTTTGGTGCTTTGAAAAGCAAAGAGAGGTGGGAAAGCAAAGTACTTAGATTTCTCGATTTTCTCTTTCTGGGTATTAATCGATGTTTGACCCTTCTGTGAAGACTGAAGACAATCCAAGGTGGCCAGTGACCTAATCATATGATTAGGGGCAACATTTTTTTAATCGCAATTTTTCTTATTCTACGAGAATATATATTATTATTCAAATGATTAATATAAATTATTCAATGTATCTGATATTATATACACATTTGCACCATAAATTAAATATTTCTAATTTATATCTTGTATAAATAACTTTTTGATATGGAATCGTAGCATGCATTTTGACATCTATTTTTTTAGAAATTAATGAAATAGAGTAACGCACTAAGTAACAATTATACATTTTGATCTAGTAGATAAACTTTTAATCCTAATAATTAATATCAAAGTTATAGTCTTGAGTTTGATTGGTGAAAGAGAAATTTTTAATTAAGATGTAGCCGGAGAAGTATTCCACGATAAAGATCAAATGAGAGATTGAAGCATAATCAGGACATGATTGATTAAACATTTGATCAACTTTTAAAGAAATAGTGTTGTACCTTACTTAAAGTTATACTCATTTATGTCATCCTACGTATATATCTGTACGAGCAGCCACATTATTATAATATTATTGTAAGGAAAACTGTGTGTTACAGAAACAAAGTCTAATAGAAAATCACTTTTGTGGGCTTGGCTTATTCTCAGTACTTGTGAGTGAGGCAGACAATCTCTTAAAAAGCAATATATTCTGCGAAGTGTGAGAATATAATTTAGATATGGGAAACCCTTTTTTCATATTGAGATGATGCCCTAAGTACAAGAAAATTAAAGTTGAAACAACGACTCCAATATTAATAGTGGCCCTTCTTTATCCCACAGTGGAGCCTTTAAACAAATTCTTATTCTTTGATGCCCTACCTTTCTTCTCTCCCTCTTTTTTTTAATTATTTTTTTATATAACATAAAGGTGGTATGAAGAAATTAAATGGGAGGAATATAATAAAAGTTGGTAAATTTTGTTCTTGAGGCACACATGTATACGCACAAACATTCAATTAATCTTAATCTACTACGGGGCGGCTGATACTGATTGGTTTAAATATTTCAATATTTCCTCTTTTTAAGCAAGTTTTGTATTTAAGTTTTATGAATAAAAATATCAGTGCTAAGCGAACTTTAATTTTTGTAACTTAACTCTAATCAAATTAGTTAGACTAATAGTTTAAAACAAAAAAAAAGCAACTACATGGGAGAAAGTAAGAGTATTCAAAATCAAACTAAATCGAACTAAAATCGAAAAAATAAATCTAAATTAATTTTTGAAATATAAATTTTAATTAGTTTGGTTTGATTAAAATCAAAACAAATAGAACCAATTTTATATATAAAAAATTATATTTTATATATATAATACTATATTATGTATTTTTATGTCAACAAAATATTTTTATATATATATTTTAATTCATTTAATCTCTTTTTAAATTAATTTGATCTCTTTCTTTTTATATTTATATATATTTTATTAAAATTAAAAATTATAAATTATTATAAATAAAATATTTAAAATTGAACCAAACGCTTAACTAAAACTAAATCAAACTATTTAAAATTAAAATAAATTATCTAAAAATTAAAACTGAATATATTCATATACTTGTAAAATTTATAAATTCTATTTAATTTAATTAAGATTCAAAATCAAATCCAACACATAAAAAATGAAGGAATTGGTTGGTAATTAAATATAGTAACAATAATAGATGTGAACGTGGGAGAACATGGGGTACAGATGTGTCCAGTAAGAGGGAGAATAATGAAAAATCTTAAAATGATGAAAGAACAAAAAAGAAGTCTAGGATCCAATTTGGTCAAACGTTTGTTAAAAACCTCTTCGATTTGTAAGAATCCAAAGGCCCTGCCTCCGCGCTAATCACGACATACATTACTGCTGCTTCTGCTGAATTATTAATTCAAGAATATTACGCTAATTCTTTTTAAAAAAGTTTGACTAAGTTATGTTTGGCACTCTTTTAATTTTAAATTAATGATGTGACTCGTATAGTCAATTTTAATTGATATAGTATTAGATACATTAAAAAATTTATTTAGATATAAATTAAAAGAGACAAAGTTAAAGTATCGTAATTTAAAAAAAAACCAATAGGAATATAACCTTGAGTAGTATCGTATTAATTGATATAATACTCAACGAACAAAAAAATAAAGTTTCAAATTAATTATATTTTTAATTATTAATAATTTATATTATTGTTTATATAATTAATATTGTGATCCGTGTGATATACAGGTAATTCAACACTTTAAAAACTTTTGTAACTAATAAAAATAATATTAATTGATTGACAGCAAATATATAGTAGTTAAAAAAAGAGACAAATATTTTAGAATATCTACATTTAATGTGATTTGAAAGAAATTTGAAGGTCAGTAATTTAAATTTAAATTATAATATAATATATTATAATTCGATAAAATATAATTATACTATTTATTTATATTATTTTATATTTAATTAGATGTAGTATTCCAATATTACACTTTATATTGTAAAAATTATATTATAAAATTATATGGTTGAATTCTGTAGTAACTATTTATAACAATTTATGTCATTTAAATTTATAAAATTTATATTATCTGCTAAATAGTCAATTGTATATATTAATACACATAGATAGTATTAGACACATTAGCAAATTTACTCAGATATGCATTGAAAGAGGTAAAGTCAAAGTATTATAATTTAGATAAAGTTAAACAATATCGTATTAATTGATAACAAATGATGTTTTAGATTATATTAAGTAATCAATTATATAATTAATTTATATCATTAATTATATTATTATTTATATTATTAATTTTATATTATATGTTATTAATTATTTATAATATTTTATCGAATTAAATGAATTTGAAAAAAATGAATATAGAATTAACATTAGAGAATATTAACTGATATAGTATTAGGCACATTAGAAAATTTACCTAGACCTGAATTGAAAGAGATAAAATCAAAACACTGCAATTTAAGAAAAAAATAATTTTATGAAAAATTTCAAAAAAAAAGTAATTTAGGAAAAAATCAATGGAAATACAACATTAACAGTATATATTAGTTAAAAGATTAATTATATCATTAATTATTTATAATACTTTAACGAATTAAATGAATATGGAAAAAACAAATATAGAATTAACATTAAAGAGTATTAATATATATATATATATATATATATATATATATATATATATATATATATATATATATATATATATATTATTAGTTAATAATAGATAATAAAAAAAAGTACTCCATCATTTGAAAAAAAAATTGAAAGTCATCAATTGTAATTCAAAGTATTTAAATTTTAGTGTCTTTGAAAAAAAATATTATGTTAATAAATAGAAATAAATGTATTTTTAAGTCAATTTTTTTATTTTTTCATTTTAGATTATAATATAATGTAATATAATTTCAAAAATATATAATTATATAATATAATTATATCATTTAATTAGATATATTATTACAATATTATACTTTATATTTTAAAATTATATTCTAAATAGCCAATTGTATATATTAATACATATACACATAGATAATATTAGACACATTAGCAAATTTACCCAGATAGCATTTAAAGAGACAAAATTAAGGTACCGTAATTCAAGCAAAGTTAAAGAGCATCGTATTAATTGATAACAAATGATGTTTCAAATGATATTAATTAATTAATTAATATCATTAATTATATTATTATTTATATTATTAATTTTATATTTTATATTATTAATTATTTATAATATTTTAATGAATTAAATGAATCTGAAAAAAAATGAATATAAAATTAACATTAAAAAGTATTAACTGAAATAGTATTAAATACATTAGAAAATTTATTCAGATATCAATTGAAAGAGAAAAAAGTCAAAACATTGTAATCAAGGGAAAAAAAAGGTAATTTTAGAGAAAAAAGTAATTTAGGAAAAATTAATGAGAATACAACATTAAAAAGTATCGTATTAATTGATATAAGACTACACGAACCAACAAATGATGTTTTAAATTATATTAATTATGGATGATTAATCAAATTAATTAAATATTATTAATTTATATTATTATTTATTTTATTACCGAAATTCATTTGATACGTTTAATGTGATGTGATTAATTTAATGTTGTTGAATTTTAATTGTTATACAATTCAATATATTTAAAAGTACAATTTGAAATTTAATATATTTAAAATCAATAAAAATTATTATGTTAATAATTACCTTAATAAGTAAATAAAAATGTTAATTTAAGTAGATTTTTCATTTCAAAATTTAAATTATAATTATAATGTATTATAATTCGATAAAATACAAGTATACCATTCATGTAAATTATTTAATATTTAATTAGATATGTTATTACAATATTATACTTTATATTCTAAAAAATATATTATAAAATTATATGCTAAAATTTTGTAATAATGATTTAAAACAATGTATAAAAGATTTGAAATCATTTAAATTATTTATAAAAATACATATTATTTGTTAATTATAAACTTTCATTTAACAAAAAAAAAATATAAGAGAACTATCGTTTGGTAATTACAAAAATATATTAAAGAATATTATAACTAATTTTTCACAAATAAACATTTGATATAATTGATATATTAGCGTGGGATATAGTTGAATAAGAACAAATATAAATAATGTAATTCACCACATTGTTCATATGAGATTATTTAATGTTTGAACATACTTACTGTAATATCCCAAGAATTTATATAAATATTTAAAGCCTATTTTGAAGTTTAGTGAAAAATTTAATTACGTGAAAAATTTTCTTTTTGAATTAGTGAAGAAAATGTGAGAATAGAAATTTTTATTTTTAATTTAGGAAATTTTTACAAATTCTCAAGGACTAAAGTGAAAAGAAAAGAAAGTATAGAGGACTTTTGAAAAATGACCAAGTAGGAACCCGAGAAGAAAAATAGAGCTTATGGGAATGAATTATGAGTCCGGTACCGAAAAGATGATGGATTCGAGGTTAAAGTGGAGTTTGAGACATCGAGAGGGATTAAAGTGAACAAATCTTATAAGCTAAGGTGGCTATGAGCGATTTTATCGAAAAAGAAATTGGTGGGGCCCACGCGTATACACTTCTCCTTATTCTTTTCTTTTTCTCATTCTCCCTCCCGTAGCTTCACTTTCTCTCTCTCTCGATTATGCTTGCAAAGGAATTTCTTCATCAATCATTCATGCAATTTTTGCTTTGGGAAGGAAGCTATGAAAGTTAGGATGATTGGTAAGTTGATGTTCTTCTTCTTCTTCCTCTTATTACAAGATCAAATCCTTGGTTATTATTTTTGCAAAATTTTTGTAGAATATTTTAATGGATGAATTTAAGTGTGGATGTTAATCTAAAACATTCCTAGGTGGTTTATGATGTTATTAGAACAAGAAATTTGGAGAAAACTATGAGAAATTCGTAGAATTTGGATATTTGAAAAAGTTAGTGTTCTTGATGAAAATTTGAGATTTAAGCTTGGATTGTTGGTAGAAATTGGGGGTTTTGGTGTTAAAACACTCCTTAGACATTAAGGATGAAAACCCATGGAAGAAATCAAAAGAAATGTTGTTTTAGATATGATTTTTGGATTTTTGGATGAAGAACACGAAGAACATCGAAAATTTTCCCCAGAATTACTGTTCACCGAGAAAATTTTTTCCAGATTTTCTCGTTACTGTAGCGTTGACTCGGTCAACGTTACTGTAGCTGCGTTGACCGTTGACCGTTACTGTAGCATCAGTTTTTTTTTTTTAATATCGTTGAAAAGCTCTTTGAGTCTAGTTTCCAATGGTATAAGTTTCATCTGGATATTCATTACCAGTTAGGAGTTATGATTTGAGAAGTGGATGAAGGTCGAGAGTAGTGGTAGGAAATTTCTCTATTTCGTAACCCTGATGGTTTTTATCTGGTTACAATAGGAATGGTCAAGTGCAAGGTGGGAGTGCTGAGAGCATGAAATCCAGGTGAGTGGGTTAATACTTGCTATGATTAAATATCTGTTATTGACTTTTTACATCATAGTGAAAATATGTTGTATATCCAAGTTTGAAGAGGATGATGTGGAACGATGAGGCATAAACAATTGTGGAACGTGTCTGGTAATGTATAGAATTATATTTTCTTATTTTCCCATGAATGGAGGTTATATGATGGATTGTGAATGGCATGTGAACTGAGTTGAATAATTGTTCTATTTTATGGGTTATGTTATATACATGCTATGTTGCTAGAACCACATTGATTATGTTGTGGCTTGAATTGTAAATGACTGAGTTGTGTATGTGGCTCAAGATTATGATTGAGGATGTTTTTATATGTGATTGTGATTGTGTTTGACTGGAAATGAAAGGCATGGTGGTGCACCCCATGGAGAAATCTATGTGAAGCTATAAGGGTGGAGAATATAAATGGAGCGATAAGGGTGGATGCGGCGGGGGCCGCGGGCAACGATCCAGAGGTATTCTGGACGACCCGGTTGGTACGGGAATTGTGTGTGAAATTGATTTCATCGATTGCTGTTGTGAATTTTGAATTTTGTTGAAATGCATTTGATTCACTTGGATATTGTTGTGAAGTATTATGAATAATATTATATCATATGATGATCGATCTACGTATGATTGCTGCATGTTATCATTATGATGCATGATTTTTATTTTGTCATAGTATTGTGTTATCTACTCACTGGGCACGTGGTTTGCTCATACCCCTCTTATTGATATTTTTTTTTCAGAGTTGACAGCTGAAGGTAAATATCGGAACAAGGAATTATGGATCCTTAGTCCATAATTACCTTTTCATTTGTTCAGGATAAAGGTATAATAGTTAAGTTTTATTCTAAGTTGTATAAATCTAGAAATCTCTGTAATCGGGTAGGTTCATTCAATGATGTAATGTGAGTAATTGTAGTATGTATACAGAACTCGTTTTGGTTGCATGAAAAAGAATTGTATGATTTTTTTTTAAGAGAAAGATAGGCTTACGGAGGTGAAATGAAATTCACTTTCCGTGCCGGTCACGTGCTCAAATTTTGGGACGTGACAAGTTGGTATCAGAGCTTTGGGATTAGGTCTCCTACCGATTACAGAGTAAGGTAACCTTAGTGGGATCTCCTCTATCGTGGTGAACCCGGGCACGACTATAGAGAGATGGCTCCATTGAAGGTCCTGTAGAATGTTTTCATTTCCTTTCCCTCCGAGACTTGTTTTTTTCTTAGGAATTATGTTTTTAGTTTTAGTTTTAGACAGATATGGCTATACTTTTGAACCCGGTAAAGGAAAGGTTATTATTATTTTGATTCCATTGCTGTCGGATCAAATTGTATGTGTGGGGCTTTATATGTTGAATTCATGATTGATTTTGTGTGAATGATTTCCTTTATCTTTCTTAATTTTATTATTACTATTTTTTTTAGTATCATCCCATAAAAGAAACCACTGGCATTAAAAGCGGAAGGATTACATTGCAAAAAAAAAAAAGAAAATTACTCATGCATGAGTAATCTAAAAGCGAGGTGGTCTCGGATTAGGAGGGTTGTATTGTATCATCACCCCTCGACCATTCCTTGGAGCGAGAGACAGAGCAATGTCGCGGAGGGTAGTGTAAATCCCATTCATACAATCAACACTTCTTTGTTGTTGATTGCAGAAGCACTGGGTAGACCAATAGAAGAACCTGTCTATTCTTGAAGTCATTTCTGCATGATTGCGTTTAGTTAACTTCTCCAGGTCTCCTATCATCTTTTTCAGATTTTTCACCTCCTGCTCTAGACAGGCGATTTTGTCCTCCGAGGTATGGGCCGTGCTAGTCTCCTCAGCTTCCTCGTTCTTCTTCATTTTCTTCTCCATATGCTTCTCTAAAGACCCTTCAAAAGGTCTTTTGCCCTTGTCTTTGCCTAGACTTAAGTTTAAGTCGAGCTCTTCTCTCTTGGCATCCACTGTGAGATCAATGTACTTCCTTGTGGCCATGATTTGAAAAATTTAGAAATTTATGTGGGAGTATGAGAAGAGAGGAACGCTGGGAAGTTGTAGGCTCAGATATGATTACTCTTTGTGGTGTGGTAACTGAGAACGTTGGGACAGTTCTTATAGAGGAAAAATTTGAACTTAGAGACAAAGAAGATATCTCTTCGCCGCACCCTACACGCTTAACCTATGGATTTCTGCAAGCTGGAAGCTAGGAGTCTAGGGTAGGCATGCACACCAACAACGCGTCGCATTAATGGCAAAACCACGAAAGTCAATATTCGGTGGATTTGCGGCCGATTTACACTTGGTTTTTCCATTTCTCTCGTTGGCATTTTCTGAAATTGAAGGAAGTCGACAATGTAGCCATTACAGAGTGTCTTGGATGTTTTCACGATGAACTAAAATGTATTTCTATGCTTTCTTGTATTGTTCTTGAAAGCCTTCAGTTAAGTATAATATACATGATTGATTGAATTATACTGTGATTATATGTATCTAAATACATATGATATGTATGTATGTTATTCATGCATAGAGAGTGAAGGCTATTTGTTATGGCCAGGAATAATATGTAATGATTCTACATACATTCAGAGAATGTGAAGTCTGAAATTTAAAAGAACTTGAATAGATGAAAATATATATAGATAATGATGTATCTCTATGTTTATACATATATACATATATGCTCGTAGAGGCAACTAAAAGGTAAAATTTTTCTCTCACTTTATGGAACGCTTGATGTGTAGATGTGAGAAGTTTTTATTTTAATATGTATGTTTGAAAATGTGTAAGCTTAGGGCAAAGTCACGGATTAGAAACCTAGATAAGGTTAATATGAAGCTACCCGTTCATGGAGTAATATCTCGATTTAGAATTATTGGATATGACAAATACAGAGTTAGGAAGTCATAAATTGAAGCGGCGATTAGTTTAATCATTTGAGCAAGAGTTAAAAGTTAGCCGAAATTTTTGAGGAAATCTTTTGTATTTGATTATATTTTGTTATTTTCTGGCATGCTTATCAGAGACCGTTGGCATTGCGTCGGATAAGGTCTGTAGGTCATCTTTAGAGTATGATGTAAAGGTTTTGTAGCCCTAAATTTCGTCTATATATAATGGATGCCCCATTACGCTGCTCACTACACTAAGAGTTTATATCTATAAGCTTTCTAGCATCAAACTTCTCCTTTTGTACAACCTTTATAGCTCAGAAAAATATGGCCGGCAATAAATCTTTCAATTTAAACTTTGAGGCTGGCAAGGTAGAGCTGGATTTAAATCTTAGCCTGGAGAATTATAAGAATAAGAGATCCATGGAAGAGTCACCAGAGGCTAAGAAAAGAAAAAGGGATGTAGTAGAGTTAGAGGATGTTAGCACAGCAACATCTTCTAATAATGAGCTTGCGCTTATGAGACAAAAGATGGAGGACTTGGAAAGACTGATAAACCGCCACTTTGAGGACCAGGGGAGATTGATAAATCGTCTCTTTACAGAACAAGAGAAGCTTTTGAACCGTCATTTTAGGGAATTGGCGAATAGAGTTGATAGACATTCGATGTTTGCAACTCAAAATTTTCGTGACCAACAAGCGAGATGTATTGACTGTATGAATGGAGTGACTTCTGCACTTCGCCAAATTTCCCAGACGTTTCCTCCAGAAACTCTTTCTAGGCTGCAACGATTAACTTCCTCCTTAAGGTCTGAAGCACCTTCTTCTTCTAGACCTGGAGCACCTTCTGCATTTCAAAAGCCTCCTCGTTCTTAATTTATCTTTTCTTTTGTTTGTACTTAAAGCTGATGTTTGATCTAATGTTTACGTATGAAAATTATCTGTTTTGTAAATCAAGTTCAGTTTGTTGCCTGTAACTTATGTATTAGAAATAAAAAATTTTCGTATTTGATTTTTTTTTGTTGAGGCAATTCTTTTACTGAAGAAACTTGAGAAATAAAAATATGTTGAACTTGTTATATTTTTTACTTGATTGTGAAAATTCCAGAAGAGACAATGAGATATAGACAAAATATCTGCATTTGTTTCAATCTTGAGTTTTGAATTCGGAGGACCGAATTCTATTAAGGGGGGAAGAATGTAATATCCCAAGAATTTATATAAATATTTAAAGCCTATTTTGAAGTTTAGTGAAAAATTTAATTACGTGAAAAATTTTCTTTTTGAATTAGTGAAGAAAATGTGAGAATAGAAATTTTTATTTTTAATTTAGGAAATTTTTACAAATTCTCAAGGACTAAAGTGAAAAGAAAAGAAAGTATAGAGGACTTTTGAAAAATGACCAAGTAGGAACCCGAGAAGAAAAATAGAGCTTATGGGAATGAATTATGAGTCCGGTACCGAAAAGATGATGGATTCGAGGTTAAAGTGGAGTTTGAGACATCGAGAGGGATTAAAGTGAACAAATCTTATAAGCTAAGGTGGCTATGAGCGATTTTATCGAAAAAGAAATTGGTGGGGCCCACTCGTATACACTTCTCCTTATTCTTTTCTTTTTCTCATTCTCCCTCCCGTAGCTTCACTTTCTCTCTCTCTCGATTATGCTTGCAAAGGAATTTCTTCATCAATCATTCATGCAATTTTTGCTTTGGGAAGGAAGCTATGAAAGTTAGGATGATTGGTAAGTTGATGTTCTTCTTCTTCTTCCTCTTATTACAAGATCAAATCCTTGGTTATTATTTTTGCAAAATTTTTGTAGAATATTTTAATGGATGAATTTAAGTGTGGATGTTAATCTAAAACATTCCTAGGTGGTTTATGATGTTATTAGAACAAGAAATTTGGAGAAAACTATGAGAAATTCGTAGAATTTGGATATTTGAAAAAGTTAGTGTTCTTGATGAAAATTTGAGATTTAAGCTTGGATTGTTGGTAGAAATTGGGGGTTTTGGTGTTAAAACACTCCTTAGACATTAAGGATGAAAACCCATGGAAGAAATCAAAAGAAATGTTGTTTTAGATATGATTTTTGGATTTTTGGATGAAGAACACGAAGAACATCGAAAATTTTCCCCAGAATTACTGTTCACCGAGAAAATTTTTTCCAGATTTTCTCGTTACTGTAGCGTTGACTCGGTCAACGTTACTGTAGCTGCGTTGACCGTTGACCGTTACTGTAGCATCAGTTTTTTTTTTTTTTAATATCGTTGAAAAGCTCTTTGAGTCTAGTTTCCAATGGTATAAGTTTCATCTGGATATTCATTACCAGTTAGGAGTTATGATTTGAGAAGTGGATGAAGGTCGAGAGTAGTGGTAGGAAATTTCTCTATTTCGTAACCCTGATGGTTTTTATCTGGTTACAATAGGAATGGTCAAGTGCAAGGTGGGAGTGCTGAGAGCATGAAATCCAGGTGAGTGGGTTAATACTTGCTATGATTAAATATCTGTTATTGACTTTTTACATCATAGTGAAAATATGTTGTATATCCAAGTTTGAAGAGGATGATGTGGAACGATGAGGCATAAACAATTGTGGAACGTGTCTGGTAATGTATAGAATTATATTTTCTTATTTTCCCATGAATGGAGGTTATATGATGGATTGTGAATGGCATGTGAACTGAGTTGAATAATTGTTCTATTTTATGGGTTATGTTATATACATGCTATGTTGCTAGAACCACATTGATTATGTTGTGGCTTGAATTGTAAATGACTGAGTTGTGTATGTGGCTCAAGATTATGATTGAGGATGTTTTTATATGTGATTGTGATTGTGTTTGACTGGAAATGAAAGGCATGGTGGTGCACCCCATGGAGAAATTTATGTGAAGCTATAAGGGTGGAGAATATAAATGGAGCGATAAGGGTGGATGCGGCGGGGGCCGCGGGCAACGATCCAGAGGTATTCTGGACGACCCGGTTGGTACGGGAATTGTGTGTGAAATTGATTTCATCGATTGCTGTTGTGAATTTTGAATTTTGTTGAAATGCATTTGATTCACTTGGATATTGTTGTGAAGTATTATGAATAATATTATATCATATGATGATCGATCTACGTATGATTGCTGCATGTTATCATTATGATGCATGATTTTTATTTTGTCATAGTATTGTGTTATCTACTCACTGGGCACGTGGTTTGCTCATACCCCTCTTATTGATATTTTTTTTTCAGAGTTGACAGCTGAAGGTAAATATCGGAACAAGGAATTATGGATCCTTAGTCCATAATTACCTTTTCATTTGTTCAGGATAAAGGTATAATAGTTAAGTTTTATTCTAAGTTGTATAAATCTAGAAATCTCTGTAATCGGGTAGGTTCATTCAGTGATGTAATGTGAGTAATTGTAGTATGTATACAGAACTCGTTTTGGTTGCATGAAAAAGAATTGTATGATTTTTTTTTAAGAGAAAGATAGGCTTACGGAGGTGAAATGAAATTCACTTTCCGTGCCGGTCACGTGCTCAAATTTTGGGACGTGACACTTACTAATGATCTCTTCACATAACTGTGCATATGATCACCCTTAGAATGAAAAAATAAACACAATATAAGCATAATGAACAAAAATAATACATATAAAAAATTTGAATATAATGAAGTTAAATTTAGCTGATAATCTTGCAAAACCATCGTCAAATTAAAATCTCATCAAACATATTGAACAGTAGAACTGTCTACAACCTCAGTACTTAAACTTTAATCATCTAATCATCCCTTAATGCATTAATATCAGCAACGTTACTAAATTCAGCCATATTCGAAACACAAATAGAATGAAAACTAATTTTGTAGGAAGAATAAACAATACAAACATGAGAACAATACATAACAGTTAAATGAACCCTTTATTTATATAACAGGAGTAATGAATATAAACAATTTATGACTATTGAATATTGAACATAATAAATTGAATATAATAATAATTAGATAGCAACATTGAATTTCAATTCAAACCAATTCAAATCAAATAATAAAGATAATTATTATTGAATTTCAATTCAAATTTATTATAATCAAATAATTCATTTAATGTGATACTATTAATTTACCAAATTTATTAATTATTAATTTACCTTATTTATTCATTCGAATCAAATTTATTCGTTTTCACTGCAATTTAAATTGAATATAATAATAATAATAATTAGATAGCAATTAATGTTATTGAATTTCATTTCAAATCAATTCAAATAAAATCATAAAAGTAATTGTTTTTTAATTTCAATTTAAATTAATTTAAATCAAATAATTTATTTAATGTGGTATTATTAATTTACCTAATTTATTCATTTAAATTTATTTTATTATTCTTAATTTAATGACATACCTGCAATTAGTGTTCAAGAGTGAAATTATTTTAGTTTATTATGTAGATTAATTTTATATTTACTATAATTATCTATAAAAGTATATGCTATAATTATGTAGTAATTGTATAGTAACGATATATAACAATTTATAAATTATATTATTCATACAAAACAATAAAAAAAAAAATCAAACTACCACAAGGAGTTTATTGATTAGAATAATATCATAGGTAAATTACATATAACAATATCTACTCATCATTTTTTTTTTCAATTTTTACAACTTTCTTAACATTAGAAGACATTTTAAAGCATTTAAATCATCATCATCTTTGTTGTCTTCATCAAAAGGCCTTTTCGTGAGCATAATAGAACACACTACAAAAAAAATAGAGATCATAGACGAAAAAATCCATCTTTGATTAAGTAAAAATTTATCTCTAACTTATCAGAGGCTGATTTAGAGACGAATTTTTTTCGTCTCTGATCCTAACATCTCAAACAAACTTGAGACGGATTATTAAAGTAGAGACGGAATTCCACCTCTAATTCTTTGAATAGGAAAAAAATTTGCCATTGGATTATTAAACAAATCAAATTTGGCCTCCCAAAAAAATTTTAGCCGCATTAAATTATACTAAATTAGAAAGCACATTCATTAATTAGCCTTCTCAAGACAAGAGTGTTCAATGAAGCACTCTATATAGGAAAATGAGGGAGACAATACTATATATATGAAAAGGCGAGAAGTTGATTTTCTGAATTAGGCGATATGGGACTAACAAAAATTTGAAGCGGAATCTGATATGGAATTTATTTCGTCTCTACAAAATTTAATTTTTGTCTCTACTCTGAGAAGGAATTTGAGACGGAATTTATTCCATCTCTAATATAAGATAGAATTTAATTTTCTTCTCTACTCTAAGACGAAATTTTTTCAGTCTCAAAATTAGTCTCAGATTTTTCAGACTAGATTTTAGAGACAGAATATATTCCGTCTCATTTTTTTAGGTTAGATTTTGATATTGATTTCCAACATTTTAGAGACGAATTTAGAGACAGAATATATTCCGTCTCTAATTTGAATTTTTCTTGTAGTGACATGAAGTGTTTCCACTATCAAATTCTGAAACATTTGAACCATATCCCTACATAGTATGATATGAATAATTCAGTGAATAAAAAATTAAAATCAAGAAGCAAAATGCACATATAAAGAAACATAATAATCCAATTGTATAAATCTTCCACAAGTCACTTGCATTGTTGTTATCCAAGTCTTTATTATAAGACTAACTTGTTTCAGAACCAAGGACACATTGACTTAGTAGGCCAGTATTATTTGACAAGTGAATAACCAAATAGACTAAACAGATGTCTCTAACATTGCGTAAATCAACACTAACTCTAAGGGGCCATTTGGAACGCTCATGAAAGCGGGAAAGGAAAGCGCATTTTCGTTACTGTGCATTTTTTCCATTGTTTGGTATGGCATGCTGTAGCAGTTGGAAATGGAAGACGGCATTCCCTCTTCCTTCAAAATCCTGATATTTGTTTCCATCGCTTCATCGATGGAAAATTGGTCATGGAAAGGGAAAAGTAAGAGAAATGTCAAATTTGCCCACGCTCTGCTATCGCGTTCCGGTCCTCCGAATCTTCTATTTCACACTTTCATTCTCGGCCATCTCGCACTCGCACACACATTCATATAATAAATTAAAATAGTAGCACTTGTAATATCCTTCGGCATCTCCTTTGGCGTCGTAATATCCTTCTGCATGCATACGCAAGCACGCTTTGGCGTCGCAATATCCTTATGCGTGCAAACACGCTTCAGCTTTGCCCTGAGGCAAGTTTTGAATTTTGAATTGTTCATAGTCACAATAATGGCGCCTAACAAGCAAGATCCAACCTTTCTTGAGTCAAGCCATCGGCCATCGGGCGATTAGCGTAGTGGCAGGCGATCGCCCGTCGGGCGATCGGCCTGCAGCAGGCCAGTCAACCGGCTTGCTGCAGGCCGGTCGACCAACTGCAGCAAGCCGGTTGACCGACTTGCAGCAGCTGGTCGACTAACCCTGCCATGCGCTGACAGCTGGTCAACCGGCTCCTACCAGGCACTGGCAACCGATCGACCGGCTATACTGAGGCTAAGGGCAAAATAGTAAATTATTTTTATATTTATTTTTCATTATCTTTTAAAAAAATATAATAATCTTATTTTCTTTCTTTCTTTTCCATTACATACCAAACAAGATTTTTTTCCTTTTCCTCCTCCTTTTTCCATTCTCTCTTCCTTTCCATTTTCCTATTTCCTTTCCATTCCAACCTTTTCTTGGATACCAAACGGCCCCTAAATAAAAACCTCTTTCCAACAGATATACTCAAATTTTTTAGGGTCTGAGTAACATCACCAGACTCTTACACAACACAAAAAAAAAGCACATTAAAATTAAATGTGTAAAAGATCGAAAAATAAAAAGAAAATCAATAATGAAGGAGTCACTACTAACCAAATAAACACATTTTCAAAAGCTATTTTGCACTACATTGCAAAAATTTGTACACCTTTCAATCAAAAACAACAAATGAAGCAACACATGTATTATCGGCGACCTTTATTTCAACCTTAAATGTAATATCCCAATAATTTATATGAATATTTAAAATCTATTTGAAGTTTATTGAAAAATTTAATTACATGAAAAATGTTCTTTTTGAATTAGTGAAGGAAATTTGGGAATAGAAATTTCAAAATTTTAATTTAGGAAATTTTTACAAATTCTCAAGGACTAATGTGAAAAGAAAAGAAAGTATAGAGGACTTTTGAGAAATGACCAAATAGGAACCCGAGAAGAAGAATGAGCTTATAGGAATGCGTTATGAGTCCGGTATCGAAAGGATGATGGATTCGAGGTTAAAGTGGAGTTTGAGACATTGAGAGGGACTAAAGTGAAATAAAGAAATTTGTGGGGCACCTAGGATTTAGAAGCACATGAGGTGAGATTTTATGAATTTGCTTTTGCTAGTCTTGACTGAAGGTCAATTGAAGAGCAAGTGATAATTTCACCCCGGGCGAGTATATAGATGGCCTCACCTCTTTTTCCTCATTTTCTCCTTTCCTCTCTCTCTCTCTTCACTTTCTCTCCTCTCTTTCTCTCTTTCTTCTCTCTGCTTTTTCTCTCTACACTCCAATTCCACAATCGGACTTTGAAGGGTGGATCTCGGGCTACGGGGCGAGCCTCTAGGAGCCAAGCAACGTAGGGAAAGCAAGGAATCGAGGTAGAAATTTCTATTTCTTAAGCTTTTCCCTATTTTCTAGTTTTAAGAGTGTTTGAGGTAAAATCGAGATTTCGGCTTCGTTTATTGATTAAAATTGGTGATTTTGGTGTCTAAATGCTCCTTATACATTAAGGGTGAGATCCCATGGAAGAAATTATGGAAAACGGTGAAGATTTGGCCAGATTTGGGCCAAATCCGAGAGAAATCGCGAAGGGGTCGCGATCGTGGCGCCTAGGTGCAAAGGTTAGATGGAGAGAAGAAGGGATTGGTGCCCAGGCGCTAGGCATGGGTTGGCGCCCAGGCGCCAGGTGTACCAGGAAACCTTAGTTTATTTTTCAATCGGCCATAATTTCTTCATCATAACTTCGTTTTGGGCAAACTTTATATCGTTGGAAATCTCTTTAAGTATAGTTTCCAATGATATAAGTTTCATTTGGATATTCATTACCAGTTAGGAGTTATGATTTGAGAAGTAAGTGAAGGTCGGGAATAATGGTAGGAAATTTCTCTATTTCGTAACCTTGATGGTTTTTATCTGGTTACAGTAGGAATGGTCAAGGTGCAAGGTGGGAGTGCCGAGAGCGTGAAATCCAGGTGAGTGGGTTAATACTTGCTATGATTAAATATCTTTGTTATTGACTTTTTGCATCATAGTGAAAATATGTTGTATATCCAAGTTTGAAGAGGATGATGTGGGACGATGAGGCATAAACAATTGTGGAACGTGCCTGGTGATGTATATAATTATATTTTCTTATTTTCTCATGAATGGAGGTTATATGATGGATTGTGAATGACATGTGAACTGAGTTGAAATATATCATACTTTGATTGTTGAGTTCATTCATATGCAGATAGTTGAAGTATGTTATTGTTGAATAATTGTTCTATATTATGGGTTATGTTGTATACATGCTATGTTGCTGGAACCATATTGATTATGTTGTGACTTGAATTGTAAATGACTGAGTTGCGTATGTGGCTCAAGATTATGATTGAGAATGTTCTTAGATGTGATTGTGATTGTGTTTGACTAGAAAGGAAAGGCATGGTGGTGCACCCCATGGAGAAATCTATGTGAAGCTATAAGGGTGGAGAATATACATGGAGTGATAAGGGTGGATGCGACGGGGGCCGCGGGCAACGATCCAGAGGTATCCTGGATGACCCGGTTGGTACGGGAAATGTGTGAAATTGATTTCACTGTTTGCTGTTGTGAATTATTTGAATTATCTTGAAATGTATTTGATTTACTTGGATATTGTTGTGAATTATTATGAATTATATTATGATCGATTACGTATGATTGCTGCATGTTATCGTTATGATGCATGATATTTTTTTGTCATAGTGTTGTGTTGTCTGCTCACTGGGCACGTGGTTTGCTCATACCCTCTTATTAACATTTTTTTTTCAGAGTTGACAGCTGAAGGTAAATATCGGTACAAGGAATTATGGATCCTTAGTCCATGATTACCTTTTCATTTGTTCAGGATAAAGGTATAATAGTTAAGTTTTATTCTAAGTTGTATACATCTAGAAATCTCTGTAATATGGTAGGTTCATTCAGTGATGCAATGTAAATGACTGTAGTGTGTATAGAGAACTCGGTTTGGTTGCATGAAAAAAAAAAGAATGGTATGATGCTTAAGAGAAAGATAGGCTTACGGAGGTGAAATGAAATTCACTTTCCGTACCGGTCACGTGCTCAGATTTTGGGACGTAACTGTAATACCCATGAAAAATAAAATATAAATGCGTGTTTTCAAACTACTGTTACTATTTACGTATATGGTACTGTTCATTTATACAATCAAAATGTCAAATACTAGATGTGGTTTGGTTATAAGAGAAAACTAGAAAGAAGTTTGTAGGAGAAAATGACGTTTTATGTGTAAAAATACCCTCAGGGACTAAATTGAAAGGACTGAATTGAAAAGAAACTTAAAGGTTTAAGGTGAAAGGATAGTTTTCCCTTTAAAGTTTCTAATAGTAAATAAACGAAAATTTTTCGGCGCACAGTAACTACATTATTAGAAATGTCATTTTCATGAATAGTAAATTGAATATTTTATTAGCGCATAGTGTCAAATAGTACCCTTGACTTTTGCTATAAATAGGCCCTTCCATTTCACTTCTAAACTCACACCTTCAACTTCTCTTCTTCCCTCCTTAAGTTTCTCTTGCTCCGACGCTAGGCTTCTGAGATTTTGGGCCTTTCCGTTTTTGCTTAGGTAAGGATACTATGCCCTTTCTATGTCTTTCAAATTTTAGAAGTTATTTTCTTAAGTATGCTCTGTGGTTGCGGCTTTGGCCGATCTTCCACATCAGAAAAACTGTCGTTAGCTGTTATTTTGATTCTCTGATTACCGAAATAGAATATAATCTGTGGAGAATACATGTCTAAGAAAGTTCTGGCTAAGGAAAGACCTGGTTTTTAAGTGTGTCCAGTGTGACCTTCCACTCTTTCCTGGGAACTTACCTGGTGTACTCTTTTACAGATTGTATTCTGTATTTCCGGTATGAATAGTACCCGTACATATGAATAGTGACCGTATGAATAGTACCGTACGTATGAATAGTGACCGTATGAATAGTACCCGTACGTATGAACAGTATCTGTACGAAAATGATCTTAACGTACTTTCTGTAATCTTTCATGAAAATCTCTGTAGCGGAACACTGAAATTCACCTGCGTACTCTTGTCCGTAACGATTTAGAGAAGTGATACTCGTACGGAATCCAGGTGAGTGAAACGACCCTGTTTTAATAGAGTTTTAGCATTACTGGTGATAAAAAGTATGTCGTAGGACACTCCCAAGATTCATAGGGAGAAATTGGATTCAGAATGACGAATATAATGAGATAATTAATCCAGAAGTATGGATAAGACAAAGCAAGTATCTCATGATGATATGAAATTTGAATCATATAGATATATACTATACCTGTTATATGGATGAGTATTATATTGTGCTTCTGATTATGATATGAACTGTTGTACTATTGATTGTGATTGAGCGGTACAGTACCCCCTCTCACGGCAAGGCGGAAAACCCCGGTTAAAGGGTGTCTTGACCAATGAGTGTGGAGACAACGATTCCCTCAGTAGGGATATAGCCCGGATTGGTGATAAATCCGTGAGGCGCCCTAGCTAAGAGGATGAGGTTGTGCGTCATGGCGGAAAAATACAAAATTGGTGAGCCGGCCTGTGTGCGCTCTCCGGGATATATTGCCATTGACGAGTACTAGTATCGTTTGTTGAATTGGATGAATTTTTCTTGTATGTAATTTCTAACTATGTCTATTGGTTGAGCTTGAGCCTTCGGATATGCTTGCATGACTGGTGATGTATTTGAATTTTATTAACACAAGGCCGATTTGCTCACTGAGTTTAAAAGCTCACACTGTTTGTACAAACTTTTTGTTCAGATCAGGTTGCCGCCGAAGTACATCCGCTAGAGGAGTAGATCACGTTGGACCTTCCCGCTGTCGGGTAGGCCCTTCTTTTGTTATACAGTATGTTGCTCTGTAACCGTCTAGGACATCTAGGTCAGGGGTTTGGTATTTGGCTTGTATTTCAGTATGATAATGTATTTCGTACTGAGGATCTATTATTTTTAATTAAGAAAATCTGATGTATTTTCTTTGTATTTATTAAGGAATGGTATTTTGAGAATATAGAGATAATGACTAACGATTTTACTTGTGGGAAGAATTTATCGAAAGGCTTACAGTGATGGGATATTCATCATTGTGCCGGTCATGTGCCTAGAAAATGGGTCGTGACAAAGTTGGTATCAGAGCATAGGTTGTTAGGTCTCCTAGTGATTACAGAGCAAGGTGTCTTTAGTGGGCCTTCCCCTATTGTCGTGACTGCAGCACGACCATAGGATGAAGATCCACCAAAAGCCCTGTAGAGATTAAAATCCATTTCTTTCGTGTCTTTACTTGAAGCATAATAGTGACGATATATATTATTCTTAATTGTAGAATAAGTTTAGATGGCACCAAGAAAATCAAACGCTTCTGGAATCCGCACAAGATCTGGCAGGGCCTTGGTCCCTCCAGCTGCTCAGTCAGCAAATGCAAGACTGGAGATGCCTAATCGTGCAGAAGATAACCATGCACAAAACAGAGAAATATCCACTGAAAACCCTGGAAGAAATGCTGGAGAACCATCACAAATTGACGCGACTGTAGTGATGGAAGCATTAGCTGCAATGCAGAACGAGGTGAATGGGCTAAAGGAACTTTTGATGGGACAATCATCTGAAGATGGCTCACAGGCATCAGTACATGCTGCAAAAGTACAAGAGACAGACCAGATGCCACCTCCACCCCCTCCTCAGGATTGGGTAGGTACAGAGGTCAAAATCTCGGAATTTATGAAGCTGAATCCGCCAACCTTTGCAGGAGATGTTAATGAAGACCCACAACGTTTTCTAGATGACTGTGAGAAAATCCTTGACACGTTAGAATGCCCTGAACCTCGAAAAGTAACCCTTGTTACCTTTCAGTTAAGAGGTAAGGCCGACCGCTGGTGGCGAACATGGAAGAAGGGCATGGCCAGAAATGCCCCACCCATTAAATGGAATGACTTTAAAAGAATTTTTCGAGAACAATTTATTCCGGAGAGTATACGAGAAGCAAAGATGAATGAGTTTGAGGCACTCCGGCAAGGATCACGAACCGTCGATGAATACGACAATCTGTTTATAGAGTTGTCTGAATATGCTACTCACATGGTCCTAACTGAGAAAGAAAAGATCCGACGATTTATTAAAGGCCTTCGAGAGTCTTTATTTGACAGGGTGGGATCGAAAATACGAGATTTTTCATTTTACACAGAAGCCGTCGACATCGCCCGTATGATGGAAGAAAGAGATATGCAAAAAGAAAAATGGAATAACAAAAGAAAGAGGAAGCAAGATGAGAAATCACGCTACCACGGAGAGAGTTCTGGACGTGCAGCCTCTACTGCTAGTGCACCACAGCGTCAACAAAGTGGTACAGGGGGTCAACAAAGGCCCTGGTGCTCTAAATGTGAAAGAAATCACTTCGGAGCTTGTTTTGTCAACAACAACACTAGGGTCTGTTACCAATGTGGTCAACAGGGCCACATCAAAAGAGATTGCCCCCAACTCTACACGAGATCTGGCCAAGGGTCAGTACGCCCTAATCAATCAGAGGCTACTGTTGCCAACAGAGCCCCTGTAACTGTAGGAGGTAATGGAATCGGAAGAGGTGCTGGCAGAGGACAAGGTGGTCGAGGGCAGGCTTCAGCAGGCCGAGGGAACGCTCGAGTATTCGCTTTAACCCGTCAAGATGCTCAGGCGTCTAATACGGTGGTAGTAGGTACTCTTCTGATTGAATCAAATTTTGCACATGTTTTGTTTGACTCTGGCTCTACGCATTCCTATGTGTCACCATTCTTTGCTAAGAACTTTAAGCAAAAAGTTGTTAGATTAGAATGTCCGTTTTTAGTAACTACGCCTACTGGAGGCACCTTACTAATAAAACGAGGCTATCGAGCTTGCAAGGTAAGAGTCGGAGAAATAAATACAACAGTAGACCTAATGCTGTTAGATATGACAGACTTTGATGTCATCTTGGGCATGGATTGGCTGGCATCTTGTCATGCCACCCTGGATTGCTATAATAAGATAGTTAAATTTAATATTCCGGGGGAGCCTTCTTTCGTATTTCATGGTGAACGGAGTGAAATTTCTGGGAATCTTATATCTTTAATGTGTGCCCAACGTTTATTGCGAAAGGGCTGTAAAGGATACTTGGCATTCGTTAAAGATATTAAGAAAGAAGAACTAAAAGTAGAAGACGTTCCAGTAGTCCAGGAGTTTGTAGATGTCTTCCCAGATGATCTACCAGGTATACCCCCAGATCGAGAAATTGAGTTCCAGATAGAGTTAGCACCAGATACTCGCCCAATCTCCATACCCCCTTATAGAATGGCACCAACAGAATTAAAAGAGTTAAAAACTCAGTTACAGGACTTGCTAGACAAAGGCTTTATAAGGCCAAGTTATTCACCTTGGGGAGCTCCTGTTCTGTTCGTGAAAAAGAAGGACGGATCGATGAGACTATGCATAGATTACAGGCAACTGAATAAGGTAACTATCAAAAATAAATACCCGTTGCCTCGCATCGACGACCTTTTCGATCAACTTCAAGGAGCCAAGTGTTTTTCAAAGATTGACTTGAGGTCTGGTTATCACCAACTCAAGATCAAGGAAGAGGATGTGTCTAAAACAGCCTTCCGTACCAGATATGGGCACTACGAGTTCTTGGTGATGTCATTTGGATTAACGAATGCACCAGCTGCTTTCATGGATTTAATGAATAGGATTTTTAAATCCTTTTTAGACAAATTTGTCATTGTCTTCATAGACGACATTCTGGTGTACTCAAAGACTTCAGAAGAGCACGAACAACACCTTCGTGTTGTGTTGCAGACATTGAGGGATCATCAATTGTACGCCAAATTCTCTAAATGCGAGTTTTGGATTGATCGTGTAACTTTCTTGGGACATGTAATCTCCAAAGATGGCATCCAAGCAGACCCAAGCAAAGTAGAAGCGGTCAAAATGTGGCCTAGACCTACCTCCGTCACGGAGATTCGCAGCTTCTTGGGATTGGCAGGATATTATCGTCGTTTCATCCAAAATTTTTCCCAGTTAGCCGCCCCTCTCACACGACTGACTAGGAAAGGGGTAAAGTACCAATGGGATGACGCTTGTGAAGAAAGCTTCCAAGAACTCAAGAAAAGGTTAATCTCCGCACCTGTATTAGTCTTACCCTCAGGACCAGGAGATTTTACAGTATATTGCGATGCATCAAGAGTAGGGTTGGGATGTGTTCTCATGCAGCATGGCCAGGTAGTGGCATATGCATCGAGACAACTTAAGAAACATGAACAAAACTACCCCACCCACGATCTGGAAATGGCAGCAGTAGTTTTCGCTTTAAAGATATGGCGACATTATCTATACGGAGAAACTTGCGAAATCTACACTGACCATAAAAGTCTAAAATATATTTTCGACCAAAAGGACTTAAACTTGAGGCAGAGGAGATGGGTAGAATTACTAAAAGATTATGATTGCAATATTCTTTACCACCCAGGCAAAGCAAACGTGGTAGCAGATGCCTTGAGTCGAAAATCTATGGGTAGTCTGGCCCATATAGCAGTAACAAAAAGACCCTTGATCCAAGAACTACAAGAGATGAGAGCAAAAGGTGCTACTCTTGAGGTTACAAGGACAGGATCATTCTTAGCCCATATCAAGGCTAGATCTTCCCTTGTTGACCAGATACGGATATCTCAAATGGAGGATCCTGAGCTTGTCCAAATTATGGAAAAGGTGAAGATTGGTGAAGTGAATAGTTTCACACTCGACGATACAGGAGTCTTACATTTTAAACAACGGTTGTGTGTACCACATGTTGGAACTCTTAGACGAGACATCATGGAAGAAGGTCATCGTGCTGCATATGCTGTACATCCAGGAGCCACCAAGATGTATCAGGATCTGAAACAGATCTACTGGTGGAAAGGAATGAAACAAGACATAGTAGAATTTGTGTCTCGTTGTTTAACCTGTCAACAGGTTAAGGCTGAGCATCTAAAGCCAGGAGGCTCGTTACAACGATTAGAGATTCCTGAATGGAAATGGGAACGAGTGACGATGGACTTTGTTGTTGGTCTACCTCGTTCCACAGGAGGTTATGACTCAGTTTGGGTCATTGTTGACCGACTAACCAAATCAGCACACTTCATTCCAGTCAAAACCACTTATGGTGTAGTAACGTTGGCACAATTGTATATTAAAGAAATAGTAAAGTTGCATGGAGTACCTATATCTATCATTTCTAATAGAGGTCCTCAATTTACCTCTCGTTTCTGGAGAAGTTTTCAGGAGGCATTAGGTACTCGAGTGGACCTTAGTACCGCTTTTCACCCACAGACAGATGGACAGTCAGAGCGGACGATTCAGACGCTAGAGGATATGTTACGAGCTTGTATTCTAGATTTCAGTGGTAGCTGGGAAAAGCATTTGTATCTTGTAGAGTTCGCACATAACAACAGCTACCAGGCCACTATTAGGATGGCACCCTTTGAGGCCTTGTATGGGAGACGTTGCAGATCTCCGATCGGTTGGTTCGAGGTAGGTGAAGCGAAAGCATTAGGACCTGACTTGGCCCAGGATGCCCTAACCAAGGTTAAGACAATACAAGATAGGATGCGAGCAGCTCAAAGTAGACAAAAGGCATACGCTGACCACAGACGACGTGATTTGGAGTTCTCAGTCGGCGATATGGTATTCCTTAAGGTCTCTCCAATGAAAGGTGTGTTGAGATTTGGAAGGAAAGGAAAGTTGAGTCCTAGATACATCGGGCCTTATGAGATTCTAGAACGAGTGGGAAAAGTGGCTTATCGGCTTGCCCTACCTATGGATCTGGAAGGGATTCACCCTGTTTTTCACGTATCCATGTTAAGGAAGTACCTTCATGACCCTTCTCACATACTTCACCCTTCTCAGAATGATTCTATCCTAGTAGATGAAAACTTGTCATACGAGGAGATACCGGTAGCTATCCTCGATAGTCAAGTAAAGAAACTCCGATCTAAGGAGATTCCATCCGTCAAGGTTTTGTGGAGGAATCAAACTCACGAAGAAGCCACATGGGAAGCCGAGGCCGACATGCGTTCTAGATATCCCCATCTTTTTACGACTTGAGATAATTTAAATTCGGAGGACCGAATTTCTTAAAGGGGGTGATAATGTAATACCCATGAAAAATAAAATATAAATGCGTGTTTTCAAACTACTGTTACTATTTACGTATATGGTACTGTTCATTTATACAATCAAAATGTCAAATACTAGATGTGGTTTGGTTATAAGAGAAAACTAGAAAGAAGTTTGTAGGAGAAAATGACGTTTTATGTGTAAAAATACCCTCAGGGACTAAATTGAAAGGACTGAATTGAAAAGAAACTTAAAGGTTTAAGGTGAAAGGATAGTTTTCCCTTTAAAGTTTCTAATAGTAAATAAACGAAAATTTTCCATCGTACGCGTAAGGTGCACAGTAACTGCATTATTAGAAATGTCATTTTCATGAATAGTAAATTGAATATTTTATTAGCGCATAGTGTCAAATAGTACCCTTGACTTTTGCTATAAATAGGCCCTTCCATTTCACTTCTAAACTCACACCTTCAACTTCTCTTCTTCCCTCCTTAAGTTTCTCTTGCTCCGACACTAGGCTTCTGAGATTTTGGGCCTTTCCGTTTTTGCTTAGGTAAGGATACTATGCCCTTTCTATGTCTTTCAAATTTTAGAAGTTATTTTCTTAAGTATGCTCTGTGGTTGCGGCTTTGGCCGATCTTCCACATCAGAAAAACTGTCGTTAGCTGTTATTTTGATTCTCTGATTACCGAAATAGAATATAATCTGTGGAGAATACATGTCTAAGAAAGTTCTGGCTAAGGAAAGACCTGGTTTTTAAGTGTGTCCAGTGTGACCCTCCACTCTTTCCTGGGAACTTACCTGGTGTACTCTTTTACAGATTGTATTCTGTATTTCCGGTATGAATAGTACCCGTACATATGAATAGTGACCGTATGAATAGTACCGTACGTATGAATAGTGACCGTATGAATAGTACCCGTACGTATGAACAGTATCTGTACGAAAATGATCTTAACGTACTTTCTGTAATCTTTCATGAAAATCTCTGTAGCGGAACACTGAAATTCACCTGCGTACTCTTGTCCGTAACGATTTAGAGAAGTGATACTCGTACGGAATCCAGGTGAGTGAAACGACCCTGTTTTAATAGAGTTTTAGCATTACTGGTGATAAAAAGTATGTCGTAGGACACTCCCAAGATTCATAGGGAGAAATTGGATTCAGAATGACGAATATAATGAGATAATTAATCCAGAAGTATGGATAAGACAAAGCAAGTATCTCATGATGATATGAAATTTGAATCATATAGATATATACTATACCTGTTATATGGATGAGTATTATATTGTGCTTCTGATTATGATATGAACTGTTGTACTATTGATTGTGATTGAGCGGTACAGTACCCCCTCTCACGGCAAGGCGGAAAACCCCGGTTAAAAGGTGTCTTGACCAATGAGTGTGGAGACAACGATTCCCTCAGTAGGGATATAGCCCGGATTGGTGATAAATCCGTGAGGCGCCCTAGCTAAGAGGATGAGGTTGTGCGTCATGGCGGAAAAATACAAAATTGGTGAGCCGGCCTGTGTGCGCTCTCCGGGATATATTGCCATTGACGAGTACTAGTATCGTTTGTTGAATTGGATGAATTTTTCTTGTATGTAATTTCTAACTATGTCTATTGGTTGAGCTTGAGCCTTCGGATATGCTTGCATGACTGGTGATGTATTTGAATTTTATTAACACAAGGCCGATTTGCTCACTGAGTTTAAAAGCTCACACTGTTTGTACAAACTTTTTGTTCAGATCAGGTTGCCGCCGAAGTACATCCGCTAGAGGAGTAGATCACGTTGGACCTTCCCGCTGTCGGGTAGGCCCTTCTTTTGTTATACAGTATGTTGCTCTGTAACCGTCTAGGACATCTAGGTCAGGGGTTTGGTATTTGGCTTGTATTTCAGTATGATAATGTATTTCGTACTGAGGATCTATTATTTTTAATTAAGAAAATCTGATGTATTTTCTTTGTATTTATTAAGGAATGGTATTTTGAGAATATAGAGATAATGACTAACGATTTTACTTGTGGGAAGAATTTATCGAAAGGCTTACAGTGATGGGATATTCATCATTGTGCCGGTCATGTGCCTAGAAAATGGGTCGTGACAGTAACATTGAACCTACAATTTCAAAACAGATAAGAGATTGATAAATGATAATTATAGGTATTGAGGAGTAGCATATGATAAACATCTAAAAAAAATTACAAACCTTGGAACTACAGAAGAAGCATAATCATTATATTTTTCACAGTAAAATCGACTTTCATTTAGCATTACTTTCTTCTATCACTTCTTACAAGAATGATAGAACCAACCATGTTCTGTAACTATATCAAATATGGTAGCGATAACAACACATACAGATTCCTATAAGCAAAATAAGAACATTAAAAAAAATGTCTATATCAAATTATAAAATATACCAATTTATGCATAATAAGCACGAGACCAAAAAAAATTACCCACCTGCAGCAACGTCATTAAATTTAGCCATATGCGAAGCATTAACAGAATAAAAACTAATTTACAAAAAGAATAAACAATACAAACACGGAAGTAATACATAACAGTTAGAATGACCATTAATTTATATAACACGAATAAAGAATATGAATAATTCATGGTTATCAAATATTGAACATAATAAATTGAATATAATAATAATTATATAGCAATTAATGTTATTGAATTTCATTTCAAATCAAATAACAAAAGTAATTATTATTGAATTTCAATTCAAATCAAATAATAAAGGTAATTGTTATTGAATTTCAATTCAAATTAATTCATCAATGTCCAAAAACCTAAATTATTCATTTAGATTTATTCTATTTATTATATTATTCTTAATTTAATGACATACTGCAATTATTTTAATTCAAATTAATTCAATTCCACCATTCTACCAAAATTTATTCAATGTGAAGTCGCTAATTTACCAAATTTATTAATTTATCTAATTTATTCATTTAAATGTATTCTATTTATTATATTATTCATAATTTAATGAAATACATGTAATTAATGCTCTAAAGTGAAATTCTTTTAGTTTATTATATAGATTTTATAAGATCATATTTTGATATATATTACAAAAAATCTTCAATTTATTTTATATCAAATGTTGGTGAACCATATTTTACTTTCTACAACTCATCTTACTTATACTCAAGTCCATTACATGTAATTAAGTCCATTAATGGCCAAAATAAAATTACAAACCCTGTTGACATCTCTATGTGATGGTTAAAATGCCTACTCTCCTATAAACATAGACCTCGATTGAACATGCCAAAATATAGTTTGTGGGTACGCAAGCCATTAATCAACCAAATGATACCATGTTTGGAGTGCATGTTTAGCTTCTAGGCACATTTGGTCTATTATATTATAAATAACTTGGATACTGCTTTTTTGCTCTATCTATTAAGAAAGTACTCTGCTTTTCTTCATTACAGCTGTCATATGGAGGAAATGGACGAACGAGATCTCAGCTTGGCTTGAATCATGTTGGTTGTTAGATTAACGCAATCCAAGGACCCAAATTTCAAAGGTCTAGATGCTCGACACATGGCACTCTCCCTCATTGTTCTCATTTACCATGCTTCTCTTCCATCATCAACGTATGTCTCCTCCACCGTGCTTCTCCTCCATTGTCAGTGTGTGTCTTTAGCGTCGTCGTGCTCTTCCATTATTCTCCATTGCGACGTCATGTGATGAGTCCTTTATTTTGATTAATTTAGGTTACTTCTTTAGGGCTTTTTCCTCTCCTTGATCCCATTTTTGTTATCCTTTTGTTTGCTTTGTCCTTTATTTTGGCTTTCCTCTTTGTACATAGTTGTTTCCTTGTTTTATCTTGTTTTACTCTCTTTTCCCTTGCCTTTTAATGCTTTGTGTTTTATTTTCTTGTAGGCTTTCTTTTCTGGTCTGTTGCTAGCTGGTGTGCTGATAAGATTCAGAGGCAAAGTGCTAAAATGATACAAGTCTGGTGGCTAGCGCCCAAGCGCCACACATGGCGCCTCAGGCGTCAGAAGATCAACTCTTAGCCTGACCTTTTAGGGTTGGCGCCCAGGCGCCACACAGGGTGCCTTGAGGCGCCAGCACTTCAACTCTTTGTCCGAAGCTCCAGAACGTGGCGCCTAAGCGCCAGCCACCTGCGAGTCTTCTGCTATATATAGCATTTATGCAGAAGTTTTTAGGATCTTTTGGTTGGAGGTAAAGGGAGCTCTGATAGGGCAAGGATGGAGGAGATGAGAGACCTCTTCTCTGCTGAGTTTGAAGCTTTTCTTCCTTTTTCTCCTTCCTCTTGATCATGTTTTATTGTGTATTTGTTATATATTTCTTGCTCTTGTTATAAACTCTAGGGTTTAGGGGATTGATGTATATTGACTTCCTTTGAAACTTTGTTGTTGAATGCTTAAATATAATTGTTTTTCTGATTATTGGAGTAGTTGTTATTGGTTTATTTCCTTTTACGTGATTTGCAATCATTTAACTTAGATGTATTTGGGGTTTGTATTAATGCTAGACATATCTTGATATAAACATGCCCTTGTAACTTCTACCGTGAATCGAGTTAGTCTAAACATAAATAACCTTGTTTGCGTGGTCTTATAAGTTTTTAAACTTAAACTCCGAACCAAATAATTGGACTAAGACATTAGCTAACTACTTTGGCTAGGAAGATTTGCTCACCAAGACATTGGGTTCAAATATTTTCGTGAACTCGACCAACATTAAAAGGAATTAGCGAATGTATTTAAGCATTCTTTAACGATTCAAAGATTGGTTTGTCTATGAATTGATCGGATTAGGAGTTAAGAAAGTCAATCCCCTACCTGTTGTGTTATGGCATAGTTCTTCGTTTGGTGTTTAGTTAATTTCTTATCGTTAGTTTAGTTTACTTTCAGTTAAATCTTTGCATTTTTCCTCCGTCCAAATATAACTTGATCTAGTAAAATTGGTAATTGTTGAAAGTCAATCCCTGAGGACGATACTCTTTCTCATCACTTTACTACTTGTGCGACCCGATACACTTGTCGGGAAATACCGCATCATCATGCTTCTCTTCAACTTCACCATGCTCAGACATTGACTGGAACATAATAATGTTGACTTGCAATCATATGCATTATCATGGCATCAGTTGTAATACCCTGAGAGATTTTATTATGCACGGGAGAATTAATTTTCTTTTTCTGTTGTTGTTTATTGTGATTATGCACTTTTGTGTTGGTGTTATTTCGTTGCCATAATATTTTCTTTTTATTGTTGTTTTAAAAATGCAATAGAGTTGGAAACATCCTATTGTAGTCATATAGGTGGAAGATTCAATTTCATTTTATTGGGAGTTAATTAAATTAAAAAGGGAGAATACATTAATTACTTCTTGCCTTCTTGTGTTGAGTAAATTGAGTTAATATTCGTGCTAATTACTTTGTAGTGAGGACTGAAATGAAATAAGTTAGAATTTGGGAAATTTAATAAAAATTAGTGTAAGTGTAATACCTTTATGTGTATGCTTAGTAGGACATGGAATTATTTAAAATGAAAAATTTTACCTAAATGTAAGAGGGAAATGGCCTAAGACTCAAGTGTATGGTGTAGTTGTAGTTAGCTTAGAAAAGTGGGGGCATTTTTGTCTAATTGCAACACAAAATATTTTTAAATTGCATTTTGTCTCTTTCCCCCTATGTCCACGGCATCCACACACATTTTGGGGCTTCAAGACTTTCTTTCTTTATCTCATACCACTTATACACATAAGGGTTTAGTTCAAGTCCTTTTTGCTTGTAGTGCTTGGGAGATATTTGGGGACTCTAGTGCTAGCTTGGAAGTTGAGGTAAGTGAACCATCTCTTCCCTCTTTGATTTTGTTCCTCTCCTAAATGGATTTTTAGTTGTGTGAGGCTGAGGTTAATGTTCCATAAAGAGGTTATTTTGCTCTTTCTTGATGCTTGGTTTGCATAACTTGAAAAGAGAATAAATGGAGATTTGGAGAACATGGTAACGAAAGCTTTTTGAAATTCATCTCCATGAACACTCCTAAGGTTTTTCTCATTTTTCTTAAGGGTGTGGCTTTTTAAGGTTTCTATAGAGTTTATGTAATATCCCAAGAATTTATATGAATATTTAAAGCCTATTTTGAAGTTTAGTGAAAAATTTAATTACGTGAAAAATTTTCTTTTTGAATTAGTGAAGAAAATGTGAGAATAGAAATTTTTATTTTTAATTTAGGAAATTTTTACAAATTCTCAAGGACTAAAGTGAAAAGAAAAGAAAGTATAGAGGACTTTTGAGAAATGACCAAGTAGGAACCCGAGAAGAAAAATAGAGCTTATGGGAATGAATTATGAGTCCGGTACCGAAAAGATGATGGATTCGAGGATAAAGTGGAGTTTGAGACATCGAGAGGGATTAAAGTGAACAAATCTTATAAGCTAAGGTGGCTATGAGCGATTTTATCGAAAAAGAAATTGGTGGGGCCCACGCGTATACACTTCTCCTTATTCTTTTCTTTTTCTCATTCTCCCTCCCGTAGCTTCACTTTCTCTCTCTCTCGATTATGCTTGCAAAGGAATTTCTTCATCAATCATTCATGCAATTTTTGCTTTGGGAAGGAAGCTATGAAAGTTAGGATGATTGGTAAGTTGATGTTCTTCTTCTTCTTCCTCTTATTACAAGATCAAATCCTTGGTTATTATTTTTGCAAAATTTTTGTAGAATATTTTAATGGATGAATTTAAGTGTGGATGTTAATCTAAAACATTCCTAGGTGGTTTATGATGTTATTAGAACAAGAAATTTGGAGAAAACTAGGAGAAATTCGTAGAATTTGGATATTTGAAAAAGTTAGTGTTCTTGATGAAAATTTGAGATTTGAGCTTGGATTGTTGGTAGAAATTGGGGGTTTTGGTGTTAAAACACTCCTTAGACATTAAGGATGAAAACCCATGGAAGAAATCAAAAGAAATGTTGTTTTAGATATGATTTTTGGATTTTTGGATGAAGAACACGAAGAACATCGAAAATTTTCCCCAGAATTACTGTTCACCGAGAAAATTTTTCCAGATTTTCTCGTTACTGTAGCGTTGACTCTGTCAACGTTACTGTAGCTGCGTTGACCGTTGACCGTTACTGTAGCATCAGTTTTTTTTTTTAATATCGTTGAAAAGCTCTTTGAGTCTAGTTTCCAATGGTATAAGTTTCATCTGGATATTCATTACCAGTTAGGAGTTATGATTTGAGAAGTGGATGAAGGTCGAGAGTAGTGGTAGGAAATTTCTCTATTTCGTAACCCTGATGGTTTTTATCTGGTTACAATAGGAATGGTCAAGTGCAAGGTGGGAGTGCTGAGAGCATGAAATCCAGGTGAGTGGGTTAATACTTGCTATGATTAAATATCTTTGTTATTGACTTTTTGCATCATAGTGAAAATATGTTGAATATCCAAATTTGAAGAGAATGATGTGGGATGATGAGACATAAACAATTGTGGAACGTGCCAGGTGATGTATATAATTATATTTTCTTATTTTCTCATGAATTGAGGTTATATGATGGATTGTGAATGGCATGTGAACTGAGTTGAAATGTATCATACTCTGATTGTTGAGTTCAATCATATGCGGATAGTTAAGTATGTTATTGTTGAATAATTGTTCTATATTATGGGTTATGTTATATACATGCTATGTTGCTGGAACCACATTGATTATGTTGTGGCTTGAATTGTAAATGACTGAGTTGTGTATGTGGCTCAAGATTATGATTGAAGATGTTTTTATATGTGATTGTGATTGTGTTTGACTGGAAATGAAAGGCATGGTGGTGCACCCCATGGAGAAATCTATGTGAAGCTATAAGGGTGGAGAATATAAATGGAGCGATAAGGGTGGATGCGGCGGGGGCCGCGGGCAACAATCCAGAGGTATTCTGGACGACCCGGTTGGTACGGGAATTGTGTGTGAAATTGATTTCATCGATTGCTGTTGTGAATTTTGAATTTTGTTGAAATGCATTTGATTCACTTGGATATTGTTGTGAAGTATTATGAATAATATTATATCATATGATGATCGATCTACGTATGATTGCTGCATGTTATCATTATGATGCATGATTTTTATTTTGTCATAGTATTGTGTTATCTACTCACTGGGCACGTGGTTTGCTCATACCCCTCTTATTGATATTTTTTTTCAGAGTTGACAGCTGAAGGTAAATATCGGAACAAGGAATTATGGATCCTTAGTCCATAATTACCTTTTCATTTGTTCAGGATAAAGGTATAATAGTTAAGTTTTATTCTAAGTTGTATAAATCTAGAAATCTCTGTAATCGGGTAGGTTCATTCAGTGATGTAATGTGAGTAATTGTAGTATGTATAGAGAACTCGTTTTGGTTGCATGAAAAAGAATTGTATGATTTTTAAGAGAAAGATAGGCTTACGGAGGTGAAATGAAATTCACTTTCCGTGCCGGTCACGTGCTCAAATTTTGGGACGTGACAAGTTGGTATCAGAGCTTTTGGATTAGGTCTCCTACCGATTACAGAGTAAGGTAACCTTAGTGGGATCTCCTCTATCGTGGTGAACCCGGGCACGACTATAGAGAGATGGCTCCATTGAAGGTCCTGTAGGATGTTTTCATTTCCTTTCCCTCCGAGACTTGTTTTTTCTTAGGAATTATGTTTTTAGTTTTAGTTTTAGACAGATATGGCTATACTTTTGAACCCGGTAAAGGAAAGGTTATTATTGTTTTGATTCCATTGTTGTCGGATCAAATTGTATGTATGGGGCTTTATATGTTGAATTCATGATTGATTTTGTGTGAATGATTTCCTTTATCTTTCTTAATTTTATTATTACTATTTTTTTAGTATCATCCCATAAAAGAAACCACTGGCATTAAAAGCGGAAGGATTACATTGCAAAAAAAAAAAGAAAATTACTCATGCATGAGTAATCTAAAAGCGAGGTGGTCTCGGATTAGGAGGGTTGTATTGTATCATCACCCCTCGACCATTCCTTGGAGCGAGAGACAGAGCAATGTCGCAGAGGGTAGTGTAAATCCCATTCATACAATCAACACTTCTTTGTTGTTGATTGCAGAAGCACTGGGTAGACCAATAGAAGAACCTGTCTATTCTTGAAGTCATTTCTGCATGATTGCGTTTAGTTAACTTCTCCAGGTCTCCTATCATCTTTTTCAGATTTTTCACCTCCTGCTCTAGACAGGCGATTTTGTCCTCCGAGGTATGGGCCGTGCTAGTCTCCTCAGCTTCCTCGTTCTTCTTCATTTTCTTCTCCATATGCTTCTCTAAAGACCCTTCAAAAGGTCTTTTGCCCTTGTCTTTGCCTAGACTTAAGTTTAAGTCGAGCTCTTCTCTCTTGGCATCCATTGTGAGATCAATGTACTTCCTTGTGGCCATGATTTGAAAAATTTAGAAATTTATGTGGGAGTATGAGAAGAGAGGAACGCTGGGAAGTTGTAGGCTCAGATATGATTACTCTTTGTGGTGTGGTAACTGAGAACGTTGGGACAGTTCTTATAGAGGAAAAATTTGAACTTAGAGACAAAGAAGATATCTCTTCGCCGCACCCTACACGCTTAACCTATGGATTTCTGCAAGCTGGAAGCTAGGAGTCTAGGGTAGGCATGCACACCAACAACGCGTCGCATTAATGGCAAAACCACGAAAGTCAATATTCGGTGGATTTGCGGCCGATTTACACTTGGTTTTTCCATTTCTCTCGTTGGCATTTTCTGAAATTGAAGAAAGTCGACAATGTAGCCATTACAGAGTGTCTTTGATGTTTTCACGATGAACTAAAATGTATTTCTATGCTTTCTTATATTGTTCTTGAAAGCCTTCAGTTAAGTATAATATACATGATTGATTGAATTATACTGTGATTATATGTATCTAAATACATATGATATGTATGTATGTTATTCATGCATAGAGAGTGAAGGCTATTTGTTATGGCCAGGAATAATATGTAATGATTCTACATACATTCAGAGAATGTGAAGTCTGAAATTTAAAAGAACTTGAATAGATGAAAATATATATAGATAATGATGTATCTCTATGTTTATACATATATACATATATGCTCGTAGAGGCAAGTGAAAGGTAAAATTTTTCTCTCACTTTATGGAACGCTTGATGTGTAGATGTGAGAAGTTTTTATTTTAATATGTATGTTTGAAAATGTGTAAGCTTAGGGCAAAGTCACGGATTAGAAACCTAGATAAGGTTAATATGAAGCTACCCGTTCATGGAGTAATATCTCGATTTAGAATTATTGGATATGACAAATACAGAGTTAGGAAGTCATAAATTGAAGCGGCGATTAGTTTAATAATTTGAGCAAGAGTCAAAAGTTAGCCGAAATTTTTGAGGAAATCTTTTGTATTTGATTATATTTTGTTATTTTCTGGCATGCTTATCAGAGACCGTTGGCATTGCGTCGGATAAGGTCTGTAGGTCATCTTTAGAGTATGATGTAAAGGTTTTGTAGCCCTAAATTTCGTCTATATATAATGGATGCCCCATTACGCTGCTCACTACACTAAGAGTTTATATCTATAAGCTTTCTAGCATCAAACTTCTCCTTCTGTACAACCTTTATAGCTCAGAAAAAATATGGCCGGCAATAAATCTTTCAATTTAAACTTTGAGGCTGGCAAGGTAGAGCTGGATCTAAATCTTAGCCTGGAGAATTATAAGAATAAGAGATCCATGGAAGAGTCACCAGAGGCTAAGAAAAGAAAAAGGGATGTAGTAGAGTTAGAGGATGTTAGCACAGCAACATCTTCTAATAATGAGCTTGCGCTTATGAGACAAAAGATGGAGGACTTGGAAAGACTGATAAACCGCCACTTTGAGGACCAGGGGAGATTGATAAATCGTCTCTTTACAGAACAAGAGAAGCTTTTGAACCGTCATTTTAGGGAATTGGCGAATAGAGTTGATAGACATTCGATGTTTGCAACTCAAAATTTTCGTGACCAACAAGCGAGATGTATTGACTGTATGAATGGAGTGACTTCTGCACTTCGCCAAATTTCCCAGACGTTTCCTCCAGAAACTCTTTCTAGGCTGCAACGATTAACTTCCTCCTTAAGGTCTGAAGCACCTTCTTCTTCTAGACCTGGAGCACCTTCTGCATTTCAAAAGCCTCCTCGTTCTTAATTTATCTTTTCTTTTGTTTGTACCTAAAGCTGATGTTTGATCTAATGTTTACGTATTAAAATTATCTGTTTTGTAAATCAAGTTCAGCTTGTTGCCTGTAACTTATGTATTAGAAATAAAAAATTTTCGTATTTGATTTTTTTTTGTTGAGGCAATTCTTTTACTGAAGAAATTTGAGAAATAAAAATATGTTGAACTTGTTATATTTTGTACTTGATTGTGAAAATTCCAGAAGAGAGAATGAGATATAGACAAAATATCTGCATTTGTTTCAATCTTGAGTTTTAAATTCGGAGGACCGAATTCTATTAAGGAGGGAAGAATGTAATATCCCAAGAATTTATATGAATATTTAAAGCCTATTTTGAAGTTTAGTGAAAAATTTAATTACGTGAAAAATTTTCTTTTTGAATTAGTGAAGAAAATGTGGGAATAGAAATTTTTATTTTTAATTTAGGAAATTTTTACAAATTCTCAAGGACTAAAGTGAAAAGAAAAGAAAGTATAGAGGACTTTTGAGAAATGACCAAGTAGGAACCCGAGAAGAAAAATAGAGCTTATGGGAATGAATTATGAGTCCGGTACCGAAAAGATGATGGATTCGAGGTTAAAGTGGAGTTTGAGACATCGAGAGGGATTAAAGTGAACAAATCTTATAAGCTAAGGTGGCTATGAGCGATTTTATCGAAAAAGAAATTGGTGGGGCCCACGCGTATACACTTCTCCTTATTCTTTTCTTTTTCTCATTCTCCCTCCCGTAGCTTCACTTTCTCTCTCTCTCGATTATGCTTGCAAAGGAATTTCTTCATCAATCATTCATGCAATTTTTGCTTTGGGAAGGAAGCTATGAAAGTTAGGATGATTGGTAAGTTGATGTTCTTCTTCTTCTTCCTCTTATTACAAGATCAAATCCTTGGTTATTATTTTTGCAAAATTTTTGTAGAATATTTTAATGGATGAATTTAAGTGTGGATGTTAATCTAAAACATTCCTAGGTGGTTTATGATGTTATTAGAACAAGAAATTTGGAGAAAACTAGGAGAAATTCGTAGAATTTGGATATTTGAAAAAGTTAGTGTTCTTGATGAAAATTTGAGATTTGAGCTTGGATTGTTGGTAGAAATTGGGGGTTTTGGTGTTAAAACACTCCTTAGACATTAAGGATGAAAACCCATGGAAGAAATCAAAAGAAATGTTGTTTTAGATATGATTTTTGGATTTTTGGATGAAGAACACGAAGAACATCGAAAATTTTCCCCAGAATTACTGTTCACCGAGAAAATTTTTCCAGATTTTCTCGTTACTGTAGCGTTGACTCTGTCAACGTTACTGTAGCTGCGTTGACCGTTGACCGTTACTGTAGCATCAGTTTTTTTTTTTAATATCGTTGAAAAGCTCTTTGAGTCTAGTTTCCAATGGTATAAGTTTCATCTGGATATTCATTACCAGTTAGGAGTTATGATTTGAGAAGTGGATGAAGGTCGAGAGTAGTGGTAGGAAATTTCTCTATTTCGTAACCCTGATGGTTTTTATCTGGTTACAATAGGAATGGTCAAGTGCAAGGTGGGAGTGCTGAGAGCATGAAATCCAGGTGAGTGGGTTAATACTTGCTATGATTAAATATCTTTGTTATTGACTTTTTGCATCATAGTGAAAATATGTTGAATATCCAAATTTGAAGAGAATGATGTGGGATGATGAGACATAAACAATTGTGGAACGTGCCAGGTGATGTATATAATTATATTTTCTTATTTTCTCATGAATTGAGGTTATATGATGGATTGTGAATGGCATGTGAACTGAGTTGAAATGTATCATACTCTGATTGTTGAGTTCAATCATATGCGGATAGTTAAGTATGTTATTGTTGAATAATTGTTCTATATTATGGGTTATGTTATATACATGCTATGTTGCTGGAACCACATTGATTATGTTGTGGCTTGAATTGTAAATGACTGAGTTGTGTATGTGGCTCAAGATTATGATTGAAGATGTTTTTATATGTGATTGTGATTGTGTTTGACTGGAAAGGAAAGGCATGGTGGTGCACCCCATGGAGAAATCTATGTGAAGCTATAAGGGTGGAGAATATAAATGGAGCGATAAGGGTGGATGCGGCGGGGGCCGCGGGCAACAATCCAGAGGTATTCTGGACGACCCGGTTGGTACGGGAATTGTGTGTGAAATTGATTTCATCGATTGCTGTTGTGAATTTTGAATTTTGTTGAAATGCATTTGATTCACTTGGATATTGTTGTGAAGTATTATGAATAATATTATATCATATGATGATCGATCTACGTATGATTGCTGCATGTTATCATTATGATGCATGATTTTTATTTTGTCATAGTATTGTGTTATCTACTCACTGGGCACGTGGTTTGCTCATACCCCTCTTATTGATATTTTTTTTCAGAGTTGACAGCTGAAGGTAAATATCGGAACAAGGAATTATGGATCCTTAGTCCATAATTACCTTTTCATTTGTTCAGGATAAAGGTATAATAGTTAAGTTTTATTCTAAGTTGTATAAATCTAGAAATCTCTGTAATCGGGTAGGTTCATTCAGTGATGTAATGTGAGTAATTGTAGTATGTATAGAGAACTCGTTTTGGTTGCATGAAAAAGAATTGTATGATTTTTAAGAGAAAGATAGGCTTACGGAGGTGAAATGAAATTCACTTTCCGTGCCGGTCACGTGCTCAAATTTTGGGACGTGACAGTTTAAAATCACTCAAGAGCTTTATGATTGAAGCCTAAGTGAAGTGTTGCAAGGGAAGCATCAAGATTTGAAAGAGGGACATTTTTCTCTGGTTTTTGTTGCCAGTGCAGACCTGGGGCTCTCAGGTGCCATGTTGGCCGAAAGTAATGGTTGCTCTCAAGCCAAGGCGCCTAAGCGCCATCTTGGCAGAAAGGAGGGGAAAAGGAAAGACCTAGGCACCATGGTCTGGAGGGCTTTTGTCACATCCCAAAACTTACATGTGATATAAACATAAAATACCTAGGGTGTACCTCCGTGGTACCCCATAATCTCTGTGAACATTCTTAATATCCATAATTATGTGAATCATAAATATTCCAAGAAAGATATTTTGTATACATATTCAGAAAATGTTCAACTTTCAAATATTATACAGTACTATACAACCTCCCAAGCCTAGGTGACCTACTAGATTACAGAGCGTTTCCTAATCCTTACCAATTGTTTACCAGACAAAAGTGGAGTATATCCTTAAAGGCTATAAATTCTTCTCCTCAACCACTGTATCTGAAAAGATAATCATGGAAAGTGTGAGTTTATCATAACTCAGTGAGTAAACAACTGTACATGAAAATATCATAAGCACAAACACCACATTTACTAATACAATCAATCTATCATTTATTTTAAATAATTATAGTATTATATGCCATAAATACTTGCACTGAGTGACTTGGGAATTTAACCCTCAAACTCTTTGTGCATAGGTTTTCACATTTATACACCGAGTAGTATGGGACTCTAAACCTTTCAAACTCGTGCATAGATTTTCACATTTATACACTGAGTGATATAGGACTCTAACCCCTTTCAAACTCGTGTATTGATTTTCACAGTTATACACCGAGTAGTATGGGACTCTAACCCTTTCAAACTCGTGCATAGGTTTTCACATTTATACACCGAGTAGTATGGGACTCTAACCCTTTCAAACTCGTGCATAGATTTTCACATTTATACACCGAGTAGTATGGGACTCTAACCCTTTCAAACTCGTGTATTAGATCTCGTAGATCTTTTGCTCATCAATAAAATAGTGAGAATTTATCACAATATAATTACTATGAAATAAATGAATTTACACATATTTTTATTACTTTGAATGTCTATCATCAACCATAACAATCATCATATATTATCAACAGTGAGATTGATTATTTCTCACTTCAATAATGTTATAAACAAGACTTGTATTGTACCTTATCTAATAAGATCACATTAGTTTAGTAAGGTTATTCACTTACAAAATGTTCCAATTTATTCAAGGAACAATCACATCTAGTTCTTTAGTCAACTAGAGAAATCAATTCTCAAAGGTAATAAAATACCTTACAATGATATTATACTTTTTCTCAACCTGAACACACACTGATAATCTTCTCAATTTCACAAATAATGCAAATGGGATTTATATTGTTCTTTGACTAATTTATTAAATTAATTTTGCAAGGTTGCCTACTCACCTGGATTCCACGCTCTCGGCGCTCCCACCTTGCGCCCCAATCATCCCTATTGTAACTGTCACGTCCCAAAATTTGAGCACGTGACCGGCACGGAAAGTGAATTTCATTTCACCTCCGTAAGCCTATCTTTCTCTTAAAAATCATACAATTCTTTTTCATGCAACCAAAACGAGTTCTTTATACATACTACAATTACTCACATTACATCAGTGAATGAACCTACCCGATTACAGAGATTTCTAGATTTATACAACTTAGAATAAAACTTAACTATTATACCTTTATCCTGAACAAATGAAAAGGTAATCATGGACTAAGGATCCATAATTCCTTGTTCCGATATTTACCTTCAGCTGTCAACTCTGAAAAAAAATATCAATAAGAGGGGTATGAGCAAACCACGTGCCCAGTGAGTAGATAACACAACATTATGACAAAAAAATATCATACATCATAATGATAACATGCAGCAATCATACGTAAATCGATCATCATATGATATGATATTATTCGTAGTACTTCACGACAATATCCAAATAAATCAAATACATTTCAACATAATTCAAAAGTTCACAACAACAATCGGTGAAATCAATTTCACACAAATTTCCCGTACCAACCGGGTCGTCCAGAATACCTCTGGATCGTTGCCCGCGGCCCCTGCCGCATCCACCCTTATCGCTCCATTTATAATCTCCACCCTTATAACTTCACATAAATTTCTCCATGGGGTGCACCACCATGCCTTTCCTTTCCAGTCAAACACAATCACAATCATATATAAAAACATCCTCAATCATAATCTTGAGCCACATACACAACTCAGTCATTTACAATTCAAGCCACAACATAATAAATGTGGTTCCAGCAACATAGCATGTATACAACATAACCCATAATATAGAACAATTATTCAACTCAGTTCACATGCCATTCACAATCCATTATATAACCTCCATTCATGGGAAAATAAGAAAATATAATTATATACATTACCAGACACGTTCCACAATTGTTTATGCCTCATCGTTCCACATCATCATCTTCAAACTTGGATATACAACATATTTCCACTATGATGCAAAAAGTCAATAACAGATATTTAATCATAGCAAGTATTAACCCACTCACCTGGATTTCACGCTCTCGGCACTCCCACTTTGCACCTTGACCATTCCTATTGTAACCAGACAAAAACATTAGGGTTACGAAATAGAGAAATTTCCTACCACTACTCTCGACCCTTACTCACATCTTAAGTCATAACTCCTAATCGGTAATGAATATCTAAATAAAACTTATACCATTGGAAACTAGACTCAAAGAACTTTCCAACGATATAAAGTTTGCCCAAAACGGAGTCCGTATGAAGAAGTTATGGCCGATTGAAAATGAGCTAAGGTTTTCCGACACACCTGGCGCCTGGGCGCCATGCCTTTCTCTTCCCCACATGTCCTTGAGAATTTGTAAAAATTTCCTAAATTAAAAATAAAAATTTCTATTTCCACATTTTCTTCACTAATTCAAAAAGAAAATTTTCCACATAATTAAATTTTTCACTAAACTTCAAATCAGACTTTAAATATTCATAAAAATTCTTGGGATATTACATTCTTCCCCCCTTAAAAGAATTCGGTCCTCCGAATTCAAAACTTACCTCAAGATTGAAGCAAATGCCAATATTTTGTTTATATCTCATTCTCTCTCTTAGAATTTTCACAATCAAGTACAAAATATAACAAGTTCAACATATTTTTATTTCTAATACATAAGTTACAGGCAACAAGCTGAACTTGATTTACAAAACAGATAATTTTAATACTTAAACATTAGATCAAACATCAGCTTTAGGTACAAACAAAAGAAAAGATAAATTAAGAACGAGGAGGCTTTTGAAATGCAGAAGATGCTCCAGGTCTAGAAGAAGAAGGTGCTTCAGACCTTAAGGAGGAAGTTAATCGTTGCAGCCTAGAAAGAGTTTCTGGAGGAAACGTCTGGGAAATTTGGCGAAGTGCAGAAGTCACTCCATTCATACAGTCAATACATCTCGCTTGTTGGTCACGAAAATTTTGAGTTGCAAACATCGAATGTCTATCAACTCTATTCGCCAATTCCCTAAAATGACGGTTCAAAAGCTTCTCTTGTTCTGTAAAGAGACGATTTATCAATCTCCCCTGGTCCTCAAAGTGGCGGTTTATCAGTCTTTCCAAGTCCTCCATCTTTTGTCTCATAAGCGCAAGCTCATTATTAGAAGATGTTGCTGTGCTAACATCCTCTAACTCTACTACATCCCTTTTTCTTTTCTTAGCCTCTGGTGACTCTTCCATGGATCTCTTATTCTTATAATTCTCCAGGCTAAGATTTAGATCCAGCTCTACCTTGCCAGCCTCAAAATTTAAATTGAAATATTTATTGCCGGCCATATTTTTCTGAGCTATAAAGGTTGTACAGAAGGAGAAGTTTGATGCTAGAAAGCTTATAGATATAAACTTTTAGTGTAGTGAGCAGCGTAATGGGGCATCCATTATATATAGACGAAATTTAGGGCTACAAAACCTTTACATCATACTCTAAAGATGACCTACAGACCTTATCCGACGCAATGCCAACGGTCTCAGATAAGCATGCCAGAAAATAACAAAATATAATCTAATACAAAAGATTTCCTCAAAAATTTCGGCTAACTTTTGACTCTTGCTCAAATTATTAAACTAATCGCCGCTTCAATTTATGGCTTCTTAACTCTGTATTTGTCTTATCCAATAATTCTAAATCGAGATATTACTCCATGAACGGGTAGCTTCATACTAGCCTTATCTAGGTTTCTAATCCGTGGCTTTGCCCTAAGCTTACACATTTTCAAACATACATATTAAAATAAAAACTTCTCACATCTACACATCAAGCGTTCCATAAAGTGAGAGAAAAATTTTACCTTTCACTTGCCTCTACGAGCATATATGTATATATGTATAAACATAGAGATACATAATTATCTATATATATTTTCATCTATTCAAGTTCTTTTAAATTTCAGACTTCTCATTCTCTGAATGTATGTAGAATCATTACATATTATTCCTGGCCATAACAAATAACCTTCACTCTCTATGCATGAATAACATACATACATATCATATGTATTTAGATACATATAATCACAGTATAATTCAATCAATCATGTATATTATACTTAACTGAAGGCTTTCAAGAACAATACAAGAAAGCATAGAAATACATTTTAGTTCATCGTGAAAACATCCAAGACACTCTGTAATGGCTACATTGTCGACTTCCTTCAATTTCAGAAAATGCCAACGAGAGAAATGGAAAAACCAAGTGTAAATCGGCCGCAAATCCACCGAATATTGACTTTCGTGGTTTTGCCATTAATGCGACGCGTTGTTGGTGTGCATGCCTACCCTAGACTCCTAGCTTCCAGCTTGCAGAAATCCATAGGTTAAGCGTATAGGGTGCGGCGAAGAGATATCTTCTTTGTCTCTGAGTTCAAATTTTTCCTCTATAAGAACTATCCCAACGTTCTCAGTTACCACACCACAAAGAGTAATCATCTCTAAGCCTACAACTTCTCAGCATTCCTCTCTTCTCATACTTCGACATAAATTTCTAAATTTTCCAAATCATGGCCACAAGGAAGTACATTGATCTCACAGTGGATGCCAGGAGAGAAGAGCTCGACTTAAACTTAAGTCTGGGCAAAGACAAGGGCAAAAGACCTTTTGAGGGGTCTCCAGAGAAGCAGAAGGAGAAGAAAATGAAGAAGATCGAGGAAGCTGAGGAGACTAGCACGGGCCATACCTCGGAGGACAAAATCGCCTGTCTAGAGCAGGAGGTCAAAAATCTGAAAAAGATGATAGAAAACCTAGAGAAGTTAACTAAACGCAATCATGCAGAAATGACTTCAAGAATAGACAGGTTCTTCTATTGGTCTACCCAGTGCTTCTGCAATCAACAACAAAGAAGTGTTGATTGTATGAATGGGATTTACACTACCCTCCGCGATATTGCTCTGTCTCTCGCTCCAAGGAATGGTCGAGGGGTGATGATACAGTACAACCCTCCTAATCCGAGACCACCTCGCTTTTAGATTACTCATGCATGAGTAATTGTTTTTTTTTTTTTTTGCAATGTAATCCTTCTGCTTTTAATGCCAGTGGTTTCTTTTATGGGATGGTACTCCAAAAATAGTAATAATAAAATTAAGAAAGATAAAATAAATTAGTCACACAAAATCAATCATGAATTTAACATATAAAGCCCCATACATACAATTTGATCCGACAGCAACGGAATCAAAACAAATAATAACCTTTCCCTTACCGAGTTCAAAAGTATAGCCATAACTCTCTAAAACTAAAACTAAAAACATAATTCATAAGAAAAGACAAGTCTTGGAGGAAAAGGAAATGAAAACATCCTACAGGACCTTCAGTGGAGCCATCTCTCTATAGTCGTGCCCGGGTTCACCACGATAGAGGAGATCCCACTAAGGTTACCTTACTCTGTAATCGGTAGGAGACCTAATCCCAAAGCTCTGATACCAACTTGTCACGTCCCAAAATTTGAGCACGTGACCGGCACGGAAAGTGAATTTCATTTCACCTCCGTAAGCCTATCTTTCTCTTAAAAATCATACAATTCTTTTTCATGCAACCAAAACGAGTTCTTTATACATACTACAATTACTCACATTACATCAGTGAATGAACCTACCCGATTACAGAGATTTCTAGATTTATACAACTTAGAATAAAACTTAACTATTATACCTTTATCCTGAACAAATGAAAAGGTAATCATGGACTAAGGATCCATAATTCCTTGTTCCGATATTTACCTTCAGCTGTCAACTCTGAAAAAAAATATCAATAAGAGGGGTATGAGCAAACCACGTGCCCAGTGAGTAGATAACACAACATTATGACAAAAAAATATCATACATCATAATGATAACATGCAGCAATCATACGTAAATCGATCATCATATGATATGATATTATTCGTAGTACTTCACGACAATATCCAAATAAATCAAATACATTTCAACATAATTCAAAAGTTCACAACAACAATCGGTGAAATCAATTTCACACAAATTTCCCGTACCAACCGGGTCGTCCAGAATACCTCTGGATCGTTGCCCGCGGCCCCTGCCGCATCCACCCTTATCGCTCCATTTATAATCTCCACCCTTATAACTTCACATAAATTTCTCCATGGGGTGCACCACCATGCCTTTCCTTTCCAGTCAAACACAATCACAATCATATATAAAAACATCCTCAATCATAATCTTGAGCCACATACACAACTCAGTCATTTACAATTCAAGCCACAACATAATAAATGTGGTTCCAGCAACATAGCATGTATACAACATAACCCATAATATAGAACAATTATTCAACTCAGTTCACATGCCATTCACAATCCATTATATAACCTCCATTCATGGGAAAATAAGAAAATATAATTATATACATTACCAGACACGTTCCACAATTGTTTATGCCTCATCGTTCCACATCATCATCTTCAAACTTGGATATACAACATATTTCCACTATGATGCAAAAAGTCAATAACAGATATTTAATCATAGCAAGTATTAACCCACTCACCTGGATTTCACGCTCTCGGCACTCCCACTTTGCACCTTGACCATTCCTATTGTAACCAGACAAAAACATTAGGGTTACGAAATAGAGAAATTTCCTACCACTACTCTCGACCTTTACTCACATCTTAAGTCATAACTCCTAATCGGTAATGAATATCTAAATGAAACTTATACCATTGGAAACTAGACTCAAAGAACTTTCCAACGATATAAAGTTTGCCCAAAACGGAGTCCGTATGAAGAAGTTATGGCCGATTGAAAATGAGCTAAGGTTTTCCGACACACCTGGCGCCTGGGCGCCATGCCTTTCTCTTCCCCACATGTCCTTGAGAATTTGTAAAAATTTCCTAAATTAAAAATAAAAATTTCTATTTCCACATTTTCTTCACTAATTCAAAAAGAAAATTTTCCACATAATTAAATTTTTCACTAAACTTCAAATCAGACTTTAAATATTCATAAAAATTCTTGGGATATTACAGTAACCAGGTAAAAACCATTAGGGTTACAAAATAGAGAAATTTCCTATCACTACTCTCGACCTTTACTCACATCTTAAGTCATAACTCCTAACCGGTAATGAATTTCTAAATGACACTAATACCATTGGAAACTAGACTCAAAGAGCTTTTCAACGATATTAAAAAAAAACTAATGCTACAGTAATAGTCAACGGTCAAGGCAGCTACAGTAACGTTGACCGAGTCAACGCTACAGTAACGAGAAAATCTGGAAAAATTTTCTCGGTGAACAGTAATTTCTGGGGAAAATTTTCGATGTTCTTCGTGTTCTTCATCCAAAAATCCTAAAATCATATCTAAAACAACATTTCTTTTGATTTCTTCCATGGGTTTTCATCCTTAATGTCTAAGGAGTGTTTTAACACCAAAACCCCCAATTTCTACCAACAATCCAAGCTCAAATCTCAAATTTTCATCAAGAACACTAACTTTTTCAAATATCCAAATTCTACGAAATTTCTTGTTCTAATAACATCATAAACCACCTAAGAATGTTTTACATTAACATCCACACTTAAATTCATCCATTAAAACTCAAAATCTTAATTTTCTTCCATAGGTCCGAAAATGGAGAAAAAGAGAAATAGAGTGGATAAAACTTACCTCTTTACCTCTAGAACTCCTGAGAATCGGAAGTATGGTTAGAAAATACAAGATCGCCGGATGAAAATTTGAGAAATGATTGAAGAAGGGAAGATGGAAATGAACGAAGAACATGAAGCCTCGGGAGGAAGAAGGAGAAGAAAAACTAATAATTGTATGTGTGGGCCCCACTAATTTCTTTTTCGATAAAATCGCTCATAGCCACCTTAGCTTATAAGATTTGTTCACTTTAATCCCTCTCGATGTCTCAAATACCACTTTAACCTCGAATCCATCATCTTTTCGGTACCGGACACATAATTCATTCTCATAAGCTTTATTCTTCCTCTCAGGTTTCTATTTGGTCATTTCTCAAAAGTCCTCTATACTTTCTTTTCTTTTCACTTTAGTCCTTGAGAATTTGTAAAAATTTCCTAAATTAAAAATTAAAATTTCTATTCCCAGATTTTCTTCACTAATTCAAAAAGCACATTTTCACGTAATTAAATTTTTCACTAAATTTCAAATTAGACTTTAAATATTCATATAAATTCTTGAGATATTACAGCTTTGGGCATTAATGTCCTTATGTCTTAGAGGTTAATTTACGTAAGTTTTGTGGTTCCTAAGGTGGTTCCGAAAGCTCTTCATGGTTTGCTTAGAATTTACATTATGAGTAAACATGGAATATGAGAGATAAATTCTATAACTTGTGTGCTATGACTTTTGAAGGAGTGTGTTCTGGAGTTTGGTTATTGGATTGGTATATATATATATATATATATATATATATATATATATATATATATATGCATGTATAATGGCTATGTATGTATCTAAAGTTATTGAAGTGATAGTGCCTAAATTCTTGAATGTTTTATGGGAGATTTGTGGGCTGGGCCTATAGGAGTCATGAAGAATAATTTGCCTACGTGTAAGGGAATTAATTGTCTTTAGGCATGGAGAATTTATCTTCAGGCATAGAGATTAATTCTCTTTGGCATGGAGATTTAGTTGCCTTCAGGCATATAAGATATAATTATGCTTTCGGGTCAGGAGATGTAGATGTCTAGTGCTTTACTTATGTTTTTATTACTTGTATTTGGTTTTACTCATTGAGATTATTGTCTCTTGTTGTCGTTTCCATATTTCAGAGTCCGAAAACGTTGAAGAACAACCGCACGCACGAGGAGTAACGAAGGTTTAAGTGATCTAACCCGTTTGATTCTTAGGTTGCTAATATCTTTTGGAGTTGCCATCAATTATTCTTTTGTTAGTCGCTCTATAGTTCAACAGGACTAATTAGGATGATTGTTTTGGAGTACATTCTTTTGTATATGTTTCTATATATTCCTTAGGCTATTTTGGTATAGAAATGGATAGAAACATAGGAGATGGTCATGTTGTGGCTTGTTCATTTGAATTATGTAACGAGTGCTTTACGTTATATTTAATAGAGTATTTGATGAATTTTCATGTATGGAGTGGAGTGTGATGATATTCAACCTTTTTAATATTATTCTTTTGGCTTTGTCACGGGAGTTGGAACTAGGAGCTAGGCTTACATCCGTGGGAGATACCCACGTATTGTGTAGGTCACGTGCCCTAGAGTTGGGTCGTGACATCAGCATATATCTTTCTACTATTATTTATATGCTTTTTGATGCTTCATGATCAATGGGAGTAGTTACGATGGTAACAATTGCGTAATTTGTGGTTAGCATCGAACCCCCTTCGATCAGTTGTTGGTCTCATAATGGCACATTCAATGCCATTGTATATGATTTCACAATGAAGCTCAAGAGAAGTATGACGTTACGATGGAGGAATAAAGGACAAGCTCAAGTCACAATGGAGAACAGTGGAAGAGCACGTGAAGTGAAGACACATGCTAACGATGGATGATAACTGTAATACCCATGAAAAATAAAATATAAATGCGTATTTGCAAACTATGGTCACTATGCTAGTATACGGTACTGTTCACCTATATAATACTATTTACGTATACGATACTGTTTACTTATACAATCGAAATGTCAAGTACTAGATGTGGTTTGGTCATAAGAGAAAACTAGAAAGAAGTTCGTAGGAGAAAATGACGTTTTATGGGTGAAAATACCCTCAGGGACTAAAATGAAAGGACTGATTTGAAAAGAAACTTAAAGGTTTAAGGTGAAATGACAGTTTTTCCTTTAAGTTTCAATAGTAACCAATAATTCAGCCGCCCCGTTTTGCACAGTAATACGTGAAATATTTTATTAAAAATGTCGTTTTTATAAATAGTAAATTGAATATTTTATTAGTGCATAGTGACAAATAGTACCGTTGACTTTTCCTATAAATAGGCCCTTCCATTTCACTTCTAAACTCACACCTTCAACTTCTCTTCTTCTCTCCTTAAGTTTCTCTTACTTCAATACTAGGCCTCTGAGATTTTGGGCCTTTCCTTTTCAGTTTAGGTAAGGTTACTATGCCCTTTCTATGTCTTTCAAATTTTAGAAGTTATTTTCTTAAGTATGCTCTGTGGTTGCGGCTTTGGCTGATCTTCCACATCAGAAAAATTGTCCTTAGCTGCTTACATCTTTTCAAAAACAGTTTAATTGTTATCTTGATTTTTGGCTTATAAATCTATAATATAGTTATATATTATACCTGTTATATGGATGAATATTATATTGTGCTTCTGATTATGATATGGAATAATGTACTATTGATTGTGATTAAGCGGAACAGTACCCCCTCTCAAGGCAAGGCGAAAAACCCGGTTGAAAGGGTGTCTTGACCAATGAGTGTGGAGACAACGATTCCCTCAGTAGGGATATAGTCCAGATTGGTGATAAATCCATGAGGCGCCCTAGCTAAGAGGATGAGGTTGTGCGTCATGGCGGAAATATACATAATTGGTGAGCCGGCCTGTGTGCGCTCTCCGGGATATATTGTCATTGACGAGTACTAGTAACATTTGTTGAATTGGATGAATTTTTATTTTCTTGTATGTAATTTCTAACTATGTCTATTGGTTGAGTATGAGCCTTCGAATATACTTGCATGACTGGTGATGTATTTGAATTTTATTAACGCGAGGCCGATTCGCTCACGGAGCTTAAAAGCTCACACTCTCTGTACAAATTTTTTTGTTCAGATCAGGTTGACAGCGAAGAATATCCGCTAGAGGAGTATATCACTTTGGACATTCCTGCTGTCAGGTAGGCCCCTCTATTGTTGTAGATTATGTTGCTCTGTAATCGTCTAGGACATCTAGGTCAGGGGTTTGGCATTTGACTTGTATGTCAGTATAATAATGTATTTTAAATTGATAATTTATTATTACATACAAATCATCTCTATGATTTTCAGATAAGAAAATTTGATATATTTTCTTCATATTTATTAAGGAATTGTTATTTTGATAACATAGATAATTTAAACTCATGGGTAAAATTTATCGAAAAGCTTACAGTAATGAAAAATTCATCATTGTGCCGATCATGTACCTAGAAAACGGGTCGTGACAATAACACAGTGGAGGAGAACAATGGAGGAGAGTGCTACGTGTCGAGCACCTAGGCCTTCAAAATCTGGGCTGTTGGATTGTTTTGATCCAACAACTCAAATGATTTAAAACAAAGCTGAGATCTCGTTCGCTCATTTCTTCCATCTGACGACTGTCAGGAAGAAAAACAAAGAAAGTGTTTTTCTTAATAAGCATAATAGAAAAGCAACATCCAAATAACTTGCTCCTCAACTTAAGCTACTATAATTTCTTTTTGCACTTTATTTATTATTAACTTAAACATTGGAGATACAAATGGGAGATTTTAACTCTTTTGTCCAAAGTTTCTAGCTCCTCAAATCAATAGTCCATTCACTTTTTAATCTTCAAATCATCAAATATATTATTATTATTATTATTGTTATTGTATAATATGAGACTACAGTTTTATTTTTCACATGATATTAAAAATAATTAAATTAATATTAATATCTAATATGAAATTATAACTTTTTTTTTTGATATGATTGTAAGAGTTATTAATTATTACCAAAAGGAATATATATTGTGTAACTATTTTAGCAACAAAAAATAAATTAAAAAGAAGTTGAAATATAATATTTAAAATTAGAGGGGTACTAATTATCATTTAGTTAAAGTCTAGTGAAGATTAGTATAGTTTACCTGTCAATTATGTATGATATGATTTCTTTCTTTCTCTCCCTCTTTGTCTGTCAAAGTTGACAAACCAAAATGAAGGTGTAATTAATTAATTGGGTATGGAGATTTTGCAAATGAAGTTGATAGGAGAGTGCATTGGGGATTGTTATTAATTAGAGCATTTACTGTAATGAATCTAACTTAGGTTCTTATTATGAGTCTCACAATACCAAATCAGTTTAAGTAATTCTCTACCACTTTAAACAACTCTTCACTACAGTAATAAACCTATTAAAAACTCATAAATAGATCTCACGATAAATTTTAATTACTTTAACATTTATTACTGTTCACTAATATTTATTGTAAGGTGATTATTTTATTATTATTTTTGTATAAGAACCATTCTTATACGTGGCAGTCAGCGTAATGAACTACAATGATAAATCAAAATAAAATCGATTTTTAAATTTAAGAATTCATTAAAAACTATCATAATAAATACTTTTAGGGTACTTACTTAGGAACGGTGAATTAGTTAGTCATTAAAAATTTGCACCAAAAAAAAATCATCAATGAAAATATATTTTATATATAATCATTGTTAGCTAGCAAACTATGAAGTGAATGGGGGCTGAAAAGTTGGACACCAGTTTGGCTTGTTTTCTTCTTGTGTGTAGGGGGTTGGAAGGATGTGTAATGATGCCCGGAGAGAAGTTACTTAATTTAATTTAATTAGAATGTAATGGCAATTAATTAATTGGGTAATCTAAATACTGGAGAGGACACATTATTGAATGGATTAGCTTTAGAGAGGAATTGAAATAGAACTGAGAAAGGAGTCCACAGGTGGGACCCACTTTATGTGGGTGATGATATAGGGAGTAGGTGACCCACTATAGGTATGAGAGAGTTTTGGACCTTTTGGTTTTGTTAGATTGGAATTGCTTTGATCAGAGGGAAAAAAGAGAAGAGAGAGACAGCCACTTGGGAATTGATCATTGACGATTTGTCACATTAAGGTCTCTTAGAGCCACTTATTAATGGAGATATATAATACTATGGGTTATTATAAGGGTGGCACGGGTCTGATGGAGGGTAAATTTTGACACAAATTAATCAGATTTAATCAAGGCGGATTTAGATTATTAAATTTTTGTAAACCTAAACCAACTCAACTCAAAAAATTTAATAAAAAAAAAAATTCATGCTCGCTCTCTTAGTGTGTGTGTATATATATATATATATATAGAAGTGGGAATAATGAAGGGAGGACACATGTGAAGGATGATATGACAATTTCTGGTTGAAAAGACGATAGGTTTGCAGAAGTTTCATAGGGATTAGCGATTCTGTCTGCCCATCCATCCAATATCCCCTTCCCAAAGTGCTGCAACTTGGAACTTCCACTTTACTTTTATTCACTTATTCCTCTCTTCTTCTCAATCCCATTGATGCTTCTGTCCTGTTCCGTATTTATTACCGTTAGATTTTTGCAAACAATTGGGGAGGGTGGCCTACATATAGGCTGTAGCCCTAGGAAGAATGGGGTGGCGGGAACCCAATGGGAAAGCCCAACCCAAACCGAACCACTGGGCCCACAATTGGCTTCTGTAGTTCTGCGTTTGCTTCCACGCTTGGGAATGGGATGGTTGTTTACACAAAAGAGGCAATTTGACTTATGCAATAAAAGACGGAGACATATATGTCATGATTCATGAACAATGGTGTTCTTACTTTGGAGAGTGGCTAAGTCCTGAGTGGCATCACTTCACGTCTGGGCAGGTTGGTTGGTGTAACATTTTCAGTTTATGCTGTGGAAACAGCAATGCCTATTTTGGTGCAACCATCGCACGCTCCTGTCCAATCTGGAAGGACAGTCACGATAATTACAGTATAATCTATCCACATTCCTTTTTGACCTTTTCTTTTTCTTAAATAAATTACGCCTTTTTATTGTAAATTTTTAAAATTCCTTTTTTTTATCTGCTTCTAAAAAATATATAATTTCTCTTTTATAATTATAAAATAAACTACACTTTAATTCAATTTTACATTTTTTTTCAAAGAAATTTGTTATAGTATACTATTTGACGTCTAATTTAATAATTTAATGCCACATATTTTTTAACTAAAACTTTTTATTAGTTTAAGAACAATAATTTTTACATCTTACGATACTTTCTTTTTGCTATTAAATCCAGAATAAAATATCACAAATAAATTTTTATTTAAAAAAATCTAATATGTATTTAGATTTGTATAAGACATTTCAGTCCAAAAAACATGTGGTATTAAGTTATTGAATATTAAAAATAATATACTATAATAGATCTCTTTAAACTGAAAATATAAAATTGAATCAAAGTGTATATTTCATAATTATAAGGATGAGAGTGTATATTTTAAAAGTAGGAGTGAAGGAAGTGTAATTTATTTTTTGTCATTTTTAATTTATATACAAACACACTGTAGCAAATTAGGCAATTAATGGTAGCAATTTTTAACTACAAATATAATAATTACTACTAAAAATATGATACACTAATATTTTTTTTTCTTATTGTTAGAATCACTACTAGCTTTACTTATAAATTTTTAATATGTGTTAGAAAATATTATATATATATATATATATATATATATATATATATATATATATATATATATATATATATATATATATATATCCTAGCAACTTTCAACAAGTCTCACGTTGATTAGTTTTGTAAATGGAGATTAATAATTGTAATACAAAAGAAATGAATTTGTGTAATTTAGAAGTCTCACATCACTTAATTTAAAAATATGAGACTACCATTTGTATTATAAAAGAGCGGAGTTTATGGACAGATCTATGAATATAGGATATAATATGAACCATATTTTTTAAAAACTAAAATATGTTTATTAATTATTTTTCTATTGAACTAGTTGATCTAATTATATTTTTATTTGTGTTTAAGCAAATCTAAATTATGTAGTTTTTTTCTAAATTTGAAAACATATACTACTAGTTTTATTTATATTAGTATTTAATAACAAAAATAAAATTTAGTAGCAGTTTTTTAACACTATAATAGAAAATTTTGATGTCACAAAAAATTAAGATTTACTAGCAACTTTTTTTTTTACTCTAAGGTGGCATTTATTCTAATGTTATTTAAAAAAAATTATATATCAACAATTGAATATTTGTTATTAAAAAGATATCCTAACAAGACTATAACAGCAACTTTTAATTTAGTAGTGATAATTAATAAAACTGTTGATATAAATTTTAACAACAAATTTTTACTATGTATAGTAAAAAATTTAATTATTGTTATATTAAAACTATCATACTCGTTAGTTTAGCTATCATATGTCATTGAATACTAATGCGACATTAGTGAGTCCATTCCATGATAACTTGACAAAATAGTTTCTAAAAGCATATTTAATGGTGCAACTTTAATGAGTTTTTTATTATGAGTTTCACAATGTCACATTATCACTTTTTGTTTTAATCAACTCTTCATTATTTTAATCAATTTTTAACTCTAATAATACAAGTCTAAAGAATTCATAAATAAGTCTCGCAAATGATTAATTTATAATTTTTTATTAATTTTTTACTTTAAGAACCAGTTACTTATATAAGACCTGATCGCTTATATAAAAATCGATTCTTACATGTGACAGCAACACTTGCGTATTTCAATAATAAAACTCATTAAAAATTAATTCTTATTTTTAAAAACCCTTTAATTAAGAGCTCATATTAAATATGCTCTAAGTGTTTTAAATAAAAAAAAGTAGAAGATCCCTCATCACTTCTTCGTTTTCAGTTCCTCGCTCGCCTTCCTTTGATTCCAGCTCATAATGAACTTCGATGTGCGGAGGTGCTATCATTGCTGATAACTCATTCCCTAACCACAGTGACTTCCACTTGGATCTTTCTCAACTGAACTGGTATCACTCCCCAACAAAGATGACGATTGCGTCCTTTGTTCAACATTGTCGCACCACCTCCACAGCACTGCGTTTTTTTATTCCAATCATGTCCTAAAAGGTCTGCATCTAGAGTTTGGTTATGATATGAACCAATTTGCGGCAACTTCTTCCCACGGGTCAAGGTCAGAGGTTGCTCACTCCACATCGGAGTTCATGGGCAGGAATTAGAGGAAGGTGAGTGATGAAGCGTAGAACGAAGAGAGTGGTCATAGAAGGCGAGGACTATTTTGTATTTAACTCCTTTGAGGACCATTTAGTTTGTATCTAAAACATTCAAGGACTAGTTTGTCTACAAGTTATATCTTCTAGAAGCACAAAGATAACTAGATTAATGAGTATAACGATTTCAATTTTTAGAGAATAACGAGTGTAGTATGAATTTTTCAAGAAATAAATAAAGAGTAAGAATATTTTTCAAAAATTAAAATGTTAGTTTGGGCCATTGTTTTACAAATAAGTTTTTTTGGTAAAAGTTGTTAACTGCAATATAAAATGCATTTTGAATTAGGCCTTTAATTTTCATAACAAAAAATCTTGATATGTGTTTTTTATTATTATTTATTATACAAATCAAAGATAAACAAAAAGATGGATCAACCAAGTTTTCTATTGTTCTCGTGCAATTTATTCTAGGAAACACTGACACTAGTTAGTTTATGTGGTTTAATATGTATTTTTTAAAAATAAATTGTTGGGTTTGAGTCTTATAAATAAAAAAATTAATATTAATAGAATTTTACATCTTTGTAGTATGACTCAATTTAAATTAATTTAGTCAAATCTCAACGCATTTCTAAATGCTGGTAGTTAAAAAAATGTTAAATTATAATTTTGGTCCTTACAATTTCACAAAAATTGTACATTGGTCTCTATCCTTATTTTTATATAAAATAGTCTCTATAGTTTCTCCAATTATATAAGTTAGTCTATGTCGTCAGTATAATTAACTTTGCTTTTAAAATAGTTCTACATAGTAGCTGATGTTTATATTTGTGAATATGTTAGCATACTTAGTAATTAAATTTTGCACAACTCAATAGTCATGTCAACAAAATTTAATGTAAACGTTAGGTTAAGAAAATTGAGAAAATTATGGGCAAAATAAGAATTTTGTTGACATGCTAGCTGAAACTATAGGAATGAAAATTATAATTTAACCCAAAAAAAAAATCTATGAATGATTTTGGTTTGCAACTGTCATGTTGGCTTGGCTAGTTCCTTGGAATATTGATGGATTAGAAATTACATCAAAGATTAAACCACTAATACCCTTAACGTCTCAACTAACTTCGTTTGTCACTACTCGCTGTCAGAAACTGGTCTTCGTCTGTGTCTGCCAGTATGGATTTAGGGTCGTCGGAACTGAGTGGCTTTTTTGACAGTCTTTGTCTGTGTCTGCTCGCTACTGGAAACTTGTCCCCATTCGCCTCTTAGCCATTGGTCAGCTGCTTGCCTTGTCGTCTCACAATCTTCAGTTTTCTGGGTGTCCGATCTTTTCCTTCAGTCACCGAGGATGAGGACTTCCGTCGCCGGCATTGACAAATTGGCCTTGTGGATCTCAACTGTGTGTGTGCCTAAGAGAAAGTGAGAGAGAAAAGCTTGATGAGGAAGTTGGAATTTTTTTTTGTTGTAAATAAAAAATATAAATAGGGATAATTTTACTAAATTATCCTATTAAAAAATACATACGACAATTTTTATTTTTTTTCTATTGCAAACTAAATAATTTTTTTTTCTCTTTTCTATTTTCATTTCTTTTCTATTCTTTATTTCTTTTCCATTCCTATCCTGTATTGCTAACTAAATAAATAGTAAATTCTAGCATTTTCTTCTCTCTTCAATAAGAGAAATTGCAACTTCGATTATCTTCCAATTGATTCCTAATGATAATGAGAAAGTGGGAAATGAACAAGAATATATTTCCCTTCAAGTTGTTACTCTATGCAAATGCGATTTTTGAAGATCAACAGTGATCATATACTTTTTAACATCCGAATTTTTTGTTTTTAGATAAGTCGACCTAAAGATTAACCAGTTTAGATTTATATTGAATGGGCCACATTCTGTAAAATTCAAGCCCACCATTTGACGGGCTGAATAAGGTGAGTCGCAAATTTTAGTTAATTTTAACAGTAGTATTTCTTTGAAGAAGAAAAGCATAGGATGTTAACGGAGCGTATGAGTGTATGAGCCACCACAAGAAAGGCAGAGAAAGAGAAAAAATAACAAGAAACCCAAAACCCAAATTAAACGGAAAATGAAAGCCCATCCAAACTAAAATAAAAGGTGGACCAAAGAGTAACCCGAATGCCCAATCTCAAGACCAATTCCTGTGCTTGAATTTGGGTCAGCCACACATGATAAAGTTCAGCCCCAATTAGTTTATTGAAAGAGTAAATTACTGATTTAGTCATTAAAATTACAATTATCTTAAGTTAATTTTTAAAATTATATTAAGTGTTTTAATTTAATTCATTAAAGATTATATTTGTTTTAATGTAGTCTTGATAACACAAAACTTGATATTTAATAACAATAAATTTTATAATTTAACAATAAAAGAATTAAATTGAATTGATACAAGTATAATATTTCATAGATTAAATAAAGATAATTGTAATTTTTTAAAGATTAAATTAATAAGTTAAATGTATTCAAACGTAAGGACATTGCAATTTGTAAAAGACCGCGTCCAGCAGTCGTGGTCGCAAAGAGATGGACCATTCAATTTTTGAATTACCGGCAAAAGAAGGTTAAGTTATGTGCTTTGACAGAGCCAAATGTGAGTTTGAGGAGAGTGTATATATATATATATATAGCAGCAACAAAAATCCTAATTAATATGGGATTTCATAAGATAATAAATTAGAGCTGCCTCTTGAAATAAATATTCAGAATGAGTGGCGCCCTGGTTGTGGCATAAACTCTACATAAATAAGTGAAACTCATGTGGATTGAACGACATGTGCATATTAAGTATACGTCAATGATCCAAATGAGTGGGTCCATGAAACCAAAGTTTTTTTTTCCAGCTTGACTGGTCAACTTGAGGCCCAGTGACCTAAAGTTGGAATTGGTCTGGGTTAAGCTTTTGGACCGGTACACAAGCGACTCGTGACGACTTAGCGACCTGGACTTTGACCCAGAATGTTTTTTTAAATATTTAAATTTGTATAAAAATTTAAAAAAATATGCACTTATCAAAAATCAAACTTTATCTCCTCTACCTATATATTGTATGTCTTACCTTTTTGTTATCAACTTCTTTTTAATTTATATAGGTGAAATATTATATATATATATATATATATATATATATATATATATATATAAAGTGTTAAAATTATTATAACTCAAAAACCAAAATATGCATGTAGCAAAATAGCAAAAATTAAAATAGAAAAGACATTTAATTTAACAAAAAATAAGTATATTATTACTAATGAATTAGGAGATAAAAAAATTATATTTATATAATTATTTGATGTAAAAAAATTAAATCAAGAAAATTTGAAGAGTATAAACAAAAAAATTTTATATAATCATCTGATTTAAAAAATAACAATCAAATGTTTTAAAAAAATTATTTGTAATTTTATGAAAAAAATTATTTATAGATATTTATATTATAATTATTTATGACTAATAACTATAATTTTAAGATTTTAAAATATGATATTTACATATAAATTATTTATTTTACTTAATTTTAAATTATTTATAAACAAATATAAGTATATATATAATTTTTAATTTTTTAATTTTTTTAATCTCATTCAACAAATAATTTAACAACTCAATAATTAAACCAATAATTAAGTAATTTAGAAGCCAACCGAAACAATAACTGTACTGATTCCAAAAAAATTTCATAAAACTAATTTACTATGCACTGCAGTACTCCCTAATTTTGTCAGCAATTAATATATTGTTGGCATTTGTCTGAGGACAATTATGGGAAAAACAACATTGTCCTACTGGAAATTTGTGGGCTGTGTCAGAAATAGGTACGCTAATGGTTAAATCGCCCTGCAGGAGCTAACTAGTTAGGTAAAGGGCTGGTTGTGGTTGGGGCTACCATTTTATTATCCCAACTCCATTTACACCAATATGATATTTGTATAAAATATAAGACACCATATCTACACTTTAAATTATATTTAACTATTATACACAAGTTACCATGTCGTTTTGCTTGGATAAATGAATATTGGGGGAGAGATATATGTGGAAATAGTGGCGGTAATGATTGTCGAGTAAAAGTAAAGAGAGTGGGTTTTTGGGTGGGGAAGGGTGAGACGCAGGGCATATATATATTGGTATTGGAGAAAGTTTACAAAGAGTTTCAACTTTTTACAGGACAAGTTTTTTAATTGTTGATTTACTTGTATACGTAGTAACAAAAATTTGTGTATAATTAAAATTGGTTACCGACTAACTCAATTGATAAAAAGTTATTATAATTTAATCAAAATATCAAATTTGAGTTACTAAAAATATAAATGCGATAAAACGTAATAAGAATAATTTTATCATTTATTATGATTATATTCAATTTTAATTTAAATTAATCAGTATTCGAATGTTAGGTGATTATTTTAAAAAAATTGGTTAGTTATAATAATAATATAAGTTTATAAAAAAAATTGAAATGATGGTTAAAAAAAGAAAGAAATGAAACAAGTGAAAAGATGAAAGTGGTGGAGAGGAGATTAGTAATGAGGGCACGCGAAGAATGGGAGGAGGCAAAAAGGAAGAATGGAAAAAGCGGAGGAAGCAGAGCACAGCACGTCTCCGACAATATCACCCTCTGCACTATGCACTTGTCTCCACTTTGCCACTTTCGCTTCTCTCTCCTTACTTCCTCCAAGCCAATTACAGTGTAAGTAATTAGAGTGTGTGAATTTATCTATTTTGAATATCTTGGGACCCCACACCCACCAGCACCTTCAAAATTATTCATTCCTCACACTCTTATATCCTCTCACTTCATTCACACACACACTCACACTTGTCTCTCTTTTTCTTCTATGAATGTATTCCCACTTTGCTCATGCCTTTTGTCAGCCTCCTTTTTGCACGCCTCTCTCTCTCTCTCTCTCTCTCTCTCTCTCTCTCTCTCTCTCTCTCTCTCTCTCTCTCTCTCTCTCTCTCTCTCTCTCTCTCTCTCAACCAACTCCAACCGCGCCCCCTCTCCTACCTCTACCTACACCCTTCTTTTTTCATTTATCCCCTTCTCCTTTTTACTATAATTTTCAATATATTATCCTCTTTTTCTTTCCTTAATTCCCAATTTTGTGTCTAGCAATGTTCAGAGAATCAGACTTAATCAGTTGGTTTAATTGAAAAATTGATGAATTGGTTCGATTTAAACTAATAAACTGGTGAGTGTTTGAACCGATGAAAAATCGATTGAACTAGTATCAAATTAGTCAAATTAATCAATTCAACTGGTTTAAATGATTCGATTTTTTTTAAAAATTTTTTACTAAATATTATTATGTATTTTTAAGAAATCTTTGAAAATTTAAGCTATTAGGAGAAGATATATAATTTGTATAAATATATATTTAATATGTTTAGAATATTTTAATATATTTTAAATACCACTCGTTCAACCGCGTTTAACTATGATTCAATTATTGATCCTTAAATTAGTGACTCAATTAATTTAATGAGTGATCTGATTTTTTGAACCTTCGTATTTAGTGTTTAAACCAACTTTTAAACAATCTAAACATAAAACCTCAAGCGCACTCTTAATTTACACAAAACCCAACCCCGTCTGCTTTTGCATCTCTAATTTTTTTTTTATTTCAAGCTTTTATCTGTCATATAAATATTATATTCTTTGCCTATGTATCATTAAAAGATAACCATCTAGCCAGTAATATATGTAAAATATTGCATATTAAAGGTACCATTTGGTTTTTTCATTAATTTTTGCGGTAATACATGCATTTCGAGACGATCTCAGTTTAGGAGCTGGAAAAGTTAGTTTTTAACTGGAAAAATTTACATATGACTGTCTTTATTATAGTTTGATTACAACCTTAAAATGTGACACACTTTATTCCTATAAATTATCAAGTAAAGTAAAAGGAAAAGTTACACACTAATTAAAACCTCCTTTGACTCTCCATGGCAATGAAACAGCCACAAGCTATCACTTAACAAATTATGTAGTTTTCAAATGTCATTGCTAATTAATAATTTAAGAAGAAATATGTTGTAATTAGGTTATAGTTTAATAAAATTATAAGGAGTATAAGAGAAAAAGAAGATAGGAGGTGTCGTCAAGGAGTTGGAGCAAGCTTTTAATTTCCTTCTTTGTTCCCCACCATTGCCCATCATGATAATCTTCGTCCCTTCATTTTATTTAACTACCAAGTATTGTGATGAGGAGATGATGATGTGGATTTTGGAGGATTTGAATTTCATTTCTATCATTCATTCACAGGAGCATCTATTATAACCCCCAGACTTAATTTTACTATGCTGGTCAAGACTCGGCTGAGAGACTTGTCATTTTCGAACAATATTGATCTCATGACGTGACATTCTAACACACAAGATGTTACTTTGGATTCCAAAGAAACTTGAAATATATAATTAATTTGTAGGTAGTTAACGGACACTAATTGCCAATAATATTCTTCAACAGTTCAACTTATTTCTTCTCTCTCTCTCTCTCTCTCTCAATTATTTCCCAAACTTATAAATCCAGCCAAGAGGATTTGAAAAACTTGCATGCTTGCCTCCATTCAAACGTGAAATTAATGAATTCAAGTCTTTAAAGATTTTAACCTACTTGAACTGCGTTATTAATACGGTCTTAATTAAAACCCTGCCAGTTCAAATCATGGCCCAACCGTGGACACAAAGTATTATTACTAACTTTTTTGAATAAACAGCATTCATTTTTTACTGCTCGACTGCCAGCCTGTAACTAATTAATTGAGTCGCCAAGTGAATTATGGATTCATGGGTGACCTAAATCCATCGTAATTGCTACAAGATCTATTATGTTATTTTTATGGTGTTTCCCAGCAGCACATTAAATATTAGCTTCTTAAATCTCATTTATTGAAAGTATTAATTAAAACCAAAGAAAGAAACTAATTAATAATTTCTGGCCGTTTGGAATTGTCAGATGATTATTAAAACTTTCCAACAAAATTATAGATCGGGTTACCACATATGTAAAAATGGATTCGGGTTTTTTCAATTCCTTAAAGAAATTAATATAGTGTAATAAGAAAGAGAGACAGAGAGAAAAAAAAAAAGGTACAGTTTCAGTACCATTCCATATATCTAAGACTTTAAGCATCTGTTTCTATTTAACGAGAATTTAAATCTAATTCATTCAAATGTCACATAATTAAAGTCCTTTTTAATTTTTATTAAATGTGTAATAGCTCTTAATGAATTTTATTCCATGAAACCTCATGAAAAGTTTGAAAAATTTTTAGACATTAATGATTCTAGATATATCTTTTATTAACATATATTTAATGCATATAGATAATACAAAAACTAACAATTTTAATTATTTAATATTCAAAATTTAGAGATAATATTTAGATAAATATTCATATTCTAAACTTCTAAATCTTAAAAAGAAAAAGACAAATGCCCCCTAATTAGTTATACTACTTTTCTTGTCCCTCTCCTACTCCACTGTATGCAGTAACTGGAAACCTCCATCAGCACTTAAAAATACATTTATCTGAGAGTACCATCTCAATATTTTACATTTCCTACTTATTACTATTTATTTGACCCTACCATGTCTCTCTATGGACAAGTAGTTGTCTTCCATAGAGGTATCATATATGATATACCCCCTAAATGAAGAAATTGAAAGGACAATCATCTGATTTGAAGATTGACTACTGGGAAATGGGAATGCAAATATGACTAGTTCGAATAATATAATTGATTATAGCTTATCGTGACAGATCTAATATATTATAAGTACAAAAACACTATAGACAAATTAATGAAGGAGATAGGCAAATTAATGGAGGAGGAGGAACTAGGAAGACTCATTTTGATGATCCTAGCTCGTTAGTCCTTTTCTCCTCACTCGGTCGAATCATAATCAGCATTCTCTCACTCTTTCCGGGTTTTTTACCATGGTTTTTGTGCATAGAGTTTTAGCAACAAGTTTTCTTCTTGTTAAAAATTTTACCAACAGAATTTTCGTTGCTAAATTTAACAACAAAAATTCTATTGCTAAAACAAATATGACACTCTACCATACTTTTAGTATGGTAAAGGTATCAGGATCCGTTACAAATACTTAAAAGCTTAAGTTCTTTGTTAACTGAATCAAACAGTGGCTAAAATTTATATTTAATCATAATTTTAACTGTAACTAAATAAACAAAATCGCAACTAACAAAAAACTTGAGCTTCAAAATACCTGTAGCAAATTTTGATCAAAGATATAGAAACCACACCCAACTCTTCCGGACCAATCCCACACCCATCCCCAAGAAGAAGACAAATACCAATGCAACATTCCAGTTTTTCATAGGAGTAACGATATTGTAGTACAGGCATCCATGTCTTTAGATGTTTGTCACACGTCAATGCTCTGCTCAAGTTTCAGCTTTATGCCTTATTAACGTAACAAGTACTTCACAGTCACACCATTAAATCTTTGACCTTCTGAGCTGGAATGTTTAATCACTAATCACTTCAAAATCTTTATACATAATAATAAAAATTACCTTACATAATTTTAGAAAAATTAATTAAAAAAATCTCAACTTCTCAAAAGCTGAAACTAACATTAGTATTTCTTGATAAAATCTAATCTAACCATAAAAGGAAAACATTTAAATTGAAAAATCTCTAATTCTAATTAGGAGCGTAGATGTTTATGTGGCTTCCTCGAAGAAAATCAAGATAAGTTTATACATTGTTTTCATTGGTCACCAAAAGAGAGATATTATCCTAATAACTTATAAAGAACCGTTAGAGTTGGGAAATCAGCCTGGAGAAATAATGTTTAAAATGAGTGCTGAAATCTGAAGGGTATATATGGACAAGATCGCTGAGTCTGACTTGCCAGATTTTTTTGTTTTTTTCTCTTTCTATTCACACATTCCTCGAAGAAATTTGGATTCGGATTTGAAAAGGTATTGAAACTTGCAGTAGGGCAAGAAGAAAGAAAAGAAATATTCATATATTTGCAGAGAGATCCCCTTTGATTCTTGTGAGCTCCATCTAATATCTGTGCCTCTAGATACATGCATATCTCACTGGAACTTCTTCCTTTATCTTCCATAAAGCTGGATATGGGAACACATTCTTCCAGTTATGGGGGGCGAAACCCAGTGTCCCAGTTTACAACCCCATTTGTCATTTCACTGTCACATACACACCACACTGTAAGTCTGTAACTAAATCCTCAGCATCGATCCCCTTAGATTACTTACACCATCGCTTCACTACATTCCAACCCAACACCCACTTCCCAACAACCATTCCACACCTTTCCCATCCTATGCTTTCTTCAGAATCAGTGTACATATATGTGCTCAGTTTATAATTATAACCCCCCACTCATTATATATAATTATAACATATAGAGGGCTATATATATATATATACATATATGAAAAGCTGAAAATGAAAGGAATATGCCATTTTGTATAGCTTGGAAACTCACAGAAGCATTGCTTTTACAGAAAATACAGACTCCTCCCTTCATTGTCACCAGTTACACATCACGTACAGTACACTACATATATATCTTTCTCCATCATCCATCAGTCAGATTCTTACCCTCCTGTTTTTCCTACTTACATGCAACAATAAGTTCACATGCACAAGATTCCCCAGTCCCGCATAAACCCTAGTCACCACTTTTCAATAATTATCTCAATTCCATAAATTCCCTCGAGACATATTCATAATGATTAATGACCCTCCTAATAACTCCACTTAGTTCTAAAAACTATAGGGATCTGCATTAATTCTGCAAGTTATTTATTAAACAATGAGTTTACGGTCCAAAACGCGGCGTCGTTTTGATCGTTCGCTGGAATTGGAGCGTTCTAGCAAGGACTTCAATGCGTTTTGGAGAAAGTGGATGGACTCGATGCTGTGGTCTTTATCGGCGGCGACAATGAGGACGTTCCGGGTTCTTCCTCCAAGGGTCGCCATTTCTGCTTTGAGGGTTTTGAGATGAAGAGACTTGAGGATTTCGATGAGGTCCGGTATGAGGTCGGAGCGATCCTCGCAGCACAGGGAGGCCTTGAATATCAGCCTGCCATCGCCGTCGTATTCGCCGCTCGTCGACAGCACCGTGATCTCGTCCGTCTCCGACGGAACGGTCTCGAGTTCCGTGATTTCCGAGGTTTGCTGTTTCAGCTCCCTCACTCGCTGGACAACCTTTGCAAGAAGCGAGGCCTTGTCTGTCTGAAACATGACAAATATTCAATTCGATCAGAATTTTAAATTAGTTCAGAATTAAAGCAAGAAGAAGGAAAAAAAAAGAACAGAAATATTGGAAAAGCTTTGTGACTTTCCCAAATTCATTGTATAGTTGTAGACAGAAACTGGGAGGTGGAGGGGTGTTTCCTCCATCCTGTGCCTTTTTAGGCTTTTGAACATACAAAAGCTCTTCTCTGAAAAAAAAAAGAAAAGAAGCCTAGGAAAGAATTAACACGCGTATGAACCAATCCAATTGTTGAAAAGTACTGTTCATGACAGACAGATAAATATCAAGCCATCTTTGTCATTTATAACGTAGATCAAAACAGTAAAAGAGGGCCTCCATTTATTTAGGTGAATGAAAAGGGGAAACGAATTAATACCTTAGAATTACAAGGGAGAAGAGTGCGAAGCTTATCGAGATGAGAATTAATTCTCTCCCTTCTACGCTTCTCGGCCTCCTTGTGATTTTTCAAAGCGGCGAGGGCTCTATCTTGCTGGGGCGTATCCGTAATTTCGGAGGAATCTAAGGGGTAATAAGAGGAACTGCAGAAGCTCTGCATCGTGGTGGCTGCAGGAGGCAGGCCGTACGGCGAGGGGCTGAAGAATGAGCCGTTGCCGGCGAGGAATTGGTACAGCTCAGAGTTCTCCATGTTGGTAGCTAGCTGTGCTATAAGCTAATAAGGCTAAGCCCTCTGGCTCTTTCTTTCAATCTATATATATTCCTCCAGCGAGCTAGCTAAATAATATGTGACTCTGTGCCTGAGTGTGAGTTTTTGTGGTGGTGATACTTATGATTGCGCTTTTTGACTGACCCGAGAGTCCTACAGTGCATTGTGGAATATCGAAATCAAAGCCTTGGACTAGCGAAACCTGGCTTTCGGTGATTTCCCTCTCTTTTTCATTTTTCTTTTAATTCTCAATTATGAAAAAAGGGTAAATCACATTATCCTCTCTTATAAATTTTTAGAATTATATTCCCTTCCCCTCTCTGTTTAAATTAGAGAAAATTACTGATTTAGTCTCTAAAATATTATAATTTTTTTTTAAAATTTGATCCTTAAAAACTTAAATATTTCAATTTAATTCTTGAAAGATTGTATTTATTTCAATTTGATCATATTTTGTTTATCAAATTATAGAATCTACTATTGTTAAATCTCAAAATTTTCATTGCTAAAAGTCAATTGACAAAAAAAGAGATAAAAAATTAAATTAAGATATTTAATTTTTTATATACTAAATTGAGACAATTAGAATTTTTTAAAGATCAAATTAGTAATTTACTTTTTAAAATATAAACTTCCCTCCTTGGAACTGCTACACTTTAACTCAATTTTAAATTTTCTATTCAAAAAAGTCTATCATAGTCTATTTTTTAATATTCAATAATTTAATACTACATATTATTTTGGATTAAAATACCATCGATTTAATTAAGTGCATAATAGAAGCTTTTTTTTTGTAGTAGATCTCACTAGAGATAAAATATAAAAATAGACTAAGAGTGTTGTAACATATTTCATAATTACAAGGGAAAAATTATATGTACATTTTGAAAGTAGGAGGGAAGTGTAATTTCAAAACTTATAGGGTATGGCAGTGTAATTTACTCTTATGGAAAGTAACCTTGTGGATAAAATCGGTGCTGTCTATTATATATATCCATAATGTATGATCCATTCACTTGTCTTTCATTTCTTGCGTTTTCATTGGTGGACATGTCCAATTAGTGTTCACTTTACACACAAAAACAAATCGAACTTCTTTTTTATTTCTTTCTTTTGACAGAAGTTAGCGGAGAAGAAAATGTAACCCTTTACGACTTGAATATTAATTTGAATTAAAATAAAACTCCTTGCACAGCTACGTATGAGTAATCATACTTGAAGCACACTCGCATATACTTTGTTATCACTTTGATAAACAAATTAATCATTTAACAACTAACACAACTTATCTTGCAATTATTACTTAAATTTAAAATAAAATACTTTTCTCTTTCTGGAAAAACTGTTCACTTATACAGCCCAATGCTTTACTCTCCTCTGAATTCTAAAATCAACCTAACAAAGTAAACCTATTTTCTGAACAATATAATTGATTTTTTAATTAAAATTTCAACTAATTAAAAAATACATTTTTATTCTTTTGTTTGAATGTTATTTATTTTATTAGAAAAATAAACGTAATTAATTCCAATATATATATATATATATATAAATTATAACCGTACTTAATTATTTTGATTAAATTAACAAATATTTTAATTTTTTAATTGATTAAATTTATTTAAAAAATATTTCACGAATAATATCTTTTTGTGATCAACTACTTTTATTATTTTCAAAAATTTTACTTTATAATTTAATAAATATAGAAAAAGATTTTATTTTATTTATTTAATGGTACTTTGGTCAAAATAGATTTAATTATAACTTTTATTTTTGTTTAAAAGAGGAAAGAATAATTTTTAGTAATAGAAGAAGTACTATAATTAAACTATCTCTTAAGGAATGAATGAGACAGTAATTTCTTTTCCAAAGAAAAAAAAAAAAAGGGAGTGATGATTTGAGCGCGCGCACACGTACAAATTGTAGGTACTAGGAATACAGCTTGTTTTAGGTTAGACGTGACAATTATTTAAGTAAGAAGAGTTGAACCGTACGATTAATCATACGGTCGAGATGTGTCTCAGACGTTTTTATACAGCAACCGAGCGCGGTCAAAATTTAGATAGCGACCGTAAGGAAATTGATGGAGGTGGTTATTATTAATGACGGAGACGGAGTAGTAGCCGAAATATTAATGAAGCGAACACACACGTTGATCGAATGCATGATGGAGGTGGTCAGAGAGCGAGCGGGGTATCATTTTCATTTTTCAAAGGCTTCAGCTTAACTGACAGGTCGCATGGCCGCGTTTTAGTCATACAAGACGGCACATCAACTTTGCAACAAGATAATAAATGCCCACACACATCACACCACATCTCATCAATTCAGTCTACGTACTCCAGCTTCTAATCACCTTACACATTTAACAAAATTCACTTCACTCTATTTGAGTTAGGTTGGATTATAGAAATATAAACCATTGTTTTCTTTTTTATTTACAACATTTAAATTCAAGACTTTACAATATTGAACCACTTGAATCAAGTGTAAATAATAGTGAGTGGAGATAGAGAAGGGATCTTTGACATAACTATAAAGTATAATTTATTAATTTTTAATTATTTTCAATACTAACAATAAAATTTAAGTATTTTTATCTTTAATTTTAATCATCTAATTTTGATTAAACATGGGCGATTTTACAATCCACCAACATCAGATGGGAGGATGTTTATGGAAACAAATCACTTGTTGGAATTTTTTATTTGGTTTATTAAATTTTAAATTTAACAGTTTAAATGTTAAGTAATAGTTTATTTTTTAAAAAAAAATTAAAACTTTAACTGTTAGATTTGAAAATAGTTTTTTTTTAATGTCTTTTTTTTATGTTTGTTTTTTTTGTTTTTGTTGTTGGGTTGGGGGGGCGGCGGGCAGGAATGGTGTGGCCAACAATGACTGCGTACGCGCCGCGCGGCCCAAAAGGAATTCCTCAAGTCAGATTTGCTCTCTGCCCCATGGCTACATTCATCACGCACCCCATTAGCCTATATTTTGTATTTAAAAGCACGAAAAAACGGTGAGTTTAACCTAATAATTAGCTGCATGCTTAAAGGTGGATCCTCCGTCTTGTCTACTAATAAATTTTGTCTTTATTTTGCAGGGTAGATAAAATTTATTCATTTAGGTCAAGATGTGGGCACAGAGAAATATTTTTATGTATCCGGGTTTGGAAATGTTAATCGGGATATGTTGATTATTATCTTTGACACGTAGACAATTTTAAGTTATATTCATTAAATATTTGGCTAATATTCATGATTGTGGGATTTCATTTTTCTGATTTATATGAATAGATTTTCATGTAGATGAGTATCAGCATAAGAAAAACAAATTATCTAGAAATTTTTTCGGCTAAATGAGTTCGGGTCTGGCGACCCAAGTTTTCTATTAGGAATTAAGTTCTATACCTATTGAAGTATGATTCAAGAATGAAGTAACCATTATGAGTGTCATAGGTTTGGCTGGTTCGAGTTGAACAATCATTTTAACTTAAAACAACTAAATGATGATGGGTATGAGTTGTATCAATTTTAAAAATTTTGTTGCTAAAATCCAACCTACCCAACTTATATTTGGACATATTGGTTTAGGTTGGATTTTGTTGTAAAAAATCGACACCAACACATTATGAGTCACGTCTTTAAAAGATATTGTCCTTAAAGAAATTATTTTGCATTTACAGAACTTCCTCCATGATTAAACAGATTATTCTGAGATTTTCTCAAGAGCCAGGATAGTAAAAAAAAAAAAAAGGAAACTGTAACCCAGAATATAAGAGAGAGACGTGTGAGAGGAGAGAATATCATAATTGTCTAAGTAAAATATGAGGAGGAGTAGTGCCCTTTTATAGGTGCTAAACCATAATTGAGGCAAACATGAATTAAAACGCAATTACAGAAAATTTAAGGATTGTCACGAAAGTTTTAAAACAAATTAAACAAAGAAATTGAAACAGCCAATCCCTTCAATTTTTGGATGTTGACCAAATTAATTTTGCAACTGTATATTCAGCTCTGTTCAGGTAAGCATAAAAAATAAAATAAAATAAATTAAAATTATTTTATTTTCATAAAGAGTAAAATCAGGGCCTAGTCGACTAAATCGTGTGCATAGGGGGAAAATCAATGATTTGCACTGCACTGACTTGGGATTGTAAGCACATGAGCTCACCTTTTTCCTTAGTTCTTTATAAGTCCACTAACACATGTTAATATATAAAGTCTTATTTCTTCTTTATTTTAGTCAGCGTGGGACTAAATTCACTCTTTTGAAATATAAAAGCCTTTTACAAGGCAATTTTCACAATAGGGTTGATATTTTCTTATTAGTAAATAATGTTATGAAATTACCAAGATTTTCTAATTGCTAAGGATTATTTTTAAAACATAAGCTTAATTTAAAACATTAAAAAGCGAAATTCCTTCATAGTTTAACAGAATTTTGAGTCTAACTGTCCAACTTAACATAGGCATCATATGAAAATACAGGAAAAAAAAATGTGCCAGAATTGATCAAGTTGATTTTAGTCAAATTGAATTGAAATATTTCAATCCGTAATATAAATTGTTAATGGTGGATTAGAAAAAAATGAAGTCAAATCAACTCATCAATAGATTTAGGCTGATTTTGATGAATTACAATGAGTTGACCCTACACAATAAACACTTTTAGCTAGGGACTATAGTATCTAGAGGTGTTCAAAACTAAATCAAAGCGACAAAAAAAAATGTCCAAATCGATTTTTAAAAAACTTGACAACCTAGCAGTTTTGTTCGGTTATTGGTTTGGTTTAATTCGGTTAACCAAACCTTATATATATATATATATATATATATTATAGGTAAAAATATATCTAAGTTCCTTACAGTTCACTTAACTATGAATTTAGTTCCTATTCTTTAAAAATCAAGGATTTAATCTCTATTGTTTCCTTAATCACAAAGATTAGTTCTTGAGGTTAGTCAATTGTCAATCAATCATTATCATGGTATGCATGGTGTTGCCTAGAATACTTCCATCAGCATATAAGTCCATGTCAGCACATGTCAAATTATTGTGCTGACATGGCACCACATAATCATTTATATATATATATATATATATATATATATATTATAGGTAAAAATATATCTAAGTTCCTTACAGTTCACTTAACTATGAATTTAGTTTCTATTCTTTAAAAATCAAGGATTTAGTCTCTATTGTTTCCTTAATCACAAAGATTAGTTCTTGAGGTTAGTCAATTGTCAATCAATCATTATCATGGTATGCATGGTGTTGCCTAGAATACTTCCATCAGCATATAAGTCCATGTCAGCACATGTCAAATTATTGTGCTGACATGGCACCACATAATCATTTATATATATATATATATATATATATATATATATATATATATATATTCTTTTCTTCTTTTTCGTCTAACAAATTGAAACTCAAATGCAATGTTGGTAAGACCAAAAAAAAAAGGCGAGTGACTCCTCTGCATTTAGGTGGTGTGCTTGGGTGGACGAAAAAATGGAAGTGTGTGTATTGGGTGAGATGATTGATGGCCAATAGAGGGAGAGGTTTGGGGGGATGCTCTGTTTTCATCTAGCTCACTCTTTCTCTTCATGATTCCTTCTCTATCTTTATTTCTCTCTTTATTAGTTCAAATTCTGGTTTACTTTTTTTTGTTCACTCTTTCTTCACGAGTTCTCTCTCTCTCTCTCTTTTTTCTGCAATTCTCTTCCTCTCAAGTCCTCTTTCTTTCTCAGTCTCACGCTCTACTTTATTTTTGGGCCAAAGAACATGGGTGGATCTCTACGGCCAAAAGGCATTGCGGGTGTAGTGAGTGAGTGTGTAATGGTTTTGTGAGGGTGTAGAATGATGGGTTTCTATGTGTGAGAGTGTGTGTGGACCGAGGGAAAAAGGAGCAACGGTGTGGAGGTAGGTAACTCGTGGAAAGCTCTGTTTTCTTCTAACATGGACAAGGGTGTGGATGTATGATGTATGTTTATTTGTGTGTGGTGTTTGCAAAGAGAGTTATACATCTTCGAGTATCTGCTTTGCTTTCTTCATTTTTAGTTACTGCTCCCTACTAGATTTGAGTATATGCGTTGCTTTCTTCTTTTGTCATCGCTGCTCCCTGTTGGTTTTGAGTAACATTTTCACTGCCGTTGGAAGTTGAAGAAGAAGAGGTTGGTTCTTCATTGTGGCTGAACAGAATGATGTCATTTGGAAGAATGAACAGAAAAATTCAAAATCTTCAATTTGCACAAAGAAATTTCTAAAAAATTCCATTGGTTGCACGACGAACTAAGGAGGAAGAACCTAGGGTTTCAGATAAGATGCGGCGGAGAAAATTGGTTGCGGTGGTGTCAATTTCCGTTTAGGCGGCAACAATTTCCGTCCAACGGCTTCAAGTTCTCACAGAGAAAATGTAGTAGACAATAAAGTCGAAGTCCCACCCTGATGGAAAATAAGAAGAAAAGAGAAAAAATGATTTTGTGGCACCACTCAACACACTAATTTGACACATGTAGCACTGACATGGACATGTATATTGATAGAAGCATCCTAATCAGCATCGTGCGTACCATGATAACAATTGATTAACAGTTGACTAACAAGGCCTATGGACCAATATTTATGATTTTGGAAATTATAGGAACTAATTTTTTTTTAAAGTATAGGGACTAAATTTGAATGAAACTATAAAGATTTTAGATATATTTTTACTTATATTATATTACATTATATTATATTTTTTACATAATATATTAAAAAAATCTCATACACTAATGCATTGATTTCATTTCTTTATCATCATTGGATATTAATTGAGATATATTGTTATAGTTTATATACTAACAAACAATAAAGCATTAAATTATGATTTGAATTATTAATAGGTGTTATAGGGGAAGAAATATGAAGTTATAAAAAAGTAAAAAAATATGTGTTTATTATGTTCATAAAATAATATGTTACAAAAGAATTTTTCAAAGTATAATAATGAAGGGTCTTAAATATTATCTAATAACTTTATGATATTTTTCTTTCCCAAAACCATTTAAAACGAACTAAATTACCCAACAAAAATTGAACTAAATCGTTCAAAAAATAAAATCAAATAGGTTTATATTTTTTCCAAAGCCTGTTTGATTTGATTTTGATTCAAAACCGAATTGAATCAAACTTTTGAATACCCTTAAATGGAGGCCTTGTGCCCTGTACAAGCATTCATATAATGGTAAAGCAAGAGACATAGCATAAGCTGATAAATAATGCAAAGATAACACATGCGGCATACTTTGAACAAATTCGAATTTTATATCTAAAGAATTATACAAGTACATCTATTATGTTCTCTGTATATCTTTTGTGTATTTATAAAGGAAAAAGAAAGAAGATGAAGATAACGAATAACGAACTACTAACTGAGAAAAATAAATAAAACAACGTCGTCTAACTTAAACATTGAACGACAGTGTTTATAACTTAAACAACTATGTTTCTCGTGACGTGATGCTACGTGTCGAGTGTTGAGAATGCTGAGTCATGAAAACGCTGCCACCATAACTGCTAGCTTATCTCATCATCTTCATGGGGACTCGTTGTCTTCACGGGGGATTGGTATACCATTTCATGCACCTCCTTTAAGTTGGAGGCTAGTGAGCATCCAAAAGCCCAAACTTGGACACAAGCAATTGAAACTATGACTTGGCAAGGGAACTGACACTGGGTTGAAACATAACGTGGTGCGATTAACCCCTGTTAATACTTCTCTCGCATGACGTGGCAGTCGATTTCGACGTGCTTGGTATGCTCATGAAATACGGGATTTGCCGTAATATGTAGAGCTGCCATGTTATCGCACCAGAGATCAATGGGTCGCCTGTACTCAACACGTAAGTCTTGTAGAACATAGACTAGCCATTGCACCTCACACACAACAGAGGACATGCTCTAGTACTCTGCTTTTGCTGAAGAGCGAGAAACTATGTTATGTTTCTTTGTGCGCTAGCTTAACAGGGTAGAACCCAAGGAAACTGTAATATCCCAAGAATTTATATGAATATTTAAAGCATATTTTGAAGTTTAGTGAAAAAATTTAATTACGTGAAAAATTTGCTTTTTGAATTAGTCAAGAAAATATGGAAATAGAAATTTTAATTTTTAATTTAGGAAATTTTTACAAATTCTCAAGGACTAAAGTGAAAAGAAAAGAAAGTATAGAGGACTTTTGAGAAATGACCAAATAGGAACCTGAGAGGAAGAATAAAGCTTATGAGAATGAATTATGAGTCCGGTACCGAAAAGATGATGGATTCGAGGTTAAAGTGGTATTTGAGACATCGAGAGGGATTAAAGTGAACAAATCTTATAAGCTAAGGTGGCTATGAGTGATTTTATCGAAAAAGAAATTGGTGGGGCCCACGCGTATACATTTCCTCTTATTCTTTTCTTTCTCTCATTTCTCCCGTATGCTTCCTCACTTTCTCTCTCTCTCGATTATGCTTGCAAAGGAATTTCTTCATCAATCATTCATGTAATTTTTGCACGAGGAAGGAAGCTATGAAAGTTAGGATAATTGGTAAGTTGATTTTCTTCTTGTTCTTCCTCTTATTACAAGACCAAATCCTTGGTTATCATTTTGCAAAATTTTTGTAGAATATTTTAATGGATGAATTTAAGTGTGGATGTTAATCTAAAACATTCCTAGGTGGTTTATGATGTTATTAGAACAAGAAATTTGGAGAAAACTAGAAGAAATTCGTAGAATTTGGATATTTGAAAAAAGTTAGTGTTCTTGATGAAAATTTGAGATTTGAGCTTGGATTGTTGGTAGAAATTGGGGGTTTTGGTGTTAAAACACTCCTTAGACATTAAGGATGAAAACCCATGGAAGAAATCAAAAGAAATGTTGTTTTAGATATGATTTTTGGATTTTTGGATAAGAACACGAAGAACATCGAAAATTTTCCCCAGAAATTACTGTTCACTGAGAAAATTTTTCTAGATTTTCTCGTTACTGTAGCGTTGACTCGGTCAACGTTATTGTAGCATTGACTCGGTCAACGTTACTGTAGCTGCGTTGACCGTTAACCGTTACTGTAGCATCAGTTTTTTTTTTAATATCGTTGAAAGCTCTTTGAGTCTAGTTTCCAATTGTATAAGTTTCATCTGGATATTCATTACCAGTTAGGAGTTATGATTTGAGAAGTGGATGAAGGTCGGGAGTAGTGGTAAGGATTTCTCTATTTCGTAACCCTGATGGTTTTTATCTGGTTACAATAGGAATGGTCAAGGTGTAAGGTGGAAGTGCCGAGAGCGTGAAATCCATGTGAGTGGGTTAATACTTGCTATGATTAAATATCTTTGTTATTGACTTTTTGCATCATAGTGAAAATATGTTGAATATCCAAGTTTGAAGAGAATGATGTGGGACGATGAGACATAAACAATTGTGGAACGTGCCAGGTGATGTATATAATTATATTTTCTTAGTTTCTCATGAATGGAGGTTATATGATGGATTGTGAATGACATGTGAACTGAGTTGAAATGTATCATACTCTGATTGTTGAGTTCATTCATATGCGGATAGTTGAAGTATGTTATTGGTGAATAATTGTTCTATATTATGGGTTATGTTGTATACATACTATGTTGCTGGAACCACATTGATTATATTGTGGCTTGAATTGTAAATGACTAAGTTGTGTATGTGGCTCAAGATTATGATTGAGGATGTTTTTATATGTGATTGTGATTGTGTTTGACTGGAAAGGAAAGACATGGTGGTGCACCCCATGTAGAAATTTATGTGAAGTTATAAGGGTGGAGATTATAAATGGAGCGATAAGGGTGGATGCGGCGGGGGCCGCGGGCAACGATCTAAAGGTATTCTGGACGACCCGGTTGGTACGAGAAATGTGTGTGAAATTGATTTCACCGATTGCTGTTGTGAATTTTGAATTATGTTGAAATGTATTTGATTTACTTGGATATTGTTGTGAAGTATTATGAATAATATTATATCATATGATGATCGATTTATGTATGATTGCTGCATGTTATCATTATGATGCATGATATTTTTTTTGTCATAGTGTTGTGTTATCTAATCACTGGGCACATGGTTTGCTCATACCCCTCTTATTGATATTTTTTTCAGAGTTGACAGCTGAAGGTAAATATCGGAACAAGGAATTATGGATCCTTAGTCCATGATTACCTTTTTATTTGTTCAGGATAAAGGTATAATAGTTAAGTCTTATTCTAAGTTGTATAAATCTAGAAATCTCTGTAATCGGGTAGGTTCATTCAGTGATGTAATGTGAATAATTGTAGTATGTATAGAGAACTCGGTTTGGTTGCATGAAAAAGAATTGTATGATTTTTAAGAGAAAGATAGGCTTACGGAGGTGAAATGAAATTCACTTTCCGTGCCGATCACGTGTTCAGATTTTGGGACGTGACAGAAACATAAAAAACTGTGAGCAAGTGCCTAGTCTTTGGGCAAGAAGCCCATCTTATATCACAAAAAAAAATGGGTTGCAATGAGTTATTTATAGAAAAATAAAGTCCCTTGGAAAGGCAACCTTTTAAATATTGAAGAATGTGTATTGTCGCATCCCAGTGCTCTTGAGATGAGGCTCCGACGAACTGACTAAGCTGCTACACAGCATATGTAATGTCAAGACTGGTAAAATTCAGGTATAGCATCCTTCTGATGAGCCTCCTATATTTATTCGGCTTAGTTAAAAGATATTACTGCTCGGGAAGAAATTTATGTCCTTTTGGTAATGGTGTGTCAACAGCCTTTGAACCCTACAGTCCAATGTCAGAAAATATGTCGAGAACATATTTACGTTGATTGATGAATGTTCCTTCGATGCCTCTTATAATTTCAAGCCTTAAGAAATAATGAATGTATCATAAATCCTTAATGGTAAAAGCCTTATGCAAATAATCCTTGACCCTCTTAATTTCACTTTCATAGGTGCCAGTAATCAGAAAATCGTCTACCTACACGAGTAGGGTAGTAAACGATGATGAAGTTTCTCTGAGAAATAAACATTGGTCGGATGAGGACTGATCAAAGCCAAAGTCCTGAAGCCTATTACATAGCTCAACGTTCCACTGTCTCCCAGCTTGTTTTAGATTGTATAAGGACCTTGATAACTTACAAACTTGCCCTTGGTTAGCCTTAGAGTATCCTGGAGGAAGGACTATGAACACATTTTTGTCAAGGAAACCATGGAGAAATGCGTTATTTATATCCACTTAATGAATTGCCCACTGCTTTTCTGTAGCAACTGCGAGAAGCACCCTAACAGTGACTAACTTTGCAACTGGTGAGAAAGACTCTGTGAAATCGATGCCTTCTATTTGATGGTAACCCTTGGCTATAAGTCTGGCCTTGTAATGATCACTATTCCATCAGTATGCCTCTTAACCTTGTATACCCTTACCAATGGGTACTTTTCCTGCAGGCAAATTGGTGACAATCCATGTCTTATTTTGTTCTAAAGCATATAAATCTTGATCCATTGCATGTACCCAATCTTTACTTTCTTTAGCCTATTCATAAGTTTGAGGTCCACAATCAGAATTTAAATTGGTAAGAAAGTTAACATATTCTGGTTTAAGATAAGTTGAGACAACATAAGAAAAAGTGCAAGATGTATAGGAAGAGGGGTTTAAAGAGCTAATGGAGGGCATGTTATATGTGACATGTGCATTTTTAATGTTGGTGGAATTAACAGTGAAATCACTTAGCCAATTAGGTTGCTTTCTCTGTCAAGGAAACTCACCCACATTGTCAACCCACATTGTCAAGGAAATACATTCATTTTTTCAACCTCCCCACATGCACCTACCTCTGTTTTTCAACATCCACCTACCTTACAGATCCAGAAGTCCACATTGTCTGCACCTTCCAAGCTTCAATCTTCAACCTCTGCCAGCTACGTCCATGTGCCATTGTTCCCCTAGAATTAGTATAAATAGGTTAAGGGTTCATTGTAATAGATCAGAATCAAGTAATTAAAGCTTTGCTTTTGAAACTTTGAAGTTTCATTTCTTCTTCTGCTCTGCCCCCCTTTTCCCTGAGCCATATTTGGTATCAGAGGAAGGTTCCAGAGAGAGGGAACGCCTAAAAAGCTCCTGAGATTCACTGTCGAAGTTTTCCGGCGACGTCGAAATCGGCCACCTTCGAAAGTCCCATCTCCGGTACTCTTTTAGGAAAACTGACGTCGGAATCGTGATCGGAAGGGTCCAAAACCTTGGACTGGAGAAGATCAACGCCGCCTGACTTACCACGCGCCTTCACGCGCCACTACCGGAAGTTCACGCGCCGGCCATCTGTTCCACGCGCCCCACGCGCCTGCCAGAGGTTGAAGACGACCACGTCATCAGCCACGTCATCACCACGTCATCCGCTGTAACCAATCATATATTACCACGTGTCACCTCGGCCACGTGTCCAAGCTGATTCGGTTGCCACGTCATTAGCCACGTCATCACCACGTCATCCACTCCAATCAATCAGAGTTTGCCACGTGTCGGAACTGCCACGTGTCACAACTGATTTAGTTGCCACGTCATCAGCCACGTCATCAGTCCACCAATCAAAGCTTGCCACGTGTCAAAACCGTCACCAATTATCAGTTGCCACGTCACCCTCAAATTCCAGATTTTCATATTGACCCCGGAAGTTTTGTGAAAACTCATTTTTACCCCCAAAACGTTCCGAAATTACAAATTGACCCCAGAACTTTCCAAAATTCAACTTTTGCCCCTGATTTTTCTGAAATTTCATTTTTTGCCCCAGATATTTCTGAAAATTCCACTTTTGCCCCAGATCTTTCTGAAATTGCATTTTTTACCCCAGAACTTTCTGAAATTCTGATTTTGCCCCAGAACTTTCCGAAATTTCATTTGTACCCCAGAACTTTCTGATATTACACTTTTACCCTCACAACTTTCTAAAATTTTATTTTTGCCCACAGTCATTTTCAAAATTACACTTTCCTCAAATTTGCCTCAAATCCCTACGTCATCGAAAATTTAGCTTAATCTTCTTCAAGAAAAAAAAAATCACCAATCAGTCCCAAAACTTTCAAAATTGTAATCCAATCCAATTTCTCCTCAAATTTGTCCAAAATCCCTACGTCATCCAAAATTTCACTTAATCTTTTTTTAAAAAAAAAAGAGAGAGAGAAAATGCCCCCCAGACGAAGATCCGTTCAAAAACTTGAATTAGAAGAGTTGAAGCAACAAATTCAACAGTTGCAAGAAACAGTATATGCCCAGCAAGCACGACTTGAGTCCCAGAAAGAGCGTCGATGCAAAAATTCAGATAGCAGCAGTTCATCAACAATTCACAACCGCTACACCGACAATGTTAGAATGAAAATTCCTGAATTCGATGGGAATAACCAACCTGAAGAATTCAAAGACTGGCTTAAAAAGGTTGAACAGATTTTTGAGTACAAGGAGGTCCCAGAAGATCAAAAGGTAAAAATTGTTGCCACTAAACTCAAGAAGTACGCTTCTTTTTGGTGGGAAAATCTTAAGAAAAAGCGCGAACACGAAGGGAAGCGCAAGATTCGAACTTGGAAGAAAATGCGACGCAAGTTAACCCGTAAATTCTTGCCTGAACAAACATGGTTTATGGGAGTGTCAATCGTTTCTATCCCTACTTCGTCACACATTCCAGACTTCCAAATGGATACAAGGCTAGTTGTCACTAACGCGGAGAGAGAATCCAATGAAATTCTTGAAAAGGAAGAGGAATATATACCGATAGGGTCAGTGCATGATAACGATAATGACATATTAACAGAGCCAGTATATGACAGCGATATCATGTCAGAAGAGCCAGTATATGAGGATGATATCATGCCAGAGGAATCTGTGTACGATAGAGAAGTCAAGTTGACAGAATCAGCGTATGACAGTGATGTCATGCTAGCAGAACAAGCATATAACAGTGATGTCTTGCCAACAGAGCCAATATATGCTAGTGATGTCACTCCAGCAGAGCCAATATATGATAGTGAAGTCCCACTGACAGACCATGATGAGACGCTGGTAATTCGTCAAAGCCTGCATATAGCGCCAGCAAAAGATGAAGTTTGCTGTGATGTTGTGCCTACGGATGATTGTCATCTTCTTTTGAGAAGACATTGGCAATTTCATCGTTGTGTCCAAAACGACGATCATACAAGCATATACTCTATTAAAAAAAATGGAGTAAAAGAGATGTTAGTGCCAATGCCACCTGGTGAATGCAATAAGAACAAACTAGAAAAATACGATTTCACTTTTTTCCCGGTCTTTCTTGTTGTAATTCCATAAGACAATCCACCAGGAGTGCCACCTAAGAGAAACAACGACATCCAGCAAGACTCGAGGGCGAGTCTCGTCCAACCCAGGGAGAATGTCAAGGAAACTCACCCACATTGTCAACCCACATTGTCAAGGAAATACATTCATTTTTTCAACCTCCCCACATGCACCTACCTCTGTTTTTCAACATCCACCTACCTTCCAGATCCAGAAGTCCACATTGTCTGCACCTTCCAAGCTTCAATCTTCAACCTCTGCCAGCTACGTCCATGTGCCATTGTTCCCCTAGAATTAGTATAAATAGGTTAAGGGTTCATTGTAATAGATCAGAATCAAGTAATTAAAGTTTTGCTTTTGAAACTTTGAAGTTTCATTTCTTCTTCTGCTCTGCCCCCCTTTTCCCTGAGCCATTCTCTGTCTCATGCTATGCCTCTGAACCATATCAGTACTCTCAGTGCCTTTTGTGTATTGATCTTGGCCAGGTGATATTGAATGTGTAGATATCGGTAATGGGCCGCTTAACATTGATGTTGAACTAGGGTAATCTGTGGCATCTGGTATATTATCTACAGGAATATCATCAATCATAGGTAGAGGTGTAGAAATGTAATCTAATTCAGAGTTTTCATTTTGAAAAGGAAAAATATCTTCATAAAAATAACGTCTCTTGAAATAAGAACTTGCTTAGTATCAATGCTGTACAACTTGTAAGCCTTTTGTCCTAGGGAAAAACCAAGGAAGATACACTTCTGTGCATGAGCTTCAAACTTCCCTTTATGGGGTTTTGTATTTGTTATGTTGCTTAGGCATCCGAAGACTTTTAAGGAAGCATAGCTAGGTTGCCTTTTGTAGAGCCGTTCATAAGTTTCCAGTCAAGCAAATAAGGTGGTAGTCTGTTAACAATATGTGTAGCCATTAAATGAGAAAAATCCCAGAAATGCTTTGGTAGAGCATCTTGCAGTATCAGGGACCTGGCTAGTTGAAGGAGGTGCATGTGTTTTCTCTCCACTGCCCCATTTTGTTGGGGTGTGTAGGTGTAGGTCTTCTAATGCAATATACCATTCTTGCTTAGGAGGGTCTGGAAGCTGATGTATATGAACTCTCCTCCATTATTCGTTCTAACAACTTTTATGTTGGTCTTGAATTGGATGTGCACTATGTTAATAAAGGAAGAAAAAATGGTAGTAGCTTGGGACTTGTGTTGCATGAGGTACGTCCATGTAGCACGGCTGAAATCATCAACCAATTTTATCATGTAGTTTGTCCCTATGATTGAGGGCTAAGAGAAGGGCTGCACACATCCATATGCACCAATTCGAACTTTGCAGTAATATTGCTCATTCTAACAGGAAATGGCATTCTTGTCTGTTTGGCTTTATGACAAATCTCGCATGCTTGTAAATTATTTTTGTTAGTAAAAGAAGGTATATCAAGAGAATTTAAATGTTGTAAATCATCATAAGAAGCATGGGCAAGTCTTTTACCTCAGATGTATAAGTTCTACATTCGGGAATCTGAAGTTTTACTGCTAGTAACATTAAGAGAACCATTCCTTTTCTTTTTCTTTTTTTATAGCTATTTGATTCCTTACAGGTTACAACATGGTTAGAATTGGAATTAACAGAACGATCACTACTTAAGATGTTATCAAAAGTACATTCATTACACCAAGCATCATTTCTTAAGCCATCAACAGGGTTACAAATATCAAGATTATCTAAAACATATAAGCTTCCTATCATTCTCCCTTTGGCTAAGACTTCTTTAGTCTTTAGGTCCTGCAAGAGGCAGTAAGTAGGGTAAAAATTAAAGTTAATTTGTGCATGATTAGAAAGCTTGTACACATATAAGGGATTAAATTTGAAAAAAAGGGTATAAAGAACCCCTTTAAGTGTAAGTTTCGATGTCAATTTGACATCACCTTTGAGTGACTTCTTTAACACTTCCATCAGGAAGTTTAACAGAAACAAGATAAAGAATAGAGGTAATTTTCTTAAACTACTTTAAATCAATACACATGTGTGTAGTTGCACTTGTGTCAATGACCCATGATTTGGGTCTTAAATCTTTAAGGTAATCAAGAGTAGTGTGCAAAGCAGTATTCAGATTTCTAAGGAAGGAACCAATACCTGCGTATTCTTGTCTAGAATAGCTATTTTGCACTGTGACCATCGTTTTGCACTTTCCCTTTAATCTTGTCAAGTTCTTGCTGTAGTTGATTCTTATTTTAAGGCAGAGTCATCCAAGTAGTCAAGGGGAGTCTTCCCTATTTCTCGCTTGACCAAATTTGCACTCTCTTTCTGTGCTTTGAGTTGTTGATACCACTTAGGGTATTCGTTTAGCTGGAAACATATTTCTCTAACATGTCCAGAAGTATTACAATAGTCACAAAACACGTGGTTTTATCACCTCCACGTCCTCTATCCCTTCCTGTGTCAGGACCCTGACCCCCTCTTCCTTTGTTTTGATTTCTTGAGTTTGGTTTGTTTCAACCATACGAACCTTGTTGGGCCCTAGCAAGAAAGGCGATGTTTTATTGGATTCCAAGATAGCTTTGATTTACTTATCTCTGCTTCTCTACCCGAAGCACCATTGAATATGCCTTATTGGCATTGGGCAATGGCTCCATTAACAGTATTTGGCTTCTAATGGTGTCATAGGTATCACTAAGACTGATTAAAAATTGCATGAGTCTATCTGAGTCATAGGTGTCAGTCATAGTTTTCGCTGCACCACAGGTGCATTTTGGAACGAGGGTAAGACACATTAGTTCATCCCAAGATTTCTTGAGTTTGGTGTAGCACTGGGGCACAGTCATACTTCCTTGTGCGACAGTAAATATTTCTCTCTGTATCTGATATAGTAAAGGACCATTAAACTCAACGAAACATTCTTTTAACTCGTCCCACAATTCTTTGGCTGTGTTAATGTAGAGGAACACCTCAACAATGTCCTTGCTGATGGAGTTCAAGATTCACGATCTAGCCATGTAGTCTACTTTGAGCCACTATTCGTACTTGGGATCTTATCCTCCGGTTTCTTGCACTTGTCGTCGATAAACCCTATTTTGGTCTTGGCTCCCAAAGCTATTTTAATATATCGACTCTAGGTTAGGTAATTTGTCCCAGTGAGTTGTGACGAGATAAGACTCATACTAGGGTGATCGGAGGTCTGTAGAGACAGAGGGTCTTCTTTGGTGCCATTGCTCAATTATGTAGGAATGTAGTCAAAGATGAAGCCATATTACGGATCGCAACCTTCGTGATTTGATACCATAAACAAATTTGAATTTTATATCTGAAGAATTATACTAGTACATATATCACGTTTTTTGTATATCTTCTGTGTATTTATAAAGAAAAAAGAAAGACGATGAAGATAACGAATAATGAACTACTAACTGACAGAAATAAATAAAACGACGTCATTTAACTTAAACATAAAATGACAACGTTTATAACTTAAACAACTACATTTCCTGTGATGTGATGATACATGTCACGTGTTGAGAATGTTGAGTTATGAAATCGCTGTCACCATAACCACCAACTTATCTCGTCATCTTCACGGGGACTCGTTGTCTTCACGGGGGACTAGTATACCATTTCGTACATACTTAAGGTTGTTCTAGCCCTTGTATCCTCCAAGGTTGTTGGCTCAAAAGATAGTTTCTGCCCAAACTGAGGTGACACGTAGTGACACTTAATTGGTTTAATTCTTTTATAAAGACTATTATGAATGATAATTCACAAATTTATATATTACAAAATGAGTTAGGTTACTTCACTTTCAATCTCATACCTACTTATTAAGGATCCCATGACTAGGATTTCGACGTTAGAATGAACGTGATAAAGTATCTCATTAAACAGACAACTAGTACCAACTTATATTCACAATTTAAAATATTTATATTGATCGTATGCTTTTCAATATATATATATATATATATATTTCACAGTGAACAAATTAAGATATTTTGGGAAATATTATATAATATATCATTAAATCATATATAGTAGTGTCCTGTTTAGCAACAAAACTAAACGGGCCACTTGCAAGCCTTTTCTTTATTTTAGAATTTAATATTTTTTTTTCTGTTTTTATAATGTTAATTAAATAAATTTTTAAAGAATAAAAATATTAATTTAGACCAATAGTATGACAGTATAAGTTACAAAAAATACTTTAGGAAATTAAACTTTTGTTACAGATAAGCATTCATATTTTGCACTAGTTTCTGCATACCATCTCTTTTGAAAGTAATTATGTTTTTTTAATTTCTGAATTTAGTATTTACTGCATAGAAATGATTTATATAATTGTTTTTTTGGAGACCATATATATTTATTTTACCATCATGTTTAGAGGATTTTTTTTTTCTCTTTTTTATTTTTGTTGGCTGATTTGTTTGATTATTTTTAAAGGGATCAATTTTTAATATAAATCCACTTATTTGACAAGCAAAATTGATCAATGATCAGTAGTCTAGTACTCTTTTAAATAACGATTTGGCTTTTATGTTTTACTGTAAGAGCTTGCCATATCTTTTTTGGTCCGCTAAACTAGGCCGAGTTTCCGATGTGGGCTTCTATTTTGGGCCTCACAAACAACATTGGACTTGGACACATGTAACAACCATATATTAAGCAATAAGCATCTTTTCGTCTCTATGTTACTGTTTTTTTTCCTTTCTTTTTTTTTTTCCTTTTATGAATATTATTCTGAGAGATCCTATCTCTGTAGTTTAAAAAATAAAATAAAGAAACCCACTTGAGCATAACCAAATTATATACGTCTGCCTCAATATTATCCTTTTCTTTTTCTTTGCTTAATGTTTAAAACCCAAAAGATGCACCTTGTTTACCTACTCTAAAATTAGTTGGGTAACATGGTCTTCACATTTTATATACCAGTTTTCCTATGACTTTACAGCTAATACTGACATTTTGTAATTAGTAAAACAGAAAATGGGTGATGGGGACACTTTCACGCATGTGCTGCACAATGGTTGAAAGTTGAAACATTACACAGCAACTTTCACACACTTTAGGAGGCCGAAAGATTAAACGCCTTTTATGCAGCAGCAAGAGAGACAATAAATATATACTTGTCTACTTTGATTGAGATTGGTGTCACATTCATTCATTCACACATTAAAAAACACTTTCAAGTTCATCACTTTAAGGCATTATCATTGGGCTAATTTTGCGGGTCTGGAGTGGAACCCAATTCAATTTTAGGCGAAATTAATAACCGAATGAGGTCCTTTAGAATTAGCGAAGCATGCAAAATGATCAAAGTGAGGTGCAGTGAGACTGGGTGGGAGGGTATTTAGGACATGAGGATATATTCCGATGGAAAAGAGGATGTGAATTGTTAAAGCATGCATGTAAATTAATGTATGTGTACTGCATAGCTAGAGCTTACATGCATGGATACTTGCAAATACATTGCAACTTGTTTGGAAAGGGAAAGGCGTAGGTGGTGTGGATGGAGGAAGTAGATGGAGGATGATGTTGAGACGACGTCGTCGGTGGGGCATACATGCACGTACCCTGACCCCCAGGGTGCGTTCTAGCGCACATCTCAGCGCAATCAGGGTCTTTCTTGCAAATACCCATTTCTTTACTGCAAATCCGAGCTCCCTCTGTGTGCACTGCCATTCTCATCACACCTGCATCACCATCCATATATCCATCCAATTAGTCTCAAATTTAATTATTATATTTAGAGTAAATTACTAGCTTAGTCTCAAAAAGTATTTTTTTGGGAATCCGGACCGGTCTAACTTAATCGGGTCACTTTATTGAATCGAGTTGCAATTGGCCCAGTCAATACTAGATTGACCTGACTGGGTTTTGACTGAATAGCACGACCCAATTTGGATTTTTTTTTAATTTTAACAAAAAATATATATAAGGAAAAAAAAAATCTAGCCAATACTGAACCTATAATACCTCAAAAAAAAATAACATTTTAATCATAAAAAACCTATATTTATCATATATGTGTGCCAAAAAATATATATAAAAATAATAATAGTATTCCGAAACATAAAATGTTATTATTTTTTGTATATTATATCATTATATTATCTAAACTGATTTTAATTCATAAAAATTCATTGTTAGTAAGAAATTTTAGAATATCATATAAAATTAAAACTAATTAAATAACCATAAGATATTCAAAAATAAATTACTTTAAATTTTATTTTTAAAATTAATTAATATAATTATAAAATATTTTATTTATTTATTTATTAAATATGATATTTGTGTGTTAAAATTACTTTAAGATACATTTTTTATGATATTTTGATCGTCAAATTTGTATATCTATTATTTGTTTTATTTATTTTGATATTTATTTCTAAGCGCATATATATATATATATATATATATATATATATATATAGTTCAGTAATTGATTTGATAACCCGACGGTTAGATTAATGACCCAAAAATTAACTTTAGTCAATGACCGAGTCGATTTCTAAAATGATACCTAAAAATTTACACTTATTTTAATTAATTTAATCTTTAAAAGATCAAATGTCTAAATTTACTACATGAAATATTATATTTAATTTAATTTAGTCTTTTTATTGTTAAATTATCAAATCTATCATTCTCAAATTTCAAATTTTTTCTTATCAAAGTACTTTTACAAATAAAAGTGTGAAATTAAATTGACAAGACCACAATTTTTCGTGGACTGTACATTGAAACACAAGGACCTTACCAAGTGTAGTGAGAATGATGAGAACACGAAATGAGAGTGACTGCTTCCTCATCTTCGTAGCTTTTGTAATCTCGGCAGTTCCTTGCACCTTTTGTCCTTCAAACTGATCTGCTTTTTGGAGAATAAGCTACGTTTATAATAAGGATCAACCGATCAATAAGTTCATGTGTGATATATAGTAGTTATTATTTGTGCTCTTTAATGTCAATGGATTTGCTTCACCATCTTATAGTCTATTAAAGCAGTTCCACCAAGTCACATTTAATTCAGCAGTGATGGAATTATGGCTGCATTAATTGTAGTTGAAGTGGGCTAATAAATGTAGCCTGTTTTTCTCACTGATGATTTCAAGGCAACTATTTTTTTTTAGGATCAAGTTTCACTTATTTGATTGTATTATTAGCATTAATTTATTTTATGTGTGTATATATATATATATATATATATATATATATGTGTGTGTATTTATTTTAATAAATATATTAATTGTTAACAATTATTTGAGTGAATTTATATATTAATTATTGTATATGTATATATATATTAAGATATATATGTAGCTATATATAATTATGTTTAAATTATAATCTTTATAAAGTATGTGTTAGTAGGAGCTATTTGATATATTTGAAAATTAATTTGGGTGGTTATAAAAATATTGTGTGTGTAGATACTTGACTGTAATTAATATTGGTGATGAGATATTATTAAAAATGAGATCAACTAATAGGTCGACCTATATGTATGATGAGTGAGTAATAGTTTTCTAAGTTATATGAATGAATTTGATTTTTTGTGAAGACAAGTGTATATTATTTTTTTCATATGTTTGGATTAAGGCATAACAATCTAATGGGCGGATCAAGATCAATACCATTGGCAGTTATTTGGAAAACCATAGGAGAGCAACAATCAGAAGGTTTCTGTAGTCATGTGAGATGACTCATGAGAGTGGAGTACTAGTTTTTCTAGCTTTAGTATTGCTTCCAACACCCACATGGAGCTTGTAACCATAAGACATAGATTGAAGGTTACTAGGGAGCTTGGAGTATGCTATGCCTCATTGGAATCTGACTTCTTGGAAGTTGTCCATAGATCTCGTTGTAAGTGGGGATAGCTTCACTCATTTACTAGGTGTAATTATAAAAAAATTCAAAGTACCCTTAAAAGAGAACTTCGGTTTTCAGATTTCTCCCTTTATAAGGATACGAAACAATGTGTTAATACTTTAGTTAAGATAAATTTGTTTGGTGATACCTACTTTTATATTTGGGTTGATCCACCTCACGGCATTAGACTTCCTCTTCTTACTAGTTTTTCTTAATTTTTGTTAGAGACTAATCCTTTTCCTTTGTTCCTCTTGTTTACCTAAAATAAATGGAATGAAAAAGTTATTGAATAAGTCAGAATCAACCATAAATCAAATTATGTCTCTTTGTTGCAAGAACATTCTTGCTGAGTAATAAATCCCATATTTTATGTCAAAATGACTTGGAATAGAACAAAAAAAGATGTAATAATTAGCAGCTTCTTGAAATGTCAAATAATCTTTAGCGCCAATCAATTGCCTGGTATCAATAGCTTCGTTGCTTTGTGGCTCTATTGCTTTTTTTTTTTTTTATCACTTCATACTTACTAACTACGCATATGCCATGAACTACACGTTTATTGTAGCAAACCCAACTTGACTTATCACGATTATCTTTTGTAATGCTTATATTTGCCTGTTGTGGCCTGTAAGTTTAAATGGGTTGGCATGTGGGCCAATTTTTCATTTTAACAATTAATTATTAAAACTTCTTTTGTTGAAAAAATTTAACAATTTTTGTTAAAAAATAATTTATACTTGTAAAATATTGTATTTTTAGTGCTTTTTTAAATTACCAAAAACCTTAATTTTTCATAATAATCTTTTTGAATTATCAATTATCTTAACTATCCATAATATATTTTTAAGTGAACTATATTATATTTAATTTTGACATTTTAAAATTAATTTCAAAAAATTACAAAATTTGTCATACTTAAGTCTTCTTAAACGGGTTAAATTTTTTATACCTATGTCTACCTAATTAAAGGCTATAATACGGGCTAACCTACAAATGCTTTTTTGGACACAAGTGCGAATCAAATGGCAATGAATAGATTGCCTTCCTCTTACACTATTTTGGAAAATGGAAACCCAACTTAATAGGTAGAGGATCAAAGGCAACGATCTTTATTCCCATGTTGGTTTGGTTAAAAAGTTTATTTACTTTCATCAAAAACATCTGATCAGTTTTTATTTTTATTAAAATAGAAAATAACCAAATCAGTTCCGGACGAGGGACGATGGCCCAATAGTCTGTTCAAACGAAAGCCCAACCTGAGCCTTTTTGGATTGATTCACTCTTTTTGCCTAACACGCAGTTTCTTCCCTTTCCCTCCTCCTCCCCTTCCTCCGACGTCATTGACTCAATTACGAACTTCTCTTTTGTTCCTATCGATTTGATTTGATCAATTATTTGTGCTATCTTTGTCCTTATCCCTGTCATCCACGTCATCACTTCCTTCGCTCCATACTCCAGAATCTGTACTTCCACCTCTACTGATTTGATTTCTGGGTGCTCTTCCGAGGACCTAATCGACATATAAATTATAGTTCATTAAATTACTCTCTCGGTGCTAATTTCTCCTGGTGTTTCGGCTGGGTTCTTTCTTATCGTCAGCAGCAACGTGCTTTTTCTCCTTGTTTCCTTAATTGGATAATGACTTTCTTAAAATTCTGAAATTTCAATTATTTGTTCTTGCTGGAGCTAGGTGGACTTCCATTTTATATAAGTTCAGCAGATAACTGCTAATATCTTCAAGTGCTCTTGACCAATGCTTGCAAACGTGCGTTTGCTTAAGTTTTTGCGAAGGGGGCTGTTCTTTAATCGCCTACAACTTTTGACGGTCCCAAGCTCGGAGGATCCTCATCTCATGACTGGGCTCTCAAGCGCTGGAGCTGATAAAATCCGGAATCATTCCTCTTTTGCTAGCCTGAACGGAGCTGATGGATTCAAATCTGTCAGCGTGTGGAAAAGCGGCAAGTAAGTCATTGCTTTTGTGCTGGTCAAATCTGAACGAACAATTTCGAGGTTTTATGGTCTTTTGCTTTTGTTATAGTTTCAGTTGCTTATCCTGTGAGGCATGATAGTTATCTGAGTTAGTCAGTAAATAGTTCATTGTGTTCATTGCTTGGTTCTGTTCCTCTTCTTTTTCGACACTCAGGTCATGCTAAAGCTGTAAAGTTTATTTTAGATGCATATCTATAGAAGCATTTTGATATGGTCATGATACCTGCTACAGGGTAACTCGTCATTTTACGTCTGATTGCAATGATAGAGCTACTATGAAGGAGTTCTCAAGTAAGGTATATTCGCTTATATATTTAGTGTCATATCTTGTAAAATCAATACCAATGTAGAATAATTTTCTTATTAAAATTCTGCCTAATGGAATATTTCCTTGCTGCATTAACATTTTTAATTCTGACTGTCTCTCATTTTGAAAAATTTGTGACTCTAATACTACGTAGTACATACAATGCTTCAGCTTCTTAAAAGTATTCCAGACTATGTGAAGATAGTTGAGGTTGGCCCAAGGGATGGATTGCAAAATGAGAAGAATATTGTTCCTACTTCTGTCAAAGTTGAGTTGATAAAATTGCTAGTTTCTTCTGGTTTGCCTGTTGTAGAGGCAACAAGTTTTGTCTCACCAAAATGGGTACCACAGGTAAGGGCAGATATAATATTATCGGAGACAATCTACTGTTATGCTTTTCTCCCCCTGGTATTATAATATACCTACTCTTGCAATCCTAATAGTTATTTTATGTCTTTTGTTATGTTTCACTTAGTTCTTATGTTCTTCATCAAGTCATAGAAGATTGTTCTTTTTTGGTTTTTGCATTACTTCGCTAGGAATCTTCTGCATTTTAATCAATCTCAGACTTGATGTATATAACTTGAAGCTATTAGACATTTGGACTGATTTCAATGGGAAGCCTATATATCAGTAGCTTTATCATCTTATCTGAAGGCATGGTTAAATTAATATGTGTCAATTAGGTCTGTGGCATGGGTCAGTGTGTGTCTTCTGTCAGACAAAGGAGGGATGCGTCATAGATGGTCCTTCTCAAAACGAAATGATGATAGAAAGTAGGGAAGTAAATTGTCTCTCTTTTGGCAATTATAGTCACAATATGGAGATGCGCTATTGAATAGCAGCCAGAAACAGGATAGTTATCAATGAGTGAATTTGTTATCGCTATTGGTATTAGAACTTGTGGAGTGAGCGTTTCTGACTGAATATGCATCTCCTCAAACATCAGGACTTCTCTATTTCAGTCCCTAATTATGGTATGTGCCTTAAGTTAGCTGATCCTGGACTAGGAAAATATACATTTTTACACTGCAAGACCTGGTGTTGGATTTTGCAACTTGACACAGTCTTGAAACAAAAGCTTTATACGAGGGCTGTGTTCGGCAAACAAGCTTATAGCTTATAACTTATTTGACTAGCTTATAAGCTCGTTAAAAGTGTTCGGTAAACAAGCTTATTTTAGTAGCTTGTAGCTTATTCTGATAAGCTACTTTGAGTAGCTTATAACTTATAGCTTATAGCTTAAAGTTTTTTGTTCCTATTTTGCCCTTATTATTTTTTTAAACTACCCATTATGCCCATTATTTTATTATATCCTATTTACTCATCTTTTATTATATTTATATTTATATATAATATATTATACATATATAATATTATATATATATGATAAAAATATATAAAAATATTTTAAATATGTATAATATATATAAAAATAATAAAATATATAAATATATTTTATTATATATAATAAAATATAATAATATATTTTATTATATATAATAAAATATAATAATATATATAAATATATTATATATGTAAAAATATATTGTTCATATATAAATATATATTTTTAATGAATTTTATATTTATAATAATTTAAATTAATTTAATTAAAAACAAAAATGATATATTTATTTATATTATTTTAGAATTAAAAAATACATGCCCTTTTATGTCATTTTACACTTTTCAGCTACTTCAACAGCTATTTTTACCGAACACTTCTTATTCAAATAAGCTAACTTATAAGCTATAAGCTATCAGCTATAAGCTATAAGTTAAAAATTAGCTTATAAGCTATCCGCTAGCTTATAAACTAATTTTGCCGAACACACCCGAGGTTTGCTGTTGATCTAAACTAATAGATATACTTGTTTATTTGCATGTTAGAGTAAGAACTGATTTTTTCCACAAAAATCAAAGAGAAGGGATTATTAAGAATTTATTTTCTGTTAATTGCATGACTGCAGAATTGAAAATAAAGTGGCTAATTAATCTGTATCATTGTGTGACCGGGGCTTAGAGTCCTCAAAACTTTTGCATTCATAGATTAAAGGGAGAGAATATCTTACAGAATCACATAATTGAAGTTGGCTTTATTTAGACCTTCTTTTTTAGTTTTATATATATATATATATATATATATTTGTTTTTATCTTGCCATTTTTTTGGCATACATTTAAAATTGTGCTTCAATTTTACATATCTTTCACATATTGTGTTTCCTTGAAAGGTGGAATGGAAGATAAGATTATCCCTTCTTCATGTGTTTCAAACTAATCCCAAATCTTTGTGGCCGAATTTCAGCTGGCAGATGCAAAGGATGTGATGGCAGCAATTCAGAATGTTGAGGGTGCTCGTTTTCCAGTCTTAACTCCAAACCTTAAAGTAAGTATTTGTATTGGGAAGACATATAAAATGTGATTAAGTCAATTTTTTTGGATGGGATTAATTTTGTGGTCCTTTCTTTTAGGGTTTTGAGGCAGCTGTTGCTGCTGGAGCTAAGGAAGTGGCTGTTTTTCCTGCAGCTTCAGAATCATTTTCTAAAGCAAATCTCAACTGTAGCATTGAGGATAATCTTGCTCGTTGCTGTGATATTGCTTCGGCTGCTAGAAACCTCTCAATCCCAGTTCGTGGGTATAATATTTGACAGTACTTTTTATTATAGAAGACAAAAGATAAATTAATATATAATAAAAATTTCCTGATGCTTCTTATTAATCTAAATGAAAGGGACGACTTGGATGTATGGACAGTTGTTTTGTTGGATAAATACTATTTGATAAAGTGACTAGCAGCTTATCTGATAACCTTGAGATGTTGTTTTTGAGAGTTGAAACAATGTTTTCACTTTTCCTTGGGCGCATATAGTTGTCTAAAGGATAAGTAATTTAGATCTATTGGTGGAAAGAATAACTCCTGAGCTGAAATACTTGTTACCTCATTGGCAATTTCTGTTAGCAGTTAGGAATTATGTTTATGTTTTTTATGGCTGCATTCAATTATATGGTCTTCAGGGGATGGAACTTACTTTGATATTATTTGATATTCCCCTATGTGAAATGGCTTGTGATTTGACTTCTAAGATGACATTATTTAATGGTATCCTCATCATCAGACTGTGTCTACCATTTTTTCTGGCTCTATAGACTGTTTGTATTGTTGGGCATGGGAATGGCTTTAAAGATAATTTAAATTATAGAAGTAGGTTGCAAATAGTGGTATGTGTATTCCTGACTTTTGTCCTTGTTACTTTTTATAAATTTTTCTTTGAGATTTTGAACAATCTTAAAACAACAATCTGTTTCTCTTACATACTTTAATTTCAGATTCTTCGTTAGCAAATTTTATATAATTAGTCATGTGATAGAATTCTCTTTACTTCAGATATATATCGTGTGTTGTGGGATGTCCACTGGAAGGATTTATTGCTCCAGCTAAAGTAGCATATGTGGCAAAAGCCCTTCATGAGATGGGTTGCTCAGAGATTTCACTAGGCGATACTATTGGTGTTGGTACACCTGGTAATGTTTAAAACTGCCTGTTGTTATGCAAGCTGCTTCTATATCATGTTAAGTCTTGGCTTTGATTACAGTGTTTCTTGAATCCATCGTCCATCTTAGAAGGATTTTTATATGGGCTATGAATTTTATCTATGTTGGTCTGACTTCCTTATTTAATCTTGTTTTCCTTGGTTGAGGAAAATCTGAATGCTATTACACTGTGAAGTTGTCTCAACTGTGCCAGTGATGAATTATGTTGAATGTCATTTCAGATGACTTCCTGTTCTGTTGTATTAATTTGTTGTTTAGATGCCATATTATCTGAAGAATATGATGAGATGTCTTCGGTTTGGGATTTGTGAAATGAGGAACTGGCCATGTTTCTGTCTAGTTTTTTGATTTATCGAGTTTTCTGGTTGAATTATTCTTTCTCATCTTTCCAGGCAGTGTCATTCCAATGCTTGAAGCTGTTCTTGATGTTGTTCCTGTTGACAAGCTTGCTGTTCATTTTCATGATACTTATGGTCAGGCGCTTTCAAATACTCTTGTTTCACTTCAGGTAAATGATTTTTCAAAAAGAAATTTGGATGCTGTTTTTTAATCAGTATGCCCGATTGCAAAGTAAATTTTATTTTGGGAAAAATTACATATAACACCTTTGAATTTTAGCCTAATTACAACTTTTGTGCTTAAACTTTAAAATGTAACATTTTATCTCCCAGACTAACAAAAAGTGAAGAATATTTTAGTTAAAATTAATATCTAAAAATCACATGACAAACTTGTTTCCTTCCTTTTCCCTAATTTTCCTTTTTGCATGTTCTCCTGCAGTCCTGCATGCATTTGTCCAAAAATCACGTGATTTTGGACATTAATTTTTACTTATATGTAGTGTTTCACTTTTTGTATTAGTTTTGCGTGATAAAGTATTATATTGTGATAGTCTCGGGGAATGAGGTATTATGTTTCAAAGTATAGGTACCAAAGTTGTAATTAAAACACATATTTTTTTTTTGGGGGGGGGGGGGGTTATAATTAGTTTTCCCTTTAGGTTTTTATGTCAGCCATAATTTTTTCAAACACTAAAACCTGTGGATGGTTCTTTGTCTCTTATCTTGTCAAAATGGATAACCTTTCTTGTGGTGCTGTGCCTCGTTTTACTAGACGTCGCTTTCAGCTTCGTATTTGAAGAAACTGGAGTAACTTCTCCATTTCTTCCGTCAATTAGGATCATATTATCCTTGCAATCTTACTAAACGGAGAATATCTCTTGTACATAATAAAGGACCTATCATAATTTTTATTGTTTCATCAAAAAGTGAAACTATAAAAAATAAAAATTTTGACTCATTTATATGTTTAAAATCTGGTAAATTGTTTTACAGATGGGGATCAGCACGGTGGATTCATCCGTGTCTGGTCTGGGGGGCTGTCCATATGCGAAGGGTGCATCTGGGAATGTTGCCACAGAGGATGTGGTGTACTTGCTGAATGGACTTGAAGTCAAAACCAATGTGAACCTCGGAAAGCTTATGGTGGCTGGGGATTATATCTGCAAGCACTTAGGACGTGCATCCGGTTCCAAAGCTGCAACTGCCTTAAGTAAACTTACAGCTAATGCCTCCAAACTGTGAGTTTCTATAGCTAATCTTATAGCCAGATTGTTTGCCCTCTCCATAACTTGTATCCTTATGTTATAATGTAATGACTGTACAAAATATGTGAACTAGGCTCATTTTCTATTTACTTAGTGGGGGTGAATTCTTAGCTAGCCCTTAATGAAATGGGGAAGGTCACTCCAACACGAGTATGAACTCTTTGGTCACTGGTGTATCATATTTAATTCTTAGAAAGAAAAAACTCGAGTGTAGTTCTTGATATTTTTATTATCAAGTTCTTCAATCAAACATAACAAGAATTATATAATTTTTACAACTTAGAATTATATGATTGGACGTCTAAAATTTTTTTCATATATGTCCTATTTTTAATAGAGAATTTGATAATAAAAATATAAAGATCTGCATATGAGTTTTGTACTTCCTATAAACAGCACAATGCAATATAGAAAAGCATCAATACTTAAGACTCTTGATACAGTGTACACGAGAACTAATCCTCTCCTGTACGTAGGACCGATGGATTCACTGGATCCAACTTGTGTGTAGGAGAGGATTTGTGCGGAGTGTACATTGAGTGGGCACAACAATATCCTGTATAGAGAGTTGAATCTTTATAGAGGTTGAGGCTTCTACTATTAGATTACCTTAAAAATTGTGTAAAATAATTTTTAATTATTATACATATAAATTCCGACTGAATATATGCATTGTAAGTTTAACAAGCGACAAGTTAGGAACAAGATGGAGGTTAAACTTGGTGATCAGGTCGTATCACAAGTGTTAAAGTTTAGGTATTTGAGATCAATTATACAAGATGACGGCGAAATTATTAGAGATGTGGAACATAGGATACAAGCTGGGTGGTTGAAGTGGAGAATGACATCAGGAGTTGTTTGTGATCGGAAAGTACCTGATAAACTCAAAGGAAAGTTTTATCATACTGCCATAAGACCAGCGATTTTATATGGGAGTAAATGTTAGGCAATGAAAGGACAACAAGAACATAAAATTGGAGTGGCGGAGATGAGGATGTTACGTTGGATGTGTGGTCATACAAGAAGAGATAGGATCTGTAATGATCATATACGAGGTAGAGTTGGGGTGGCACCTATTGAGGAAAAAATGGTTGAAAACCGTTTAAGATGGTTTGGGCATGTGCAAAGAAGACCGTTGGAAGCGTCAGTTATGAGAGTTGAGCAGATGGTTTGGAGTCCTGTGAAAAGAGGTCGAGGAAAACCAAAAAGGATACTTAGAGAAATTATTGAACTGGACCTTTTGGTAAATGAAATATCTAAAGAGTTGGTCATTGATAAAGCTCATTGGCGTCGTGCGATCTATATAGCCGACCCCACTTAGTGGGATAAGGCTATGTTGTTGTTGTATACATATAAATCTCAAGATAATATTAGTCTAATAATAAAAAAGTTTAATCTCTTTAAATATTTGAACTTTCTATCGGTTTTTTCCTTTTAATGAGTTATGGTTTATTTCACGAAAAGAAAGAAAAAGAAAAAGAAATAATGTGTGGGGTGGTTCCCTAATGTGGGGCTAAACGCTAGCCTGTCCCTTAAACAGAAAGAGAGAACCAGGCTCTGCCAAATAATTAATATGTAATGGTTTAAATATACTTGGAGTCTAGTTTCATTGAAAAATGATTTTAATTTTTATAGTTTAAAAATAATGAATTTAGTTCATGTAGTTTTTAAAATCATAAAATAGGTTCTTGGAGTTAATTTTTAGTTAGTCAATATGTGACTGAGATGTTGATGTTAATATTAAAATTTATGTCATGTTGACTGTGTACTACTTATGTTGATGTGGATTCCTTAAAAATAAAATTTCAGTTTATTCACTTAAATCTTTGGTCAAAATTTTTTTTGTCTAATTTTTTATATAAATTCGTCTTCTACTTTGTTTAGGTCCTTAGTTTAAGAATATATATTTTCTTTGTCAAAATCATCCCTTACAAACTTTTTAATTTGTTCACTTTAGTCTTTGTTTTTCACTTTTATGTTTTTTTCTAAAGGTTTGGTCCTTTAAATCAGTTTATAATTTCATTTTTAGTCATGATATGATTTAATTTATCTTTTTATCCAAAAATAATACAAGAAACAAATTAAAATTCAAGTTTTAAAGGTTACTTTTTATTCACTTAGGTCCTTGATCAAAATTTTTCTTTTATTCAATTTTTAATATAAACTCGTCTTTTACTTCATTTAGATATCTAGTTTAAGAATATATTTTTTTTTTGTGAAAATATTCCCTATAAACTTTTAAGTTTGTTCACTTTACTCTGTTCTTCACTTTCATACTTTTTTCTCACAATTCAGTCCTAATTTCATTTTTAGGTAAAAGAAAAAACTTCAAAGGAACTAGTGGTTACATACATATATATATATATATATATATATATATATATATATATATATATATTCATAAGGCCTTAAAGGATTTCAAGGGGCTCGAATAATAGTCCCCTCAAGCCTCTTATTAAAAGATTTATATATAGTAAAAAAGAAATAAAATTAATAAATTAATAAATAGTTTCGACCAAAATTAGATTCAATTTTCTCTATTTCTGGTGACTCTTTAGTGCAATTCAATTTTCTCTATTTCTAGTGACTCATTAGTGCAATGTGAGTTTGCCACCGAACTATTAGTCATATATCCTACGAAATTTTAGTCGATGATTAATATGAAATTTAGACGATTATAACTAAAAATAAAATAATATATTCCTTTGAAGTAATAGATAAGGAAATAATATATGGACGATCATAACTATAATATATATATATATATATTGCCTCTAGCTCCTTTGAAGTTTTTTTTTAAACTAAAAATGAAATTGTGGATTGATTTTGAGGACCAAATCGTAAAAAAAAAATATAAAAGTGAAGCACATGGATTAAAGTGAACAAACTTAAAAATTTATAGGGAATATTTTGACAAAGAAAAAATATATTCTTAAACTAGGGACTTAGATGAAGTGGAAGACGAGTTTATATAAAAAACTGGACAAAATTCAAATTTTGACTAATGACTTAAGTGAATAAAATGTAAGTTTTGAAATTTAAATTTTAATTAATTTTTTGTATTTTTTTTGGTAGAAATGATAGATTAAATCATATTATTACTAAAAATAAAATTATAGATTGATTTGGAGGACCAAACCATGAGAAAAAAACATAGAAGTGAATAACATGGATTAAAGTGAACAAATTAAGAGTTTGTAGAAGATATTTTAACAAAAAAAATATATTCTTAAACTAGAGACCTAGATAAAGTAGAAGACAAGTTTATATAAAAAATGAGATAAAAGGAAAATTTTGACCAATGATCTAAGTGAATAAAAGAGAAGTTTTGAAACTTGAATTTTAATCCATTTTTTGTATTGTTTTTGGGTAGAAATGATAAATTAAATTATATCGTGATCAAAAATAAAATTATAAACTGATTTAAAAAACCAAACCCTTAGAAAAAGGCATGAAAGTGAAGAATAAGGACTAAAGTGAACAAACTGAAAAGTTTGTAAGCGATGATTTTGATAAAAAAATATATTTTTAAACTAGGGATTTAGACAAAGTAGAAGAGGAGTTTATATAAAAAATTAGACAAAAGAAAAATTTTGACTAATGACCTAAGTGAATAAACTGAAACTTTTTTTTAAAGAGTACACGTAGTTAATCTACGTCAGCATAAATGGTACACAGTTAATGTTAACATAAATTTTAATATTGACATCAACATTCTAGTCAGCGTTAACTAACGGTTGATTAACTAAAAGTTAATCTCAGAGATTTATTTTATGATTTTAAAAATTATAGTAACTAAATTTATTATTCTCAAATTATAAAGATTAATATCATTTTTAACGAAATTATAGAGAGTGCAAGTATATTTAATCCATATATATTAGAGGTATTTAGTAGGTAGTTGCATATCCGAGGTCCTCCGTTACTCTGTCTGGAAAATCTCAGAACCTCCTTTTAAACAAGCATTCTAACCAATACAATAATAGCCTTTATGGAGTTTCGTATGTTATGTTATATTCATCCTCCCTCGATTTGCTCCCGAAGAGAGGATCTCTGGTATGTCTGAGAGCAGAAAAGGTAGTAGTAGTATTATTTGCAAGGCTTGTCAAAAAAGAGAAAAGAAAGGGTTATTGAAGAGAATCCAATAAATAAATAAATAGAAAGAAAGAGTCGTTGAATGTTCTGAGGAAGGTAGCTGATGCATATTCTACATTAACTTCCAACATTAATTGGGGCATTCATGGCTGCTTTGAATGCACTGAGCAGTTTGTCTCCTGTTTTGTTTCTGTCTTATTCTTTTCCCTCTTTCTACAATCAGAAAATAAGTTTTCTGGTGAAACGTCATGACACACAGACAGATGTAAAATAATTTTACAGTAAAGTTAAGTAATAGATTTCAGTTAACTTTTCTATTAAAATATAAAGTACAAAGATTTTATGACTGTCAACAATTATGAGATTTGGTTGTTCGGTGGTCTTGATATTGTTGAAGACCAGGAATCCAAGGATTTGTATTGTTTGGTGTTATATATTAAGTTGGTCATCATATTTATCCTTATGTATTGTATGCCGTTCCCTTCAATGGAAGTTTATTCCACAAATTATTAATTTGAAGCATTTTTCAAAGGAAAAAAAAAAGAAAAGAGAAAAAGTTATAGCTGAACAACTTCGGCTGCATATTATCCGTCTTAGAAAATACATTGGACCTAAGGAAGAGAGTAACTACTTTCCTATTCAAAAGACAAAATCTAACGATGAAGTGTTTGTTTGAAAATTCGGTAGAAAGAAGCAAACGGGTTTTTTTTTTTTTTTTTTAACTCTAAACCAATGTTCAGCATGAAGATGTTGAGGTCTGGTCTTCTCACAAAATCGATTCTTGTCACCAAACTTTGGTTTTAATCAACTTGAATTAATAAAATTTTTGTGTTGAGAAACTTACATTCTCACTAGGCGAATTCTTTCTCTCGATCTCTAGGCCTTTGTAGAGTGTAAGAAAATGAGAGGAAAAGAGAGGTAAAGGGGAGAGAAAAAGGAAAAGAGAAGAAAAAGGAAGAAAGTTTTTTGTTTTGGTGAAAATTATACTATTGAGCTTTTTTTAAAAAATATTGCATTTTAACCCCATCTTATTTGTTTATTTTTCAATTTGGTCCCTGTGTAATTACTTTTTAACCCAATATTTTTACTTTTTGTCAATTTGGTCCTAAAATTTTGGAGTGGTTAAAATTATAGTTAGACTCCACTATGATACTATTTACCATCATATATATTGTGAATATGAAAATCATATTGAATCTCTGTTTTTCTCTATATTGTATTCCCCCCTCTCATTTCCTTTCGCCTGTATCCATGTTGTGTGAAAAAAAGAGTAAAAAAAAGGGCAATAAAAATTAATAAAGAGTAAAATTAATTTTCTTTGTAAAATACTAATTTGATTACTGTATCGAAATTAATAAAAATAGTGAAATTAATTTCAAATTAAATAAGAGTAAATAAAATAAGATAATATAAAATTTATACTCTTTTTGATAATTACATATTTAAAAATTTTTCTGTTAATTAATATTCAAACAAAATTTATTTTTAAAATTATTTTTTTAATAATAATTTTTAAATATAATTAAATTACGTTCATGTAAACTTAAATTTGACAAAATCAATTCTATTCAAAATATAAGTTAGTATAACTGGATTCCAAACACTTCCAAATGACGTACATAATGAGAAACATGTTTATCATATTTTAACATAGTAACACGAAATATATATATATATATATATATATATATATATATACACACACGCACAGAGACATATATAGCTATAATAGAAGAGCCTTGAAGGACGCTGCATATGCACCACCGTTAATGCTTTGCTTCGTAAAAGATACTAATATGTTTGGTATAAAAAAAAAAGGAAAAAAATGAGAATGAGAATAAAAATGTGATATATTTTTTTAAAATATCTTAATTTTTTAAAAAAAAACTAGTGTTTTTGAATATGATAATTTGAATAATTTTCACTATCTTTATTTTTTATTTTGTCCATTAATTACAAAGAACCAAACATGCTGATAAATGTGAATGTTGTAGACTTGTGGTCTACATTTATGGTTGCTATCACATTCTGTTGCCAGAAAATGACTTCACATGCTGCTCTTAGATTGAAGCGACCTTATAGTCCTCAGATCTGTACAGTTTTTCTCTTTATATCTTCTCACACACACAAAGAGTAGTAAACTTGTGTATATTTTTGGATATAAATAATATCTCAGTAAGTGTGGAGCATGATCACTGCTCTGGAATGTAAATTCACAGTAATTCTAGTTCGAAACGTGAAGATATCCTTTTAGAGAGAGAGAGAGAGAGAAGGATAGATGTGTAGGGAGGGGCGTTTAAAGTTGAAACTGTAAAAGAGAATCAATAGAAGTTATTTTTCCTGAATGATCTGCTCGAAAAATGGAAACTTGAGTTAAATATGCATTGAATGTCAAATTTGGCCGTTTGCGTGGAGTCTGCATACTTGAATTTCTTCTGAAAATTTTGCAGCCACACGGAATCCTTCACGATGCCCGATAAAAGACAGTTTTAAAGATAAAGTATCCATTCTCAAAATAATAATTATTACATAGAAAAAAGTTTACAATTATCAAAAATTTTAATAAAATTATCATAAGTAGTTTTTTTTTTAACAATTTAATTTTGCATAGTTAAGTGTTTTAAAAAAATTATATGTTATATTCGGTGCATGCAAGTTAAAAGAGACTAAATTATTAAAATCTATAAATTAACCTTAGGGTTTTGAACGAAGAGTAAGTTGCACAAGATTGAAAGAATATTTATGAACAATTTTGAAAGTTGTAAGGATAAATTGTATAATCTGTTAAATTAAAAAAATTTACATTTCGGTAATTACGTTTTCTTTAAAAAAAATTAATGAGAAAAATCTAAAAAAAAACTTTATTTATATTATTATAGGTTTCGGATATCCAAAGCAACTACTACTATAAAAATGAGATATAGCAATAATTAAAATTGCTACTACAAACAATAAAAACTGCTACTAAAACTTATATTAACAGTTCTATTGATTACCACTATTAAGTTAAGAGTTGATATTATATCCTTGTTAGGATATATTTTTACTAACAAATATCCAATTGCTAGTACATAATTGTTTTTTTTAACTAACATTAGCACAAATACTACCTTAAATTAGAAAAAATTGCTTGTAATTCTTAATTTTTGTGATATCAATAGTTGTTATATTATAGTGTAAAAAAACTTTATTAATTTCATTTTTGTTATTAAATACTAATATAAATCAAACTAGTAGTATATGTTCTCAAATTTATAAAAAAAAAAAATACATAATTTAAATTTACTAAAATACAAATAAAAATATAATTACACCAACCAATTCAATAGAAAAACTAATAACCGAACCTGGTATATACAAGTTTCTCTCTTTTATAGCACAACAACTAGTCTCCACTTACAAAATTAACCAATATAGGACTTGCTAAATTAATATAAAATAAATACTTTCCTTTCTCTTTCTTATTTTAGTAGCATATGTGAGTTGCTAGAATATTTGCAACATTTTATAGCATATTGAAAAAAAATTATAATTAAAGCGAATAGTTATTCTAATTAACATTGAAAAAAATTATCAGTGTATTATATTTTTAGTAGTAATTATTATATTTGTTAGTAAAAAATTATTACTAATTTTGTTGTGGTGAACATGCCGCATCTGAAGAAGAGAAAAGGAAGCTCTAGCACTAATGACGTTTTGGTGCTATACATAAACCAACCTGCTACAAAGAAATTCATAGGCAACTCAAAATGTTCGATTAACGAAAAAAAAAAAAAAAGCCATCTAGTTTTGTGTGGATTAATATATGGAAAGTTCATTGAACTGGATTTGATTTATTACAATATACACATAATAAAGGAGTGGTTGAACAGAACCGTAAGCGTGATGATGTGTATGGATATATATATATACACACATTGTATATGCAAATTTCTTTCTTAATTTTCTTTTCTTTTTCCCCAGTAAGTGGATATATGGCTGGCAAATGCAGAAAGAAAAAATGAAAACACTTACAGTGGGGTCTCCCTCATAATCACGACAGAGAAATTAACGTGAATGGACGGCTGTCGACGACATTTTATTCTCACTCAGCCTTCATCATTAAAAGTCTTGAAGAGGTTGAAAATTTTTTTGCATATATCCATCCCTCATATTCGATATTGTATTGTAACACCTATATATGAATGACCCCCACATCCTTCACTTTATAGATCAAATTATAATCTCCTAAACACAAATAATGTAACCCTAGCTAGTATTTTATGCACAAACTCCATGCTCATGCTGCACCGAGATGAATCATTAAGATGGTGCGTGTGTATAGAAGGAGATATATTTATCTCTCTAATTTAAATATAATGAACCCAAAAATGTTTTGATGTAATTTTTTGAGCACTGTAAACAAGTATACTATAAATTACTGTACTTTTTTTTTCTTAAAAGAAACATACTTTCATTGTAAAAATAAATGTAGGAACACATAATTACATTTCACTTTACCGGTAGTTGGAACTCACTGTGCTTTGATTCAAGGCCAGTTTGACCACAAAGGTTTAAATGTCCTTTGATGTTAATTTTTGCCATTCACAACACCCTAAACTTGAGATCTCGTTTAAGTAAAACAAACGTTAAACTACTTGAAACCCAACCAACATCATTGATTTTCTCATATTCTGTTTTAATCCTAGCTAAGAGCTTGCTTGGAGGTATACTCTTTATTTTTAATTATTATTTATGTTGAAATTTTAGGGTTTACATAAAACTGAATTGTTCATCAGTTAAAAATTGCTATATAGATGCGTGATAATCATTTACAGTTTGTTCTTGAAGGCAGTAAAGGTTTAGCAATTTAAAACCTAATGATGTGTGCGAATTTAATTGGAAGAAAGCAAAAGCAAGCGGAGAGAGGACAAGAGGACGCGCATGCAGAAACGAAACATATGCATTAACTAAAAGCAAAAGCAGAACAATATTAACTGTCGCTCCAGTAACCCCATTAATAGCCACCTAACTACATAGATAATATATAGCCTTGCATATTGGATATTGGATATTGGATATTGGATGGTTATCTGAAAATATTCTTCATACACATAAATAGATATATAATATCATAAAAAAATCATTATAAATACCCTGTCTCAACAATATGGTCTCAAGCTCATCAAATTAACCTAATCCTTCATATATACAGGAGAAACCAAGAGAAGGAAAAACCAGAAATAATGGATGTGAACTTATCTGTTGTGTAGAGGATTAGGACCCGTGTAGACTTTTCTCTTGTCTTCTCCGAGATCGATTTCATGGTTATGAGCATCTTTGTTCGGAAGTGGTTTGAAATAAGAAGCAGAAGGAGGTGGTTTGAGTGTGTGAAATCTGGAGTTGGCAGCGAGGCATGGAGATAGTAGGGGCGAGTGAAGAATGATCAGAAATAGCACAAATAAACCCATTATTTGCTTCTTGCTCTTTCCACAAACCATGGCATGGGATCTTGTTAATCTTCTCTCGAAATGAAAGAAGCCTTTGTAGACGGAAGGAGCCTAGAAGTTTGAACAACACAAATCAATGAAAAGGAAGAGTCAAAATGCATTGAACTTCCTGCCACTATTAAAATAAATTGTAAAGAAGATTTCAGAGGGCAAAGACAAACACAAACACGCAGCGCAAGAGCACTGCAAGCAAGAGAGGAAGACAGAGAGAGAGAGAGAGAGAGATGGGTTGATTTTCTTAAAGCTTCCACAAGGTAACTTCATATCATATAATATATATATATATATATATAATAGCAGCAATAATTTAACGTAAAAGATGAAAAAACTGTCATAATTTGACCAGTGAATAAATCTTGTTCTGGAAGTTTTTCCACTGTTCTGCTTTAGAGTAACAGTGCCTCTCCTATTGGGAAATGTGTTCTATTCCATTCTCACTCGCCCTTTAAACACCATATTGTATTTACTTATAAACGGTTTTTTTCTGGACGAGATGTATGCTTAAATGTTGTTAAAAATAAGAATTGATTTTTATTGAATTTTTTTTTGACGAGATGTATGCTTAAAGGTTGTTAAAAATAAGAATTGATTTTTATTGAATTTTATCAAGAACTATTTGGTTCTTAATAAAAAAAATTAAAAATTAAAAAGTAAATATTAAATATATTTGTATTAATTAAGGTAGTAGAAAGTTGTTGTAAAATTCATTTGTGAGATATTAAAAGTTATACTATTAGAGTGAAGAGTTGTTTAAAATTAAAAATAGTGATGTAGTATAATGAAATGTGATTCAGTGCTTGTACAGGTACCATACTTGTCTTTTAGCAACGATGACTGTCGCTAAAAATTATTCTATTATTTTATTTTTTAAAACTTTTAACAACAATTTTAAAATCATTGCTAAAAAAACTTTTGGCAACGATTTTAACCGTTGTTAAAATATTTAACAAAAGTTAAAACCATTGCTAAAGATCAATCACGCATCAGATCTCGGTTCGTAGTATAATAAGACCTATAATAAATAATTTATTAAAATTACATTATTGAAGATGATTTAAGCCTACCTATAACCCCTTTCTCAATAGTATATGAATTTTGTTATGGGGAGATTAACTTGTTCACGGTAAGCCTCCCCCTTATCAATACTTATTAATTTACGTGTTGGTCAAATTTTCTTTTTATAAGAGTCTCAAACCAAAAAGATGAGAAAGATAAAGGTCAACCGTCCCATATCAAATCTCATAGTATACTAGCATCCCAAACCTAAAAGAAGTGAATTTTGGTAATGGGATTCACAAATTGCTTTTTATCGATATGTGATAAATCTTTACTTATATTTCAAATATTATATGTTTTAACACGTTTCTACTTTACATGGAATTTTATCCTCTATCTGATTCCTCCCAAGAAATGAGATGCGGTCGGGGAAAAAAAAAGTCTGAAAAGAAAAATTGTATGGCTGCATTGGTGCCTGTTACAACATCACAATCAAGGAAGCCGGTTTTTAATAGGCAAGAAGTACTATTTATATGCATAATTTACACTGATATTTCAATTATATTTAGATTTTTTATTAATTATATTTTTTAATTAATTTTGATTATGCTTCAAAGTTTAATGTCATCCAAAAATGGTAAACCTTGATATAGTATCACATCTTGTATATGTTTATACTAAATCATCCATCTTAAATGTGATAACAACTTAAAATTATTAAAATATAGTGTAATTTGTTCCAAATTCAAAATATATTTTTAAAAATCACATTGTATTTTTTGTCATTTTAAGGAGCATCTAACATGACACATTAATGGTAAATAATTTAATACTAATATATGCAAGATGAAATGTTATATTAATATTTGTCAATAAATTTTTAGACAATAATAAGTTCAAGAGTATAATTGAAACTAATTAAAAATAACCTATATATTATAATTAACATAAAATAAAATTTTGTGTTATAATTAAAACAAGAGTCAAAGTTTAAGGATATCTATTTAGATTTTGTATAAATATTTGAAAAATAAAACAGATTTTTGAAACAAAGTTTAAGGATATTCGTCATTTAATTTTTAGATAATATTAAGTTTAAAAATATAATTAAAACTAATTACAAACACATATATTTTAGTTAATATGAAATAAAATTGTGTTATAATTAAAACATGAGCAAAAGTTAATTTAAATACATCTACATAAATCTTGTATAGATATTTGAAAAAAAAACGCAGATTTTCGAAAATTCGAGTTCAAAACTTTCGATACCGTCTGAATATTAATCTAAATGCAGCGTCAAATCAGCAACATGACGGGTACAATTGTTTAATTTTCGTCGTACACTATCGTTTTCACCTCAAAAAGTAATGTTGCGTCGATCATGATTCCCAAAGAGCATTGTTTTGACAATATTGACCATACATACATATACAATGAATGTGTATATATATATATATAATTAATTCAGATTGGTGTAAAATATTAATTTTTTTTTCCCTAAGTAGTTAATAGACATATTCAGTAGTCTCAATCCCATATTCGTGAGTCGAAATAACTTAAATGCTTTTTAAAAAAAAATTACACTTTATCTCCGTAATTTTTTTACTTTCTACAGAAAACTTTCATAAATTTTAAAATTAAATAAAAGAAACCTATGAACTGCCAAAAACTCCCATCTCAAGTTGATTATTAATTAACATTGACTCGAATATTAAACTGACATGTCTTCATTTTTTGACATCTCGGATGCCTTTTGAGCTCACTATTCACTCGTCAGCGCTGCCATTATCGAGCACCACCACGGCGACGATGGTGGCTTACAATTCTTTGGTCACCGATTCTGTTCCTCAGAAAACTACTATGAAATCCCATAGTGGTCTCACCTACAACGTTCACGTACCAAGAACGCGTTCAAGGGATGCAATCAATTACCCTCTTCTCTCTTACCCGGCCTTTACTCAGACCCACAAGAACTGTGGGTTCTTTCTCGTTTCTCGGTGAGGACATTTTGCTCCAGATCCAGCAGCAACAACTCGATATTGATCGTCTCATTGCCCAACATGTAAGTATGTTAAATCATGAAATATCCGTTACTCCTGGATTGAACTTGCGAAACATTTTCTGATTTGTTTTCTTTTTCTTTGTGATTCGTTACAGATGGAGAAGGTGAGGATGGAACTAGAGAGGATTATAGAGGCAATCGAGGTGGGGATGATGAAGCTGCTGAAAGTGAAGGAAGAAGAGATAGAGAAGATGGGTAAACTGAACTGGGCTCTGGAAGAGAGAGTCAGGTCTCTGTGTATAGAAAACCAAATATGGCGGGATTTGCTCAGACCAACGAGGCCACTGCCAATGCCCTCCGCACAAACCTCGAGCAAGTCTTGGCACAGGTCAAAGACAATCGCACACAGGTCGTCTACGACGAAGCCACCGTCGCTCCAGCAGGAGCGGCAGCATTATTGGACAACACCGGATCTTGCTATGGCAGCACCGGCGGCAGTGCCGACGACGACGACGATTAAAACCATAATGAAGCAAGAGATAGCATGGAAGGGTGGCGCATGTTAGCTGCTTGCGCGGGCGCGAAGGATAAGGATGAAGAAGGTACAAGCAACAGTGACAACAGAAGATTGTGCAGAAACTGTGGGAAAGAGGAATCGTGCGTGCTGGTCTTGTCGTGCAGGCACCTCTGTCTCTGTACTGTAGGAGTGAATAGTGAGCTGACGTGGCATTTAAGGTATTTTAAGAAAAAAAAAGACGTGTTAGTTTAGTATTTTAGTTAACATTAAATTAACGGTCACGAATGAGAATTTTTGACATATAATAAAAGATCACAAAGGTTTTGAATTTAATTTTGAAGTTAATGAGAATTTTTTACATGAAAGGGAAAGTTTATAAGGTAAAGTGTAATTTTTTTTTACTATATGAAAAATTAATTTAGTCATTACATAAGTAAATATGTTTAGTCCGTGAAATTAAGTTTAATGTTACATTATTAAAACTAAATATTATAAATTTGTTACCACTCAACTTAAAATCTAAATGGTATGGGGTTAAGTATTATAATTTCGAAGATAAGGATATATATATTATAAATTTGTTATACAACATCATTGAGTTATTTTCTAAAAAGTGACTGTACATATAATATAATTCTACAAAAATATTAATTTTTATTAATTCATAACTTTAAAAAAATTGTTGGGATCGTTATTATTCGATATTAAAATTTATTAATCTTTAATTAATTTAGTTTAAATTAAATCAAATTGTAAAATTGTAAAAAAATTTAATATTAATTTTTTATTTATCAAATTAAAACTCAAAATTTTGTCTAGAAGAAATAAATTTAATTGGAACATTGAATTTCAGCAATGGTGGGAAAGTTGATTAATTTCTTGACAATTAATTAATGCCCTTTTCCTTGAAAATGAAACAGATCAAATATGATTTGACCCTCAATCGGAATTGGTAATCAGTTAAGTAGATTTTTCTAAACAATCAGAATTCAAAGATTAATTAGAGTTTGAATAACATATTTTAAATTCAGTTGAATTATAAAAATGTAAAATTTTTTTAATATTATCTTTTTTATTTACTATAGTAGCACACGCAAGCGCGCACACATAAATATTATCCTTTTTCTGGTTGAAATTCATATAAGGCCAAGCTGTGAGCAACAGTCACATTGACTACAACCTTTGATATTGTATCACCCGCCGATCTTTAGTCAAGGTCGTGGCCCTTCTTTACCTTTGGTCATGACATCATTCTGAGATAACGAAATTATTTATTTTTATAAGAATCGTTAAATTTTAATTTTAATGATTTAAATTTTAAATAATATTTTTAATAATTTTTTTATAAAAAATATTAAAATCTGAATCATTAAATGTTAAATTTGAAGATATGTATAATGTTTATTTTTACAAGACAAGCATCAAATCCTGTTACGAGACATAAATACTACATGCAACATTAACGACTAAAAATGGCCACCATTATTAATCCTTAATCATGCTTTTTAAGCACCCCAATGCCAGCCTTATATCATTTTCTCAAATATAATTTTTCAAAAGGCTTTTCTAAACAAGTATCATTATCCGTTTTGTTTTTGTACTATTATACAACCTTTCCATAGAAATCGTCAGGACAACTCTTACATGAACCCTTTACTAGTGACTCTAGGGCAGACCACCCTAAACAAACAATATGTGACTGTAGGTAAGAGACTAGGTGGTGGATAAATCTGAAAAGATCGTGTCGTGGGACATGAATATATTTTTAGTATACGTGATGATATTCTGAATTTAGGTTTATTAATTTTAATTATCGCACTAAACTATATATTAATGTTTTTTTATTTTTATTTTTGTAAAAAATATCTCCTGCCGATCGTAAAAATTAATCTCATTTGGAGTATTGAAGATTTCGATAGACCCCCCTCAATTATATCTATTTCATTCACAGAAGACAAAGACCGAACGTCCTACCATTTGTTTAGAGGACGGAAGCCGTTACACTCACGCCAACATTAATCAATAACTATATATTAAAGTATAATATCAGATATAATTTCCTATTACGATTTCGTGGCCTTACAGCTGTAATTTATAGTTATTATGATCATCTTGTATTTTTTGAATTCTCCCTTTTTCACTCTTTTGCCTACACATCTATACCTTTCTGTTAGAGAGACCTCTATATATCATTATATTGTATCAACTTTTGCTCAGTAAATTCAAGTGAATACAGTAACATGCCTTTAGTTTTCTCTTTTGTTTTATTACTCTGATATGGTATCTGCTTGACCATCAATGTCAAATATGGCTGAAAGCTACAATCATCCAGCCAATCATCCAGCTCCTCCACAACAGTTTTTATGAAGGTTTTCATAATTGGATCAGTTATTGAATCGAAAGAAGTAGCGATTCAAGATTTAATGGTCGGACCACGATTGAACATTGGTCAAATCGGTAGTAATTAAAAAATTAAAAAAATAAAATATATACATAAAAATAATGAAATAAGTTATTTCAAATAACTATATAATTATAATTACATATCAACATATCATAATTTATATATGTGCAAATGCAAAATTAATTAAAACTAATATTTAATATTCAATTACACAAAAGATGTTTTAACAAGATAATATATTTAAATAAATATTTATAAGTTACAATAAAAATAAATCAATTAACAAAAAAAAATTATCATTTATCAATTATTACTTTATCAATTGACTCTATAATTAATTAGTTTTTAATTTTTTCAACATCTAATAATAAAATAAGAAAAACAAAGTGACTAAAGTGACCCAAAAAAAAGTAAGATGACCCAAAAAAAAAAGAACCCGTCAGACCATTGAACCGGCCGATTTGGCCGGTTCAAAGTCAGTTCAACTAATTTTTGACTGATTTGAACACTAACCAATTTTTAAGGATCAACCAAATTGAACATAGGATCAATTTTCGGTCCAACCGATCGAATCGGCCGGTATGGTTCTGAAATCACTCAAATCACTTCATCCATTAATTCATTGCCTCACTTTGTCACAGTAAAATAAAATCAAGATAACTATCTAATATGGAAAGCCCAAATGATTCCTTACCTCCATGGTCAGAAGCTCTTGGGATATGTTGATGGCACTATATTTCCACCATTGCAGTTGCTTACTGACAATAGTCCTAATCTTGAATATGCAAAATGATTTCATCAGGATCAATTTATTTTTTCTGTGTTAATTTCCTCTTTGTTTGAAAATTTGATTACTCATGTCATACCGAGTAAAACAAGTCGAGAGATCTGGAAAAATATGGAGACCATGTTTTTATGAACCAAACCCAGGCAAAATATATCCAGATCTACTCGCAACTTGCTACTATTTAGAAGGGTGGAGATTCAGTTGCTAATTACCATCACAAGGTCACTGTTCTTCCAGATTCTCTTGCTGCCGCCGAAAACCCCTTTCGGACACAGAATTTTCAACACATTTGATGTCGGCTCTCGAGTCAGACTTTGATCCGATAGTGGCTTCTCGACCCGACTCCCTCCACCATCATCAATGGAACTTCTCACTTCTCAGCCATCATCTGACCTCATCTCTTGCGACGCCCGAAATCACATCTAATACAGCTGCGATAACTCCAAATCCGTTGAACAGAGGTCGCGGCAGTAGCAACAAGGGTCACGGCAATGGCAGAGGAGGTCGTTTTGGTGGTCACGGAAATGGCGAACATTTCTTTAATGGAGGTCGTGGTGGTTTGGTCAGTGGAGGTCGTGGTTCTTCAAATCCCATTATCTCTGTCAAGTATGTGGGAAATTAGGACATGGGGCTCTTGTGTGTTACCATCGTTTTAATCAGAGTTACTAGGAGTCTCCACCATCCTCAATAGCAGCTAATTATTCCTCTATTGGTGCTTATGATTCTGATATGTGGTATCCTGATACTGGGGCAACACACCATATGACATCAGACTTCTCAAGTCTAAATATCTTTGTTGATACCTATTATGGGTCTGACCAAGTTGAAATTAGTGATAGCTCTTCTCTACCCATTCAACACCTTGGGTCTGCTCCTTCTGGCAAATTTCTGCTCTCTAATCTTCCACATGTCCCTTTAGTTTCAAAATTTTTTTGTCTGATTCTCAATTTTGTAAAGATAATAATGTTTTTTTTGAATTTCATAATAATTTTTTTCTTGTGAAGGATTCTCAAACCAAAGTCATCCTCCTTCAATGACCAAGTAATAATCATCTTTATTCGCTTTCCAGTCCTACGACGCACGTGGGTCCCCATACTTCATTTCTTCACTAGCATCAAAGGCTTGATCATCCAGCCTTTTGCATCGTAAATAAAATCATCCACATATATGGTCTTCCAATATAGTCATCAAATTTTGTTACTAGTTGTTCGGACTGTCGAATAACTAAAAGTCAATATATGTCTCATCCACCAGTATCCCATAATTCCCCTCATATCCCATAATTCCCCTCATCCATCGTATCTAATTTATAGTGATGTTTGGAGAATATCTCCTGTTTTATCGCATTTTGGTTATCATTATTATGTTACTTTTGTTAATGATTATTCAAGATTTACCTAACTTTTTCATGTTCACACAAGTCCTTTCAGTTTTTCTTTCTTTTCATCTTCATGTTGAACGTTTACTTAATTATCAAATTAAATTTCTTCAATTCGACTGGGGCGGTGAATTTCGCTCCTTAAATAAAACCTTGGGTTCTATTCAATGGTTTTAGACCTGACCCAACCATTGACCCAGATTGACCTTTGGATCATTGAATTACTGGTTTAATGATTGGGTCAATTATTGACCTGGGTAAATAAATTAAAAAGTAATATATATATACACACCTATATATCTTTACATATAATTCAAAGATAAGTAAAATAAATAATTTATATGCAAATTTCACACTTTAAAGTCATAAACATCCATAATAATTTATAAACATCTATAATGATTCAAACATAAAGTTATAAATATTCATAATAATTCATAAAGTTGTAAATAATATCTTTCAAACCAAATAATTCATACATAAAAGTCTTAAACATCCCTAATCATTTATAAAGTCATCAATCATCTTATGAATTTCAAGCTTCTAAGTTGTCTATTTCTCCAGTACAAGGCATGCCCTATGAGTCAACTAGTTGTCTGTTACACTCTATGTTAGCAGCTCCTTCAATATCTTCACTACTATTATCACCACTACCATCATCATCACTATGAATAATCTCATCCAAATTCTATTCTGTAAAAAATAACTTAGATAATTAAACATCTTGAAATGACATCATAAAATAATATATCAAAACTATCAAATACAAACCACAATTAGCATCATCCTTCTTAGTGGTACAAGCTGCAAATTCAAGATTAAAAACTTCTAATTCCTCAGTAGTCAAGTTTGGTGGTTCTTCTTCCAATATCCAATCACTATTTTCTTCAAATAATTCAAAGCTGATCAGATTATAATTCTTCTTCAATTCTTTCTTGTATATTTTTATTTAAACATATAAAAAAATAAATGACTCTTTATATGTTTAAAAATTACAAACAATGTTATGAAGATAAATATACCTCTTTTGTAGCTTCAAGTTGTAACGAATATGAATAAGATCATTTAGCCTTTGATGTTCTAATATATTTTTTTTCTTTGAATGAATATGTTCAAATACACTTTGATTTCTCTCATAACCCGAAGAACTATATATTTGACTTAAAACTTGAATTGCAAGTTTCTGTAAATTTGGAATACTTGATCCATAGCATTGCCATCACTCATTTAATGATATTACATAAAACAAATTAATGAAATAATACTAAGACAAATGAAAAAATTTGTTTATAATAATCAATATTACTTAGCATCATTGTGTGACGACTGTTTACTGCAAGTCTTCTTCCAAAATCTCTTTCTGCATTCCTAAAGATTTTCATCTCACTAGATAACTTGGTCTCCAGCTCTTTGTAATTATAATTATATTTTTCAATGACATCAATAACCCCAAAGATAGTGTTCTTATGCCTTTCCATTACTTCAGTGTTATATTGATAACTTGGATTAAATCAAAAGCTAGCAGCATGAAGATTTTTTTGTAGTTGATTATCCCAACGCTTATTAATAATTCTTAGAAAAGGCTTAGCAATTCTTTTTCTTCTTTGAAACCTTTTTATCATTTTACCCCTAGCTGCATGAAAGGCTGTAAACAAATAACCCATTGTAGGCTTATCTTTACTATCTACAATATGCAACACACGTACCAACGATTCAGTAACTTTCACACTAAATGCACAATCTTTCCAAAACAATGAATACAAAATAAGATCTATAAATTTCTTTACTTTGCTGTTCCTAGCATATGTTAAGCTTCTCCATTCTTTACATGTCACCATGGCTTGCAAAGCAACCTTTTAAACTAATATGCTTTGCAAAGCAATAAAATTAGTTACAAACCGAGTTGGAGCTGGACAAAGGATCTCTCTTCCATTAGTATGGTTCCTTATTAAATGCAAAACAAAACAATGATTATAAATGAATTTAGTAATTTTTGAAGCATGTTTTACAACTTCAGTCACCTAATCCAATTTGTCCATATCTTGCAACATCAAATTAATAGAACAGACAACACATGGAGACCAATAAAGTGTTGGAAATTCTTGTTCCAACATTCTACCATAAACAACATAATTTGTAGCATTATCAGTCACAATCTGAATTATATTTTCAGGTTCAACATACAACACAATCTTCTTAAAAAGCTTAAACAACTTGTCACCATTCTTAGAAGCATCATATGCATTAACATATTTTAAGAACACAATCCACTGAGTCTTTTTAGGACAATAAACTAAAAAGTTTATGAGGGTTCTCCTACACTGATTAGTCCACCGGCCTATCTGCCATAATTCTGCACCTTGTTTCCTTCCAAGTTTTACAATAACTATTAACATATGAATTTATTTCTTCAACATTTTCCCTCAACAAATAACCACGAAGCTTCACACTTCAGGCCCTTATATCCCACATCCATACTAGCAATAATATCGATCATTGGTTGGTAGTATTAAATGGAAAGTTAGCATCAAACATCCATTTAGCAATAGTAATGTCACACATTTCTCTCATCTCTTTAGTTTACAACACACTTTTAATGGTAGGTTAGGCTTCAAGAGTTGTTCTAGGCATAAAATAAGAGTTTATAGCTTCTTTCCTTTTCTTTTGCTTTTCCCCTAACCTTAGAAGGCCGAACAATAGAGCTATTTAATTCTACAATATCATCACTATATAAGCTCTTATTTGGAAAAAAAGATTACTTTCTTCATATTCTTCTTCGACCTTTCTTTTCTTTTGAGTAAATTCTTCAACACTATTTTGTATTTGGAAATGAATATCTGTTGGAACTTTTTTACATGGCTCTACATCTCCCTTTATTCCAGCTAGATGTAGCTTAATTCGATTAATTCCAACCTCTTGAAAGTCTTGTTACAATATAAACATATTAAATGACGCCTAGAACTAGTCCCTTCAGTGATTTTACAATGACCCCATGCTAAGTCTATTTTTCCTCTTTAAACACCTTTTTGCACAGACTCAACTGACTCTTGTGTGAGATTGTTAGATGACATTTATGACAATATAAGATTAACAAAACATTTCCTAAATCAAAATTGATCCCAAAGTTCTCAATGAATCAAAAGTCTTAATTTATATCACTAAATTCAATATCAGCACTCATTCTACATCAATCTGTAACTCAAATTCAATATCATTCTAAATCAATCTATAACTCAAATTCATTATCATTCTATATCTCCTAAATAATGAAATTCAATATCATTATATATATATATATATATAAACACAAATAGAGCAGATGCAGAGAAAAGAGAAAAACAGAGAAAGAGAAGGGTCAAGAACTTGAACCTTCAAAATGCAGAAATTTCAAGCAGAGAAAAAGACAATTAGCTGATGATCCAAGATCTAGAACATGAAAAAAAAAGCAAGAATTCAACAATAAATAATTAAATCCCTTTTTGGTGGCAGCCGATTTGCATAAGTTGAACATATATATATATATATATATATATATATATATATATATATATATATATATATGTATAGAGAGAGTGTGTATATGTGAGAGTGAGAGGCCGTCGAACCACCCCTCTTGGTGCTTGCCAAGAGAGTCTAAGTGGTCTGCCATTCAAAGTCCCTATGGTTCATTGAAGAGGGAAAGAGTCCAAGTAAGAGGTCATCGAAGTCTTTACCATTCGTCGGACCTCTGCGTGCCATGGTATGTGTCAGTCGAAGTCAGAGTGTACTATGTGGTGGTGGTTCGAAGTCGAAGAGGGAATGTGTGTGCAGCTAGGGTTAGAATAGGTTGATGAAGGCAAATAGGAAAAGTTGGCCACCTAGCTTGATGTAATACCAGTATGCCATATAATTTAAAAAAAAAAGGAATGAAATTGAGTCATCCGGGGTTAGCTGGGTCATGGCCGGGTCGATGTTCATCTAGTCTATTTCACTGACCCGAATCGAACCCAACCTTGGGTTGCCGGTTCAACCCGACGAGAGATCCGGGTCCCATAACTATGGTTCTATTGGTATTTATCATCGTAAGAGTTATCCTCATGCTCACTACCAAAATAATATTGTTGAGTGCAAACATCATCATATTATTGAAAATAGGCTAGCTCTTATGTCTCATGCCTCTATTCCTCATCATTTTTGGGACTATGCCATGTCGACCGTGGTTTATTTAATTAATCATCTTTCATCACCAATTATTTCATATAAATCCCCCTATGAAATTCTTTTTCATAAAAATCTAAATTTTTCTAAACTCAGTGTTTTTGGCTGTGCTTGTTAGCCTTAACTTCGAGGGTACAACAAAAATAAACTTCAACATCGGTCTTTACCTTGCATTTTCCCAGATATAGTTTAAATCATTCTAGATATATTTGTTATCACCATTCTACTAATCACATTTATGTTTCTAATTATGTAATTTTTTATGAGAATATTTTTCCTTTTTTCTCATCTAATCATGTGTTTATTTCACATACCAATTTTCATGGGTCTCTTCAGCCTAGTCAGAATACTCCAGCATCTGCCAATTTTTCACCACTCTTCCTTGACCCATCACCAATCCACTTCAGCCCATTATGCTTCACCTTCGACCACGGCCTACATCCCTTCTTCTCCACCAGTGATTCCAGCTCACCCCTCCACTTCTTCAAATTAATCTCCCATTCTTGATGTTGCTATCTGTAATACTGACAACACCCATATGCCCCAATCTTCTTCTACCCTGTATTTGTCTTCTTCTCAACCAAGTTCTCTTTGCACTTCTCAGCCAAGTTAATCATGTTTCGTGTCTACCAAGCCTACTTTAGTTTCTTCCCCTACAATTTTACCTTCTTGTCTTCATCATATAGTAACTCGTTCCTAGAATAACATACATTGCAATAAAAGTCAACTAGATGGAATGCTTCACTGGCTCAAGGCAAATGCTACTATTCTTTAATCTTCTCCACTGGAATCTCCATCTTCAGCGGCTGAAGCTCTCAAACATCTGGAATGGTGAGAAGTCATGGATGTTGAAATTGCTGCCTTCGCTCTACTAACATCTAGCAGTTGGTTCCCCCATCTTAAAATGTTCTCGGCACCAAGTGGGTTTTTCAGGTCAAATTCAAGGCTGATGGTTTAGTTGACCTATTTAAAGGTTGCCTAGTTGCAAAGGGGTACCATGAACAATTAGGTTTGGACTATTTTGAGACCTTTTCACCTGTAGTCAAACTTACTATTGTTCACTTGCTTCTAGCCATTGCTGTTTCTTGTGGTTGGTCTATCCAACAATTAGAAATTCAAAATGCTTTTTTACATTAGGAGTTATCTGACGATGTGTATATGTCTAAGCCCACTGGTTTTAAAAATCATGATTTTCCTGAACTTTTCTATATGAGGAAAGCCATATATGGTCTTAAACAGGCTCCGCATGCCTAGTTTGTGAAATTACGCAATCAATTTATCTCTTTTGGCTTTAGCCTATCTCGATCTGATGCTTCTCTGTTTGTCAAATGCACTTCATTGCATTCCATCTATGTTTTAATTTATATTTATGACATTTTAATAATAGGTTCCTGTGGTGCTGCTATCCAAGACCTTATTACTTCACTTGGCAAATATTTTCCTGTTAAGCATTTGGGAGCCTTGTCTTATTTTTTAGGTATTGAAGCATAATTTTCTTCTTCTGGATTATTTCTTTCTCAGCAACGTTATATTTTGGGTTTACTAAAGAAAACCAATATGCTTACTGCAAAGCCAGTCAACTCTCTTATGGCTCCCTCTATGTCTAAGCTTAGTATTCATGATGAAATTTCTATGTCTGACGCTACTCTTTATCAAAGTATAGTGGGAAGTTTACAGTATTTATCTTTTACAAGACCTAATCTTACTTTTGCTATCAGCAAAGTATGCCAATTTATGCATTCTCCAACAGATGTTACGCCATTTATGTGGCATATCCCACTATGGTTTTCTCCTTCGGTCTTCTTCTTCTTCCCAAATTACTGCCTATTTAAATGCTGATTAGGCCGGTTGTCCAAATGATTGTCACTCTACCGGGGCCTTCCTAGTTTATTTTGGACCCAATCTTATCTCCTGGAGTTCCCAAAAATAATCTACCATTGCTTGCTCTAGCATGAAAGCTGAATATAAATCATTAGTAGTAGCCACTTGTATTGTCATATGGGTACAATCCTTGCTAGGAGAACTTGGCATTTATCTCAAATCTTCCCTTTTCTTTGATCTGACAATTTGGGGGCTTATTATTTGGCTGCAAATCCTGTTATGCATTCACGCACCAAACATATTGCACTTAACTATCATTTTGTGCGCAAATCTTGCCTCTAAGCTTCTTGATCTCAAACTTGTCTCCAGTAAAGATTAGTTAGCTAACATCATGACCAAGCCCCGCCTACTCCATATTTCTAGCAACATAGATTGATCCTCTCTATGGTTCCACCACTGCTAGGCTCGCGGGGAGCTATTAAAGCATAATATTAGATATATTTTCCCATTATGATTCGATGGCCTTATAGTTGTAATTTATAGTTATTATGATCTTGCATTTTTTGAATTCTCCCGTTTTCACTCCTTTGCCTCCACGTGTATACCTCTTTGCTAGAGAGACCTATATATATTGTATCAGCTTTTGCTCAACAAATTCAAGTGAAGAATTATACACTAATATGCCTTTAGTTTTCACTTTTGTTTTATTACTCTGATAATTAAAAAAAATTAAATTCATTATTCTATATATTACACTTACTTAATGATAAAAGGGAAAAAGAAAAAATTGGAAAAGTAAAGCAGAGAGATGAGGCTAAAAATTCCAATGTATTATTCAATTAAGTTTAGAATATATGCATATATATATAGAACTAACTTCAAGAATTATAACATAATTTAAACAAACCGCAACAGTTAATGACAAAATGGCTAACAACTAACTCTATTGTTAACTTGTATTTCAACATTGTTAGCCCTAATGTATTATGCTATAAGTTTTGATGATGACAAATATGTGGGAATGATTTAATCTTCTTGGCCCAATGTATGATTTAATCTTTCTTAGCCCAAATAGTATGATTTAGTCTTCTTGACCCAAATGAATGAGTTAATCTTCTTGGCCCAAATGTATGATTTAATATTCTTGATCCAAATACATGATTTAATCTTTCTTGGCCCAAATATATTTAATGCTTTATATATTTAAATATAGTAGTATAAATTGATTTTTGATAAAGTTTATTGGGTGTTTTAATATAATTTGAAAAAGAATGCTTTTTACTGTAGCACTTTTGAAAAAGAAATTTGATTGTTGAAAAAGTATAATAAAGTTTATTGGGTGTTGTAATATAATTTGAAAAAGAATATCTTTTACTGTAGCACTTTTGAAAAAGAAATTTGATTGTTGAAAAAGTATGATAAAGTTTATTGGGTGTTGTAATATAATTTGAAAAAGAATATCTTTTACTGTAGCACTTTTGAAAAAGAAATTTGATTGTTGAAAAAGTATGATAAAGTTTATTGGGTGTTGTAATATAATTTGAAAAAGAATATCTTTTACTGTAGCACTTTTGAAAAAGAATTTTGATTGTTGAAAAAGTATGATAGAGTTTATTGGTTGTTGTAATAAACTTTGAAAAAGAATACTTTTTACTGTAGCAAATTTGAAAAAGAATATTGATTGTTGAAAAAGATTGATAAAGTTTTTTTGGTTGTTGTAGAAAGGTTGAAAATGATGATGAAGCTTACTGTAGCAATTTTGACTAAAGCAGTCACTGTAGCAGCAAGGTTTCACTATATAAAGGGGACTTCACAACACCATTTACATCAAGCTTCAATTGTTCATTTCTCATATTTTCTTGAGTTCATTCTCTCTAAATTGCTAGAGAAATATTCTAAGTTTAATTTCTGCGTTATCTACACTTTGAGAGTGTTTACCATTATTTTCCTTAAGCCTTTAAATTTAGTTTCTCAAGGATTGGTTCCTTGAGTTAGTGTTTGAGAGAAAACACGTTGTAAGGGGGAGAGACACCCTTGAGGGAGAAAAGTATGTTGTAGTGGTTTGCAAGTACCCGGATTAAACTTGCAATTATAGTGGAAATACTCAAGTGGTCTCTTGAGGACTGGATGTAGGCTTGGGATTAGCCGAACCAGTATAAATCTCCGAGTTTGCTTTCTCTATCCTTACTCTATTTACATTTGAAGTTAATTAATTAATGCTTTGCGTTTATATTTAATTTCTACCTCAAGTATTAATTAATTTGTGTAGATTTATATTTGCTCCTTAATTCCTTGCACTATAAAATTATTCATCTTGATAAACATTTTGATTTTCTGAATTAAATTATTATCTTTAACATTATCCAATTTCAGAAAATCATTTTAACTTCCAATTAAGTTTTGTGAAAATTTTTATAAAACCCAATTCACCCCCCCTCTTGGGATCCAACCATTTCTTTCAATTGGTATCAGAGCTTGGGCTCTTGATTTGAGACTTAAACGTCTAAGAGTAAGCATGGTTGGATCTAGTGAGTGGTTTATTTCTAAAAATTGTTCTTTCACAGAACCTCCAGTTTTTGATGCTAATCATTTTCAATATTGGAAGTATGAAATGAAAATGTTTTTAATTTCAGTAGACCATAAACTCTGGGAAGTTATAGAAAATGGTTTTGATATGCCTGTCAATGAAGAACAAGGAAAATACATTCCAAAACCCAAGAGTGAATGGAATGATACTGAAAGAAGTTTAATGCAACTCAATGCTAAGGCAAAATTGATTATTTCTTGTGCATTGAGTCAAGATGAATTTTTCAAAATCTCCAACTGTGCAACTGCAAAAGAAATGTGGGAAATTCTTGAAGTTGCACATGAGGAAGATCTTATTGCTGAGGAATTAAGGTATAGAAGTTTCATTAATGAACTTGAAATTGCTCAAATGAACAATTGCAAAACCATTAATGAGATACAACTTGTGCTTAATCAATTGCAAGCTCTTGGTGTTGAACTTACAGGAAAATCTCAAATCACCAAGGAGATAGAAGAAAAAGAAAAAGGAGAAAAAGAGAAACCACAACCAAAAGCTGAATCATCAAAGAAAGCTTACCTATCTTCCATTTGGGGAAATAGCAATTCTGATGAGGAGAACACAAATGAAGAAGCCAACACTTGTCTTGTGGCCAGAGATAAAGATGAGGTAAATTCATTTGACTACTCTTTTGAAGAATTACAAGATGCCTTTGATGATTTACATGAAGAATCTCTAATACTTGCAAAGAAACTAAATGTTTCAAAACAGAAAAACTCTTCTCTTGAAAATGAATTGGAAACATTAAAAAATGAATTTTCTATTTCCAAGGAAGAGAATTTTGTTTTTGAAAATCAAAACAAAACTTTGCAAGAAGAGAATTTGATTTTAAAAGAAAATATCTCTACCAACAAAAATTGCTTTTGTACCAAGTGTGATTCCTTGAAAAAGGAAAATAATAATCTTAAAAACACACTTGTAAAATTTTCTCAAGGTAGAGAAATTTTAAATACCTCAGTTTTGAAACAAAGAAGAAGGTTTAACAAAGTTGGTCTTGTTTCTAAAAGGAAATCAAACCAAAAGCATTCTAAAAGCTTCTTTGTTTCTGTAAAGATGTCAAATAGTCCAACTTGCACTTGTTTTTTTTGTGGACTGAAAGGACACAAATCTTACTCATGCTTTTATAAGAAAAATCTTGTTCATGGAGTAAAAATGAAATGGGTTCAAAAAGGAACTCATGACCCAGGCGGACCCAAAGAAATTTGGGTACCAAAAACAAAAGATTAATTTGTAGATTCACCTCGAAGCAAGGAGCGGAAATGACATTTTAATGGCTACATCATTTAAACTCCACTCTTGCATCAAAAGGAGGCAATGGTTAAGTAAACATATAAGCTGGAATGCATTGTAAGAATTTTGACTGATATGTTTACTGCTCTCTAATGCTTTTGTCTGTTGTCTAATATGTCTTACATCTATCCTTGATACTCATGCATGCTATATCTGAAAACAATTGTTAGGTATGCAGATTATAGATTCGAATTTTGTTTTGAGCTAAAATCTTTCTTCCAAATTTTGCTCAAACTATCCTTTTTACCGCATCATGAAAACTTGCTTCCATTACACGCACATTTTTCTTGTCTTCACAATAATAAGATTCCTCCTACCTATAGTATTTATCCTTGCTGTAATCTTATTTAAATATTTTCAATGAAATCAAATATTTTGTAAAATTGCATTTCATGAAAGCATAGCACTTTTATTAATATGGCATATCTTGAACATAATGTTGCTCCTAGTATTTGAGATTTATTTCAACATTACTGATTTGAACATCAAAGTGCTCCACCAAAAGTGTTTTGCAGGAGTTAGTCCTCAAATCTATCCTCTAAGCTCATTCCTAATTGTCGACCAATGCTTGACAGTGATCTTATAAGAGATTGTTTTCAAGAGGATCTTGCAAATAATCAATCAATTAAGTTTATTAAAATTGCAAGAAGATAGAATCAAAAGAAGAGCAATGAGCAAAACAAGGATATCAAAATCTTGAGGAGAAACTTCAAGAAGTAATAAGAGTTTGCCAAAATTGATGAGTATCTCTATTCTTTACCACTTTACTATTTAATTAAGTGATACTCCTTGATCATAATTGGCTATGTTGGCAATTTTTTTTTACTGACACACTTTCATTGCAATGATATATTGTTCTCTAATATCTTACATATTTGATCATATCATTGTATATAAAGATATTGTCTTTATACCATTCATCATGGTTTGAGCATTATACATGTCATATCCTTTGTATAAGATATAGCTTATGAACGATTGTTTATGGATTATAATTTATATCTGATTATATCTTATTAATCCATATTACCTTAATTATTCTACTACATACTCAGGTTATAATATGTTTTATCTTGATAAGTATGTAACTTGCTTTTGCTTTGAAATGATGATATATATATGTCCATGTCAGAAAATTCTTTCCATCTTTAAAATGGATATATATTTTTCAATATATATATATATACTATGCTGAATTTGTGTAGCTGATTTCTTTTATCTTTCTTTATTATTATTTTTTTGTATCGTCCAATAAAAGAAACCACTTGCATTAAAAAACAAACTGAAGGATTACATTGCAAAAAAAAAAGGGGGAAAGTTTGCTCATGCATGAGCAATCTACAGGCGAGGTGGTCTTGGATTAGGAGGCCCGTATTGTATCATCACCCCTCGGCCATTCCTTGGAGCAAGAGACTGAGCAATGTCACGGAGGGTAGTGTAAATCCCATTCATACAATCAACACTTCTTTGTTGTTGATTGCAGAAGCATTGGGTAGACCAATAGAAGAACCTATCTATTCTTGAAGTTAGTGCCACATTGTTGCGTTTAGCTAACTTCTCCTGGTCCTCTATCATCTTCTTGAGTTTCTTCACCTCCTGCTCCAGACAAGCAATTTTGTCTTCTGACGTATGGCCTGTACTAATCTCTTCAGCTTCTTCGATCTTCATCTTCTTCTTTCGATTCTCCTGAGATCCCTCCAAAGGCCTTTTACCCTTGTCCCTGCCTAGACTCAAGTTTAAGTCGAGCTCTTCCTCCCTGGCCTCTACTGTGAGATCAATGAACTTTCTTGCTGCCATGGTTTGGAATATTTAGAAATTTTTGTGGGAGTATGAAGAGAGAGGAATGTCAGAAAGTTGTAGGCTCAGAGATGAATACTCTTTGTGGTGTGGTAATTGAGAACTCTGGGGCAGTCTTTATAGAGAGAAAATGATGACTTAGAGCCAACGAAGATATCTCTTCGCCGCACCCCTACACGTTCATCCTACGGATTTTGCAAGCTGGAAGCCAGAACTCTAGGGTACGCATGCACACCAACAACGCGTCGCATTAATGGCAAAACCACGAAAGTCAATTTTCGGTGGATTTGCGGCTGATTTAATTTGTTTTGATTAAAAATTTTAAGGATTAATAAAATGGTGATAAACAGAACCGTATTTCTCTGCTTTGTTGTGTTGTTCTTGAGAGCTTTCAGTATAATATATATGATTGATTGTATCTTGCTATGATTACATGTATCTAAGAACATATGTTGTGTATGCTATTCATGCATCGTGAGCGAAAGCTATGAATAATATGTCATGATTCCACATGCACTCATAGAAAATGAGAAGTCAAAAAAAAAAAATTTTTTTTTTTAAATAAAATGAAATGTGTAGAGGATAATACATCTTCATAGTTACACATACTTACATATAATGCTTTTGTGGGCAAATGAAAGGCAATGATTTCCTTGCATTATGATAATGCTTGATGCATGCGACCGTAAGCAGTTAATTTTGCCTTTAATCCTTGATTTACATTACTAACTTAAGCATCGGAGTGGTTGTCAAATTTTTTGCAGGTGCTCATCCTCAAGATACATATATGAATACATCTTGAAAATTACATTTGTTTAATATGCATTGATTGAGGGGGAGCCTAATCTATACTTAAATGCTCTATATTTTTAGGGTCACTTTATATGAGATGCAATGTTTTCCTTAACTATATATTTTTGGCATATCAATGATAAGTTTTGATGAAATTTTACCCTATGACGTCATATGATATTCTTGCTTAAAGAAGGAATACGCTTTAGCCTTTATATATTGCCTTCCTTATACCTTTTTGTTGATGTCAAATAGGGGGAGAAGAATATGGAAAGAAAAATATGTGTATATTGTATAATGATTATTACATTGTAACATATTTTTCTTTGGTGATTTGTCATCATCAAAAAGGGGGAGATTGTTAGCCCTAATGTATTATGCTATAAGTTTTGATGATGACAAATATGTGGGAATGATTTAATCTTCTTGGCCCAATGTATGATTTAATCTTTCTTAGCCCAAATAGTATGATTTAGTCTTCTTGACCCAAATGAATGAGTTAATCTTCTTGGCCAAAATGTATGATTTAATATTCTTGATCCAAATACATGATTTAATCTTTCTTGGCCCAAATATATTTAATGCTTTATATATTTAAATATAGTAGTATAAATTGATTTTTGATAAAGTTTATTGGGTGTTTTAATATAATTTGAAAAAGAATGCTTTTTACTGTAGCACTTTTGAAAAAGAAATTTGATTGTTGAAAAAGTATAATAAAGTTTATTGGGTGTTGTAATATAATTTGAAAAAGAATATCTTTTACTGTAGCACTTTTGAAAAAGAAATTTGATTGTTGAAAAAGTATGATAAAGTTTATTGGGTGTTGTAATATAATTTGAAAAAGAATATCTTTTACTGTAGCACTTTTGAAAAAGAAATTTGATTGTTGAAAAAGTATGATAAAGTTTATTGGGTGTTGTAATATAATTTGAAAAAGAATATCTTTTACTGTAGCACTTTTGAAAAAGAATTTTGATTGTTGAAAAAGTATGATAGAGTTTATTGGTTGTTGTAATAAACTTTGAAAAAGAATACTTTTTACTGTAGCAAATTTGAAAAAGAATATTGATTGTTGAAAAAGATTGATAAAGTTTTTTTGGTTGTTGTAGAAAGGTTGAAAATGATGATGAAGCTTACTGTAGCAATTTTGACTAAAGCAGTCACTGTAGCAGCAATGTTTCACTATATAAAGGGGACTTCACAACACCATTTACATCAAGCTTCAATTGTTCATTTCTCATATTTTCTTGAGTTCATTCTCTCTAAATTGCTAGAGAAATATTCTAAGTTTAATTTCTGCGTTATCTACACTTTGAGAGTGTTTACCATTATTTTCCTTAAGCCTTTAAATTTAGTTTCTCAAGGATTGGTTCCTTGAGTTAGTGTTTGAGAGAAAACACGTTGTAAGGGGGAGAGACACCCTTGAGGGAGAAAAGTATGTTGTAGTGGTTTGCAAGTACCCGGATTAAACTTGCAATTATAGTGGAAATACTCAAGTGGTCTCTTGAGGACTGGATGTAGGCTTGGGATTAGCCGAACCAGTATAAATCTCCGAGTTTGCTTTCTCTATCCTTACTCTATTTACATTTGAAGTTAATTAATTAATGCTTTGCGTTTATATTTAATTTCTACCTCAAGTATTAATTAATTTGTGTAGATTTATATTTGCTCCTTAATTCCTTGCACTATAAAATTATTCATCTTGATAAACATTTTGATTTTCTGAATTAAATTATTATCTTTAACATTATCCAATTTCAGAAAATCATTTTAACTTCCAATTAAGTTTTGTGAAAATTTTTATAAAACCCAATTCACCCCCCCTCTTGGGATCCAACCATTTCTTTCAAACATTTTCCCTCAAATTGATATCATATAGATAAAAAAAAAGAATTAATTTGGATAAGAGTTCATCATGTTAATCAAGTCCTTCCCAAGGCCTTAGTCATGATGTCAGAAAGTTATTCTTCTGATCTTGTGAACATTGTCTTGATCACTCCTTCATATAACTTGTCTATCACATACCTTTATGTGTTTTGTCCTTTCATGATATATTGGGTTTGTTGTAATTTGTAATGCATCTTAGTTGTCATAGTAGAGAGCTAATGGTTGAGAGATATCAAATCTCATGTCTCTAAGGAGTCCTCGAATCATCATTATTTTAATGATTGTCATGGTCATGCTTCTATATTCAGCTTCTGTTGATGATTTGGAAACAATGTGCTTTTTCTTGGCCTTCCATAATTTGAGGGCTTCTCCTAAATTGATACAATACTAGTGACAGACTTTTTGGTTAAATTACAAGCAACCCAATTTGAATCATAGTAGGCCACCATCTCAAATTTTTGTTCAGTTGGAAATAAAAGCCCAAGATCGGGTTTTCCTTTTAAGTATTGTACAATTCTTTTCATAACTACTAAGTGAGGATTTTTTGGTGATTGCATAAATTGACTCAAAGATTGTACAAAATATGGAATGTTTGGTCTAGTTAAAGTAAGATAAAGAAGTTTACCGATAAATCTTCTGTGTCCTTCTGCTTCTTTAAGCGATTCATCTTTGTAACTAGGATTAAATTTGTCATCATATTCCTTGTTAGAAAATATGATCTTTTGTTTCAAGGGAGTGCTAGCAGGCCTTGTACTAGCCATGCAAAAATTAGAAATAAGCTCAAGGTGTATTTTCTTTGACTTAAGCTAATCCTTCTTTTTTGGGATCTTGCAATTTCCATACCTAAAAAATATTTTATAATTCCAAGATCCTTAATCTTCAAATTCTAAGTTAGAACAAGTTTAAGTTCTTGAATCATATATTCATTACTACATGTTATCATTAAATCATCTACCAATACTAAGAGAATGACAATGTTATTCCTTTTTCTCTTGGTAAATATAGAATAATCACTTTTGCTTTGTTCATAGCCATTATACAAAAGAGCTTAAGTTAGCTTAATGTTCCATTGCTTTGAAGTTTGTTTTAAACTATATAGGGGTTTTTGGAGTTTACAAGTCATTTGTTGTTCCTCCTCACTGGAAAAACTTTGAAGAAGACATTTAAATATCTTCATTTAAATCTCCTTAGAGAAAAACATTATCAACATCCATATGATATATGGGACAATTATACATAGTAACAGAGAGTCATACAAGTCCTAATGGTCACAAATTTAGTAACAAGGGAAAAAGTCTCCTTATGATCTACTCCTTTATTTTGGCTAAACCCTTTAGCAACTAACCTGGCCTCTTTCTAAATTACCTTTGGAATCATATTTAACTTTATACACCCACTTACTTCCTATGATGTTTTTATTTTGAGGTAAGGGAACAATTTGCCAAGTTTTGCTCTCCTCAAGGACTAAAGTTTCTTCTTTCATAATTCTAACACAATTTTTATTCTCACTAGCTTCGTCAAGGTTTTTTCCCCTAGGCCGATATGTCCAAGGTCAAGGGTTTGAGAGGTGTGGAAGATGATTTTAAGGGAATTAAATTCCCATGCGGATATAAGTCCCTGAGGATGGGTGTGGGGACAATACCTTTGCCACTGAGAAGCGGTGGGCATCTGAAGGCGGGGAGGTAACCTCGAAGCGGATGTTACAAGAGTGATGAGGCTGAAAATTTCAATGTATTATTGAGCTGAGTTAAGGAGAAATATATATAGAGAACTTATTTTTAAGAATTATAACATAATTAAAACAAACTACAATGGTTAATCACAAGAAGACTAAGCACTGACTCCATTGTCAACTTCTATTTCAATACTATTGGATCTTACATAATGTGTTGTACGCTACATGCATAAGATAATTAATAAGTGTTTAAACAAATCTAATTGATTATCTAAGCCTAGTATTTTTTATAATGAAACTTGTTTTGATAAATTAGGCCCAAAATATTTTACAAAAACATGACCCACTTCCCTCTTCTTATATTTCACACGAATCAATATTTTTCTTTTCCCTTCCTTATCTTAGTATCATGTGGGTTTGACTTTCCTTTCATTACTTTAGATAAAAAGTGGCTAGTCAAACAAAGTAGAAAGCAAAGTGTATTATGTCAGAACTTGGGAAACAACCAATGTTTTAACAATCAGAGCAGTCATTGAACCGGTGAAGGCACTAGTTTAAGGTTCAATGGTCGGACTGCAGTCGAACTGATGGTACTTAAAAAATATTAAAAAAATAAAATATATGATTATAAATATTAAAATACTTTACATAATTATGAAATTTGTGAAAAAAACCTGTTTATATATTTTTGAGTAAATAATATTTTTGATAATATTTCAAAATTATACTCTCATTTTTTTAAAAATATATAATTTTTTATAATTATAAAAAAAGATTCAACTTCCCAATACCATCATTACACTTCTTTTCACCTTTCCCTTCCCAATGTTCTCACTTCTTGCATCTTCCTCCCATCCCTTATTTAAGGATTGAAGAGGCTCCGTGAACCAACTAACAAAGTACATGAGAGAGATATTGCTAAGAAGAAATTCCCATATGTTTCATTCTCCTCAATACGTATTTATGAGCTCTGTGTGAATTAGGATTTATTGAGTTGGTTGGAAAAAATAGTTCTTCGTTCAACATGTTCCTTATTGTATTTATCTAATTAGGTTTATGTTGAAAGGGTTGTAAAAGATTAAGAGTTGAGCCTTGTGTAGAGGCTGTAAACTCTTTTGTTATCTGGTCTGTATTCTAAGCTTAGGGTATAAAAGCCTAAGAGGCTTGTTCTTAAAAGGGTTGTAATAGTTTGAAAGCTGAGCCTTGTGTAGAGGTTGTAATCTCCTTTTGTTAATTGGTTTGTATTCTGAGTTTAGTGTAATACCCGTTAATTTCAGAATATAATTCGCTTAAGAGTATTTTAGAATTCTACAACGTTACTTTAGTTATTTATTTTGGTCATTTTTAATTTTCATATTTAATTGTTCTCTTTGAATATTATTTATGAAAATTGAGTTAAATGACTGGACTAAATATTTGCACAATGAGGGATATATTCTAAGAATGGTGAAATTCATGGAAAAGTGGTTTCAGAATGGTCAATTAATCAATTTATTGTAAATTGACTTGATGGGTTTGGATGTTGGGTTATGGATACCCATGAGTTATTGAATAACCCATTAGAAATATTTAATATAAAGTTTCAATAGTAACCCTCATTTTTTCACTCAGCCGAAGGAAGCAGAAAAGATTTCTCTCTCAGTTCTTCATTTTCTTCTCAAATCCTTTCCTTGATCTTCAGAAGTTCGATTATTTGTTCGGTTCAAAAGCTTTGTAAGGATCAAAGGTAAGCTTTAATCTCGTTATTTTCCTTAAATCTAAGTTTATATGGAAGATTAGAGGAAGTTTTGTTCTTGAAGATTTTGATGATAATTCGTGAATCTCAGTTGTTTTAGAAGTTATATTTGAGTTATAATCGGTTAAAAGAGTTGAAATTTTGGTTTTGAAACAAGAAAGGAAAGAATGAATTTGTGAGAAATTTCTGCAAAAACTTCTGCAAAACCGAGTTACTGTAGCGACCAGAAATTTCGAAACAAAATCTGGAAAATTTTCTTCGGGTTACTGTAGCAGTACTGTAGTGTCGGCAGTCAACGGTACTGTAGCAGTCAACGTTACTGTAGCGAACCGGCACTGTAGCGAACCGACACTGTAGCGAACCGACACTGTAGCAAACCGTTACTGTAGCAGTCAGAAAATTTTTCGTATTTTCGTGATTTTGTTTCCTTTCTTATGTTTCCTTGTAATATATTTTACTAGGAAAATTTCCTACACAAATTCTAGTGTGGAACAAGGTAAACTTGGACAAACATCAAGGTGAGTGAATAACCTTGCTCAGCTAATTTGATATTACTAGTCAAAGTACAATATAAGTCCCATTTACAATATTATTTGGATAATAAGCAATTAATTTTTCATATGGGAGTATATGATGATCAATAGAAATAAGAGTATGTAGAAATTATTTATTTCATGACAATTGTACTATGTGATGAATTCTCACTATCTTATTAATGAGTAAAGATCTACGGGATCTAATACACGAGTGTGAAAGGGTTAAAGTCCCATACTACTCGGTGTATATCTAAGAAATCTAATACACGAGTGTGAAAGGGTTAAAGTCCCATACTACTCGGTGTATATCTAAGAAAGCTCATACACGAGTTTGAAAGGGTTAAAGTCCCATACTACTCAGTGCATATCTATGAAACCTATACACGAGTTGAAAGGGTTAGAGTCCCATACTACTCGGTGTATACCGATGAGATCTTATTCATGAGTTTGAAAGGGTTAGAGTCCCATACTACTCGATGTATAAGACAATTAATTATATGAGTAAATGTGGTATTTGTACTTTTGATATTTTATATAGTACAGTTATTTACTTACTGAGTTTTTAAATAAACTCACACTCCCTATGATTATTTTTTTTCAGATACAGAAAATAAAGAACAAGAGTATCCGTTTGAAGATTAGAAGCCCCTTGGGATTATTCTCTATTTCTGTCTGGTGGGATACCAGTACTTATTAATGTGGATACTAGGAACGCTCTGTACTTTCTATAGGTCTCCTAGGCTTGCGATGAGATAGAAATATCAGACTATGTATGTCTATATTTGCTTATCAGATGAATATAATTCTGTAGTGTGGAATGAATGATTAAGGTTGAATGTAAAACCTTACAGAATATATGTATATAACGTATGTTTGAGAATTATATCAAATGAGTAGTATCTTTTCACATGCTCAATTTTTGGGATGTGACAATTTGGTATCAGAGGATAGGTTTTATAGGTCCCCTATAGAGTACAGAGCAAAGTGATCTTTGTGGGCCCTTCCCTATTGTCATGAGCCGCGGCATGACTATAGGATTAGGTTCCATAAAAGACCTTGTAGAGTATAACGTCATTTTATAGATAATTTTCAGCGGGGCTAGTAAGTGATATTTTGTGTATGTCTGAAAATTGTTCGTTATGTGTGTAGATCTGTGACAGATCAATGTCAGAAGGATCTTCTAATAATAATGAGCATATGGGTCCAAGGAGGGCCATAAATCCACCAGTACATGTGCAAGATGATCCTAACTGTGGTGATAGTTTACATGCTCAAAGTACTGAGGGCGCAACTAGTGAGCAAGCAAGGAGAGTCGAACCTGATGCTCACGTTGGCAATGCAACTATTGCACATGTGATTAATTTGATGAATGAACGATTTGACCGATTTGAGGCTGAAATGAGAGGTCGAGCTGCACAAGCTAACCTGCCAGTGGATCCTCCTATTGTTGAAGCTGAAATTGTACCACCAGCTCAGTTAGCTGGAGGAGATAACGTAAGGGAGGTAAGAATGTCTGAATTCCAGAAAATGAGGCCTCCTACTTTTTCAGGGGAAGATCCCAAAGAGGACCCACAATGTTTTCTTGAAGATTGTGAAGCAATCTGTGATGCTATAGGGTGTTCTCCTACTCAAAAGGTAGAATTCACTTCCTTTCAGTTAAAAGGTAGGGCTGGTAAATGGTGGAGGAACTGGAAGAAAGCTAGAATTCAAGGCACACCGCCAGTTATGTGGACGGAGTTTTACAGATTGGTTATGGTAAGGAAATCAAAGAATAAAGAAAAATATCGACAAAAGAAGAAAGCTAGATATAGGAGATCTTTTGATCAAAGGGAAGACTCAGGGACTTTGAAACCCTTTACTGCATCACAACATGCTCCAGCCACTCCTACTAAGTCATTGTATTCTACAGCCAGTGTGGCTAAGCCTCGTTCAAAGAGCAGGGGTGGTTTTAGTTCTTCTAGTAGAAGAGGTACTCAAGCTAGAAGGAAGAAACCTCAGTGTCCTGAATGTGAAAAGTTTCACTTCGGAGAATGCAGGTTAAACACTGTTGGTACAGGTTGTTTTAACTGTGGACAAAAAAGACATTTTGTAAGGGAGTGCCCTCAGCTCATGACAGGACCAGGTCAAGGGTCTACTTTGCCACCTCGACCACAATCTATTTCTGCTTCTATTACTCAAACACCAACCCCTTCAACAGGGGGTAGTATGGGAAGAGGTTCTGGAAGAGGCCAAGGTGACCGTGGAAAACAAGCTGCTGGCAGAGGAAATGCAAGAGTATATGCTCTAACCCGACAGGATGCTCAAACATCCAATGCTATAGTTACAGGTATATTATCTGCCAATACTTTTGTTGCACGTATTTTGTTTGATCCTGGTTCTACTCACTCATATGGTCACCCCTATTTGCCAAGAGATTTGCATTTGATTCGATTACTCTTAAGGAACCATTCTTAGTTTCCACACCGATGAGAGAGACTTGGATAGTTAAAACATGTTATCGTTCTTGGAAAATAATTGTTGGGGGCATAGAAACTGAGATAGATCTTATGATTCTCAATATGTTAGATTTTGATGTGATTTTAGGGATGGACTGGCTATCTTCTTGTCATGCTACTATAAATTGTCCTGACAAAGTTATTTCCTTTAATATGCCGGGGAGGAGTAATTTTGTGTTTCAAGGGGATCAAAGTGATGTACCTTGCAATATGATATCTATGTTAAGTGCCCGACGTATGTTGCGAAAGGGATGTCAGGGATTTCTAGCTTTTATCAAAGATTTAGAAAAGAAAGAACAGAAGTTAGAAGACATTCATGTGGTTAATGAATTTCCAGATGTGTTCCCAGAAGATTTACCTGGATTACCGCCAGAAAGAGATATTGAGTTCAGTATTGATTTGGTCCCAGACACAAGACCAATTTCTATTCCACCTTATCGTATGGCTCCTGTTGAGCTAAAAGAACTCAAAGAACAATTAGAAGATTTGTTAAACAAAGGGTTCATTCGCCCAAGTTTTTCACCTTGGGGTGCTCCTGTTCTTTTTGTGAAAAAGAAAGATGGTTCTATGAGATTATGTATAGATTATCATCAGCTGAATAAAGTCACAGTGAAGAATAAGTATCCTTTACCAAGGATAGATGATTTGTTTGATCAGCTTCAAGGAGCAAAATACTTCTCAAAGATTGATCTAAGGTCTGGATATCATCAGTTACGAATTAAGAGTGATGATATACCTAAGACTGCTTTTCGTACACGGTATGGACATTATGAGTTTCTTGTGATGTCTTTTGGGTTGACAAATGCACCAGCAGCATTTATGGATTTAATGAACAGAGTGTTCAAATCATTCCTTGATAAGTTTGTAATTGTATTTATTGATGATATTTGGTATATTCAAAGAGTCATGAAGAATATACTGAACATTTGAGAATAGTGCTTCAGACCTTGAGAGAGCATCAGTTGTACGTAAAGCTCTCGAAATGTGAATTCTGGATGAGTCATGTAACATTTTTGGGACATGTTATTTCCCAAGAAGGTATTCATGTAGATCCAAGTAAAATTGAAGCAGTTAAACAGTGGCCTAGACCAACAACTGTGTCTGAAGTACGTAGTTTTCTTGGCTTAGCAGGGTATTACCGTCGCTTTGTCAAAGATTTCTCTAATACGGCTCTCCCATTAAATAATTTAACCCGAAAGAATGTTAAATACATTTGGGATGATTCATGTGAGTAAAGTTTCACCCAATTGAAAGAGTGTTTAACTTCTGCACCAGTCTTAATTCTACCATCAGGACCAGGGGGTTACTCTGTATTCTGTGATGCCTCAAAGATAGGCTTAGGATGTGTGTTGATACAACATGGTAAAGTCATAGCTTATAGCTCACGTCAGCTTAAAAAGCATGAATTGAATTACCCCACTCATGATTTGGAAATGGCAGCTGTAGTGTTTGCCCTAAAGATATGGAGACATTACTTGTATGGGGAAACTTGTAAAATTTTTACAGATCACAAAAGCCTTAAGTACATTTTTGAGCAAAGAGATCTCAATCTAAGGCAACGAAGGTGGATGGAACTTTTGAAAGATTATGATTGTACCATCCTTTACCATCCAGGTAAAGCAAATGTAGTGGCCGATGCTCTAAGTCGAAAGTCTATGGGAAGTTTAGCTCACATTGCCACTATAAGGAGATCTCTAATACATGAACTACAAGAATTGGAAGCTGATGGAGTATTCTTCGAGATCACTGAGTCAGGTACATTTCTGGCTCATTTAACAGTTAGATCATCCCTTGTAGAAAAAGTAAAAGCAACTTTAGAAAATGACATTAATATGGTCAAAATCAGAGATAAGGCAAGGCAAGGTCTAGCACCAAGTTTCTTGGTAGATGAAGAAGGAGTCTTATGGTTTAATGGGAGACTTTGTGTCCCCAACATTGAATCTTTGAAACATGAAATCTTAATGGAAGCTCATGGTTCACCCTACGTTGTACATCCTGGTGCTGTGAAAATGTATCAGGACTTGAAACAAGTTTACTGGTGGGAGGGCATGAAGCGAGACGTGACTGACTTTGTAGCTCGATGTTTGACTTGTCAGCAAGTTAAAGCTGAACATCGACGACCACCTGGATTGATGCAAAAACTAGATATTCCCGAATGGAAGTGGGAAAGGATCACTATGGATTTTGTAGTAGGTTTACCTCGGTCAACAAAAGGAAATGACTCAATATGGGTCATAGTGGATCGACTTACTAAGTCAGCACATTTTCTTCCTGTTCATACCACTTTCAGTGTAGCAAAACTTGCTCGAATTTATGTTAAAGAAATAGTGAAACTTCATGGTGTACCAATATCCATTATATCAGATCGAGGACCTCAGTTTACTTCTCGGTTCTGGAAAGTCTTTCAAGAGGCTTTGGGTACCAAAGTGAATCTTAGCACAGCATTCCATCCTCAGACTGATGGACAGTCCGAAAGGACAATTCAGACTTTAGAGGATATGCTAAGAGCTTGTGTGATGGATTTCAGTAAAAGTTGGGAAGATCATTTGTCTCTTATTGAATTTGCTTATAACAACAGTTACCAAGCCAGTATTCAGATGGCACCTTTTGAGGCATTATATGGGAGACGGTGTCGATCTCCTATAGGTTGGTTTGAACTTGGTGTAACCAAAATATTTGGACCTGAGATGATACAGGAAGATATAAATAAAGTTAAACTGATCAGAGAAAAGTTGTTAACTGCTCAGAGTAGACAGAAGTCTTATGCGGACAACCGACGACGTGACCTTGAATTTGCAATAGGTGATATGGTTTTCTTACGAATCTCACCTATGAAGGGAGTAATGAGATTCGGGAAGAAAAGCAAGCTTAGTCCGAGGTATGTTGGCCCATATGAGGTTGTAGACATAGTGGATAATGTGGCATATCGCCTACACCTACCTTCTGACCTAGAGGGAGTTCATCCAATATTTCATGTGTCCATGCTGCGAAAATATCTTCCTGATCCTTCTCATGTCATTCAACCCCAAGAAGTTCATTTTGATGAAACTCTCACCTACGAAGAGGCACCAGTAGCTATCCTTGATAGAAAAGTCAAAAAATTGCGTACCAAAGAAATTCCTACTGTCAAGGTTCTTTGGAGAAATCATTCTCGCGAGGAAGCTACGTGGGAAGCAGAAGATGAGATGTGGAAAAACTATCCACATTTATTTGAAACTTGAGGTAAGGTTTTAATTCGGAGGACCGAATTCTTTTAAGGGGGGTAGAATGTAATACCCGTTAATTTCAGAATATAATTCGCTTAAGAGTATTTTAGAATTCTACAACGTTACTTTAGTTATTTATTTTGGTCATTTTTAATTTTCATATTTAATTGTTCTCTTTGAATATTATTTATGAAAATTGAGTTAAATGACTGGACTAAATATTTGCACAATGAGGGATATATTCTAAGAATGGTGAAATTCATGGAAAAGTGGTTTCAGAATGGTCAATTAATCAATTTATTGTAAATTGACTTGATGGGTTTGGATGTTGGGTTATGGATACCCATGAGTTATTGAATAACCCATTAGAAATATTTAATATAAAGTTTCAATAGTAACCCTCATTTTTTCACTCAGCCGAAGGAAGCAGAAAAGATTTCTCTCTCAGTTCTTCATTTTCTTCTCAAATCCTTTCCTTGATCTTCAGAAGTTCGATTATTTGTTCGGTTCAAAAGCTTTGTAAGGATCAAAGGTAAGCTTTAATCTCGTTATTTTCCTTAAATCTAAGTTTATATGGAAGATTAGAGGAAGTTTTGTTCTTGAAGATTTTGATGATAATTCGTGAATCTCAGTTGTTTTAGAAGTTATATTTGAGTTATAATCGGTTAAAAGAGTTGAAATTTTGGTTTTGAAACAAGAAAGGAAAGAATGAATTTGTGAGAAATTTCTGCAAAAACTTCTGCAAAACCGAGTTACTGTAGCGACCAGAAATTTCGAAACAAAATCTGGAAAATTTTCTTCGGGTTACTGTAGCAGTACTGTAGTGTCGGCAGTCAACGGTACTGTAGCAGTCAACGTTACTGTAGCGAACCGGCACTGTAGCGAACCGACACTGTAGCGAACCGACACTGTAGCAAACCGTTACTGTAGCAGTCAGAAAATTTTTCGTATTTTCGTGATTTTGTTTCCTTTCTTATGTTTCCTTGTAATATATTTTACTAGGAAAATTTCCTACACAAATTCTAGTGTGGAACAAGGTAAACTTGGACAAACATCAAGGTGAGTGAATAACCTTGCTCAGCTAATTTGATATTACTAGTCAAAGTACAATATAAGTCCCATTTACAATATTATTTGGATAATAAGCAATTAATTTTTCATATGGGAGTATATGATGATCAATAGAAATAAGAGTATGTAGAAATTATTTATTTCATGACAATTGTACTATGTGATGAATTCTCACTATCTTATTAATGAGTAAAGATCTACGGGATCTAATACACGAGTGTGAAAGGGTTAAAGTCCCATACTACTCGGTGTATATCTAAGAAATCTAATACACGAGTGTGAAAGGGTTAAAGTCCCATACTACTCGGTGTATATCTAAGAAAGCTCATACACGAGTTTGAAAGGGTTAAAGTCCCATACTACTCAGTGCATATCTATGAAACCTATACACGAGTTGAAAGGGTTAGAGTCCCATACTACTCGGTGTATACCGATGAGATCTTATTCATGAGTTTGAAAGGGTTAGAGTCCCATACTACTCGATGTATAAGACAATTAATTATATGAGTAAATGTGGTATTTGTACTTTTGATATTTTATATAGTACAGTTATTTACTTACTGAGTTTTTAAATAAACTCACACTCCCTATGATTATTTTTTTTCAGATACAGAAAATAAAGAACAAGAGTATCCGTTTGAAGATTAGAAGCCCCTTGGGATTATTCTCTATTTCTGTCTGGTGGGATACCAGTACTTATTAATGTGGATACTAGGAACGCTCTGTACTTTCTATAGGTCTCCTAGGCTTGCGATGAGATAGAAATATCAGACTATGTATGTCTATATTTGCTTATCAGATGAATATAATTCTGTAGTGTGGAATGAATGATTAAGGTTGAATGTAAAACCTTACAGAATATATGTATATAACGTATGTTTGAGAATTATATCAAATGAGTAGTATCTTTTCACATGCTCAATTTTTGGGATGTGACATTTAGTGTGTAAAAGTTTAGGAGTCTTGATCCTAAAAAGGTTCTCTTGTAAAAATCAAGGAGGCTTGTCCCTGAAAGGGTTCTCTTGTAAATCTCAATTCGGTTATTATTATGGAAAGCCCTTTGCATTATGCTTAGAGAGAAGACATAGGATCCTAAGATAAGGATCTGAACTTCTTTATAGCTATGTGTCATTATCTCTATTCTTTCTTACTACATCTTTGAAATACTTCTTTTACAAAATATATCTTCCTGAAGATAACTTTTGGTTTTCCTTTAAGATAAATGAAAAAAAAAGTAAAGAAAAATTTTACAACATAATTCAACCTTCTTCTTGTGTTGTAATTGTGTTGTATCTGAACTAACAATGAGAATCCATAAATTAAATCTTGTATTAGGATAATCTAATTATGTTAAGGTGGTCAAATCAGGCATGATCATAGTCAAGCTATCTGTGATTAATTATTTCCACTCTATCCTTTAATTTCTTTTTGGTGTCTTTTTTGTCACAGTTTTGGCTTTCCAAATAACATAATCATGATTATGAATCATCTAAATACCACATAATTTGCTTTATTAATTAGGTTTCAACCTACAATTTTGCTAGTAGAAAATTCATGAGTATAAATACTTAAGGTTGAACTCTCTTAAATCAACATTTGATCATCATAAATATATTTTTTCCATTAGTAGGACTGAGCAATGGGTTAGATTGACCTACTCAATTGAGTTGGTTTGGGTCAAAAGTAATCAACCAGATTAATGGGGTTGGAAAATTTCCTGTTGACCCTAAGGCTTTGTGCCATAAGTTTTGATGATGACAAATGTATTTGAAATGTAGCAATGATATATATAAAGGTTAATTATCATATATATGCTACAAGCATTTAAGCATGACTATATTATTTAATGTGTAATGTCTTATACATTAATCATGCTGTTTATCATGAATTGAACTAACCATTTGGTTTACAAGTAAGATATATGTTACAGATTGGTTCAAAACAAGAAGAGTGAGCATTGGATTGAAGAACAAGAAAAAACAACATCATGCTTCACTCAAGGAAAGCAACATACAAGGATAAAGCTCCAAGAATGAAGAACTAGAAGATTTGAAGTCTTGGAAGCTTGGATGCATCAAGATAGCCTATGTATTTACATTAGGTATATTTTATATAGGCTGCTATACTTGTGCAACTCAATGATTTAGATTTGCATACATTGGCTCAAGCATTTTGAACAAAAAGATAGTGAGATATGAAATTTTACAAAAGTTAGTTTTTGACCTTTGGTCACTCTTTATATCATATCTCATAAATGAAAAATCGGTTTTACAAGTATCTTAATCTCATTTGATAGTAGACTCAAAGATCTTTCCAATGGTATATTATTTATTTAAATTGGAGTCCAAATGAGAAAGATATGACCATTTAAACTAAACTCTAAAAAACTGAAAGTTGACTTGGCTGTACTCAAGAATTATTTTATCATGACCTTCAGTTAGTATTTTGATCATATCTTTTAAATGAAAAATAATTTTTGAGTGAAATTTATCTCATTTGAAACTAGACTCCAAGAGCTTTCCAATGATATATTATTTGTTTAAAACGGAGTTCAAATGAGAGAGTTATGAATTTTTAAAGTAAGCTTAGTAGTTCCAAGTTAACAAGATTTTTGACAAAAAGCAATCAGTCGACTGATAGCCCAGAAACACTCTCTAACGGTCATATTTTTGTGTCTAACGGATATATTGAGCTATCAGTCGACTGATGACCTTACGACAATCGACCAATTACACCTAGACTACATTTTTAAGTGTAGTAATGGCTATAAATGGCTATATTTCAATGGAGCCTATATATATGACCTTAGATACACATTTTTATGTTAGAACTCAGTACTACAATGATATATTAACATGTTCTATCATCTTTGAGAGAAATCCAAATATTCTTGAGCCAATCTTGCATATTCTCTATCATTAGAGTTATTAGAGCTTCATTTGTATTCATCTACTTTTTAGAGAGAGTTTCTTTGTATTGTTGATTTTGATCAACACATATATTATTTTGAGTTGAGGTTTGCAAGTACCGGTGTTGGAAGAACTTGCTTTGAGTTGAGGAGTAGCCCGGATTCATAAATTCTTCGTTGTGGTTTCACAAATACCCGAATCGAATTTGCGTGGTTGTAGTGATTTGCAAGTACCCGGATTAAACTTGCAATTATAGTGGAAATACTCAAGTGGTTCTTGAGGATTGGATGTAGGTTTGGGATTAGCCGAACCAGTATAAATCTCCGAGTTTGCTTTCTCTATCCCTACTCTATTTACATTTGAAGTTAATTAATTAATGCTTTGTATTTATATTTGATTTCTACCTCAAACATTAATTAATTTATGTAGATTTATATTTGTTCCTTAATTCTTTGCACTATAAACTTATTCATCTTGATAACACTTTAATTTTCTGAATTAAATTATTATCTTTAGCATTGTCTAATTTCAGAAAATCATTTTAACTTCTAATTAAGTTTTGTGAAAATTTTTATAAAACCCAACTCACCCCCCTCTTGGGATCCAACCATTACTTTCAATTGGTATCAAAGCTTGGGCTCTTGTTTAAAGACTTAACCGTCTAAGAGTTAACATGGTTGGATATAGTGATTGGTTTATGTTTGAAAATTGTTCTTTCACAAAACCTCCAATTTTTTATGCTAATCATTTTCAATATTGGAAGTATGAAATAAAAATGTTTTTAATTTCAATAGACCATAATCTTTGGGATATTATTGAAAATGGTTTTTGTATTCCTTCCAAGGAAGAACAAGGAAAAATCATTCCAAAACCCAAGAGTGAATGGGATGATGCTGAAAGATATTTAGTGCAACTCAATGCTAAGGCAAAATTGATTATTTCTTTTGCATTGAGTCAAGATGAATTTTTCAAAATTTTCAATTGTGCAACTGCAAAAGAAATGTGGGAAACTTTAGAAGTTGCACATGAGGAAACTCTAAGAGTTGAGGAATTAAGATATTGTGATCTCATTAATGATTTTGATATTGCTCAAATGAAAAATAGTGAAACAATTAATGAGATACATCTTGTGTTTAATCAATTGTAAGTTCTTGGTGAGGTTTATGCGGAAAAATCTCAAATCACTAAGGAGACAAAGGCTGAAAATGGAGAAGAAGAAAAACTACAACCACAACTAAAGATGAATAAAGAGAAAGATCAGTATTTGGAACAGAGCATGAAAGACTCAAATGAAGAAATCAAATTTTGTCTTATGGCCAGAGGCAATGATGAGGTAAATTCATTTGATTATTCACTTGATGAATTACAAGAAGCTTTTGATGATTTGCATGCTGAATCTTTGAAACTTGCAAAGAAATTAGTTATTTCAAACAGAAAAACTCTTCTCTTGAAAATGAATTGGAAACATTGAAAAATGAATTTTCTATTTCCAAGGAAGAGAATTTTGTTTTTGAAAATCAAAACAGAACTTTGCAAGAAGAGAATTTGATTTTAAAGGCAAATATCTCTACTAACAAAAATTGCTTTTGTACCAAGTGTGATTCTTTGAAAAAGGAAAATGGGGATCTTAAAAATGCACTTGAAAAACTTTCTCAAGGTAGAGAAATTCAAAACTGTTCTATTGAGAAACAAAGTAGTAGCTTTAACAAAACTGGTTTTATTCTTAACAAGTCAAAACAGAAATATTTCAAAAACTACTTTGTTTCTGCAAAGATGTCCAACAGTCCAACTTGCATTTGTTTTTATTATGGACTGAAAGGACACAAATCTTACTCCTGCTTTTATAAGAAAAATCTTGTTCATGGAGTAAAAATGAAATGGGTTCAAAAAGGAACTCATGACCCAGGCGGACCCAAAGAAATTTGGGTACCAAAGACAAAGGATTAATTTGTAGATTCGCCTTGAAGCAAGGAGCAGAATTGACTTTTCAATGGCTACATCATTCAAACTCCACTCTTTTACATCAAAAAGAGACAATGGACAAGTAAATATATAAGTTGGAAATAACTGTAAGAATTTTAACTGATATGTTTACTGCATTTAATGCTTATATCTACTCTCTAGCATGCCTTACATCTATCTTTGATATTCATGTATGCTATGTCTAAAAACAATTCTTAGGTGTGCGGCTTATTGATTCGAGTTTTGTTTTGAGCTTAAATCTTTCTATAAATATAGCTCAAAACTTCTTTATGAAAGTAATGGTTGGAACCCAAGAGGGGGGGGTGAATTGGGTTTTATAAATTTTTCACAAGAATTAATTGGAAGTTAAAATGATTTTCTGTAAAAGTACAATGCTTAGGATAATAAATACAATACAGAAAATCAATGTGCTGTCAAGATAAATAATTATAAAGATCAAGGAATTAAAGAATAGATATCAATATGCACAAATTAAAGAGTAAGGGATAGAGAAAGCAAACTCGGAGATTTATACTGGTTCGGCTAATCCAAGCCTACATCCAGTCCTCAAGAGACCACTTGAGTATTTCTACTATAATTGCAAGTTTAATCCGGGTACTTGCAAACCACTACAACCACGCAAATTCGATCCGGATATTTGCAAAACCACAATGGAGAATTTATGAATCCGGGCTCCTCCTCAACCCAAAGCAAGTTCTTCCAACACCGGTACTTGCGAACCTCAACTCAGAATAATATATGTGTTGATCAAAATCAACAATACAAAGAAACTCTCTCTAAAGAGTAGATGAAAACAAATGAAGCTCTAATAACTCTAATGATAGAGAATATGCAAGATTTGGCTCAAGAATGCTTTCCTTTCTCTCAAAGATGATAGAAGAAGTTAATATCACATTGTAGGACTTTGTTCTTACTCAAAATCATGTATCTAAGGTCATATATATAAGATTTTACAAAACTAGCCGTTATATAGCCGTTACAGCACTTATAGTGCAGTCCAGATTTTGAGCTTTCTTTAAAAATTCATAACTCCCTCATTTGAACTCCGTTTTAAACAAATAATATACCGTTGGAAAGCTCTTGGAGTCTAGTTTCAAATGAGCTAAGTTTTACTCAAAAATTATTTTATTTTAAAAGATATAATCAAAAATACTGACTATAGGTCAGAACAGAATAATCAACTTTCAGTTTTTCAAACTATATTTTAAATAGTCATATATTTCTCATTTGGACTCCATTTTCAATAAATAATATACCTTTGGAAAGATCTTTGAGTCTACTATCAAATTAGATTAAGATACTTGAAAAAATGATTTTTGGTTTATGAGATATGATATAAAGAGTGACCAAAGGTCAAAAACTAACTTTTGTAAAATTTCATATCTCACTATCTTTTTGTTCAAAATAATTGAGCCAATGTATGCAAATCTAAATCATTGAGTTGCACAAATATACTAGCCTATATAAAATATACCTAATGTAAACACATAGGCTATCTTGATGCATCCAAGCTTCCAAGACTTCAAATCTTCTAATTCTTCATTTCTTGGAGCTTTGTCCTTGTATGTTGCTTTCCTTGAGTGAAGCATGATATTGCTTTTCCTTATTCTTCAATACAATGCTTACTCTTCCTTATTTTGAACCAACCTATAAAATATGTCTTACTTGCAAATCCAATGGTTAGTTCAATTCATGATAATAGCATGATTCAATATATGCAACATATATATTAAGTAACATAATCATGGTTAAGTACTTGTAGCATATATATGATAATTAATCTTTATATATATCAATGCTACAATTCAAATACATTTGTTATCATCAAAACTTATGCATAAAGCCTTAGGGTCAACACTTTATTCACCGCATCACGAAAACTTGCTTCCATTACATGCATATTTCTCTTGCTTTCACAACAATAAGATTACTTCTACTTGTAATGTTTATCCTTGTTGTAATCTTATGAAATTGTTGTCAATGAAATCAAAATCGTTTGCATAATTGTATTTTATGGAACATGGGATATCATGAACATAATACATTGTTTCCCCATTACTTGAGATTTATTTGAACATTACTAACTCAAGCATTGAAGTGCTCCTCAAGCTTCTTTTGCAGGTATAATATCCTCAATTATATCCTCTTAAATCACTCACCTCATTTTATCTCGAGCATACTATAAAATGGTCTTTTGCAATGGAATCAGTCGACCATCCTAAGCTCATCAGTCGACTGACGGCTCAACGAATACAATTTTTAAAATCTATGAATGAACCAGTCGACCGCCATAACTGAATCAGTCGACTAATTACTCTCTGTTCAAATATGTGTATAAGTGCAGAAGTCATCAGTCGATTAATCACTGACAATCAATCGACTAATGACTCACTGATCAAAATTTCTATTAAGAGCAGAAGCAATCAGAGGACTAAGCAAATACCATTAGTTGATCGATGATTGTCTGCCAAATTTTCTTTCAAAATGCAGAAATCATCAGTCGACTAATCACTAAGAATCAGTCGACTAATCACTAAGAATCAGTCGACTGATACATTACTATATGGACTGAGTGCCAGGCACTGGTGCCAGTGCTGAGCGCTGAGATGGACGCCCAGCACTAGTCCATCACTGAATGATGCAATTTTTTTTTTAAAAAGGAACCTGAGAGCCATCAATCGATTAATGACCCATCGATAGTCGACTAATCGATGCAGCAACAAAAAATTCCCAAATTAGCAGTGATCAGTCGACTGATAGGTCATTTATGAGAGGTTCATGGATGATTTTACAAGAGATTATTTGGAGGATCTTGCAAATAATCAATCAAAGGAAATCATTAAAAGTTGCAAGAAGAGAAGATCAAAAGAAGAGCAATGAGCAAAATAAGGATATCAAAATCTTGAGGAGGAACTTCAAGAAGCAACAAGAGTTTGCCAAAATTGATAAGTATCTCTATCCTTTACCACTTTATTATTTAATTAAGTGATACTCCCTGTTCTTAATTGACAATATTGGCAAGTTCTTTTGCTGACATACTTTCATAGCAATGATATATTGTTTTTCTAAAATCCTACTTATTTGATCATATCATTGCATATGAAGATATGATAAATGCTTAAATTGTCTTTATACCATTCATCATGGCTTGAGCATTATACATGTCATATCTTTTCAAAGTTATGGTTTATGGGCCATTGGTTATGGATTATAGTTTATATCTAATTATATTTTATTAATCCATATCACCTCTTTTTTACAGCTATATACTCTGGTTATAATATGTTTTATCTTGAGTAAGTATGTAACTTGCTTTTGCTTTGAAATGATGATATATATATATATCCATGTCAGAAAATTCTTTCTATCTTTAAAATGGATATATATATATATTTTTAAAATATATCTACCTCTACTAAGATGATATGATATATCCTGACTATAAAATGTTTTATATATGATAATGGATATATATATATATATATATATATATTCTTCTACTGTGCTGAATTTGTGCCATTCTTTAAAGAAGAATTATTTTGAAAAGGTTTTGGAAAATGATTTGAAATTGATTTATCATGTTAAAGCAAAAAGTGTTTTGAAAAAAAAAAAGGTACCCTTATTTCAAAGGAAGATAATGGCATTAAAGAGAATGCAAATCTATCTCAAGAAGAAGAAAAGCCTCAAGAAGAAAAGTTACCTCATGAGAAGGAGCCATCAAGCAACAATGATAATCTTCCAAAGGATTTGAGGTATGCCAAAAGTCATCCTAAGGAACTCATCATTGAAGATGCATCTCAATGGGTACTCTCTCGAAATCTTCTTCTGCCTATGGATTATGCCTTACATTGGTTATATCTTTTGCTCATCCAAGAAAATTGTTGTGCTATTATATACTCTAGTTTCAAAATGATATATCTTATATGAGTATATAATTTGCTTTTGTTGTAATATATATCCTGTTATAATATCTTTTGTTATTATCTTTAAAAGGATATATATGTTGCTTCTGCTGTGCTGCATCTTTTTCTACATCTTATGCTTTTTGAAGCAAAATTTGTTTTTCAAAGTAAAAGGATTTGTAAATTCTTTTTGCCAAAGTTTTTAGATAATCTTTTCATAGAATCTTTCTTTTAAACGAGTTTGTTTCAAAAATTGCTTTATCATATTGAAGCAAAAATTGTTTTGAAAAGAAATGATTTAAGAAATCCTCATTTCAAAAGATTTTCATCTTTTATGCTTTTTATGACATCAGTCTTTAAAGAAGAATAATTTCTCTACATATTTTTGCATTCCATGGAGGCATAACATTTTTGTTGATATAATATATTGTCTCCATTGCTTAATAATTATGAACTAACTCGTCAAAGACCCAAATTATTTGGGTACCTAAGAATAAGAGTCACATTGTTTTGTGAGGAAAAGAATTCTCAATCTTGAGGATAAAGGACTCAACAATGAAGATGGTGATTCTAATCAAGCATGCACACTCAAAAAATTAGTAATATATAGCCTTGCTTGAAATAGATCTTTGATCCATCAAATATTATGAGCTTTATGTGAAGATTAGATGAATGGCAAGAAAGAACTTTTTAAACTGATTGAAAATTACTTTGAAAACTCTTATATCATTTTCAATGTCTCTTTTGCACCTCAAGCTAAATATGAACTATACTGGCTCATCTTTCAAAGGAGAAAAACATTTCTTTTGCCACTAAAATTCTTTCAAGTAGCCTTCCTTGCCTATCATCTATCAATTGTTTATATGATAATTGGATCTACTAAACACAATATGTGCAAGGATATTTCTCTTAGCCGATGAAGAAGCTTAAAGGTACAAATGATTCTTCCAAAAGGATAGTCAAACTATACAAGTTTGAAATTTTCATCAAGGATCAAATAGTCAAGGGTTGCAAAATAAATTGTCTATACGCCAAGACAATTCTTTGATAAACAAGCTCTTGCAAAAGGTAAGAACGATCAGTCGATTGGATAAAAGAGTTTTGAGAGGTATGATTACTCATCTCAAAATAGATATTATATTGAATATACTTGACTGATCTTCTTTAAATATACGTTCTTTGCACTTTGGCCTTAATGGTTTACATTGCTTCTGTTGTGATGATATATATTATATATATCCTGGTTATAATATTTTTCATCTTGAATGGGTATATATAAATTGCTTTAGTTGTGCTGAAATATATCTTATCCTTTATGAAGTAAATTTGTTTTGAAAAAGGACTTTAAAAATGCTTCCGCTATATTAATATGTTTTATCATATGAAGCAACATTCTTTTTGAAAAAAGAAAAGGTTTTAATGATCTCTTTTGTTGTTGATGACAAAGGGGATGAAAAATATTGATGTTTGATGAATGGATTATGAACTATATCATTGATTATATCTTGTTACACTAATCCATATATATGTTGCTTCCTTGGATGAAATGTTTTTTTTTTAAATTCCTTTTGAAGCAAAATGTTTTAGAAAAATATCATGAAATTCTTGAATTGCTTCCACTATGCTGAAATTGCTTTGCCATATTGAAGCATTATCTGTTTTGAAAAGAAAAGGATTTCAATATCCTTATTTCAAATTACTTCTGCTATATGCTGAAATGTTTTTATACATATAAGCAGAAATTGTTTTCAAAAGTTTTGAAAAAGATATGAATATCCCTTCTTTCAAAATATTATAATGCAGAAATTTCCAAAAGGTTTCATATCAAACTTTTGCAGTTATAATTGTGAAAAATTGAATTTCCCTTATGCTTATTCAAAACCAATATCAAAGGAAAAGGGATGTGAAATTCAGGGGGAGCTTTGTCTCTCTTGAATATATATATATATATATATATATATATATATATATATATATATATATATATATGTTCTTGAAAAAGAATACTTTTTGAAAATTAGATTTTCATTTTTCATTTTCAAATTATGCAAAGTTTAAGGGGGAGCCTAAAACTCTTTCTAGTTTTATCTTTTGACTCATTTCATTTGACATGAGAAATTTTTTTTTGAAAATTGTTTTTACATGTCAATGAAAACAATGATAAGTTTTGATGTATCCTAACCCCATGCTATATTGACATCTTCTGACATCTTGGCTTTAAGAAGGTATGTGCCTTAACCTATATATATTGAGTTCCTTATACCTTTTTGTTGATGTCAAATAGGGGGAGAAGAAATCTAAGAAAAATATGTATATGTACTTATTACATAATATTTATTATCTTGTGATACATATTTTTCTTTAGTGATTTGTCATCATCAAAAAGGGGGAGATTGTTTACCCCAAGGCTTTGTGCCATAAGTTTTGATGATGACAAATGTATTTGAAATGTAGCAATGATATATATAAAGGTTAATTATCATATATATGCTACAAGTATTTAAACATGACTATATTATTTAATGTGTAATGTCTTATACATTAATCATGCTATTTATCATGAATTAAACTAACCATTTGGTTTGCAAGTAAGATATATATTATAGATTGGTTCAAAATAAGAAGAATGAGCATTGGATTGAAGAACAAGGAAAAACAACATCATGCTTCACTCAAGGAAAGCAACATACAAGGATAAAATTCCAAGAATGAAGAACTAGAAGATTTGAAGTCTTGGAAGCTTGGATGCATCAAGATAGCCTATGTATTTATATTAGGTATATTTTATATAGGCTAGTATACTTGTGAAACTCAATGATTTAGATTTGCATACATTGGCTCAAGCATTTTGAACAAAAAGATAGTGAGATATAAAATTTTACAAAAGTTAGTTTTTGACCTTTGGTTACTCTTTATATCATATTTCATAAATGAAAAATCCGTTTTTCAAGTATCTTAACCTCATTTGATAGTAGACTCAAAGATCTTTCCAATGGTATATTATTTATTTAAATTAGAGTCCAAATGAGAAAGATATAACCATTTAAACTAAACTCTGAAAAACTGAAAGTTGACTTGGCTATACTCAAGAATTATTTTATCCTGACCTTCAGTTAATATTTTGATCATATCTTTTAAACGAAAAATAATTTTTGAGTGAAACTTATCTCATTTGAAACTAGACTCCAAGAGCTTTCCAATGATATATTATTTGTTTAAAAGGGAGTTCAAATGAGAGAGTTATGAATTTTTAAAGTAAGCTTACTAGTTCCAAGTTAACAGGATTTTTGACAGAGAGCAATCAGTCGACTGATAGACCAAAATCAGTCGACTGATAGCCTAGAAACACTCTCTAATGGTCATGTTTTTGTGTCTAATAGATATATTGAGCTATTAGTCGACTGAAGACCTTACGACAGTCTACTGATTACACATAGATTGCATTTTTAAGTGTAGTAACGGCTATAAACGGCTATATTTCAATGGAGCCTATATATATGACCTTAGATACACATTTTTATGTTAGAACTCAGTACTACAATGATATATTAACATGTTCTATCATCTTTGAGAGAAATCCAAACATTCTTGAGCCAATCTTGTATATTCTCTATCATTAGAGTTATTAGAGCTTCATTTGTATTCATCTACTCTTTAGAGAGAGTTTCTTTGTATTGTTGATTTTGATCAACACATATATTATTATGAGTTGAGGTTCGCAAGTACCGGTGTTGGAAGAACTTGCTTTGGGTTGAGGAGGAGCCCGGATTTATAAATTCTTCGTTATGGTTTTGTATATAACCGAATCAAATTTGCGTGGTTGTAGTGGTTTGCAAGTACCCGGATTAAACTTGCAATTATAGTGGAAATACTCAAGTAGTCTCTTGAGGACTGGATGTAGGCTTGAGATTAGTAGAACCAGTATAAATCTCTGAGTTTGCTTTCTCTATCCTTACTCTATTTACATTTGAAGTTAATTAATTAATGCTTTACATTTATATTTGATTTCTACCTCAAGCAGTAATTAATTTGTGTAGATTTATATTTGCTCCTTAATTCCTTGCACTATAAACTTATTCATCTTGATAACACTTTAATTTTCTGAATTAAATTATTATCTTTAGCATTGTCTAATTTCAGAAAATCATTTTAACTTCCAATTAAGTTTTGTGAAAATTTCTATAAAACCCAATTCATCCCCCTTCTTGGGATCCAACCATTACTTTCATTTCCAACTTGACTCGACCCAACAACCTGATGAGCGCACACGTACACATACACACACACGCGCACACACACACACACACACATATATATTAGACTTTTTCTATAGTCTCATTCTCATTGTTAGTACTTCGCCTTTTTCCTCCTCATTTTCTTAGTCTTTCAAACCTCACTATTCTCCATCTCAATCTCACTCAAAAGGCAAAGCATAGGGCTTCAACTTCATGGGGAGGTTTGTGTTCTTTAACTTTTGGAGGAGAACATGACAAAGCAGAACAGATGAAGAAGAGAAACCAAATAGAGGGAGCATCAAGGTGAGACACACTAAGATAGTGAGATTTTAGTGAGAAGCAAACCCACAGGAGAAATCCAAAAGAGGAACCAAATTGCACACAGAGAGAGAGAGAGAGAGAGATAGATAGAAATTATGGAAAGATGAAGAGATCAAAGAACAAAAAACTTCCCCTAGAGCAAGCCTTTCATGGTGACGACAACGACGAACTAGGGTTCCAGAAATCAAAGACAATAGCAGAGTGTTGAAGGATCAAAGACTTTGAAAGATTTTCAAAAGGTTTGAAATCTCATTTTCCTAGCCTTTCTCCTTCAACCTCTCTCTTATGTTTTCTCTTCCTTTCTTTTTGTCTTCGTCCTTATACATTTTTTACTCCTATGCTTGTTGCCTTCTTCCCTCTCTGATATATCAACAAATCCTTTTGTTTTCTTTTTCAATATATTGTATTGTTTGAGACAGATCTAAAAGTTTTTTGGACTATTATTTTGTTTTTATATCAAATTTGAAAAATTATATATTTTTATCCGGAGTCTACTTTTCTTTTTTTGTGTTGTTTATTCTTGTTTTTGAAGCTTTGCTCTTTCAAAGGGTTCTTCATATGAACCCGACCTGGATTACTTAGAGAGAGAGATAGAAAAAGGCAACATGTCCAACCTTACCCAAACCAATCAGTTAGAGGTTGGTTTAGGTTGGTTCGGGTTTAGTCTTCAAAATTGCTGAACACAACCCGCCTATATTTGGTAGGTTCGGGTTGATATTTTCCCTCAACCTGAACTGACCTGACCTTGTGCCCACTCCTATCCATTATTTAGTAGCTTCTATTGTAATTTCAAATCCCCAATTCTCCTCACCTAAAGGAAAGCCCTATACACTATGTACTGTGCCATATAATTAACATTTAACACTACAAATTATTAATTAATAGGTCTAACAAACAAGTCGAACTTACGCACATAAAAGAAAAACATTCTTAAGGAGATTTCAACAATTCCAAATTTGAGGGATATATCTAAATGTGGTTTAAAATATATCTAAGAATTAAGGTTGGCTATGCCTCTCGGTTGTTTACTAGCCCCATCGTGACAATGCCTTTCACATTTTAACTTGATTCATAAGAGAAGAAATTGATATGGTACAATAAGAGAGAGATAGAAAGAGAAAATGTAAGTTCTATTCCTTACTCTTATATGGATATATATAAGACTTAACTTTTTTCCAAAACTTTTTCTTACTACACCATGTGAGTATTTGGAGAGGATCTATTTCTAACATCCAAATTTTGATCTTCTCATCAATTTCTTTTAAAAAAAAAAGTTAACATAGAGCAAAGATATAAAAAAAGGAGGACCTTATACATTATTTTTATATGAAAATTTATGAATTTGACACTTCTCTTATCTCTCTCTTTTAACAACTGCACTTAGATATGTTAGGTGCAGAAAATAAAAAAGAAGGGGTTGAATTGTGTAATTTAAATTACTCTCTTTTAAGATAAAATTTTAATGTAGGAGGATGTATTAAAAATAATCAAAACAGTGTCTTCAATAAAACAAGGAGTAAAGAGAAGAAGATAGACACATGAGACAAGATATTTAAAGAGGTTCAGATCCTGACCACTTAGATTCTGCATCCTTCTTCCTTTGTATAATGCAAAGGGGATTTCTATGAACACTGATATACAAATTGAGATTTACAAGGTAACTAATCAGGAACACGCTTCATAGACTTTTACCCCTTAGACTCAGATGAATTCAACCCAAAAATACTTATACCAAAGGAAACAATTACAACCTTTCACTCAAGGCTCAGCAAAGACACTTTTACAACCCTTTAAGCGAATCTAAAACTTCAAATAGAAAAAGAAGAATTATACTAAAGAAGAGGAACCCTTCCAACCACTTAACACAATAAATACAAGCTCACATAGAATACATAACAGAAAATGAAGAGAAGAAGATGATTAGGAATGTTCTCTTAATAATAACTCTCTTGATGCTTCATTCCCTCGTCCTTGCACTGAGCAACTTCAAGCATTTAAATATGGAAGAAGAGAGAATTAGCCGTTGATGCTGATGCTCCCCAACGGATAAAAACTTAAATGCTTCTAAATCACTATTTATTTCTCCATTAATGCTCAACAATTAATTTTCTTGACATATACTCATTTTATCTCTTTTTTGTCTTCTGTTGTTGATCCTAATGGATCGATACTTAAATGCTCATGAATCACCATTTAATTCTCCTGACATATACTTATTTTGTCTCCTATACATTTGAGTATCATAAAAAACACTTTTGCACAAAGGTCAACTTCACTCAAGAAGTAGAAGAAGATACAAACACGTGACCTCTAGGAGGAAAAACTCAATTGAGCCAAGGAGATAATCAAATTTTAGGCCCAACAAACAAATATATTACATTATCAAAACAAGTGCGTTTGCATAAAATATGTTTGCTCCAACAAGATCCTCTTAATTTTTTTTTTAAAATCAAATAGTGAAAAGAGATATTTTCTTGGATAGATTATTTATTTATTTTTTAATATGGTCTTCAAAAAGAACGGATCTAGGTGTTGGGTGTAGGGATGTCCCATAAATGGGGGATGCATGGGCCAACATTTGTCCATGTGATCTAGCGTCGTTGGAGAGGCCCGTACCACTTAGTAATAGAAGGATTTCAAGTTTATCTTTACTCAATATATAAATATATTACAAACCTATATATATATATATAAATATATTATTTTTCTAAATTGAATTCTAATTATATAGTTAACATTAATTTTTTTAAAAAATAATAGAACATTCTTAAATTTTTAAAAGTGTAATTTCCTATTGTGTGTATAACGTGGATATTTTTACTTTTTTTTTTGTCACTAGGAGAGTGGGGTTGAAAAATTGAAGGTTAAAAGTTAATATTTCAATATCATAACTTTTATTTAAAATTTTAAATGTGTCTCTTATATTTTAAATAGTTAGGTTTAAGTTTGTCAACCTCAACAGTATACATGGTTCTAAGTATTCTTTTTTCTCAAATTGAATTTAGATTTAAATTTAATATTTTCAAAATTAAATAACAAACAACGCCAACAATTAAGTGAAAAACCATTTCAACAAAGCTAGACCTGAAAATATTTTACTAAGCTATTATAGTTTTTAAGATCGAAATTTTATGTAGGATCAGAAGGAGTACAAAATAAATCAAATTGTAAAATCAAATCGAGAATCGTAAAATCTTATAAAAAATATAAAATAATATATATATATATATATATATAATGATAGATATTTTGTAAATAATACAAAATTATCAAAGTTTCATTATATTTCAATAAAACAAACTCAAATGTTATACAATTATTATAGAAAAATAGAGAACAACCCCTATTTTCTATTGTATTTAGAAACTTTTTTTTAGACACTTTTTTTTTCAAAACTTATAATATTATATCTCATTGTCAGTTTTTACTAAATTAAGTTAAAAATTGAACAAAATATAAGTGGTAAGACTGTAATTGCATAGTATTAGTCAAAATTTAAGTTAGTTTAATATTTTTTTTATCTCAATTGACCAAATAGATTATCAACGTATCAACAAATAAAAAAAGGACAAAAATTCAAAAAAAGTTATATGATTGATAAAATCGTAAAATCGTAAGATTTTAATATTTAAATCGAGATCTCACTGAAATTCTAGTAAATTTAGATCTTACATAAAATCGACATCGTTCGAGTTGTTTAGAATCATAAGATCGTAAGATATTAAAATTTAGATCGAGATCTTAACAACTTTATGTGCTATTGTAATAGTAAAAAATTCAGTACTAGTTATATTAATAATTTAATGAGTGAGTACTTTTTATCTAAAATTTAAAATTCAAGTCAATTATAATCTAAAATTATTGATTACATGAATCTTAACAAAAAATAAATCAAATTATATTATATTATAAAATATAAATAAGAGTAATTTTGAATACTACATAAATACCAAAATAAACTTGTTGATTTTAATGAATCCGTTTATAAATAACAAAGTGAAGGATAAAAATATTTAAACAAAACCTCTTCAGTCTATTAGTTTATCAAAAAAATCTATGCCGCATTGATTATTACTTTATTACAAATAAAAATATACCCTTGTCCTGTCCAAAAAAAAAAAAACTAAAAAGAGATAAACCCTCGTAAAACCCTACTCAGACTTTTCTAGAGGGAAGCGTTCTCCACTTTTCTTCATCTCTCCCTTCCATTAGTCTACCATCTTCCTCTTTTCTGCTCGAGATGGCCAGGCGCTTGGCTCCTTTGCTTAATCGGGTTCTGGTGGAGAAAATTGTCCCTCCATCCAAAACAAACGCTGGAATTTTATTGCCGGAGAAATCCACCAAGGTGATTCAATGTCCTATTTCATTCACGCCCATTTCATTTCCTGCTTCTGTTCCTTACTTTTAATATACCGATATTTCAATTTCCTTAACATAATTCCCGTTAATGTGATATTTCATTTTATAAATTTGGTTGATTGTTCCTCTCATTTCTTATCAACAGCAGAACACAAGTTTTTGGTCCCCGCTATTCTAGGCTAATTCGGATGATCCCATTTTCTGTAGCTGATGCGTGTGGTTGTCTATTCGAATTATATTTTCTACGCCGTTCCTAAGAAGAAATTCCAAGTAATATAATGCACAGAATATCATATTATTATGACCTTTTGACATGTCAAATAAACCTGTTGACAAAAACTTGTGAAGGGAGAGGGAATCGAAGTTGAAAATTTGCGTGCCACTCTAAGGCCCAAAAAATAAGGGTTGGGTCTTGTACTGCCTATTAATGGGTAGAAATTACTGACCTCTTACATTCCTTTATCCTTATACTTACTAAGTAAAGCTACCCTGAAAAAGTGATCCCAAACTCTACTATGCCAAACTTAGCTGATTAGCTCTGTCGGTTTATAGTTAACTTATTTGCTGCCTTTGGCCTTCAAGAATTAGAAAATGGGCATTTGTGCGAATGAATTTCCTAGTTCAGTGTGTGTGTGTCATACTTCGAACATTCTCAGACTGATAAAACATTGCAGCAATCTTTCCATGTGATTTCAATTTTTTTTGCATTCTTGTTCTGTTCAGTTACACTTAATAAGGTAGTATGCATTTATCTATTGGTTCAGCTGAATTCTGGGAAAGTTATTGCTGTGGGCCCTGGCATTCGTGATAAAGAGGGGAAAATAATTCCTGTGGCTTTAAAGGAAGGTGACGCTGTACTGTTACCTGAATATGGAGGAACTGAGGTGAAGCTTGGTGACAAAGAGTATGTTTCTCATACCTTACAAATGTTGTACGAAGGTCCTATTATCACTGCTTACTAGTCTTTGTTGCTGTTCTGAAGTTCAATCTGACAGATTAAGAAATTTACTTGGACCAAATGAAAATGTTAAGGACTTATGTTTGGAAAAGTAATCTTGATCTCAGTGATTGAACTTTATCAGTGTCCTTTATTGAATCATTTATGTTGAATATCTTCTTTCATATGCTCTATATATGATGCTTCAATCTCTTAACTTGTTGTGAAATTGATTACTTAATGTCTAAATGTCATCATACATAGACTATACCCTTCCTGAACCATTAAAACAATGCTTGTCCTTATTTGAGAAGGAAATCATATGTTAGATCTTGTGAAACATTATTTGGAATTTGGTTTCTTTGGACGGGTGTATATCTCCTAATTTTTAGTTCAAGTCATAATACTCAATCACATCCTCCTGTTGTGGCCAAAATGCCTTCATGTCTAAATCTGGGGCCTACCATCTTTTTTCTTGTTTGAGTTAGTCCTTATTAGGGAATGCATTCGTTTATTGAATTTAGAATTTCAGTCAATAAAATATGTCCATAGCATGGGTTTTCGGCAACTTTATATTGCTCATTTCATAATGCTGAACAATGGAAAATGTGTAATCTGGATCAATTAGGCATTTTTGAATATCTACTTTGTCAGGATGAGAGGGAACATCGTCTGAAGAATGGTGCAGTTTTCCTTAATAATTATTTATTATTCTCCTCTATGGATAAAAAAAGGGGACCCTTAGCGCAACGGTTGGAGTTGCTGCCATGTGAGTTGGAGGTCACAGGTTTGAGCCGTGAAATTAACTTTTTGCAAATGCAAGATAAGGTTGCCTACAATAGATCCACAAAGTGAATCCGGCTCTTCTTTGGCCCCGCGCATAGTGGGAGCTTTGTAACACTAGGTTGCCCTTTATGGATAAAAAAGAGGGACCTAAATCCAGAAAATAATGAAACATTACTCAATTCAAGAAAAGCATGTGAAGCCTCAACTGGTGATTTCCTACCAGCTCCTATTGATTTCCTTCATATCCATTACGCGGTTGCCCATTACAATCTGAGAGAAGTTGCAGGGGAGGTAGCTAGGGAGCTTTTACAATTTCACTGTTATAACTTTTATGGGTTTATTTGAACTTGATTCTCTGAAATCCCTTGGGGTTTGTAGATAACTTGCTAATTTATTTCAATGATGTTGAAAATTTTGCAGTCCCCACCAAAAAAATTCCCATTTTTCTTTCTTGTGTAATCTTGTTTTCTTTTTTTAATTAAGGCATAGAAAAATCTATTTTGGTGTTGTTTTTCCATTGACCCAAAGATCAAGTGTCATGGATGGGTTACTTGGTTGTTCATGTTTATTTCAGTAGCTGCTGTTTGCCAGTTCTAGATATTCTGATTATAATAATCCCATTAAATATATATATTTTTCTTATTGCAGGTATCATCTATATCGAGATGACGATATACTGGGCACACTTCATGATTGAGTTTGAAACAAACACTAGATCATTCAGCGGACTCTAGCCCTTCATTGACAATGTGTTAGTGGTGCTGTTACATTTGGCTAGTTCCACTCTTCTGATTTTGATAAATGAAAATGTGTACATTCTGTTGTCAAGGATACTACCTTATTTTTGTTCCACGTTATTGTTCACTAACTTTTTAAGGATGACTTTTCTATTCCGTAACAATTGAGTCAATTATTATATATTAGTCGCCTGTAGGCTATAAACGTCACGCTTGCATTGCATTGCATTATCCTGTGTCTCGTTTATTAACAGATAATCCATTCTGTTGGCCTTTATGGTGTTTTTATTGGGTTATTAATTATATAATTCATAACGATGCAAATGTGATTGTGAGCACGTTTTTTCAAAATGATCAGAAATCTTTTGCAATTCCAAATCACCCCAAGACTGTATAACTTATCGTGCAGTTGAACGAAGGAAATAAAGAAAGAAAGAGAGAGAAGGTAAACGACAATAAGAATGTGATAGAAGTTCCAGTGGGGGATTTATTAGAACCGTTTCTGGGTTATAAAATGTAGTGGAATAGAAGCATTTGTGTATGTATTCAAACAGAAGGGAATGCCTCCGGAAGTGGCTTGCCTTCCAAAAATGCTCTAAATAGCGCGAGTGATCTCTCTGGCTGCGAAAACGGAGCTTCATGAGCTGCCCCTCTTATGGTGGCAAACGATAAGATGTCACCATAGACTTGTGTCCATCCGGCAACCTTACAAGCACCAAGTGGAGAAAGTTAAGCAGAATGTAAGAAAAATTTCGGGATTTTAATGAAATTTATCTGGGTATTGTTAATTATTAACCTGTTTTCCGCCAAACCAAGCTCTGTAGGGCACAGTTGTGTTTAGTCCGTACTCCTTGGCTAACCCATTCACCAGCGTCCTACTCCCAGTTAATGGAATCACTGAATCTTGATCTCCGCTGTACGACAATCAGTTTACTTAATGACTTAAGGCAGTGCATCACAGAAATTAGAATAAATTAGTGATTTACGTTTTGAAAGATTACGGTTATTTTAATTTGATTTTTTTTGTTGTTAATTCAATTTTTTGTTGTTAAAAAATACTTTGATAGATGAAGAGATGAATTTGAGACAAACATATAGATTAAACTAAGATACTTGATATTAATAATAATTTACTCAAGAAATTAACATCTTCGAGTAACAAAAACGAAACCAAAAAATAGAAGAATTACTCACCTGTATACTAGAACCCTGATGCCAGACTTCACAAGTGTCCCTAGGATAGGAATCGTTGGCACCTCTAGATTCTGCATGTCATATTTGAGAACGCTGTAACAGGGTGGAACTAGAGTTAGCAAGAAGGGAATTTGGCTTTTTTAGGACAGATAAAGTGGGATAGTTATTATTTTGGTGATAAAGAGTCACATCATAATAGAAACTTGGAGCAGTTTATGAGACAACTGGTACTGTCACGTTCTTCCTAAAGAGATTATGGTGTTTTTGAAAGAGAATGACTTACTCGCTGCATACTTCCCATCTGCTGACTCCTACAAGCTTAGCATGAAGAGCTTCCTGTACTTCCTTCCTGTTCAAGTAACTCATTGTTTCATCTTCCACACACACATCTATCTTCGCTGTCTCTTGCTGCACCAGAAACGAATGCAAACTGACAAAACTGGAGAGCAAAATTTAAAATGGCAAGCAAAACCAGGATGAAACATACCAGTTGGTTCAGCACCAGAGCCTGTTGATCTATTGTTGACAAACAGACATCAAGAGTGACATCATATGTGTCAACATATTTACTAACCTCCCTTGACACCATTTTACTCACTTCTGCACAAACCGCTGTGATAGTTCCACTCTGAACTTGCCTCCTTATTTGGGAATAGTTGCACACTTTGGTGAAGCTTTCGTAAGTTGAATCTGATATTAGTCCATGGGACCAGAAAAACTCAGCTCTCGAGTTGAAATCTGTGTTGAATTCCAGAAGAGGATTCCCTATCTGCAAATATTAATATTTTGAGATTGAATCACTTTTACTTTTAGTCATATTCAAATCAACCAAAACGCCTACTTAATTATGTACTTTAATTATTTTATACTCACTGCTATCCCCTTTAGATTCAACTTGGCCTTGGTTTGAACAATGAGTTTTGCAAGTTCGGGAACATAGTGACCTGAAAACAACTAAGCATTTCATTTCTGCAGCTTTAAATTAAAAGAATAAGATTAAAACTTGTTTTGGTCTATCCCTTTTCTCAATTTAGTCTTTTATATATTTTTATTCTCAAATTGGTTCCTTATAGATTCAAATATTTTTAATTTAGTCCTTTTATGCAGCTCTCAGTTTAATTCTCAATTTTGTTGAATGTCCGCACATTATGTTAGCTCAAAGAAAGAAAAAAATTACATGGTATTCACATCAATAATTTAAGTGCCAAATCAGCACCTCCATTTAATTATTTAACTACACCTACATGGAGGATATTTGGATTTATAAAGAAGCAAATTGAGTATAAAAATCTGTAAGGGACCAAATTGAGAATATGAGCATCTATAAGGGAATAAAATGGAGTTTTGGTCAAAACAAAAATAAAGTCCATTTATCTCAAAGGTTAATGTACTACCTCCATAGCTCTCCCCTGTGATAAAGAAATCATTGTTTTTGTACTGTGGGAATTTATCGAACCAATGCTGTAGGAAAACAAGATTATCCCTTGCTGTAAAAGAAGGAGACGATCATCAGTTTCTTATGAAAGGTGAGTATCAGAATGGGGACAAATCGCCTCCAGAATTGATTGACACTGATTTATTAGGTACTAATTGGATACAAATTAAGAGAAATAAGCCAAAAACCTGTCATTTCATCATTGACAAAGCCATAGAAAGATTTATTGGCAGAGTAAGAGAAACCAACCCCAGCCGGTGATTCCAGGTACAGCATATTTGCCTCTGTAAGAAGCATCAAATCAATAAGCAATCTTCATCTAAAAGCACATACTATTACTCACATTATCAGTATTTACCTGTGTTCCAACTATAATCATTTTTCACAAGAACGTTATCACTGGGTTTGAAAGGTCCATGCTCAACGAAAGCTCCAGCTCCCACAGACGAACAACCAGGACCTTCAAATAAAAAGACAAAAACTCCAGAACTTTTCTCTTTTAAGACACTCCAAAATATTCACATATATGTATATATATATACACACACGTATAAATGTATGTATAAGCATACCTCCATTCAACCAGAGGACCAGAGGCTTGGAAGCAGGGTCAACCTCTGCTTCAACAAAGTAGTAAAACAGAGCTCTGTGCTGCTGCTCGTCGACGGTAATGTAACCGCCGTATTGCTGGAATTTCACCGGCGGCTGCCCCGGCAAGCTGCTTATCTTATCGGCATCTGAAGCTGAATTCGCTGCCACAACTATTTGTGCGACGATGAGTAACACCGTTGCAACCATAGAACAAGGCCGAGATAACATGGTAAGATCTCAAGATGTGGCTTGGGGTCCTGTGTGTGTGGACTAATGGCAGATCGAAATGAAGCTTAAAGAAGCAACATAATAAGGGATGATGAATCGGAATAGTACCAGTAAGATGCGTTCAAAAGTGGGAATTGTAATTAACGCCTGGAAGAATACATTTGTGTTGACTAGAGGCCAAAAAGTTTCAACTGTGATTGGTGACGCTCTCTTGCTTGTTTTTTTGGTTTGTCATGTTGTCAATTTTTCAAGAGTTAAAAGTGTTCTAAAGAATAAAATGTTTTAAATTAATTTGCTGTTGTCATAAAGATATAGTATTTTCTAAATATTAATTTTTTATATTTACAAAATTAGAATTCAAGATAAGATTTTCGAGTGGATGAAGTTCTGGATTTCCATGATGACGCCTTATCTTGTGTTTTCTCATCAGGTTGGTATTGCACGCTGATTATAATCATATAATGCGCACTGAAGTGAACAGATTCAATGCATTATGCATACTGTAAGGTTGAGACCCTCCTCATATATTTGAAGTCTGGATAGCGCAGATATTAGATAATTATTTCCATATAAACTAATATTCTTTCATCATCCAAGAGTTTTTTTAAAGAGAAATAACGCGTCTTGGGATGCGTGTCTTTGTTGGTTTTCGATTATTGGTACTTTTAATTAAATTTTTTTTTTTCAAGTTTTGATGGCGGGATCTCCTTTTGAAAGATGCGGAGTGTGTTGACTAATGCCCAGCGCCAAACACAAAAATGCGAATTTTATTTTTTTCAAAATCTAAAAAAATGACACAGTGGGGTTATAGTTTCATGAAGATATACATAATAATTGGGTATAATATATAAATAAAAGTGATTGAGCAGAGCATAAATAAATAAATAACAAGTTGGGAAGGCATTCCAATGAATGGCGGCAATTGCACCTACTTATCCTAAACCTTAAAAATAGATTCGGTGATAAGTATTATATTTGTCTTTATTTAATTTGTTAATTTTAAATTAAATGATTTAAAATTTAATATTTTTTAATTAATTATTAAAATTATTGCTTAAAATTTATATTATTAAATTTAAAATTTAACAATTCAGATAAAAACAAAAACTTTATCCGTTTTGGGGAGAATTAGGGTTCAAATTTGTCATGTGAGCATGTGTTTCATATCAGAATCTCACTATCCTTCCGTTTGAGCCCGTGACTCACTCGTCAAATGTTTGTTGCTGGTTGGTCAGCTCCGTCTCTGACACTCCTATATTTTAATCTGCCAAGAAATCCGCTATTTCTACATAATACATAATATATATATATATATAGTGAAAAAGTTTAATATAAAAGATGAGAAAAAATACTTTATACTTAAACTATAGTTAAAAAAATTATATATATATATATATATATATATATATATCTCCCTTCCTTCTTTCCATTTTTTTGGCAGTATGTTCTTACTCTTTCCTTTTATTCTATTATCTTCCACTGCCGACATAAAGGTAGTTGATAGATTTTTTGGTTATCTAATGCCAAAAACAAATCGGATAAAAATGATTATGTAATTAAAAACTTATAAATGAATAAAAATATGTTATGATATCAGTCATAAGGATGAGGCGAGAAGGCAAAAAAAAAAAGAAAAAACGGATTGATAAAAACACGTGAGAAGAGTAACGGGAGTTAGAGGTTTAAAAAAATTATTATTAAAGAAGTTTAGAGAAGTAAAAAAAAAAGCATATAAAGAGCAAAAGAGAATAAAAATCAAGGAGTTTTATTAGGTTTCATGTTAAAATAATATATATATACACAAACTGCACTTTAATTTTGATCCAAAATATAGACGCTGAACCTGGAAACTGTGCCACTGTGGACTCACAAGGGTTTTGATATATGGATAAATCACTAAATTTAGGAAAGATAAAAAGAAATATTCGTCTGAAATGTTCATGTTCTCTACATTATTCTTTAATCATAATATGACAATGTGTCCAGAATTTAAATTCGAGTACAACTTAATTTGCATAAGATAAAATACAAGTGCTTGATGGTTGTCAATTATATCAAATTAGTTGGCCTTGAAAAGACGTAGTGGGTTGTGAATCAGTGTGATCCTGGTTTGGGCTGTCTTTGGGACAATTATAACCCGCGTGATAAAAATTAAGTCTTGGCTAATTCAAAGATTAGCAAAATCACCCAATTCTATATGGGACAAATTAAATTCATTTTCCTCAAAATTTAATAAAATTATATTTCACATTTTTCTTATTTTATACATTAATCTTGAGTGTTTAAACCTATAAAATTTAATTACATTTTTATTAAGTTAATTTTTTTAGACTAACTGAACATATCTCATATAGGGTAGAACTCTTCTTAAATTAATGTCTCCAATAATCAAATTATTGTTAATTTTAATCTAGATCATCGATTGTGAACTTTCCTAAACCTAATTAACCTAATTTTTTTAAAAAAATATTTTTTAAATTACAATTTAATTTTAGATTATTAATTTTTAAGATTAATGGCCCAAAACCCTCCCGTTTTTATACGGAAGAGGAGAAGATCCTATTTTTTACTAGTGGCCAACTTTCAACCTATTAATTGTCTACACTCATATAGACGTCTCCATGTGGAATATAGGTCCAAAGAGAGATTTCTATTATTTGTTGGCTCATGGACCCATATACAAATCGTGATTTTCGGATACTGTGAAGTGTGAACAAACATAACATAATAGAAAGGGGACTAGACTAAAACTTGATGTGAGATTGTGGATGCAGAATCCAAAGATACCCAATCAATAGATAATTATTTAATGTTAAATGATCATACCACACATTTATTTTTTGGTAACAATACAGCACATTTATTTAAAGATTTTTGCAACGATACTGTTCAGAGTTTAGGGAGAGGTTTCCCATGAAGAAAAGCTTGAAACAAGACAAAGGATCTGTGAGGTTGAGTAGTTGGCGTGCTGTGCGAAGCCCCTCTTATGGTCGCAAAGGTAAGACGATCTCCATACACTTGTGTCCATCCTCCAACCTGCAATTTTCAAAAAGAATAAATATATAAATTGAGCCTTCAAAAACAATATTTTTTGTTAAATTATAAACTTACCTGTTGTCCGACAAACCAAGCACTGTATGGAACACTTGTTTTGAGTCCAAGTTGCTTTCCTACTTTTTCCACCAATCTTCGAGTCCCAATAAATGGAACCACGGAGTCTTGATCCCCACTGCATATTTCATTTATAAATTATAATCATTAGTTATATATGCGTCACCAAATTCACCGACAAACTCAACTCAGGTATTCCTAAGAAAATGGTCGTCATGTTACCTGTAAACAATTGCCCGAAGGCCACGCTTCACAAGCCATCCCACTATGTTGATTGTTGGTATTTCTTCATCTTCTCGTCTATATTTATCAAATACCACCCTGTACCCACCAAAAAATGTACATCTCATCCATTATCTCAAATGATAAAATAATTTCTTTTTTTGTTACTTTCTCTGGCCTACAACTTTGCAACAATAAATTATTTAAGATAATAGGTTACAGGTATTTTTAATTAATACAACTTTTTTCAGTGTGTATAAATAAGTAATGTAAGAGTTTTGTAGTAGTGTCAAACAAGTTAATCCGAACTGAATTGTCATTGGCTAAAGATAAACGAATCGTCCTGTTTATAAACGGGTTTCAAATTGTATGTTTAAGATTGTTCGTCTTAGACCATCACTACAAGAAAATTAGTCATTAGCCACGGTTTTTTAGCCATGGTTACCAAAACCGTGGCAAAATCTAGCCTAAATAGACCATCTTGCCACATTATTATTATATGTGGCTAAATGTGAGATAACCGTGGGAAAAAAAAGGCGGCAGTTTTTTTTTCTCTCCCTCCAATAATATTTTCTGATCTCCCTCGCTTTTTTTATTTTCTGATTAGGTTTCGCACGCTTTCTCAATCTTTCACTTTCCTCTTCTTTTTGCCGTAGACCTTCATGCGTTGCCTTCACCATGTCTCGTTGAATCCCTCAGCGTTGCCCTCTCCTTTTGGCTGAGAGAAATCAGTGCAAGGCCGTCGATCTTCATCCCGTCAATCTTCGACTGTGCTTTCTGCGTTTCAGAGTCGCAAGGTGATACCCATCTTCATCTATCTACGTTCTGCACACTTAGGTATTTCCATTCATCTTCCTCTAGATTTTCTCCCTTCATATCTGTGTTTTTATTTCTAATGGAAGAGGAATTTTTAATTTCTTAACCCCAATCCCGCTTCTAAAACACAGAAACCCCAAATATTGTATTTGCGCACAATGTTCAAGCAAGAACGTCGATAGTGAAAGAGAAACAGAGATCAACTTCAAATAAAAGGAATAAATCAGAACCACATATAATATGGGTAAGTATCCCATTTCAATTAGCATGTAGATGTTACAAGAATGAGAACGTCATTCTTACGGAATGCTTTTTTTCTTTATCCAGCTTTCAGTTTTTACAGCATATGACCTCTCATGGAGTCTCACTGCTGTAGGTAAGTCTCTATTTATAATATTGAGAGACACTTGTCTCATAACATAAAGGACCCCTTTGGTTTAAGTCAAATTGTATTATGGTGATTCTGAATGCTGACTTGCGATGGTGATTCTGAAAATTTGGGGTTGTCATTTGAGAATATGGATATGGATTTTATTTTGATGATTTTAATTAATAATTATTTGGTTTTGGATAAGAAAGACCTCTGTTGCTTTGAATTTTAGTTTTTGTAGAACTCATGTTTTGTTCTTTGGTTTCTGCATATTGTAAATGACTGATTCCAATATGAAACTAAAGCTAATGTTTTTAGTTTTACAATGATTCTGGTGCTGAAAGTGTTTCTGCCATAGTCTTGATTTGAGCTTGACTTTTTATAATCTCATCTTGTTTGAATTGAAATAAGTCAAAAATATGTTTAGGATGAGTTTTTACATTATATTATAAATAAGGGATTATGAGTCTTTACTTTTGAGTGCTTCAAGTTTGGTTGGTACTTTGAAATTTGTTGATCAAAGAAAAAAAATTGATAATAAATCAAACATGCTTTTGGTTCACTCTTGTGCTTATAATCCATCATTTGAGAATGGAAGTTTTGGTGTCAAGTGTTTTTGGTTTTACTCTTGGGTGATGTTCTGTAATTCCTTGGAATTAATTCTACTTTCATTGTCCTTAAAAAGAATAGGCCAATCAAGGTGCATGACTTAAAACATAATACTATTTTAGTTCAAACAGCAAAATATATAACAGTATTCATAGTTGACAAACAAAGGTTAAAAGAAACTAACTTTAATACAGATAGATTCAAACTTTGTAAATAATGGTGCTCCAATCTATGATCCAGAACATATGGAAACTTTAAGAATAACTCTAGTGAAGAGACAATGATTTAATAGTCGGTGAAGGGATAATATGAGTAGCAGTTGTTTTAATTACTAATGCATCTGTAATTATAATTGAGAGGCCTATTATTTTTTTATGGAATTTAGTCTGTTATTAGACCTTCAATAATAATAATTTCAGTGCTTTTTTACTTGACTCCTTAATACTACCATTTTTCCAATCAAACTATAAGAATCATATAAGTGAAATTGAGGAAATTCAAATATTTAGAATTTATAAGCGACTTTAATGTGCATTTTGTTTTTAAGACACTGGAGGAAGTTTTGGATATATTGGATATTCTGTTATTTCAGAGGATGAATGCTCTAAATTAGTGATTATTATGTGCTCACACCCCTTCAAATTTGGAATCCATATGTTTTTTAAATAATGGATTTTCATCTTGCAGGAGTTCCTTTTAAGTTAATTGAAGACTCAAAGTTTGTTCCTTTAAATGCCAATGATCCCACATATGGTCCACCTGTAAGTCATGGTTAGTTTTGACTTCATTGTATAAGATGTTATCTATCACTTATTCTACTTTTATCTCTTCCATAGTAAAATTTTCAACATACGCACGTTGTAAATATATATGCATCAAATGTAGTTTCTAATTTAAAGCTTTGATTCTAAAATTTTATCTTACTTTGAGTTGTTGCAAAAATCTGCTGAATTTTGAAAGGGATCAATTTCTGCTCAAAATTTTAGAATGTAAATGACTTTTAACGCATGTTCCTTCAACCTTACCTGGGGTCAGAGCATACTACTGCAAAATTCAATAATTTGATTTGGAAATCGGAATGGTCCTTGTTGTTAATTATGAGCTGACCCACATTTTTTATCTGACTTAATATGGAGTAAAATTTAAAATATTCTATCTATTTGCAGGCCTTATTGTTGTTAGGCTTTGAAGCAAACGGGGCTTTAAAGGTAATATCCTGATGATCCATCTAGCAAAATTTGATTATCCATGTTATGAAAGCATGGTGCTTTGATACCATGTTTTGAAAGATCAATGATCAGAACTTAATGAAGATTTTAGTATTACTTTAGTTGTTTCTTTTGCATGATATACTCTATCTTTCTATTAAGTTTCCATTCTGTGTTCTTCATGACTCTTTAGAATATCCTTTTGTTTGATTTTTTTTGTGCTTTCAATTTGATGAACTAAATTACTGATAGAATATATTAATCTTTGCACTACATCTGAAAGTCTAGAAATTTTATATCCAAAGAAAAACAACTTTAACAAAACTCTATATGCTCCCTTTTGAAGCCAATATCAAGCAACAACTTCTGATTTTGAAATTTGGTCCAGTAGCTCTCATTTTGTTGGGCCCATTAAGGTTAAAAATCCCATTAGCAAGCTCTTTTTTTTTTTCTATTAGGACTTGGGGTCCATTAAAAAATTCTGATTTTTTAAGTTTGGTTCAGTATTTTTTTTATTTTTGGGCAAAGGACCATTAGGGGAGAAAAAATCCATTAGCAAGTTTTTATTAGTATATTTAGGATCAGGTGCCTATGATAACGTTTGAAGCCAATTTCAAGCAACAAATTCTGATTTTTGAAGTTTGGTCTATTAGTAAGTACTTTTTTTTTTAATTAAGACTTAGGGTCCATTAGCAGTTTAGCACATTTCTTAAAGATAAAATAAAGTATCTATGCACATAAAAAAAATGGAAATAGTATCTAAGCACACAATGATTAAGAAAAAAATTGAAAACAAATCTCAAAATGGTTATAATAATGACAATAAACTGTAGTGTTAGAATGGAACTTATATTATATTTCTAAATTAAATGGTACTCCTACTTAGCTATGTGAATGACCTTCTAATCGATTCATTCCTCCTTATGTCTTCTTTTTTAGTTATGGGTTGTTTTTTAGTTAGACTAGAAATTTTTTTAAGTTTTAAATAAATCATTTTTTCTTTTGATAAAATGACTAATCTTATATTATCAAACCAGTGACCATTCAATTGCCTTCTAGATCTTCTGCACACAAGAGCCATTCCCTTCAAATCTAGGTAAATAATTTGCCTATACTTTGCTTTTCTTATGGTTTCTGAATTGGATTTTTGTTTTATTGATTCCATTTTTGTGTTTAGATTCCATTGTTGATTATAATAATATATGTCTGGCTTTCTTTGCATGTTGATTTTAAGTAAATTGTTGTCGACTTTAGAATTCAACAAATTTCTTTTAAACAAAAATTAAATGGGATTAGAAAACACAAAATTTTTGCATTTTAAGCTAAGAAATAACATAAGCTTAGAGTTAAGCTATAGCGATTAATTTTTTGTTTATCTAAGATATTGATTACATAAGTTAGGAAATGTTTGATTAGACTCAGAACAATTATATTTATTAACACCAAATATTGTTATATATATTATCTTAAACTTTCTCATCTTTGTTTTCCTAAGATTTTGGTTGGTTTCGCAAAGATTGGCTGAAGATTTTGGTTGCTTGCATTCAGGTTAGTAGGGATATTTTTTACTTATATTCTTACTTGCTTTGTCTTGCTCTTGCCCCTTTAAATGCTAAAGAAATTCTAGTTCATTATGAAACCTATGCAATAAATAGGTCTTTTAAATGCTAAAGTAACACCTATGTAGAAAGTGTGTTAAAATGAAAATGATAACACATGCTTAGAAAGAAAATAATAGGAGGTATAAAACAATCTAATGATAACGAATTGGTGATTTTTTGGGTAAATAATAAATTGATGATTTATTTCATGAAAGATACTTTCTTAAGTCATGAAAAATTAATTGTCTCTTCATTTATCTTCAAGCTTATATATGCCTAAAATTTGTGTCATATTTTTATGAATTCATTTTTAATGAGTTATATTTGATGTTGAAATCAGATTTGCACAATCATGGTTGATAAAAGCTGGATTGACAAGCCAATTAGATCGAATGAATTTATGAATGGGGTTGTGCAATTTCTTGATTTTGCCTTTTCAAATGCATCTATAAATGGCCAGATTGTGTGTCCTTGTATTTCTTGTGGATTTCGACGTATGGGAAATAGATTTGAAGTACATAGTCATTTACTCCAAAAGGGCTTTCCTATTAGATATACTACTTGGTATATTCATGGAGAAAAATATGATGGACCTAATGTGGGATTTGAAACCCAAACACAAAAAGAACCATGTAGAGAATATCCAATGCAAGACATGTTAAATGATATTTTTGGTGTATTTGAGGAAAATGGACATGAAGATCCTAGTTCATCAAAACAACTTGCCAATGACAATATTGCAGAAGTTCACAATGAGGAGTTAGATAAAATGAAAGAATTAATCAGAGAAGGAAATCAAGAACTTTATGATGGTTGCACAAAATATACCAAATTATCATTTATTGTTCATTTGTATCACATCAAAGTTCTTTGTGGTGCAACTGAAAAAACAATTTTAATGATCTTTGATCTTCTAAAAGATGCTTTTGAGAATGCTAGTAGACACTAGTACGAAGGAAATAACAACTCGAAAGATGGTTGCAAATGAAATTTGGCATCTGCCTCAAAATATGAAGGTCATTGTGGAACTTAATGGTGATGGACATGGAGAAGACAATGGTTCAAATTTGCTTGTAAGATTTCTTGGTAAACTTGCTCAAAATCCAACACTTTGTCCTATACAAATTGAAAGTTGGCATTGGATGCCAAAACCCAAAAAGGTCTTCTTGTGGAAATGTGTAGAGGTAATAAATCCTATTCAATATTTTTTTAATTTATATTTACTCTATATATTAATCTAATTGTGGATTTAATAATTTGTGAAGGATCATTTCTTGTTTGATTATGCTGTTGGATGCAAATGGGTTATGAGCACTTTAGGTGAAAGATGGAGAGCTTACAAATACCAGTTGAGGTGTAAGTACTTCTATCCTGCTAAAACGAAAGAGGAGTTACTTGCTAAGCCTCCTCCTGAAATAGATAGTGCTGATTGGACAACTTTTGTACAACATTATCATGGTGAAAAGATGAAGGTATAATTTTTTATAATAATTATTTTGCTTTCATAATTTCTATAGATTTGACCATTATATTTTTAATTTCTAGAATGCAAGTGCACAAAATACCACAAATCGAAAGAAACTTAGAGTTCCTCATGCTGGAGGTAGTAAGAGCAATGCAAGGAAGGCTTGTCAAATGGTAATTTGAATTGAATAAGTTTGGTTTATATACATACTTCGTTAATTATTTTTTAACTTTTTACTTAAATGATGCAAAATGTAGGTGAAAGAATTAGGGAGGCCTGTATGTAGAGGTGAAGTACTTTTGTCAAATCTACTCAAAAGAGATGGAAGCTATGTGAATGAATTAGGGAAAACCTTGGCAGTAAGTGGTTTATGATGTTCATTGTTTCTTAGTTGGTTTCATTTACATTTTTTCTTACTTACTGTATTTCTTGTATTGTGCTCTTTGTTGTGGCATTTGAGTTTTTCTTTTGTTCCTATAATTTTTAAAGCAATTTCAATATGAAGGTTTTTGAATGCTTAGTGGCTAAGCCTTTTGTGAGAAATGTGCTGATCAATATCATATCATCATCATCATCATGCATTATCTCAGATTCTCATAGCTGACTTTCATTGAACATTACTAAACTTCATTCTGATTCCAGGAGCTACAGAATCCAATTAGCTATCAATATATATATATATACATGTAAATATATATTGTATGAATGTGTACTATAGGTATGGGCAAGTGAATAGGAGTACTTATGGTTGAGCCAATGAAACTGTCATATGCTGTACTGTGCTTGCCAAAATCAACACTTTTCATATATTTGATTTTTTTTTTTACACATTATCAACATTCAATTTTTTTCAATGGGTTTTGACAATACTACTTTTTGGTCCTTTGAGATTTGAGCAGTATCAACTTCATATCTTAAGTATTGCAATGATTTTAGAGAAGAATGGCATTTTGTCCATCAAATCAACCCTTACACTCATTATAATTCTCAAAAAAGCTATGCATGCCTTTGAAAATTGAACTTTTATTTGAAAGTCAAACCTTTTATTTGGTTCACTCATACTGAATGATTTAATTAATGTGAACATACAATAATCACCCAATTCTAACTACAGCCTTGTCCATGGAGCTGTTACTATATTTTTTTTTTGGATAATGGAACAAGTCATAGGTTGTTTGATAAATTATGATGGAAGTTCTAGCATTTTCTTTGTTGACACTTTCACATTAGGAACTACAACTATGGACATGTTGTGACTGTACATTTGTGCTAGCTTTTTCTTTTCATTGGTCTCATTCTTTTCTTTAATGTTCTTACAAGAGCTTGACTAGGATATGGCCTAAATTTTTATGGTTATTGGCCTAAATTTTTTCTTTCTTCATTTACTAGGATAAGATTTCAGAGAACTTGACTCAAGATCAAGAATGTGCTGCTACTTCAGGTGTCCCTTCAAAAATATATGCTCAACCAGATGATTCAATTGGAAAGGTGTTTGGACCTGAACATTCCGGTCGTGTTCGAGGATTGGGAATAGGCGTTTCTCCATCTACTGTCTTTGGTTTGTCTGGACAAATTACGAGTTCTATGTATAGTAATGCTTCTAGCAGTACTATAAATGAAAATCATACTGAAGATTTGAGGAGTGAAGTGATGGCTTTAAAAAAACAATTGGCTGGATATGAAAAGACAAAGGAGGAGCTAAGTATGCTTTACAAATTTATGCAAGAGAAATTTGGTTTTGATTTGTCTACCATTAGCACAAATGTATCACAGACTTAGGTTTTATATATGGTAGAGGGCTCAACAATTACTAAATAGATCTTTTTGTTTAGTATATCTCTTTTTGGCTAAATGTATTTTGATACATTCAAGTGCACATTATATAATAGCTAGATCTTTTTGCTTAGTTTATTTTTGTTTGAAGAAATGTATTTTGATATATTCAAGTGCACATTCTAGTATATATTGATCTAGCAGGAATATGTAAACAGGAAAATATATGTATATTTTAAAAAAAAATTGTTAATTATTTGCCACGGTTTAAACCGTTGCAAACAAACATTTAATTTCTATTTTTTTAAAAAAAAACTTAATTGTTAGCCATGGTTTAAACCGTGGCTAACAAACATTTAATTTTCTTTTTTTAAAAAAATTACGAATTAATAAACAATTAAATTTAATTTTTTTAAAAATAATAAATAATTTATTAGCCACGGTTACAACCGTGGCTAATAATTGTCAAAATATATTTTTGGGAGACAAACTTATATTGTTTGCCACGGTTTTACCCGTGGCTATGTCAGTATACCCACGGTTATAACCGTGGCAAATATATGTTACCACGGTTTCAAAAACCGTAGCTAACGAAAAAGCCCATGCTCAATTTTGCCACAGAACGCGCAACCGTGGTAACAATGAGTTAGCCACGGTTTTCGGATATTTAGCCACGGTTTAAACCGTGGCTAATAACAAATTTTTTTGTAGTGCATGAGTTACTTTTTTTTTTATTTAAATAATATAATTTTAAAAAATTTAGTAAAAAAAATTCAATAGTATTTTATTAAAATATAATTTATTTATGTAAAATATTACTTATTTAATGTTTTCAAATAACTAATAATTTTAACTTTTCATATTTTTTAAAATTAATTATATTATATATAAATTTAAAAATTCTATATTTATTTTTAAAAAAATTAGAAAATTTTTCATATCCAAAACTATTATTTTATTGAATATAATGTTATAAAATATAAAAATATTTTAAAATAGAGTTATTTATACTAAATAATACAATTTTTGTCAAAAAAAAAAATTAAAGGCCAGCCACGAGCTAAATGACTCTAAAATAACATGTCTAAACTGTTTATTTATGAGCAGTCACGAGCCAACCTGCGGGCTTTAGTCTATTTTGACACTGTTAGAGTTTTGAATGAAAAAAAAAATCAATTGAAAGGTTATGTGAGACAAAATTAGAAATTCAATTGCATTTTTTATATTTACGAAAATTTAAAGTTAAAAAAATAAATTGTAAAGTTCTTGTGTTAAAAGGAAGAATTATTTATATTTTGGCCAACTAATTTTAAGATGAAATGAACGGTCTTACTCGCTACACAAACGATAATTGGTGGCTCCAACAAGACGAGCATGCAGAGCCTTCTGCACATCTTTTTTGTTCAAGTACATCTCTGCTTTTTTCTCAGGACATTCATCTAGTTCCTACAGTAACCAAAAAGGAAAATGAAAACAAAAGGAAAAAAAAAATCAACCGCAAGACACGGTTTATTCATAAGGGGAAAGAGGATATATGGAAGAAATTTATAGGCCTTCCTAATGTACTTCACCTGCAAAGCGCTGATCTTATTATCTTTCTGCAAATGTAATGACTTTAAAATCTGAGACTCTCTTGACCTTCGGCGTTGACTGAGCATTACAGCTTGTGATAAATTATAAGACAGACATTTGTCTCCAATAACATAGTACGGATCAATGGAATCTATCTCAGAATATTCTTCGTTGATCTCGCCAATAACAGAGAGGCATTCCAGGGTGAAACACCCCTTTATGATCTGTCCTGAAGATCTTGAACTGTTACAAACTGAAGTCCGAAGGTTATATGCATGATCAGATATCATGCCATGAGACCAGTAGTATTCATCCACTGAATTGTAATCTGTTTCGAATTCCAAAAGAGGATTTCCTATCTGCAAAATGCATTACAATTTAGTAGTTAATATCTGATTGAACAGTAATTAATACAGAAACAAAAGGCTCAAGTCTCCTGTGATTAATTCTCACTCCTATTCCCTTCAGGTTGATCCTTGCTTTGCTCTTTACAATAAGCTCTGCAAGTTGAGGCGCGTAGTGTCCTTGTACAATAAAGTCAAAAGAGGTTTTATGCAAAGCCTTATGGTTGATTGAGATTAATGAAGATCTTGTATTAAATTTTATTGTCATGCTTGATGCGTAGGAAGATACCTGCATAGCTCTCCCCCATAATGTAAAAGTCATTGTTCTTGTACTGTGGGAACTTGGCGAACCACTGTTGCAGAAACACCAAGTTGTCTCGGGCTAGATACATTGGGGACAAAGTATTTAGCTTCGTGAAAAGTCTTATTTAGTGTAATATATTGAAGAATGATAACGTGAAGACATACCTGTGATTTCATCATTTATAGAGTTAAAAAACGACATGTCTGTGGAATATGAAAATCCAACACCTGCTGGTGATTCTAAGTACAAAATGTTGGCCTCTGCAAACGACAGCAACTGAAGCAGTTCAGTTTTGTCGTATATTCTGAATTGACACTAGGTTTAATGTTTAATAAACAAAGGTGAAGCTAATTGAGAGAGTTAATAGGGTGGCACCTCTGTTCCAACTGTACTTATTTTTTGTGATAGCTTCTCCATAATTAGTGATGAAAGGGCCATGTTCAGTGAAAGCTCCAATTCCTACGGAGGTACATCCGGGACCTACAAAAGCAACGGAGTAACAATATTGGAAACCCAAATAGGAAGAATGGGGACTGTGTTTCAGAAATAACAGTTTAAAGAAATTGATGAGAATTGAGAAACACACATACACAGACACACACACACACACACACACACATATATATATATATATATATGAAATGGAGGAAGAGGTGTACAGTGTGAATAGTGAAAGGAAGGTACCTCCATTGAGCCAGAGAACAAGGGGTTTGGAGGAAGGATTTGTTTCTGCTTCAACGAAGTAGTAAAAAAGAGCTCTGTGTTGTTTGTCATCTACGGGAATGTAGCCTCCATATTGGTGAAAAGTAACATTGGGTTGGCCAGGAAGATGATGGATCTTATCAGATTCTGAAGAAAACTCTGCTTTGGAGCAATTGTGCAGAAGAGATGCACAGATCATGGCCATGAAGATCCATGGACGAAATGTCATGGTTTTGGAGGCGAAATATGTGCAAGTGTGGATGAAATGAGGAGAAAGAAGCCAGGGAAGAGGATAAGGGAAAGTGGAGGTGACAAAAAGGGAAGGAAAAAAAGAAAAAATAAAAAGAGAGAACTAGAAAAAACACGAAGACATGATCGTGTCATCACCCTCAAACTCCATGATCTGCCACTATAGTGTAAAAGCATCACTTCCTGAGGACAAGGCTTTGTTTTAAAAGAAAAGAGTAAACTCACTTTTTATGCAAAGTGAATTTCAGTGTGAGGTTAGTTTTTGAAATATAGATCATTTAAGTTTTTGAATTTTAAAATTATTAAATAATATGATATATCTATCAATTTTGTTGTTATAGTGACATAACATGACATTTTAATATGTTAATATGAGTAACTAATATAGTTTTTAAATTTTAAAATCGTTATTGACAATGATTTTTTCGTTAATCGACATGATGAATGTAATGGATGAAAGAACAATTTTGTATAATAACTTTAAAATTTAGAGATTAAAGTAGTTAGTAACTATTTTTGCGAGACTAAATTATCACTGAAATATATTTTCAAGAACTAAAAGGTGAGGTTATTCAAAGTAAAATTAAAAGGAAGATGCAAGAAAATATGATCAGGCGGATGCAGAAAGTTAGTTTTTTATACGTTGTCCAATTTTTGTTTCTTTTTTTTTAAAAAATAAATTGTACTAATTAGGTCTTAAAATATTATATTTGTTTCAATTGATTAGCTATTGAAAAATCTAGCGTACCAATTTAGTTTTTAAAAATTGTATTTGTCTCAATTTTATCCATCAATTTATTAAAGTAATTTTTGGCACCAACATATTGAAATTTAGCAATTTTCATTTTGCAATTTAATAATGAAAAGAGATACATTGAAATATTTGTAATATTTCAATGACCAAATAAGTAATTTACTCAAAAAAGTTAACTACATAATAAAGTTACGAAATATTCTTTCTGGAGAGTCATATTGTATAGACAAAATAAAGTAAAATTGTAGTATAAGAAATAAAATTTAAAATTTACGTGGGAGTCTCATTAATTTTTCATATTGTTTTTAAAGTATAAAAATTATTATAATTTAAATTTACATGAAAATTTTATAGAAAAATAAATTGACAAAGTACGTTTCCGAAGTTTGGTTGGATCTCACTTTTGCCTTCTTCGATCTTACTCTTTATAATATGGAGATATGTTGACATTTATAATGCCTATGACTAAATGGTCGTAAGTTAGCAAGTGATTTTTTTTTAATATCTTTTATTGAAAGTAATTATATTTGAGATATTACCTTTTGTTGAAAGTAATCAAATGTGGGTATATTCACCACACTTTGCGAGGAACTAGTGCAATATTGCTAACAATTGAGGAGGAGGGTTGGCAAATTAGTGGGTTGGGTTAGATTTGAGTTGGATAAAAAATGAGGGGGTCACTATGACACATTTTTTAGTGGCAAATTCAACCCAACCATTAACCTATTTTTTAATATTTAATTTAATTTAATTTAATTTATTCTATTTGATAAATAAATACAATTTTATTATTTATATTTTGATTTGATAAATAAATAATGTTTACTTGAAATTTAAAACTGAATGGAATCATAGGCTCAATTCAATTTGTTTATGCAGTTTTATTTTAAGCTTCAACCAAATTGATTAAATTATATTTACAGATTATTTTATTTTTTTAAATATAACATAAATTAACAATATTTGAAAATTATAATTTCTTCATTTGTATGACATGAATACAAGCACAGATACAATATATCATATAAAACCTTTTTACCAAAATGATAAAATAATTTTTATGAGCTTGGGTAATTGTGAATAAACTATAAAAGTGATGATGTTAATTTCTTATATGTGTACACACTTATGATATATGCATAAATATATATATATTTGCATATATAACATCCTTAATTTTTTTCTTTTAGTTAGAAACACCACAATTGAAAAACTTACTAGACTCTAACTAATCTGGTTAAAATCAAATCAGATCATTAAGGTATAAAACTCTCCTAATACTTATTAATCTCTATATACAAGACTCATTTTTTGTATCGTAAATCAAAAGTGTGTTCTTGATCAAATCATAACTTTTTTTGATTTTGATTAAAATTATGTTTTGCTTAAATGATTTTTTTAATCTTAAAAGTTTCACCTAGTTTATAATTCAATTTTATAATGTTCATAATTAAGTATTTTTAATTTTAAAAATTTTTAGTTTTGTCATTTATGATTGTATCTTTGTCTATAGGCTTAGTGGTGGTGTGATGTAGGAAGGAGGGAGGCTATTGAGTTAAATGGTGGGTAAACTGTGTTCCTGAGGGTCATCCTATATAATCCAAAACATGTGGGTTAAATTTTAACCAAACCTAAATATGACCAAGCCTAATATAGTTGGCTCAATTGTGGGTTAAGAGGTGATTGAATTTGATTGGATAAATAAGTTTAAGTTCCCTTAATAATTATGTTATTGTAAAATGTTTTATTGACCTATCATTAAGAAGAAGAAAAAACAGTGTTCTTCATACTTGTAATTGAGGTGGTTAACGGAAAGTAACCGGAAAATTATACTCCTAAATATGTTAAAAGCATACGTATCTAATATTTGCATTGCAAAGTTTTAAGGTAGCTATATGTAAAAGAGTCAAACTATATACATGGATGAACATGTGCGATTTTTCTTGCACATCAATTTGAAACGTTTTCAAAATTGGGGTGTGCCTTTTTGGTTCCTCTCCCTTATTCTCTTCTCTTATTTAGGTTTAATATAAACAAAAATGTAAAAAATAGATACTCATTCATCTCATAATTATGATTTCATTGAAATGAAGTTTTCTTTTTTAATAAAAATCCTGCTTCATTGATCTGCCTACACTGTAAGGTCCACATATCACTCATGATTTGCAGGAAATACTGGTGAGTGGGGATGATTATCCACTTATTCACATAAATGCGTATTCGCGTCACGTGGGTCAATTAACACAATTATGATGCTCTCGTCTGGTCGCCTCGACATGAAAACTTTGGGCTTACCCAACGAATTATTTATGGATACTATAATTTTTTTTAAAAAAATTAATAATATTAAAAAATTCAACTGAATTCTAATTAATTTAAATTAAACTATGTGGATCTAAAGAAATGTAAAACTCTTCAAAAACAATTTTTTTTTCTATTTTAAATAAATCAATATTAGTCTAATATATATGTATACACACACACTATTGTATTATAGTACTTTACTATAAAAAGAGGAATGTGAAATTTTAATGAATCTTATGAAAGCTGTTATCTATAATATGACGAAGAAGTGAATTATTTGAGAAGTGGGGTTGGTAGACGCATGTAAGTTAAAGAACTAGGTGGATAAAAAAGGTTCCTACGATGAGATATTTGAGTGGACATATGTATTTTGTGAATTTCGAGGGTGTGGAATGGGACTAGCTATCATTGCGAATTGAGAGAGTGACGGTCCTACATCACACAATTAATGGATCAGCAAACCCTAATTACTGTTGCCTTCCATAATGAAGAAATCCAGATTGCAAGTTCCAAGACAAATGCATATTGCTATTTCAAGCCTTCCAATTGTAAAGCTTTAATTAAATTAAGACTAAAATCTTATTTTATTCATGTCTTCTTATATTTGGTCCTTCATATATAAATTATATTTTTTAATTTAATAGAATATTTTTTTAATTTAATTACTCATAAATAAAATTGTTACCAATAATATCTTTCTATTAATTTGTTATTAATAAAATAAACTCTTCTAATTTTTTTTTCTTTTTATGTATAAAAGGAGGCCAAGGCGAACCTATACAACTGCAAGTCTAGGATAACTCACTCTCTCAAGTCATCTCTAACAAAATCATTACAGTCCAAATGAATATTCTTAAAAAAGCAAAAATTTCCTTGTATGTTCATAGCATGATTTGCAAGCCAATTCACCGCCTTATTCAACTATCTTCTCAAAAAACATTCTTTAATGTGCATAGTCTCATGTGCAGTGTCACCGTCATTGGATGCACTATAATCTCTTCTTTATTTTTTTTAGTATTATTCTTTTAAAAATTTTATTAGCTATTGATATGATCTACTTATCATTAAATCTAATAGTCAATGTAATTTAAAAAAAAATATACAAAAAAAAAACACAAGTGCTGCACAAGAAACTCTACGCATTCGCGAATCTGTTATGCCATCTTCCTATAACCATATCCTAATCATTCTAACCAATCCTACAGAAATATGCTTATCTTCCGCCCCATTCTTTGTTAAATCCACAGCCACTTTAGAATCTACTTCAAACCATACTCTCTTAAAACCATTTTCCCAAGCTAATTCCATATCTCCCCATAATTCAGCCACAAGAGAATCACAACTACCCAAGTATTTGCTAAAACCATAAAGCCATCTACCATTATGATCCCTGCAGCAAACACCACCACTGCCCACCTTCTCTCCATGCAATTTGCTAGCTCCATCAGAGTTGCATTTCACCCACGTCACTTCTCTTTTGACCCTTGAATCTTCAGTTTTATCAACCTGCACCTCTGCACAAAGAATATCATACACACAATCCAGCATACCACTCTTCCATTCCTGAACATCCCTTTTTATATCACTCATTAAATACCCAATCATTTCTAACTTTCCACGAGTACCATAAAGCCACACCAAACAGTGTCCTATCTCCATGAATCATTAAAGCCAAATCCCCCTTCAAATTACCACTCACCCATTCGGCTAGACTTCTTGCCAAAGAACTCCTTTCATTTCTCTTTTTCAATCATTTTCTTTACTAATGGAATATTTTCAAATATTTTACAACAATATTTTTTGTTATTGTTGTAAAGTATCTTTTTTATTCTCATGTTTTAGATTTTATTTATTGAAATTATACATTGATTGATTATTTATGTTTATTTGTGGTTTATATATATATATATATATATATATATATATAGATATATTTTTAATTATTATATTTTTTGAAGGTAAGATATTTCGATCCTCAATTTAATCGATTCTACAATTTAATTTATTTTATCTTTTGATCAATCTTAAGTAAGATCTCAATTTTAACAATCTTATCTATGAGAGTCAAAATTAAAAAATATCCATCTACAAACGACTAAATTAAAAAGACATGTAATTTTATGAAGAAGCATAAATCAATTTTTTAAGGGCCCAAATTGAAAAATATTATATCTTTAATTAACCTGGTCCAAAAGCAAAAACATGGATGTTCACATGAACGATTGCTATAGCTGCTGCTAGGACTAACAAGCAGACAATGTTTGATATGGCCAAGATGAGCAGCGAAAATTTGTACAAAATGACAAAAGCAAGTGCTATGTATGCTTTTGTCGCAATCATTTAATTTGAGCCACATTGATTTCACTTACACCACTGAGTGACAGCCATTTGCAAATGCTTTCCCACACTTTTTTTTTTCTTAATTTGGTTTCTTTAGCAATTGCTGGAATCATAATCCCAAAAAGGTCTTTATAATTTGTTCCTTATCTCCAGGGTTTAAACGGAAAAAGATATGAAAGGCAAATAATAAATAAGAATTATCCTAGTTCACTTCAATCAAAGACTGATGTATATTTTCTTTGCTACGAAGGATTTTTTTTTTTTTACTAATAACAATTTGTTTTCGACTCTTTACGAGTAATGCATGATTTTCATATATATACTCACCCCAAGCATATAGTTTTGCGGGTTTTTCCATTTATGTACTAGCACTTATAATGATACTCAAATGTAAACTTGGAAGAACTTATTATTCGAACTGAGTCTACTTCATTGTTGTGAAAAAGGAACATTGAGTGGATGCAATTTGTTTCCACTCAAAATAATTTTGTGTGTGTGTGCAGTGCGGAGCCACGTTAGAGCCAGGGGGTGCAGCTGCACCCCCTGAAATTTAAAAAGTCCCATGCAAAATTTTTTTTTTCATTTTGACCCCCCTCCTTTTTTTTTTGAACCCCCTTAATATTTTTCGAACATCTTCAGTGACTCAATCCCACTCTGCTGCTCACAGTCACAAGACCCCCATTCGCTAGAATCACAAATTTTTTTCTTGAACATGGTTAATTTCTCATTTTATTGTTAAGGACCTCTTTGTAAAAGTTTGAAATTTAGAGTTTTTGTACATAGGTTTATTTCTATTAAATTAGTTAATTGATTATGTAATTAGGATCATGAGTAACATATTTGTAAAGTCAATTTCATGAAATTTTTTCTTGATGATCGTTAATTCTCATTTCTTTGTAGGGACCTCTTTGTAAAAGTTTGAAATTTGGGGATTTTGTATGTAAGTCTAATTCTATCACATTGGTTGATTGATTATACAATTAGGATCACGAGTAACATATTTGTGAAGTCAATTTCATGAAATTTTTTCTTGATAATGGTTAATTTATCATTTCCTTATTAGGGACCTCTTTGTAAAAACTTGAAATTTGAAGTTTTTGTACATAAGTTTAATTCTATCAAATTGGTTGATTGATTATACAATTATGATCATGAGTAACATATTTGTAAAGTCAATTTTATGAAATTTTTTTTGATAATGGTTAATTTATCATTTCATTATTAAAGACCTCTTCGTAAAAGTTTGAAATTTGTGATTTTTGTACGTAGATCTAATTATATCAAATTAGTTAATTGATTATACTATTAAGATTCAAAAGAAGAACTTTTTTTTGTAATAAAAATATTTTTTAAAAGGAAATTACTATCAAATGAGCAATAAATTAAAATTAATTTAAAAAAATTGCTATCAGATTCAAAAAAAAAAGAATAAAATTTTTGCCCCCTGACCGAGGGGTTTTGGATACGCCACTGTGTGTGTATATATATCACAAAGAAAAAGAAAAGCTCGAAAGAATAAAGATATGGAAAAGGAAAATAGATTTAAATTGCCTGCATTTGGAAATCAGCAATGATTATGAAATGGGAAGGGTTTGAAAAGCATGAAAAGCTACGTTGCCACATAATAGAACCAAAACAGGAATAAAGGTGTGATTCATTCAACAGTAATGTGAATCATACATGGTGCGTAGTACGTTCTTGACGACAAGACACGGCGTTCACCTTGATTTGGACCACGATGTGTGTGTGTGTATATATATATATATATGTATACATACATACATATATATATATATATATATATATCATAAGAATAATAATAGGTGGTATCTGATTTTTTTTTAATATTTGAATCCGGATGTATTTGAAATATTCAATACCTGTACGTATTTTATCTGAATTTATTTATTTTTTACTTTTTTAATATCCATATTTGAAATATTCAATTATTAATTGGATACCTTATATAAATTTGTCATTGGATATTCAAATACTCGATACCTAGTATGCATTCAATAAAAATATTAAATATATCAAACTTCTATTATTTAAATATGTATTCATATAAATAATATATTATAATTTATATGTTAAAATTTTATAATTTATAATATATATTTATATATTATATCAATAATTATGTTAGTGAACAGACATAAGATACCTTATTCAACCATCCATTTTGGATAAATATAGAGTATCTAATGATAATATTTCAATTTGTATCCCATCAGATAATTTTTTTTGGACGAATATCACTATATATCTAAAATACCTAAATCCATTTTCATCATTAATGGGTAATGGAGATATCAATTTTTCTGCTAATTATAGGGTTATTTAATTCGTCTTTGATGATGGACCATCATATGAACCAAAGCAAAAAATGTTGGACGTATATTTACGACTATGACAATTGTTTTTTATAATTAATATATATATATATTATTTTGAGAATCTCAGTTTGTCTTGGCGCATATAGCTTTCAGTTTCTCCTCCTTATTTTCTTCTTCTAATATTTATTATCAGCACATATTTAATTCTGAGAGTTAAATTACTTGGAGAAATAATTATTATAATTAGCGTGTGACTCGTGCAATGTACCGGTGCGATATATAAAAAAATATTTAAGTGTACTTACAATGTGAAGTGCAATTTCACCATACTGAAAACCCTATTTACAATGGTTTCAATTGTATACGTACCAACGGGATGTACGCGAAGATATACATAAATAATTAAATTAGATATGTCAAATAAATTTAAAAATAATGTAAACAGAATTACATATATATATACACACACTCACATACAGTAAAACTTCTATAAATTAGTAATGTTGGGACCATGAAATTTTATTAATTTAGAGAGATATTAAATAATTAATAAATTATTAATTTAAAGAGTTTTTTTTATTAAGTGAATACAAATTTAATTGCATAAAATATCACTGTGTATATCACTAATATACAATGTATATATGTATAATATTTTGTGAATTAATTTTTTTTAAAAATTCATTGTACATATATATATTTATGAAAATAAGTAAACGGTATTTATTGTTTTTAGTACTTAAACAATATTTATTGTATTGACTAATTAAATAAAGTTCAATACAAGTCATTTGCATCGATGATTCATGGTACTAGAATTAAATACACATTCAACATATATATGATGATAAAAGGAACTACTATATAAACAACATAGAAAAAATTCTTCAAATTATAATGAATGTTCAGTGGTCCAAAGCTTAGAAGAAATTGTAGTTAGTGTCATTGACAATCATGTTGAGGATAAAGTTAATGATGATTTAGTACCTTTGGAATCAATCACGCGAAATGAAGCACTCATAGCGGTAATAACTCTTCAAAATTTTTTGTTTCAATTTGAGAACATGAACCAGAGTTTTTTAACTGCAATGAGAAAAATTAGAGATGAAATCCACCTAAATTTAAATTTTATGGAAAAATGAACAACAATAGATTCATATTTTACTAAATTGTCTTAGTTATGTTTGTAATTTTAGAAAATTGTTAATTTATTATATTGACAGGACTATAGATTTATATAAGAGTCTTCCTAAAAAATTTATTATTTTATTAATTTATCAAAACTACTAATTTTGTAAACTGGTCTAAGTTGGGATTGGAAAAAAATATTATTTTAGGGAGATTATTAATTTATTGAGTATTAGTTTATGAAGTTTAATTTTCTGTGTGTGCATGTGTGTGTGTGTGTATATATATATATATGGGTGTGTGTATGTATATATGTATATATATAAATGCATGCTATTGGAAATACTTTATTGAATATTGTTGAATATTTTTTATAATACCCGAGGTATTACATCACTAGTAAGAGAGAGTAATTTCACACGTGTAGAATTTTTTTGCAAATAAGTAAGTATTTAAGTAAGAAGCTTAAGTAGCGAGAAAGGGACTAAAGAGAAAAGAGAAAAGTAATAAGTAATTCCTTGTGATTGGTATAAGAAGGGCCCTTGAGGAGAGAAGTTTTGGAGAGGTGAAGTTACGGAGTCGGTGCCACGAGGATAGTGGAAGTGGAGGCACGACAGTGTATGGGACACTGAGAGGGACCAAAGTGAACAAAATATAAAATTTTCACTATTTTTAACAAAATGTGCTGTCAAATAGAAATTTGGTGTACAAGTGTTGTATTTTACTGAGGTGTGGTTTACTGATAGATTTAAAAGAATTTCCAAAATTCTTTTGAGGCCCTAATGGAACTTGCTTCATTTGAGGGACCAAATTGAAAAGAAAGTAGGCCCCATCTCCATTAAAACACACACATCATTAGTTCACGCCACTACGATGCCGAATTTTCCAGAATTGAAATCATGGCAATTTTGCAGCACAATGGTCCCCAGGTCGTTTTCACTCTTGGAGCCTCAGTTCTAACTACTAACTAATTGTTCTAAACACATAAACACTAATTAAAAGCTAATTAATACACGGGGAGGGGGGTTGGTTGTGACAGAACAATAAAAATTACAATTAAAGACAGTAGCAGCAGCAGCAACAAACAAAACAGCAAACAACAAATGTGAGAAAACAATGGAAGAACGCAACCGGCCTTGGTTTTTCCTGGAGATGTAACCTTCCTAGTTCTTGTTCAGATGCTAAGTTTCATTCATTTATTATTTGATTCTTAACTAAAAAGTCTAGAAAATCTTCTGATATGGATTACACTAAAACATACTCAAAGAAAACCTTCTCTGACTACATATTATTGCAATCACAGTAAACATAATCAAATCATGTAAGAAGATCTTCATTACATGCCATTTTCATCTCTTTCTACCATTCCAATCAGTCATGATAGATAAATCCTCATATCCAGCAATTAAAACTAACTGTTAAGTCTATGAAACTCTAATCAGAAACATTCATAAGCATAACAGAACAGAGGTTAAAGAAATAGATGAATGCTAGAATAAAGTGAATAAAACTTATCTTATAAGCATGGGAACTCAGATTACAATATCCAGTCTGAACCAAAGCTGATTACAACAGAATTCAGCCCTCCATGAGAGCAAGAACCAGAAAAATAGAAGGTAGAAAGGAGGTGGGAAAATGGTCTACGAAAATGTGTCTGAGTTACAGCAAAACCAGAACTGAAAAAAAAACTAAAAAAACTAAAGTCTGAAAACTAGACTAAACTAATGCCCAAAAAGCTGCTGATCGAAACTGACTGCTGCCTTTCTTTTTGCTGATTTCTGGTATGGTGGACATGTCTTCTGCAGAATGGTGGTTGGTTTTTTCAGAAAGTGGCATGGCTGCTACTTCTTTCAGCAAGGTCAGAGGCATGGGGGCAGAAAGTTGGTCTGAAGTGCTGCAGAGTGGGTCCCATACGTCCATGTCATCAGACAAATGGAATAAGCTGCCAAGTCATCCAAGAATGTGCCACATCAGCGTCCATGTCATCAGGACTGCCATGTCAGCGCCACATCACCAAGAAATCTCCAAAATTAATTCTGAAAATTACACAAGAGGGATTAAATTGAGTCTTTAATAATTTAAGTCTTAAAAGATGAAAATAGCTCATTTTCCATCTAAAATTAACTAGGACCCAATGAAACACCAAGTGCAATAAAATTGGAGAAATTCTAAAGATGAAAGTGTAATTAGACCAAGATAGTGGATAATATGTATATAAGAAATGCTAGATATCAAATCCCCCACACTTAGTCTTTTACACTCCTGGGAAAAATCGATTAAAAGCACAAAGGCACCAAAGGAATACAACAAAAAGCGAAGAAAGTATGCAATTATGAAATGGTTCAAGCTTGAAAAGGTTTAACGCTCGAAGAAAACTAATCTTAAATTTCTAAAAAGTTCAAGTGTCATGGCAATTTCGTTGACAAGAATGAATCCAAGTAATAATCCACTCACAAGGGAAGGTGTATGTGCTCTATTCTCTCAAGTGTTTAAGGTAGTGCACTCCTTTCAACCTATCACAAATTCACTACCATAAGATTGTCAAGGATCTAAATCTCCACTACTCAAATCACATACATGCTTGAATTATTAGGACTTTACTATAGATGCAAGGTGGGAAAAAGAATGATTGGAAGATGGGGGAAATGCAAGAAACAAGGTTTACAAAGACTTAAAGAATTGAAGAGCATCAATCAAGCCATAAGAAATTGAACCATGAAACTTGGGCACAAACTTCTTTTTTTTTTCTTCTTCTTTCTTTCTTTTTCTTTTTTCTTGTTTTTACTTTTCAAATTTTTTTTGATCTTCATACAATATATTTTTCATGAAGAATTGTCAAAATTTTCTTTTCTTTTGAGTAGCAAAACTAAGTTTCATAACAGCCCACAAATTCTTCTTTTTGCACATGATCAATCTCTTTTTTCAAAAGAATTTTCTAAAGCTCTTCAAATCCTAAGTTTAAGGAAAAGAAAGAATTTGTTTTAAGGTGGAAAAAGGGTTGGAAACATAAGAAAGAAAGATGGAAGTAAGGCACAAAGTGGGTACACAATGGAAACAATAATAATGGATGGCTATTTGGTTGAAAGTGGGTAACAAGAAACAAATGTCTAATTCATTTCCAAGCATGCATATGTAATGTAGCCTCAACAAAGATTCAAGACAAATTCTAGAGTGAAAATCATGATAGAGAATACTCACAACAAGAAAGAACATTCTTTTGCAATAAAGGCTCAAATTCTCACAGTTTAAAGACTACTACTAAAAATTCATTAAAAACAACGTCATTGCCATTTGACTTGAGTTTCTTAGAAAAATAAGATCAATTTCTTTTCATGCTAAATCAATTCACACACTTAATCTATTTCATCATGCATGCTCTCACACCAAAAATCCATCAAATTATTCAAAAAGAGGGCATTAAATTCGGATAAAACAGTGCAACAAAATTCTGCACTGCAGAATTTCTGGCGGCTCTGCTTAACCGACACAAAAGTGCATCAAAACGGATCCAAAAGACACCAAATAAAATTATACAGCTAGAAGACATATAAAGATTTAAAAACATGTAAAGAAAGTGGCAAAATTCGTATCCAAACAGTACAGAAAATTAGTGCAAGACAGCTCAAAAAAAATTGGACAGAATAGGGAAAAACAGAGAAAACAGCAGAAAAATTTTTAAATCAGCAACCAATGTTTTCTCCAATTAAATTCTCTCCCCCCCACACTTAAATATTGCATTGTCCTCAATGCAAATCAGCACTAAACATCACATAAAATACAGAGGACATGAATTAAAAAGGAGGGAAAGAAAACGGCCTTATCATGGAGCCAGTACACTGTAGAGTTGGGTTTCCTCTACAGTTTCTTCTTGGAAGCCCTCATAGAACTTCTTCAATCTTTGCCCATTAACCATGAATTGCTTGTTGGTGGCCTCATTTTGAATTTCTGTTGCACCAAAAGGAAAGACATTAGTAACAACGAAAGGGCTGATCCATCTAGAGCGAAGCTTACCGGGCATGAGCTTGAGGCAAGAATTGTAGAGAAGGACTTTGTCTCCCACTTGGAATTCTTTTTTCTCAATTTTCTTATCATGTAGAGCTTTGGTCCTCTCCTTGTAGATGCGGGCATTCTCATAAGCTGCTAGCCTTAGTTCTTCTAATTCTTGAAGTTGTAACTTCCTTTTCTTACCGGCTAGAGTCATGTCCATATTGCATTGCTTGACCGCCCAATATGCCTTGTGTGCAATCTCCGGCAAGTGACATGCTTTGCCAAATACCAAGCGGTATGGAGACATGCCGATGGGAGTCTTGAAAGCGGTTCTATAGGCCCAAAGTGCATAATCAAGCCTCTTACTCTAATCTTTTCTATTGGGCTGCACGGTTTTCTCTAATATGTGCTTTATTTCTCGGTTGGAGACTTCCGCTTGCCCATTGGTTTGGGGATGGTAAGGTGTAGAAGTTTTGTGCACTACCCCATATTTCTTCAACAACCCTTGCATGTTTCTGTTGCAAAAGTGTGATCCTTGATCATTGATTATGGCTTTAGGGACACCAAATCTGCAGAAGACATGTGAACGAAGAAAATCTATAACAACAGAAGAATCATTAGTTCGGGTGGCTTTAGCTTCCACCCACTTCGACACATAATCCACAGCAACAAGTATATACATGAAGCCAAATGAAACTGGAAAAGGACCCATAAAGTCTATACCCAAACATAAAAAATATCACAAAAGAGAAGAGGTTGTTGAGGCATCTCATTTCTTCTAGACACATTTCCAGTTCTTTGACACCTAGAACAATTCTTACAGAAATCGTAGGCATCCCTAAACAAAGTAGGCCAATACAAACCAGAATCTAACATTTTCCTAGCTGTTCTTTAGGGACTAAAGTGTCCACCACATGCAAGAGTATGACAGAAGTTCAGCACAGATGCAATTTCATGATTGGGAACACATCTCCTAATGATTTGATCACTACAAATCTTCCACAAGTAAGGGTCATCCCATACATAGTACCTAGCTTCACCTTTTAATTTATTCAGTTGATGTTTGTTTTGATATGCAGGTAATTCAGATGCAACAAGATAGTTTACTAAATCAGCATACCAAGGCTCACTAGTACCATGCAAAAGGGAAAAACACTCATATGGGAAGTTGTCTCTAATAGGTAGATGCTCCAAAGGAAGCTTCGAAAGCCTACTCAAATGATCCGCCACTACATTCTCCGCTCCACTTGTCTTTGATCTCCACATCAAATTCTTGGAGAAGCAGCATCCATCTGATCAATCTCGGCTTTGCATTCGGCTTCTTCAGCAAATATCTCAATGCTGCATGGTCAGAAAACACAATCACTTTAGAGCCAAGCAAATATGATCTAAATTTATCCAAAGCAAAAACAATTGCTAAAAACTCTTTTTCTGTGGTTGTGTAGTTTGATTGAGCTGAATCAAGGGTGCGAGAAGTATGACATGCAACTTCCTCTTTACTCTTTGTGAAAGTACCGCTCCCACAGCATAATTGGAGGCATCACACATGAGCTCAAAGAGGAGCTCCCACCGTGGAGGTTGGATGATAGGAGGGGAAGTGAGTTGCTTCTTCAACTCATCAAATGCTAACCTGCAAGCATCATCAAAAATAAAATCAGTCTCTTTTTGGAGGAGTTTGGAAAGAGGTAGAGCGATCTTACTGAAATCTTTGATGAATTTCCTATAGAATCCTGTATGGCTAAGAAAAGAACGAACTTCCCACACAGAAGTGGGGTAAGGCAAAGAGGAGATAACATCAACCTTAGCTTTATCTACTTCTATGCCATGGGATGACACTATGTGGCCTAGAACTATCCCTTGCTCTACCATAAAATGGCATTTCTCATAATTCAAAACCAGATTCTTTTCTATGCATCTCTCAAGCACTCTCTCCAAATTGTTCAAGCATGCATCAAATGAATCTCCATAAACAGAAAAATCATCCATGAACACTTCCATGCAATCTTCTAACAATTCAAAAAATATACTTATCATGCATCTTTGAAAAGTGCCAGTGCATTGCAGAGACCAAAAGGCATGCGTCTATATGCAAAAGTGCCAAAGGGACAGGTGAAGGTGGTCTTCCCCTGATCTTTGGAGGCAATATGAATTTGAAAATATCCAGAAAAACCATCAAGAAAATAGTAGTGAGACTTTCCAGCAAGTCTCTCAAGCATTTGATCAATAAAAGGAAGAGGAAAATGGTCTTTTCTAGTAGCTTAGTTCAACTTCCTATAATCAATGCAAACACGCCAACTGTTTTGAACTCTAGTGGGTACTAACTCATTATTTTCGTTTGCTATAACAGTTACCCCAGTTTTCTTTGGCACTACTTGTACTGGACTCACCCACTTACTATCAGAAATAGGGTAAATAATTCCAGCTTGAAGAAGCTTACTTACCTCCTTCTTGACCACATCAAGAATCAAAGGATTGAGTCTTCTTTGGGGTTGTCTCACTGGTTTCGTCTCTTCTTCAAGAAGGATGCGATGCATGTACACTGAATGACTAATTCCAGGAATGTCTGCTAGAGTCCACCCAATTACCTTCTTGTTCTTCTTTAACAAATTTATCAATTTTTCTTCTTGATCAAGCTTTAGATTGTTGGCTACAATCACTGGAAGTTGGTCTCCTACTTCCAAGAAAGCATAGTTGAGGTTTTCTAGTAGAGCCTTTAACTCCAATATAGGTGGTTGGATGGAGGATGGAATCAGTTTTTATGGAATCACATCCAAGGAGGCACCTACAAATTCAGTTTGCTCAAAGACAGAATTCTTGACTAAAGAGGAGGAAGGGTCAGCAGCACAACAAGAAAGAGGTGAAGAATGTACAACATTACAGTTTAAATCACTAATACTAAAATACAACTACCTAAAACAGAAACAGAATCAAAGTTTAAGCTAGAGGGAATGACAGAATTAGATTACAATTCAAAATTGTCAAGACTTAAAGAATTCTCAATTTCAGCACAAGCATGACAAAACTCAGAACCAGCAGCACAATTGCACTCAAAGGCATGAACTAAATCAGAGAATTCAGGAAAATCAGAAATTAAATCAGCTTGGAATTCATCACATGCCTCATCAACTAAATAATCCAGAAAATTAACCACATGCACATTTGAATGATTTTCCATAGGATGTTTCATGGCATCTAAAATATTAAAGTCAATCTTGTTGCCAGTAAACTCCATGGATAAAGTCCCTTCATTCACATTAATAATGGTCTTTGTAGTTTTTAGAAAAGGCCTACCAAGTATCATTGGTGCATGACCAGGAGTGTTATCATTTTCCATATCTAGCACATAAAAATCAGCAGGAAAGATTAAATCTTTAACTCTTACCAAGACATCTTCCAAAACTCCTGCTGGGTGTGCTGTGCTTCTGTTGGCAAGTTGGACAATCACTCCAGTTGGTGAAAGGACACCAATCTTGAGGCTTGAATACACTGATTTGGGCATGACATTGATTGAGGCTCCCAAATCCAGCATAGCATTGGAGAACTCCATATTGCCTATTGTGCAAGGGATGGTAAAAGTTCCAATATCTTTACACTTAGGTGGCATGGGTGGCTGGATGAGTGCAGAAACATTCCTCCCTAAATTCACTCTCTCATTCCCCCTTAAATGTCTCTTATGAGTGCACAACTCTTTAAGGAACTTGGCATACTTGGGAATTTGCTTAATTGCTTATAAAAGTGGGATGTTGACCTCTATTTTTCTGAAGGTCTCCATGATCTCCTTATCCATGTCAGATTCAGAAGCTTTCCTTGATTGAGTTTGTTTATTGGGGAAAGGAAGAGGTATTTTCTGAACCACTTCTATATCCTTTTTATTTTGCTCATTAGGTGAGGTTGAAGGATACTTTGCTGCACATCTGACTTTGCTGGTTCAGATTCTGGAGGTGGACCATCTACTTGCTTGCAACTCCTCAAAATGGTGGCACTAACATTGCCTCTTGGATTGATCACTGGTTGGGATGGAAAACTTCCTGAACCTTGGCTTTTCATCTCATTGATTGTTGTGGCTAACTGACCAATCTTAGTTTCCAAATTCTGTATATTGGTTTATGTTCTCTGCTAAAATTGAAGGGTATTGGCAGTCAGATCCTTCATTAAATCTTCCAGACTAGTCTCAGGTTTCTTGGGTGCTGGAGGGGGTACATGGCTAGGTTCAGGTTGGTTGTATCTTACATGAGATGGCTGGTAAGGAAGGGGATTTGGATTTGAGGTGTTTCCATACTTGAAGGATGGATGATCACGCCACCCAGGGTTGTAGGTAGAGGAATATGGGTCATATCTTTGTTGTTGTGGCTACATGAGTTTACTAGGGAATATGCCAGCACATGACTCAGTTAAGGTCTCTTGCAGCTGAGGGCACTGCTCAGTATGGTGGGTATTCAGGGCACAGATACCACAGACTGAAGGAGGAGGAAGGGCTTGCTGTGGTGTTCTCTAGTTTAATGCCAATTGCCTCACCATTGAAGCTAACTCTTCCAATTTATTTTTTATCCTTTGTTGCTCCATGGGATGTGTCCTCACTTCATTGACAGTAACTGCCACTGGCTCATTCAGTCTAGTGCCAAATTGTTGTTTATTTTGGGCCATCTTGGCCAATAATTCGTTGGCTGCAGCAAGGGTCTTGTCCACCAATGCCCCACCAGCAGCTGCATCAACTATGTATCTGTCGATGGGCAATAATCCCTTATAGAAATACTGGATGAGAAGCTGCTCTGAAATATGATGATTTGGACAACTTGAACACAGCTTCTTGAATCTCTCCCAATACTCATGCAAAGATTCACCACTTGTTTGTCTAATCCCACTGATATCCTTCCTGATTGCTGCTGTTCTAGAGGCTGGGAAGAATTTCTTTAGGAAAATTTTCTTTAATTCATCCCATCTTGTGATCAAGGCAGTTAGCAGGTAGTAGAGCCAATCCTTGGCTGCCTCATCCAAAGAGAAGAGAAAGGCTATCAATTTGATATGTTCTCCAACTCCATATGGTCTCATGGTAGAGCAGACAACATGGAATTCCTTCAAGTGTTTGTGCGGATCTTCTCCTGGAAGGCCATGAAACTTAGGCAGCAAGTGGATTAGACCAGATTTCAATTCAAAATTAGCATCCAACTCAGGATAATTTATGCACAATGGTTGATAATGCACATCAGGTGTAATCAACTCCTTAATGGATTGTTCACGCCTATTTTGAGGCACTTGCGCATTTGGATTATCCATCCCAGTTATCCCAGTTGACTCCAAATCACTTGATTCTAACACAATATCAGACTCAGACTCTACTTCTACATTATTGACAGCAAGATCAACAATCTCAGCAAGAATTTCAGAAACTATACTAGTCCTAATGTTATTGCTTCTTATTAGTCTATGGAAGGTCTTATCAATTTCAGGATCAAAAGGTCGTAAGTCCATGTTATGAGACCTTCTCATACATTAGGAAGGGCGAAAATCATAGGAAAACACAATAAACACAGAAATAAGCAAAGTCAGCACACAAGGCTCCAACAAAGGAAAATGACCAAAAATGAAGTATCTCAGAAAAATCTGATTTTTCTTAAAAAAATCCTTCACCAATTGGAGGCACAAAATCAATAAACAAAACTAAAAAATAAGGTCTATAAAAATCAAACCAAAAATCACAATTAATTTAAAAAATAGATAAAAAACATTGTAAAATGGAAAAAGTGGTCTAAACATTGCATAAATTATCCTGAGTTAGAAGCTAATTTTGAATTGAAATCTAGTCTAATCCACTTGCTGCCTAAGTTTCATGGCCTTCCAGGAGAAGAACAGATCAAATTGATGGGGCAGCCAAGGATTGGCTCTAATACCTGCCAACTGCCTTGATCACAAGATGGGATGAATTAAAGAAAATGTTCCTAGAGAAATTCTTCCTGGCCTCCAGAACAACAGTAATCAGGAAGGATATCAGTGGGATTAGACAAACAAGTGGTGAATCTTTGTATGAGTATTGGGAGAGATTCAAGAAGCTGTGTTCAAGTTATCTAAATCATCAGATTTCAGAGCAGCTTCTCATCCAGTATTTCTATGAGGGATTATTGCCCATGGACAGATACATAGTTGATGCAGCTGTTGGTGGGGCATTGGTGGACAAGACCCCTGTTGCAGCCAACGAATTATTGGCCAAGATGGCCCAAAATGAACAACAATTTGCACTAGACTGAATGAGCCAGTGGTAGTTACTGTCAATGAAGTGAGGACACCTCCCATGGAGCAACAAAGGATAGAAAATAAATTGGAAGAGTTAGCTTCAATGGTGAGGCAATTGGCATTAAACCAGAGAACACCACAGTAAGCCCTTCATTCTCCTTCAGTCTGTGGTATCTGCGCCCTGAATACCCACCATATTGATCAGTGCCCTCAGCTGCAAGAGACCTCAACTGAGTCATGTACTGGCATATTCCCTAGTAGACCCATGCAGCTACAACAACAGAGATATGACCCATATTCCTCCACCTACAACCCTGGGTGGCGTGATCATCCAGCCTTCAAGTATGGAAACACCTCAAATCCAAATCCCCTTCCTTACCAGCCACCCCATGTAAGATACAACCAACCTGGACCTAGCCATGTACCCCCTCCAGCACCCAAGAAGCTTGAGACCAGTTTGGAGATTTAATGAAGGAGCTGACTGCTAATACCCTTCAGTTTCAGCAGAGAACAGAAACCAATATACAGAATTTGGAAACTAAGATTGGTCAGTTAGCCACAACAATCAATGAGATGAAAAGCCAAGGTGCAGGAAGTTTGCCATCCCAACCAGTGATCAATCTAAGAGGCAATATTAGTGCCATCATTTTGAGGAGTAGCAAGCAAGTAGATGGTCCACCTCCAGAATCTGAACTAGCAAAGTCAGATGTGCAGCAAAGTGCTTCTTCATCCTCACCCAATGAGCAAAATAAAAAGGATGAAGAAGTGGTTCAGAAAATACCTCTTCCTTTCCCCAATAGACAAACTCAATCAAGGAAAACTTCTGAATCTGACATGGATAAGGAGATCATGGAGACCTTCAGAAAAATAGAGGTCAACATTCCACTTTTAGAAGCAATTAAGCAAATTCCCAAGTATGCCAAGTTCCTTAAAGAGCTGTGCACTCATAAGAGACGTTTAAGGGGGAATGAGAGAGTGAATTTAGGGAGGAATGTTTCTGCACTCATCCAGCCACCCATGCCACCTAAGTGTAAAGATCCTGAAACTTTTACCATCCCTTGCACAATAGGCAACATGGAGTTCTCCAATGCTATGTTGGATTTGGGAGCCTCAATCAATGTTATGCCCAAATCAGTGTACTCAAGCCTCAAGATTGGTGTTCTTTCACTAATTGGAGTGATTGTCCAACTTGCCAACAGGAGTACAGCATATCCAGCAGAAGTTCTGGAAGATTTCTTGGTAATAGTTAAAGATTTCATTTTTCCTGCTGATTTTTATGTGTTAGATATGGAAAATGATAACACTCCTGGCCATGCACCATTAATACTTGGTAGACCTTTTCTGAAAATTGCAAAAACCATTATTAATTTGCATGAAAGGACTTTGTCCATGGAGTTTGCTGGCAACAAAATTGATTTTAACATTTTAGATGCCATGAAACATCTTATATAAAATCATTCCAATGTGCATGTAGTTAATTTTCTGGATTATTTAGTTGATGCGGCATGTGATGATTTCGAAGCTGAATCAATTTCTGATTTTTCTGAGTTTTATGATTTGGTTGATTCCTTTGAGTGTAATTGTGCTGGTTCTAAATTTTGTCATGCTTGCACTGAAATTAAAAATTCTCTAAGTGCTGCCAATTCTGAGTTGCATTCTAATTTACATTCTGATTTGGATTCTAATGTGCATTCTGATTCTGTCATTTTCTCTAGCTTAGATTTAGATTCTGTTTCTGCTTTAGGTTGTTGTAGGTGTAGTAATTTAAACTGTAATGTTGTATATTCTTTATCTATTTCTTCATGTGCTGCTGACCCTTCCTCCTCTTTAGCCAAGAATTCTGTCTTCGAGCAATCTGAATTTGTAGGTGCCTCCTTGGATGTGACTCCATAAAAATTGATTCCATCCTCCATCCAACCACCTACATTGGAGTTGAAGGCTTTACCAGAAAACCTCAAGTATACCTTCTTGGAAGTAGGAGACAAACGTCCAGTTATTGTAGCCAACAACTTGAATCCCAATTAAGAATAAAAATTGATCAATTTGCTGAAAAAGAATAAGAAGGCAATTGGGTGGACTCTAGCTGACATTTCTAGGATTAGTCTTTCTGTGTGCATGCACCAAATTCTTCTTGAAGAAGAGACGAAACTAGTGAAGTAACCCCAAAGAAGACTCAACCCCATGATTCTTGATGTGGTCAAGAAGGAGGTAAGTAAGCTTCTTCAAGCTAGCATTATTTATCCTATCTCTGATAGTAAGTGGGTGAGTTCAGTACAAGTAGTGCCAAAGAAAATCGGGTAACAGTTATAACAAATGAAAATAATGAGCTAGTACCTACTAGAGTGCAAAATAGTTGGCGTGTTTGCATTGATTATAGAAAGTTAAACCAAGCAACTAGAAAAGATCATTTTCCTCTTTCTTTTATTGATCAAATGCTTGAGAGACTTGCTGGAAAGTCTCACTACTGTTTTCTTAATGGTTTTTCTAGATATTTTCAAATTCAAGCACCAAAAGATCAGGAGAAGACCACCTTCACCTGTCCCTTTGACACTTTTGCATATAGATGCATGCCTTTTGGTCTTTTCAATGCACCTGGCACTTTTCAAAGATGCATGATAAGTATATTTTCTGATTTGTTAGAAGATTGCATGGAAGTGTTCATGGATGATTTTTCTATTTATGGAGACTCATTTGATGCATGCTTGAAAAATTTGGATAGAGTACTTGAAGATGTATAGAAAAGAATTTGGTCTTGAATTATGAGAAATGTCATTTCATGGTAGAGCAAGGAATAGTCCTAGGCCACATAGTGTCATCACATGGCATAGAAGTAGATAAAGCCAAAGTTGATGTTATCTCCTCTTTGCCTTACCCTGCTTCTGTGCAGGAAGTTCGCTCTTTTCTTAGCCATACAGGATTTTATAGGAGATTCATCAAGGACTTCAGTAAGATCTCTCTACCCCTATCTAAACTCCTCTAAAAGAAACTGATTTTGTTTTCAATGGTGCTTGCAGGTCAGCTTTTGATGAGTTGAAGAAGCAACTTACCTCTCCTCCTATCATCTAACCTCCATGATGGGAGCTACCCTTTGAGCTCATGTGTGATGCCTCAAATTATGCTGTGGGAGCAGTACTTTCACAAAGAGTAGAGAGGAAGTTGCATGTCATAGCTTATGCTTTTCGCACCTCAATCAAATTACACAACCACGGAGAAGGAGTTTTTAGTAATTGTCTTTGCTTTAAATAAATTTAGATCATATTTGCTTGACTCCAAAATAATTGTGTTTTCTGACCATGCAGCAATGAAATATTTACTAAAGAAGTCGGATGTAAAGCTAAGATTGATTAGATGGATGTTACTTCTCTAAGAATTTGATGTGGAGATTAAAGATAAGAGTGGAGCGAAGAATGTAGTAGCGGATCATTTGAGTAGGCTTTCTGATCTCCCATTAGAATTTCTCCTCATTAGAGACAACTTCCCAGATGAGTGCTTTTCCCTTTTGCATGGTATTAATGAGCCTTGGTATGCTGATTTAGTGAATTATCTTATTGCATCTGAATTGCCTACATATCAAAATAAACATCAGTTGAATAAATTAAGAAGCGAGGCTAGGTACTATGTGTGGGATGACCCTTATTTGTTGAAGATTTGTAGTGACCAAATTGTTAGGAGGTGTGCTCCAAATCATAAATTTGCATCTGTGCTGAATTTTTGTCATACTCTTACATGTGGTGGACACTTTAGTCCCTAAAGAACAGCTAAAAAAGTGTTAGATTCTGGTTTATATTGGCCTACTTTGTTTAGGGATGCCTATGATTTTTGTAAGAATTGTTCTAGGTGTCAAAGAACTGGAAATGTGTCTAGAAGAAGTGATATACCTCAACAACCTCTTCTCTTTTGTGATGTTTTTGATGTTTGGGGGTATAGACTTTATGGGTCCTTTTCCTATTTCTTTTGGCTTTATGTATATCTTGGTTGCTGTGGATTATGTGTCGAAGTGGGTAGAAGCTAAAGCCACTTGAACTGATGATTCTATTGTTGTTGTAGATTTCCTTCGTTCATATATTTTCTACAGATTCAGTGTCCTCAAGGCCATAATCAGTGATCAAGGATTACACTTTTGCAATAGAAACATGCAAGGGCTATTAAAGAAATATGGGGTGGTGCACAAAACCTCTGCGCCTTATCACCCCCAAACCAATAGGCAAGCGAAAGTTTCTAACTGAGAGATAAAGTAAATATTAGAGAAAACCGTGCAGCCCAATAGAAAAGATTGGAGCAAGAGGCTTGAAGATGCACTTTAGGCTTATAGAACCGCTTTCAAGACACCCATCGACATGTCTCCATACCGCTTGGTATTTGGTAAAGCATGTCACTTGCCTGTGGAGATTGCATAAAAGGCATATTGGGCTGTTAAACAATGCAATATGGACATGACCCTAGCCAGTAAAGAAAGGAAGTTGCAACTTCAAGAATTAGAAGAACTAAGGCTAGCAGCTTATAAGAATGCATGCATCTATAAAGAGAGGACAAAAGCTTTACATGATCAGAAAATTGAGAAAAAAGAATTCCAAGTGGGAGACAAAGTCATTCTTTACAATTCTTGCCTCAAGCTAATGCCTGCTAAGCTTCGCTCTAGATGGGTTGGCCCTTTTGTTGTTACTAATGTCTTTCCTTTTGGTGCATTAGAAATTCAAAATGAGGCCACCAACAAGCAATTCATAGTAAATGGGCAAATATTGAAGAAGTTCTACGAGGGCTACAAAGAAAAAACTATAGAAGAAATCCAACTCTATAATGTTCCGGCCATTATAAGGCCGTACTCTTTCCTTCCTTTTAATTTATGTCCTCTTCATTTTATTTGATGTTTGGTGCTGATTTGCATTGAGGACAATTCAATGTTTAAGTGTGGGGGGAGAGAATTTAATTGGAGCTGATTTAAAATTTTTTTATGCTGTCTCCTCTGTTTTCTCTGTTTCTGTCCAGAATTTTTGAGTTGTCTTGCACTAATTTTCTATATTGATTGGCTACGAATTTTGCTACTTTCTCTGCATGTTTTTAAACCTTTATATGTCTTTTAGTTGTAGAATTTTATTTGGAGTTTTTCGCATCCATTTTGGGGTTATTCTATGTTAGTAAAGCTGCAGCGCCAGAAATTTGCACTGCAGAATTTTGTTGCTCTGTTTTGTCTGAATTTGATGCTCTCTTTTTAAATTTTTGATGGAGTTTTTGTGTGAAAGCACGCATGATGAAATAGCTTAAGTTGTGGATTGACTTAGCATGAAAAAAATTCAGTCTTCTTTTTCTAAGGAACTCAAGTAAAATGACAATGACGTTGTTTTTAATGAATTTTTAGTAATAGTCTTCAAACAGTGAGAATTTGAGTCTTTATTGCAAATAATATTTTTTCTTGTTGTTTGTATTCCCTATCATGATTTTCACTCTAGAATTTGTCTAAATCTTTGTTGAGGCTACATTACATGTACATGCTCGGAAATGATTTAGGCATTTATTTCTTGTAACCATTCTAGCCAAATACCCATCCTATGTGTTATTTCCATTGTGTGCCACTTTGTGCCTTACTTCCACCTTTCTTTCTTGTGTTTTATAGCTTTTTCCACCCTAAAACAAACTCTTTCTTTTCCCCAAACTTAGGATTTAAAGAGCTTTAGAAATTTCTTTTGAAAAGAGATTGAGCACGTGCAAAAGAAGGATTTATGGGCTGTATAGAAATTCAGTTTTGCTACTCAAAAGAAAAGAAAAATTTGACAATTCTTCATGAAAAATATACTATATGGAGATTAAAAAAAGAACTTAAAAAAAAGAAAAAAAAAGAGCAAGAAAGAAGAAAAGAAAAGTAGCATTTTTATGCCCAAATTTCAAAGTTCAATCTCTTGTGACTTTATTGATTTATACTCTTCATTTCTTTGAGCTTTTGTTAAACTTTGTTTTGTGTATTTCTTTCTACCTCCCAATCATTCCTTCATCCAACCTTACATCCTTGTAAAGTCCTAATAATTTAGGCATGTATGTCATTCAAGTAGTGGAGATTTAGATTCTTGACAAGCTTGTGGTAGTGAATTTGTGATAGGTTGAAATGAGAGCGTATTACCTTAAACACTTGAGAGAATAGAGCGTATACACTCTTCATTGTGAGTAGATTATTACTTGGACTCATTCTTGTCAACAAAATTGCCATGATTCTTGAACTTTTTAGAAATTTAAGACTTGTGTTCTCTTAGCATTAAATATTTTGAAGCTTAAACTAATTCATTATTGCATGCTTTCTACACTTCGTGCTTTTAACTGATTTTGCCCAGGAGTATAAAAGACTAAGTATAGGGGATTTGATATCTAGCATTTTTATATTCATTTTAACCCCTAATTTGGTCTATTTGCATTTTCATCTATGGGAATTCTCCAATTTTATTACACTTTGTGATTTATTGAGTCTAAATTAATCTTGGATGAAAAATGAATTATTTTCATATTTTAAAACTTAAATTATTAAAGACTCAATTTAATCCATTTGTGTGCTTTGCAGAATTTAAATTTGGAGATTTTCTACTGATGTGGCCCTTAGGTGGATAGTCTTGCTGACATGGCACTTATGTGGCATTTTTTGATGAGTAGGATGTTGACTGGGACTTGTTTATGTGTTTTTGTTGATGTGGAGACATGTGGGGCCCTCAATCTAGATCATTGTCTGCATGCAATCCAGCCTTTGTTTGCCTCTTCCCTAGACTTTGCTAAAAATGGCATATAAGCTTTCTGCATAGCAAAAGAACCCTTTTGCTGCACCATTTTCATGATCTGCTACTGTCTGCTGCCCAGCCCTTCTGTAGAAAGAAACCAGCCACACCTTAGCCCTCATTTTGAAAGTCAACTAAGCATATAGGGTAGAATATTTCAAGGCATTTTAGGGCATCAATTATGTAACACAAAGGACATTTTTCATTTTCTGTAACTTAGCATTTTCGTAGATAACACTTTCTCTCTATTTTCCCTCTTCTGTTTTGCTATTTTGCTAGATCACACTTTCTCTCTATTTTGAACTGAAAGTGCAAGATAAGTGTTTTATTCTCCATTTCATCTCATTTCATTTCTATTCTTTGCTTTTATGTTTATGTTGCTGTCAGATTCTAATTTGAACTTGAAGGAACATAAACTGACTTATATATGAGATATAACCTTGCTTAACTGATTAAAAAAGTGAGTGAAATGAAATGGCTAGTTAGATGATGTTTAACTAGATTTGGTTGAGATCTTCTTTTGAAATGCATCTAGTTATAGTTAGTGAAGATATTCTTGACTATAGTTAGTAGCATTAAATTTTGGAGGCTACTTTAGATTCATTTTCATAAAGAACCAAATGGTGAAATGAGAACAAAACTGAATCAATGAGTTAGGTAATGATAGTTGCACTTCCATGAATCATTATGTTACATAGTCTCCTTACTGTCAACACTTTGTCATTTTCATCTACTGCTAATTAGCTGCCAGTTTGCTGTTGTTTTATTTTTGTTTCTGCTGTTACTACCAACAAAACCCCCCCGTTTATGTGTTTTTAATTAGTGTTTGGGTGTTTAGAGCAACTAATTAGTGATTAGAAGTGAGGCAGCTCCCTGAATGAATACGACCTGGGGACCACTATACTGCAAATTGTCACAAATTCAATTTTGGGCGATTCGGCATCGTAGTGGTGTGAACCACTAATATGCAAAATTCTACAGAATACATACTGAACTTTGCTGCTGTAATATCTGGTGCGTATAATTTATAGCACATAAAATATTCCAGCAAGTATACTGGGTCGCAACAAGTAATAAAGTGATAAGTAGAGTATCGTCCCACAGAGATTGAGGTATCAAATGAAATTCAATTAGGCTAAGTGAAATGCTATTAAGACTTATTAAGGAAATTTCAGAAATTACACAAAAAGGGGGGGGGTGATGATTGAAACAACAAAATATAAATAACTGAAATTTTAATAACTAAACAGAAAACAAAACAGACAAAAGATATGTAATTGGTCACAAATTCCATGGAATTGTACATCATCATCCTTTCCTTTGAATATTCTTGGCTAATTCTATTATGTAATCTTCAATCTAAAATTCTTAGAAAGTCTTCTAAGACTGAATTATATTAAAATTATAGTTAGGAAGATCTTCACTAATCTATAACTCAAATATAATCCGATCAAGTCCTAATCACATCAATGCCCCGCAATCGCATATGACATGTTATCTCTTATCCTCCTCATTACAAATACGTAGCAATCGCATGCATGTATAAATAACAAGCTTCATAGGACAATAAATAAAATAGAACTTTGGCCAAGAAAATACTCATTGGTCCAAATGAATTAAAGTACAATTTCCATTTCATCAAATGACCGACTACACAAGAAAATGAGATTGATTTCGTTGGTCCAATCCGATTAATTCATAGACAAATTAATCTTTGAATCATTGAAGAACAATTCAATTAAATTACAATCCATTCAATGTTGGCCAATTTTCTAAAATATGATTGAATCCAAAAACTTTGAAATTACAATCTAACTTAACCAAAATAATTGACTAAAATCTTAGATCAACCATTCAATTAAATTATGAAGCTCAAGAAAATTATTCAAGCCACATAAATAAAACTATCTATATCTAGATAATCTAATTTATGATGGAAATTACAAGGTCAAGCTCAATATCTAGCTAACTCTAGCATAGACATCAAAATCCCAAACTCATTGAAGGTTAATCAAGCATTCAAGAGCTTAATAATCGGTAAAATCCATTCCATTAAACGAAAGTGCATTAAAATCAAAATTGTTCAGCAATAAAACATCATAGAACCAAACTACATCAATCCTTAAACTTAGAAAATTACATGGAAGAGAAGGAAAAACATGACAGAAAACAGAAAATACAAAAGAAAACTAACAAACTATGAAGGAAAATGCAAGAAAAGGAAAGAAAATGGGAGAAGGAGAGCCATTCCCAAGTGGGAAGGCTTCCTTTCCCTCAAACCAAGCTAGAGAGTTGCCTCTATGTTGCTCCCAACCACTGCTGCTCTAGGAAGGCAGAAAAATGGTGCTAGCACTTCTTATCAGAAAAATGACTTAGCTCCCTTAATAAATTTCAATTTTGCAAATATAAAACTGATCTAACACATGCCTAAAGGGATATTCTGCCCTAGATGCCTCCTTGGATGCCTCCTTGGTTGCCTCCTTGGTTGCTTCTTCCATGATGTGGGCAGCAAAACAGTAAACAGCAGCAGAAAAGACAGCAGACAGCAGCAGAAAAATAGCAAACAGCAGCAGAAAAATAGCAAAACAGCAGCAGAAAAATAGCAAAGCAGCAGCAGAAAAAACATGGCAGAAAACATGGAAAACAGCAGTAGAAAAACAGCAAAACAGCAGCAGAAAAACAGCAAAACAGCAGCAGAAAAGACAGCAAACAGTAGCAGAAAAATATGGCAGAAAACATGGAAAAGGGAGGTGCATAATTAATATTTCAACCATTCTTTTCTGACCTACAAAAAGTAATATTTCTGTCCAAAAATTCTGACTACACGGTATTAAATAAGAGTTCAAATGGGCCCCATATCCAGCACAACCTAGTCATCACCTAAAAAGTGCCACATTAGCATCCAAATCAGCATCTTTGTCTATGTCAGCACTTTTCTCTCCAAAATTAAAATTTGTAGGAATTAAATTGAGCATTTTACCATTCAAGTTCTAAAAATATATAATTGAGACATATTCAATCCATAAATAGTTTATACCCAATAAATTCCAAAACATAATAAAATTAGAGAATTGACAAAATTAAAGAGGCAAAAAGGACTAAAATAGGGACTAAAATAAATGGAAAAAGCATGTTATCAATATCCAACAAAAATTCTGTAGAATTCTGTAGAATTTTCGTGCAAACAGTAAACTTGATAGCAAGAAAGTTCAGCAGAATTTTGTGCTTTGTTCTTCACTCCAGTGCTGTCTGCCAAATACCAATAGTTTCTAGCCAATTTTATGTCTAATTTTGGGTCCTTAAAATCAGCATTAATCACCTAAAACACCTTTTAACAAATTTAGAAACAAAACTAAGCCAAAACATTTTTATTTTCCCATTTTTCGTTCCAAATCTGTCAGCATTTTCTCTTCTTTTTTTTTTTCATCAACTCTCTTACTAATAATGCTTCTAAGTGTTCAATGATCAAGAACCAATAACATTGGAACCACCCCAATCCCTCCTAAATCAGAAATTTCCTACATTGCTATAGGGTGAAAAAGAGAAGAAGAAGAAGAAGAAAAGAACCCACTTACTTGGATCTTCACTAAAGGTTGGAGAAACCACCAAAGAGGGTGTTCTTCAAGTAGCAGAAAATGGACGTGTTGGTTGGAGCTTGTTTGGCATGAAGGAAGAATGGAAATCGAGAGGGAAGAAAGGGAAGAAAAAGAGAGAATGTGTGTGTCGAAGATGTCTCCAGAAAAATGGAAGAAGGATGCTGATTTTGTAGATTAAAAGAAAAAAATTCCAAGTGTGTCCTTTGACCTTTATTCAATAGTCAATACTTCTCTTCTCTTAAATTTTAATTGGATCAAAGATGCAATTGTACATAATATAGGGTCCCAAATAAATAATAATAATAATAAAAAAGAACCATTCACATAATCAAATTTTCAGTTTAAATCAAATAAATCTCACCATGAAATAATAGCAACACACAAGAAAAAATTCTTCAACAAAAAATAAATCAATTAAATTCCATTTTAAAATATAACAAGACAACATAAAATAATTCAAACATATCCCTAACTCAAAGTAATATAGCCTCTAATATTTCATACCATAAATTCAAAAATAAAAAATAAAGTAAAATAATAAAATTTCCACACACCAAAACTAAAGCACGCCCAAGGACAAGGATGTTACAGTTATGGCTAGGAAAGACTTGCTATTTAAGTGGTCCACTATGACACACATCTCTTTCTTGGGAACCTATCTTGTGCACCACTTACATTATTTCACATTTGGCAAAACACTAATTTAAATACTAAATTCTTGGTATCTTAAGGATATAGTTATGGCTAATTTAGGTGACGTTGGGTAGGCTTTATGGTGGCATGGGTTTGTGCCACTGTGCCGGTCACATGCCTGGAATAAGGTCACATGCCTGGAATAAGGTAAATAGTTGACTCTACTCCTAGTAAGATGAAATTGTTGTTGTTTCATGATTAGATGTTTAGCATATTGTGAATCACTTTTCTTAGTTCCAAATCCACACCTATGACATTCCATAAAACTAGAAGAAGCACAAGAGAAAACAATATAGGAAGCACAAGCACAAGTATTTGTGTTTGCCTACAAGAATAAAAAGATAGGTTTTTATCCTTACCACACTTTAAGAATTTAGAGGTCTTATGCCAAGGGTACTTGAGGCTTGAGAAGTGAAGTGTTAAGGCCTAAGAATCAGTGCTTTAGGCATATGAATAATACATACCAGAAAAGATAGACAAGTAGTGGTTAACTTTAATTATTACAAAGTAAAGTCATTAAGATAACTCACTATATACATATTGTATGGGAGTGGCTAGGGTTACAAGAAGGATAGAAAGGAAAACACTATTTTTGGAAATCAAAGTATGCATTCTGAGAGTGTAGTGAATTGGGAAGGAATCTTGAACCAAGTTTTCAAGGACCTAAGTATGAGATTGAACGTAAGCAAAGAAGGAAACATGAGTCTCATTTAAGACAAGTGCCTTATTTTCTTGGGACTTTTCGTGTATGTATATGTATATGTATATGTATATATATATATACCTAGGATTACCCATATGAATGTTAATGAGACATTTTGTGTTAGTCACAATTCGGCTAAGTTAGAATGTCATAAACTTAAAGGTAGATTATGACCATGCGAGTGATTAATCCCACAATAGCTATGTATTGTTATTATTTCTATAAGTGTACGAGTGTGAATATGTGGTGTGAGTAATCGACTCTACCTTAGTATGGATTCCTTCCAACGTGGTTCACGCCACTACAATGCCGAATCGCCCAGAATTGAATTTATGGCGGTCTTGTAATATATTGATCCCCAGGCCATATTCACTCAAGGAGTCTCACTTAACTACTAACTAATTGTTCTTAACACTCAAACACTAATAATAAAACACATAAACAAGGGAGGAGGTTTGGTTCTGACAGTAGCATAAAAGTGAATCAAAACTGCAGTAAATCAGCAACAAACTAGCAACAGTTCAATAACAGATTGGATTGACAGTAAAAGAGAATATGCAACCAGCCACTAGGATTTATAGGAATGTAACTGTCATTACTTAACTCATTGATTCAGTCATATTTTTTATTTCACCATTTGGTTTTTAGGAAAAAAATCTAGAAGAACATCTAGAATTGTAATGCTTCTAACCATAGTCAAGAAGAACGTCATTAATCTATAGCTAGATGCAACTTCAAAAGACCTCAACCATATGAAGTTAGATATCATCTAACCTAGCCATTTTGTTTTACTTACTTTCCCAATCAGTTAAGCAAGGTTATATCTCAAATATAAATCAGTTTATGCTTCTACAAGTTCATATTGGAATTTAGCATCAACATAAATACAAGAACATAATAGAAAATGAAAATAAGATGAAATGGAGAATAAAACACGTATCTTGCATTGAAAGTTCAAGCTACAACTTCCCAAGTTCCTAGTGATTGATTACAATGGGAATTTAGCCCTCCATGAGAGCAAAAACACCAAAATAATATAGAGAAAGACAGAGGAAAAGTGACCTTATAATTTTCTAAGTTACCTTAGTGAAGAATATGTGTTCTGAGTTATCAAATTGATGCTAAATGTCTATGGAATATTTTGCCCTAGATGCCCTGAAGTTGACTTTTAAAAGGGTGTTGAAGTGTTGCTGTTTTCTTCTACAGATGTACAGCCAGCAGACAAACAGCAGAAAGCATAAAATAAATGCAGCAGAAAAGTTTTTTTGTGTATAGAATCTGAGGCACACTTGTAGCTTCCATTTCCAGCAAAGTTTAGGGAAGAAAAGGTTGCATGCATGGCAAAAAAAGGCTGGATAAATCTGAAATGAGGGCCCTACATGTCCATGTCATTAGGTTAGTAGAAAGGAGTGCTAAGTCAGCATCCTACTCATCCCAAAAGTGCCACATCAACGTCCATGTCAGCAAAAGTGCCATGTCAATGCCACATCATCAAGAAATTACCAAAATTAATTTCTATAAAATAGCCAAATAGATTAAATTAAGTCTTTAATAATTTAAGTCCTAAAATATGAAAATAATTCATTTTCCATCTAAAATTAATTTAGACCCAATAAATCACAAAGTGTAATAAAATTGGAGAATTTTTATAGATGAAAATGCAAAATGACCAAGATAGGGATTAAAATGTATATAAAAATGTTAGATATTAAATCCCCCACACTTAGTCTTTTGCACTCCTGGGCAAAATCAATTAAAAGCAACAAAGACACCAAAGGACACAACAAGAAGTGTAGAAAGTATGCAATAATGAAATAGTTCAAGCTTGAAAAGATTTAATGCTAGGAGAAAACAAATCTTAAATTTCTAAAAAGTTCAAGCATCATGGCAATTTCGTTTAAAAGAATGAATCCAAGTAATAATCTACTCACAAGAAAAGGTGTATACACTCTATTCTCTCAAGTGTTTAAGGAAATGCACTCACATTTTAACCTATCACAAATTCACTACCATAAGCTTGCCAAGAATCTAAATCTCCACTACTTGAATCACATACGTGCTTGAATTATTAGGACTTTACTATGGATGCAATGTTGGAAAAGGAAAGATTGGAAGATGGAGAGAAATACAAGCAACAAAGTTTAACAAAAACTTAAAGAAATGAAGAGCATCAATCAAGTCATAAGAGATTGGACCGTGAAACTTGGGCATAAAAATGCTACTTCTCTTTTCTTTTGTTCTTCTTTCCTGCTCTTTTTCTTTTTTTTTTTACCCTTTTTTTTTGGATCTCCATACATATAGCAAACTTTTCATCAAGAATTGTCAAATTTTTCTTTTCTTTTTGAGTAGAAAACTAAATTTCAAAACAACCCACAAATGCTTCTTTTTGCACATGCTCAATCTCTTTTCGAAACAAATTCCTAAAGCTCTTCAAATCCTAAGTTTAGGAAAAAGGAAGAATTTGTTTTAAGGTGGAAAAGGGTTTGAAACACAAGAAAGAAAGGTGGAAGTAAGACACAAAGTGGTACACAATGAAAATGCATAAGATGGCTAGAACGGTTACAAGAAACAAATGCTTAAATAATTTCCAAGCATATACATGTAATGTAGCCTCAACAAAGATTCAAGACAAGTTCTAGAGTGAAAATCATGATAGGGAATACACTCAACAAGAAAGAATATCATTTTGCAATAAAGGCTCAAATTCTCACAGTTTAAAGACTATTATTAACAATTCATTAAAAACAACGTTATTGCCATTTTACTTGAATTCCTTACAAAAAGAAGATTAAATTATTTTCTTGCTAAATCAATCCACACTTAAGCTATTTCATCATGCATGATTCTACATAAAATCTCCATTAAATTTTTTTAAAAAAAGCATCAAATTCAGACTATACAGAGCAGCAAAATTCTGCACTGCAAAATTTCTGGCGACTCGGCTTTATTGACACAAAATTACACCAAAATGGATGCGTAAGACACCAAATAAAATTCTACAGCTAGAAGACATATAAAGCTTTAAAAAAATGTAAAGAAAGATCATAGCCAATCAGTACAGAAAATTCGTGCAAGACAGCTCAAAAATTCTGGACAGAACAGAGAAAACATGCAGAAAATTTCTAAATAAAAAATCAATGTTTCTCCAATTAAATTCTCTCCCCACACACTTAAATAATGCATTGTCCTCAATGTAATTCAGCACCAAACATCAAATAAGATAAAGAGGACATAAATTAAAAAGGAGGGAAAGAGTACAGCCTTATCATAGAGCAGGTATACTGTAGAGTCAGATTTCCTCTACAGTTTCTTCTTGGAAGCCCTCATAGAATTTCTTCAAACATTGCCCATTCACCATGAATTGTTTGTTGGTGGCCTTATTTTGAATTTCTACTGACCAAAAGGAAAGACATTAGTAATAACAAAAGGGCCAACCCACCTAGAACAGAGCTTACCAGGCACGAGCTTGAGGCAAGAATTGTAAAGAAAGACTTTGTCTCCTACTTGGAACTTCTTCTTCTCAATTCTCTTATCATGGAGGGCTTTTGTCCTTTCCTTGTAGATGCATGCATTCTCATAAGCCGCTAGCCTTAGTTCTTCCAATTCTTGAAGTTGCAACTTCCTTTCTTTACGGGCTAGGGTCATGTCCATGTTGCATTGTTTTACCGCCCAATATGCCTTATGGGCAATCTCCACCTGTAAGTGACATACTTTACTAGATACCAAATGGTATAGAGACATGCCGATAGGAGTCTTGAAGGCTGTTCTATAGGCCTAAAGTGCATCATCAAGCCTCTTGCTCCAATTTTTCTATTAGGCTGCACAATTTTCTCTAATATTTGCTTGATCTCTCAGTTGGAGACCTTCGCTTGCCCATTGGTTTGGGGTGGTAAGGTGTAGAAGTTTTATGCACTACCCCATATTTCTTCAATAATCCTTGCATGTTTCTGTTGCAAAAGTGTGATCCTTGATCACTGATTATGGCCTTGGGGACACCAAATCTACAGAAAATATATGAACGAAGAAAGTCTACAACAATAATAGAATCATCAGTTCGGGAGGTTTTAGCTACCACCCACTTTGATACATGATCTACAGTAACCAAAATATACATAAAACCAAAAGAAGAGATTGTTGATGCATTTCATTTCTCTTAGACACATTTCCAGTTCTTTGACATCTAAAATAATTTTTACAAAACTCATAGGCATCCCTAAACAAAGTAGGCCAATACAAACCAGAATCTAACACTTTTCTAGTAGTTATTTGTGGACCAAAGTGTCCACCACATGCAAGAGTATGACAAAAAGTAAGCACAGATGCGAAGTCATGATCAGGAACACATCTCCTAACAATTTGATCACTACAAATCTTCCATGAATAAAGATCATCCCACATATAGTACTTAGCTTCACTTCTTAATTTATTTAACTGATATTTATTTTGGTATGCAGATAATTCAGATGCAACAAGAAAATTCAATAAATCAACATACTAAGGCTCACTAGTACTATGTAAAAGGAAAAGGCACTCATCTGGGAAGTTGTCTCTGATAGGGAGATATTCCAATGGGAGCTCAAAAAGCCTATTCAAATGATCAGCTACTACATTCTCCACTCTATTTTTATCTTTGATCTCCACATCAAATTCTTGGAGGAGTAGCATCCATCTAATTAATCTTGGCTTCGTGTCCAGCTTCTTCAACAAATATTTCAATGTTGCATGGTCAGAAAACACAATAACTTTAGAGTCAAGCAAATATGATCTAAATTTATCCAAGGCAAAAACAATTGATAAAAACTCATTCTCTGTGGTTGTGTAGTTCAATTGAGTTGAATCAAGGGTACCTGAATCATAGGCTATGACATGCAATTTCCCATATACTCTTCGTGAAAGTACTAATCCCATAGCATAATTTGAAGCATCATACATGAATTCAAAGGGGGCTTTCACCGTGGAGGTTGGAAGATAGGAAGGGAGGTAAGTTGCTTCTTCAACTCATCGAAGACTAACTTACAAGCATCATAAAAATACAAAATTAGTTTCTTTTTGGAGGAGTTTAGAGAGGGGTATAGCAATCTTACTAAAATCTTTGATGAATCTCCTATAGAACTACGCATGGCCAAAAAAAAGAGTCAACTTTCTGCACAGAAGCAGGGTAAGGTAAAGAGGAGATAATAACAACTTTTGCCTTATCTACTTCTATGTCAGGGGATGACACTATGTGGCCTAGAACTATCCCTTGCTCTACCATGAAATGACATTTTTCATAATTCAAAACCAAATTCTTTTCTATGCATCTCTCAAGAACTCTCTCCAAATTTTTCAAGCATGCATCAAATAAGTCTCCATAAATAGAAAAATAATCCATGAACACTTCCATGCAATCTTTTAACAAATTAGAAAATATACTTATCATGCATATTTGAAAAGTGCCAGGTGTATTGCAAAGACCAAAAGGCATACGTTTATTGGTTCACACCACTATGGTGTCGAATCGTCCAGAATTGAATTCGTAGCAATTTTACGGTAATAGTGATCCCCAGGTCGTATTCTCTCAAGGAGCCTCACTTCTAATTTCTAATTAATTATTCTAAATACTAATTACACTAATTAACTACACCGGGGGGGGGGAGGGGTTTGGTTGATGACAAAAGCATAAAAATACAACAGCAACGACAAACATCAGTAGTAACAATAAATCAGGATAGGATACAGAATAATATCATAGATGCATGTAATCAGTCTTTGGTTTCCCTAGAAGTGTCATCATCATTATCTTTTTTTTTTTAAAATTAGTTCCAACTTCATCTATTATTCCAGCCATCAACTAAGTTTTCTACAAAATCTCCTAGAACTTGAACACATTGAGTCCTAATCGGAATCTTGCTCTCACACAATTGCATATTGGCAACCCAATCTAATCCTACTTACTAAACATGCATAGCAACTGCATACATACAATGAAGCAACAAAAATAGGAATGAAGCCCATATAACTTTTCTAAACAGAAAAACATATAGAAATGAGAACAAGAGGCAAAAAAGGGATTAAACTGAAATAGATTAGGTCAGAAACACTTTTCTATTCAGAAGCATTCAGATTACATCTCCTAGTTCCACCAAAGATTAATTACAAAAGGGGTTTTAGCCCTCCATAAGGACTAAAACAAAAATACAGAGGAGAAACTACAGAAAACCTAAACTATTGCATAAGAGAGGAAGAAGAAGATATCTATTCTGTCTAAAACAAAATCTGATTTGCTCTCCTTTGTAGCAGCCCCTTAGAGGATGAAAATGCACTAGTTTTTGCTGTCATTTTCCATCTGAAAAGCTATAGCAAGTGCAGCACCTTGGGCAGAAGCAATGCATGGAAATTGAGGCTACTGGAGGGACTTTTCTGTACTAGAGAGTTAACTTGTGAATTTACCATTTATGGTAAACTTTGGAAAGCAAAAGAGGATAAATTGCTGCTCTGATCCAGAACAGTAGTGGGGCCCACATCAGCATATCCTAGTCAGCACCAAATCATCCAAAAAAATGTCACATCAGCTCCCACATATGCATCCTCATCCATGTCATCAATTTTGCTCTCTAATTACAAAATTAAAGCACAATTAATTCATAATTATATTACATCCATTCAATTCTAAAACATAATAGAATCAGAGAGTTATCAAGAAAATATATGCAATAGGACTAAGATAGGGACTAAATTGTATATCAAAATACCTGATATCAAATCCCCCACACTTAGCCTTTTGCACTCCTGGGTAAAATCTAATTCAATTCAGAACATCAAAAGAAATCATGGAAAGCATGCATGAAAGGAATAGTCCAAATTTGAAAAGATTTAGTACTTAAAGAAAATGAATCTTAAATTTCTAGAGTTCCAAGCATCATGGTAATTTAATTTGAGAAAAAATGAATTAAAGTAATTAGCCTCCGTATAAGGGACGTGTATACACTTTATTCTTTCATGTGTTTAAGGGTAATTCACTCAAAATTCAACTTATCACAAAATCACTACCACAAGCTTGTCAAGTGTCTAAAATCTCCACTACTCATATTTACATACATGCTTGAATTGAAAGGACTTTACAAGGATGTAAAGTTGGGTGGAAAACAATAGAAAGAGAGAAGGAAAACAGAATAAAGGTGGAAATCAACTCAAGAAAGTGAAGGAGACACAACAATAAAGTATGGAAACAATTTGGGAAAATGAAGGAAACAACTTAAGAACATGAAGAGCATTAGCTATGTCATTACAATAGATTGAATATCAATAAATTTTGGGTATAAAAAGTTCTATCTACTCCTTCTTTTCTTTGTTGCTATTCTTTTCTTTTCTTTTTTTTTTTTGACGAAGACACATTTTCTATTTCAACCATATTATTTTTTTTCCTCTTTCTTTTTGAATGATCATTCTTTTTCCTTTTTTTATTTTTTCTTTTGCTTTAGAGTAGAGAGAAATAGTGATTTCAAAATATCCCAAAATTCACAAAAATTTTCAGTACATCAAATCTCTAAAAGAATATAAATGCTCTTCACTTCTTAAATTGGGAAGCAAAAATTCTGGTTTGGAAGGAAAAAGTGGTGGTGGAAAATGCAAGGGAAGTGGGAACAAGGCACAAAATAGTATACAATGGAAACAACACAAGGGATGACAATTTGGCTTAAATCATCTCCAAGTATGCACATGTAGAATGTAGCCTCAACAAGATTCAAGACAAGTTCTAGAATGATAATTCATGATAAGTGCAACACTCAATGAGAAAGAATATCAATTTGGAATAAAGGCTCAAATCCTCACTGTTTAAAGACTATTACTAAAAATTCATTAAAAACAACATCATTGCCATTTTACTTGAGTTCCTTAGAAAAAGAAGACTGCATTTTTTCATGCTAAATCAATCCAACACTTAAGCTATTTCATCATGCGTGCTTTCACATAAAAACTCCAAATTTTCAAAAAGAGAGCATTAAATTTGGACAAAACATAGCAACAAAATTCTGCACTGCAGAATTTCTGGCAACTCGACTTTACTGACACAAAACTACACCAAAAATATATGAAAGACATGAAATAAAATTCTACATCTAGAAGACATATAAAAGCTTTAAAAACATGTAAAGAAAGTAGCAAAATTTGTAGCCAAACAGTACAGAAAATTTGTCCAAGACAGCTCAAAAATTTGGATAGAATAGAGAAAATAGAGAAAGACATACAAAAAAAAAATTTAAATCAGAAACCAATGCTTTCTCTAATTAAATTCTCTCTCCCCACACTTAAACATTGCATTGTCCTCAATGCAAATCAGCACCAAACATCAAATAAAATAAAGAGGACATAAATGAAAAAGGAGGGAAAGAGTACGACCTTATCATGAAGCCGGCACATTGTAGACTTAGATTTTCTCTACAGTTTCTTCTTGGCAGCCCTCGTAGAACTTCTTCAACCTTTACCCATTTACTATGAATTATTTGTTGGCATCATTTTGAATTTCTACTGCACCAAAAGGAAAGACATTAGTAACAATAAAAGGGCTAACTCATCTAGAGCAAAGCTTACCAGACATGAGCTTGAGACGAGAATTGTATAGAAGGACTTTGTCTCCCACTTGAAATTCTTTCTTCTCAATTTTTTTTATCATGTAAAGCTTTTGTCCTTACTTTATAGATCCTTGCATTCTCATAAGCAGCTAGCCTTAGTTCTTCCAATTCTTGAAGTTGCAACTTCCTTTCTTTACCAGCTAGGGTCATGTCCATATTGCATTGCTTAATCACCCAATATGCCTTGTGTGCAATATCCATCGGTAAGTGTCATGCTTTACAAATACCAAGCAGTATGGAGACATGCTCTAATGTCTACACTATTTATGAACCTGTTGGGTGATATGATAGATTTTGGAAATAAAATACTTATAAAATATCCGAGCTTTCGAAATAATTGGCTTTTGATATAATTAAAATACAAAAAAATTCAGATTTGACATTTAGCAATCAGTCGACCGATCCTTGGCTATCAGTCGACTGTTCGATTAAGGTTTGATTTAAACTTGAAACAGAGAAGCATCAGTCGACTGGTGTACTACTGACTTTAATTTTTCAGTAAAAAGCAATACCAAGCATGGTGGGTTTCTCTCAAAAATTTACATATAATCCACAACCATAATTAAATGATCATGTGTAGATTCTACTAGAATATTAAGAGTTTAATTACAAATATATAGTATGATCTCAAAGTTACAAAACATGATATTCTATACATTATATGACCCTTTTTCCATATTTCTACCTAAGGAAACAACATGGTTAGTTATGCAACATATACTTATTTCTTTTCTTTCCCCTTTTTTTCTGCTTCAGTTCCTGAAATGGTAATTCATCACAAAACAAGGTGAGATGTAAAATCCCAGTAGCTAGCATATTGTAAAATATTTCTACCATTTCAGTCATAAAAGCCATTCTAATAATATAAACCATTTCCAAGAAATGATATGCCATCATATTAATACACATGCAGGGTAAGTCACACTTAACTTAATGTCCTATGCTTGACTCTTTCCCATTAAAAGAAATTTATGTCTCATGAGGAATTTATGTCATCTCACAGGGAATTCTCTAGTTCTTTCATCCCATAAGGACTTTCACATCCTATGAGAAATTTCTGGGCATCCCATGAGGATTTCTTGTTCTATCATCCCATGGAGACATGTGATATACTTTTCATGAGAAAGATGTATTCTATACATTCATGAAGACTCTAAAACAATAATCGTGCATTAAAAGCTAATAGAACACAACAATTATCTAACACATATAGCTTTTATGAGAATTAGCTACCTTAATTCCCTTAGAATTGAGATAGAAGTATTATCTTCTAGCTTCTTCCTTTTCTCCCTTCCCTTTATCCTGAAAATCTCCTTTCTATCACTTTTCAAGCTCTAGAATTGAGTTAAATTAAAGAAAATATGCTAGAAGCTTACCTATGATGATTCTTTTGCACAAGAACCCTATTAAAACTTCTTCTCCTTCCTTTTTCTTTCTCTTCACGTTTTTCTCTCTCTCTTGGCTAAATTTTCAGAATTGGTTCCTTTTCCTCTCTTCTCCCTTTTAAAAGAGTCTCAAGGGCTCTATTGGGTTGGAAATTCCCTTTTTAACCCTAATATCTCATTTCTAAGCCTCAATAGCATACTAGGGGTAATTAAGTAAGTTTCCTCTCATTAAATTTCAGTTAAACCGACCTACTGTCGCACTTCAGTAACTAATCAGTTGACTGACTTCCCCCCAATAGTTGATTGATCCCATCAGTCGATTGATTCATATAAATTAGTCGACTAATTTCATCTGGACCTAAAATATTTGCTTGACAGAAAAGAATCAGTCGACTAATCACCTATCATCAGTCGACCGATTGCAGATATCAGCAACTTGGTCTAATTGCTAAGGCAATCAGTCGACTGTTCCTCTTAATCAGTCAACTGATGTCATCAAAACTCTCTTTTGCCTTTACTCTTAACTCAAGTGCCCTAATTTATTATGCCTCTTTTTGTCACTTCATCCTAAGTATCCAAAAACATCAATTTCTCAATTTCTAACACTATTTCGAATTGAAATGAAGAAAATATAACTTAAATGCAAGAAAATATGGGATGTTACAATTCTACCTCCCTTAAAAGAATTTTGTCCTCAAAATTCAAGGTCTTACCATAGTCGAACAATTTAGGATAAGTTTACTTCATGTGGTCCGCCATTTCCCATGTAGCTTCTTCTTGTGTCAACCCTTTCCAGACAACTTTTACTAGAGGATTTGCTTATTTCTTAATGATTTGATGCTAGTGTCAATTATTCTATTTGGTTTCATTTCATATGTCATGTTATCTTGTAAACGCAATTTCTCATATTCAATAATATGTGTAAAATATGGGAGATATTTTCTTAATTGGGATACATGGAATACATCATGAATGTTGCTTAGATTGGGTGGTAGGGTTAGTCTATAAGCTGTGGTACCAAGTTTTTCAAGAATTTAGAATGGTCTCACATATCTAGGACTAAGTTTCTTTGCTTTTAATACTCTGCCTACAGCTGTGACTGGGGTAATTTTAAGAAAAACATCATCACCAGTATTAAATTCTAATGGTCTTCTTCTTTTATCAGCATAACTTTTTTTGTCTACTTTGAGCAGTAGCAAGACGTTCCCTTATTAACTTTATTTGCTCAGATGTCTGGTCTACTATTTCTGGTCCTACTAGAGCCCTTTCTCCCAATTCTACCTAACAAATAGGTAACCTACACTTTCTCCCATACAATGCTTCATAAGGATCCATTTGAATACTAGATTGGAACTATTATTGTAAGCAAATTCTTCTAATGCTACATAACTATCCCAATTACCTTTGAATTCCATTACACAAGCTCTTAGCATATCCTCTAGTACTTGGTTAACTCTTTCAGTTTGTCCATCAGTCTGTGGGTGGTAAGCGAAACTAAATCGTAATTTTGTTCCCATAGCTTCTTGCAGAGATCTCCAAAATCTATAGGTAAATCTAGGATCTCTATCAGATATGATACTATTTGGTACACTATGAACTCTAACTATTTCTTTAATATAAATTTGTGCTAATTGACTCAAGGTAGATGTGGACTTGATGGGTAAAAAGTATGCAGACTTGGTTAATCGGTCTATAACTACCCATATAGTATCGTTACCTGAAGATGTTCTAGGTAAACCTACTATAAAATCCATGGAAATACTTTCCTATTTCCAGACTGGTATGTCTAAAGATTGCAAATCTCCTGGAGGTTTTTGATGTTCAATTTTAGTCATTTGACACATAAGGCACTTACTCACAAATTCTACTATGTTTCTCTTCAATCCAGGCCACCAAAAATTTTTTCTTTAGGTCTTGGTACATCTTAATAGCTCCAGGATGTATAGTATACTTACTTTGGTGAGCTTCATTAAGGATGTCCTTCCTAAAGGTTCCCATATTCGAGATATACAATCTATTCCTAAACTTCAGTAGCCCATTTTCTGTAAATCTTAATTCCGAGTCTTTTCCCTTGTTCTTAAGTTGTTTTAATTCTTCAATATAAGGGTCACTGGTTATTACTTCTAAAATTTGCCCTTCCAACTCACTTTCAATCACAAGGGAATTTAATCCAATTTTATTTAGTTCAAAAGATACCTCAAGTCTCGAATCCCTAAATTCTTCCAAAAGTTGCTCTTCCCTTAACATCATCATGGCCACATGGATAGATTTCCTACTAAGGGCATCAGCAACATTAGCTTTTCCCGGATGATATTTAAGGGAAAACTCATAATCCTTCAGGAATTCCATCCATCTTCTTTGTCTCATGTTCAATTCTTTTTGATCAAACAAATATTTTAAACTCTTATGATCAGAATAAATCTCAAATTTAGCTCCATAAAGGTAATGTCTCCAAATCTTTAAGGTGAAGACTATTACAGCTAATTCTAGGTCATGAGTTGGATAATTCTGCTCATGATATCTTAATTGTCTCGAGGCATAAGCTACTACTCTTCCATGTTACATAAACACACAACCTAAACCTTTTAAAGCCTGCATCTGTATATACTACAAAAGGCTCATGGGAATCAGGGATAACTAGGACAGGTGTTGAAGTTAACCTAACCTTCAGTTCTTGAAAACTCTCTTCATATTTACTATCCCAAACAAAGGGTTAGTTCTTTTTAGTCAGTCTAGTCAAAGGTAATGCTATCTGTGAAAATCCTCTAATGAATCTTCTGTAGTAACCAGCTAGACCTAAGAAACTCTTAACCTCAGTTATCGTCCTTGGTTTTTCCTATTCTAACACAGTGTCTATTTTATGAGGATTAATAGAAACTCCTTCTCCTGAAACTATATGGCCTAAAAATTTTATTTCTCTTAACCAGAATTCACATTTACTCAACTTAGCATACAATTTATTCTCCCTCAAGGTTTGAAGCACGACCCTTAAGTGTTTCTCATGTTCTTCGAAAGATTTTGAGTAAATCAGGATATCATCAATAAATACTGCCACAAATTGATCTAGATAAGGTTTGAATATTCGATTCATATAATCTATGAAAATAGCTGGGGCATTAGTTAAACCAAAAGGCATTACCAAATATTCATAATGACCATATCTAGTTCGAAAAGCAGTTTTTTGTACATCTTATTCTTTTACTTTTAATTGATGATAACCCGATCTCAAATTTATCTTAGAAAACATTGAAGCTCCTATTAACTGATCTAACAAGTCAAATATTCTTGGGAGGGGATACTTATTCTTAATGGTGATCTTATTCAGTTGCCTATAATCTATACAAAGCCTTAAGGTTTCATCTTTCTTCTTAACAAATAAAACTGGGGCTCTCCAAGGTGAGATACTAGGTCTAATAAAGCCTTTCTTTAGTAACTCCTCAATTTGCCTTTTAAGTTCGGCTAATTCTGTAGGTGACATTCTATAGGGAGGCATGGAGATGGGACTAGAACCAGGTGTTAGATCAATGGAAAATTCCACTTCTCCAATTGGAGGTAAACTAGATACATCCTTTGGAAAAACATCAGGGAAGTCTTTTACTACGGGAATCTGTTGTAAGTTATCTTCTGTTTTTGTCATTATGCAGAAAAGAACAAGATACCCTTGACAATTTTCTCTCAAACATTTCACAGCTTGTGTGGCAAATGAAAATGTATTCTCAATCCTAGATAGTTGGGGTAATACATTGATAGGTAAGAATATGGTCTTTTTGGAACAATCAATCAATGCATTATTTTGAGATAGCCAATCCATTCCAATTATAATTTCAATGTCATGCATAGGTATACACACCAAATCTAGAGTGGTCGCTCTATTGTCAAATTGTACAATACAATTAAGACAAACTTGGGTAGTTTTGACTTGGTTTCCAGTAAGAGAGGACACAAGCAATTCATGAGGTAAAGCATGTATTTCTAGTCCCAGATTCTTAACACATATATAGGAAATAAAAGAATGTGTAGCTCTTGAATCAGATATTGCATTTACAAGAATATTTCGGATAGAAACCTTACCTCGAATCAAATCAGGAGCTTTCTCAGCTTCATTCTGACTTAAGGCAAACACCATCCCTTGTGCTAGCTGGTTGAGATTGCACTGTCTCGCCATATGTCCTGGCTTACCACACTTATAATATACATTCTGTCTCGCTAAACAAGGTTTATTACCATGATTCCTCTTGCATTTGGGACACTGGTTTTTGGAGGTTGTTGTTTATGAATTGTTCTGACTTTGCATAGCTCTTAATATTTTCTTGTCTCTCCTACTATCACTCTCACTTGTTTCTCTTTCCTTCTTTTCTTTTAGTTCCTCTTCACCACTTACCTCCTTCATAAATCTTTCAACTAGTTTACACTTGTTAGCATATTGAGCAAAGCTTCTAATTTCCATAGGTCCCACTTTCTCTCTAATCTTAGCATTTAGCCCATTCTCAAAGTGGCGTGTCTTCCAAGCTTCATTGTAATGATCTCTCAAATAAGTAGAGAATTTCGCTAATTCTTCAAATTTAATCTCATATTCCCCTATTGACATATCCCCTTGGCTAATCTTCATGAATTCAACTTCTCTTTCATTTTTAACATTCTCAGGAAAATACTTTTCATAGTAAACTTTTTGAAATTCTTCCCAGGTAACTTCTTTCTCATTGGCTTCAATTAACTTTTCTACTCCTGACCACCAATCCTCTGCATCACCCTCTAGCTTAAAAGTGGCTAAATCAACCTTTTGTTCAGGACTACATTTCATCACCTTAAAAATTTTCTCCATTTGGGTCATCTACTCACGGGCTACATTGGGATCATGAGTTCCCTTAAAAGGAGGTGGCTTCATCTTCTGGAATTCAACCAATACCTTTGAAATGAAATTATTATCACTAGTTTCTCCTCCATTTTCCTTCTTAAATTCTTCTCTATTTCTCTTCATTTCCTCCCTCATAAGCTTGAGGAGTTCCACAATAGCCATCTGGGTATTAGCCATGCTTTCTAATAGGTCAACATGGGAGTTTCTAGGTGAAGACATCTGCAACACACTCATATCATATTAACCAAATACATAAACTCACATCCTTACTACTAAAAGTGATTCAAACTTCAATCAAATATTCTAATTCTACCCACAAGTACCATAAATCGAGCTCTGATACCAAAAATGTAATGTCTACACTATTTATAAACCTGTTGGGTGATATGATAGATTTTAGAAATAAAATACTTATAAAATATTTGAGCTTTCGAAATAATTGGCTTTTGATATAACTAAAATACAAAAAAATTAAGATTTGACATTTAGCAATTAGTCGACCGATCCTTGGCTATCAGTCGACTGTTCGATTAAGGTTTGATTTAAACTTGAAACAGAGAAGCATCGGTCGACTGGTGTACTATTGACTTTAATTTTTCAGTAAAAAGCAATACCAAGCATGGTGGGTTTCTCTAAAAAATTTACATATAATCTACAACCATACTTAAATGATCATTTGTAGATTCTACTAGAATATCAAGATTTTAATTACAAATATATAGTATGATCTCAAAGTTACAAAACATGATATTCCATACATTATATGACCCTTTTTCCATATTTCTACCTAAGGAAACAACATGGTTAGTTATGCAACATATACTTATTTCTTTTCTTTCCCCTCTTTTTCTGCTTCAGTTCCTGAAATGGTAATTCATCACAAAACAAGGTGAGATGTAAAATCCCAGTAGCTAGCATATTGTAAAATATTTCTACCATTTCAGTCATAAAAGCTATTCTAATAATATAATCCATTTCCAAGAAATGAGATGCCATCATATTAATACACATGCAGGATAAGTCACACTTAACTTAATGTCCTATGCTTGACTCTTTCCCATTTAAAGAAATTCACGTCTCATGAGGAATTTCTGTCATCTCACGGGGAATTCTCTAGTTCTTTCATCCCATAAGGACTTTCACATCCTATGAGAAATTTCTGGGCATCCTATGAGGATTTCTTGTTCTATCATCTCATGGAGACATGTGATATACTTTTCATGAGAAAGATGTGTTCTATGCATTCATGAAGACTCTAAAACAATAATCGTGCATTAAAAGGTAATATAACACAACAATTATCTAACACATATAGCTTTTATGAGAATTAGCAACCTTGATTCCCATAGAATTGAGATAGAAGTATTATCTTCTAGCTTCTTCCTTTTCTCCCTTCCCTTTATCCTGAAAATCTCCTTTCTATCACTTTTCAAGCTCTAGAATTGAGTTAAATTAAAGGAAATAAGATAGAAGCTTACCTATGATGATTCTTTTGCTCAAGAACCCTATTAAAACTTCTTCTCCTTCCTTTTTCTTTCTCTTCACGTTTTTCTCTCTCTCTTGGCTAAATTTTCAGAATTGGTTCCTTTTCCTCTCTTCTCCCTTCTAAAAGAGTCTCAAGGGCTCCATTGGGTTGAAAATTCCCTTTTTAACCCTAATATCTCATTTATAAGCCTCAATAGTATACTAGGGGTAATTAAGTAAGTTTCCTCTCATTAAATTTCAGTTAAACCGACCTACTGTCGCACTTCAGTAACTAATCAGTCGACTGACTTCCCCCCGATAGTCGACTGATCCCATCAGTCGATTGATTCATATAAATTAGTCGACTAATTTCATCTGCACCTAAAATATTTGCTTGATAGAGAAGAATCAGTCGACTAATCACTTATCATCAGTCGACCGATTGCAGATATCAGCAACTTGGTCTAATTACTAAGGCAATCAGTCGACTGTTCCTCTTAATCGGTCGACTGATGTCATCAGAACTCTTTTTTGCCTTTATTCTTAACTCTCAAGTACCCTAATTTCTCATGCCTCTTTTTTGTCACTTCATCCTAAGTATCCAAAAACATCAATTTCTCAATTTTTAACATTATTTCGAATTGAAATGAAGAAAAGATAACTTAAATGCAAGAAAATATGGGATGTTACACATGCCGATGGGAGTCTTGAGGGCGGTTCTATAGGCCCAAAGCACATAATCAAGCCTCTTACTCTAATTTTTTATATTGGGCTGCACTGTTTTCTTTAATATTTACTTTATCTTTTGGTTGGAGACTTCCGCTTGCCCATTGGTTTAGGGGTGATAAGGTGTAGAAGTTTTGTACACCACCCTATATTTCTTTAATAATCATTGCATGTTTCTATTGCAAAAGTGTGATCCCTGATCACTGATTATGGCCTTAGGGACACCGAATCTGCAGAAAATATGTGAATGAAGGAAATCTACAACAACAACAGAATCATCAGTACGAGTGGCTTTAGCTTCCACCTACTTCGACATATAATCCACAGCAACCAAAATGTACATAAAGCTAAAAGAAATAGGAAAAGGACCCATAAAGTTTATACCCAAACATAAAAAATATCACAAAAGAGAAGAGGTTGTTGAGGCATTTCATTTCTCTTAGACACATTTTTAGTTTTTTGACACCAAAAACAATTCTTACAAAAATCATAGGCATCCCTAAACAAAATAGGCCAATAAAAACTAGAATCTAATACTTTTCTAGTATTTGTTTGGGACCAAAGTGTCTACCATATGCAAGAGTATGATAGAAAGTAAGCACAAATACAAACTCATGATTGGAACACATCTCTTAACAATTTGATCACTATAAATTTTCCACAAATAAAGGTCATCCCACACATAGTACCTAGCTTCACTTTTTAATTAATTCAATTGATGTTTATTTTGGTATGTAGGTAATTCAGATGCAACAAGAAAATTCACTAAATTAGCATACCAAGGCTGATTAGTACCATGTAAAAGGAAGAAGCACTCATCTGGGAAATTGTCTCTAATAGGGAGATGTTCCAATGAAAGCTCAGAAAGCCTACTCAAATGATCAGCTACTACATACTCTGCTTCACTTTTATCTTTGATCTCTACATCAAATTCTTGGAGAAGTAGCATCTATCTAATCAATCTCGACTTTGCATCTGGCTTCTTCAGCAAATATTTTAATGTTGCATAGTCAAAAAATACAATTACCTTAGAGTTAAGCAAATATGATCTAAATTTATCTAATGTGAAGACAATTGCTAAAAACTCCTTCTCTGTGGTTGTGTAATTGACTGAGTCGAATCAAGAGTACGTGAAGCATAAACTATCAACGCAACTTCCCCTTTAATCTTTGTGAAAGTATCGCTCCCACAGCATAATTTGAAGCATCACACATGAGCTCAAAGGGAAGCTCTCACCATGGAGGTTGGATGATAGGAGGGGAGGTAAGTTGCTTCTTCAACTCATCAAAGGCTAACTTGCAAGCATCATAAAAAACAAAATTAATTTCTTTTTGGAGAACTTTAGATAGAGGTAGAACGATTTTACTGAAATCCTTGATGAATCTCCTATATAATCCTGCATGATCAAAAAAAGAGCGAACTCCCTACATAGAAACGGGCCTTTTGCTTTATCTACTTTTATGCTACGAGATAACACTATATGGCCAAGAACTATCCCTTGCTCTACTATGAAATGACATTTCTCATAATTCAAAACCAAATTCTTTTCTATGCATCTCTCAAGTAATATCACTAAATTTTTCTAGCATGCATCAAATCAGTCTCCATAAATAGAAAAATCATCTATGAATACTTCCATGCAATCTTCTAATAAATCAGAAAATATACTTATCATGCATCTTTGAAAAGTGTCAGGTGCATTGCAAAGACCAAAAGGCATGCGTCTATAGGCAAAAATGCCGAAGGGACAGGTGAATGTGGTCTTCTCCTGATCTTCAAGTGCAATGTGAATTTAGAAATATCCAGAAAAACCATTAAGAAAATAGTAGTGAGACTTTCCAGTAAGTCTTTCAAGCATTTGATCAATAAAAGGAAGAAGAAAATGATCTTTTATTGTTGCTTGGTCAACTTCCTATAATCAATACAAACACGCCAACTGTTTTGGACTCTAGTAGGCACTAACTCGTTATTTTCATTTGTTATAATAGTTACCCCAGTTTTTTTTGGTACCACTTGTACCGGACTCACCCACTTACTATCAGAGATAGGATAAATAATTCTAGCTTGAAGGAGCTTATTTACCTCATTCTTGGCCATATCAAGAATCATAAGGTTGAGCCATTTCTGGGGTTACCTCACTGGTTTAGTCTCTTCTTCAAGAAGAATTCGGTGCATGCACACAGAAGGGCTAATCCTAGGAATGTCTGCTAAAGTCCACCCAATTGCCTTCTTATTCTTTTTCAGCAAATTTATCAATTTTTATTCTTGATTAGGATTCAAGTTGTTAGCTACAATGACTGGAAGTTTGTCTCCTACTTCCAAGAAAGCATACTTGACGTTTTCTGGTAATGCCTTCAACTCCAATGCAAGTGGTTAGATGATGGATGAAATCAGTTTTTATGGAGTCATATCCAAGGAGGCACCTACATATTTAAATTGCTCAAGGACATATTCCTTAACTAAAGAGAACGAATGGTCAGCAGCACAAGAAGAAAGAGATAAAGAATGTACAACATTACAGTTTAAATCACTACACCTATAACTACCTAAAATAGAAACAGAATCAAAATCTAAGCTAGAGAAAATTATAGAATCAGAATCCAAATCAGAATGCAACTCAGAATTGTCAATACTTAGAGAATTTTCAATTTCAGTACAAGCTTGACAAAATTCAAAACCAACTGCACTCAAAGGCATTAACCAAATCAGAAAATTCAGGAAAATCAGAAATTAACTCAGCTTAAAAATCATCACATGCCTCATTAACCAAATAATCTAGAAAGTTAACCACATGCACATTGGAATGATTTTTCATAAGATGTTTCATGGCATCTAAAATATTAAAATCAATTTTCTTGCCAGCAAACCCATGGACAAAGTCCCTTCATGCACATTAATAATGGTTTTTGCAGTTTTTAGAAAAGGTCTACCAAGTATTAATGGTGCATAGCCAGGAATGTTACATTCTCCATATCTAGAACATAAAAATTGGTAGGAAAATTTAAATCCTTAACTCTTACCAAGACATCTTCAAGAACTCCCACTGGGTGTGATGTACTCTAGTTGGCAAGTTAGACTATCACTCTGGTTGGTGAGAGGATACCAATCTTGAAGCTAGAATATACTGATTTAGGCATGACATTGATTGAGGCTCCCAAATCCAGCATAGCATTGGAGAATTCCATATTGCCTATTGTGCATGGTATGGTGAAAGTTTTAGGATCTTTGTACTTTGGTGGCATGGGTGGTTGGATGAGTGCAGACACATTCTTTCCCAAATTGACTCTCTCATTGACTCTTTAAGGAACTTGGCATATTTGAAAATTTGCTTAATTGCTTCCAAGAGTGGAATATTGACCTCTTTCTTTTTTTGTTCTGAAGGTCTCTATAATCTCTTTATCCATCTCATATTCAGAAGCTTTCCTTGATTGAGTTTGCCTATATAGGAAAGGTAGAGGTATTTTTTGAACCATTTCTTCATCCATTTTCTTTTGCTCACTGGTTGAGGATGAAGGAACACTTTTTTGCACCTCTAATTTTTCAGATTCATAAGGTGGACCATCCACTTACTTACCATTCTTTAAAACAATGGCACTATCATTACCTCTTGGGTTTATCACCGGTTGAGATGACAAATTCTCTGAACCTTGACTTTTTAGCTCAATTATTGTTGTAGCTAACTGACCAATTTGAATCTCCAAGTTCTGCATATTTGTTTCCATTCTTTTTTGGAACTGAAAAGTATTGGCAGTTAGTTGCTTCATTAAATCCTTAAGACTAGGCTCAGGTTTACTGGATGAGGTGTATGGCTAGGTCCAGATTGATTATATCTTACATGGGGTGGCTGGTAAGGAGGATTGGAGGTATTTCCATACATAAAAGTTGGATTGTCACGCCACCCAAAATTGTAGGTAGAGGAGTAAGGGTCATACCTTTATTACTGAAGTTGTTGCATATGTCTACTAAGGAATATACCAGCATATAACTCAGTTGAAGTCTCTTGTAGCTGAGGACATTGATCAGCATGATGGGTATTCAACGAGCATATACCACAAACTGAAGTGGAGGGGGTAATTGTGATCTCTAATTTAGTGCTAATTGCCTAACCATTGAAGCTAACTCTTCCACTTTATTTTCTATCCTTTGCTGTTCCATGAGGGATGTCCTCACTTCGTTTACACTAGTTGTTGGATCATTCAGTCTAGTTCCAAATTGCTATGCATTTTGAGCCATCTTGGCTAATAATTTGTTTGCTGCAGCAGGGGTTTTATCAACTAATACCCCACTAGTAATTGCATCAACTATGTATCTATCCATTAGCATTAATCCCTTATAAAAGTACTGGATGAGAAACTGCTCAGAAATTTGGTAGTTTGGGCAGCTTGAACACATCTTTTTAAATCTTTCCCAATACTCATGCGAAGACTCACCACTTGATTGCATAATCCCACTGATGTCTTTTCTGATTGCTGCTGTTGTGGAGGCTGGGAAGAATTTTTCTAAGAACATCTTTTTCAAGTCATCCCATCTTATTATTACAATAGTTGGTAAGTAGTAAAGCCAATCCTTGGCTACCCCATCCAAAGAGAAAGGGGATGCTATCAACTTGATTTGTTCTTCTTCCACTCTATGTGGTCTCATAGTGAAGCAAACAACGTGGAATTCTTTCAAGTGTTTATGCGTTCTTCACCTGCAAGACCATGGAACTTGGTTAGCAAATGAATTAAACCAAACTTTAGTTCAAAATTAGCATCCAATTCAAGATAATTTATACACAATGGTTGATAATGCACATAAGGTGCAATCAACCCTTTAATGGATTGTTTTTGCCTATTTTGAGGCACTTGTGCATTTTGATTGTCTATCCTAGTTGTCCCAACTGACTCAAAATTAGTTGACTCCAACACAATATTAGATTCAGAATCTGACTCTACTTCTACACTATTGACAACAAGATCAATAAACTCAGACAAAAGTTTAGACATATGCTACTCCTAATGCTGTTGCTTCTCACTAGCCTATGGAAGGTCCTATCAATTTCTGGATCAAAGGTGGATAAGTCCACGTGAAGGGACCTTCTCATACACTAGGAAGGGTGAAATTCATAAGAAAACAAAAAAAAAACACAGAAAACAACAAAAGCACTGCACAAAGCTCCAACGGATGAAAATCACCAAAAATTGAAGTATCTCAGAAAAATCTAATTTTTCTTGGAAAAATCCTTCACAAGTTGGATAAACAAACAAAAAAAATAGAATTCAAAAATTCAATCCACAAAAATCAGACTAAAAATCACAATTAATTAAAAAAATAAAAAAAATTTAAAATAATAGAAAAGAGGACCTAAATGATCAAATTTGGAAAAATGGTTGTCTAAGATGATCCTTTGGATTATCAAATGGTCGGAACTTGCTTAAAATGTCGAAAACTAGTGGTATACCAAATTTGAGGTTAATCAAAGGTAGTTAATTTTTGCTTATGAATAGTAATTGATAAAAAAAAATCAAAACTTGCAAACCATTTCAACAACACTAAATAATCGAAAATCAAACACAGACACAATGGAACAACTAAATTAACAACTCAAAAGTGAATTGGCTCCCCAGTAATGGCCCCAAAATTTTGGTTCACGCCACTATGATGCCGAATTACCCAGAATTGAGTTCGTGGTAATTTTACGATATAGTGATCCCCAGGTCGTATTCTCTCAAGGAGCCTCACTTCTAATTGCTAATTAATTATTCTACATACTAATTACACTAATTAACTACACCGGGGAGGGAGGTTTGGTTGAAGACAAAAGCATAAAAATACAACAATAACATCAAACAGCAGCAGTAACAGCAAATCAGGACAGGATACAGAACAATATTAGAGATGCATGTAATCAATCTTTGGTTTCCCTAGAAGTGTAATCATCATTATCTTTTTTTAAAAATCAGTTCCAACTTCATCTATTATTGTAGCCATCAACTAAGTTTTCTAGAAAATCTCCTAAAACTTGAATACATTGAGTTATAACTGAAATCTTGCTCTCACACAATTGCATATTGGCAACCCAATCTAATCCTACTTACTAAACATGCATAGCAACCACATACATACAAGTTCAGCGAGGTTTACCCTCTAATGGAGCAATAAAAATAGGAATCAAGCCTATATAACTTTTCTAAATAGAAAAATATACAGAAATGAGAACAAGAGGCAAAATAGGGATTAAACTGAAATAGATTAGGTCAGAAACACTTATTTGTTCAGAAGCATTCATATTACATCTCCTAGTTCCACCAAAGATTAATTACAAAAGGGGTTTTAGCCCTCTATAAGGACTAAAACAAAAATATAGAGGAGAAACTATAGCAAACTAAACTATTGCAGAAGAGATGAAGAAGAAGATATCTGTTCTATCTAAAAGAAAATCTAATATGTTCTCTTTTGTAGCAGCCCCTTGGAGGACAAAAATGCACTGGTTTGTGCTGTCATTTTCCATCTAAAAAGCTATAGCAAGTGCAGCACCTTGGGCAGAAGCAATGCATGGAAATGGAGGCTGCTAGAGGGACTTTTCCGCACTAGAGGGTTGACCTGCGAATTTGCCATTTTGGGTAAATTTTAGAAAGCAAAAGAGGCTAAATTGCTGCTTTGATTCAAAACAACAGTGGAGCACACATCAGCATATCCTAGTCAGCACCAAATCATCCAAAAAATGCCACATCAGCTCCCACATATGCACCCTCGTCTATGTCATCAATTTTGCTCTCTAATTACAAAATTAAAGCACAATTAGTCTATAATTAAATTACATCCATTTAATTCTAAAACATAATAGAATCAAAGAGTTATCAAGAAAATGTATGCAATAGGACTAAGATAGGGACTAAATTATATATAAAAATACCTGATATTATTTATATGCAAAAGTATAGAAGGGACAAGTGAAGGTGGTCTTCCCCTAATCTTCCGATGCAATGTAAATTTGAAAATATCCAGAAAAACTATTAAGAAAGCAATAGTGAGACTTTCTAGCAAGTCTCTCAAGCATTTGATCAATAAAAAGAAAGGGAATGTGATCTTTTCTAGTTGCTTGGTTCAACTTCCTATAATCAATGCAAATACGCCAACTATTTTAGACTCCAGTAGACACTAATTCATTGTTTTCATTTGTTGTTACAGTTACCCCTGTTTTCTTTGATACCACTTGTACTAGACTCACCCACTTACTATCAGAGATAGGATAAATTATTCTAGCATGGAGAAGCTTACTTACCTTCTTCTTGACCACGTCAAGACTCATAGGGTTGAGTTGTCTCTGGGGTTGCCTAACTAGTTTGGCCTCTTCTTTAAGGAGAATTCGATACATGCACACGGAAGGACCAATCCCAGGAATGTCTGCTAAAGTCCACCTGATCGCCTTCTTGTTCTTCTTCAGCAAATTGATCAATTTTTCTTCTTGATCAGGCTTCAAATCGTTGGCTACAATGACTAGAAGTTTTTCCCCTACTTTTAGGAAAGCATACTTGAGGTTTTTTGGTAATGCCTTCAACTCCAATGTAGGTGGTTGGAATTAATTTTTGTGGAGTCACATCCAAAGAGGCACCTACATATTCAGATTACTCAAAGACATAATCCTTAGCTAAAGAGGATGAAGGGTTAGCAGCACAAGAAGAAAGAGATGAAGAATGTACAATATTACAGTTTAAATCACTATATCTACAACTACCTAAAATAGAAATATAATCAAAATCTAAACTAAAGAAAGTAATAGAATTAGAATCAGAATTCGAAGAAGAATTATCAATACTTAAAGAATTTTCAATTTTAGTACAAGCTTGACAAAATTCAGAACCAGTACAATTACACTCAAAGGGTTCCACCAAATCAGAAAATTCAGGAAAGTTAGAAATCAACTTAGTTTGGAAATCCTCATTTTCCTCATCAACCTAATAATCCAGAAAGTTCACCATATGCACATTGGAATGATTTTCCATAAGATGTTTTATGGTATCTAAAATATTGAAATCAATTTTGTTGCCAACAAAATCCATGGATAAAGTCCCTTCATGCACATTGATTATGGTTTTTACAGTTTTCAGAAAAGGTCTATCAAGTATCAATGGTACATGATTAGAAGTGTTATCATTTTCCATATCCGGAACATAAAAACCAGCAGGAAAAATCAAATGTTTAACTATTACTAAAACATCCTCAAAGACTCCTGCTGGGTATGTTGTGCTCTAGTTTTTAAGTTTGAACTATAACTCTGATTAGTGAAAAGACACAAACCTGAAGGTTAGAGTATACTGATTTGGGCATAACATTGATTGAGGCTCCCAAATCCAGCATAGCATTGGAAAATTCTATATTGCCTATTGCGCATGGTATGGTGAAAGTTCTAGGATCTTTACACTTTGGTGGCATGGGTGGTTGGATGAGCGCAGATACATTCCTCCCCAAATTGACTCTCTCATTACCTCTTAAATGCCTCTTATGAGTGCACAACTTCTTAAGGAACTTGGTTATTTGGGGATTCGCTTAATCTGTTCCAAAAGTGGAATATTGACCTTTATTTTTTTGAAGGTCTCCATAATCTCTTTATCTATCTCAGACTGAGAAGCTTTCCTTGATTGAGTTTGCTTATGTGGGAAAGGGAGAGGTATTTTCTGAACCACTTCCTCATCCTTTTTCTTTTTCTCACTGATTGAGGATGAAGGAACACTTTTCTACACATCTAATTTTTTTGCCTTAGATTCAAAAGGTGGACCATCCACTTGCTTACTGTTCCTCAAAATGATGGCACTAAATTGCCTCTTGGATTTATTATTGGTTGAAATAGCAAACTCCCTAAACCTTGACTTTTCATCTCATTTACTGTTGTAGCCAACTAACCAATCTGAGTCTCCAAGTTCTGCATATTTGTTTCTATTCTTTGCTGAAATTAGAGAGTGCTGATGGATAATTGCTTTATTAAATCCTCAAGACTAGGCTTAGGTTTCTTGGGTACTGGAGGAGGTGCATGGCTAGGTCCAGGTAGGGTGTATCTTGCATGGGGTGGCTGGTAAGGAGGATTGGAGGTATTTCCATATCTAAGGTTGAGATGGTCACGCCATTTCAGATTATAGGTTGTAGAGTATGGGTCAAACCTCTGTTGCTGTGGGGGTTGCATGGGTCTACTAAAGAATATGCCAGCATATGACTTAGTTGAGGTCTCTTGCAATTGAGAACATTGATCTGTATTATGTGTGTCCAAGGAGCATATACTACACACTAAAGTGGAAGGAGGCAACTTTTTGATCTCTGATTTAATTTTGTTTTCAGATTTAATACTAATTGCCTCACTATAGAAGCTAACTCGTCTAATTTATTTTCTATCCTTTGCTACTCCATGGTAGGTGTTTTCACTACATTCATGCTACTTACTGGACCACTCAATCTGGTAGCAAATTGCTATGCATTCTGGGCTATCTTGGCCAACAATTCATTTGCTGTAGTTAAGGTTTTATTGACCAATGCCCTACCAGAAGCTGCATCAACTATATATCTATCCATAAGCATCAATCCCTCATAAAAATACTGGATGAAAAGTTGGTATAAAATTTGATGGTTTGGACAGCTTGAACAAAGCTTCCTACATCTTTCCCAATACTCATGCAGTGTTTCACCACTTAATTATCTTATCCCACTTATGTCTTTCCTAATTATTGTTGTTCTAGAGGCTAGAAAGAATTTTCTAAGAACATCTTTTTCAAGTCATCCCATCTCATTATTGTAGTAGTTGGTAGGTAGTAAAGCCAATCCTTGGCTGCCCCATCCAAAGAGAAAGGAAAGGCTATTAGCTTGATCTGTTCTTCTTCCACCCCATGTGGTCTCATGGTGAAGTAAACAACATGAAATTCCTTCAAGTGTTTATGCGGATCCTCACCTTCAAGACCATGAAACTTTAACAATAGATGGATTAGACCAGACTTTAATTCAAAGTTAGCATCCAACTCAGGATAATTTATGCACAGTGGTTGATAATGCACATAAGATGCATTCAACTCTTTAATGGTTTGCTCATGCCTATTTTGAGGTTATTGTGCATTTTGATTATCCATCCCAATTGTCCCAGCTAACTCAAAATCAATTGACTCTATCACAACATCAGATTCAGAGTCTGATTCTAACTCCATACTACTAACAGCGAGATTAATAAATTTAGACAAAAGTTCAGATACTATGTTACTCCTAATGCTATTGCTTCTTACTAGCCTATATAAGGTTCAATCAATTTCAGGATAAATCAAAGATGGATAAATCCACGTGAAGAGACCTTCTCATACACTAGGAAGAGAAAAATTCACAATAAAATAGAAGAAACACTAAAAATAGCAAAAGCACTACACTAAGCTCCAACCAATGAAAATCACCAAAAAATGAAGTATCTCAGAAAAAGCTGATTTTTCTTGGAAAAATCATTCAATAGTTGGCGGCCCAAAAACAACAAAGAGAACTCAAAAATACGATCTATAAAATCACACAAAAATCACAATTAATTGGAAAAATCATAAAAAAAGTTGTAAAATAGAAAAAGTGGTGTAGATGTTAGAATTTGACCGAGATAGAGCAATGCTCCTCACAACAAAGTCGTAAGAGTCATGCTAGAAACGGCTGCATGTAGTGGACTAGCAATTTTCAAGTCAATCTGATTTAGTTTTTTTGCTGATGAATAATAGCTAAATTAGAACTAGGAAACTTGAAATTTTGACTTGAAAAATTTGTAACTAGCCACTTAAAATAAAACAAGAACACAATAGAACAACAAATTTAACAACTCAGAAATGAATTGACTCCCCAACAATGGTGGCAAAATTTTGGTTCACACCACTAGATGCCGAATTTGAATTCGTGGCAATCTTGTAATATAGTAATCCTCAGGTACTGAAGGAGCCTCACTTCTAACTGCTAACTAATTGTTCTTAATGCTCAAACACTAATAATAAAACATATAAACAGAGGGGGGTTTGGTTGTGACAGTAGCATAAAAGAAAATCAAAATTGCAGCAAATCAGCAACAAACCAGTAGTAGTACAATAATAAATTGGATTGACAAAAAAAGGGAATATGCAACGAACCACTAGGATTTATGGGAATGTAACTATCACTACTTAACTTATTGATTCAATTTTATTCTCATTTCACCATTTGGTTTTTAGGAAAAGAAATCTAGAAGAACCTCTAGAATTGTAATGTTTCTAACCATAGTCAAGAAGAACTTCATTAATCTATAGCTAGATACAACTTTAAAAGACCTCAACCATATCAAGTTAGATATCATCTAACCTACCCATTTCGTTTTACTTACTTTCCCAATCAGTTAAGCAAGGTTATATGTCAAATATATATCAGTTTATGCTTCTACAAGTTCATATCAGAATTTAGCATCAGCATAAACACAAGAACAGAACAGAAAATGAAAATAAGATGAAATGGAGAATAAAACACTTATCTTGCATTGAAAGTTCAAGCTACAACATCCCAAGTTTCTATTGACCGATTACAATAGGAATTTAGCCCTTAATGAGAGCAAAAACACCAAAATAGTAGAGAGAAAGATAGAGGAAAAGTGAACTATGAATTTTCTAAGTTACATCAGTGAAGAATATCTGTTCTGAGTTACAAAACTAATGCTAAATGTCTATAGAATATTTTGCCCTAGATGCCCTGAAGTTGACTTTCAAAAGGGTGTTGAAATATTGTTGTTTTCTTCTGCAGATGTGGTAGCCAATAGACAAGTAGCAGAAAGAATATAATAAGTGCAGTAGGAGAGTTCTTTTGTGTACAGAATCTAAGGCATACATGCAGCTTCCATTTCTAGTAATGTTTAGGCCCCACATGTCCATGTCATCAGGTTAGCATAAAGAAGTGCCAAGTCAGCGTCTTACTCATCTTAAAAGTGCCATATCAGTGTCTATGTTAGCAAAAGTGACATGTCAATGCCACATCATCAAGAAATCTCCAAAATTAATTTCTGTGAAATAACCAAATAGATTAAATTGAGTCTTTAATAATTTAAGTCCAAAAATATGAAAATAATTCATTTTTCATCCAAAATTGATTTAGACCAATAAATCACAAAGTGTAATAAAATTAGAAAATTTTCATAGATGAAAATGTAAATAGACCAAGATAGGGATTAAATTGTGTATAAAATGCTAGATATCACAACACCTTAAAGAATTAGTTTCTTTGCCTAGTATTATGTTATATTTATTACTTGAAACCTTGCATGAGGAACTCAAGAACATGGATTGCGAAAGCTAAGGAGGGGATTCTTAGGTTGCTAAAGTTTTACAGATCCAAGACGCTTCGCTAACATGAGAACCCCCTTTAAGAAATTTTCATTTCAGTCCCAATGCCTAAGGTGCTGAGGCTGGCGCCCAAGGTGCCAAAAGGACCTAAGGGCTGTGTTGAGACAGAGCACATGGTGCCTCATGCACCATGGTCTGGGTATGTTCTAGCCCATGGATTGATGCAGGGTGTCTAAAGCGCCCTACACTGGAAGTTTCCCACCTTATGAAATTGTTCATTGAATGTATATTGGCATAATTTCTTAATTTTGTTGAGGAGCCCTTTTAGTGCATGAGTATCCCAATAGATGAAATTGTTGAATTATGCATAAGTATAAATATATTAATAATGTATTATATACGAATATGTTTTACTGCAATTAGTACATCTGATGTTGCTTAAGGATTTATGTTGTGGTAGAATGTTCTACTATGCCATGACTTGAATTATGTGACATCCACTTACCTTATCATGATTTGCAAATATATATATATATATATATATATATATAGCTGAGTATGCATGTACTATGGATGATTGTATTTGTGCATGATCTGATGGGCTAGGTTGAGTAGGACTTATAGTGACCTCGATAGTGAAAGAGCTTGGTGGGCCAAAATTCCCTAGTAACCCGATGGACGATGTAGGGCTAGGTTGAGTAAAACTCATAATGACCCTGGTAGCGAAAAGGCTTAGTGGGTCAGAATTCCTTAGCAACTCAATGGATGATGAGGGCCTAGGTCGAGTAGGACTCATAGCGACCCTAATAGTGAAAGGGCTTGGTGGGCCATTAGTTCATAGCAAAAAGGCTTAGTAAGTTAACCTTCCCTTAAGACCCGATGGATGATGAGGGCCTCGGTTGAGTGAGTCTCCCGGGCAGCCGATGGATTATGCATGAATGTTTTCACATGTAATATTGGATGCATGTATTCTTGATTGTTCGAAGTAAATCTCGTTAATATAGCATAATACATGTGTTATGAGGAGGAATCATATGCCTTAGCCTATGTGTATGCAAAGATATTCTATTGTATTTATGAATGTTTGCAAAGGACTATGTTGTTCAAGTAAAGTAAGGTATGTACACATCCTATGTAATGCTAAGAGAAGATATGTTATCCATGACCTAGAGGATTATGTCATAAGTCTGAGAGGATCTAAACAGAGCTAGAAGATTACAAGGCTTAACACATTTGTGTATGAGCCTAGTGTTATGTGCTTATATGAAAATTTTTCTAAAATGAGCTAATAAGCACGTATGGGTGAATAAGCTCATGTGTACATGTTTTTATAGTGCAATTAACTACTTGCTGAGTTACTTCTACTCACTTTGTAGTTTTCACCTTTTAGATACAGTATAGAGGAGAAGTACCTTTTCATGGGATGACAGGTTCGGCATAGCCCAGTCTTGGCGGGTGCTTAATTCTTTGGTAAGTAATTTTAGTGTACTATGTAGTTACATAGGTCACCTAGTTCCTAAAATTAATTTATTTATTTATGACATTTATGATGTTTATGTTAAAATTTAGAGAAAACTTAGTGGCAATATGGTAATCTTACGGCCTAGGGATGACTTATCCTTAGTTACTGTGCCAGTCACGTGCCCTTATTTGAGGTCATGATAGTTTTTATGTTTAAAAATAACTCTGAAATATCAGTATACATATAATACCCCCGAAAAATTTGTGATTTTTGGGTATTATGTAAAGCTATTTTGTAGAGTATTTTTGGGCTGAAAATATTTTTCTTATGGTGTATGTAGGAAAATATGAGGTTTGAAAGTGACAAAGTTGTGGAATATTGAGTGGTTGAGAATAGAGAAGTGTATTGGTAGTATCGAGGGCATTAAGGGAGTTGGGAGACTGGTTGAATGCAAAGAGGGACTAAATGAAATAAGGAAAATTGTGGGGCACATAGAATTTAGAAACACCTGAGGTGAGATTTTACGAATTTGCTTTTACCAGTCTTGATTGAGGGTCAACTGGAGGGTAAGTGGTAATTTCACCCCGAGCGAGTATATAAAGGTGGCCTTGCCTCTTTTTCCTCATTTTCTCCTTTCCTCTCACTCTCTTCACTCTCACTCCTCTCTTTCTCTCTTTCTTCTCTCTACTTTCTCTCTCTACACTCAAACTCCACAACCGAGCTTCAGAGGGTGGATCTCGGGCGACGGGCGAGCCTCTAGGAGCCAAGCAACGTAGGAAAAGTAAGGAATCGAGGTAGGAATTCCTTTTTCCCAAGCATTTCCCTATTTTCTAGTTTTAAGAGTATTTGGGGTAAAATGGAGATTTCGACTTCGGTTCTCGATTAAAATTGGTGCTTTTAGTGTCTAAATATTCCTTAGACATCAAGGATGAGATCCTATGAAAGAAATTATAGAAAACAGTAGAGATTTGGCCAGATATGGGCCAAATCCGAGAGGAATCGCAGAAGGTCACGATCGTGGCACCCAGGCACCAGCTCCGGCACCCAAGCGCTAAGGTTTAGAAGGTTTTGGGGAAGAAGAAGGGCTTGGTGCCTAGGCACCAGGTATGCGGTGAGTGCCCAGGTGCAGGTGTGTCGGGAAACCTTGGCCTATTTTCAATCGACCATAACTCCTTCATCCGGACTTCGTTTTAGGTAAACTTTATATCGTTGAAAAACTCTTTGAGTCTAGTTTCCAATGGTATAATTTTTATTTAGATATTCATTACCATTTACGAGTTATGATTGGAGAAGTGGGTAAAGGTCAGGAGTAGTGGTAGGAAATTTCTCTATTTCGTAACACTGATGGTTTTTACCTAGTTATACTAGGGATGGTCGAGGTGCAAGGTGAAAGAGCCGAGAGCATGAAATCTAGGTGAGAGAATCTATCTAGCTCTCTTATGTGTGGATATACATATATGTATATAGATATATATGTATATTTATATTGTTTTATATACATTTACTTGTTAAATGTATTATGTGTAGATTGTGTGGATGCATTGCATCATATTCATTTTCATATTTATTTTATGAAATTAGGAAAAGATGTGGAAAAGAGAGGGAAGCTACCCATGTGTGATTCCACTGAGTGGTGTCATAGGTATGGATGCACATTGAGGGTTGGTTTTTAATGTGGTGTAGAAAAGAGCGAGATAAACATTGCATCTTATCCATCTGTATAATTTATATTGCTTGTATGGTTTGTATGTGTGTTTGGGGGAAACACAATATATGTGTTTTGGAGCAGCTTGGTGTTATCGGGGTATATTCCCGATTGGATTATAGATATATGTATTTTGTATATTTGTGTAGATAGGGCTGGTAACAGTGAGTCTGTGGTTTGGACTCATCCCCTCACAATTACAGGTGTAGCAGAACGGCAACGTGATGGCTCACGGATCAAGGATGCCTTCCCATTGTTTGGGTAAGGTAATTTATATTTATTTTATTATATTGCTCTAGTGTTCTCTGTAGTCAAATAGGCCACCACTTATGATCCTACGGTTCTAATTCTAGGCTTGTGGCAGTGCTGGTAACACACTGTCTACGTAGGTCACGGGCCTGAGTTTGGGGCGTGGCAATACATATACTCTTTACTCCCATATAAACAAACCTTACAACAATATGTACAATTGCTACACACTCAAATACAAAGGTATGATCATTCACGACCAAAATAGAAACAACAAACACCGCTCTCTTTAAAAATAAGCTACAACTACCTAATGATCTAGTCTCAACTTTGAATTAAGTTGACACCAAATTTCTTTTCTTTTATATTCTTCTATATTTATAACTATGTTTCCATTGTTTTGTTGATTGAAAATAATAAAAATACAGTTCTGTCATTGAGGGATATTGTCATTGAAATGCTTTAGTAATTGCATGAAAGAAACAAAAAAAGTCAGAAATTAACTAAAATTCATAGAACAATAACCTTTTTTATATTATTAATTGCAATATTCAAGTTGGTTTTGCAATATGTACTAAGATAAGAGAAAGAACCTCATGACATAATTCTAATGATGTTATCAAAATTTAATAGTAATGTAATGCCGTATGTGTTAATCATGAAAAGTTTTAGATTGGGTAAGCTTGAAATATTAAAAGAGATGTTTCTCCTTCTATTTTTCTCAGTGAATATACAACTAGTCAACTGTTAGGCCCTACAAGTCAATTGATTGTCTTGGCTTAGGATTCCCTAAGGTTTTGAGAGGAACCAGTTGATTGGTTGCTCGAGCTAGTTGATTAGTTAGTGTCAGACAAGGGGAGACCCAACTCAAAAACTAAGCTAGTCGACTGGCTAGTCAACTATCGATGTCAAAAAGCACAGATAGGGTTATTTTAAGAAGCAAAAGTGATTTTACCCTTATTTTAACCTTCACCAAGCTTCATTATACTTGATGGAAAGGCATAATGGTCTTTTTGCATAATGGACATTTCAAAACATCCAAGATTCATCCTTTTCTTATTCACAACCATCTAAACATCTTTATTTTTCTTTGAAGACTCTTTCTTGCTGCTAGTGTGCATGGTGCATGATGAGTGGATTAGAAGGTGGTGGTATCTTGTTTTTCATTGGAAATTTTGTTCCCTAGCCATTTTAGCCTGTGGGTACAAAATTTTTGCTAGAAAATTTAGCACAAAAACCATAAATTATAAAATCTCATATGCTGAAATTTTCCCAAATAAGAACATGAATATTCTAGTTATAATTCAATTGTTTATTGATCTTGATAAGCAATAAGAAAGCATAATAATAACAGAATAAGAGCATACCTTGATCCGTCATAATCCGGAGATCAAAATTATGAGTAGGCTATTCTAGGAGACTATGAGTGACTCTCTCCAACATATTTGGCTTGATCGAACACAAATGACAACCATACCTTGTTTACCAAAAGCAAGCCTCTCTCATATAATCCAGGGAATCACTATCTAGTCAATCATGCCTATGGGTTGACCCTTTTTATAAAAACATATAACCACTGTCATTATTTAGAGTCAGATATTTACACACATAAATTATTTTCACTAACACCTCAATGTAAAACTTATAAAGATCTTAATAACGGACTTAATTATAGATAACACCTAATATATATGTCACAAATTATGGACAAATATACAATACGTAATATATTAGTCCACTCATATAATTGTCAGTCTTAAATATTATTTATAAAATAAATTAATATATAGAAAGATAAATAATTGTCACGACCCCAAAACTTGGGCCCATGACCAGCATAAATTCTAGGGAAAGCCCTCCCATGACCCATAAGCCTAAACCAACTATATGCAATTACGTCTTAAAACCTAAATAAGTGAAAGAAGCAATTTACATTTCATTTGAAAACTTGCTTAACATCATGTTTAAGAAATCTCTCATCTATACATATAAATATGTTTACATCATGTGACATCCAATCACCTATTACAACTAATCCCAAAACCTAGGTGAGTTATACGACTACAAAGTGACTCTAAAATAATCAAAAGCATAAAGAAAAGAACAAGACAATGAAGCTAATCCCAAGGATAAGTGGGGGGTCTTGATATCGAACTTTGCTACTCTACGAATAGGGACTCGACCTCTAAAATTGTGTCTGAAAATGTTAGAACAATGGGGTGAGTATAAACATACTCACTAAACAGATAACTTTATGGAATAAAATAACAGCAATCTTAGCACCATTCATAAACATGCAAATTATGAGTTCTAATATACACTATACATGTGTAAGTATAGAAATCACATGTTATACACAAGAATGCCCGAATCGAGCCAACCACATCATCTAGTAGGTTATTAACCTCACACTCTATCAACCACCTAGCCTCATAGGCCTCCATGAATCACTGAGCCTCACAGGCCTATATGATCCCAAAACCCTGTAAGTCTCTATGATCACTGATACCGGACATTTTTATATACTTTTTAGTCCCTATTTTAGTCCTTTTTGCCTCTTTAATTTTGTCAATTCTCTAATTTTATTATGTTTTGGAATTTATTGGGTATAAATTATTTATGGATTAAATGTGCTTCAATTTTATATTTTCAGAACTTGAATTGCAAAATGCTCAATCTAATTCCTACAAATTTCAATTTTGGAGAGAAAAGTGTTGACATGGACAAAGATGATGATTTGGATGCTAATGTGGCACTTTTTGGGTAATGCAGATGCTGACTAGGATATGCTGGATGTGGGGCCCACTTAAACTCTTATTGAATGCCATGTAGTTAGAATTTGAGGGCAGAAACATTAAATTTCGTAGGTCAGAATATCATGGCTGAAATATTAATTTTGCCATGATATTCTGCTGCTGTTCTGCTATTGTTTGTCACTTTCTGCTGCAGAAATATTAATTCTGCTGCTGCCATACCTATCTGCTGCTGCGATACCTATCTGCTGCTGCAGGAACATTAATTATGCTGCTGTTTTGCTGTCAAAGTGCTGACACATCATGGAAGAAGCATCCAAGAAAGCATCTAGGGTAGAATATTCTAAGGCATTGAAGGGGCATCAGTTTTTAGAGAAGAGAACACTTTTATTTTGAAACCAGACTTAGAAAATTCATAGCTCTCTCTTCCTCTCTGTTTTTGCTTCTGTTGTTTGCTGTTTTGCTCTCATGGAGGGCTAAGTTTTCATTGTAATTAGTCACTAGACCACTGGGATGTTGTAGCTTGAACTAAGAATGTAAGCTAAGTATTTTGTTCTCCATTTTCATCTCAATTCGTTTCTGTTTTGCTGTCATGTTTATTTTGCTGTCAAATTCTGATTAGAGCTTGAGAATGTAACATAAACTTGACTTATATATAAGACATAACCTTGCTTGACTGATTAGGAAAGTGAGGAAGGCGAAATGACTAGTTAGATGATATATTTAACTTGGTTTGGTTGAGATTTTCCACTGAATGCATCTAATTATAGTAGAGAGATGTTCTTGACTGTAATTAGTAGCATTAAATTCTAGATGTTATTCTAGAACCATTTTCATAAAGAACCAAACAATGGAATGAGAATAAAATTGAATTAATGAGTTAGGTAATGATAGTTACACTCCCATGAATTCTAGTGGCTGATTACATAGTCTCTTTACTGTCAATTTCTTACAATTTCTGCTGCTGCTGCTGTTATTGCTGTTGCTGCATATTTTGCTGCTATTGTAGTATTAAGTTGCTGTTTTGTTTGTTTTATTAATACTGCCACAAACCCCCCCACGTTTATGTACTTTTCATTAGTGTTTGGATGTTTAGAACGATTAATTAGTATTAAGAAGTGAGGCTCCTTGAGTGAATACGACCTGGGAATCACTATACTGCAAATTGCCACAATTCAATTCTGGGCGATTTGACATCGTAGTGGCGTGAACCAGAATTTTGGCGCCGTTGCCGGAGAGCCAATTCACTTCCAAGTTATCTAATTAGTTGTTTAAGTGTTTCTTTGTTTAATTTTAAGTTATCTAGTTTTGTTGAAACGGTTTACAAGTTTTTGAGTTTTTATCGGTTACTATTTATAGGCAAAAAACTAACTACCTCCGATTGACCTCAAACTTGGTATACCACTAGTTTTCGACATTTTAAGCAAATTCCAACCACTCGATCATCCAAAGGATCATCTTGGGCAGCCATTTTGCCAAATTCCATCGTTTAGGCCTCCTTTTCTATTTTTTAATATTTTTTTGATTTTTCTAATTAATTGTGATTTTTAGTGTGATTTTTGTAGTTTGAATTTTTGAATTCTGTTTTTTTTGTGTTTGTCTCTCCAATTTGTCAAGAATTTTTCCATGAAAAATCAGATTTTTCTGAGATACTTAAATTTTTGGTGATTTTCATCGGTTGGAGTCTTTTGTAGTGATTTAGTTGTTTTTGTTGTTTTCTTGTTGTTTCCTTGTGAATTTGTGCCCTTTCTAGTATATGAGAAGGTCTGGTCACGTGGACTTACCACCTTTTGATCCAGAAATTGATAGGACCTTCCATAGGCTAGTGAGAAGTAATAGCATTAGGACTAGTATAGTTTCTGAAATTCTTGCTGAAATTGTTGAGTTTGCTGTCAATAGTGTAGAAGTTGAATCAGATTCTGAATCTGATATTGTGTTGGAGTCTACAGATTCTGAGTCAGCTAGGATAACTGGGATGGATAATCAAAATGCACAAATGCCTCAAAATAGGCAAGACAATCAATTAAAGAGTTGATTGCACCTGATGTGCATTATCAACCATTGTGCATAAATTATCCTGAGTTGGATGCTAATTTTGAGCTAAAATCTGGTCTAATCCATTTGCTGCCTAAGTTTCATGGTCTTGCAGGAGAAGATCCACACAAGCATTTAAAGGAGTTCCATGTTGTCTGCTCTACCATGAGACCACATAGAGTTGGAGAAGAACAGATCAAATTAATAGCATTTCCTTTCTCTCTGGATGGGGCAGCCAAGGATTGGCTTTACTATCTACCCACTGCCTTGATAACAAGATGGGATGAGCTGAAGAAGTTGTTCTTAGAAAAATTCTTTCCAGCCTCCAGAACAGCAGCAATCAGGAAGGATATCAGTGGGATTAGACAGTTGAATAGTGAGTCTCTGCATGAATATTGGGAGAGGTTTAAGAAGTTTTGCTCATGCTGTCTAAACCACCAGATTTCAGAGCAGCTTCTCATCCAATATTTCTATGAAGGATTACTACCTATGGACAGATACATAGTTGATGCAGCTGCTGGTGGGGCATTGGTGGATAAGACTCCTTCTGCAGCAAATAAATTGTTGGCCAAGATGGTCCAAAATGCTCAGCAATTTGGCACCAGATTGAGTGATCCAACAGTTACTGTCAATGAGGTGAGGACACCTCCCATGGAGCAGCAAAGGATAGAAAATAAATTGGAGGAATTAGCTTCAATGGTGAGGCAATTGGCATTAAATCAGAGAACACAACAACAAGCCCCTCCTCCTTCAGTCTGTGGTATTTGTTCCCTGAATACCCACCATACTGGTCAATGCCCTCAGCTGCAAGAGACCCCAACTGAGTCATGTGCTGGTATATTCCCTGGTAGACCCATGCAGCCACAACAACAGAGATATGACCCATATTCCTCCACCTACAATCCTGGGTGGCGTGATCATCCAGCTTTCAAGTATGGGAATACATCCAACCCCCCTTACCAGCCACCCCATGCAAGATACAACCAACCTGAAGCTAGCCATACACCTCCTCCAGCACCCAAGAAACCTGAGCCTAGTCTTGAGGATCTAATGAAGCAACTGACTGCCAATACTCTTCAGTTCCAGCAAAGGACAGAAACAAATATGCAGAATTTGGAAACTAAGATTGGCCAGTTAGCCACAACAGTCAATGAGCTGAAAAGCCAAGGTTCAGGGAGTTTGCCATCCCAACCAGTGATCAACCCAAGAGGCAATGTGAGTGCCATCATCTTGAGGAGTGCCAAACAAGTAGACAGTCCAGCTTCTGAATCTGAACCAGAAAAATCAAATGTCTAGCAAAGTGTTCCTTCATCTTCAACCAGTGAGCAAAATAAAAAGGATGAAGAAGTGGTTCAGAAAATTCCTCTTCCTTTCCCCAATAGGCAGACTCAATCAAGGAAAGCTTCTGAATCTGACATGGATAAAGAGATCATGGAGACCTTCAGGAAAATAGAGGTCAATATCCCACTTTTGGAAGCAATTAAGCAAATCCCCAAGTATGCCAAGTTCCTCAAAGAGTTGTGCACTCATAAGAGGCTTTTAAGGGGTAATGAGAGAGTCAATTTGGGAAGAAATGTGTCTGCACTCATCCAACCACCCATGCCACCCAAGTGCAAAGATCCTGGAACTTTCACAATACCATGCACAATAGGCAACATGGAGTTCTCCAATGCTATGTTGGATTTGGGAGCCTCAATCAATGTTATGCCCAAATCAGTGTACTCGAGCCTCAAGATTGGTGTTCTTTCACCAACTGGAGTGATTGTCCAACTTGCCAATAGGAGCACAGTACATCCAGCAGGAGTTTTAGAAGATGTCCTGGTAACAGTTAAAGATCTCATTTTTCCTGCTGATTTTTATGTGCTTGATATGGAAAATGATAATACTCCTCTCCATGCACCATTAATACTTAGTAGACCTTTTCTGAAAACTGCAAAAACCATCATTAATGTGCATGAAGGGACTTTGTCAATGGAGTTTGCTGGTAACAAAATTGATTTTAACATTTTGGATGCCATGAAACATCCCATAGAAAATCATTCCAATGTGCATGTGGTTAACTTTTTGGATTACTTAGTTGATGAGGCATGTGATGATTTCCAAATTGAATTAATTTCTGATTTTCCTGAATTCTCTGATTTGGTAGATGCCTTCGAATGCAATTGTGCTGGTTCTAAATTCTGTCATGCTTGCACTGAAATTGAAAACTCTCTAAATACTGACAATTCTGAGTTGCATTCTGATTTACATAGTGATTTGGATTCTGATGTGCATTCTGATTCTGTAAATTTCTCTAGCTTATACTTAGATTCTATTTCTATTTTACGTAGTTGTAGGTGTAGTGATTTAAATTGTAATGTTGCACATTCTTCATCTCTTTCCTCTTGTGCTGCTAACCCTTCCTCCTCTTTAGCCAAGGATTCTGTCTTTGAGCAAACTGAATTTGTAGGTGCCTCCTTGGATGTGATTCCACAAAAACTAATTCCATCCTCCATCCAACCACCTGCATTGGAGTTGAAGGCTTTACCAGAAAACCTCAAGTATGCCTTCTTGGAAGTAGGAGACAAACTTTCAATCATTGTGGCCAACAACTTGAACCCCAATCAAGAAGAAAAATTGATCAGTCTGCTGAAAAAGAATAAGAAGGCGATTGGGTGGACTCTAGCAGACATTCCTGGAATTAGTCCTTCAGTGTGCATGCACCGAATTCTCCTTGAAGAAGAGACGAAACCAGTAAGGCAACCCCAAAGAAGACTCAACCCCATGATTCTTGATGTGGTCAAGAAGGAGGTAAGTAAGGTCCTCCAAGCTGGTATTATTTATCCTATCTCTGATAGTAAGTGGGTGAGCCCAGTGCAAGTAGTGCCAAAGAAAACGGGGGTAACTGTTATAGCAAATGAAAACAATGAGTTAGTGCCCACTAGAGTTCAAAACAGTTGGCGTGTTTGCATTGATTATAGGAAGTTGAACCAAGCAACTAGAAAAGATCATTTTCCTCTTCCTTTTATTGATCAAATGCTTGAGAGACTTGCTGGCAAGTCTCATTACTGTTTTCTTGATGGTTTTTTTGGATATTTTCAAATTCACATTGCACCTGAAGATCAGGAGAAAACTACCTTCACCTGTCCTTTTGGTACTTTTGCATATAGACGCATGCCTTTTGGTCTCTGTAATGCACCTGGCACTTTTCAAAGATGCATGTTGAGCATATTTTCTGATTTGTTAGAGGATTGCATGGAAGTGTTCATGGATGATTTTTCTGTTTATGGAGACTCATTTGATGCATGTTTGAAAAATTTGGAGAGAGTACTTGAGAGATGCATAGAGAAAAATTTGGTCTTGAATTATGAAAAATGTCATTTTATGGTAGAGCAAGGAATAGTCCTAGGCCACATAGTGTCATCACGTGGCATAGAAGTAGATAAAGCCAAAGTTGATGTTATCTCTTCTTTGCCTTACCCCGCTTCTGTGCAGGATTTTATAGGAGATTCATCAAGGACTTCAGTAAGATCACTCTACCCCTATCTAAACTCCTCCAAAAAGAAACTGATTTCATTTTTAATGATGCTTGCAGGTCAGCTTTTGATGAGTTGAAGAAGCAACTTACCTCCCCTCCTATCATCCAACCTCTTCAGTGGGAGCTTCCCTTTGAGCTCATGTGTGATGCCTTAAATTTTGCTGTAGGAGCAGTACTTTCACAAAGAGTAGAGAGGAAGTTGCATGTCATAGCCTATGCGTCCCGTACCCTTGATTCAGCTCAATCAAATTACACAACCACAGAGAAGGAGTTTTTAGCAATTGTTTTTGCTTTAGAAAAATTTAGATCATATTTGCTTGCCTCCAAAGTAATTGTGTTTTCTGACCATGCAGCATTGAAATATTTGTTGAAGAAACCAGATGCAAAGCCAAGATTGCTTAGATGGATGCTGCTCCTCCAAGAATTTGATGTGGAAATCAAGGATAAGAGTGGGGCAGAGAATGTAGTAGCAGATCACTTGAGTAGGCTTTCTGATCTTCCATTGGAACATCTCCCTGTAAGAGATAATTTTCCAGATGAGTGTTTCCTCCTTTTGCATGGTATTAGTGAGCCTTGGTATGCTGATTTAGTGAATTATCTTGTTGCATCTGAATTGCCTGCATACCAAAATAGACATCAATTGAATAAATTAAGAAGCGAGGCTAGGTACTATGTGTGGGATGACCCTTATTTGTGGAAAATTTGCAGTGACCAAATTATTAGGAGATGTGTTCCAAATCATGAATTTGCATCTGTGCTGAATTTTTGTCATACTCTTGCATGTGGTGGACACTTTGGTCCCTAAAGAACAGCTAGAAAAGTGTTAGATTCTGGTTTATATTGGCCTACTTTGTTTAGGGATGCCTTTGATTTTTGCAAAAACTGTTCTAGGTGTCAAAGAACTGGAAATGTGTCCAAACTCTTTTGTGATGTTTTTGATGTTTGGGGTATTGACTTTATGGGTCCTTTTCCTGTTTCTTTTGGCTTCATGTATATCTTAGTTACTGTGGATTATGTGTCGAAATGGGTGGAAGCTAAAGCCACCCGAACTGATGATTCTACTGTTGTTGTAGATTTCCTTCGTTCACATATTTTCTGCAGATTTGGTGTCCCTAAGGCCATAATCAGTGATCAAGGATCACACTTTTGCAATAGAAACATGCAAGGGCTATTGAAGAAATATGGGGTGGTGCACAAAACCTCTACACCTTACCACCCCCAAACCAATGGGCAAGCAGAAGTCTCCAACCGAGAGATAAAGCAAATATTAGAGAAAACTGTGCAACCCAACAGAAAAGATTGGAGTAAGAGGCTTGACGATGCGCTTTGGGCCTATAGAACCGCTTTCAAGACTCCCATCGACATGTCTCCATACCTCTTGGTATTTGGTAAAGCATGTCACTTGCCGGTGGAGATTGCACATAAGGCATATTGGGCCGTTAAACAATGCAATATGGACATGACCCTAGCCGGTAAAGAAAGAAAGTTGCAACTTCAAGAACTGGAAGAACTAAGGCTAGGGGCTTATGAGAATGCGCGCATCTATAAAGAGAGGACAAAAGCTTTACATGATCAGAAAATTGAGAAAAAAGAATTCCAAGTGGGAGACAAAGTCCTTCTCTATAATTCTCGCCTCAAGCTAATGCCCGGTAAACTTCGCTCTAGATGGGTTGGCCCTTTTGTTATTACTAATATCTTTCCTTTTGGTGCAGTAGAAATTCAAAATGAGGCCACCAACAAGCAGTTCATGGTAAATGGGCAAAGGTTGAAGAAGTTCTACGAGGGCTTCAAAGAAGAAATTGTAGAGGAAATCAAACTCTACAATGTTCCGGCTCCATGATAAGGCCGTACTCTTTCCCTCCTTTTAATTTATGTCCCCCTCATTTTATTTGATGTTTGGTAATAATTTGCATCGAGGACAATGCAATGTTTAAGTGTGGGGGGAGAGAATTTAATTGGAGCTGATTTTCAAAAAAAAAAAATTTCCTGCTGTCTCCTCTGTTTTCTCTGTTTCTGTCCAGAATTTTTGAGCTGTCTTGTATGAATTTTCTGTACTGATTGGCTACGAATTTTGCTAGTTTCTTTACATGTTTTTAAAGCTTTATATGTCTTCTAGCTGTAGAATTTTATTTGGTGTCTTTCGCATTTGTTTTGGTCTAGTTTTGTGTCAGTAAAGCTGAGTCGCCAGAATTTCTGCAGTGCAGAATTTTGCTACTCTGTTTTGCCCGAATTTGATGTTTTATTTTTGAAAAAAAAAATTGATGGAGTTTTGGTGTGGAATTATGCATGATGAAATAGTTAAAGTGTAGATTGACTTAGCATGAAGAGAATTTAGCCTTATTTCTCTAAGGAATTCAAGTTAAATGGCAATGATGTTGATTTTAATGAATTTGTAGTAATAGTCTTTTAGCTGTGAGGATTTGAGCCTAAATGAAAAATGCTATTCTTTCTTTGTGTGCTGCCCTATCATGGATTTTCACTCTAGAACTTGTCTTGAATCTTTGGTTAAGGCTACATATCTTGTTCATGCTTGGAAATGATTTAGGCATTTGTTTCTTGTTACCCACTTTTAGTCAGATAGCCTTCCATGTGTTGTTTCCATTGTATACCATTTGTGCCTTATCCATTTTCTTTCTTGCGTTTTTTTTTCTTCCACCACTTTTTCTGCCTACAACAATATTTTTTTTTCTTCCAACTTAAGATGTGAGGAGTATTTTAAATTCTTTTAAGGGATTGATATGCTGAAAAATCTTGTGAATTTTGGGGTGTTTTGAACTATATTTCTTCTACTTCCTCTCAAGCAAAAGAAAAAGACTGGCCAGTCAAGAAAAAAAAAAGAGAAAGAAAGAAAGAATAAAAAAAAATTTGAAAAAAAAAAGAGAAAATAATGAAAAAGAGGAGCAGATAGAACATTGAGACCCAAATTTATTTATATTCAGTCTCTTATATTTCACTTGTAAATACTCTTCATTTTCTTGAGTTGTTACCATATTTTGTTTCATTGTTCAATCTTTCCCTTTGTTTCCCACTATTTTTCTTACCCACGTTACAACATCGTAAAGTCCTTTTGATTCAAGTATGTATTGGATTCAAGTAGTGGAGATTTAGATTCTTGACAAGCTTATGGTAGTGAATTCTGTGATAAGTTGAATTTCGAGTGATTTACCCTAGACACTTGAGAGAATAGAGAGTAAACACATTCCTGGTGAGGAGGCTAATTACTTGAATTCATTCGTATCAAATTAAATTGCCATGATGCTTGGAATCTTAGAAATTTAAGATTAATTTCCTTCGAGTGCTAAATCTTTTCAAAATTTTAATTATTCTATTCTACCATGCTTTCCACATTTTTCCTTTGGTGTCTTTTGGTGTTCTGAATATTATTTTGCCCAGGAGTGCAAAAGGCCAAGTGTGGGGGATTTGATACCGGGCATTTTTATATACTTTTTAGTCCCTATTTTAGTCCTTTTTGCCTCTTTAATTTTGTCAATTCTCTAATTTTATTATGTTTTAGAATTTATTGGGTATAAACTATTTATGGATTAAATGTGCTTCAATTTTATATTTTCAGAACTTGAATTGCAAAATGCTCAATCTAATTCCTACAAATCTCAATTTTGGAGAGAAAAGTGTTGACATGGACAAAGATGATGATTTGGATGCTAATGTGGCACTTTTTGGGTGATGCAGATGCTGACTAGGATATGCTGGATGTGGGGCCCACTTAAACTCTTATTGAATGCCATGTAGTCAGAATTTGAGGGCAGAAACATTAAATTTCGTAGGTCAGAATATCATGGCTGAAATATTAATTTTGCCATGATATTCTGCTGCTGTTCTGCTGCTATTTGTCACTTTCTGCTGCAGAAATATTAATTCTGCTGCTGCCATACCTATCTGCTGCTGCAAGAACATTAATTATGCTGCTGTTTTGCTATCAAAGTGCTGCCACATCATGGAAGAAGCATCCAAGAAAGCATATAGGGTAGAATATTCTAAGGCATTGAAGGGGCATCAGTTTTTACAGAAGAGAACACTTTTATTTTGAAACCAGACTTAGAAAATTCGCAGCTCTCTCTTCCTCTCTGTTTTTGCTTCTGTTGTTTGCTGTTTTGCTCTTATGGAGGGCTAAGTTTTCATTGTAATTAGTCACTAGACCACTGGGATGTTGTAGCTTGAACTAAGAATGTAAGCTAAGTATTTTGTTCTCCATTTTCATCTCAATTCGTTTCTGTTTTGTTGTCATGTTTATTTTGCTGTCAAATTCTGATTAGAGCTTGAGAATGTAACATAAACATGACTTATATATAAGACATAACCTTGCTTGACTGATTAGGAAAGTGAGGAAGGTGAAATGACTAGTTAGATGATATATTTAACTTGTTTTGGTTGAGATTTTCCACTGAATGCATCTAATTATAATAGAGAGATGTTCTTGACTGTAATTAGTAGCATTAAATTCTAGATGTTATTCTAGAACCATTTTCATAAAGAACCAAACAATGGAATGAGAATAAAATTGAATTAATGAGTTAGGTAATAATAGTTACACTCCCATGAATTCTAGTGGCTGATTACATAGTCTCTTTACTGTCAATTTCTTACAATTTCTGCTGCTGCTGCTGTTACTGCTGTTGCTGCATATTTTACTGCTGTTGTAGTATTAAGTTGCTGTTTTGTTTGTTTTATTAATACTGCCACAAACCCCCCCCCCACGTTTATGTACTTTTCATTAGTGTTTGGATGTTTAGAATGATTAATTAGTATTAAGAAGTGAGGCTCCTTGAGTGAATACGACCTGGGAATCACTATACTGCAAATTGCCACAATTCAATTCTGGGCGATTTGACATCGTAGTGGCGTGAACCAATCACCGAGCCTCATGAGCCATTCAACACTCATCCATGTGGTGCACCGCCATATTACAACTGGTCAACACATCTCATACACAATCATAACCATGTATCACTCACAACAATGACAACACATAAATAACTATAGCAATCACAAGTGCAACTACCACATTGCCAAGAATTTACATACTTTTTGCATAAATATAGACATACCTCAAATCTTTACCACTTAATAGGCAGCATAAACACACTTAGTGCATCAAACATTTAGTGCATTCATTAATACCTCAATGATATCATATATCACTCATTAGCCCATAGGAAGTCAACTCATTCAACTTACAATCCAACCCATGCTAAATTATGCACACAAGCATATCCATGAATTATACAAATTTTTGCTCATCACTTGATTGATACATCCAAACAATTTTATACATAAGTATATATCTACCTAATTCTTGTTACATAACACATACATTTACAGTTTCCTATTTCTTCATTGTAACTTATGGCCTTAGTATATTTGTATTTATCTACATATGTGAGTGTGTATATATATACTCATCTTCCTCAATAAATAACTTGTAAGGTGGTGTATGCCTATATATATATAGATATCCTTCTCCCCACAACTTTAGTGATTGGTACATGCATATATAAATACTTACATGTCTCTCCAATTACATTTTGTGCAGTGGTGTATACATATGCATGTTTACACTTTTGCACACCTTACTCAAGTGGATTATAGATAAGTATATACATACATACACCTTGTCATAGGCATCTTATTAAAATAGGTATATATACATCTACATAAATATATATATATATATATATATACATATATACATGTATATCATTATGCATACCTTGCTTTAGACAAGATATAGATATTCCTACCTGCATGAGCATTCCTCCATTACTCAATAATTCAACTTTATAAATTCACTTAGTGCCTCCAATTTATCAAGCACACAGTTTTCTAATCATTACTTTAAGATTTACCATCATCATGATCAAACATATAGCATCAAGCATTTCACAAGTTGTCTAATTTCCATTTGCATCTAACATACGCACCACCACTAAACAGTTCTTGCAAATCCACCTTTCCATTACAATAAAAATCAATGTGCCATTCCCCTCTTAATATATATATATATATATATATATATATATATATGCAATTAAGTCAAACAACTTACGAATCAATCCTTAAGTTCAGTAATAATCAATATGCAATTCCTTCATTAGTGGATACATGTATATATTTACATACATAATACCTTGCTTGCATCGATTCCACCACATCTATTTACTCAAAATTAAACTCATTAGTTGCATGTGGAATTGATACCTATTTAGGAAATTCCATAAAAGAGCCGTGAGTAAGGATTACCTACTTACCTCAATTCCACGATTTATGTTCTATGTGTTTTATTGTATTTCCTTATAATGCCCAAGGAGGATGATGCAAAATAATCTTGAGGTGTTTCCTATTTATATAAAACATGGTAGAGCAAAAATGGACGCATAAGCTTCTAAGAACAAGGTAAAATAGAGTAACTAAAAAAAGGAACTTACAGAATAGACCCAAATAGAATTTCAATTTATCAAATCATCTTCTAACAGCCCAACCAGACTCAAACCAACAATTCAACATCTATATAGTTTAATTAAAATAATTTCTTTAACATAAACAAGAAGTAACTCTGATTTATTACATAAAAGGCTCAATTCAGTTTCCCACTTAATTTCAATTTCATAGGTAATTCTATTCCTCCATTTGACAACTAAAATAATATTTAATTGTAAGGAAAAGGCCCAGCATATTGTCATATTACACTATTCTTTTCAAACCCAAGCTGAAATTTAACCTTTTTGTCTTAACTTTCCTATTAACTTCCTTAAGGACACAACAACTAAACAATACCTCACTCACGCTCATTTACACACAAGAGCGAAGAAATGTTCACCGTTGGGAAATACTAATCAAACTTGCTCTTTTCCACTACTCAAACAGCTCTTAAATTTCTTACTTAACATTTAGATTCTTAGTAAGGATTTTCACTAGTGATTCAAGATTAAATGCCCAACCCATGTACTCCAGCAACAATGCTAATTTCCCCCAATTAATAAATCCTATTTTTATACTATGTTTTGACCTATAATTTAGGGAATTTCACAAGAAGGCTTAAAATTTCGATTGGGTCCAAAATTTACCTTAAAAGTGGCAACATAGATGATTGAAATTCGGAGTTTTCCTCTAACATGCTTCAATTTTACCAATTCATGTTCTCCAACTTTACCATTTCTTCTTCTGCATACAAAACCTAAGTTTCCCACTCAAGAACCTAAATCCATTAAATTTATAGTAAGATTATGAAGAACTTAAGCCAAAAAAGTTTTTTAATTTGGGGAATTTATAAGATGTGGACACCAAATCAAAGAGCATTCATTCAAAAGAGATGCAAGAAAAGGAACAAGAAACCCTCACTAAGCGGTCAACTGATTGCAGTAGAGATCAGAAGAAGTTTCTGATATCTATAAATGGTCAACTGGTAGCAGGGTAGCGGTCGATTGGTTACATTCTGTAAGGATGAAATCCCTAATTAGATAGTTAGCAGTCGACTATTAAAAGACTAATAGTCGACTGGTAGACCAAAATTATGTAGAAAATGCATGACAGAAACTAGTGGTCTACCGATAAGCATCGAGAAATTAACTGGTAGCATTCTGGAACACAAATTAAGTCAGTGAAAAACTAAGAAATTAGTGTGGAATTTGACTAAAATGTCCTTAATATGTCCAAGAGAGCTCAGAAATAAGCAGGAGAGGGCAATAGAGACATTTCACATAAAAAGCTTGTGGAATACTCTTCTAATTAAGCCTTAAAGAAAGAGAAAACATCATTCTATAGAAACAAAGTTAGAGAGAGAAAGAAAAAGGAGAAAGAGCAAGTAGAAGAGAAAAAAAGGATTTCTTACATGAAAATTTAGCAAGAAAACATCAAGGTAGGCTTTTAACTTGTTTCCTCTAGTTTAGATTAATTATTTCCTCTAGTTTAGATTAATTATAGAAGCTAAGAAAGCTAATAAAATAGAAATTTCAGACCAAAGAGAGACAAAGAAGAGAAAGTGGTCTGAAACTTGAAGAAACAAGCGGAAAACAAGAAGAATTCTCAAACTTCAGCTCTAGAAAGAAATAAAAGTAGCTAGTTTTTCATGAAGATAATGATTTATGATGATTTCTATTTTATCATGATTTATGATGATATGATGATGAATTTCATGATAATTTTATGATGAGTTTTCATGATGAATCTTCCATGAATGTATAAGTAAGAATTTCCTCATGGGATGATAGAACAATTCCTTGAGGGATGACAAAACAATTCCTTATGGGATGACTAAATAATTCCTCATAGGATGACAAAACCATTCCTCAAGAGATGACAGAATATTTCCTCATGAGATGGATAGAAATTACAGTGCACTATAATAAATAATGAGAATGTTATGATCATATGTTTATATAATAGTTTCTATGTTCATGGAAGAGAGAAATATTCATGAAATTGATTTTATGACTAAAATGGTTCCTATGATAAATTTGTGGAACTTTAACTAGCTACTGAGATTTATATCTCACTTTTATATTTACTGACTAACCATTTTAGAAACTGAAGTTGAAAAGAAAGGAAAAGAAAAAGAATGAGCTAGAATATGTTTGCTAGAGTATCTTGTGAGAGGAAGATTTGCATAGAAGTATCAATGTCCTCATATGTATAGTTTTGGACTATTGTATGTATTTTCATATATGTACAAGAATATGAGACCCTTAAATGTTTGAATGAAAGACTATAAGATGCTAATTATGTATCTTGTAACATGGATTGAAAAGAATTAGAATTAGTATATAGTATTTTGGTTTGCAAAGAAATTTCCACAAATTACTAAGTAAGCATGTAAACATATACATTTCAAAAGGAAGGATTATTTTATGAATCCTAGAAAAATGAAATATAAGAGTTACCGGTCGATTGGTATAAGTTGAAAATTAAAGTGCAGGACTTATTAGTCGACTAGTACCCTGCATCAGTCGATTAACAGTTCCCGAGAACTTGAAATAAACAAGACAGCAATAAACCAATCGACTGACTAGCAACTGGCAGTTAATCGCTTATCTTCTGTCCAGGTTTAAATTTTAATGTTTTCAACTCTCCAAAATTCTTCTAAATATTCATATAATGATAATATGCAATAATTTACATGACTTATTTTGGAAGATTTTCCAATTTCATATATATTTAAATATCCCTTTTTCCTTAAATCTAAAAAAAAGATAAGTAGACATTGCACCTCCAATAGCATTTTGGGTCTTATACTACATCTAATTGCCTACAACTATGTTCTTAATGGAGTTGACAGTTTGTGGATTCGTTTTTCTTTTAGATAAAAAATAGGTAGTCTTCCCACTATTAATCTTTTGCATTTCTATAGCAATATGGAGTTGGTTTTGTGAATTTCTAAGGGAATTTTATAAGGTAGTGATCTTCTACTCATGAAGTTTAGCCAATTAGATAGCCTAATAATATGTTGTGGTTGTGCCAACTAGAGTTCACATTTTAATATTTCCTATAGTCCATCAATTAAAAAAAAACTAATCAACCATTGTTCACTCTGCCCTATAACTTTAGTTGTTATGACCCAAATTTGAGAACATAACTGGCATGGTGGTGGGATCCATACCACCTTTGTAAGCCTAATATCACACACACTAAGCATACACAGCATAAATACAATAATTAAGCAAAATCTTTCTATCGCCAAATTCACAAAGCACCTAGGAATTCTATTTATTACAAAGCGACTCAAAAGACCATCATACCTGACATTGAAGTCATCCCAAACTAAAAATGATTGAGGACTTAGAGACTCTACTACTCCTTAGATGGAGCTTTACCAACTAAGCAGAACCTACAAGGGCATAGAAAAGGGTGAGTATGAAATACTCAGTGAGAGAATAATTAAACTAAACAGATACCACCATGTGCCACTTACAGGGATACACGAAATAAATATCCCATCCATCAACTCTAGGCCCAAGTTCCATCCTACACAACCTGCATAGCCGAATAATGAAATCCTGTCCTTTGCACACAATCATCAATAAGTCATGCATCATAAGGAATTTACAAAATCCATATTTAAATAAAAATAAGACCAAATATCTTCACATAAAATGCACATAAGATAAGTTGCCATTTAATTCAGTATAAATCCATGTTTACAACATGTCCACCAATTCAGGACATTTGTAATTTATAACATGCCCACCACTCCAGGACATTTGAAATTTATAATATGTCCACCGTTCCAAGACATCTGAAACTCATAATATGTCCACCGTTTCAAGATATTTGAAATTTATAATATGTCCACCATTTCAGGACATTTGAAATTTCCCTCGCCTTTCCTACACAAAGGCAGCATCTTGAGTATGGCATTCTCGAGGAATATAGTCGCTTAGGCACATTGCGACTTATTGTCAGACCGTTCCATTGACAACCCAATGATGCACCTTTCCAACATCATTATAGGGCTCTTCCCTCAATGCATTCACTTTAGCAATTAGAGTCACCTGCATTCATAATTATATAATGTCGTCGGGCTCTTCCCTCAATGCATCCACTTTAGCAATTGGGGTCACCTGTATTTGTAATAATTTTATCATACAAGCATAGTACAATACTATCTATTTAACTATTCACCAATCAATCATTTAGACATGGTTATTTCATCACACCCTTCATACCAATCCAAGTAGAAGAATAATTTTGTACAGTTACATGTATACGTAAGGTTATTTATTTATCATAACCATCATATACAACCCAACATAGTTAAAAGTTACCACAACATCAATAAAATTTCAATGTAACAAAGAACTGTACACACACATCTCATATAATTCCCATATTTTCATGTATGCCACTATACACAATCTACAAGATTTCCTCTACCCTAGGAATCTCACACACATACACACACACACACACACACACACACACATATATATATATATTCATAGAGTTATCACAAGACATTTACCATCCTTATAATTCATGTTCACATAATGGACCTATTCATGTGTGTGCTATGCTAATCACAACAACATTTAAGTATTTTTCTGACTAAATCTTAATGATGAGGAGTGTATGCATCTCTATTCCAGTATACGCTTCTAGTAGAAGTCTGTAATTAACACTTCCATATATATATATATATATATACAATTATATATATATATATATATATATATATATATACATATATTTGTGTGTGTATTCACAGTTCCCCTCTTAACAACAATTGAAAGGAGAGGAAAACCAATATATGCATACACAAATCACTCGAGTTATTCCTATATCACTTGGTATGAATATATATATATATATATATATATATGCTTGAACATATGTATATATAGCAAACATGTGTATTTACCATGGGCGATATATAAATTAACACACATAATTATTGTATGGCTTAAGATCATTCACATCTATTAGATCAACGTATACTTGACCACCTTCATTAAACAATCACGTTCTTTATAGACAATTGTATACTTTCAATTTTATAAACACCCTCAAGGTTTCAAAACCTTGTACTTAAATTAATAAAGTTGTAAATGTATTTTTTGAAAATACAACCAAGGTAAGATAGAGATCCCCTCACCTGGACTTAAAACACTTTCGGTCTCTAAAGAATATCCCAGCCAATTCTCGAGCCATGCCCAAGCCTACAAGACATGAAAAATATCTTAATACAAGAATTAGAAGCTTTCCAAAGCCCAGTTTTCAACGCCCTAGGTGCCACAGCCTTTCCAAGGGCTAAAGGTTTCTCTCAAGTGCTGGCGCCTGAGGCACCACTCCTGGTGCTTTTGGGCGCTAGCACCCTATGTCTCTATTTTGTGGCACCTTGGGCCTACAACTCTGACGAGAAGCACGAATTTAAGTCTAAAAACTTCAAATCTTCACCAAATCTTTTGGTTCCTTCAATGGGATTTTGTTGCTAGCATTCTAGGATCAGTTTGGCACAAATTTCCTCAGTTAACGTCAACTATGGAGACTTGAATCATCAAATGTTCTATAAAACCCTAACTTTCACTATTTCCACCTCAAACCCTTTAATCTCATTTCACACATGATCATCCTTTAATTCCTTGTTCTTTCCTCATCAGCTAACAATTTGAAACCAAAATTTCACACCATAATACTCAGAAAAAAATTCCACAACATTTCCCCTAACTTCCTTATCTGGGGCCTAAAAGATAACAACAAAAAGAGAAAGGGAAGAAGGATGAGAGAATGTAATCACTTACTTGATGTTTCTTCAACTTGGATTAGCCAAAAGAAAATCCCCTCCTTCCCTTTCCACATTACCCTGTCAACGCAAGAAAAGAGAATGGCGAGAGAGAGGGAAAGAAGAAAATAAAGAAGTATTCCCTCAAATGCATACACGGCTAGAGGAAAAAGAGGAAAGAGAGAATGCAAAATTCTGTGGGGCCCACTACTCTAGACTTATCATATCAATTTGAATTATTCATCAAATTCCTTTCTTAGTCCTTGCTCATCCTTTTTTGCCAAAATGAACATTTTTCCTGTACCCCAGATATTCCTTAGGAAGTTCCAAAAAATAATATCCCAAAAATAGTAAATATTACATTAGTTGATAATTCTTCAAATTTCATTTAATAGTCAACTACTGTATCCTTCTGCTTTAACTCCTTCAGTGCTGCCTTTGGATCATCATAAAGTAAAGTCCCAAAATGCAGTAGTAAGGTAGCTAAAAACTCATTCTAACTTTGCACTAACCCATTCTTAGCCACCTATTTGTAGCAGGCATAAGTTAGACCCTCTATATGGAATGATGCTATTTTAATTCTGTGATTCATTGGCACCTCATAAATCTAAAAAAAATTCCTTGATTTTGAAAACCCAATTTCAACCTTAGTCCTATTAAATCGGGGTACCTCCACTTTCAGTCCCTTTCCCGTAAATACTCTAATCTCACTATTTGCCTCTTGATGGTTTTGAATGGTAAACCCTAATGGAGATTCGACTACTTTGAAATGTAGCAAGATTTTCATCATAAATTCCATGTTCATAAACAATTCCTTATAGCCATGTATCCTTTTTTCCAAGCTAACCATTCGTGAATCTAGAATGTTGAGGTTATTATCCATAAGCCCCAAAGTCCTTTACAAATCTATTGTTATTGCTTTGAGCTTTGCAAATCGAGTTTCTTCTGCCATAGTAGAATCTCTCAACAAGAATACATCACAATAAGAATGGATAGGATTGAAGATGGTTATGGAAGAGATTGCATCAGATTCCTTTTAAAGATGGGAAAATATACAATAAGAAGCCCTTTTTTTAGAAAGGGTGGCTTTAGACAGTACTATCAAAATATCTCATTATCTTATTACAAGATAGTTCTTCTTTATTTAACCTAATAATTACTACAAGAAAGAAAAAAATGAAAATTGCAAAATACAAAGAGGTAAGATTCTAATAGAATGTGGAAAACTGTGGGCCCTTCTCATATTCTTTGTCATATGTTAATTTCCATCAGCCTAATCCTCACCCGTCTTATCATCAGTTGGTTCATATTAGTTGACCTCTTGAATGGAAAAATTCCCACAAAATTTGTAACTTGTCATCCCACAATGCTCTAAGATTTATGATGAAATACCCACAAATATCCATTCAGGGCTTTTATAGTCCTCAACTCAAATGCCGCTTCTTTGATTTCCAAATCTAAAATTGGATTCATGTAACATCCTATTATACCCAGGCCTCTCAAATGCTAAGAATAACCAAATCCTTAACATCATCAAACTCCCTCTAACTGAGACTATAATAAATTTTGGAGAAATAATCTTTTAAAATCATTGCTACCCCTTCTTCACTATTGATCTAGTCACCCCCTTCCCTCTTAATTCTTAAAATTCTATTTGTTGTCCTTCTTTGTATAGTAGTAAAATGGAAGAACTTAGTGGAAGAACTCAAAAGATTCCATGGAAAGGGGATGTATCGTGTTAACGTATATATTGTTTGGGTTAAAAGTTGCCTTTGCTTTTGTTCATGTATTTTTGTGTCCTTGTACTATGAATATCCTAGGTATGCCAAGTTTTTTCCATGAATATGCCTTTTATTCTAGGCTTTGTAATTTTACTTTCTTTTAGAATGAAATGACAAATGAGCTACTATTAAATTATGCAACTTAGTAATTTTGTAACTATGTAACTTTGCCAATTTGTTGGCTTCAACTATGTTAAATTGTTGTTGTTAGTATCCCTTAACATAAAACAGAGTGTGAAAAAGCGAAATGGGAAAATAGCACACTGATCTATTCCAATTAGTGTCGTTTCATTGTCAATTTGAAACATGCATGCTAGTGAACTAAAAGAAAAAAAGCAGATATGTAAAGACAACAATCGTCCATTACAACAATGTGCACAACTAAGGCAAGAACATCAAAAGTTTTAACTCTTCTTCATTTTTCCCCTTGGCCTAATGTCCTTCAGAAGCCATTTTTCCTGAAAGATTTACATTGCATGTAACTTAGGTTAAATTTGGAATATTCTCATGCTGCTTTGCCTTTTAGTCCTTTGTGCAGAAATAATAAGCATATATTTAAGAATAAAGAATTAGTATCAGTTTTAGGTTCTGATAAATAATAAGGACCAATTTTGTTTCAAAATCAAATTTGGGTTCATAAATTGAAATTTTTGTGAAGAACCCTATATATGTAAAATTTTGGTTTTGTTAAAATTGTGAAGTTTTAGCATTCTTTGGTGTTAATTCCTTGATTATACTTCAATTTTGAAGCTGATTATGTCAATTTTTAAAGAAATTAATCAGATTTGGGTCAAATTTTAGAAATTGAGGATTTTTTGAGATGAAACCTAGAAATTGAGATTTCATAATTTCATGAAAATTTGAGTGTTTTAGGTGTTTTTCATTGTTTATTTAATGGTTTTAATCAATTTTTTAAAATAATTTTGGTTAGAATTCATGAAAACGATTTGTGGGATGTGATTTTGGAATTTCTAGAGGAAGAATTATAAAGAATGTTCAATTTTTTTGGAAAATTCTTTGAAGGCAATTTCACATTCAGTTTTCCAGATTTTGGGGTAAATTGCACTGTTCACATTCAGTTTTCTAGATTTTGGGGAAACTGTTACTATTTATTTGTTTGGGATAGTGGTACTGTTCATTCACTGACTTGTTGACCATTGACTTTGACCATTGACCTTGACTATTGACTTTTTTTTTGAAAAAAAACACGTCATATAGGTTTCTCATGAATTCTAATCAATCTAAATTATGTTTTCTTATTAGAATTAAGTTAATGTAAACTATATGGTTACTAAAGTAGCTAATTTAGGTAAAGTTGGCTTAGTTTTAACAAGAAAACTATGTAAAAGCCTATGCATGTTAAGGCGTTTTGTTGGCTAGGCTTAAGTTAATTAATCATTGTATGACTCATTTGGGTAACTTTCTTAGCATGCTTCAGCCTAAAGGAAGGCATGTGTTAAGTAAGTGTGGGAGTTATTCATTGATTAATTATATTTGTGTTGAGAGTTCCACTAACAAACATTTATTTTGTCCAAAGGCTACTAGGTGGTGATGTACTAGGCATCTCTAAAATAATTAAAACCTTATATGAACTGTGAATTTTGTGTTATATCTTTAATTTGTAAATAGAGTTATGTTGTGTTTTACATGTTTAAATTTATATATAATTTATGTATGATGTATATATATATATATATGAATATTATCCTGAGCATGGTTTTTTTTTGTTATTTTCTATTGTAGTATCTACTATTTCTACCAATATGAATAATATTCCTACGCTGATGGTACTAACTTCAAAAGATGGAAGGACCACATTATGATTATGCTCGGTTGCATGGATCTTGACCATGCATTCAAGGTTGAACGCCCAGCAGCCTTGACTAGTAATAGTACTGCTAATCAAAAGGCTGCATCTGAGAAATGAGAACGTTCAAATCACATGAGTCTATAGATCATGCAACACACCATTCCTGAATCCATTCGTGGTGAGATTTAGGAAGAGAAAGATGCTAAAAGTTTCCTAAAAGAGATCTTTGACCATTTTGTTCCAAACGAAAAGGTCAAAACTAGTGCTATCTTGACTAAGCTGGTTTCAATGATATATAACGGAAAGGGAAACATTAGAAAGTACATCATGGAGATAATCAACCTAGTCACGAAATTAAAGGTACTTAAGTTAGAATTGTCTGATGACATACTTGTGCACTTAGTTTTGGTTTCTTTACCTCCTCAATTCAATCAGTTCAAAGTTTCCTTTAATACTCAAAAGGAAAAATGGACACTAAATGAGCTTATTGCTCAATGTGTGCAAGAAGAGTAGAGACTTAAGCATGACAAAGGTCGAGAGTGCTCATTTAGAAACTTCTTCTAGTGATAAGACTTCTTCTAATAAGAGGAAGAGCTCTAATAAGAAGGACAATGAGGTGTCAAGGGCGTTTCAGCAAAAGGGCAAGAAGAAACAAGATGTAGGTATAAGTTATTTTTTTCTACTCTAAGTTCACTGCATGGCTGGACAAAAAGGGTATGTATCTTAACTTTGTTAGTTCTAAAGTTAATTTGGCTTTAGTACCCATTAATACTTGGTAGGTAGTTTCACATGCTGCTATTCACATTAGTATTTCTTTGCAGGATTGCATAACTAGCCGAAGGCCAAATGATGCTAAAAGATAAATCTATGTGGGCAATGGCAATCGGGCTGCTATGGAAGCTATTGGAGTATTTAGATTATCTTTAGGACATGAACTTTATTTAGAATTATAGAACACCTTTGTTGTACTATCTTTTAGACGTAATTTAATTTTTATTTCTTGTTTGGGCAAATTTTGGTACACTTGTTCATTTGATAATGGAATTTTCAGTGTGTTTTTAATTCTGAATGAATTGCTTTTGGTTCATTGGTTGATAATTTATATTACTTAAATTGTGTTAAATTTGATAACTTTGTGAATAAGCATTCTGTGAATATTGGTACTAAACATAGATTAACTGATGATAATTCTGCTAGTCTATGGTATAACCTTTTGGAGCATATCTCCAAACAGAGAATGTGAAGATCATGGTTTTAAATTATAGTTGTGGCTGTGTTATGGGTTACTGCGATTGTGGGAATTGCAGACGCTACGATGCAATTGCAGTTATTGCGATTGTGAAATTTTTTGAGTTGCAAAAAATATAAAACAATAGTATATAATTATTATAAATCTTTTATATATATATATAAACCACATTAGATCTAATATCTATATTTATTTAATAAATAAATAGAACTTTAATATAATTTTTTCATTAAATTTGTATTTTTTGTTAAAATACTTTTCATTTCCCATAATTCTCATTAGTTTTTTCTACCTTTATTTTCTTTTTCAAATTTTCCCACTTATATTTTCAGTTTTTTTTCCTAATTCCCCTCCTTTTGCCAAATGTTGTCCCTCCATACCACAATTAATTTATTTTTCTAATTCTTTAAATTTGTAATTTACATCCTTATCCAAATGTCAGTGCCTACTCTCTCGTGTCTCTTCTAACTTCTTAGCTCTCTCTGTGCTTGCTTTGTTCCACTCTGCTTGTTCGCTCTCTCTCTCTCTCTTCCCCCTATTTTTAATTTTCTAATTTCAAATCAATTCCCAATTTCATATCCAAATGCCCCAAATTGAAGGCCATGAATCAAACCATACACTAAATCAAATAAATTATGCGTTCCTCCTCTTGCTTTGCTATAATCGGCCGACTGCAACTCTGCAAGTCTTTGAGTAGAATAGAGAATGTGGTATCAACTCCATGCCTATGCCCTATGCGACTCACTCTACTAATCTTTGCTTTGCTATAGTTACCCTTCACAGTGTCGCATAGTCGTTTGGCAGTCACACATAATCACATATAAGCATATTTGGCACCGAAACACGCTATTCAGAATTCACCCCGTAATTGTGGGTGATGCGGATGCGGTCCCTGCCGCATTCGTAATTTTATGATGCAGCCGCAATTTAAAACTTGGGCAAAGACTTATGTCAGATGGTATTCTACAAGTATCTAATATCGAAGATATGAATATTTGTATTGAATGCATTAAAGGTAAAATGACAAAAGTTAAGTTAGCAGGTGCAACTAAAGCTAGTAAGATTCTAGAGTTGATTTATACTGATATATATTGTCCATTCCCTACAACTCTTAGAATGGACAACAGTATTTTTATCAACTTCATAGATGACTACTCTAGATAGAGGTATATGTACCTATTACATGAGAAATCTCAGTCATTAGATGTGTTCAAAGTTTTCAAAGCTGAAGTTGAAAATTAACTAGGCTAGAAAATTAAGTTCGTCAAATCTAACTATAGAGGTGAGTTGTATGGCAGATATGATTGATCAAGGGAATAATGTGTAAGGCCTTTTGCCAAAACTTTGGCTGATTGTGAGATTGTGCCACAGTACCACCATGTCGAGGAGTCCAAGGTGTAGCTAAACGGTGCAATCATGCACTTAGGGATATGGTAAGAAGTAAATAAGTCATTCTTCTTTACCAGAGTCACTTTTGTAATACCCGTTAATTTTAGAATATAATTCGCTTAAGAGTATTTTAGAATGTACAACGTTACTTTAGTTATTTATTTTGGTCATTTTTAATTTTCATATTTAATTGTTCTCTTTGAATATTATTTATGAAAATTGAGTTAAATGACTGGACTAAATATTTGCACCATGTGGGATATATTCTAAGAATGGTGAAATTCATAGAAAAGTGGTTTCAGAATGGTCAATTAGTCCATTTATTGTAAATTGACTGGATGAGTTTGGATGTTGGGTTATGGATACCCATGGGTTATTGAATAACCCATTAGAAATATTTAATATAAAGTTTCAATAGTACCCCCTCATTTTTCACTCAGCCGAAGGAAGGCAGAAAAATGTTTTCTCTCTTCTTCATCCTCTTTTCAAATCCTTTCCTTGATCTTCAGAGTTTTGATTGTTTGTTCGGTTCAAAAGCTTTGTAAGGATCAAAAGTAAGCTTTAATCTCATTATTTTCCTTAAATTTCAGTTTATATGGAAGATTAGAGGAGGTTTTGTTCTTGAAGATTTTGATGATAATTCGTGAATCTCAGTTGTTTTAGAAGTTATATTTGAGTTATAATCGGTTAAAAGAGTTGAGATTCTGGTTTTGAATCAAAAGAAAGGAAAGGATGAATTTTTTGAAAGATTTTCTGCAAAATTCGAAGTACTATAGCAACTGGAAATCTGGAATTTTTCTTCGAATTACTGTAGCGACCAGAAATTTCAGAAAAAAATCTGGAAAATTTTCTTCGGGTACTGTAGTAGTTACTGTAGTGTCGGCAGTCAACGGTACTGTAGCAGTCAACGTTACTGTAGCGACCCAGCACTGTAGCGAACCGTTACTGAAACGAACCGTCACTGTAGCAAACCGTTACTGTAGCAATCAGAAAATTTTGCGTATTTTCGTGATTTTGTTTCCTTTCTTATGTTTCCTTGTAATATATTTTACTAGGAAATTTTCCTACACAAATTCTAGTATGGAACAAGGTAAACTTGGACAAACATCAAGGTGAGTGAATAACCTTGCTCAGCTAATTTGATATTACTCGTCAAAGTACAATATAAGTCTCATTTACAATATTATTTGGATAATAAGCAATTAATTTTTCATATGGGAGTATATGATGATCAGTAGAAATAAGAGTATGTATAAATTATTTATTTCATGACAATTGTACTATGTGATGAATTCTCACTATCTTATTAATGAGTAAAGATCTACGGGATCTAATACACGAGTGTGAAAGGGTCAAAGTCCCATACTACTCGGTGTATATCTAAGAAATCTTATACACGAGTTTGAAAGGGTTAAAGTCCCATACTACTCAGTGTATATCTAAGAAATCTTATACACGAGTTTGAAAGGGTTAAAGTCCCATACTACTCAGTGCATATCTATAAAATCTATACACGAGTTGAAAGGGTTAAAGTCCCATACTACTCGGTGTATACCTATGAGATCTTATTCACGAGTTTGAAAGGGTTAGAGTCCCATACTACTCGGTGTATATCTACGAAATCTTATTTATGAGTTTGAAAGGGTTAGAGTCTCATACTACTCGATGTATAAGACAATTAATTATATGAGTAAATGTGGTATTTGTACTTTTGATATTTTATATAGTACAGTTATTTACTTACTGAGTTTTTAAATAAACTCACACTCCCTATGATTATTTTTTTTCAGATACAGAAAACAAAGAACAAGAGTATCCATTTAAAGAATAGAAGCCCATTGGAATTATCCTCTATTTCTGTCTGGTGGGATACCAGTACTTATTAATATGGATACTAGGAACGCTCTGTACTTTCTATAGGTCTCCTAGGCTTGCGATGAGATAGAAATATCAGACTATGTATGTCTATATTTGCTTATCAGATGAATATAATTCTGTAGTGTGGAATGAATTATTAAGGTTGAATGTAAAACCTTACAGAACATATGTAAATAACGTATGTTTGAGAATTTTATCAAATGAGTAGTATCTTTTCACATGTTCAATTTTTGGGATGTGACAACTTTGAGGTGAGGCTCTTAAGATTGCGGTGTATATCCTTAACAGGGTACCAAGTAAAGCAATACAGAAGATGCTATATGAGTTATGGATAGGCAAGAAGCCTAGTGTTAGTTACTTGTATGTTTAGGGTTGTACAACTACGCTAGGTCGTACAAGCCTAATAAGGAAAAGCTAGACTCAAGGACTATGAGCTACTTCTTTGTGGGTTATTCTGAAAGATCGAAGGGTTTCAAGTTTTATAACCCTTCGACTATGTCCTTCTTTGAGACTAGGAATGCCAAATTTATTGAAGATATTGATCATAGTGGGAGTGATCAACTTAGAGAAATAATGTTTGAAGATGAATACACTAGTATTCCTACTATGGTCATGGAAATGTCTAATTAGGTAACATTATCTGAGATGGTTATACCTGTGAATGAGGAACATAATTGATATAGAGATTACTCCTATTCAGGATTAAAAGATTCATTCTTCAGAACTTAAAGAACAGCAACAACCTCAAGTGAAAGTGCCTTTGAGGAGATCTATTAGAAAGAATAAGAGTGTTATATCAAATGACTATGTCATTTTCTTACAATAGCACAAATTTGACATTGGCATGTAAGATGACTCAGTTACTTATAGGGAGGCTATGTCATATAGTAACTCTCAAAAGTGGATAGATGCCATAAACGATGAGATAAAATCCATGACTAACAACGAAGTGTGGGATTTAGTAGAATTACCACATAGTACGAGACATATTACTTGTAAATGGATATTTAAAACCAAAAGGGACTCGAGTGGTAATATCGAAAGATATAAGGCTCATCTCGTACCAAGGGTTTTACCTAGAAAGAGGGCATTAACTTTAAGGAAACCTTCTCTCCAATTTCAATAAAGGATTTTTTTAGAGTCATAATAGCACTTGTAGCTCATTATAATTTAGAGCTACATCAAATGGATGTGAAAATGACGTTTCTCAATGGAGACATTGAAGAAACAATATACATGGTGCAACCAAAGAACTTTGAATCAAAAGATTCAAAGCACCTTGTATGTAAGTTGAAGAAGTCCATTTATAGTCTTAAACAGGCATCCCGGTAGTGGTACCATAAATTTGATGAGGTGATTTCATCTTTTGGGTTCAATGAAAATCTAGTTGATTAGTGCATATACCTCAAGATGAGTGTGAGCAAGTTTGTGATATTAGTTTTGTATGTCGATGACATAGTTTTAGCTAGTAATGATATGTCTTTCTTGCATGAAAACTAATCCTTTCTTTCTAACAAATTCGAAATGAAGGATCTTGGTGAGTCATCATTTGTTCTAGGAGGGATCATACCAGACAAACTTTCGGTTTATCATAAAAGACATATATTGAGAATGTCTTGAGTTGTTTTGGCCATAGGATTGTGCATTGGGTGACATACTCGTAGCCATAGGCGACAAATTTAGCTTGTACCAATGTCCTAAATTAGACATAAAGATGAGGGAAATGGAGAAAATCCTATATGCATGGGTTGTGGGTAGTCTTATGTACGCATAAGTGTGTATGCATTCAGATTTGATGTACATTGTGGGAATGTTAGGCAGATACCAGAGTAACCTCAATATGGCTCACTGAAAGACAGCTAAGAGGGTTATGAGGTACCTTCAGAGGACAAAGTACTACATGCTCACCTATCAGAGGTCAGATCAACTTGAGGTCATAGGATACTTTGATGCTAATTTTGTTGGATGCATGGATACAAGGAGATCTACATTAGGCTACGTCTTCATGTTAGCCGAAAGAGCTATTTCTTGAAATAGTATCAAACAGACACTTATAGCTTCTTCAATCATGGAGGCTGAGTTCATAGCTTGCTATTAGGCATCCAACTAGGCAGTTTGGCTGAAGAACTACATCACATCTTTATAGATAGTTGAGAGCATTAAGAGGCCTTTGATATTTTACTGTGATGGTAGAGGTGCGGAGTTGTTTATTAAGAATAACCAGAGTTCGTTTAGGTCAAAGTACATAAACATTAAGTTTCTGGTTGTTAGAGAGAGGGTTCAGAGTCATATTGCATCTATAGAGCACATTAGTACTGATCATATAATCATGGATCTACTGACTAAAGATTTACCATTAGCGTTTTTCATGAGTATGTGGCTCATATGAGTGTGGTAAAACCTTTAGACATCTGAGTGTGTTGTACATTTTCTTTGTACTTGATCAGTATATTTACATTTATGACATTTTGAGTTATATATGATAATGTATTTAATCATATATAATTTTGTGTTTGTGTACGTGTATTTGTCTTTGAGAAATCTGGACATATGTGTTGTGCTTTCTCAATGCGGTTTAGCAATTGCTGTTTAGCATAAAGTAGAAAAAGTAGAGGAATCAGTTGAAAATAGGCATGTAAGAAGATCCTAGACATGTAATTTCTATGCTACACACCCAAGCTTGATCTATGTCGTTAGCTATGTTATTACTGTAATCATTGTTGGGTTTAGTTTCAATTCAACTAGTTACAAAAGCCTCTTTGGTTCTGTGTAATATAGTTAATGGGCGAGATTGTTTGTGATATATCTGTTAGATAGCAGAATGTATACACTTTGGGTTTATATATATATGTATGTATAATATGTGCATATACAATCCATAACCATATGTCATCCAAGTGGGAGATTTGTTAGCGTTAATTTGTTTCTAGTGTATATATATTATTTATTTTATAAATATTGTTTAACATTAATAAATATTTGTGTGGACTGACATATTAATTATTTTATATGTCTACATATTTTTTGGGGCATATTAATGCTATCTTTAATTAGTTCCATTATAATATCTTCATTAATTTGTGTTTAGGGACATATTTGATTATGTTTGTTTTGGTCTGGGGTGTTAGCGAAAACAGTAAATTTATAGATGTCCAACCATAAATAATAACAGTGATAGGGTGTTATTATAAAGGGAGTCAATCTATGAGTTGACTTGTGAGTCGACCTATGGGTCTATAAACATGAGTAGTGATTCTCTGGGTTATTTGGGGTTGGTTCAATTTTGGTCAATTTCACTTTTGGTCAATTATTGGTCATTTGTGTTTTTCATTAGAAAATGAGTGAGAGTCACCCCACATCTTCCTAGAAGAGTCTGCCTTTCTTTGATTCGTTTTTCGGGTTAACGATGGATCAAGGTATGCTCTTAACTTTTGCTTTCTATGTTTTTATTACTTATCAAAATCTACAAACTATAGATTAATAGATTTAAGATATTTCACATTTGAGTTTTCTGTGGATTTTTACTATTTGGCTATTGATTATGCAAATAATCTTCTCATAAAGTACAAATGTCAAAAGATGTTGGATTTTTGGTTCAGTAAAAAGGGAAGATAACAAATGGTTAAAAGAAAGAATTAGTAGTTAAAAGGCAAAATCATCAACTCCTAAGTCAGTGTATCAGAGGCCATCTTCTTCATCTTCTGCAACTTTCGAAACAATAGAGGAACCATTCATTAAATGAAGATAAGATCCTATATAATGCATTAAATGAAAAAGATCATTTCAAACCAAGATAGAAGGCTCATCTCCAACCCCTAGTGACTTGAATGAGGCTATTTAAAGCTCCTTTCTACCTCCTCCAAAGACAGAATTGCTTAGAAGAAATAATGTACATCTTGAGAGCATATGATATTTATTGCTTATGAGTTTAGAGAGAGAGAGAGATAGAAAGAGAGAGAGAGAGAGAGAGAGAGAGAGAGAGAGAGAGAGAGAGCTTTTATTGTGTATTTCTTACTCTACATGATTTTTCCTTCCTACTGTTCTTACTCTTTGTGATTTCTGAAATATCTTGCTAAATTTGTGATTAGAAGGTTGATGTGATCCATCAAGGTGAACAAGCAATTGAACCATTGCAACTTCCAAGTGGACCAGTCACAAGAGCCCAAGCCAAGAAGCATTGAATGAACTCATTTAAAACATTCTAGTGATGCAATTGGATCAAGATTTTGGGCCAAAATTTAATGATGGCATTTTGAACATTATCCAAGCTGAAAATAGGACTATACAACTTACAACTTGTCAAGGCTTAATCACCCTTATGACGACTTCTATCATTCAGGATTCTTGTTCTTTTGCGTTCAAGGGTTCTTAGTGGATCAACCAGACCAAATTTAGGTGTTCTTGGGTTGTGCATGTCATTGCTTTGGTTGTGGGTTCTAAGGCGTAGATCCTCTTGGGTTCGCATCATCATTTTAGGATTGTGGGTTCACACCAAAGGTCCTAGTGATGAGACTTGCCATTTAAGTTTCTAGGAAGCTTGTAAAATTCTGAAGTTGTAGGTGTAAAAGCCATCGGGGTTGATTCTCTTGGGTAAGTGGGTTATAAAAACTATTGAGAGTTTACTTGTTAGTAAGTTTCCTAAGGGCTATAGAAAACTTAACGAGGTGCTAATGTAAAAGTAGGGTGTTGGTCCTCACTGGTTGAGGTTGTCATTGTATTGATTTTCTTTTTTTAATAATTTCCCATATGTAAAATTTTCATGTTGCATGTTTAAGGAGATGATGTAAGAGCTTTTTTCCAAAAGCACACGAGTTTCTATATATTGCAATGTCCTTCTTTGTTTTTTGTTATTCTCCTGTTAAGTTTTTTCAAGAATTTGATTTAAAGACCAAATATCCAATCCAACCCCTCTCTTAGATATATTGATTGTACACATAATTGAGAACAGTTTTTGGGAAAAGGTAGCCAACAAGTTTTTTAAAACATAATAGGAGTACGATATATGTGGAATTGTTGATGCAGAATCCAAAACACAGCCGCTGTCAACTTAGTTAGAGATACCCAATCAATAGGTAATTAGTTAAAGCTATGTGATCACAACACATTTATTTAAAGTTTTTAGCAACGATGTTCATAGTTTAGGAAGAGGTTTCCCATGAAGAAAAGCTTGAAACATGACAAAGGATCTCTGAGGTTGAGTAGTTGGCGTAGTGTGTGAAGCCCCTCTTATGGTCGCAAAGGTAAGACGATCCCCGTACACTTTTGTCCATCCTCCAACCTGCAATTTTCAAACAAAAATAAATATATAAAATGAGCCCTAAAAAATATACTTTTTTGTCGAATTATGTCCTTTTTCTTTATAAACTTACCTGTTTTCCGACAAACCAAACACTGTATGGCACAGTGGTTTTGAGGCCAAGCTGCTGTCCTACTTTTTCCACCAATATTCGAGTTCCAATAAATGGGATCACGGAGTCTTGATCGCCACTGCATATTTCATTTATAAATTATTATCATTGGTTATATATGTGTCACCAAATTCAACAACAAACTCAGGTATATATTCCTAAGAAAATGGTTGTCATGTTACCTGTAAACAATTGCCCGCAGGCCACACTTCACTAGCCATCCCACTGTGTTGATCGTTGGTATTTCAAAATCTTCTGCTCTATATTTAGCCCCCACCAACCTCCAATTGCGTACAATAATTAAAGCTCAAACCCAAAACAAGGTATATTTAAGGCAAGGAAATTATTTTAGCCAAAATGAAAAGAGTTTCTCCTAGTTTACAACGTTGTGTAATTTATTTCTTTAATTTCACAAAATAAGTAATTAACTTCCTAAATTTTTAATTTTGTGCAGCATAACTTTTTCATTGATTTTTTCATTTAAAATCCTAACATTAGTTGTGCAAATAAGTTTAAAGAGGTCAAATAAAAAAAAAATACATTTGACCTATCATCTCAGGTGATAAAATAATGAAATTTTATCATTTCTCCTAATTTTTGCAACGAAAAAGTCCTTTAAAATTATAGGTTAAATGTATGTATTTGCTCATTTGGTTTTCTTTCTCAGTTTATATAGACAAGTGGTTTTAGAGTTTTGGACCAAAAAATCAACAGAAGGGTTATGCTACATAAAATTTGAAGTTTAAAAAAGTATATCGTCAACTTTTAAAGTTGAAGAAATAAATTGTACAATCCTCAAAAAAAAAAGGGACAGTATATTATATTTTGGTGAATAATTTTTTGAGATGAAACGAATGATCTTACGGGCTACACAAACGATAGTTGTTGGCTCCAACAAGACGAGAATGCATAGCCTTCTGCACATCTTTTCTGTTCAAGTACATCTCTGCATTTTTGAGTGGACAATCATCTAGTTCCTATAATAATCATAACAGAAAATGAGGTCAACAGTAACCCACAAAGTTTATTCATGAGATGAAAGATCTAGGATATATAGAAGGAAGTTTTAGGCTTTGATCATTTACTCCACCTGCAGAGCATTTATCTTATCTTTTTGCAAATTTAAAGACCTTGAAATCTGAGACATGCTTGACCTTAGATGTTGACTGAGAATGGCAGCTTGTGATAAATTATAAGACAGACATTGGTCTCCAATAACATAATACGGGTCAATGTAGTTATATAACTCAGAATATTCGTCCATGGTCTCAAGTTCAACACCGAGACATTTCCGGGTCAAATTGCCCTTCGTGACTTGTCTCGCAACTGTTGATGTGTTACAAACTGAAGTTCGAAGTTTATAAGTATGATCAGATATCATGCCATGAGACCAGTAGTATTCATCTACTGAATTGAGATCCGTTTGGAATTCCATAAGAGGATTCCCAATCTGCAACATGTATTGCAAATTAGTACTCAGTATTTGACTAAACAGTAATTAATATAGAAATAAAAGGCCCAAGTCTCATACTGCTATTCCCTTCAGGTTGATCTTCACTTTGCTCTTTACAATAAGCTCTGCAAGTTGAGGCACGTAGTGTCCTAGTACAACAATAACAAAGAGGTTTGATGCTTTTTGCTAAGCCTTATGATTCAGATTAATCTAGAAGTCATATTAAATTGTATTGTCATGCTTGATGCTTAGGAAAATACCTCCATAGCTCTCCCCCATTATGTAAAAATCATTGTTCTTGTACTGTGGGTACTTTGCGAGCCACCGTTGTAGAAACACCAAGTTGTCTCGAGCTAAATACATTGGGGACAAAGTATCAATTTTATATAAATTAAACTTGAACAAGGCATTGGGCATAATATATGTCCAAGATTATGTCTTAGAATCTGCTATCAATTTTTTGAAATCTAAATTTGCTAGATTTTTGAAATATTTAAATTTATTTTTTTGATTTATGTTTGTTACTATTTCTTAGGAGATAGTTTTTATTCAAACATATTAGTATTATTTGCAATTATTTTCAAGATTTATTCAGTTATAAATTATGTATAAATCTAGCATTATAATTTAATAATGGTAGACCATTTTGATTGTCCCAAAATTCATAAAAAAATACAACAGTGATATCAGAGTTGTGTTCCTATTATGGGATCTATGAGATTTGTGAACCCGAACACACAAATACAAAAAACCCTATAACTAGGGATGGCAATGGGGCAGGGCGGGGGGGTGGGATGGGGGTGAGGAGTGCTTCTCTCGTCCTTCCCCCGACCGGGAAAAATTTTTAACCCCTACCCCCGATCCCCACTGGGACCCTAAACCCCGTAAAATTTCTCTAAAGATTAAAAAAAATTAGATATAGAATACAGGAAGACACCAGACTCTAGACACTATCAGGAAGAACACACAGAAAACCAAAGAAGATCTAGGACGAGAAGCAAAGATTCACAGAATAGAACATAGTATGCGAGAAGTAATGAGATCTAGGATGGAGACGCTTATCTAGGATGGAGGATCTTTTTCGACGAGACAGTGGCTACCGAAGGTGGGGACAATGCAGGAGATCAGAGTAGAGCACGAGTCAATTGAGTCAAAGTAGTGGGAAACTCTCCTGAGAATGCATTATCTTGAAAGTAGATGCTACGAAGCAATGGGAGATTGGAGAAATTGATGGGGATTTGGCCGTTGAGACAGTTGGAGTAGAGATTGAGGACTCGCAGCCAAGAGAGATGACCAATGGTGTTGGGCTGAATCCTACCGACAACACCGACAACGGGGAAGACGAAAAAAGTATACATAAGAACATGAAGACGCCATGACGTTTGATAGAACGGTAGAGATGTAGCATAAGAAGAGAGACGCAACACGACAATAATGATGGTGAGAATGGAATGGTAAACATGCAACACGGTAGGCGAGAATGGAATGCAGAAGAGAAGAGACACACGATGGGGAACTGGAAGGAATTGGGAATTTAGGATTTGGGCTTGGGAATGGGGCAGAAGGATTTAGGTGTAGGGTTTTATTTTCTTTAAATTTAAATTAAATTATTTTAATTTAAAATGCTTATATTATGAAAAATATTTTATATATATATATATATATATATATATTTTAGGTTACTGTTAGGGGCGGGGATCCCCGTCAATATCCCTAAAACAGTAACGAGGTTTTTTCCTTTACCCCCATCCCTGCGGGGAAAAAACTGCTCACGGGGCCCCCAAATACAGAGATCTATGAATTCGGATTCCCATTGCCATCTCTACCTATAACCGAGCCAAGAAGGAATTAGAAATATCTTCTTTCACTTCTTCTTTCACTTCTATTCCACCACTAGTATTTGATGGCACAAATTACCAAATGTGGGCTGTCAAAATGGAAGCTTATCTTGATGCTAATGACTTATGGGAAGTTGTGGAAGATGACTATAAAATTCCCCCTTTGCCAAATAATCCAACCATTGCACAGATGAAAAATCATAAAGAAAAGAGGCTGAGGAAATTGAAAGCCATGTCAATCTTGTTTACAGTGGTTTCTACTATCATTTTCAACAAAATAATGACAATGAAAAAAGCCAATGACATCTGAGATTTTTTGAAGAAAGAGCATGAGTAAAGTGAGCGGATCAAGGGAATGCAAGTAATGAATCTGATTCGAGAATTTAAGGTGCAGAGGATGAAAGCATAAGAAACCATTAAAGACATGCAGACAAGCTTCTAAGTTTTTCCAATAAGGTTATGCTCCTTGGTTCTAATTTTCCTAATTCTAGAATTGTTCAAAAAATTTTTATAACAATTCCTGAAAAATTTGAGGCAACAATAACTACTCTGGAAGACTCAAGATCTGTCAAGTATCAAGTTGGTAGAATTATTGAATGCACTTCTAGCACAAGAACATAGAAGGCTCATGAGACAAGAAGGTTCTATTGAAAGAGCTTTGTTGGTCAAATCCCATAACAACAAGGGAGGAAGATCAACCTACAACAACAACAACAACACCAATAACAAAACCTCTCAGGACTTCCCTTCATGCCCTTATTGCAAAAAAAACCAATCATCCATAGAACATAGTGTTGGTGGAGGCCATATGCAAAATGCAAAACATGGAATGTGGAAAATATTTGCAAAAATCAGCAACAACAAGGAGAAGTCAATGCAGTAGCTAAACAACAATATGATGTGGAGGAGTTGTTTGTGGTAACATGTTTTCCAAGTAGATCAAGCACCTTTAAAAACTGGCTGTGGATAGTGGTTGTACAAACCACATGACAAATGATCAAGGTCTTTTCAAAGAACTTGGTAGAACAATTATTTCCAAAGTCAAAATTGGAAATGGTGAGTATATTCCAGTGAAAGGCAAAGGAACAGTAGCTATATAAAATCTAACAGGTGTAAAACTCCTCTTTGATGTTTTGTTTATTTCTAACATTGATCAAAATTTACTAAGTGTTGGATAGCTTGTAGAAAAAGGCTTTAAAGTCTATTTTGAAGATAGAAATTGTGTGATCAAGGATGCTAAAGCTACATACAAATGAAAAACAAAAGTTTTGCCTTGAATATATTGGAAGATGAGCAAGTTGTTGTTTCACAACAAGAAGGCAATACAATGTTTTGGCATAAAAGGCTAGGATATTACCATCACAAAGTGTGCCCAACATGAAGAAGAATCAAATAGTTAGAAGACTCCCTGAATTAGAATAAAAAAATTCCTGTATATGCAGCCATCCAATGTGGAATGTTAAGAAAACTTTCTTTTTTGAAGAAATCAAAATGAAAAGCGAAACAAAAATTACATTCAATTCATACTGATTAAGTACTATAGCATTAAAGTTCAATCAAACAAAAAATTTCTTTTTTCATGGATATTTCGATAACAAAGTGCAAAAAGATGTTCAGTTTGTCTACAGTAATACAAAAAATCAAAATGCAAATATTTCAGCTACAACACTTTCTAAAGCAAGATTTGAGCCTCAACAAGAAAGATTTGAAGTTTGCAACTTTTAAGCCAAGGAGGAATATTGAAGCTTATGCCTTAGAACCTACCATCAATCTTTTGAATTTAAATTTGCTAGATTTTAGAAATATTTAACTTTATTTTTCTGATTTAAGTTTGTTACTATTTCTTAGGAGGTAATTTTTATTCAAACAGACTAGTATTATCTACAATTATTGTCAAGACTTATTCGGTTATAAATTATGTATAAATCTAGCATTATACTTTAATAAAAGTAGACTGTTTTAATTGTCTCAATTCATAAAAAATCACAACAATATATTGAAGAATGACGATATGAAGACATACCTGTGACTTCATCATTCAGATTTTCAAAAAACGACATGTCCGTAGAATACGAAAATCCAACACCTGCTGGCGATTCTAAGTACAAAAAGTTGGCCTCTGCAAACGACAGCGGTTAATAATTATACATGGTACATTAGAAAGTATACTCACCGAAGGTTAGACAAGAAAGTGGCTACTTGTATTGCAATGATTTTTCCTGTAAACTAGTGATGTAAGATGTTCATCAATAAACAAAAGTGCAGCTAATTGAGGGAGTCAATAGAGTGACACCTCTGTTCCAACTGTACTTATTTTTTGTGATAGCTTCTCCATAATTAGTGACAAAAGGACCATGTTCAGTGAAAGCTCCAAATCCTATGGATGAACAACCAGGACCTACAAAAGTAACAAATTAACAAAATTGGTTGATGAGAATTGAGAGACATATATATATATATATATATATATATGTGTGTGTGTGTGTGTGTGTGTGTGTGTGTGTGTGAATAGTGAAAGGAAGGTACCTCCATTGAGCCAGAGAACAAGGGGCTTGGAGGAAGGGTTTGTTTCTGCTTCAACGAAGTAGTAAAACAGAGCTCTGTGTTGTTTGTCATCTACCGGAATGTAGCCTCCATATTGGTGAAAAGTAACATTAATTGGTTGGCCAGGAAGATGAAGGATCTTAGCAGATTCTGAATAAGACTCTGCTTTTGAGCAGTTTTGCAGAAGATTTGCACAGATTATGGTCACGAAAACCCATGGACGAAATGCCATGGTTTTGGAGGCAAAGTATGTGAAAGTGTGGATCAAGAAGAAGCAGGGGAAGATGATCTGTTTTATAGTAAACTGAAAGTAGTGGTGACTAAAGAAGTAGAAAAAGCACTAAGACATGATCGGGCCATCGCCATCAAACGATATGACCCACTACAATGTAAAACCATTACTTCGTGAGTGTAAGGCTTTGTTTGAAAATAAAATTAAAAACAGAAAATTAAAAACGAAGAAGTAGGAAATACTATTCTCAGGGTCAGGGGCGGATGCAAGTTAATTTTCTATAGGTAGATCTGATTTTAGAGCAGATAATCAGCACTTCGTGGCACTAAATTTAGAATTGCTATTAGGGCAACCAAACAGCCCTTAATTTTCTATATGTACCGAACTTTGTCTAAAGAGGAGTATTTTTTTGTTGTAATTTCCAAAACATTATAAGTGTTTTAATTTGGCTCTTGAAAAATTAAAGTATTATTTTAGTCCTTTTAAAATTGTTTTTGTTTAGATTTTATCTTTCCATTTCTCAAAGTAAATTTTGACAATAAAATATTTAAAATTTAGCAATGGTAGATTTGGTGATTTAATTATAAAAAATACCAAATTAAAACATATGTAATTTTTCAGGAATTAAAATAAGACATCTAATTTTTTAAAGAATAAATTAAAATAATTGTAATTTCTCAAGGACTAAATAATTTTTACTAAAAAAAATTAATGAGACAATAAGTTATAAAATATAAATTTTTTAATAAATTATTTATTTATATATATATATATATATATGAATCTTAAAGTCATATAGTATATATAAAATAAAAATTATAATACAACAAATAAAATTTAAAAATACTTAGGAGTCTCAATATTTTTATACTATTTTTTTAAGTAAGGAAATTAATATAATTCAAATTTATATTAAAAAGTTATTTAAAAATAAATGGTAGAGACAAGCACTAGCTAACTTCCTGCCTTTGAAGCAGACACATATCGATGATCTCTTGTTGCCTTCCACCACAACCTCAAACTTACAGACCAACCTTATAACTTCTTTAAACTTGGACTTCTGACAATTGATGTATTCCATATAATTAATTATCTACAAGTAACATGCACGCCCCCAAACTTTTTAAATTTGCTACGTACGTGGTGGTGGATGAGCCAAATTGGGAAACAAGTGGCATAAATGATTCATTTGAAGAAGAGAGTGGTCCGCGGAGAGAGATAGCGGTGAACATAACGGAAGCAAATTAAAACAATAAACAAAAACAAAGGAAATTTCATTAGGAAAGTCTAATCTAAGATTAAGAAAAGTGAAGGATTAAGAAAACAAAATATGCACCACAAATCAAATTAGAGATTCATAATTTTCATATTCACTAAAGTACACATGACACATATTTCCTCTTTAATTTATTTTGAAACAATTTTTAAGTATAAAAATAAATTACAAAAGTTTTTATTGTAGTATAAAACCAATAAAAAGAAGGAAAATTTCCCACTCTTTCACATGTATTTGAAAAGTTTTACAACTAAAGGGTAAAACAATATATCAAAGTACATGGGACAGAAAAACTGATATTATTCAATAATAAAAGACTACAACCCCTGGTCATATATACATGTAAAAATAATGAACTAAACTACCAAACTAACATATACAGAACTGACAAATCCAAACAAGCACTAACGATAATTCTTACATCCCCCTCAAGTTGGACATTGGTGACAATCAACCCATCCCAACTTGGATATAAGACTTTCAAAAAGAGGTGCTAGAAGTGTTTTATGAAAGAGTCCGCCAACTACATTCAGAAACAACATGCATAGCGGAGATGAATCCTTCTTTAACCTTGTCCCTAACAAGGTGACAATCAATATTAAGGTGTTTGGTTCTCTCGTGAAACACCGAGTTTTGGGCAATGTGAATTCCAGCCTAACTATCACAACAAAATGTAATGGGAATAGCAACATCGACTTTAAGATCTTTTAAGATATATGTTACCCATAATAATTCACATATAGCAAATGCTATGGCTCTATATTCTCCTTCGGCTCTGGAACAAGACACCTTGCCTTGCCTTTTAGTCTTCCATGAAATAAGAACATTTCCCAGAAACATGCAGTAACCAGTTACACATCTTCGGGTGTCCAAGCAGGATCCCTAATCAGAATCACAAAAAAATTTGAGCAACAGCTCATTTTTAGAAGGAAAGAAAAAACCTAAAGAAGGACTTCCCTTTAGATATCTTAGAATGTGTAAGACACCTTGCCAGTGGGCTTCTCTCGATTCTTGCATGAACTGGCTGAGTTGCTGGGTAGGTAAAGCTATATCTAGTCTAGTGAAGTCCAAGTAAAGCAATCTTCCTATAGTTCTTTTGTATCTCTATGGGTCTTCAAACAACTTGCCTTGATTGATGAAAAACTTTAATCCTTTTAACAGAGGAGTGGTTGTAGGTTTGCTGTCAAGAACACCAGCATCTGTTAGCAAATCTAAAACATATTTTCACTGGTTTACAAATATACCTGCTGTAGACCTTGCGATTTCCAATCTCAAGAAGTACTTGGCATGTAATAAATCTTTGATGGTGAATTTTTATCTAAAAACTCCTTGACTCTCTTCATTTGTACATCTGAAGTGCCTGTTAACAAAATATCATCAACATACACTAATAGAACCAAAAAACAATCTTTCTCAGAAAAAATAAAAAGACAGTGATCATATGCACTTTGTTTAAAACCATAGGAAACAAGTTGTGATGTCAATTCCATATTCCATTGTCTGGAAGCTTGCTTCAACCCATATAAGGATCTCCTAAGTCTGCAAACTTGTCCTGGAGCAACTTTTTCATACCCTTCAGGGAATTCTATATAAACTTCCTCTTCCAAATATCCATGCAGGAAAGCGTTATTGATATCCATATGATGAAGGGTCCAAGAGTTAGAAGCTATTGAGGCCAATAGTATTCTCACTGTTACAACTTTGGCTACAGATGAAAAGCTATCTATGAAGTCAACTCCTTCCAGCTGATGGTATCCCTTTGCCACGAGCCTCGCCTTGTACCTTTCAACTATGTCATCTGGTTTGAGCTTTACTTTATATACCCACCGGCACCCAATGGTCTTTTTCCCTTCTGGTAAAAAAGTTAAATCCCAGGTCTTATTCTTTTCCAGAGCCTCAATCTCTGTTTTCATGGCTTCGATCCAAGCCAATTCATTTTTAGCTTGAGAGTAATCTCTTAGTTCCTGAACAGTAGTTATATTAGCAACAAAAGACAAATATGCTGAAGAAAAATGTTTAGGAACTATAAAGGGATATGTTTACAGTGTATAGACTATATTTAATCCCTTGTTGCCTCTGTCTTGTGGATCTAAAATGGTTTGACAGATGAAATCATTCATCCATATTGGCTTTCTTTTCAATCTAGTACCCCATTGTTGTATTTGAGGATTAGCAGACATTTCTGGGGCATGAGCAGTAGCTTCCCGTGCATTCACTGTAGAATCATTTGAAGTCATCTCTTCTTTGTTCTGTTCATGTATCACTGGAGAATTGTTATCCACTTGGTGTTCTTGAGGTAGACAAAACCACGAAAGTCAATTTTCGGTGGATTTGCGGCTGATTTAATTTGTTTTGTTTAAAATTTTTGCAGATGCTCATCCTCAAGATACATATATGAATACATCTTAAAAATTACATTTGTTTAATATGCATTGGTTGAGGGGGAGCCAAATCTATACTTAAATCCTCTATATTTTTAGGGTCACTTTATCTGAGATGCAATGTTTTCCTTAACTATATATTTTAGAAGATATAAACATTATACTTTATTAGAAGATATAAACATTATACTTTAAAAATAATCAAAGTGTTTGCTTAACCACTGTTGCCTCTGAATCTGCATTTAGCACTGGAGGACGTGTACTTGATCAGTATAGAAGTTCATTGACTCCGAAGACTATTGAAGCCCTTGTTTGTGCACAAAATTGGTTTCGTTCTAATCCATTGTCATATAAAGTTGAAGATAAAGTAGAAGAAATTGAAAAAATGGAGCTAGGTATTATTTTTTCTTATTGTGTTATTATACTTTATATTATTTTATTTGATTATGGATTGAATTACTAACTTTTTTTAATTTGATTAGACCTTGGTGTAATTTCACCTACTGATGATGATGATTATTGAAGATGATTCTTTTGGCCATTTCTCAAGGTATATAACCATATATATATATATATATATATATTGTGTATGTATGTGTTTCTTTTTTTTTAATTAATTGATAAACTAACTTTTTTATTTTCAATATGAATATGAAGGATTGCTCTAAGGTTTGAAGATTGAAGATGGAAGATTGAAGATGGAGATGATGCTTTTTGGCTTATTAGTTATTAGTTAATGAAGATGAAGATGTTACTTTTGTTGTTGATGGTTGGTTTACTGATGTAGTTGTTAATATAATTGTTGGTTTTGTGGTTTAGTAAAATTTTCAAACAAGTGACTCTCTTGTTTAATGGTTATTTCTTTTGGATGTAGTTGTTTTGTTGCTTTGTTAATGTAGTTGTTGATGTTTAATTGTTTCATTGCAAAATTGCATATGTTTAATTGTTTCATTCCTTTTTGGGCAGTAATGTAGTTGTTGATATTCAATTCAATATGTTTAATAAGTAATTTTGTAATTGAATTAATCTTCCAATAACACCATGTCCTCCATTCTCTTTGCTTTGGAATTGGATGTCTTTTGGGCAGTAAATTATAGCCACGTGAAGTTCGTCAATTTGTCCATACTCCATAGCAAATTCGCAAAAGCAATGCACCACTCAAAAAGCTTAGTGGTTATTATTTATTAGTAGACTATGTGGCCTTTTTGGAGACTCAAAATGAGAAAATCTCTTGTCTTTTGGGTCCTTTTCAAATTTCAATTGTAACTATATTATCTTACAAGAATGTAGCCCAAAAAAGAAAAAAAAATCTACAGGAATCACATAACGTCAAATTGAGAAGTGAAGAATATAAACTTGTGTAATAAATTAAGAAATATTATTTAATTACATGTATTATACAGAATATAGAGCATTTCAAGACCACAATATGGCTAAAAATGCAACAAAAGAACATGCAAAAGGCAATGGCAAAACAAAACTAACTAGAGGGTAGAAATCAAATATGCATCTCTTAAAAATAACTAAGAGTGAGAGTATTTTTTTTAACATAAGCCTCTATTTTTTTTTTAAATATTGACACAAACCGAACCGAACCGCCCGCTTATAAACCGAACCGAACCGCCATTTTTTTTAACCGAATAGGTCCTAAATTTTAGTAAACCGATTTGGTCGGTTCGGTTTGGTTAATGCCTAAAACCGAACCAAACCGACCTTCTGAACACCCCTATCTTGAGGTGTAGCTAACTCTTATGCTTCTAAATCCTGATCCAAGGAAACTGTAGGTAAAGGTATATTGTCAACAATTTTACAATTATCTTGAGAGTTTTTGAAAGGAAAAACGCTTTCATCAAAAACAACATTTTTGGTAATCATTATCTTTTTTGTGTTTAATTCAAAGACTTTATATCCCTTTTGTCCAGGGGAAAAACCTAGGAACACACACTTTATTGCTATGGGAGCAAATTTATCCTTTTGAGGCAACATATTAGTAGAACAATATTGACAACCGAAACATCTGATATCATCATAATTAGCAACTTTCCCATTCAGAAGTTTGTAAGGTATTTCCCAATTTAATTTTGAAGAAGGCAACCTATTTAGGAGGTAGGTAGCATGTAACATGGCTTCCCCCTAAAACTCAGTACTCGTACCAGCTTGAAATAGAAGAGCCCTAGCAATTTGTAAAATTATCCTATGCCTTCTTTCGGTGTTGTGGGGTATATGGACAAGTCCGCTAATGGACTATGCCAAAATCTCCAAATAAAGAGTGACAAAAACTACTTAGAAATTCAGACCCATTGTCTGATCTTATCCTTTTAACTTTCTTATTAAAAATATTATTTGTCATAATTAAAAAAATGCTTTAAAATGTTAGGCACTTCAGTTTTTTCTGTCATCATGAAAGTCCAAGTGGCCCTACTATGATCATCAATAATGGTTAAAAAGTAATGTGACCCTGTGAGGCTTTTTCATCTGTAGGGACCCCAAACATCTATATGTAACAAGTCAAAAGTGTTGTTTGATCTAGTGATGCTAACAGGAAAATGTTTTTTTTGTTTGTTTTGAAAATTGATAGATATCACACATAGGACTAGCATCATTTTTATTAACAGAAATAGGTAAATGAAGTAGAACTTTATCTGATGGGTGTCCCATCCTAATATGCCACTTAGCAAAATTTACATTTTTCTGATTTCACATTCATAACAAAAGAATCTAAAACAATCTTATTTTTCAAAATAGAGGAAGATACTAAATCTTGAAAAGATGACTCTCTATTCTAGATGTAGATATGTCCTTGCAGCTTCCCTACAGCCAATACCTCATAAGTCTTGAGGTCCTGTAAAATGCAATAGTTAGGAAAGAAACTAAATTTGAGATTATGAGCCTTTGAAAGTTTGCTGACAGACATTAAATTGTGATGAAAGGATGGTATGTATAAAAATCTCTACGAATAAGTGTTTTGTGTAAAGCAATACCTCAAAATATTTCACTGTCTTGGTATTTCCATCTGGCAAGTGAATATGAATAGGTTTAGGTAAAAGTTTTAAAAACAAAAAAGTTTCTTTTATAGCATATATATGGTTTGTGGCCCCAGTGTCAATAATCCATTTCTTTGGTGTTCTATTAAAAGATTGTGTAAGATAAGTATTACCAGCAAAATCTTCTATTTGAACAAAGTTGACTTGTTCACCTCCTGAGGATTGTGCACTTTTCAGAAGTCTAGATACTTCTTGTTGTATGTATTCACTTATTCCTGAAGGCCATTTGTCTGAAGTTTCATTCTTCCCCTCTGTTTCCTCTTCAAATGGTGTTTTTGCCATATAAGCCTTCCCAAAATTTGTGATCTTGTCCTTCTTAAGTTGTTTGTACTACTCAGGATACCCATGTAACTTGATACAGGTATCCTTTGTGTGTCCATTGATTTTGCAATGTTCACACTTCTTATCTTTCCTTTTTGGAAAACGTTTTGTATTTTATGCTCTGGTACTGCCATAATGTATGCCTTTTACCAACATGGCGCTATTGTCCATATTTTTTGTTCATGTCAATTTGAACAGATCTCTGCTTTTCAATGCGTTGTACCACAGAAAATGACTTGTTCATGATGGGTAATGGATCGAGAGCCAAGATTTAAGATCTTGTTGAATCAAAGACTTCATTAAAACCCATCAATAATTGCATGAGTTTGGTCTGAGAAACCATATCACTGATAATGCCTGCCACACTGCACTTACATTTGTCAAGGGCTCCACAAACACATTGAGGAACAGGTTGCAAAGCGTTTAACTCTTCCCACATTCTTTTCAAGCAGCTATAGTACATAACGATTGAATCGTTTCCATGTTGAATGGAAGCAATCTACCGTTGAATATGATAAATGCATGATCTGTTGCTTTCACCAAATTGTTCTTCCAATTTAACCCATAGCTTTCAAGCTGAAGAACAGTATACAAATGTTTCAGATATCTCTCTATTCATGGAATTATTGTCCATGAATAGACCATCTCATCTACTCTTTTCTATTTGTTTCGTGTTGTCTCTTCCTCTGGTTCTGTTATGCTGCCATTGATGAACCCCAGCTTGTTCTTAGTTGCTAAGGCTCGTTTAATGGACCTACTCCATAGCAAATAATTTGTTTCATTCAGTAAAGCGATAACCAACACAATTCCCGAATTATCGGAGTGCTGAATGATCATCAAATCATCTCCATTCTGTGATGACCTAATCTTCTTCTCGAGGTTTGTGATTGCGGATCTTTCAGCAATCATCCAAATCAAGAATAAGAAAGTCGTAGATGAATTCTTTCATAGAAAGAAAGAAAAGGTAGAGGAAAAGACGACAAGCCTAAAAGAATTCCTTAGGCTTTGATCCCATGAAAAGTTTCTTAAGGGTAAAACAATATATCAAAGTACATAGGAGAGAAAAACTCATATTATTCAGTAATAAAAGACTACAACCCTGGTTATATATACATGTAAAAATAACGAACTAAACAACCAAAATAACATACACATGCTAACTAATGAACACGTCAGATACAGAACTGACAAATCCAAACAAGCACTAACAATAATTCTTATAGTATTTTAACTCCTCCCTTTTATATTTTGTATTTTATTTATCTTTATACTAATATACAACTTTGGAGACCAAAAAAAAAGAAAAAAAAAAAGGCAAGCCATTGCCATTTATATTTATTTTCAAGTGGCACTAAAAAATTGACACAATCATTGGCCTCTTCCAAAAAGAGAGGAAATAAAAAAAAACTCCTAAATTGTCTTGTAAAACAAAAACTAATTAATTTCTACATAAAAAAGGGATGGGATTCTGCATTCATCTTGGAAATTTCAACTTTAACCTAGAATTTTCATGGAAGAAACTCGATGAGGCCATCATCTTACAGGAGTACTCTTTCTTAAATATGGTAGATTACGTAAGCTTTAAAATATATATTTATTGCATATCTACAACCATCAAGAGTGGCATCAGTATCTTGAAGAGAGTGGGGGAGAAAAAATTGAGATATTTAAATTAAGGTATTCGATAACAATCAAAGACATGCTAGAAGCCTAGAACTTTGAGTGGATTAGAAAATTATCTTATAAGTATAAGGAGTATACCTTGATAGCAGGGTCTCTGGAAGTGGCATACTTAGATGTCAATATCCATGCCAGGGCGCTCAAGGTCGAGAGAGGTTACATACTGTGGCATTTTTTATTGTATATTTTTGAGGTGTAATTTATTCAGCTAATAGGTGTCTTACGTGTTAGCCATAACAGATTGGGTCCACATTGAAGATATATAAATACTGTATTATTTATTCTTTAATGATTTAGAGAATTGTTGCTCTAATTAGTACTACTAAATGAGCTGACATTTGAAGAGACCCATTTATAAACGAATTTGAGACATGATGATTAGTTAACTTGTGGATTAACAAGTTAGCCTGCGGGTCAAATACATTTTTTTTCTAATTTTTACCCTATTTGTTTAATTTTTTACTTAAATATAAATAAATATTACTTTTGATATGTTTAACTATAATTTACTTAGTTTGGGATATATGTCTTTACTTAGGTTGTGTTTGTAAGCATATTTGACTAACTTATAATTTATTTGACTAATTTATTTTGTTTGAAATATTTGGTAAACGAGCTTATTTAAGTAGTTTATAGCTTATTTTGAAACACTACTTTAAGTAGCTTATAGTTTATGTATTTTTCTTCCTATTTTATCTTTATCATTTTATCAAAATACTCATTATACCCTTATTATTATATACATCCCCTTTACTATGGTCCTTTCTTCTCCATCAACTTATGTCATCATCCATCGTCACTATCGTCATTCGATGGAGTGAATATATATACAGACAAAATCTTCTTTGTCTGTGATATATATATATATATATAACTCCTAATTAGTGGAACTGTTGAACAAGAAGTCGTACAAGACTTTTGACATGAAAACATAAGTAAATTCAGAACTTAAAATTTCATCCCTAAACTCTATTCTAGTTTCTTGATTAACTATATAAATTCTTGAACTATTGGGTTGAACAAAATATTCTAATTTTATAACAAGCATTAAATCAGTAAAAGGTATTGGAACAAATTCTATTAAAGAAAGACGCATTTTGAAATATAATATATATATATTGATCAGAAAAGATTACAAGAATTGAAATACAGGAAAACAAAAACTTACAATTGAACAATAGCTTTAGAGCTTCTTGAAATCAGAAACGATTATAGAGAGTTTTTAAACAAAGTTTTCTTTCTCTATTTTCGCTTTCTCCTAACTACTAAGCTACTTCGCCTTTTATAGAATTAAGAAGGCGGATTTGAACAAGTTTGAATTCTGTGGATTTCAGAGGCTCTAGAGTTCGCGAATTTGAAAGAGTTTTAAATCCGAAAAGCAGGATGCATGGACAGCTGCTTTCTGAAAAGTTGAGCACGGGTAGTTGCTTTATCAAAAGTAGTTTTGTCGCTTTGTGCCAATGTTTTACTTTTTGTAAAAGTATGTCTGCCACCTGTTGAACGAGAATCAAAATTATTGAGCTGGCGGAAGCTTTGGATTCTTTTGCCGACGGCTTAACCTAACCAAAGTTAGTTTTGACTAAGGTGGGTGAAGTCGAGGTTGAAGCAGTCATCTTCGTTCTAAAACTGGTTGTTGTCTTCTGGGTTGAAGTCTTTAGAGGGAGCTTTATCATATGAAGCTTTCTCTGAAAGTTGTTGAATAAGGCGGTTGAACTCTTCCTCTGTTTGAGCTTTGGCGAGGTCAGCCATGATTTGAGACTTTGAGGCAAGGAACGGTGACTGATGTTGAACACCCTGAGAGTATTTCATCAGGTGTGGGTTTTGAGCAAGCCACTTTTCTTCTGCCTTCTTATTGAGCAAATTGGGGTTGTATGTTGACCACCATTTTATGTTGAATGTTCTGCTTAAGTGCAGAGGGTAACCAATATTGAACCTGTCTTTAAATTTGAAATCCCATGACATGATCCATGGAGTTCCGAAAGTTGAGAAAAACTTTAAAAGTAAAAGTCCAGTATGAAAACTAGTTTGAGCACAAAAGATTGAAAATGATTCCTTCGCATAAGAGGGAAGAAAATCAGTGTTTGGACCAAAAAAGTGAAACCATTCGGAAAACCAGGCCAGAAAATCCTGATTTGCTTTATTGAACCAGATAAACCATGAATGAGAAAAGGGGCGAATCAGCAGAGTATTGAACCAAGCCATTTTGTAGTCCCAGTAATTAAAACTTTGTGGCTGGAACTGTCTTGAAAAACTTTTAAAAAAAAGAGGATGCTGATTCCATTGAAAAAGTGTTAAAACTTTATTAATTTTGAACTTGGATTATTGAATTCTTGACGGAATTAAAGGATCATACTCGTGCATGAGCGTGATCAAATTTGTATCAACTAAAATAAATTCATAAAAAATTATTGTTTTTGTAGGCTCAGCATTGTAAAAATACTGTCCTTCTGGAAAATATTTTTGAGCTACTTCTCTGGGAGAAACGTTTTGATGTTTGAGCCATTCGGGTTCAATGGCGCAAATGGGTGCATAACATGGTTTTGAAACATATTTTTCAGATAAGGATCTTTTGAGCGGTGTTGTTTGACCAAGTTGAATCATGGAAGAAGAAGGTTGAACAGGAGTGATCGCTTTCTGCAGAGGATGAGTGTTTAGGGCTTGATCATAGATGAGAGGAAGAAAGCAGTTTTGAGAAGAAGATGAAGGAGAATGAGGTCTAGGACCTCTTACTGGTGGTCGAGGACCACTACCGGAAGGGCTATTGAACGATAAAGGTGTCACCAGTAAAGACGACGTTGCTTGAACCACAGGGGTTCTTTGAACATTGCTAGGATCCAGTGGGGATCCGTATTGCTCTTTTTTTTTACTTCTTTTGATTTTTGTTTCTTATCCATTCCTCTGTTTTACCCTGCAAGAATTCTCGTGTGAGAAAATCAGGAAGGGCGTTCTCACTTCCTTTTATATGTTGAATTTCTAAATCAAAACAAGAAAGTAATGCCTGCCATCTGGCAAAAACATGTTTTGAAACCAAATTTTGAACATCTTTTTCTAAAACAGATTTTGCATATTTACAATCAGTTTTGAGCAAAAAGGCTTTATTGAACACTTTTTTTTGAAATTTTTTGACATTTAAAACAATTGATAAAATTTCTCTTTTGATCGTAGAGTATTTGGTTTGGGCTTCAGTCCATACTCTAGAATTGAACCTAACTAATTGTTCTTTTGAACTTTCTACGGGCCTTTGTTTTAGGACACCTCCATATCCTTCTTTTGACGCATCGGTTTCGATTATCATAAAGGCTTCTGGGTCAGGTATTCCTAGACAAGGGAGTTTTTTATTCTTGACTTAAGAGTTTTGACGGCATTCGTCATTGAACTATCCCAAGAGGGAGATTTCTTTCTTAACCTAGAATATAAAGGTTTACAAATTATCCTAAGGTCTTGAACAAAATCTACGACATAGTTAGGACAACCTAAAAATCTTTGAAGTTGATTTTTATCAGTTATCTCGTCTGGAAATTTGTCTGCAAATTCTATTGAACAGTTGATTGGTTTGATCATACCCTGATGAATATCATATCCTAAAAATCTAATTTTTATTTTAAATAGTTTTATTTTCCTAGCAGAAATGACTAAGCCGTTTTTCTTAACAATCTCGTAAAATTGATCAAGATGCCTAAAATGTTGTTCTATGGAGTTAGAAAACACTAAGACATCATCTATATAAACTATAGTGAAATAAGAAAAATTATTGAAAATTGAGTTCATAACATTTTGAAATTTAGAAGGGGCATTTTTGAGTCCAATTGGCATTACATTCCATTCGTAATGTCCGAAAGGAACGGTGAAAGCCGTTTTATACCTATCTTCTTCTTGAACTTGGATTTGATAAAATCTAGATTTCATATCAAATTTTGAAAATAAAGAGGCTTTTTGAACACGACAAATCAGGTCTCCTCTATCAAGTATTGGGTACTTAATCCATCTAAGGACCTTATTGAGTGGTTTGTAATTAATGACCATGCGAGGTGTTCCTCGCTCTATTTCTGCCTGGTTTTGAACATAGAAGGCTGAACAGCTCCAAGGGGATTTGCTGGGCCTAATTAGCTTCTTTCCTAACAAATCTTGGATTTCCTTTTTACAGTATTCCAAGGTTTCTTTATTCATTTGAATGGGCCTAGCCTTAGTCGAGATTTTGTCCTCGGTAAAACTAGGCTTATAGGGGAGTGAGACTGTGTGTCTCTTTCTGTTCCAGAATGCGTTGGGCTTTTCTGAACAGATTTCTTTTTCTAATTTATTTTGAACAAAATCTATCCTAGACTTGATTTGAGGTTTTCCTATCTATTCCTCAATCCTTTTGTATTGAACTTCTTTGTTGAGCATTTTAAGTTGGGTCAGGTTCCTATTGGTCAGGTTAATTTTAGAAACAGCTAAACTCTTGAGCAGGTTGACATCTGTTGCTTTAACAGGATTTAAAAATTCAAAGAAAAGTTATTTGCCTAAAACTATTGTTGAAATTCCTAATTTTGAAACCTTAAAGGGGTAGATAAGGGTCAGAAAGGATGTTCCTAAAATCATAGGTTCGTTCAAGTTCCTCACAAGAATGAAGGTTGTATTGAACTTAATGCCTTGATTATATATCTTGGCATTAGACAGTTTGTACCTAACTGGAAGCTTATTACCTCCTGCACCACTGAGACTTTCAGTAGTTTTTTCATAGTATTGAGTGGGTATTAAACCTTCTTGAACACAATTAAGATCAGCACCTGAGTCAATCAAAGCGATGACCTTAATATTGAAACTTTTTATGGTAAGGTTAACATGACAATACCATTTTTGAACAGATATTCTGGAAATAATATTTAAATAACTATCCTTTTAAACTGAGCTAGTTTCTCCTAACTCGTTTTGATCATCTAAATTCCTAACATCTTTATTAGCCATTAAACCTAAAATATCTAAGGATAAGTCATTATCCTTTTGCTTGAGTAATTGAATTTCTTCTTTTATTATTTTGATTTCTTCTTGAAGTTCTTTTATTGAAACCTTTTTCTTGAACAGAATTATACGAAAATCTATTAATTATTTCTTGAACATTATAAGGTTTTATTTTTGGTTTTGGTTTGGGTTCCTCCGAATCCATTATGTCCTTAATCTTGAGCAGATATTGATTCCTAATGTCTTCGTTATCTATCTTATCTATTATTTCTACTAAAGTTTGAATCTTATCTCTATTGATCACATTAATAGTTTTTGAACAAGTATTATTTTTTGAACAATCCTTACAACTATAAATTCCTATTTCTGAATGACTCTCGTCATCAGATATTGAACTAGACGATGAATTACTCAGTTGATCTAACTGATATAATTCATTTTGAACACTAAACTGATCTGAATCAGACTCTGACTCAAAGTTTTGATCTTCTATCAGAATTCTCATAAGACTCTATTTGTACTTATCATCTATGTCTAATGAATTAATTCATTTTTTGAGTTTGCAATATTTTGAAATATGACCATACTTCCCGCATTTAAAACAAACTACATGGTTGCGAAATGTATTTTTTGAACTATGGTGTCTAGGTTTACTAGACTTTTGAACAGGATGTTTTGTTTGGAATGATCTAACAAGTTTGTCAGGATACCGACGATATGTCTTCCTGACAGGTTGATACCTATGGATCTTCCTATTTTTCTTATTTTGAGCAGAAGGAGCTCGAATCTTTTCGATCTCGTATTGATCATAAAAACTACCTAATTCTCTATGAGTACTCTTGAACTCAGACTTAGATTTTGACTGAAGCTTCATATCGTTACATACGGTAAGAGCTTCATTTGTAACAAAATTAATTAATTCACCAAAAGTCATGTGACTAAAGGGAAGTGTATTGTTGCATTGTTTTCTAATGCTTTCCTTAACTCTTTCTGTAAATATGTTGGGTAGACCACCTAAAAACCTTTCTTTCCAATAGTCTGCTTTACTATCAAACTGGGTGTATAATTTGGTAAGGAACATGTCCTTGTACCATCTAAAATCAGACATCGTGGGACATCTGAGATTGATCAGTTGGTTTCCTATCCTCTGTTGGAAATCGATAGGATTTCCTACAAAGTGTTTTGTAAGGGCATAAATTAAAACTGCTACAGAATCTTGAACTTCTAAAACTTGACCATTAATTTCTTTTTGTTTGATCGCAAATTTAATCGCTGACCTTTCAGCTTCTGTGAGATAGTTGTCCCACCAACCTTTTAATTGACCAGTAAAACCAGTTGTTAGCATGGTTACTATTGACCTTTCATCATTATTTTTGATCCTATACTCTGTGGCGCACATTGACATATTTTGAATTATTCCTAAAATTTGATGCTCTGTGTAACCATCAATGTTCCATTCTACTATAGCCTCGCCGTTGTAGCTGGCTTCAGTTACTAAAGTGTTTTCTTTATACTGGGTATCTGGGTAACTAGGTCTAGGGTAGTAGTTCCTAGTCACTGGTCTTGGATTCCTATACCTAATCCTATTGACTTCTAGTTGTTGATCATATTCTAATTTTGACAGTGTATTGATCTATGGACCTTTTGACCTATTATTTGAGACATTTAGTTGATCTAATCTTTTAGTGATTTCATCAACTAAGTTTTGAGAAGTTGATCCTAATTTTATTGATTTCAACTCGGCTTGTGTAAGGGTCAGAATCTTATACAAGGGTTGTTGAGGTATTGAACTAACATAATTTGAAACAGAAGGGCTAGAAGGTGATTCTAGGGCTCTATTATTGACCATGTTTTCTATCCTATCCAACTACTTTCCTATAGTGTTGAGCGCTAAATTAGTGAAATTATTTTGAGACTCAATATTCTTGACGTCTCGTTTTGAACTATGTTGATCTTCGTGACCTTCTACAGTTTTGAACGGAGTTGCTTCTATCTCAGAACTACCTTTTGAAATTTTTAAATTTTCTAAAGGTGGATGGACCGAGATAATTTTTTAACCTAAAGTGGTATCCCATTCTACTGTTATCCTAGTATGGGTATTTACTTCTTTTTGAACAAATGGATTATCTATCTGATTATTGAAACAATGCATCTTGAACCATTTAAAAAAGAAAATGTGTTGACCTAATTTTTCCATAAAATTATAATAATCTAATTTCCATTGTTGAACTTGTTCCTTTGAGAAAGTAGCGAAGTACCACTCTTGTCTTGATCTGTTATGTTCTTGCATGAACTCAAAGTTTAACATCTTTTTATCAATTTTAAATTCTTTACTCAGCACTAAGATTTGTGATCTAGTGGGTGAGTGATTAACCAAAGAGGTTTCTTGAACTGATTCATAAATTGGTTGTGGAACAGAGGGTTGAAAATCTACTCCTCTGAGACTAGTCGAAATCTCGAGAGTTTCCACTGTGGATCTGTAGTCAGAATCTATAGAGTATCTTGAACTAAATTCTAACTCTGGGTTATTGAACATTCTAATTCTGGATGAGGATGATCTATTCATAGATATCCTAACATGTCCTTCAGGACTTTGAATAAAATTTCCTAAACTTCTAGATTCTATACTCTTGGAAGGTTGGATACTTTCCAAATTCCAAGCATCTGGAAAAGCGGCCATGATTTCATCATGCCTGAGGGGTTTAGGAGTCATGATCATTGATCTTTGAAGGTTGGCCTCCATAAGGATGGTCTCATTCTTAGGCGACTCTTTCTTAACAGAAATTCCTACTCCAGTTTTGGAAACTTTATAGTGAATCCTAAAAACAATAGAAAGATTATCCAGGTACTCACTGAATATTCCTTCTGTGGTCTTGACATGTAATTTTAAAGCATTTTCGACGTTTCTCAACGTCTTCATGTAATTTGGGAAACATTAAAAATAAATTGGACTATTGCAGAGATTTATCTCTACAAGACTTAACATGGAATCTTGAAAAGACAAAACATGCCTATCCTGTAAAAGCAATAGAACCGGATGATTGATGCCTAACTTGTGCATAGGTTTGACAGCTACTTGGATTAATCCGATGTGGATAAATCTAAATTTTTCTTTCCTGTGTTGAGCAATTTTATTCTTATCTAGCAGATTTATGGTGTCTTGACATTTACCTAATGGTATTGTACATTCAATTGTTCTAACTATATCTTGAACCTTAAAATTAAAAGTTGAATGCCTATAAATTTCACTAGGTTGTACCTGAGGCATTTCCCAGTTTCTTAACCTTTCTTCAGCTTCTATAATAGAAACTTCAGAATTATTGAACTCATCTTGATCTACAGAATTTTGATCACTAAAGGTAGACGGAAGACTGATCTCAGAACTATTTCTATTAAGTAATCTTCTAACTAATTCAGACATATTTAAGAAAATAAAATTCTTAAAAATTCTTTTAATCTGTCAAGGTTTATCGGGACCACCTCCTACGGGAACACCGGCCTCTCATGGGTCTTACTGGCTTACCAACGCAGTCACAAGGCTGACCAACGCTAACCCTTAACTTCTTAAAAGTTTCTTTAAGAAAATAAAATCTTAAATAAATCTAAACTAACTAGAGGACTATTAATAGAACTAGGCTCTGATACCATTTTCGCGCTTGCCTCTGGGGATCGTCGTTCTGTATGGTCCTAGGGTTCCTAACTCCTAATTATATATATAATATATTTATATATATATATATATATAATATACTAAAATATATATCTTAATTAATTTTATATATGTAATAATTTAAATTAATTTAATTAAAAACAAAAAATGATATGTTTATTTTGTATTATTTTGGGATTATAAAATAATACAAACATTTCTATATTCTTTTATGTTATTTTACATCTTTCAGTTACTTCAACAACTATTTTTTACCAAACACTTTTAATTCAATAAGCTAGTTTAATAACTTTCAGTTTTTAGCTAAAAATTAGCTTATAAGTTTTTAGCTAACTTATCAACTATTTTTGCCAAACACACCCTTAGTTTATTGAAATAAAAATAAACTTTGTATAGTTTGTATATTCTTTATTTAATTTTGTTTACAAAGTATAAATAAGTAAATTTAATTACAAATAAATAAATATATAAACATCTATATTTATATATTATAAATCAAAATTATTTAAAAAAAAAAAAGTCAACCCGCAAGTCTTATATGTTTAACCTACAAGATAAATGAGCTAACTCACTTAGATCTATTTTTATACAAGCCTAAATTATGAGACTCAAACTCACTCAGGCATGCTCGAGCTGGCCACATGCCAATTGAAAGCACTACCTATAATAGAAACTTTTCATAAAGAGCCCATTTACCGTGGTTTGCTGCGTTTGAGAGGCTCTTATGGTTTTTTAAGAAAATGGTTTGGTTTTAGAAATCACTCCATAAGGAACCCACAAATTTCTATGCTATGATACCAATTGTGAGGTTCCACAAAGTTTTGCAGCAAGAATCGTAACAATAAAAGGCTGAAAAAATGTTTTAAAAAAATACTTTATTCTTTATTCATATTTCATACTATTGCTTAAATGTACATGACATATAACAAGCTAAGTGACAATATTTTTCTACTATACTTCAGCGCCTTTTAACACGTCTGCTAATTAGCAACTACTAACGAAACTTAAAAAGTAGATCAATACAACAAAATCTCCAAAAAAAAATAGTAAATTAACTAAAACCAAGGTTATTAAACTCGAGAGTTTACCTAAACTCAGAGAGAGAAGGATAAACTCAGAACATAAACTTGACTCGTAAACTCATAAGAGTTTACATATACCTTAATTTCCCTTAAATAGGCTACTATATATATATATATATATATATATATATATCTAACATAACAAAACTAGAATGACACAGAGGATATGTTAGGGTTTTAGTTCCTAAACAAATTTAAAAATTATATCCATTAGGTATCAATATGCTTCTTCTCCTTAAAAATGAAATAATTGAGAATACACTATTTCAATATATACATAGACAAGAAGGCCCATAGAACTAATCATTATGAGTCATCAGTGATCGATTGGTAGTTCAGTCCTTGTACATGTGAAGTTAAATTTGCTTAAAATATAGTTTAAATAACAAAATTATGAATATTTAAACTAAACTTGAAAATTGCAAGTCAACTAGTAGCACTCAAAACTTTATTTCTTCTGACCTTTAATCATTGTTTTGGTCATATCTCCTAAACGTTAAAGAATTTTTTAATGGAACTTATCTCAATTGAAACTAAACTCAAAAAGAAGTTCAAAATGATATATCATTTGCTTAAAATGGAGTTCAAAATGAGAAAGTTATAATTTCTTAAAGTAAAATTAAAAAAAGAAAGTCATCTGGTAGCGCTTGAAAGTTGAATGTTTATGACCTTTGGTCACTCTTTTGATCATATATCATAAAGGAAAATTTTTTTTAATGAAACTTGTATCATTTGAAACTAGACTTATAGGTCTTTCCAACGGTATGTCATTTGCTTAAATTGAGTCCGAATAAAATGTTATGAGTGTTTAAATTAGGTTGTACTTTGCAAACTCGGTTAAACTCGGCCATTTTGAATTATTTTGACTGAGTTTGACCGATTTTTGAATTTAGAATCGAGTTTACTCAATTTGGATATCTAGGATCATAAAATCGAACAATTTTATGAGTTAACTTGTGATTTTGACAACTGTGACTAAAACGCTTATGGAAGAATAGTAGGTCTATGTATGGGTGTAATACATATACATGTATGTATATAACCACAACCTTGGTTTCATTTACAAAGTGTTCCTCCAAATTTTGTCTACATTTGAAAACTGTATGTGTAGAGAGTGCCACTAATAAGACATTTCTTCTGTCCAAAGACTAATAGATGTTGTTGTACTAGGTATCTCTATATCTGGATGAAACCTTTTAATGTATGTATGCGTGTTGTGCATTGTTCTGAGTATGTTTACTTTGTTGTTTGTTTTAGTATCTGCCAATATTTCTACAAATTTAGCATTTAGTTCTGGTATCAAATTAACTGCATAGCTTGAGAAAAGGGATATACTACTTAAATTTGTCAGTTTTGAGGTTAATTTATAATTAGTGTTAATACCTAATGATACCTGGTGGGTAGATTTAGGTGCAACTACTCACATAAGAGTATCCAATCAATTATTGCATAAGCAGCCAAAAAGCCATTTAATGCTAAAAGATTCATCTATGTAGAGAATGACGAAAGAGCGGCTATTAAGGCTTTTGGCTACTTTATATTATATTTAGAGAACATATATACTTTGGATTTACAAAATACTTTTATTGTACCATCATTTAGACGGAACTTAATTTTGGTTTCAAGTTTGAACAAACTTGAGTATAATTGTTCATTTTGAAATGGAACTTTCAGTATTTTATTAAGTTCAAAATTGATTGGTACTAATTCTTTTATTGATAATCTATACCATTTAAATTGTATGAAATCTAATAGCTCTGATATTATGCATACTGTGAATTATGGTACTAAACATAGTTTATGTGATGAAAATTCTACTAAATTATGCATAAGCGTTTGGGGCATATCTCTAAACAAAGAATGCAAAGACTTATATAAGATGAAATTCAACAAATATCTAATATTGATGATATGGATATCTATGTAGTGCATTAAGGGTTAACTGACAAATGTTAAGGGAACGGGTACATCTAGAGCTAGTGAAATATTAGAGTTAATACATATGGACATTTATGGTCTGTTCCTTACATTTTCTTATTAAGTATGAATGACAAATTTTATTGACTTTATTGATGATTACTCTAGATATGGTTATATGTACCTAATTCATGAGAAGTCTCCAGCACTTGATGTGTTTGAGATTTTCAAAGTCAAAGTTGGAAATCAACTAGGCAAGAAATTCAAGGCTGTCAGATCTGACAGAGGTGCTGAATTTTACCATAGATATGATGGAACAAGCATACAACATCCAAAGCCTTGCACCAAGTATATATCTAGCTGAGTGTAGGATTGTACTTCAATACACTGTGCCGGGGACTCCTTGTCAAAATGGTGTAGTTGAGAGGTGAAACCACACTCTTAAGGATATGGTAAGAAATATGATTAGTCATTCTTCCTTACTAAAATCACTTTGGGGGGAGACATTAAAGACTACAGTTTAAACATTTAACAGGATACCAAGTAAAGCAATGTTAGAAACCCTTTTATGAATTGTGGATAGGCAAGAAGCCAATTATAAGGCACTTGTATGTTTGGGGTTGTCCAACTGAAGCTATGTTGTATAAGCCTAATGAGAAGAAGTTGGATTCAAGGACTGTGAGCTGCTACTTTGTGCGGTATACCAAGAGATCAAAGTGTTTTAAGTTATATGACCCTTTGACTAAATCCTTCTTTCAGAATGGGAATGCCAAATTCATTGAGGATGTTGATTATAGTGGAAGTGATCAAATGAGAGATATTGTGCTTGAAAAGGAATCTGTTAGTATTTCTACTACAGTCATAGGTACACTAGATCATGTAATTTTGCCTAAAATAGTTAAACCTATGAATTTCAGTGAACCTGAAAACACAATGGAATGAGAGATTACTCCTACTCAAGATCAAGAGATTCAATCTTCTAAAACTAAAGAACCTCGACAACCTCAGGGTAAAATGTCATTGTGGAGATCCACTAGAGAGAGGAAAAGTGCAATACCAAACGAGTATGTCACTTATTTGCAAGAACATGAGTTTGACATAGGCATGCAAGATGATCCAGTCACTTACTTAGAGACTATGTCATCTTGTAACTCAAACAAGTGGATCGAAGCCATGAGAAATGAAATTAAATCTATGGCTAACAACGAGGTATGGGATCTAATAGGGTTACCATAGGGTGGGAGACCGATTAGTTGTAAATGAGTTTTTAAAATCAAACAGACTTGAGTGGTAATATCAAATAATATAAGGCATGTCTCGTAGCCAAAAGTTATATTTAGAAAGAGGGCATTTACTTTAAGGAAACATTTTCTTTAATTCATTGAAGGATTCCTTTAGAGTCATAATGGCACTTGTAGCTCATTATGATTTGGAGCTACATAAAATGGATGTGAAAACAGTGTTTGTCAATGGAGACATTGAAGAAACAATATGTATGATGCAGCCGAAGAACTTTGAATCTAAAGATTCAAAGCACTTAGTATGTAAGCTGAAAAAGTCCATTTACGGTCTTGAGCAAGTATCCTGGTAGTGGTACCGAAAGTTTGATGAGGTGATTTTATCTTTTGGATTTCAGAAGAATCCAGTTGACCAGTGTATATATTAAGATAAGTTGGAGCAAGTTTGTAATACTAGTTCTATATGTCAATGACATACTGTTAGTTAGTAATGATATGTCTTTCTTGCGTGAAACCAAGTCCTTTCTTTCAAACAAATTTGAAATGAAAGATCTTTATGAGACATCTTTTGTTCTAGGGATTCATATACATAGGGTATCATACCAGACATAGTTTAGGATTATCACAAAAAGCATGCATTGAGAAAGTCTTGAGCAAGGTCATCAAGATCTAGATCTTACTCGTAAGATTGTACAAGATCGAGATCTTAACAATAAGATCGAGATCTTAACAACAAGATCGTGATCTTAACAATAAGATCGCGCAAGATTATAAGTAAGATCATTTTTGCATCAAGATCGTATGAGATCTAGATCTTGCTAGTAAGATCGTACAAGATCCTAACACTTTTTTTTTATATTGCTCCAAATTCAAATTTTTTTTATAGAAATAACTAACAAATTTATGGAAATTTTTTGATTTTATGATTTTTGATAAATTTATGCTTATTTTATAATTTAATCAAATTATATAAATATTTTTTATTTTTATTTTTTAAAATTGCATAGGATCTTATGATCCTCAATTCAATCTTGCCATTCAATCTTTTCTATGTCTCTCCGATCTTGTACAAGATCTCGATTTTGATTACTTTGGTCTTGAGTCGTTTTAGTATGCAAAATTATGCATCGGGTGACACACTTGTAGGCAAAAGGCAACAGATTTAACTTGCTTCAATTTCCTAAATTGGACATAAAGATGAGGGAAATGGAGAAAATCCAATATGCCTTGACTGTGGGAAGTCTCATATGTGCACAAGTATGTATGCATCCAGATTTGGCATACATTGTGGGAACGTTGGGAAGATACTAGAGCAAACCCAAGCATGGCTCACTAGAATGTAGCTAAGTGGGTTATGAAAATACCTTCAAAAGATGAAGGACTACATGCTCACCTATTGGAGGTTGAATTGACTTGAGATCGTGAGTTACTGGGTTTCTCTGATGTTGATTTTACTGGATACATGGATACAAGGAGATCCACATCAGGCTACGTCTTTATATTGGTTGAATGAGCTATTTTCTGTAAAAGTGTCAAATAGACACTAGTAGCTTCTTTGTCTATAGAGGCTAAGTTCATAGTCTGCTATGAGGCATCCAACTAGGTGGTTTGACTAATGAACTTCATCACAACTTTATAAATAGTTGAGGGCATTGAGAGGCCTTTGAAGATGTACTATGATAGTAGAGCTGTCGAGTTATATTGTAAGAACAACCAGAGTTCATCAAAATTTAAACATATATACATTAAGTTTCTGGTAGTGGAGGATAGAGTTCAGAGTCTGATTGTATCTACAGATCATGTTAGTACAGACGTTATGATTACGAATCTGCTGACTAAAGGCTTGCCACCAAAAGTGTTTCATGAGTATGTGACCCGTACAGGTTTGGTGAAACCTTTAGATGATTGAGATTGTATTCAATTTGTTATGTCTTATAGACAATTTTATAGGATATCCATTTGTAAACATTTTGATATATGAATTTTTATTATTCATTTATATATATATATATATATATATATTTGTGTGTGTGTGTTGAGTACTCTGAAGATAAGTGGTTGTTTTATCTCTTGCGATTTAACATAAAATTGAGAAAGTATAGGAACTAGTTGGAAATAGGCATGAATAAAGATCATTTGTATGTAATTTCCATTCTACACATTCAAATTAGATCTATGTTATTAACTGTATTAATATTGTGATCACTATTGGATTTAGTTTTAATATTACTGCTTACGAAAGCCTCTTTGATTATGTATTGATATGATTAATGGACTAGATTGTTGTAATATATATGACTATATAGCAGGTTGTGCACACTAAGATTTATATATATATATATATATATATATATATGTATAATATGTACATATATATAATATTCAAAATCATATATAGTCTAAGTAGGAGAATTGTTAGCATTAATTTATTTTACATATATATCTATATATTTATGTTTATAAATATATTAAGTGCTAACAATTATTTGGTTAGACTTACATTATATTGTATATGTATATGTTGCTATCAATAATTAGGTTCAAATTAATGATCTTTATAAAGTATAATTTGGGTTGGACCTATTTGATATATTAGAGTTAGTTTGAGGTATTTGTGAATTAATATTATAAAATTTGTAGATACTTGACCCAAATTAATAACAGTGATTATGCATTATTAATAAATAGGATTAACTCATTTCCTGTTGGACTTGATAAATTGGTTATAGTTTTCAAGGATAAGCATTTTATTTTTAGGTTTTTGAGAAAGTTTATAAATATGTGAGTGCGTGACTTAATATACATCACACAAAACCTAATTTGTGAAAAAATAATGTTGCTAACCTTTAAAAGTCTAACATCTTTTGACATTGATTGATATAGATCAAGGTACATTTTTTTCTATTATTTTATGAAGTATTGTTATTATTATTAATTTGTCTATCAATATTCTATAAACAATCAAATCATACTCATAAGGAACAACTGTATCTTTTGACTAAATCTGTATTTGAGTGAGATCATAAGTTTGGATTCTTCTATGATCATAATTATAACACGCTTTCAAAAAGAACAATGACGGTGAGTAAGGCAGTGCGTACATCGCAAGGTCTCTCTCTCTCTCTCTCTCTCTCCCCCCCCCCCCCCCCCTCATATCTGAAATTCTCTTCCAGATGTCACAGTCGGGAGCGGGACTGCTCGGCTCCTGACCCTGAGCTTTAACTTCAACTGCAGCTTCTGCACTGGTCGTGATCTCTGGGTTAGCTATTCTATCTGTCCAACCTATAGAATATTCAAAGTTGGACGAAGAAACTTTGTAGGCACAATAGTATATATAATGGATCACAAGTTAACACTAGCCAGAATATAAGTTAAAATTGACCAATTAACTGAAAACAATTTGTGTAGTTGCTCTCCTATGGTGGCCCCGTTGACTGATTCCATCATTTTTGTTCTGAACAATGTGATTCGACCGGAAAGACTTTAATATAAAGACGAAGACGAAGAACATTAAGTAATAATAATGAAGATGTAAATCCATGTGGCCTACCCATATAGATAGCGGAAAACGGGTAGTGGTGGGAACGAGACAGTGATTTATCCCTCAACAGCAAAATGTGGAATGACTTAGAGCTTTGTTTGGGTTGAAGTAGATTTTTATTTCATTTAAATTAAAATAAGAATTTTTTAAAATTTATAGTAAACTAAAGTTGTAATTTTAAAGACAAAAATAAATAACATTGAAATAAGTTAAAAATCTATTTTAATAATTTCTATTTTAAGAAAAGTAATATTACCATTAAGGGCATTTGATCAAATTTACAGTCTCAGTTGGCTTGCGTATATTTTCAAAACAAAAGGAATTATAATTTTAACATCTTTTTGGAATAGGGAAGTATAATTTACTTATATCATCTTCTTCAATTTCTTCTCTTCAGAGTATCTTGCTTGTATTTATTTCAAAAGCATGTAAGTTTTGAATGTAAATTTCAACTTATATATAATATTTTTTTTCTTAAAATGATTTAAGTGATAGAAAATTATATCTTAAAATTGATCAGATATACTTTGATGCTAAAAGATTCATTTATGTAGAGAATGACGAAAGAGCGGCTGTTAAGGCGCTATTAAGGTTACTGGTCACTTTAGATTGACTTTAAAGAACATATATACTTTGGATTTAGAGAATACTTTCATTGTACCATCATTTGGACAAAACTTGATTTCGGTTTTATGTTTAAACAAACCTTGAGTATAATTGTTTATTTGGGAATGAAATTTTCAGTATTTCTTTAAATTCAAAATTGATTGGTATAGGTTCTTTAATTGATAATCTATACTATTTAAACTGTGTGACATCTAAGAGCTTTGGAATTATGCATACTATGAATTATGGTACTAAAAGTAGGTTTGTGGTTTCATCCAAAAAAAAAGTAGGTTTGTGATGAAAATTCTACTAATTATAGCATAAGCGTTTGGGACATATCTCTAAAAAAAGAATGCAAAAACTTATGTCAGATAACATTCTACAGATATCTAATATTGATGATATTGATATCTATGTAGAGTGCATTAATGGTAAATAGACAAATTATGTTAAAGGAACGGGTACATCCAGAGCTAGTGAAACCTTAGAGTTAATACATACAGGCATTTGTAGTATGTTCTCTACAGCTTCTTATCAACAATATTTTATTAACTTCATTAATGATTACTCTAGATATGGTCATATGTACCTAATTTATGAGAAGTCTCGTGTGTTTAAGATTTCAAAGCCGAAGTTGGAAATCAATTACGCAAGAAAATAAAGGCTATCAGATCTGACTGCAGTGGTGAATTTTATGATAGACATGATGGATCAGCAAACAACATTCATGTCCTTTCACTAAGTATCTACATAATACCTGAAATATTACGTAGTAATTAAAAGTATGAAGTTTCGTGAGAGTAAAAATTTTTCTCAGATTTATGGGTTCTTGAGAGGGATCAATAGCTTCAAAAGCTCGATGAGAGTCTTATAGTATGCACTCGACCAAGTGAAATCGTACCAATTGTAGAAATGCAAGGCTACATGTGAAGAATATTCAATCAGGAACTAAAGTGAAAGGAAAGGGAACGGCAAATCACTATTGAGATTGGGTTAATATGAGAATTCGTGAGGAGGATTGGTATTAGTGATGTTAAGTTATGAGCCGGTGTTATGAAGAAGGTGGAAATGGGTCATAGCGGTATTTGGAGCTCTATGAGGGATTAAATTGAATAAATGTAAGAATTCTAGAATTTCAATAAAAATATGTTATGAACTGGATTTTGGCATATGTGTGGTAGACCCTGGGGTATGGATCGATACCTACACAGGTCTTTCAAAAGAATTTCTAAGTCCCCTCCCAAAATTCTTTAAGTGTGCCTAGAAGAGTATTTTAGTCCCTTGCGATTTATTTTAATATATGAATTTATATTATTCATATATATATATATATATATATATATATATATATATATATATATATATATTTGTGTATGTTGAGTACTCTAAAAATAAGTGATTGTTTTATCTTTTGCGATTTAGCATAAAGTTGAGAAAATGTAAAAATTAGTTAAAAATAAGCATAAATAAAGATCATTTTTATATAATTTCCATGTTGTACATTCAAATTAGATTTATGTCGTTAACTATATTAGTATTGTGATCACGGTTGGATATAGTTTTGCTATGAGATTATAGGCTTAATTGTAAGATTGTAATTAATATTGTAATTATCTTCTTTTATAGTATAGAATTTCGTTTGTATTTATATATCTTCACAATAGTTGAATAATACACATCAGAGTATTCTCTCAATCTCTTAGATTACATGGTATCAAAGCCTAGTTACGATCTGGACTTGTGGGTTATGGGCCTACCACGCTTTTGAAAGCCTCTTTGTTTATGTGTTGATATGATTAATAGACAAGATTATTGTAATATATCTGACTATATAGTAGGTTGTGCACACTGAGGTTTATATATATGTATAATATGTACATATACAATATTTAGAATCATATGTATTCCAAGTGAGAGAATTGTTGTGTTAATTTATTTTATATATATCAACATATTTATTTTTATAAATATATTAAGTGCTAACAAATATTTGAGTGGATACATTATGTTGTATATGTACAGGTTGTTATTTATAATTATGTCCAAATTAATGATCTTAATAAAATATATTTTGAGTTGGACCTATTTAACATATTAAAGCTAGTTTAGGTTATTTCTGAATTAATATTATAATATGTGTAGACACTTGACCTAAATGAATAACGGTGATTGGGTATTATTAATAAATTAGATTAACCTATTTTGACAATCCATTGGACGTAATAAGTAGGTTATATTTTTCAGAGTTTTAAGGAATTGATTTTTAGGTTTTGAAAAAGCTTATAAATATATGAGTGTGTGATTTAATATACATCACACAAAACTTAATTTGTGAAAAAACAATGTTACTAACCTTAAAAAGTGTAACCTTATTTGAGATTGATTACTATGTATCAAGATACGCTCTTTTCTATTATTCTATAATTATTGTTATTATTATCAATTTATCTATCAATATCTTATAAACAATCAAAGATTTAAAAAAATAATTGTATCTTTTGACTAAATCTGCGTGAGGTCATGAGTTTGAATTCTTTTATGGTTATAATTATAACATGCTTTCAATAAGAACAACGACGGTGAGTAGAGCAGTGCGTACATCGCAAGGTTTCTCTCTCTCTCTCTCTCTCTCTCTCTCTCTCTCTCTCTCTCTCTCTCTCTCTCTCCCGTCGTATCTGAAATTTTCTTCCAGATGTGACGTTCGGGAGCGGGACTGCTCAGGCTCCTGATCCTAAGCTTTAACTTCAACTGCAGCTTCTGCACTAGTCATGATCTCTGGGTTAGCTATTTTATCTGTCCAACCTGTAGAATATTCAAAGTTGGTCGAAGAAACTTTTTAGGCACAATACTATATATAATGGATCACAAGTTAACACTAACTAGAATACAAGTTAAAATTGACCGATTAACTGAAAACAATGCGTAGTTGCTCTCCTATATGGTGGCCCCGTTGATTGATTCCATCATTTTTGTTCTGAACAGTGATTCGACGGGAAAGAATTTAATATAAAGACGAAGACCATTAAGTAGTAATAGTGAAGATGTAAAAGCATGTGGCCTGCACCACGTAGATAGCGGAAAATGGGTTGTGGGACCCAGATAGTGATTTATCCCTCAATAGCAAAATGTGGAATGACTTAGAGCTTTTTTTGGGTTAAAGTAGATTTTTTATTTAGTTTAAATTAAAATAAGATTTTTTTTAAAATTTATAGTACACTAAAGTTGTAGTTTTAAACATAAAAATAAATAACATCGAAATCAGAAGTTAAAAATATATTTGAATAATTTATATTTTAATAAAAGAAATTAATATTACGATTAAGGGCATTTCATCAAATTTACAGTTTTAGCGGGCTTACGTATATTTCAAAACAAAAGGAATTATAATTTTAACATCTTTTTTGAATAGGGAAGTATAGTTTACTTATATCATCTTCTTCAATTTCTTCTCTTCACAGTATCTGACTTGTATTTATTTAAAAATCATGTAAGTTTTGAATGTAAATTTCAACTTATATAATAATATTTTTCTTTCTTAAAATGATTTAAGTCGAAAAATAATAATTAGTTATTAACTATCAAAAAGATATTACTGAGAGAAATTGTTTTGAGGCGATTATTGTGAGAAAGTATACTCCCTCTTCTCCCTCATCTAGATTTGGGATCGTTCTTGTCTTTGGTTTTCTCAATAGTGGCAGCCATGAGGAGACTAGTTATCACCCTTCTTCATCCTCCTTTAGTCCCTCTAAGTAGATCTCTCTTGAGTGGTGATTTTCTTTCGTTCCCTCTAAGTAGTTTCTATCTCGATTTGTGATTTCCTATCTCCTCTGTATTTTTTTCCTTTTGTGTATGTTGTTTGACTTTCAATCCTTTAAAGGAGTTTCGGGGTTAAGCGTAATTTTGTAGAAAATGAAACTTATTATTAGTCAAAACATGCAAACGTTTGTCAATATGATCCAAGGGAGTATCGATGAAACGACTTCACATATTCCAGCGGTATATCTTGTTTTGTTTTCTTTGGTTGATAAGTTAATGTATGCTTTTTTCTCTAAATCCTTTATAAGTTTCAAAGTTTCTTTGAAAACTTTATTTTTTTCATTTTTCTATTTCAGTTTTTATTTTTGGGCCTCTGTTGCATGATTTACGCGTCCCTCCTCTGCGAAAGAGGATTCTATGAATTTTAGTGATAGAAAAAACTTCTGTTACTAAAAGTTTTAGCAACAAAAAAATGTTACTAAAAGTCGTAGAATCTTCCTACGCGAAGGAGTCACGCCAAACTCCTATTGTATATGACTAATGCAGTCTATCAATTTTTCTTTATATAATTTGTCTTAGGCGTTTTGGTCATTATCCCAAAAAAAAAAAGATTTAGTGATAGAAAATTATATCTTAAAATTGATCAAATATTAACATTGATATCCCTACATAATATTCATGCTAATGGATCCCTACATAATATTCATGCTAATGGACTCTATGTATGTAGCATTTTGCGAGCACAAACAACGAGTGGATAGCCTCCAATGTTTACCAAGAATTAGTCCAAGTCTTTCTAAATGGTGACAGTTTGGCTATACTCTTGGGATATCACAAGTTTCACATCTATGTCTTGATATAACCAGTAACAAAATTTTCCAAACAATAATGCTGATGTGGTACAATCATACCAGAAGTACTAAATTGATTACAGGTTTCGATATTTAATCAATTGGATAATGTTATGATGTTAATTGTGATTTATTTTATACCCTACTACCTAGGACTTTGTTGCAGCAATGAGCTCGGCAACCCAGCTTGTGTTAAGGTTAGGAATGAGAGAAGAACATGTCAAAGATACCTAAAATATCAATGATTAGAATCGAAATTCTCCGTATTTTAATTGAAGTATTTGATAACTAAAATATAAAAATTGCATATAAATTTTCTAGTTATTCAAAATCTCCTAACTACAATGAGTGAGAACAAGTATTTTGCGTATTTATATATTGGATCCTCAAATCTTTTTTTTTTTTTAATTTACGAGTTAAATATAGTAAAAGAGATTAATCTCTCATAAAATAATGAACAAATGTTTGAATTTATGCTAAGAGAAGTGGCAAGATTAAATATTGGACAGTGCATCAAATAAAATTATCTCCAAGATATATATGAGAAAGAAAAATAATTATGCCTTGACTGTCTCAATTCCGAACCTTTGCATGCAAAATTATAAGCCCAATGGACCGAGGTGAACCATCCATTCTTGTGGGCTAATTTACTAATATCCTATGGTTAAAAGAACTTATTCTCCAAAAGCTATGATTTAAAAACTATTTCCCCCCTATCTTGTCAAGTGAAGCAAACTGTGCTCAACTTATACAGTTATACTCGACCTCCGCTTTTTTTTTTTTTGTAATCACGGTGCTCGAATCCGACATATGTATATATATATATATATATATATAGAATGTATATATGTATAATTTCTTTTAAATCAAGGGAGCTGAGCGTGTGCTCGACTCCTGTCATTATGATTTTTTTAAATATAATGAACTCGACTCCTATTAATTATTTTTAATAGAGAGGAGTTCATTTGAACTCCATTCCACACTTGATTTAAGAAAATTCCCTTTTTCTAATTTTTGCTTCATTTACTATTTAATTTAATTTTTTAAAATTTAATTGTCAAAACTATTTTTTTAACATTATTTTTTATTTAATATAACCTCAAAAAAATAATTTTTAAAGTTAATATTTTTAATATTATTTTTATTTATGTAATTATATAAAAGGAAATTTTAAAATATATATATATAGATACATGTGCGCGCGCCCGCGCACGTATTTCAAAACCTTTTTTTTTAAATTTGAAATATATATTGGTTAATGTACACATAATTGAGAAAAGTTTTTAGGAAAAGGTAGCCAACAAGTTTTTTAAAGACCAAATATCAAATGCAACCCCTCTCTTAGATATATTATTTGACTAACAATGAAGTGTGAACAGATAAAACATAATAGGAGTACGATATCTGTAGAATTGTTGATGCAGAATCCAAGACACAGCCGCTCTCAACTCAGTTAGAGATACCCAATCAATAGGTAATTATTTAAAGTTATGTGGTCATAACACATTTATTTAAAGATTTTAGCAACGATATTATTCAAAGTTTAGGGAGAGGTTTCCCATGAAGAAATGCTTGAAACAAAACAAACGATCTGTGAGGTTGAGTAGTTGGCGTGGTGTGTGAAGCCCCTCTTATCGTCGCAAAGGTAAGACCATCCCCATACACTTGTGTCCATCCTCCAACCTGAAATTTTCAAAAAGAATAAATGTATAAATTGAGCCTTAAAAATATATTTTTTTTGTTAATTATGTCCTTTTTCTTTATAAACTTACCTGTTTTCCGACAAACCAAGCACTGTATGGAACAGTTGTTTTGAGTCCAAGTTGCTTTCCTACTTTTTCCACCAATCTTCGAGTCCCAATAAATGGAACTGCAGAGTCTTGATCCCCACTGCATATTTGCATTTATATAATCATTGGTTTTGTATCATCAAATTCAACAACAAACTCAGGTATTCCTAAGAAAATGTTTGTCATGTTACCTATAAACAATTGCTTGAAGGCCAGACTTCACAAGCCATCCCATTGTGTTGATCGTTGGTATTTCTTTATCTTCTACTCTATATTTAGCTGACACCAACCTGCAATTACATACTACAATAATTAAAGCTCAAACAACTATAAGAAAAACAGAAAATAGCAACAAAATTTTTTTTTTTCTCAAACTTCGCTGTCCTTAATTTAAATTTTTGTTGTTGAATTTGAAATTGTTTGAAAATTTCATCTTTGATCCGTTGTAAATTTCTTTTCAAATATTTGAGATCGAAAATTCACAGACAAATTTTTTTCCGTCACTGCTATATTTCTTGTAGTAAAAAAAGGTATATTTAAGATAAAAAAATTATTTTAGCCAAAATGCAAAGAGTTTCTCTTAGTTTACAGCGTTGTGCAATTTATTTCTTTAATTTCAAAAATTAGTAATCAATCTCTGAAATTTTTAATTTTATGCTGCATAACTTTTTCATTTAAAATCCTAACATTAGTTGTGCAAATAAGTTTAAAGAGGTCAAATCAATAAAAAAATATATATATATATATATACATTTGACCTATCATCTCAAGTGATAAAATAATGAAGTTTTCTATCATGCATTTTCTTCTAATTTTTGCAACAAAAAAGTCCTTTAAAATTATAGGTTAAATCTATGTATTTGCTCATTTGATTTTCTTTCTCAGTTAATATAGACAAGTGGTATTAGAGTTTTGGACCATAAGGGTTATGCTACATAAAATTTAAATATTAAAAATGTATATTGTCAACTTTTAAAGTTGAAGAAATAAATTGTACAATCCTCAAAAAAAAAAAAGGACAGTATTTTATATTTTGGTGAATAACTTTTTTGAGATGAAATGAATGAGCTTACGGGCTACACAAACGATAGTTGGTGGCTCCAACAAGACGAGCATGCATAGCCTTCTGCACATCTTTTCTGTTCAAGTACATCTCTGCATTTTTCAATGGACAATCATCTAGTTCCTATAATAATCATAACAAAAAATGAAAAGGTCAACAGTAGCCCCCCAAAGTTTATTCATGAGATGAAAGATCGAGGATATATAGAAGGAACTTTTAGGCCTTGATCATGTACTTCACCTGCAGAGTATTTATCTTATCTTTTTGCAAATTTAAAGACCTTAAAATCTGAGACATGCTTGACCTTAGATGTTGACTGAGAATGGCAGCTTGTGATAAATTATAAGACAGACACTTGTCTCCAATAATATAATACATGTCAATGTAGTTACGTAACTCCATGGTCTCAAGTACAACACCGAGACATTCCCGGGTGAAACTGCCCTTCATGGCTTGTCTCATAACTGTTGAGGTGTTACAAACTGAAGTTCGAAGCTTATAAGTATGATCAGATATCATGCCATGAGACCAGTAGAATTCATCTACTGAATTGAAATCCGTTCCAAATTCCATAAGAGGATTTCCTATCTGCAACATGTATTGCAAATTAGTACTCAGTATTTCACTAAACAGCAATTAATATAGAAATAAAAAGCCGAAGTCTCATACTGCTATTCCCTTCAGGTTGATCTTCACTTTGCTCTTTACAATAAGCTCTGCAAGTTGAGGCACGTAGTGTCCTAGTACAATAATAACAAAGAGGTTTGATGCTTTTTGCTAAGCCTTATGATTCAGATTAATCTAGAAGTCATATTAAACTGTATTGTCATCCTTGATGCTTACGAAAATACCTCCATAGCTCTCCCCCATTATGTAAAAATCATTGTTCTTGTACTGTGGGTACTTTGCGAACCACCGTTGTAGAAACACCAAGTTGTCTCGGGCTAAATACATTGGGGACAAAGTATCAGTTGTATATAAATTAAACTTGAACAAGACATGGGGCGTAACATATTGAAGAATGGCGATATGATGACATACCTGTGACTTCATCATTCAGATTTTCAAAAAACGACATGTCGGTAGAATACGAAAATCCAACACCTGCTGGTGATTCTAAGTACAAAAAGTTGGCCTCTGCAGACGACAGCGGTTGATAATTATATATGGTACATTAGTAAGTATTAAACTCACCTAAGGATATTTTTAAGTAAAGACAACAAAGAGGCTACTTGTATTGCAATGATTTTTCCTGTAAACTAGTGATGTTCATCAATAAACAAATGTGAAGCTAATTGAGGGAGTCAATAGTGTGGCACCTCTGTTCCAACTGTACTTATTTTTTGTGATAGCTTCTCCATAATTAGTGACAAAAGGACCATGTTCTGTGAAAGCTCCACCTCCTATGGATGAACAACCAGGACCTACAAAAATAACAAAATAACAAAATTGGTTGATGAGAATTGAGAAACATATATATGTGTGTGTGTGTGTGTGTGTGTGAATAGTGAAAGGAAGGTACCTCCATTGAGCCAGAGAACAAGGGGTTTGGAGGAAGGATTTGTTTCTGCTTCAACGAAATAGTAAAAAAGAGCTCTGTGTTTTTTGTCATCTACGGGAATGTAGCCTCCATATTGGTGAAAAGTAACATTGGGTTGGCCAGGAAAATGATGTATCTTATCAGATTCTGAAGAAGACTCTGCTTTGGAGCAATTGTGCAGAAGAGATGCACAGATTATGGCCATAAAGATCCATGGATGAAATGCCATGGTTTTGGAGGCGGAATATGTGCAAGTGTGGATGAATTGAGGACAAAGAAGCAGGGGAAGAGGATCTGATTATAGTAAAGGGGAAGTGGAGGTGACAAAAAGGCGGGGGGGGGGGGGGAATAAGAGAAAAGCACGAAGACATGATAGTGCCATCACCCTCAAACTTTATGATCTGCCACTATAATGTAAAAGCATCACTTCGTGAGGACTGAGGATAAGGCTTTGTTTTAAAATAAAAGAGTAAACTCACTTTTTGTGTAAAGTGGATCTCACTGAGAGGTTAGTTTTTGAAATATCATTATTAACTATTTTAGTCTTTAAATTTTAAAATTATTATAGATTATGATCTATTCATTAACCTTCTCATCACAATTAATGTTATTTATATGTATATTTAGAATTTAAAATTTAAGGTTTAGGACATCATAAAATATTTTTTATTTGTGTGTTTATGGTTTAAGATTTAAGATTTAGGACATCACAATTAATATGCTAACATGAGTGACATTTTAAAGTAGAGGTGACTAAAAGGGGAAAACAGGAACTAGGAAAAAGCACCAAGTCATGATCGTGCCGTCACCCTCAAACTATATAACCCACTACAATGTAAAGCCATTACTTTGTGAGGATAAGCCTGTGTTTGAAAATAAAATTAAAAACAGAAAATTTGAAACGAAGAGTTAGGAAATGCTATCCTCAGGGGGCGGATGCAGATATATACTCAACACTTCGTGGCATTAATTATAGAATTGCTATCATAGGATCTGTTCTCCCCAGATTTATTTAAGAAAGAATAGTAAATTGTTAATTTACTTCCAGAAAAATTGTAGTTAGTTTTAATTTGGTTTCTAAGAAATTAAGGTTATTAATTTAATCTTTAAAAATTTGTGTTTATTTCAATTTTATTTCTTTTTTTGTTAAAATAAGTTTGGAACTAAAATATTGAGATTTAGCAATATTAGATATGATGACTTAGTAACCAAAAAGAGGAAATAGATATTTTACGGTTACTACACATAATATAATAGGAGAGAAATAGGATGTAGGGTATTCATGTCAAATTCATTCATAGGAGAGTACTATTTGAGGCTCAGAGGACCTAGGTTCTTTGTCTTTATGCGTTCTGTTTTCTGTTGCTAAAAAATTGTTATTAAAAAAAATATAACGCTTAATCATACTAAAAGTGCCATACTTTTTAGTATGGCAGAAAATCTAAATCCAAGCTCTTCCTATCTATCTTTTACTTTACAGTATCAATTTCTTGAAGAAATTGAGAAGATCCAAAAAAAATATATATTATCTCTGCATTGATTTTTTTTTTTCATTTATAAAATTTAAACTTAGAATTTTATTTAAAAGAAACAAGTAGCCTTCAATCTAATTTTGGTTAATCTTTTATATGTTTAAGAATGTCTTCTCACGCAGGACAACGACATGACTAGAACGGTATGTGAAAACTTTATTGAAGAATATGAAAATCTATGTGTAAAATATGTGACGAAGTGAATAATTTGAGAAGCAGGGTTTGTAGATTAAGTTAAAGACCTAGCTAGATAGAAAAGATTCCCACAATCACAAAGATATTTTTTTGGGCGCTTGCATTTTGTGAGGGTGGGAATCACCTATTTTGCCCATCAAGAGAGTCAGTGTCGGTGATGGTCCTACATGTTCCACGCAGAGTTACGGTAAAGCAAACTCTAATGTTGCCTTTCATAATGAGAAAACCTGGGGAATCTTTTGGAAGTTTCAACACAAATGCATATAATTATTTCAAGCTTTCGAATTTGAAGGCTTTACTTAAACTGATTAAAATACGTTATCTTCAATCAAAATTAAGATATAGGTCATGAGATTTAAACGATTATTTAACTTGATCCAAAGCCAAAAGCAAGCAAGCATGCGTGAACGATCGCTACACCTGCTATTGGATACTAAATATTAACAGGAAAATATTTGCTTTTTCCAATAAAGTTTTTTTGTTTGGGGGGGGGGGAGAGGGGGTAATTAACGGAAATTAGGCATTTGGACATTTTAATTCTTTGTTAATCATGATTTTAATTATGACTAAATTAAAATGTGACTAAAATTTATATTAATCGTGATTAAATAAATAAAATTATGAATAACAAATAAATATATATAAATATTTATTTGTAAATATTTATATATAATTTTATTTGTAAATATATATAAATATTTATATATAATTTTTTATTTATTCTTTCTCTTCAGTAATTGATCTAATGATTCGATGATTAGTCCAATAACTTAAATTCTTTCTTTGGTCAATGATTAATCTGATGATTAGCTCGATAACTTAAATTCCTTCTTAGGTATTCTTAAAACTATAATCTTGTCAATTCAATTAACTTGAGCTATATTACACCACCACTCATAATATAGATAGCCATTTGCAAACGCTTTTCCATACTTTCCTTTTTTTGACTTTATGGAAAGCATAAACCAATGTTTCAATAATTTGTACTCTATCTCTGAACTTGCCACGATCTGACCTACAATTTAGCCATGGTTCACTTGACCATGGGTGAAAAACCATGGCAAAAGGCTGATTTTTTTTTTGTAGTGACTTTGCATCTTGGCGAAGGTCGCTGCTTTGCTCCTATTGCCACTATTTCTCCATCATGATGCTATGAGCCGCTGCCTCACGTCCAACAAAGAGGAATCAAGTCGCATGTGAGAAGAGAGGAGTAGCCTTTCACCATGATCACCACCGTTCATTCTAGCTTCATTGTCGTGTCCCATCACTCCAACAATCCACTCAGTGCTGGCGAGCCCACATGCAGCAACGGGTATACCGAGAGGGCGAAGAAACTTGGCGGGCAGAAGAAGCTTGGATAATACTAGGCACCATCTACTCGATGCTCAATAGGTAGAAAGTAATACCTCTAGTATTAGGACATCATAAGAAAGCGTGGGTGCAAGCATGTAGAAATTTTTTTGTGAATAGATAGATGTCTGTGGGGATTTTTTTTTCGTGTATGTTATCTTAATTTTGTTTACCTAAGGTACATGTGTGATTTTGTCTATGTGTGGATGTTTGATTGGGTGCAATATGCATCAATTTATCTGTGAAATATTGTAAGGTGGGGTCCCTCCTAAGTGGGACCCACCACTAATGTTTAAAAAAAAAAAAGGGGTCAATTTACAATTTAATAAAAATTGTAATCAAAATTTGTAATTTACCCCAAAGTCAAAATAAGCACAGTGTTTACTGAAACGAAAGATTTTTTATTCTTTCAAACTGCCGCTTATCCTTATTTTTATCAAAGGACAAAGGTTTCTTTGGATTTTTTTTTCATTATATCTATTCGTTGAATAAGTGATGATCCAATTTTTCCCAACAAATATGTACTATGATCAATGTGGTATGATGTGATAGTTATTCTGTTCATGAATTGTAATTTGGGCTAATGAGGGACTTAAATGAAAAATAAAACTTGGTTAGAGATTGGATGAAATTACACAAAATGGGACCAATAGGTAGGGATTAAGTTAGTAAGGATAATGTGAGGTTTTAAAAGGTGATTAAAAATTTAAAATTTGAGAAAAATTAAACATAGAGAAAATGAAGGAAAAAATTCTCTTATACAAATAAAATTTAAGGAATATTAGATAATATAAATTAAATTAATAATTATAGAAAACAAAATAGGATAATATCCTAGTAGACTAGGCATGAGGCCATTGGGAAAAAGCATAACGAACCTAAAATCAAGGAAAATAAAAAAAAAAAGGGCTCAAGTTGGAAAGATTGTTGCAAGAAAAAAAAATACATGTATATATAATGATTTACATATATGTTAATTAAAAAGCCCAACCCAATAAAACAATATATATACATATATATATATATATATATTAAGGAAACCCAACATATTGGGTTAAGCGAAAAAAAGAAAAGTATATATAATAATAATGATAATATAAATGAAATAGATAATGGAATAGAAAGAGGTAATAAAACATATAAAATAAAATGATATAAAAGGATAATAAGCATTTAGTTGTTTTAGGATAGAATAAAGCATATATAATAAGTAAATTAAAAATATGGTTTAGTTGTAGGAGGAAGTTATAATATAATAAGTTAGTAAAACAAAAGGGGATTTAGGATTGGATTAGGAAAAAAGTTATTAGGATTAAGTTATTGCAAAAAAAGAAAAAGAAAATGACAATATATATATATACTCACATCAAAGGGGACGTGCACCCCTTAAACAATATTAAAAAATAAAATAATATTAATAAATAAAAATGAGAATTTTGTTGGTAAGACGGTTGAAAATTCTTAGTGTTTGTTATATGGTTTTTAATAAAAATAGAATAAGTGAATTGCTAAGTGCTTTGAATTTTAGTGAATTTGAATAGATTTATAATTCGATCCAAAAAGAGACAAAGAAAAATAGAGGCTTATGGTGCTAGCAAAGCGAGGGCTAATAAGAAACTTCTCTCTATCAGTGGATGTATATGTCTAATCTTTTTTTTTTTTGGTTATGGAGCCACCTGAACCAATTCGGTTATATATATGTTATATATGATTTTTAAATTGTGTGACTTGTAACAGTTTCACTTGAAAAATGACAAACTTTCCTCTATTATTTTACCCTTAATTTTTAATTTCCTGACCTAGCATTAGTATGATAATTAAGGCAAAATGAGAATTTTGTTGGTAAGACAGCTAAAAATTATGCAAAAATTAATGATGGAGCATGCTGACATATTTACAGATGTACACATCAACTGCCACATATGATCATTTTAACAACAAAATTAATCATACTGATAGTAGTGACTAACTTATATAAATAAAAAAACTATAGAGATCATTTTATATAAAAATAAAATATAGAAACTAATTTATAATTTCAGTAAAATTATAAGAACCAAACTCATAATTTAACTAATATTTTTAATCAAACCGATTAATCAAAGTTTAATACATTTCAAACATCAAATGAGTACATGGAATAGTCATATATATATATATATATATATATATATATATATATATATATATATATATTAATTATAAGAAAGACAAAAGTATTATTCGTGTCTTTCACATTTACACTAATTTCGTTTTAAATTTTTTTTGCTCCAATTATTTTTTATATATTTTATTTTATTTTATTAACGTCATTTAAAATATTAGTAGAAAATATTGATTTGGTGATGTACATGACACATATTAAGTTCCACGTCATTTGTCAAGTGAACGTAAATCTAAAATTTTGAAAATACTCCTAATTATAATTTTAAAAAAAAAGCATCAAAGAATCCCTAGTTCCTCTCTCCCTCGGATTTGGATCACCAAATCGATGAAGGGTACAACTCTATTTTTTAAAAAAAAGTAACGTGTTTTTCTTTTTTTTAATTTTACAAAAAAAATTTCAATTATACGAATTGATTTTAAAATTCTTCTACTACAACATACCATATTAATTGATTTTAGTTATAATTTCGTCCCTAATGTTTGTTTTGTATCAATTTGTCCCCAAATTAACATTTTTAGTATTTTTTAAAAAAACATTTTACAAAATATTTTCACAATTATATAATCTATATTTATTATTGTATTTATAATTATTATTAGATCAATTAATAATTGTAAAAACAATTATAAAATTTTTTTAAGAAGGAAAAAATTTAAAAAAAGAGAGCCGTCGGATCAACTTACTAGAGCATGACCCTCCAGCACCCTTTGAGTGTTGGAGTTGATCCAAATCCCTTTGATCCAACGGCTCTTACTAGAGCAGGACTCTCCAGCACTCTTTAGGTGTTGGAGTTGATCCAAATCCCTCTTCCTCTCTCACACACGACCATGGCAACACACGGAGAGATCAAGGAGGTGTACTGTGGAGGTGGGTAACCTATGAGAAGCTCTGTTTTCTTCTCACGTGGACAAGGGTGTGTGAGAAAAATGAGGCATTTTTGGAAATGATGTGTATATTAAAGATATTTTTAAAATTTCAAGTTTGCATTCACATGAAAAATGACGTGAAACCTAATAGTGCTACGTAGATCGTCTAGTTAACATTTTTTGTTAATATTTTAAAAAGCGTTAGTGAAAAAGGGTATATTTGAAACAAATAAAATATCTAAGACATAATTGGCATAAAAAAAATATGAATGAAGTTGAAAGTTAATATAAATGTGAGGGCCATGAACAATATTTTTGCCTATAGTGGACCCTTGTACGCTCATTTAATAAAATAAATTATTAGATAATATAAAAAAGAGAAATGTTGCACTTTTCAATATACATTTTAACCCCTATTTATTCTAGAATATAATAGAAAATACTATAATTCAAATCAATGATCTGAAAATCAAACTAGATCGATTGGTTGGATCGAAAAACTGGTGAACCAGCCAGTTATCTAATTCGATTAGTTTCAAAAAATTAGAGAGCCATTGAATCAGTGCAGAACCGGTCAAATGGCCTCGAACTGGCCAAACTAGTAAAAACCGACTGATTCTCTTATTACACAAAAATATTTTTTAAAAAAATTATAGAAGAAGAAGAAAATGAGATGGCACAAGATGGAGACGACTAGAGATGGCGCAAGACGGAGGCATGCTGCGAGAGACAAGGCAAGCGAGTGAACTAGATACTGAAACTTGAATAGAGAGCAGAGTAAAAAATTCAAAATAAAGAGAGAGAAGGCAACTTTTGCAATGGCCAATGAGTACAATGGCTTCCAATCTTGAACATAGGAAAGACAACTCTAGAAGAAAAAACGTGTACAGATAAAAGAGTTAACAAGATGGAAAGGCAAGAAAGTACGAAAAGCAATTGGAGGAAGGAAGTAGAAATTAAATTTTAATGACTTTCATTATTTTCAAGGTGCATTTTTCTTTTTTTTTAATTTGATGGTACTTTAATATTTTTAGTTATATATTTTATTTTATAAATATTTTATAACATTTTAATATATATATTTTATAATAGTTTAATATTTTTAGTTATATATTTTTTAAATATTTTTTAAGTGTTACTGGTTCGACTACGGTTTGATCACAATTCGACCATTTATCTTTGAACTGGTGTCTCTACCAGTTCAATGACCGATCCGATTTTCTTAACCTTGACTCAAACTTCTATTGGAAAAAAGGGTCTTTTCATAGTTTCTTTTATAAGTACTTAAACGAGTTTTGTTCTGTCATTCCTTACCATTTATAAAATGTTCTTCTTCATCTATATATTAATTTATAGTGGAATATTCCGAGTAGAAGTATTTTGTTCATTTAAAGGAGCATGCGTGCATGTTAAGACCAGTATTGCTGTAGTCAAGTTTATAGGAACAACATATTGTCATTAAGTATATAATCTTACTTTGTTGGACTAATTACTTCATAACTGATTAGAAGGCATGATACTTCCAGTGGTCAAATTAAAAGAAACTAATTAAAAGGCATAAAAACAATAAAAATCCTTGTCCTCCTACATTTATCGAACCTACAATTGGATCCTCTCCAAAATTTGAAGAATGGCAAGCAATAGATCAGTTGCTTCCGGGTTGGTTGTACAGCTCCATCACCATTGACATAGCAGCACAGTTGATTTACAAAAAGACAAGTCAAGAATTGTGGATCGGAATTGAAGAACTGGTAGGATCAAAAACTTGAGCAAATATTCTCTGGTACAATGCAGAGTTGCAGGAAACTAGAAAAGGCACAATGAAGATGGAAGAGTATTTGAGCAAGATGAAATCAATTGCAGACAATTTACAATTGGCAGGAAGTCCTCTTACCTTTACTGATTTGTTCACACAGATTTTAGCTAGTCCTGATTCTGAATACACTCCAATTGCGATTTAGTTAGAAGACAAAATGCACGTCTTGGCTTGAATTTCACACTACTCTGATCACATTTGAAAATAGGCTTGAATAACTCAATAATTTTCAAAATCTTTCCACCAATTCTGCCACTGCAAATATAGTTCAGAAAAGGGAAATTCTTCCTCAGATAGCAAAGGAAATAACAAAGGAAACTGGAGAGAAGCATCTAGAGGAAGAGGTCATGGTAGAGGCATATCTTTAGGACTAAAGCCAACATAACAGATCTGTCGTAAATTCTGACATCCAACATCCATTTGTTACTACAAAATGGATCAAAGCTATATGGGAATTTTACCTGATTCTGCAAAATCTGCAGCTAATCAGCATCAAACTCCTTATTCAGCCTATGTTGCAACTCCTAGAAACATTAGCAGATCAAAAATGGATTCTTGACGGTGGAGCTAGTCATCATGTTACAAATGATGCCAGCAACATCCAACAAGTAATCAAGTACAATGGTAAAACAAAATTAATTGTAGGAAATGGTGATTCATTGTGTTGTAACCGGGGTTAAATTGAAATTTTTGGACTAAATTGAAATTTTGAAATTTTAGTTGGAAAAACAAGGAATATAATTAAATTTAAGAGTTGAGGAGTAAAAGGATTCAATTTGGGAATTTTGGGAATGAAAACGATAGCTGGTGGGAATTTTTATGACGAAAGGGAATTTTGTAATTAGGATATTATCTTTTTTATTATTCTACTTTTCAATAATCTTGCTTTCTTCTTATTTTTCTCTCATAATCATTTTTTGTTCGGCTACCCCACAGCAGGACACACATTTACCACCGCGCTTACTTCTTCCATGTTATCTCTCCATCGACATTTTTCCTTTCTTCATCATCCTTGCCTCTTCAAATTTTTTTCGGTGAATTTATGTCCTAAGAAGAGTTTGTTGCGTGGGTTGAAGTTATATGAAGGTATGAGTTGGAAGTTTTCTCTTTTCCTCTCTTCTACTTTGTGCATGTAGAGGTTAGGGGTTGAAGCTGAGTTAAATTCTTCCAAATGATAGGTTTATACATGATTCTTTGTTGATACTGGATTTTTGGCACGAATTTCTGTAGATATGACTTCATTTAAGGTCGCAATGCTTTATTCACACGTGATAAGATTTTGAAGTGAAAGTTATTTTGTGTATACATCTAATTAAATATGGCTCTTTGCTTTGTTCCTTTTCTGTTCTCTCTTAGTTTCCTCTTCTACAAATATGGGAAGCAAAGTATGAAAAACAAATGTCTTTTTCTGTTTTCGGACGATTGTACACAAATTCACATTGAAGGGAAGCAAAATGATTGGTTGAGGAAGGACATAATGAAGGCCCAACAAATTAAATGGGCTGCCCACAAACATTTTTGGTAAACTCTTGCTTAGAAGAGTAGCCCGACTCAACCTATTTAAACAATTGCCCAATTGTACTAAGTTTGACCGAAGTGGGTTGGCCCATTTCAACTTCGCCACCAATAGCAAACCCTTTATTCTCTCTCATAGTCTTGTACCTACCATTAGTTGCTTTATGTCTCTAATCCTGAAGTAATTTGTAATCATTTTAATTCATTTTCAAAATCTTGTTATTTGTCAATGTAAATTCTAATTATATTCTGAATTGATTTTTTCCTGAAACAAGTAGTTCAACTGTGAATTTAGTTGTCATAAATTGTCATTGTATAGGAAATCCACAGATTTAGGATTCATTATGAAAAGCTTTACTGTTATTTTTATTTCCTTTAGTAACCTATTCAGAAAAAGTTATTATTTTTAACATACGACAATCTTTTCATGCTAGTTCTTAACATACTAATTGCTTTTTTTTTTCTCCCCTTTGTAATGTGTGCATTGATTTGAGTCGGATGAAGAATGTGAGAAGCATTTGCATTTTTTGAATGCCTATATGTTCACAATTGAAAAGGAAAAAAACTTGAAATTGATTCATGAGTTTCCTTGATCGGTGAATGTAGCATGAACAATTTACTCATAGGGATATTTATTCTATGCCCATGATAAATACAAAGTTACAAACAAAAATTAGTTGTGTTTTTTTAATTAGGACTTTTATTCGCAAATTACCTGTCTGTTTGTAGCCTATTCAGGTGTAAACAAATAAAATTAAGTCACAATCTACATATTCTTAAAATCGAGTTTTGTGAAATTGGTGAATGCAGTTATCTCTACTCTGATAAAAATCCCAAGTTTGAAGTATGGATAGTTTAGTAGAACCATGATTGAGCATTATTTCATCGTTCATCTCTTGACCAGTAAGAAACTGCATGCACAAAAACCAACCAAATTGTTATACCTTCAAAAGTCAAAATTGAGCATGAAAATTTTGTTGAAGTTCTTCCTTTTCTGTTATTTTATAGAGTAAATTATAAGTTTCCCTTGCAAGCGTTTGAACTTGTATAGCACTCTCCTCATTTTTCAAAATATACATTCTCCTCCTTTGTAACTCTAAAATAGTCCAATTTTATATTTTCTATCCGGAAAAGTTTATTATAAAATGTTTTCTAACATTTGATAAAATATTGCTACGATTTTTTTAAACTTAACTACGGTCTATTAGCTTAAAAAAATTAATTTTTACATATTGTGTAATTATTTTTTTCCTTTCTAGCAGCTTAGTTAGTTAGTCTTTTACTTTTTTCATATATAAAGTGTAACTCTATATTTGGTTTTCCGTGCGATAATGAAATTACGTACAGATTTACGAAACTTCATCTCCATTTTCTATTATACCTCCTCCAAAGACAGAATTGCTTGGAAGAAATATTTAACATCTTCAGAGTGTGTGTGCGTGCACGAGAGAGAGAGAGAGAGAGAGAGAGAGAGAGAGAGAGAGAGAGAGAGAGAGAGAGAGAGAGAGAGAGAGAGAGAGAGAGAGAGAGAGAGAGAGAGAGATTTTATTGTGTATTTCTTATTGTGATTTTTTCTTTCCACTCTTCTCTGTCTTCGTGATTTGTGAAATATCTTGCTAAATTTGTGATTAGAAGATCCTACAGGTGGGACTTGCCATTTAAGTTTCTATGAAGCTTGTGAAAAATTCTAGAGTTGTAGGTGTAAAAGCCATTGCATTGGGGTTGATTCTCTTGGGTGAAAGGGTTTATAAAAACTAATAAGGATTTACCTATTAGTGAGTTTGCTAAGGACTAAAGAAAACTTAGCAAGGTGCTAATGTAAAATGTAGAGTGTTGGTTGTCAAGGGTTGAAGTTGTCATGTATTGATTCTCTTGGGTGAAGGGGTTATAAAAACTAATAAGAGTTTTCTTACTAGTGAGTTTGCTAAGGGCAATAAAAAACTTAGCAAGATGCTAATGTAAAAGCAGAGTGTTGGTCACTAAGTATTGAAGTTGTCATTGTATTGATTTTCCTAGGTGAAGGGGTTATAAAACTAATTAAGAGTTTACCTGTTAGTAGATTTGCTAAGGGTTATAAAAAACTTAGCAGGATACTTATGTAAAAATAGAGTGTTGGTTCTTTAAGAGTTGAGGTTGTCGTTATATTGATTTTTGTTGTTGTTGTCATTTCTCATATACAAAATTATGTTATTGGGTGTTTAAGAAAATGCGGAAGAACTTCTTTTTAAAAGCACCTGAGTTTCTATATATTACAATGTCCTTATTTGATTGTGTTATTCTTTTCTCAAGTTTTTTCAAGAATTTGATTTAAACTTAACTTCTTTTTTAGAACAAAATCACAGTTAAAGACTTTTAGCGTCATAGTATTTAAAGTCTTCTTTTTTTCCTTAAAGATAAAAAGTTTTCGCTAAAGCTTTGCTTTTTTTTTTTTCTTTCTCGGATATATTGATTGTACACATTATTGAGAAAAGTTTTTAGGAGAAGGTAGCCAGCAAGTTTTATAAAGATCAAATATCTAATGCAACCTCTCTCTTAGATAAATTATTTGACTAACAATACAGATAAAACATAATAGGAGTACGATATATGTGGAATTGTTGATGCAGAATCCAAAACAGAGACTTGGAGATACCCAATCAATAGGTAATTATTTAAAATTATGTGGTCATAACACATTTATTTAAAGATTTTTGCAACGATATTGTTCAGAGTTTAGGGAGAGGTTTCCCATGAAGAAAAGCTTGGAACAAGACAAAGGATCTATGAGGTTGAGTAGTTGGCGCGGTGTGTGAAGCCCCTCTTATGGTTGCAAAGGTAAGACCATCCCCATACACTTGTGTCCATCCTCCAACCTGTAATTTTCAAAAAGAATAAATATATAAATTGAGCCTTAAAAAAATATATTACTTTTTTTTGTTAAATTATGTCCTTTTTCGTTATAAACTCACCTGTTTTCCGACAAACCAAGCACTATATGGCACAGTTGTTTTGAGTCCAAGTTGCTTTCCTACTTTTTCCACCAATCTTCGAGTCCCAATAAATGGAACCTCAGAGTCTTGATCCCCACTGCATATTTGCATTTATATAATCATTGGTTTTGTATCATCAAATTCAACAACAAACTCAGGTATTTCTAAGAAAATGTTTGTCATGTTACCTATAAACAATTGCTCGAAGGCCAGACTTCACAAGCCATCCCACTGTGTTGATCGTTGGTATTTCCCTATCTTCTGCTCTATATTTGGCCGACACCAACCTGCAATTACGTACTACAACAATTAAAGCTCAAACCCAAAGCAAGGTATATTTAAGGCAAGGAAATTATTTTAGCCAAAATGCAAAGAGTTTCTCTTAGTTTACAACGTAGTGCAATTTACTTCTTTAATTTCAGAAATTAGTAATTAACCTCCTAAATTTTTAATTTTGTGCAGCATATCTTTTTCATTGACTTTTTCATTTAAAATCCTAATATATATTAGTTGTGCAAATAAGTTTAAAGAGGTCAAATCAACAAAAAAATACATTCGACATATCATCTCAAGTGATAAAATAATGAAATTTTCTATCATTTTCTCCTAATTTTTGCAACGAAAATGTCCTTTAAAATTAAAGGTTAAATGTATGTATTTGCTCATTTGGTTTTCTTTCTCAGTTAGTATAGATAAGTGGTATTAGAGTTGGGGACCAGAAGAGTTATGCTACGTAAAATTTGAAGTTTAAAAAAGTATATTGTCAACTTTTAAAGTTGAAGAAATAAATTGTACAATTCTGAAAAAAAAAAAAAGGACAGTATTTTATATTTTGGTGAATAATTTTTTGAGATGAAACGAATGATCTTACTGGCTACACAAACGATAGTTGGTAGCTCCAACAGGACGAGCATGCATAGCCTTCTGCACATCTTTTCTGTTCAAGTACATCTCTGCATTTTTAAATGGACAATAATCTGATTCCTACAATAATCATAACAGAAAATGAAAAGGTCAACAGGAACCCACAAAGTTTATTCATGAGATGAAAGATCGAGGATAAATAGAAGGAACTTTTAGGCCTTGATCATGTACTTCACCTGCAGAGTATTTATCTTATCTTTTCGCAAATTTAAAGACCTTAAAATCTGAGACATGCTTGACCTTAGATTTTGACTCAGAATGGCAGCTTGTGATAAATTATAAGACAGACATTTGTCTCCAATAATATAATACATGTCAATGTAGTTACGTAACTCCATGGTCTCAAGTACAACACCGAGACATTCCCGGGTGAAACTGCCCTTCATGGCTTGTCTCATAACTGTTGAGGTGTTACAAACTGAAGTTCGAAGCTTATAAGTATGATCAGATATCATGCCATGAGACCAGTAGTATTCATCTATTGAATTGAAATCCGTTCCGAATTCCATAAGAGGATTTCCAATCTGCAACATGTATTGCAAATTAGTACTCAGTATTTGACTAAACAGTAATTAATATTGAAATAAAAGGCCCAAGTCTCATACTGCTATTCCCTTCAGGTTGATCTTCACTTTGCTCTTTACAATAAGCTCTGCCAGTTGAGGCACGTAGTGTCCTAGTACAATAATAACAAAGAGATTTAATGCTTTTTGCTAAGCCTTATGATTCAGATTAATCTAGAAGCCATATTAAACTGTATTGTCATGCTTGATGCTTAGGAAAATACCTCCATAGCTCTCCCCCATTATGTAAAAATCATTGTTCTTGTACTGTGGGTATTTTGCGAGCCACCGTTGTAGAAACACCAAGTTGTCTCGGGCTAAATACATTGGGGACAAGGTATCAGTTTTATATAAATTAAACTTGAAGAATGACGATATGAAGACATACCTGTGACTTCATCATTCAGTTTTTCAAAAAACGATATGTCGGAAGAATACGAAAATCCAACACCTGCTGGTGATTCTAAGTACAAGAAGTTGGCCTCTGCAGACGACAACGGTTAATAATTATATATGGTACATTAGTAAGTATTAAACTCACCTAAGTATATTATTAAGTAAACACAACAAAGAGGCAGGCAACTTGTATTGCAATGATTTTTCCTGTAAACTAGTGATAATAGAGAAAAGTGAAGCTAATTGAGGGAGTCAATAGTGTGGCACCTCTATTCCAACTGTACTTATTTTTTGTGATAGCTTCTCCATAATTAGTGACAAAAGGGCCATGTTCAGTGAAAGCTCCACCTCCTATGGATGAACAACCAGGACCTACAAAAGTAACAAAATAACAAAATTGCTTGATGAGAATTGAGAAACATATATATACATATATATATATATATATGTGTGTGTGTGTGTGTGTGTGTGTGTGTGTGTGTGTGAATAGTGAAAGGAAGGTACCTCCATTGAGCCAGAGAACAAGGGGTTTAGAGGAAGGGTTTGTTTCTGCTTCAACGAAGTAGTAAAACAGAGCTCTGTGTTGTTTGTCATCTACGGGAATGTAGCCTCCATATTGGTGAAAAGTAACATTAATTGGTTGGCCAGGAAGATGAAGGATCTTATCAGATTCTGAAGAAGACTCTGCTTTTGGGCAGTGTTGCAGAAGACTTGCACAGATTATGGTCACGAAGACCCATGGACGAAATGCCATGGTTTTGGAGGCGGAGTATGTGAAAGTGTGGATCAAGAAGAAGCAGGGGAGGATGATCTGTTTTATAGTAAACTGAAAGTAGTGGAGACTAAAGCAGTAGAAAAAGCACTAAGACATGATCGTGCCATCACCCTCAAACTATATGACCCACTACAATGTAAAACCATTACTTCGTGAGGATAAGGCTCTGTTTGAAAATAAAATTAAAAACAGAAAATTTAAAACTAAGAGTTAGGAAATACTATCCTCAGGGGCAGATGCAAGTTAATTTTCTAGAGGCAGATCTGATTTTAGAACACATACTCAGCACTTCGTGGCACTAAATTTAGAATTGCTATCAGAGGATCTGTTCTCCCCAGATTTATTTAAGAAAGAAGAGTAAATTGTTGCTTTGCTTCCAGAAAAATTATAATTGTTTTAATTTGGTTCCTCAAAAATTAAGATTAATTTAATCATTAAAAAATTATGTTTGTTTCAATTTTGTTCATCCTTTTTGTTATAATAAGTTTGGAACTAAAATATTGAAATTTAGCAATATTAAATATGACGATGTAGTAACAAATTAAAAAGAGAAAATAGATCTTCTGCATTTACCATAGAAGAAAGAAAGGATGCGCGGTATAAATGTCATAAACATCCATAGGAGGAGAGTACTGTATGGGGCTCAAACCCTCCTCTTCCTAATGCACTTTATCCCCTAAACTTTCTTCTATGTGCAAAAATCCCTTGTAAAGTTCTAAACTCAACAAAAGACCCTCCTTAACTTTCATTTTGTGCGAAAAACCGCCTTTCGTTAGTTGGCCGACAGTTCAATGCTGATGTGTACTAATATTTAAATGTCACTAGTAATTTTTACACCTTACATGTCATGTCACCAATTTTTTACACCTCACATAGTTTAATATTAATAACTAAATAATAAATTTTATATTCTAATTAAGTACATTTATATTGCAAGTTGTAATTTTATCTTTTTAATTAAGTAAAATAATTTAATTAAAAGCAAAATTAAGATGAGAGAATCCAACGTCTCTGCCATTGCTCTCAATCTCATCTCTCCCCCAATGTCTCTCTACCAGTAGGGTCCTCATCAACTTCTCTGGCAGGGTCCTCAGCAGCTCACCCGCTATCTCCCCCAAACATCTCTACCATTGCTCTCAATCTCATCTCTCCCCCAACGTCTCTCTACCAGCAAGGTCCTCAGTAGCTTCTACGGCAGCGAGCAAGGTCCATGGTTTGTGGGTTTGAGTTCGCTAGCATTTGGCTTCTGGTTACGAGGTCGCCAATTTCTAGGCACAAGTTCGGGGGCTTCTAAGTTTCAAAAGAGGAGGAAGAAGATTGGGCGTGGATCTGGGTGTGATGTCATGAAGAGGAAGAAAATTGGGTATGGTACGATGTCAAAAGGAAGAAAAAGATTGGGTGTGAGCTCTAGTTTAAAGTTTCGAAGGAGAAGGAAGGAGATTGTGCTCTGGTTCTGATTGTGCTCTGGTTCTGAGTTTCGAAGGAGATGTTAGGGGAGAGACAATTTGTTGTAGGGAGAGTCTTGGTAGAGAGACGTTGGGGGAGAGACGAGATTGAGAGTAATGGCAGAGATGTTGGGTTCTCTCATATTAATTTTACTTTTAATTAAATTATTTTACTTAATTAAAAAGATAAAATTACAATTTGCAATATGAATGTACTTTTTACTTATTAATATTAAACTATGTGAGGTGTAAAAAATTGGTGACATGGCATGTGATTTGTAAAAATTATTGGTGACATGGCACAGATATTAATCCATGTCAGTATTGAATTAACGGTTAACTAATGGAATGGGATTTTTCTCACAAAATGAAAATTAAGGGAGGTATTCTATTGAGTTTAGAACTTTATGGGCTTTTTGCACATAAAAGAAAGTTTATGGGGGTAAAGTACAATTTTTCCATTTCTTTAAGAAATTGAAAAGATTCAAACTTGTAGATTTTGGGAATGGATCAAAACTAAACCTTTAAAAAAAACAAAATAGCAACCAAATAGCCCTTAATTTTCTATATGTACCCAACTTTGTTTAAAAAAGAGTAATTTTTTTTTAATTTCCAAAATATTATAAGTGTCTGAATTTAGCTCATGATGTAATATCCTGAAAAATGAGCACGTGACTTAACGTACAATTTACAAATCTTAGGGTGTACCTCAATGGTAGTCCATAATTTTCCTAAACAAACTTAATATATACAACTATGTAAAATGTAAATTACATAGTTTACAAAGTAAAATTACAACCAATAAACAATAAATCTCCTAATACAGCAGGACCTAGGTGGCGTATAGGATTACAAAACGATTCTATTGGCATACAGCCCAAAAATTGGTTCATCAAGAACCCTCTAGTAAAAAATAGAGTATATCTATAAGACACTAAACTTCAGTGGTTTCCTGTAATATCCATGAAAAATAAAATATAAATATATATTTACGAACTACGGTTACTATTCTAGTATACGGTACTATTCACTTGTATAATATTATTCACGTATACAATACTGTTCACATATACAATCGAAGTCATAAGAGAAAACTATAAAGAAGTTCGTAGGAGAAAATAACGTTTTATATAAGAAAATATGCTCAGAGACTAAAATGAAAGGACTGAATTGAAAAGAAACTTAAAAGTTTAAGGTGAAAGAATAGTTTTCCCTTTAAATTTCTAATAGTAACTAATAATTCAGTCGCCTTCGTCTTTTGACTTGCACAATAACCTAAATTATTAAAGCGCACAGTAAATTGAATTATTTTATTAGAAATGTCATTTTCATAAATAGTATTATTGTCTTTTCCTATAAATAGGCCCTTATATTTCACTTCTAAACTCACACATTCAACTTCTCTTCTTCTCTCCTTAAATTTTCTTGCTCTAACGCTAGGCCTCTGAGATTTTGAGTCTTCCTTTTTAACTTAGGTGAGGATATTATGCACTTTCTATGTCTTTCAAATTTTAGAAGTTAATTTCTTAAATATGCTCTGTAGTTGCTGCTTTGGCTGATCTTCTATATAAAAAAAAACTGTACTTAGCTACTCATATATTATTTTGATTCTCTAATTACCAAAATAGAATATAAACTGTAAAGAATACATGTCTAGGAAAGTTCTGACAAAGGAATGACCTAGTACTTAAGTGTGTCTATTGTGACCCTCCACTCTTTCTTGAAAACTTACCTGGTGTACTTCTTTACAGATTGTATTCTGTATTTTTTATATGAATAGTAACCATATATATGAATAGTGCCTGTACGTATGAATAGTAACTGTACATATAAATAGTAACCATATGTATGAACAATATTTGTACAAAAAGAACCCTAACTTGTTTTCTCTAATCTTTCATGAAAATCTCTATAACAGAATATCAAAATTCATCTGTGTATTTTTGTCCATAGCGATTTAGAGAAGTGATACTCGTACGAAATCCAAGTAAGTGAAACGACCCCATTTTAATAAAGTTTTAGCATTATTGGTGATAAAAAGTATATCGTACGGCACTCTCAAGATTCATAGGAGTATACTAGATCGGAGTGGCGAATCTAGGGAGATAATTCAAATTAATCCAGAAGTATGGATAAGATGAAATAAGTATTTTAGGGTGATACGAAGTTTGAATCTTTCTAAAGACAACTTAATTGTTATCTTGATTTGCAGTTTATAAACTTATAATATAGTTATATACAATACCTATTATATAAATGAATATTACATTGTACTTCTAATTATGATATGAAATACTGTATTATTAATTGTGATTGAGCAGGATAGTACCCCCTCTCATGGCAAGGTGGAAGACCCAATTTAAAGGGTGTCTTAATCAACAAGTGTAGAGACAATAATTTCTTCGGTAGGGATATAGCCCGAGTCGATAACAGATCTGTGAAGCGCCCTAACTAAGAGGATGAGGTTGTGCGTCATGACGGACATAAACAAATTTGGTGAGCCAGACTATGTGCACTCTCTGGGATATATTGCCATTGATGAATACTAATACCATTGGATGAATTGGATGACTTTATATCTTTTAGTATGTAATTTTTAACTATATTTATTGATTGAGTTTGAACCTTCGGGTATACTTACATGACTGGTGATGTATTTGAATTTTATTAACACGAGGCCGATTCGCTCATTGAGTTTTAAAGTTCACACTCTCTGTGAAATCTTTTTGTTCATATTAGGTTACCAGAGAAGAATATCCGCTAAAAAGTATATCACTTCGTACCTTTTCACTGTTGGGTAAGCCCCTCTTTGTTGTAGATTATGTTACTCTATAGTCGTCTAAGACATCTAAGTCAAGGGTTTTGTATATTTAAATTGTATTTTAGTATAATAATATATTTCATAATGATGATTTATTATTATATGTAAGTCACCTCTATGTATTTCAAATAAAAAAATTTGATAAGTTTTCCTCGTATTTATTCGATAAGGAAGGGTTATTTTGATGATATGGAGATAATTACTAATAATTTAACTCGCGGATAGAATTTATGAAAAAGCTTACAGTGATGGGCGATTCATCATTATGCCGGTCATGTACCCAAGTAATAGGTCGTGACATTTCCCATCCTCCTCAGCTATTGTATTTGAAAAATGTAACCATAGAGAATGTGAGTTTATCAAAAACTCAGTGAGTACATTACTGTGTAGTAAAATAATGCACAAATACAAATACCAGAATCACAACCACAATTTAAATAAATACCTCTAACATGTATAGGCATGTACAGATATACAAACACAAGCGTACTTGATTATGTGTCCATAACGTACTAATTTGCTTGCGAGTCCACACTCTCGCAATCCACATCAAATCACATCCACAAGGATTTAAACTTAAAATAATACTAAAACATGTATAAGCACAAATATTCACTCACAGATTATGAATATGCAGATGACAATATGCAATGTTTTCCACATCTTTCCACGCTTATCTCGTTGAAATCCAATCCAAAATTTCTTCTCGGACATAATTACTCAACGGGTTTATCTCAGAGGTCTACCACTCTGTTCCCAAATTTTGTCTTTTTTTCCAAGAATATCCACATCCTTGGTGTTGACCCTAAGGCTGTATGCCATAAGTTTTGATGATGACAAATGTATTTGAATAGTAGCATTGATATATATAAAGATTAATTATCATATATATGCTACAAGTACTTAAGCATAATTATGTTATTTAATATGTATGTTGCATATATTGAATCATGCTATTAAACTAACCATTAGGTTTGCAAGTAAGATATATTTTATAGGTTGGTTCAAAACAAGAAGAGTGAGCATTGTATTGAAGAACAAGGAAAAGCAATATCATGCTTCACTCAAGGAAAACAACATGCAAGGATGAAGCTCCAAGAAATGAAGAATTAGAAGATTTGAAGTCTTGGAAGCTTGGATGCATCAAGATAGCCTATGTGTTTACATTAGGTATATTTTATATAGGCTAGTATACTTGTGCAACTCAATGATTTAGATTTGCATACATTGGCTTAATTATTTTGAACAAAAAGATAGTGAGATATGAAATTTTACAAAAGTTAGTTTTTGACCTTTGGTCACTCTTTATATCATATCTCATAAACAAAAAATCATTTTTTCAAGTATCTTAATCTCATTTGATAGTAGATTCAAAGATCTTTCCAAAGGTATATTATTTATTGAAAACGGAGTCCAAATGAGAAATATATGACTATTTAAAATACAGTTTGAAAAACTGAAAGTTGATTATTCTGTTCTGACCTATAGACAGTATTTTGATTATATCTTTTAAAAGAAAAATAATTTTTAGTAAAACTTGGCTCCTTTGAAACTAGACTCCAAGAGCTTTCCAACGGTATATTATTTGTTTAAAACGGAGTTCAAATGAGGGAGTTATGAATTTTTAAAGAAATCTCAAAATCTGGACTGCACTATAAGTGCTGTAACGGCTATATAACGGCTAGTTTTGTAAAATCTTATATATATGACCTTAGATACATGATTTTGAGTAAGAACAAAGTCCTACAATGTGATATTAACTTCTTCTATCATCTTTGAGAGAAAGGAAAGCATTCTTGAGCCAAATCTTGCATATTCTCTATCATTAGAGTTATTAGAGCTTCATTTGTTTTCATCTACTCTTTAGAGAGAGTTTCTTTGTATTGTTGATTTTGATCAACATATATATTATTCTGAGTTGAGGTTTACAAGTACCGGTGTTGGAAGAACTTGCTTTGGGTTGAGGAGGAGCCCGGATTCATAAATTCTCCATTGTGGTTTCGCAAATACCCGGATCGAATTTGCGTGGTTGTACTGGTTTGCAAGTACCCGGATTAAACTTGCAATTATAGTGAAAATACTCAAGTGGTCTCTTGAGTACTGGATGTAGGCTTGGATTAGCCGAACCAGTATAAATCTCTGAGTTTGCTTTCTCTATCCCTTACTCTTTAATTTGTGCATATTGATATCTATTCTTTAATTCCTTGATCTTTATAATTATTTATCTTGATAGCACATTGATTTTCTATATTGTATTTATTATCCTAAGAATTGTACTTTTACAGAAAATCATTTTAACTTCCAATTAATTCTTGTGAAAAATTTATAAAACTCAATTCACCCCCCCTCTTGGGTTCCAACCATTACTTTCAATTGGTATCAGAGCTTGGGCTCTTGATTTAAGACTTAACCGTCTAAGAGTAAATATGGTTGGATCTAGTGAGTGGTTTATGTCTGAAAATTGTTCTTTCACAAAACCTCCAATTTTTTATGCTAATCATTTTCAATATTGGAAGTATGAAATGAAAAATTTTTTAATTTCAGTAGACCATAAACTCTGGGAAATTATAGAAAATGGTTTTTATATGCCTGTCAAGGAAGAACAAGGAAAATACATTCCAAAACCCAAGAGTGAATGGAATGATACTGAAAGAAGTTTAGTGCAACTCAATGCTAAGGCAAAATTGATTATTTCTTGTGCATTGAGTCAAGATGAATTTTTCAGAATTTCCAATTGTGCAACTGCTAAGGAAATGTGGGAAACTTTAGAAGTTGCATATGAGGAAGATCTTGTTGCAATGGAATTAAAGTCTAGAAATCTCATTAATGAACTTGATATCGCTCAAATGAAAAATTGTGAAACCATTAATGAGATACGACTTGTGCTTAATCAATTGCAAGCTCTTGGTGTTGAACTTACAGGAAAATCTCAAATCACCAAGGAGATAGAAGAAAAAGAAAAAGGAGAAAAAGAGAAACCACAACCAAAAACTGAATCATCAAAGAAAGCTTACCTATCTTCCATTTAGGGAAATAGCAATTCCGATGAGCAGAACACAAATGAAGAAGCCAACACTTGTCTTGTGGCCAGAGATAAAGATGAGGTAAATTCATTTAACTATTCTTTTGAAGAATTACAAGATGCCTTTGATGATTTACATGAAGAATCTCTTATACTTGCAAAGAAACTAAATATTTCAAAACAGAAAAACTCTTCCCTTGAAAATGAGTTGGAAACATTGAAAAATGAATTTTCTATTTCCAAGGAAGAGAATTTTGTTTTTGAAAATCAAAACAGAACTTTGCAAGAAGAGAATTTGATTTTAAAGGCAAATATCTCTACCAACAAAAATTGCTTTTGTACCAAGTGTGATTCCTTGAAAAAGGAGAATGAGGATCTTAAAAACACACTTAAAAAACTTTCTCAAGGTAGAGAAATTCAAAACTCTTCTGTTGAGAAACAAAGTAGTAGCTTTAACAAAATTGGTTTTGTTCTTAACAAGTCAAATCAGAAATATTTTGAAAACTACTTTGTTCCTACAAAAATGTCCAAAAGTCCACCTTGCACTTGTTTTTATTGTGGACTGAAAGGACACAAGTCTTACTCCTGTTTTTATAAGAAAAATCTTGTTCATGGAGTAAAAATGAAATGGGTTCAAAAAGGACCTCATGACCCAGGCAAACCCAAAAAAATTTGGGTATCAAAGACAAAGGATTAATTTGCAGATTTGCCTCGAAGCAAGGAGCGGAAATAACTTTTCAATGGCTACATCATTCAAACTCCACTCTCTTGCATCAAAAGGAGGCAATGGATAAGTAAACATATAAGTTGGAATGCATTGTAAGAAATTTGACTGATATGTTTACTGCTCTCTAATGTTTTTGTCTGTTCTCTAATATGCATTACATCTATCCTTGATACTCATGCATGCTATATCTAAAAACAATTGTTAGGTGTGCAGCTTATAGATTCGAATTTTGTTTTGAGCTAAAATCTTTCTTCCAAATTTTGCTCAAACTATCCTTTTTACCGCATCATGAAAACTTGCTTCCATTACACGCACATTTTTCTTGTCTTCACAACAATAAGATTACTCCTACCCATAGTATTTATCCTTGCTGTAATCTTATTTAAATATTTTCAATGAAATCAAATTTATTGCAAAATTGCATTTCATGGAAGCATAGCACTTTTATTAATATGGCATATCTTGAACATAATGTTGCTCCTAGTGCTCGAGATTTATTTGAACATCAAAGTGCTCCACCAAAAGTGTTTTGCAGGAGTTAATCCTCAAAATTATCCTCTAAAGCACATTCTTTCCTCTGCTCTCCGAAATCAGTAAGATTTATAGTTTTGAAGTTGGTTGGTCGACCAACGCTCCTATCAGTAGTCGACCAACGAAGCCTACATTGAACCAATGCTTGATAGATCTTGCAAATAATCAATCAATTAAGATCATTAAAATTGTAAGAAGACAAGATCGATCAAAAGAAGAGCAATGAGCAAAACAAGGATATCAAAATCTTGAAGAGGAACTTCAAGAAGCAACAAAACTTTGCCAAAATTGATGAGTATCTCTATCCTTTACTTCTTCATTATTTAATTGAATGATACTCCTTGATCTCAATTGTACATTCTGGCAAATTTTTTTTTGTCATACTTTCATTGCAATGACATATTGTTTTCTGACATCTTACATACTTGATCACAACATGACATATAAAAATATGTTAAATACTTAAATTATTTTTTTTTAATACATCATGGTTTGAGCATTATACATATCATCTCTTTTACATAAGCTGTAACTTATGAACCATTGTTTATGGATTATAGTTTATATCTGATTATATCTTATTAATCCATATTACCTCAATTATGTTACTACATACTCTGATTATAATATGTTTTATCTTGAGTAAGTATGTAACTTGCTTTTGCTTTGAAATGATGTATATATATCCATGTCAGAAAATTCTTTCTATCTTTAAAATGGATATATATTTTTCAAAATATATATATCCTTCTATTGTACAAAATTTGTGCGGCTGATTTTCTTTATCTTTCTTTATTATTATAATTTTTTTTAAGTACCGTCATCTGAAAGAAACCACTTGCATTAAAATAAAAAAAAACAAACCGAAGGATTACATTGCATTAAAAAACAAAAGGGAAGGTTTGCTCATAGATGAGCAATCTACGGTCGAGGTGGTCTCGGATTAGGTGGGTTGTATTGAATCATCACCCCTCGGCCATTCCTTGGAGCAAGAGACTGAGCAATGTCACGGAGGGTAGTGTAAATCCCATTCATACAATCAACACTTCTTTGTTGTTGATTGCAGAAGCATTGGGTAGACCAATAGAAGAACCTATCTATTCTTGAAGTCAGTGCCGCATTGTTGCGTTTAGCTAACTTCTCCTGGTCCTCTATCATCTTCTTGAGTTTCTTCACCTCCTGCTCCAGACAAGCAATTTTGTCTTCTGACGTATGGCCTGTACTAATCTCCTCAGCTTCTTCGATCTTCATCTTCTTCTTTTGGTTCTCTTGAGATTCCTCCAAAGGTCTTTTGCCTTTGTTCTTGCCTAGACTCAAGTTTAAGTCGAGCTCTTCCTCTCTTGCCTCTACTGTGAGATCAATGAACTTTCTTGCTGCCATGGTTTGGAAAATTCAGAAATTTTTGTAGGAGTATGAAGAGAGAGGAATGTCAGAAAGTTATAGGCTCAGAGATAAATACTCTTTGTGGTGTGGTAATTGAGAACTCTGGGGTAGTCTTTATAGAGAGAAAATTATGACTAAGAGCCAAAGAAGATATCTCTTCGCCGCACCCCTACAAGCTCATCCTATGGATTTCTGCAAGCTGGAAGCCAGAAGTCTAGAGTACGCATGCACACCGATAACGCGTCACATTAATGGCAAAACTACGAAAGTCAATTTTCGGTGGATTTGCGGTTGATTTAATTTGTTTTGATTAGAAATTTTAAGGATTAATAAAATGGTGATATTCAGAACCGTATCACTCTGCTTTGTTGTGTTGTTCTTGAGAGCATACATGATTATATCATGCTGTGATTATATGTATCTAAGAACATATGTTGTGTATGCTATTCATGCATCATGAGCGAAGGCTATGGCTAAGAATAATATTTCATGATTCCACATGCACTCATACAAAATGAGCTGTCAAAATTTTTACATGTACTCATCCTCAAGATACATATATAAATTCATTTTGAATGGGTATATAAATTGCTTCCTTTGTGCCGAAATTTATCTTATCCTTTATGAAGCAAATTTGTTTTGAAAAAGGACTTTAAAAATGCTTCTGTTATGTTAATATGTTTTATCATATGAAGCAACATTCTTTTTGAAAAAGAAAAGATTTTAAAGATCTCTTTTGTTGTAGATAACAAAAGGGATGAAAAATATTGATGTTTCATATATGGATTATGAACTATATGCTTGAATATATCTTATTACACTAATCCATATATATTGCTTCCTTAGATGAAACGTTTCTAAATTCCTTCGAAGCAAAATGTTTTAGAAAAATATCGTGAATCTCTTGAATTGCTTCCACAATGCTGAAATTGCTTTGCCATATTGAAGCATTATCTGTTTTGAAAAGAAAAGGATTTGAGTATCCTTATTTTAAATCACTTTTGCTATATGTTGAAATAATTTTATGCATATATGCAGAAATTGTTTTTCAGAAATCTTGAAAAATATTATTATTCGATTTATGGATTATGATTAATATTCTTGTTTATATCATGCTTTGCTAATCCATATATCATACTTCTGCTGTGTGCTGTAAATATTTCTATCATATGACAGCAAATGATGTTTTTTTTTCAAAGAGTTTAATTTTTCTGCTATTTACTAAAAATGCCTCTTCATAAACAAGCAGAAATCATTTTCAATGAAAATATTGCAGAAATTTCTTCAAAAATCTTACTTCAAAATTCTGCAATCAAAAACTGAATTTGGACAATCTTTTTCAAAGGAAAAATGTTATGAAATTCAGGGGGAGCTTTGTCTCACTTGAATGTATTTTTTTTTTGAAAAAGAATATATCTTGAAAAATTGGATATTCATTATTCATTATTCTTTTTCAAATTATGCAAGGTTTAAGGGGGAGCCTAAAACTCTTTCAAGTTTTATCTTTTGGCTCATTTCATTTGACATGAGAAAAATTTTTCTAAAATTTTCTTTTTACATGTCAATGAAATCAATGATAAGTTTTGATGTATCCTTACCCCATACTATATTGACATCTTCTGACATCCTGACTTAAAGAAGGTATGTGCTTTAACTTCTATATATTGTGTTCCTTACACCTTTTTGTTGATGTCAAATAGGGGGAGAAGAAACAATAGAAAAATATGTATACATGCTTATAACATTGCATTCATTATCTTGTGATACATATTTTTCTGTGGTGATTTGTCATCATCAAAAAGGGGGAGATTGTTGACCCTAAGGCTGTATGCCATAAGTTTTGATGATGACAAATGTATTTGAATAGTAGCATTGATATATATAAAGATTAATTATCATATATATGCTACAAGTACTTAAGCATAATTATGTTATTTAATATGTATGTTGCATATATTGAATCATGCTATTAAACTAACCATTAGGTTTGCAAGTAAGATATATTTTATAGGTTGGTTCAAAACAAGAAGAGTGAGCATTGTATTGAAGAACAAGGAAAAGCAATATCATGCTTCACTCAAGGAAAACAACATGCAAGGATGAAGCTCCAAGAAATGAAGAATTAGAAGATTTGAAGTCTTGGAAGCTTGGATGCATCAAGATAGCCTATGTGTTTACATTAGGTATATTTTATATAGGCTAGTATACTTGTGCAACTCAATGATTTAGATTTGCATACATTGGCTCAATTATTTTGAACAAAAAGATAGTGAGATATGAAATTTTACAAAAGTTAGTTTTTGACCTTTGGTCACTCTTTATATCATATCTCATAAACGAAAAATCATTTTTTCAAGTATCTTAATCTCATTTGATAGTAGACTCAAAGATCTTTCCAAAGGTATATTATTTATTGAAAACGGAGTCCAAATGAGAAATATATGACTATTTAAAATATAGTTTGAAAAACTGAAAGTTGATTATTCTGTTCTGACCTATAGTCAGTATTTTGATTATATCTTTTAAAAGAAAAATAATTTTTGAGTAAAACTTGGCTCATTTGAAACTAGACTCCAAGAGCTTTCCAACGGTATATTATTTGTTTAAAACGGAGTTCAAATGAGGGAGTTATGAATTTTTAAAGAAAGCTCAAAATCTGGACTGCACTATAAGTGCTGTAACGGCTATATAACGGCTATATAACGGCTAGTTTTGTAAAATCTTATATATATGACCTTAGATACACGATTTTGAGTAAGAACAAAGTCCTACAATGTGATATTAACTTCTTCTATCATCTTTGAGAGAAAGGAAAGCATTCTTGAGCCAAATCTTACATATTCTCTATCATTAGAGTTATTAGAGCTTCATTTGTTTTCATCTACTCTTTAGAGAGAGTTTCTTTGTATTGTTGATTTTGATCAACATATATATTATTCTGAGTTGAGGTTTGCAAGTACCGGTGTTGGAAGAACTTGCTTTGGGTTGAGGAGGAGCCCGGATTCATAAATTCTCCATTGTGGTTTCGCAAATACCCGGATTGAATTTGCGTGGTTGTACTGGTTTGCAAGTACCCGGATTAAACTTGCAATTATAGTGGAAATACTCAAGTGGTCTCTTGAGTACTGGATGTAGGCTTGGATTAGCCGAACCAGTATAAATCTCCGAGTTTGCTTTCTCTATCCCTTACTCTTTAATTTGTGCATATTGATATCTATTCTTTAATTCCTTTATCTTTATAATTATTTATCTTGATAGCACATTGATTTTCTATATTGTATTTATTATCCTAAGCATTGTACTTTTACAGAAAATCATTTTAACTTCCAATTAATTCTTGTGAAAATTTTATAAAACCCAATTCACCCCCCCTCTTGGGTTCCAACCATTACTTTCACTTGGGTTACTAGCCAGTTTCCTCTCATGATATAAATATGCAAATAAGATATGTAATGTTTTTCCTATTCTTGCCCATGTTTACCACATTGAGACCCAGTACAGAGAACAAGGGGTTTGGAGGATGAGTTTGCAGCGAGCGAGGTTGATGGTTTGTGGGTTCGAGTTCGCCGGCATCTGGCTTCTGGTTGCAAGGTCATCGATTTCTAGGCACATGTTCGCAAGCTTTTAAGTTTCAGAGGAAGAAGAAGAAGCTTGGGCGTGGATCCAGGTATGATGTCGTGAGGAGGAAGAAAATTGGGTGTGGTGCGATGTTATAAGGAAGAAAAAGATTGGGTGTGAGCTCTAGTTCAAAGTTTCGAAGGAGAAGGAAGAAGATTGTGCTTTGGTTCTGAGTTTCAGAAGAGATGTTAGGGGAGAGACGATTTGAGAGCAAGCAAATCCATGGTTCAAAAATTTGAAACACAAACAGATATTGTTGGAACCTGAGATTTGTTGCAAGGAGAGTCTTGGAAGAGAGACGTTGGGGGAAAGACGAGATTGAGAGTAATAGCAGAGATGTTGGGTTCTCTCATCTTAATTTTACTTTTAATTAAATTAGTTTACTTAATTAAAAAGATAAAATTACAACTTGCAATATAAATGTACTTAATTAGAATATAAAATTTATTATTTAGTTATTAACATTAAACTATGTGAGCTGTAAGAAAGTGGTGACATGGAATGTGAGCTGTAAAAATTATTGGTGATGTGGCACAGATATTAGTCCACATCAGCATTGAACTAACAGTCAACTAATGGAATTGGGGTTTTTCGCACAAGATGAAAGTTAAGGGAAGTCTTTTGTTGAGTTTAGAACTTCATGGGGGGGTTTTTGCACATAAAAGAAAGTTTAGTGCCTAAAGTGTAATTTTTCCATTTCTTTAAGAAATTGAGAAGATTCAAACTTGTAGATTTTGGGAATGGATCAAAAGTCAACCTTTTAAAAAAAAACCAACCAAACAACATTTAATTTTCTAAATGTACCCAACTTTGTTTAAAAAGGAGTAATTTTTTGTTTTAATTTCCAAAATATTATATAAATGTCTCAATTTGGCTCATGATGTAATAACCCAAAAAATGAGCATGTAATTTAATGTACAGTTTACAAATCTTAGGGTATACTTTAGTGGTAGTTCATAATTTTCCTGAACAATCTTAATATCCACAACTATGTAAAACGTAAATTACATAGTTTACAAAGTAAAATTACAACCAATAAATAATAAATCTCCTAATACAACAGGACATAAATAGCCTATATGATTACAAAACAATTCTATTAGCATACAACCCAAAAATTGGTTCATCAAGAACCCTCCAGTCAAAAATAGAGTATATCTCTAAGCCACTAAACTTCAGTGGTTTTCCATCCTCCTCAACTATTATATCTGAAAAATATAATCATAGAGAGTGAGTTTATCAAAAACTCTGTGAGTACATGAATATGCAATAAAATAATGTACAAATACAAATACCAAAATTACAACCACAGTTTAAATAAATACCTCTAGCATGTACAGGCATGTACAAATATACAAACAAAAGCATACTTGATTATGTGTCTATAACATGCTAATTTTCTTGCAAGTCTACACTCTTGCAATTCACATCAAATCACATGCACAAGGATTTAAACTTAAAGTAATACCAGAACATGTATAAGCACAAATATTCACTCGCAGATTATGAATATGTAGGTGACAATATGCAATGTTTTCGACATATTTTCATGCTTATCTCGTTGAGACCCAATCCAGAATTGCTCTTTAAACATAATTACTCAATGGGTTTATCTTAGAAGTCCGCCCCTCTATTCCTAATTTTCAACATTTTTCCCAAGAATATCTGTATCCTTGGGCTACTAGCTGGTTTCCTCTTGTGATATGAATATACAAATAAGATATGCAATGTTTTTCCTATTTTTGCCCATGCTTACCACATTGAGACCCAGTCCAGATTCTTCCTCTCAGACTATTAGTACTCAATATGTTTATTCCAGAGGTCTACCCCTCTGTTCCCTCTCATAATATGAATATACAAATAAAATATGTATAGTTTTTCTTGCATTTTTTTCATGCTTACCACATTGAAACCCAGTCCTAATTTTTTCCCTCGGACTATTAGTACTCAATGGGTTTATTTGAAAGGTCCACATTTGTCACATCCTAAAACTTACATGTGAGATAAGCATAAAATACCTAGGGAGTACCTCCGTGGTACCCCTTAATCTGTATGAACATTCTTAATATCCATAACTATGTGAATCATAAATTTTCCAAAAAAGATATTTTGCATACATATTTAGAAAATGTTCAACATTTATACACTACACAGTATTATACAACCTCATAAGCCTATGTGACCTACTAGATTACAGAGCATGTCCTAATCCTTTACCAAAATTACATCCAAAAGTTCAACAAATAAAAGTAGAGTATAACCTTAAAGACTATAAATTCTCCTCCTCAACCACTGTATCTGAAAAGATGATTATAGAGAGTATGAGTTAATCAAAACTCAGTAAGTAAACAACTGTACATAAAAATATCACAAGCACAAATACCACATTTACTAACACAATCAATTTATCATTCATTTTAAATAATTATAGTATTACATTTGTCTGAATTGAGTATGATTTCTTGGGTGATCAATCCCTCAATCATTTTGCATTATGTGCCATAGATACTTGCACCAAGTGACCTGGGAATTTAACCCTCAAACTCTTTATGTATAGGTTTTTACAATTATACACTGAGTAGTATGGGACTCTAACCCTTTCAAACTCATGCATTAGATCTTGTAGATCTTTGCAGGTTTTTATAGTTATACACTGAGTAGTATGGGATTCTAATCCTTTCAAACTCATATATTAGATCACGTAGATCTTTGTAAGTTTTCATAGTTATACACTGTGTCACGTCCCAAAATCTGAGCACGTGACCGGCACGGAAAGTGAATTTCATTTCACCTCCGTAAGCCTATTTTTCTCTTAAGCATCATACCATTCTTTTTCATGCAACCAAACCGAGTTCTCTATACGCACTACAATCATTCACATTACATCACTGAATGAACCTACCCGATTACAGAGACTAGCACGGGCCATACCTCGGAGGACAAAATCGCCTGTCTAGAGCAGGAGGTGAAAAATCTGAAAAAGATGATAGAAGAACTGGAGAAGTTAACTAAACGCAATAATGCGGCAATGACTTCAAGGATAGACAGATTCTTCTATTGGTCTACCCAGTGCTTCTGCAATCAACAACAAAGAAGTGTTGATTGTATGAATGGGATTTACACTACCCTCCGTGACATTGCTCTGTCTCTCGCTCCAAGGAATGGTCGAGGGGTGATGATACAATACAACCCTCCTAATCCGAGACCACCTCGCTTTTAGATTACTCATGCATGAGTATTTTTTTTTTTGCAATGTAATCCTTCCGCTTTTAATGCCAGTGATTTCTTTTATGGGATGGTACTAAAAAAATAGTAATAATAAAATTAAGAAAGATAAAGGAAATCAGTCACACAAAATCAATCATGAATTCAACATATAAAGCCTCATACATACAATTTGATCCGACAGCAACGGAATCAAAACAAATAATAACCTTTCCTTTACCGAGTTCAAAAGTATAGCCATATCTGTCTAAAACTAAAACTAAAAACATAATTCATAAGAAAATACAAGTCTCGGAGGAAAAGGAAATGAAAACATCCTACAGGACATTCAGTGGAGCCGTCTCTCTATAGTTGTGCCCGGGTTCACCACGATAGAGGAGATCCCACTAAGGTTACCTTACTCTGTAATCGGTAGGAGACCTAATCCCAAAGCTCTGATACCAACTTGTCACGTCCCAAAATCTGAGCACGTGACCAGCACGGAAAGTGAATTTCATTTCACCTCCGTAAGCCTATTTTTCTCTTAAGCATCATACCATTCTTTTTCATGCAACCAAACCGAGTTCTCTATACGCACTACAATCATTCACATTACATCACTGAATGAACCTACCTGATTACAGAGATTTCTAGATTTATACAACTTAGAATAAGACTTAATTATTATACCTTTATCCTGAACAAATGAAAAGGTAATCATGAACTAAGGATCCATAATTCCTTGTACCGATATTTACCTTCAGTTGTCAATTCTGAAAAAAAAATTAATAAAAGGGGTATGAGCAAACCACATGCCCAGTGAGCAGACAATACAACACTATGACAAAAAAAATATCATGCATCATAATGATAATATAATTCATAATACTTCACAACAATATCCAAGTAAATCAAATACATTTCAGCATAATTCAAATAATTCACAACAGCAAACAGTGAAATCAATTTCACACATTTCCCGTACCAACCGGGTCGTCCAGAATACCTCTGGATCGTTGCCCGCGGCCCCCGCCGCATCCACCCTTATCGCTCCATGTATATTCTCCACCCTTATAGCTTCATGTAGATTTCTCCATGGGGTGCACCACCATGCCTTTCCTTTCTAGTCAAACACAATCACAATCACATATAAAAACATCCTTAGTCATAATCTTGAGCCACATACACAACTCAGTCATTTACAATTCAAGTCACAACATAATCAATATGGTTCCAGCAACATAGCATGTATACAACATAACCCATAATATAGAACAATTATTCAACAATCAGAGTATGATACATTTCAACTCAGTTCACATGCCATTCACAATCCATCATATAACCTCCATTCATGAGAAAATAAGAAAATATAATTATATACATCACCTGGCACGTTCCACAATTGTTTATGTCTCATCGTCCCACATCATTCTCTTCAAACTTGGATATTCAACATATTTTCACTATAATGCAAAAAGTCAATAACAAAGATATTTAATCATAGCAAGTATTAACCCACTCACCTTAACTCCGAGCCAAAGTTTCTATACTTCAAATCGGAGAAGGACACCAAAAATCTTATTGAAGGCCTAGAGAACAAGTAAAGCAAGAAACAACACTAAATTAGAACAAAGATTACCAAATTCTCAACCACGTTCTGTTTTGAGGTTACTTTTGGGTCTAAATTTTCAGAAAATTACTGGTATTAATCTGTGGCTCCAAAAATCGTGAAATTTGACATAGAACTATATTTATATGTTAGCAAGCTAGGGTAAAATTTTCAGATTAAAATTCTATCGTTTGGACCCTCTAAAGATCTTATTCGTGACCATAGGTCAGACCTGTCTTATTTCCAACAAGTTGCTGTTCCATGATTTTTTTGACCTAGCTAACCATTTCCAAATGAAATGAAATTTTCCAGATCAGAGCAATAACATGTTAAGAGTTCCCCATAAAAATTTCGTGATTTTTGGAATTAATTTGGTCATTCCAAAACACATAAAACCAGTAGCATGACAAATCAGTTTTGTTCTGCCTTTTACAAATATCAATAACTGTTTTAGGTATATGAAAGATACCAAACCAACCCAGAAAATTCTGACATAATTTAGGTATACTCTTAGACACCATTTCTGGTTGTGTACCAAGTTTCATGACCATTGAAATTCGTTTGATACCTCAAACAGTCCAAACAATTCTTAGCAGTAAAGAAAAATTCTGCAGACACATAATCAGCTCTGTTCTTTGTCTCCTTACCATTTGTTTCGATTTTTGCTTCTTGATTCATGTCTTATGTTTGTTTTCTTCATTTTTAATCTGTAATAGTTTATATAATCATCTCCACCCAAAGACTAAATAAAAGGAAATGAATTAAACTCATGGATTCAAAGGATTCAAACTTATTGTTACCTTGCTCTATTTTTATGGTAAGAATTACATCCATGACCATGTTTCCATCAATTTGATCTCTAGGGTTCTTAGCTCATGATAGAAAAACAGAGAAGAGCAGAGGAAGCTGAAAAACAAAAGAGGAGAAGAAGATGAACCTTACTTCATGACAGAAAAGGAACAAATGATTTCTGTAGCAAGAATTCTCCTTCCTTCTCCCTAGCTCTTGGTCTCTCTCTCTCTCTCTCTCTCTCTCTCTCTCTCAAACTCTCCTTTGTAAATATCCTTTCTCCCACACACACTTGACGGAAATGATAGAGAAGGCAATAGTAGTGTATGATTGAGAAGACAAAAGTGGGTGTGTGTGTTGTCTACTTCTTCTTTTTTTTTTTGTCCTTGCGTCTTTCTCTCCCTCATCCTCCTCCGCACAACTCACACACATCACTTTCCTTTTTTTTGGGTTAAAATTGCTCTTAGCCACCTTAGCTTATAAGATTTGTTTACTTTAATCCCTATCGATGTCTCAAATACCACTTTAACCTCGAATCCATCATCTTTTCGGTATCAGACTCATAATTCATTCTCATAAGCTTTATTCTTTCTCTCAGGTTCCTATTTGGTCATTTCTCAAAAGTAATCCATATTTTCTTTTCTTTTCACTTTAGTCCTTGAGAATTTGTAAAAATTTCCTAAATTAAAAATTAAAATTTCTATTCCTAGATTTTCTTCACTAATTCAAAAAGCACATTTTTTTCATGTAATTAAAATTCTCAATAAACTTCAAATATATTTTAAATATTCATATAAATTCTTGGGATATTACACACTGAGTAGTATGAGACTCTAACCCTTTTAAACTCATGTATTAGATCTCGTAGATCTTTGTTCATCAATAAAATAGTGAGAATTTATCATAGTACAATTACCATGAAATAAGTTAATTTATACATAATTTTATTCCTTTGAATTTCTATCATCAATCAGACAATCATCATATATTATCAATTGAAAAATTGATTGTTTAACATTTCAATAATATTGTAAATGGGACTTATATTGTACTTTGTCTAATGATATCAAATTAGTTTAGTAAAGTTATTCACTTACAAAATGTTCCAATTTATTCAAAGAACTACCACATCTAGTAGAGAAATCAATTCACAAAAGGTAATAAAATAATTCCCAATGATATTGTGATTTTTCTCAATTTGAACATACACTGGTAATCTTCTCAATTTCACAAATAATGCAAATGAGATTTATATTGTATTTTGACTAATTTAGTAAATTAATTTTGTAAGGTTGCCTACTCACCTGGATTCCACGCTCTCAGCACTCTCACCTTGCGCCTCGACCATCCCTATTGTAACCAAGTAAAAACCATCAAGGTTACGAAATAAAGAAATTCCTACCATAACTCCTGACCTTAACCCCCATCTCAAGTCATAACTCTTATCCGATAATGAATATCTAAATGAAACTTATGCCATTGAAAATTAGATTCAAAGATCTTTTTAACGATATAAAATTCACACAAAAGGGAGTCCGGATGAAGGAGTTATGGCCGATTAAAAATAGGCCAAGGTTTCTCGGCACACCTAGCGCCTAGGCGCCCACCACAAGCCTAGCGCCTAGGCGCCACACATGGCGCCTAGGTGCCAAGCCCTTGTTCCTCCACAAAACCCTCTTAACCTTGGTGCCTGGGCACCACGATCGTGACCTTCTGCGATTCCCTCAGATTTGGCTCAAATTTGGCCAAATCTTCACCGTTTTCTATGATTTCTTCTATGAGATCTTACACTTGATGTCTAAGGAGCATTTAGACACCAAAAGTACCAATTTTAATCGTGACACGAAGCCAGAATCTCAATTTTACCTTAAATACTCTTAAAACTAGAAAATAGGGAAAAGCTTGAAAATAAGAATTTCTACCTCGATTCCTCACTTTTCCTACATTGCTTGGCTCCTAGAAGCTCACCCCGTTGCCCGAGATTTGCCCTCCAAAGCTCGGTTGTGGAGTTGGAGTGTAGAGAGAGAAAGTAGAGAGAAGAAAGAGAGAAAGAGAGGAAAGAATGTGGAGAGAGAGAGAAAAAAGGAGAAAATGAAAAAAAAAAAAAAGGTGAGGCCACCTATATATACTCGTCTGGGGTAAAATTACCACTTGCCCTCTAGTTGACCCTCTGTCAAAACTGGTAAAAAGAAATTCGTAAAATCTCACTTCGGATGTTTCTAAATCCTATGTGCTCCATAGTTTTTCTTATTTCACTTTAGTCCCTCTTAATATCTCAAACTCCACTTTAACCTTGAATCTATCATCCTTTCGATACCGGATCATAATTCATTCTCATAAGCTCTATTCTTCTTCTCGAGTTCCTATTTGGTCATTTCTCAAAAGTACTCCATATTTTCTTTTCTTTTCACTTTAGTTCTTGAGAATTTGTAAAAATTTCCCAAATTAAAATTTTGAAATTTCTATTCCCAAATTTCCTTTACTAATTCAATAAGAACATTTTTCCAATAAACTTCAAATAGATTTTTAAATATTCGTATAAATTCTTGGAATATTACAACATTCCCACACAATTCCATTTTATATGCAATGCATTAACATAATAAAATGTAATGCACACAATAACCAACAGTCCACTCATCATTCATAAACACATTCACAAGATAGACCCCTAATATGTCAAGAAAATTTCATACTCTATTAATACCACTAACTAGCAAATTTAATGAGTTTAAACTCAATGTGGTGTGAGTGAGATTTATATTATACTTGAGCAGTTTTTAATAAAAATAAGTAGCGAGGCAACCACTCACCTTGATGTCAACAAGGTTTACCGTATAAGAAATCTCATGATACAAAGTCAATGAAGCTCTCAAGTTACCTAGAAGCAACCAAAATCAATAAATAAATAAAACAAGAAAAATACTTATTACTAATGCTAACCTTTGCTCATTCATTTAGTCATAATTCTTAACCAGCAAGGATTTTTTAATGAAACTTATACCATTGGAAACTAGACTCAAAGAGATTTCCAACAATATAAAGTTTACTAAAAACGGAGTCCAAAGAAAGAGTTATGACTGTTTGAAAAAGGTCTAAGAAAATACTATAGTCTGATGTCAGCACGATATCAGCATGATGTCAGTATGCTTGGCGCCTAGACGTCACACACACACTTGGCACCTAGGCGCCAAGGCCTTCTTCGCCCTTTCCCTTCTAAACTGTGGCACCTCACACGATTTGGCCTCAGTTTTTGGTCAGATATGGCCAAATGTTCACTGTTTTTCATGATTTCTTCCATGAGTTTTCATCCTTAGTGTTTAAGGTGTGTTTAGACACCAAAACCCCCTAATTTTAACCGACAAACAAAGATTTAATCTCATTTTTACCCCAAATAATAGGAAAAAGTTCAGAAAATCAAAATTTCTACCTCGATTCTTTGTTTTCCTTACGTTGCTTGGTCATCGATGACTCGACCCACCGCTGGAGAAAGGCTCACCGAAGCTCAGTTAAAGGATTTGGATGGAGAGGTTGAGCTAGAGAGAAGGAAGAGAGAAAGAGAGAAGAGAGAGAGTGAGGAAAGAGAGAAAAGTGAGAGAATGAGGAAAAAGAAGTGGGGCCGCTTGTATATTTATATATTCGCCCATGGTAAAATTACTATTTTGTCCCCCAGATCAACCCCTAGTTAACTGATAACATACTTTTTCCATTTATTTTAGTCCCTATTTTAGTCCTTTTTGCCTCTTTAATTTTGTCAATTCTCTAATTTTATTATGTTTTGGAATTTATTGGGTATAAACTATTTATGGATTGAATGTGTCTCAATTTTTATATTTTTAGAACTTGAATTGTAAAATGCTCAATTTAATTCCTACAAATTTTAATTTTGGAGAGAAAAGTGTTGACATGGACAAAGATGATGATTTGGATGCTAATGTGGCACTTTTTGGGTGATGTAGATGCTTACTAGGATATGCTGGATGTGGGGCCCGCTTGAACTCTTATTCAATGCCATGTAGTCATAATTTTTTGGCAGAAATATTAATTTTCGTAGGTCAAGAAAAGCATGGCTGAAATATTAATTTTGCCATGATATTCTGCTGCTGTACTGCTGCTGTTTGTCACTTTCTGCTGCAGAAATATTAATTCTGCTGCTGCTGCCATACCATTCTGCTACTGCCATACTTTTCTGCTGCTGCAGAAATATTAATTTTGCTGCTGTTTTGCTGTCAAAGTGCTGCCATATCATGGAAGAGGCATCCAAGGAGGCATCTAGGGCAGAATATCCCTTTAGGCATGTGTTAGATCAGTTTTATATTTGCAAAAATCGAAATTTATTAAGGAGGCTAAGTCATTTTTCTAATGTGAAGTCCTAGCACCATTTTTCTGCCTTCCTTGGGCAGCAGTGGTTGGGAGCAACATAGAGGCAACTCTCTAGCTTGGTTAGAGGGAAAGGAAGCCTTCCCACTTGGGAATGGCTCTCCTTCTCCCATTTTCTTTCCTTTTCTTCCATTTTCCTTCATAGTTTCTTAGATTTCTGCTGTATTTTCTGTTTTCTGTCATGTTCTTCTTCTCTTCCATGTAATTTCTGAGTTTAAGGATTGATGTAGTTCGGTTTTATGAAGCTTTATTGTTGAACATATTCAGTTTTAATGCATTTTCGTTTAATGGAATGGATTTTACCGATTATTCTTCCTCTTGAATGTTTGATGAACCTTCAATGAGTTTGGGATTTTTATGTCTATGCTAGAGTTAGCTAGATATTGAGCTTGACCTTGTGATTTCCACCATAAATTAGATTATCTAGATATAGATAGTTTTATTTATGTGGCTTGAATAATTTTCTTGAGCTTCATGACTTAATTGAATGGTTGATCTAAGATTTTAGTCAATTATTTTGGATAAGTTAGATTGTAATTTCAAAGCTTTTGGATTCAATCATATTTTAGAAAATTGGCCAACATTGAATGGATTGTAATTTAATTGAATTGTTCTTCAATGATTCAAAGATTAATTTGTCTATGAATTAATCGGATTAGACCAACGAAATCAATCTCATTTTCTTGTGTAGTCGGTCATTTGATGAAATGAAAATTGTACTTTAATTCATTTGGACCAATGAGTATTTTCTTGGCCAAAGTTCTATTTTATTTATTGTTCTATGAAGCTTGTCATTTATACATGCATGCGTTTGCTATGTATTTGTAACGAGTAGGACAAGAGATAACATGTCATATGCGATTGCGGGCATTAATGTGATTAGGACTTCATCGGATTATATTTGAGTTATAGATTAGTGAAGATCTTCTTAACTATAATTTTAATATAATTCAGTCTTAGAAGACTTTCTGAGAATTTTAGATTGAAAATTACATAATAGAATTAGCCAAGAATATTCAAAGGAAATGATGATGATGTACAATTCCATGAAATTTGTGACCAATCCATATCTTTTCTCTGTTTTGTTTTCTATCTAGTTATTTAAATTTCAGTTATTTATATTGTGTTGTTTCAATCATCACCCCCCCTTTTTTTGTGTAATTTCTGAAATTTCCCTCATAAGTCTTAATAGCATTTCACTTAGCCTAATTAAATTTTATTTGATACCTCAATCTCTGTGGGACGATACTCTACTCATCACTTTATTACTTGTTGCGACCCAGTATACTTGCTGGAATATTTTATGTGCTATAAATTATACGCACCAAGTTTTTCCCCCACACTAGGCCTTTTGCACTCCTGGGCAAAATCAATCAAATACAACAGAGAATCCCAATAAGCACAGCAAGAAAAGGTGTAGAAAATATACAACAATGAAATAATTAAAATTTAGAAAGATTTACATTAGGAGAAATAAATCTTAAATTTCTAAAAAGTTCAAGCTCCATGGCAATTATTTCGAAAAGAATGAATTCAAGTAACAATCTCCTCACAAGGTAAGGTGTTTATCCTCTACTCTCTCAAGTGTTTAAGAGGGAATCACTCAAAGTCGTCCTATCACAAATTTCACTACCATAAGCTTGTCAAGAATCTAAATCTCCACTACTTGAATCTAATACATACTTGAATCAAAAGGACTTTACATGGTTGTAACGTGGGTAAGAAAAATAGTGGGAAACAAAGGGAAAGATTGAACAATGAAACAAAATATGGTAACAACTCAAGAAAATGAAGAGCATTTACAAGTGAAATATAAGAGACTGAGTATAAATAAATTTGGGTCTCAATGTTCTTTCTGCTCCTCTTTTTCATTATCTTTTTCTCTTTTTTTTTATTCTTTCTTTCTTTCTCTTTTTTTTTTCTTCTTCTTGACTGGCCAGTCTTTTTCTTTTGCTTGAGAGGAAGTAGAAAAAATATAGTTCAAAACACCCCAAAATTCACAAAATTTTTCAGCATATCAATCCCTTAAAAGAATTTAAAATACTTCTCACATCTTAAGTTGAAAGAGAAAAATATTGTTGTAGGCAGAAAAAGTGGTGGAAGAACACAAGAAAGAAAATGGATAAGGCACAAAATGGCATACAATGGAAACAATGATAATGGATGGCTATTTGGCTAAAAGTGGTTACAAGAAACAAATGCCTAAATCATTTCCAAGTATGTACAAGATATGTAGCCTCAATCAAAGATTCAAGACAAGTTCTAGAGTGACAATCCATGATAGAGAACACACAACAAGAAGAATAGCATTTTTCACTTAGGCTCAAATCCTCACAGCTAAAAGACTATTACTACAAATTCATTAAAGTCAACGTCATTACCATTTAACTTGAATTCCTTAGAGAAATAAGACTAAATTCTCTTCATGCTAAGTCAATCTACACTTTAGCTATTTCATCATGCATAATTCCACACCAAAACTCCATCAAAAATTTAAAAAGTGAGCATCAAATTCGGACAAAACAGAGTAGCAAAATTCTGCAGTGCAGAATTTCTGGCGACACGGCTTTACCGACATAGAACGACCCCAAAACGGATGCGAATCACTCCAAATAAAATTCTACAACTAGAAGACATATAAAGGTTTAAAAACATGTAAAGAAAGTGGCAAAAACCATAGCCAAGCAGTACAGAATATTCATGCAAGATGACAAAATTTCTGCCAAAACAGAGAAAACAGAGAAAAAAAATGGGCAACAGAAAAAGACTAAAACAAAATTAAAATTACGAAAGAAATACAACAACAAAATTAAAAAGAGAAAGATTAGAAAAACTTGGGTTGCCTCCCAAAAGCGCTTGGTTTAAAGTCCTTAGCTAGACTTTATTTGGTGTCTATGCTTAGCGTCGCTTCTTCTTTGTTTTCCTTACTTTCTCTTTGATTTTTTTTTATTTCCTTCGTCAAGGAAAATGATCAAGTACCTCACATGAAACAAAGAGAAATAACATGAGAGATATATCAAATAAGCAAGGTAACAAGAAGAAATGAAACTAATAAAGACACTTGAAAAGCTAAAAACACCTGAAATTGTAAAAACTAAAACAAGAAAAGACAATGTCTAAAATAACATCACTTTGGCTTAAAAGAAAAATCAATTTGACAACCATCAATCCCCGGCAACGGCGCCATTAACCTTGGTAGTAGCAAATCCGTAATTTCTCTAATTTGGGCCTTTCCACATTCTAGGTGTCATCCTAGTTCCTCATTTCATTTTAGTGTCTCTCTAAACCCTATAGACATCTGGCTCCCTCTACGTCTCATCATTGCTCTCTCTCAATTCGCAGTCCCCTAACACTATTTTCATAAAATTTTCTCTTCCTTTTGTCTTTCCTCAAATCCCAAAAAATCATCGATAATAAAATACCTGATCTAATTATTTATCTCCATTTTCATAAATAATATTCAAAAGAATAAAATAAGTATCTAGAATTAAATTGACTCAATTAATTTCATTAAAATAATGCAATAAAATAATGTTACCAAAATAACGCTATAAGATAATGCAATTAAATAATGGCAATTAATATTATTAATACCGTAATACCGCCAATATCATGATCCAAAATTGGCGAATATTACACCTGAAAAATTAAAGAATTAGTTTAGTTCTAAAATTTTTTTTTCAATTTTATATTTCCATTTCTCAAAGTAAATTTTGACAATAAAATATTTAAGATTTAGAAATTATAGATATGATGATTTAGTAATAAAGAATAATAAATAAAATAAATGTAGTTCTTTCAGAAATTAAATTAAGACACCTAATTTTTAAAAAAATAAATTGAACTAACTGTAATATCTCAAATTCCAAATAAATAATTTACTCAAAAAAATTAACGAGACAACAAGTTATAAAATATAATTTTTATTAAATTATATATATATATATATATATATATATATATATATATATATATTTATATATGAACCTTTCTGATTATTGATCTTAAAGTCATATAGTATATAAAAAATAAAAATAATAATATAACAAATAAATTTTTATACTATTTTTTAAATTACGGAAATTAATATAATTTAAATTTATATTAAAAAGTTATTTAAAAATAAATAGTAGAGACAGCACTAGCTAGCTTCCTGCCTTTGAAGCAAGACCAAACTTATACACGTAACATGCACGTCCCCATACTTTTTAATTTGCTACGTACGATGTTTTTGGATGTACATAGTGGTGGGATGGAGATCGCGGGAGAAACTAGGAATCGTTGAATAACATTTAATGGTTATCATTTATTAAGTATTTTTTATTTTTAAAAAAATTAAAATTATCATTTTATATATATTTTTATATTAATAATCATTATTAGATCATACTTGAAAAAAAATTTCAAATAATTTTTTGTAAAAATCTAAAAAAATATTTAATAAATAAAAATCGTTAAATCAAATTGATCTAACGATATCCTTAACTCCCTACACGCTTTCCTATGCTCAGGGGATCTTGTCCCGTCTTGGTGGATAAATGATTCAGTTGAAGAAGACAGTGGTCCGCGGAAAGAAATAGTGGTGATGATATTTAAAGAGACAAAAACTTACGATGAAAGAGTGAATAGAGCTTTTATTGGTCCAAAAATTGTTAGTGAGAAAAAACTGACATACAAATCTAGAAGAGTGCTCCAAGCATAGTTTAAAAAATAAATTGAACTAACTAATTTGAGTAGTTGGATTGAAAACTGGTTCTCGATCTGATTTGGATGGCCATTTAAATTAGAAAAAGGTAAAATCAATACGGAACCTGTTGAACCGGTCATTAACCGAAAAAATCAGTGAAAGTCAACCAATTCTATTCTTTTTTTTTTAATATATATTTTGAGAGAAAGTGAGAGAGGGTAAAGATTTGAGAGGCAGAGACGACAGAGATCTAAAAGAAAGAGACAACAGATATCTAAGAGACAAAGACGATAAAGATCTGAGCAAGAGACAATTGAGATCTAAGAGACAGAAAGACAATGAATATCTTAGAGATAAATGACAAACGGAGACCTAAAAGAAATGACGACAAATCACGTGAAAGAGCTTTAGAAGAGACATGAGAAAGAGAGTGGCGATGAATTGAAGCAAAACATATTTTACAGCGTTGGAAAAGGTGGGAAGAAGATAATGAGAGGTGATCCAGATGGCAAACAAATGAACATGATATTCAAACAACTGGCATGCATAATCTAATAAATTCCTTGTAATTTTTTTTTAAAAAAAATTATATTTAAAAATCTTTTCTTTTTTTTTTACGGGGATAGAATAAAAAGAATTATTGTCTCTTTACAATCCAGTACTATTACCCATGGGTCGACTTGCAATAATGGCCATCATCATTAATTAATTGGGTCAAGATTTGTACACATTTTAATAAATCCCAAGCCGAAAACGGATATTTCACTTAGGCCCAAATAAACTGATAAACAACTTAACTAAGATCAATTAAATATGGCCAAAATACTTATAGTATTCTATATACAATAATTAATATATAAGTCCAGTTAATAAAATTGATAACAAGAAATATTATTGTTTTAATTTAACATCTAAAAAACTTAAAATATTAATTTAGTTTTTAAAAAATTGTACTTATTTTAATTTAGTTTTTCTATTTGGCAAAAACTTTTGCACCAAAATATTTGGGATTTGTGTTGTGAAGAAAACATATATTTGAGATTTAGGAATGATAAATATGACTATTTGGTAACAAAAAATAAATAAAATAAAATAAATAAAATTTTAAAAAAATTAAATTAAATTATTTAACCTTTTAAAGATAAAAAATATATATAATTAATTTTTTCACTTATAAAAAATTTAAAATTTTGTTTAAAGAAATCACTTATATCAATCATTCATAATCTTCTATATGACTAGGAATGCCTGCTCACGAGGGACAACGACATGATCAGAATATGAAAGATGTTATATTTAGAGTCTGAAGTCTCTTCTTTTCAGTACTAGAAAAGCGGGTACTTTTCTTGTTTGTCACGGTTCCAAGACTTGTAAGGAAGTTTCAGCAACGGTTTTTAAACCGTTGCTATAAGTTTTGTAAAAAAAATATCATAATTAATATTTATAGCAACGGTTGCAACTTGTAGCAACAGTTTTTACCGTTGTTAACAAGTAGAAAAGTACCTGTTTTTTTAGTACCAAAAAGCGGGAACTCTGGACTAAGTGTAATAATGTGACGAAGTGAATTATTTGAGAAGCAGGGTTGGTAGATAAAGTTAAAGACCTAGCTGGATAGAAAAGGTTCCCACAATCACAATGAGATATTTTATTGGACATTTGCATTTTGTGAGGGTGAGAATTACCTAGCTATTTTGCCCATCAAGAGATTGAGTGTCGATGATGGTCCTACACGTTCCACACAACGACACTATGGTAAAGCAAACTCTAATGTTGCCTTTCATAATGAGGAAACATGGGGAATCTTTTGGAAGTATCAAGACAAATGCATATAATTATTTCAAGCTTTCAAATTTGAGGGCTTTAATTAAACTGATTAAATTACGTTATCTTCAATCAAAATTAAGATATAGGTCATGTGATTGTTTAACTTGATCCAAAGCCAAAAGCATTCACGCATGCATGAACGATCGCGACAGCTGCTATTGGATACTAAGAACTAACAAAACAATATTTGCTCGAGTCTTGCTTCTTTATTTCTGAATACTGCTCTCCTTTCTTCTCGTCTTTTTCTCTACTAGCTAGTTTAGCCTTTATTATGCTTATTCCTACTCAATTAAAAGATCAGTAATAACTGATATTAAGTAATAACTAAAAGTTTCTTCAATATTTAATCCGGAAAAAATTGTATATATGATTGTAGAATGATAACATAAGGCTTGCTTCTTTATTTATTAAATATGTGACTTGTATAATGTTAAATTATTTTAAGATATATTTTTTAGAATACTTTGATTGTAAAATTAGCATATAAATTATTAATTTGTTTTACTTGTTTTAATATTTATTTGTGAATATACATAAATATTTATGCATAATTTTTTATTTATTCTCTTAGTTTAGTAATTGATTCAATGATCTAATGGTTAGACCAATAACTTAAATTTCTTCTCAGATCAATGATTAGGCCGGTTCTTAAAACTATGATCTTGTCAATTCAATTAATTTGAGCTTACACCCCCATTCATAATATAGATAGATATTTGCAAACACTTCTCCATACTTTTTTTTGTTTTGACTTTTTTGATAATTGCTGGAAAGCATAAACCAATGTTTCAATAATTTGTACTCTATCTCTGATTGAACGAAAATTAAGTCGAAGTATATACTTGAACTTAGATACTATAATTAATTTCATTATCATAATAACTAGATTTTCTTTAGTGTCCACCTTTTAAACCATAATATCTCTCAAATAAAGTGAAACTTGAAATCTATATATTTGGTCATTTCGTAATACATTCGATTTTTTGTCAATTTTATTATGCTTTGACTATTATAATAGAAAATCATAACATTATTTTAGACCCAAATTGTTAAGCATTTAACCCAATAGCTTCTTTCACATCTCCCATGCTACCATATGTTTTGCTTATGTAGTAGAAAGCTCAAAGAGAAATTTAAGCCGAAGACACCACGCAGTTAGAGAGTTTTGTACTTTTGCTTTTGACCACCAAGTGCAATACAATTTGTAATTAATCTAAGAACTTTTCTAATAACCCACTGTGGTCTTTTAATAGTTATATTTCGTTATGGAAACATGACAATAAGTTAGTGTTACAAATGATAAAGGTGATTATATAATACAATAGTGTATTCTTAAACGAAAGGTTTATGATTTTAAATTATATTACAAACTAGAAGGACTTTGATCTTTTTTTTTCTCCGTTCCTTTTCATATATTGTCAAAGTCATGACTGAAATTATATTTTCGATCCAATTTAATTTATTCGCTGCAATTGACGATCTATACGATATAGGCACATATGATATGATTTCATTCCTTGAAGTTTTCTCGTTAGATCATTTCTTATTGATCCTACATAATTCTTTGAATAGTATGATTTTTTTTCTTTGCGACAAAGGATTTTTTTAATAGTAATAACAATCAGTTTTCGACTGTTTAATTACAAGTAATACATGATTCTCATATATTTACTCCAAGCGTATAGTTTTTCCATCTAACTAAAATTACTTATAATGATTACTGTCACTCACAAAAGATTTTCTTTCGTTCACTTAAAATGGTATATATATTATAATAAGGTTTGATAAAACTCTAAATTATAATGACCACTCTCTAAACTTTCTAGACGTTCTGAAAGTTAGGAGAGCCAAAAAAAGGGAAGTAAGAATTAAGAAAGATAGTGAAGCTTTTATCACTATGAGATTGTAATGAAACTCACAAAAAATATATTACTCAAGATTAAGCTCAAATAATTTTTCAAAAACTCGTGCAAGTTCAAATGCAAGAAACCAAAGGCTAGAATCAAAGCTTGGAAGAACATACTGTTCGGACTGAATCTATGCATTTTATATACTGATCGAAAGTCTACTTGGCTGCTATGAAATGGGAACATATATTTGGATTAAACTTGGATGGCGTTTTAATGATGTCATTTTGTGTGCTCATACTACACGCTGTATACACCCTACCCTAACACTCCTTTGAACCCTCTCAAACTGGACTTTTTTTTTTCCTGTCAGGTGACAGTTTTATATTTAAATTCTGCATGTGATCCCTTCCTAATTTAAATTTCGGACCTATGCCAATTTCACTGTATCAAGGTAAGTCACACGTTAGAGGTGCGCCTTACGCCATCATGTGGAGCACTAAGAAGGGATGACACAAGTGTAATTTTTTTACCGTTATGAATTCTCTATAATTACTGGCATCCCATTCAATATTTTCCAATCCATTTGACAATCTATCTCATTTGCTTTCATTCATTTTAAAGTCAGTCTCTTTTATCTTTCACTTACATTCATGTTCTTATTCCTCTTGTCTTCAATTTATTTGTCGGATTTTTTTTGTTAAGAAAATCACAAAAAAGGTGAATTTATTATTAATATTATAATATTAACTTATGAATTTTTATTGTTCTTAGTGTTATGTTGTTTATTTTTCTTAGTAATTTTAATTTATGAATTTTTATTTTTCTTACTTTTACATTGATGTGATAAAAAAATTTATCATTATTAAGGTTTAATAATTATCATTTAGATAATTGAAATTATTAGGAATCATTATTATTAATCATATAGATAATTAATATATTTAAATAATAATTAGTTGAAATGTTGGATAACGAATCAATTTTATGTGTTGTGGACTAATTATCTTTTTTTTATCTATAGGATGAGTCGAAGTAGGACACTTCTGGTTCGTATTTACTCAAATGGGATTATATTGAGTGATGGTTCCAACGGTGTATCCTTTGAAACCCATAACACAGTAGTGATAAAAATTAATTGCAACATTTCTTTAGATGCTTTAATACACCAGAAGTTAAGGCTAAGACAACATGAAAAAAATATTGTAGTTAACATATAGATATCCCAAACAAATGACACCACTTATATTCTGGCAACTCTAGCTAAACGAAAATGATGATGTAGAGGTGATGATTGATTGTCACCTACAGTTGGAAGAAATGTTGACAAGTATAAAAGTTTATGTAGAGATCGAGGTGGCAGAAGTCTAATTCAATTCCAACATTCTCAATTTAAATGAGTATTTCACGTGGGATGAGGACAGTGGACCTTCTACTTAGTATCATGTGTCAATCTCATATCCATCCCTAAGTGCACAAATTCAGCGCATAGAGGATGATGCAGACATTCCGCCACCCAACCTACTATGTGATATTACGAATGACGTAGATGTCGATGACATAGAGAACGTTGAGGATGACAATATTGTCGAAGTTTGAAGAGTTTGAAGGAAGCATACAAGAATTAATGGGCAGAGATGCAAAGGTTGAGCTAGTTGAACCTTGAACCAATCACTTACTATGCTTTACCCTCTTATATGATGCAAGCAAGGATAAGCCAAAAATTCTAAACATCATGAAAATCCACACTTGGGATAAAGCAGGACACATGCTCCATGCTTATTGGCCCATCCAGATTACGAGTGAGTAAGAGCGGGACACGTGTCCTGCTCTTTAAATGTTGCTTATGTGTTGATGAGCACATTACAAGCTGCACGTAAGGCACACTTTAGAGGTGTGCCTTATGTCTACTACAATAGAAGTGACACATTGGAAATTTAAATTAGATATTGTCACGTGACAGTAAAAAGAAGTCCTCAAACTACACTATTTTATGTGTGAACAGCCTTTTGCAAAATGCTCTTCCATCATTTTCACCATAACATTTGCCATTTGAATAATTTCAACTTTGTCTCTACTTTTTGTAGGATATTAAAAAAAAAAGAAAAAGAAAAAGATAATAAGAGGATAATCTATGTTTTAAATGTTATCGTTAAGACAAGGTTAATTTTGAATTACAGTTGCAATTGCGTTGTTGTTATTGTAATTGTGGATGTTAAGAATACTAGGACGAGGATTATAGTGGTTGCCGCCATGATTTTTTAAAAAAAAAATTGCAGTAAGTGTTCAATATATTAGATCTACATTTTTATATTTAAAAAAGGCTATATTATATCTATTCTCTGCCACTTAATCAATTAAACACACATTTTATAAATTAGTATCAATTTTGCACTCAATGTGTTAATCTTCTTGCCTCATATTTTTCATTTCCATCAATTTTCTTTTCAAAATTTTTTTCCCTCCATATTTCTTTTTCAAATTCTCATATTAATCTTGCATTTTAAAAAAAAATGCATGATTAATCTTAAAAAAAATTGAACTTGTTAAAATTTAACATGTAATTTAAAAAAAATACACAAAATTAATCTGAACAATTAGATGAGATCATCCAACGATCTAGATCCAAGGTTGAAGGGAACTGTTACTGCTAGCCCTTCCAATCCCAATTGACCATTTGACACTCTATTTAATCTACAATTATTCTGAGCTCATCTACTTTTCCATCTAAGCTTTGTACTATATTGCTATGTTTCTACTTTCTACTTGTGCTAACTACAAATAAGTGCTAATATGCTTAACCAATTAATCTATAGCAATATAGCTAATATCTCTATTTTATGATTTCTACTTCCGCATCAACTCACTTTGCGTCTCTGCCCACAACCCATAGCCTTAGCCTCCCATGGCAGTTTTGCATTTGCACTCACACATACACTCAGTCACACACTATTTACTTCTCACCCACTCTTACATATTCATACAGAGAAACATTGAAGAGAAGCCAAGAAAACCCACAATGAAGAGAAAGCTCTGGCAACCACCAACCACCAACAAGAAGTTGGCTTTGTCTTTGAGGTCTGAAAAAGTGACAACAGAACGGAGTTATGATTTCAACCACAACACTATTCCGTTGTGCAACAAATTTGTGATTTCAATTGAACCTACAATTGTAGGGTAATGCAGACTACCACAACCGCAATATTGCAGCCACATCATGTGATGTATCCGCAAATTAATATAAATGAGTACGGACAACAATCGTCTTGCCATAACCATAGCAATATATTATTTGTATATATTGGCAAAACCCAAAAGAACTCACCCTGTATCATGAGCGAATTATTAGAAAATTAGATGTTGATCTCATAGAATACCTTGCCTTTTAATTTTCAACTAATGCATGACATGCAATTTGTAGTGTTTGGGAAGAAATTAGTGTCGGAGATAGACTCAAAACTGATATGATTAAAATCTATGCAAAATGTTAATGTGTTCAATTGGTATGGGATGGAAAGAAATAACGAAAAAAATGTATTACTTTGTTTGGTATGTATTTTTTTGAGAGAAAGGAAAGGAATATATGTGAGTAATTTTTCCAAATTTCCCTTGTAATTTTCTGAATCATCATTAGACTATCACTCAATCTCCCTCTCCGTATCGCTCACTGGTCTCCCTCTCCCCATCACTCACTGGTCTCCCTCCAATGTCTTCCTCTAGCATCTCATCTCCCCAAGCTTCATTCGCTCACTGGTCTCCCTTTGGCATCTCCCTTTCCATCTCGTCTCACCAAGCTCCCTTCGCTCATTGGTCTCTCTCTCCCCGTCACTTATTGGTTTGTCTTTCTCCATTGCCGGTCTAGTCTATCTCTTCCTGTTGTTCACTTCTCTCATCCCCTATCGCTATCTAGTCTATCTCTTCCTGTCACTCACTTCTCTCTCCCCTCGTCAGTGTCTAGTCTCTCTCTCTCTCCCCTCGTCACTGTCTAGTCTCTCTCTCTCTCTCTTGTTGACCCTAAGGCTATATGCCATAAGTTTTGATGATGACAAATGTATTTGAATAGTAGCATTGATATATATAAAGATTAATTATCATATATATGCTACAAGTACTTAAGCATGATTATGTTATTTAATATGTATGTTGCATATATTGAATCATGATATTAAACTAACCATTGGGTTTGCAAGTAAGATATATTTTATAGGTTGGTTCAAAACAAGAAGAGTGAGCATTGTATTGAAAAACAAGGAAAAGCAATATCATGCTTCACTCAAGGAAAACAACATGCAAGGATGAAGCTCCAAGAAATGAAGAATTAGAAGATTTGAAGTCTTGGAAGCTTGGATGCATCAAGATAGCCTATGTGTTTACATTAGGTATATTTTATATAGGCTAGTATACTTGTGCAACTCAATGATTTAGATTTGCATACATTGGCTCAATTATTTTGAACAAAAAGATAGTGAGATATGAAATTTTACAAAAGTTAGTTTTTGACCTTTGGTCACTCTTTATATCATATCTCATAAACAAAAAATCATTTTTTCAAGTATTTTAATCTCATTTGATAGTAGACTCAAAGATCTTTCCAAAGGTATATTATTTATTGAAAACGGAGTCCAAATGAGAAATATATGAATATTTAAAATATAGTTTGAAAAACTGAAAGTTGATTATTCTGTTCTGACCTATAGTCAGTATTTTGATTATATCTTTTAAAAGAAAAATAATTTTTAGTAAAACTTGGCTCATTTGAAACTAGACTCCAAGAGCTTTCCAACGGTATATTATTTGTTTAAAACGGAGTTCAAATGAGGGAGTTATGAATTTTTAAAGAAAGCTCAAAATCTGGACTGCACTATAAGTGCTGTAACGGCTATATAACGGCTATATAACGGCTAGTTTTGTAAAATCTTATATATATGACCTTAGATACACGATTTTGAGTAAGAACAAAGTCCTACAATGTGATATTAACTTCTTCTATCATCTTTGAGAGAAAGGAAAGCATTCTTGAGCCAAATCTTGCATATTCTCTATCATTAGAGTTATTAGAGCTTCATTTGTTTTCATCTACTCTTTAGAGAGAGTTTCTTTGTATTGTTGATTTTAATCAACACATATATTATTCTGAGTTGAGGTTCGCAAGTACCGGTGTTGGAAGAACTTGCTTTGGGTTGAGGAGGAGCCCGAATTCATAAATTCTCCATTGTGGTTTCGCAAATACCCGGATCGAATTTGCGTGGTTGTAGTGGTTTGCAAGTACCCGGATTAAACTTGCAATTATAGTGGAAATACTCAAGTGGTCTCTTGAGGACTGGATGTAGGCTTGGATTAGCCGAACCAGTATAAATCTCCGAGTTTGCTTTCTCTATCCCTTACTCTTTAATTTGTGCATATTGATATCTATTTTTTAATTCCTTGATCTTTATAATTATTTATCTTGACAGCACATTGATTTTCTATATTGTATTTATTATCCTAAGCATTGTACTTTTACAGAAAATCATTTTAACTTCCAATTAATTCTTGTGAAAAATTTATAAAACCCAATTCACCCCCCCTCTTGGGTTCCAACCATTACTTTCAATTGGTATCAGAGCTTGGGCTCTTGTTTAAAGACTTAACCGTCTAAGAGTTAGCATGGTTGGATATAGTTATTGGTTTATTTCTAAAAATTGTTCTTTCACAGAACCTCCAATTTTTGATGCTAATCATTTTCAATATTGGAAGTATGAAATGAAAATGTTTTTAATTTCAGTAGACCATAAACTCTGGGATGTTATAGAAAATGGTTCTTGTATACCTGTCAAGGAAGAACAAGGAAAATGCATTCCAAAACTTAAGAGTGAATGGAATGATACTGAAAGAAGTTTAATGCAACTCAATGCTAAGGCAAAATTGATTATTTCTTGTGCATTGAGTCAAGATGAATTTTTCAAAATCTCCAACTGTGCAACTGCAAAAGAAATGTGGGAAATTCTTGAAGTTGCACATGAGGAAGATCTTATTGCTGAGGAATTAAGGTATAGAAGTTTCATTAATGAACTTGAAATTGCTCAAATGAACAATTGCAAAACCATTAATGAGATACAACTTGTGCTTAATCAATTGCAAGCTCTTGGTGTTGAACTTACAGGAAAATCTCAAATCACTAAGGTGGCAGACGAAGAAGAAAAAGGAGAAAAAGAGAAACCACAACCAAAAGGTGAATCATCAAAGAAAGCTTACCTATCTTCCATTTGGGGAAATAGCAATTCTGATAAGCAGAACACAAATGAAGAAGCCAACACTTGTCTTGTGGCCAGAGATAAAGATGAGGTAAATTCATTTGACTACTCTTTTGAAGAATTACAAGATGCCTTTGATGATTTACATGAAGAATCTCTTATACTTGCAAAGAAACTAAATGTTTCAAAACAGAAAAACTCTTCTCTTGAAAATGAGTTGGAAACATTGAAAAATGAATTTTCTATTTCCAAGGAAGAGAATTTTGTTTTTGAAAATCAAAACAAAACTTTGCAAGAAGAGAATTTGATTTTAAAAACAAATATCTCTACCAACAAAAATTGCTTTTGTACCAAGTGTGATTCTTTGAAAAAGGAAAATGATAATCTTAAAAACACACTTGCAAAACTCTCTCAAGGTAGAGAAATTTTAAATACCTCAGTTTTGAAACAAAGAAGAATTAACAAAGTTGGTCTTGTTTCTAAAAAGAAATCAAACCAAAAGCAGTTTAAAAACTTCTTTGTTTCTGCAAAGATGTCCAATAGTCTAACTTGCACTTGTTTCTATTGTGGACTGAAAGGACACAAATCTTACTCCTGTTTTTATAAGAAAAATCTTGTTCATGGAGTAAAAATGAAATGGGTTCAAAAAGGAACTCATGACCCAGGCAAACCCAAAGAAATTTGGGTACCAAAGATAAAGGAATAATTTGTAGATTTGCCTCAAAGCAAGGAGCGGAAATGACTTTTCAATGGCTACATCATTCAAACTCCACTCTCTTGCATCAAAAGGAGGCAATGGATAAGTAAACATATAAGCTGGAATGCATTGTAAGAAATTTGACTGATATGTTTACTGCTCTCTAATGCTTTTGTCTGTTCTCTAATATGCATTACATCTATCCTTGATACTCATGCATGCTATATCTGAAAACAATTGTTAGGTGTGCAGCTTATAGATTCGAATTTTGTTTTGAGCTAAAATCTTTCTTCCAAATTTTGCTCAAACTATCCTTTTTACTGCATCATGAAAACTTGCTTCCATTACACGCATATTTTTCTTGTCTTCACAACAATAAGATTACTCCTACCCATAGTATTTATTCTTGCTGTAATCTTATTTAAATATTTTCAATGAAATCAAATTTATTGCAAAATTACATTTCATGGAAGCATAGCACTTTTATTAATATGGCATATCTTGAACATAATGTTGCTCCTAGTGCTCGAGATTTATTTGAACATCAAAGTGCTCCACCAAAAGTGTTTTGCAGGAGTTAATCCTCAAAATTATCCTCTAAAGCACATTCTTTCCTCTGCTCTCCGAAATCAGTAAGATTTATAGTTTTGAAGTTGGTTGGTCGACCAACGCTCCTATCAGTAGTCGACCAACGAAGCTTACATTGAACCAATGCTTGATAGGTCTTGCAAATAATCAATCAATTAAGATCATTAAAATTGTAAGAAGACAGGATCGATCAAAAGAAGAGCAATGAGCAAAACAAGGATATCAAAATCTTGAAGAGCAACTTCAAGAAGCAACAAAAGTTTGCCAAAATTGATGAGTATCTCTATCCTTTACTTCTTCATTATTTAATTGAATAATACTCCTTGATCTCAATTGTACATTCTGGCAAATTTTTTTTTGTCATACTTTCATTGCAATGACATATTGTTTTCTGACATCTTACATACTTGATCACAACATGACATATAAAAATATGTTAAATACTTAAATTATTTTTTTTAATACATCATGGTTTGAGCATTATACATATCATCTCTTTTACATAAGCTGTAACTTATGAACCATTGTTTATGGATTATAGTTTATATCTGATTATATCTTATTAATCCATATTACCTCAATTATGTTACTACATACTCTGATTATAATATGTTTTATCTTGAGTAAGTATGTAACTTGCTTTTGCTTTGAAATGATGATATATATATCCATGTCAGAAAATTCTTTCTATCTTTAAAATGGATATATATTTTTCAAAATATATATATCCTTTTATTGTACAAAATTTGTGCGGCTGATTTTCTTTATCTTTCTTTATTATTATAATTTTTTTTAAGTACCGTCATCTGAAAGAAACCACTTGCATTAAAATTAAAAAAAAAAAACAAACCGAAGGATTACATTGCGTTAAAAAAAAAAAAGGAAGGTTTGCTCATAGATGAGCAATCTACAGGCGAGGTGGTCTCGGATTAGGTGGGTTGTATTGAATCATCACCCCTCGGCCATTCCTTGGAGCAAGAGACTGAGCAATGTCACGGAGGGTAGTGTAAATCCCATTCATACAATCAACACTTCTTTATTGTTGATTGCAGAAGCATTGGGTAGACCAATAGAAGAACCTATCTATTCTTGAAGTCAGTGCCGCATTGTTGCGTTTAGCTAACTTCTCCTGGTCCTCTATCATCTTCTTGAGTTTCTTCACCTCCTGCTCCAGACAAGCAATTTTGTCTTCTGACGTATGGCCTGTACTAATCTCCTCAGCTTCTTCGATCTTCATCTTCTTCTTTTGGTTCGCTTGAGATTCCTCCAAAGGTCTTTTGCCTTTGTCCTTGCCTAGACTCAAGTTTAAGTCGAGCTCTTCCTCCCTTGCCTCTACTGTGAGATCAATGAACTTTCTTGCTGCCATGGTTTGGAAAATTCAAAAATTTTTGTAGGAGTATGAAGAGAGAGGAATGTCAGAAAGTTATAGGCTCAGAGATGAATACTCTTTGTGGTGTGGTAATTGAGAACTCTAGGGCAGTCTTTATAGAGAGAAAATTATGACTAAAAGCCAAAAAAGATATCTCTTCGCCGCACCCCTACACGCTCATCCTATGGATTTCTGCAAGCTGGAAGCCAGAAGTCTAGAGTACGCATGCACACCGATAACGCATCACATTAATGGCAAAACCACGAAAGTCAATTTTCGGTGGATTTGCGGCTGATTTAATTTGTTTTGATTAGAAATTTTAAGGATTAATAAAATGGTGATATTCAGAACCGTATCACTCTGCTTTGTTGTGTTGTTCTTGAGAGCATACATGATTACATCATGCTGTGATTATATGTATCTAAGAACATATGTTGTGTATGCTATTCATGCATCATGAGCGAAGGCTATGGCTAAGAATAATATTTCATGATTCCACATGCACTCATACAAAATGAGCTGTCAAAATTTTTACATGTACTCATCCTCAAGATACATATATAAATTCATTTTGAATGGGTATATAAATTGCTTTCTTTGTGTTGAAATTTATCTTATCCTTTATGAAGCAAATTTGTTTTGAAAAAGGACTTTAAAAATGCTTCTGTTATGTTAATATGTTTTATCATATGAAGCAACATTCTTTTTGAAAAAGAAAAGATTTTAAAGATCTCTTTTGTTGTAGATAACAAAAGGGATGAAAAATATTGATGTTTCATATATGGATTATGAACTATATGCTTGAATATATCTTATTACACTAATCCATATATATTGCTTCCTTAGATGAAACGTTTCTAAATTCCTTCGAAGCAAAATGTTTTAGAAAAATATCGTGAATCTCTTGAATTGCTTCCACAATGCTGAAATTGCTTTGCCATATTAAAGCATTATCTGTTTTGAAAAGAAAAGGATTTGAGTATCCTTATTTTAAATCATTTTTGCTATATGTTGAAATAATTTTATGCATATATGCAGAAATTGTTTTTCAGAAATCTTGAAAAATATTATTATTCGATTTATGGATTATGATTAATATTCTTGTTTATATCATGCTTTGCTAATCCATATATCATACTTCTGCTGTGTGCTGTAAATATTTCTATCATATGACAGCAAATGATGTTTTTTTTTTCAAAGAGTTTAATTTTTCTGCTATTTACTAAAAATGCCTCTTCATAAACAAGCAGAAATCATTTTCAATGAAAATATTGCAGAAATTTCTTCAAAAATCTTACTTCAAAATTCTGCAATCAAAAACTGAATTTCCTTTATAATGATTTGGACAATCTTTTTCAAAGGAAAAATGTTATGAAATTCAGGGGGAGCTTTGTCTCACTTGAATGTATTTTTTTTGAAAAAGAATATATCTTGAAAAATTGGATATTCATTATTCATTATTCTTTTTCAAATTATGCAAGGTTTAAGGGGGAGCCTAAAACTCTTTCAAGTTTTATCTTTTGGCTCATTTCATTTGACATGAGAAAAATTTTTCTAAAATTTTCTTTTTACATGTCAATGAAATCAATGATAAGTTTTGATGTATCCTTACCCCATACTATATTGACATCTTCTGACATCCTGACTTAAAGAAGGTATGTGCTTTAACTTCTATATATTGTGTTCCTTACACCTTTTTGTTGATGTCAAATAGGGGGAGAAGAAACAATAGAAAAATATGTATACGTGCTTATAACATTGCATTCATTATCTTGTGATACATATTTTTCTGTGGTGATTTGTCATCATCAAAAAGGGGGAGATTGTTGACCCTAAGGCTATATGCCATAAGTTTTGATGATGACAAATGTATTTGAATAGTAGCATTGATATATATAAAGATTAATTATCATATATATGCTACAAGTACTTAAGCATGATTATGTTATTTAATATGTATGTTGCATATATTGAATCATGATATTAAACTAACCATTGGGTTTGCAAGTAAGATATATTTTATAGGTTGGTTCAAAACAAGAAGAGTGAGCATTGTATTGAAAAACAAGGAAAAGCAATATCATGCTTCACTCAAGGAAAACAACATGCAAGGATGAAGCTCCAAGAAATGAAGAATTAGAAGATTTGAAGTCTTGGAAGCTTGGATGCATCAAGATAGCCTATGTGTTTACATTAGGTATATTTTATATAGGCTAGTATACTTGTGCAACTCAATGATTTAGATTTGCATACATTGGCTCAATTATTTTGAACAAAAAGATAGTGAGATATGAAATTTTACAAAAGTTAGTTTTTGACCTTTGGTCACTCTTTATATCATATCTCATAAACGAAAAATCATTTTTTCAAGTATTTTAATCTCATTTGATATTAGACTCAAAGATCTTTCCAAAGGTATATTATTTATTGAAAACGGAGTCCAAATGAGAAATATATGACTATTTAAAATATAGTTTGAAAAACTGAAAGTTGATTATTCTGTTCTGACCTATAGTCAGTATTTTGATTATATCTTTTAAAAGAAAAATAATTTTTAGTAAAATTTGGCTCATTTGAAACTAGACTCCAAGAGCTTTCCAACGGTATATTATTTGTTTAAAACGGAGTTCAAATGAGGGAGTTATGAATTTTTAAAGAAAGCTCAAAATCTGGACTGCACTATAAGTGCTGTAACGGTTATATAACGGCTATATAACGGCTAGTTTTGTAAAATCTTATATATATGACCTTAGATACACGATTTTGAGTAAGAACAAAGTCCTACAATGTGATATTAACTTCTTCTATCATCTTTGAGAGAAAGGAAAGCATTCTTGAGCTAAATCTTGCATATTCTCTATCATTAGAGTTATTAGAGCTTCATTTGTTTTCATCTACTCTTTAGAGAGAGTTTCTTTGTATTGTTGATTTTAATCAACACATATATTATTCTGAGTTGAGGTTCGCAAGTACCGGTGTTGGAAGAACTTGCTTTGGGTTGAGGAGGAGCCCGAATTCATAAATTCTCCATTGTGGTTTCGCAAATACCCGGATCGAATTTGCGTAGTTGTACTGGTTTGCAAGTACCCGGATTAAACTTGCAATTATAGTGGAAATACTCAAGTGGTCTCTTGAGGACTGGATGTAGGCTTGGATTAGCTGAACCAGTATAAATCTCCGAGTTTGCTTTCTCTATCCCTTACTCTTTAATTTGTGCATATTGATATCTATTCTTTAATTCCTTGATCTTTATAATTATTTATCTTGACAGCACATTGATTTTCTATATTGTATTTATTATCCTAAGCATTGTACTTTTACAGAAAATCATTTTAACTTCCAATTAATTCTTGTGAAAAATTTATAAAACCCAATTCACCCCCCTCTTGGGTTCCAACCATTACTTTCATCTCTCTCTCTCTCTCTCTCTCTCTCTCTCTCTCTCTCTCTCTCTCTCTCTCTCTCTCTCTCTCTCTCTCTCTCTCTCTCTCTCTCTCTCTCTCTCTCTCTCTCTCTCTCTCTCTCTCTCTCTCTCTCTCTCTCTCTCTCTCCATATTGCTGTCTGGTCTCTCTCGTCACTATGTCTTCTCACTCAACCCTCATCGACCCCCTTTGTCTTCTCACTCAACGATGTGAGGATAGGCCGGCAGTAGAAGATGGAATTGCACAAAGGGCAATTTCGGCATCCCATGGGTCCTTCTGCCTTTCCTTTGCCTTTTTCCTTTCTCTATTGCACTTTCCATTGACTTTTGAATGGAAAAATCCATACTAAAATGACGAAACCCAATATTCCCTTTTCCAGTGCTTCACTGTGCCAAATTTGATACCAAACTGTGAAAACCGTATACAATTTCGAAAAGGAAAATTCTATTTCAGCCCAAAAACACGTATCAAACAGGCCCCAAGAAAATTATTTAGGGTTTAATTGTGTGTGTATAATAATTTTATGTTTAATTATACTATATTTATATATGTATATAATTCAAATTGTATATACTTATAATATATATATATATATACATATAATCATCTCATGTTTAATTATATTATATATTATATAATTTTAATTGTATATACATATATAATATATTTTTTATTTATTCTTATAATTCAATAATTGATCTGATGACACGAGCTACTCTTCATGTCAATAACTAAGTCAATTCTTAAAACTATGCAATATACTAGCCAACAGGGACATATGTTCACCTAAAATTTTAAGGAAATGAGTATGTCACTATTAATTAAAAATTTTATAGATATGACTTCATTTAAGGTCGCACTTTATTCACACATGATAAGATTTTGAAGTGAAAGTTATTTTGTGTATACATCTAATTAAATATGGCTCTTTGTTATGTTTCTTTTCTGTTCTCTTTTCGTTTCCTCTTCTGTACCAAAAAAGAACATGGGAAGCAAAGTATGAAAACAATTGTCTTTTTCATTTTTTGGACGATTGAACACAAATTCATATTGAAGGGAAGCAAAATGATTGGCTAAGGAAGCACTTAATGAAGGGCCAACAAATTAAATGGGCTGCATAAACACATTTTTGTCAACTCTTACATAAAGGGCTAGCCCAACCCAACCAATTCAAACAACTGTCCAATTGAACTAAGTTTAATCGAACTGGATTGGCCCATTTCAACTTCGCAACCAATAGCAAATCCTCTATTCTCTCGCATAGTCTCGTACCTGCCATTATCCAAATCTTGTTGTTTGTTAGTACAAGTGTGAATTATATTCTGAATTGATTTTTTCCTGAACAAGTAGTTCAACTGCGAATTTAGTTGTCAAATTGTCACTGTATAGGAAATCCACAGTTTTAGGATTCATTATGAAAAGCTTCACTATTACTTTTATTTCCTTTAGTAACCTATTTAAAATATATATATATATATATTATTTTAAACATACAACAGTCTTTTCATGCTAGTTCCCAATATATTAATTGCTTCTTTTTTTTTCTTCCCTTTATAATGTGTACATTGATTTGAATCGCATGGGGAATGTGAGAAGCATTGCATTTTTTTTTTTTTGTGATTATTTGTTCACAACTGAAAAGGAAAAATACTTGAAATTGATTTAAAAGTTTGCTTGATCGGTGAATAAAGCATGAACAATTTACTCGTAGTGATATTTATTCTATGCCCATGGTAAATATGAACAAAAATTATTTGTGTTTTTTAATTAGGACTTTTATTCGCAAATCACCTATCTGATTTTGTGACCTATTCAGGTGTAAACAAACAAAATTAAGTCACAATCAGCAGATTCTTAAAATTGAGTTTTGTGAAATTGGTGAATGAAGCTATCTCTACTCGGATAAAAATACCAAGTATGGATAGTTTAGTAGAACCATGATTGAGCATTATTTCAAAGTTCTTTTGACCAGTAAGAAACTGCACGCACAAAGATCAGCCAAATTGTTATACCTTCAAAATTGAGCATGAAAATTTTGTTGAAGTTCTTCCTTTTCTTTTAATTTATAGAGTAAATTACAAGTTTCCTTTGCAAGCGTTTGAACTTGTATGGCACTCCTCTCCTTTTTCAAAATATACATTCTCCTCCTTTGTCACTCTAAAGTAGTCCAATTTTACATTTTCTGTCCAGAAAAATCCATTATAAAATGTTTTCTAATATTTGATAATGCTACGATTTTTTTAAACTGAACTACTGCCTATTAGCTTAAAAAATTAATTTTTACATATTGTGGTATTATTTTCATTGTTATTTCAGAATAGAAAGAAAAATGGATAATAAACTTCTCTTGACACAAAATACAAAATTGGACTAATGTGCAGTAGTTTCATAGTTTTACAGGATGTGCCTAAGCTTCTCCTCTGAGCTTCATTGTCTCTCCTACATTTTGGGCTTTAGGCCTTTCTGGATTGGGTTTAAGGAATTAGTAAGATCCTTTTTTTTATATATATATATATAAGATATTAAATTTTTTTTATATATAAGACATTGAAATCCAAATGGGCTTCAAGTACTCCAACAAGCAAAGAAATTTGAGCCTCTTAATAAATTTGAGCTCTATATTTTGGTTTAGCTTTCTAATTAGAAGTAAAATTAAAATTAAAATTAAAAGGTTGACATACATGAAATTTTTTGCATTTTAAAATTTTAAATTTTTATATTTCTAAATTTAAAAGTTAATCAAAACAATTATGTTTGCATATTTTAAAAAATTTTCGTCAAAAACTTTGAAATTAAAACTAAAATTCAACAATGAAAGTATTCTAAACTCATTTTGAATAATTTTCAGTTACTTAAAATTACCAGAAACAATGCAATATCTACAAGGATAAATGGGCAAAAATAATAAAGTGGTAAAAAAAATAATGCGCAAAAGAATTAAGGATGTTCAACTTTTAGTCTATATCAAGGGATAAAGATGACAAATAAATTTTCATTAAAGAAATACTTGACCATAATTAAGTCGAAGTAATACATGAACTTGGATACTATAATTAATTTGATCATCATATTAACTAGATTTTTATTTTTAGTGCCCAGTTTTAAAACCATAGTTATACTTTAAGATATATTCTCTCAAATGAAGTGACATTTGAAATCTATATGTTTGGTTCTTTCATAATACATTTGATTTTTTGTCAATTTTATTTCGCTTTGACTATTATAATAGACAATGATAACATTATTTACACCCAAATTGTTAACCATTTGACTAAATAGCTTCTCTCACATCAGCCATTGCTACCATATGTTTTGCTGCCGTAGTATAATGAGAACTCAGAGAAATCGAAGTCGAACACACCAGGCACTTAAAAGAGTTTTGGAAACATGACAATAAGTTAGTGTTACAAAAGATAAAGTGATTATATAATAAAATGGTGTATTCGTAAATAAAAAGTTTATGATTATAAACTGTATTAAAAACTAGAAGGCCTTTAATTTTCTTTCTTTCGTTTCTTTTCATATATTGTCAAAGTCATGACTGAAATTATATTTTTGATCCAAGTCAATTTATTCGCTGCCACTGACGGTCAACACGATAAAGGCACATATGACACGATTCCATTCCTTGAAGTTGCCTCGCTGGACCCTTTCTTATTGATCCTACATAATTCTTTGAATAAACCATAACTTCATCAACATATTCAAATCCTTCAGTTTCATCTATTATTAGAACTTTCCATTTTAAATATAATTGAATCCTGACGAGAGCCACCGGACCTTAATGGATTTTTATTTTTAAAGCAAGCAATATGGTTAACCTTTGACTAACATATCAGGTTTCCTTCATGCTCTTCAATGACTTGTAACAATTTTCTTTCTGACATCTTGAAATCAGGAAGATAACACGGAATCGCATCACAGGACCTTTTGACTCGCTCTCTTTCCTTTTTTTTTTTTTTTCATACACCACACAAACTTTTCTCCTCATTAAATATATAAACAGAAAAAATCAATATTAATATAACTTTATATTTATATGATTTGACGCGTTTTAAACTAAATTAGTCCGTTGTTCAATATATTTTTACTGCTATTGATTTTAATTTAAAAAAAAGCCTTTTCTCTCATTAAATATGTGAATAAATTATTAATTTAATCTTTTAGATATTATAATTATTTTAATTTAGTTCTTAAAAAAGATTGTATTTATTTTAATTTAATATTTTTTATTACTAAAGTACAAAATTTACCTTTATTAAATTTTAAATTTTCATAACGAAAAATTATTTTGATAAATAAAAAAATAACATTGGCTACAAAAAGATCATAACTGTAGAAACCAAAACTAACACATTAAGTTAATTCAAATAAAAAATATGCAAAAGTATATGTTATGTCTCTAATATTTACCTCGATTTTCATTCGTATCCCTAACATTTTTTTTATCAAATATGTCTTATATGTTTTAATTTTTTTCAAATATGCCTTTTATTTTAACATCATAAAAAAGTTAACGAAAATGTTGACTGGGCTGACCTACGTGGCAAATATCATCTGCCACATGAAGAAAAATGTTATGTCACTTGACATAGCCAATAAAATTGTGACACGTGACATATAGGTGGTTTTAAAGAAAAATCAATCAAGTGCAAATAGTGAGAGTCAAACCCAAGGCCTCTGTGAGAGCAACCTTCAACCACTGAGTCACTAGTATACTTCAATATTTATATGCAAAATTTAATATATATATATATATATATATATATATATATATATATATATATATATATATATATATATATATATATATAGAAACCTCTGTTATTGTATTTAAAATTTAAAACAATATATATCAATTATTATATGTTATAAAATAATAACAATCTTATAATATAAATTTAATTATTGTTCATACTTAATAAAAATTAACTTTATTTTAAAAAATAATTATAACAATATGCTATGCTTATTAAAATTATTCTATAATATAAGATTTGATATTATAATTTTAAATAATATTTAAATTTTATGATATTTATATCTTATTAAAAATAATTACAAAAATATGCTAAGTAAATTAAAATTATTTTATAATATAAGATTTAATATTATAATTTTAAATAATAATTAAATTTATAATATTTAAATCTTATTAAAAATAATTATAATAATATGCTATACTTATTAAAATTATTCTATAATATAAGATTTTATATTATAATTTTAAATAATAATTAAATTTTTATAATATTCATATCTTATTAAAAATAATTATTACAATATGCTATGCATATTAAAATTATTTTTTAATATAAATTTAATTTTATTTAGTTTAAATGATAATTAAATTTATATTATAAGTGTCACGACCCGTTTTCTGGGCACATGACCGGCACAATGATGAATCTCTCATCACTGTAAGCCTTCCGATAAATATATCAAATTTTCTTATATGAAAATCATAGATTATCAATTTAAAATACATTATTATACTGACATACAAGCCAAATGTCGAACCCCTGAACTAGATGTCCTAGACGATTACAGAGCAACATAATCTATAACAGAAGAGAGGTCTACCCGACAACGGGAAGGTCCAAAGTGATCTACTCCTCTAGCAGATATTCTTCGATGGCAACCTGATCTGAACAAAAAGGTTGTACAAACAATGTGAGCTTTTAAACTCAATGAGCGAATCGGCTTCGCATTAATAAAATTCAAATACATTACCAGTCATGCAAGCATATCCAAAGGCTCATACTCAACCAATAGACAGAAGATAAAAATTTATCCAATTCAACAAACGTTACTAGTACTCGTCAATGGCAATATATCCCGGAGAGCGCACACAGGCCGGCTCACCAATTATGTATATTTCCGCCATGACGCACAACATCATCCTCTTACATACAAGATAAAAATTCATCCAATTCAACAAACGTTACTAGTACTCGTCAATGGCAATATATCCCGGAGAGCGCACACAGGCCGGCTCACCAATTATGTATATTTCCGCCATGACGCACAACCTCATCCTCTTAGCTAGGGCGCCTCACGGATTTATCACCAATCCGGGCTATATCCCTACTGAGGGAATCGTTGTCTCCACACTCATTGGTCAAGACACCCTGTCAACCGGGTTTTTCGCCTTGCCGTGAGAGGGGGTACTGTCCCGCTCAATCACAATCAATAGCATTTCATATCATAATCAGAAGCTCAATATAATATTCATCCATATAACAGGTATAGTATATAACTATATTATAGCTTTATAAACCACAATTCAAGAGATTCAATCTTCACATCATCATGAGATACTTACTTTTTCTTATCCATACTTCTGGATTAATTATCTCATTATATTCGTCATTCTGAATCCAATTTCTCCCTATGAATCTTGGGAGTGTCCTACGACATACTTTTTATCACCAGTAATGCTAAAACTCTATTAAAACGGGGTCGTTCCACTCACCTGGATTCCGTACGAACATCGCTTCTCTAAGTCATTACAGACAAGAGTTCTCAGGTGAATTTCGGTGTTCTGCTACGGAGATTTTCATGAAAGATTAGAGAAAATACGTCAGGATTGTTTTCGTACAGATACTGTTCATATGTATGGTTACTGTTCATATATACGGTTACTATTCATACGGTCACTATTCATATGTACGGTCACTATTCATACGTACGGTTACTATTCATATATACGGTCACTATTCATACATACGGATACTATTTATACATACAAATAATATTCGTACATACGATCACTATTTATACGTATGAATATTATTTTTATGTACGGATACTATTCATATGTACGGTTACTATTCATACGGTTACTATTCATACGTACGGATACTATTCATACCAGAAATAGAGAATACAATATGTAAAAGAGTACACCAGGTAAGTTCCCAGGAAAGAGTGGAGGGTCACACTGGACACACTTAAAAACCAAGTCTTTCCTTAGCCAGAACTTTCCTAGACATGTATTCTTCACAGTTTACATTCTATTTCGGTAATCAGAGAATCAAAATAACATATAAACAGCTAAGGACAGTTTTTCTGATGTGGAAGATCAGCCAAGGCCGCAACCACAGAGCATACTTAAGAAATTAACTTCTAAAATTTGAAAGACATAGAAAGGGCATAGTATCCTTACCTAAGCTGAAAAGGAAAGGTCCAAAATCTCAGACGCCTAGCTTTGGAGTAAGAGAAACTTAAGGAGAGAAGAAGAGAAGTTGAAGGTGTGAGTTTAGAAGTGAAATGGAAGGGCCTATTTATAGCAAAAGTCAAGGGTACTATTTGATACTATGCGCTAATAAAATATTCAATTTACTATTCATGAAAATGATATTTCTAATAATGCAGTTACTGTGCACCTCAAAATTTTTCTGTTATTACTATTGAAAACTTAAAGGGAAAACTATCCTTTCACCTTAAACCTTTAAGTTTCTTTTCAAATCAGTCCTTTCACTTTAGTCCCTGAGGGTATTTTCACCCATAAAACGTCATTTTCTCCTACGAATTTCTTCCTAGTTTTCTTTTATGACCAAACCACATCTAGTACTTGACATTTCAATTGTATAAATGAACAGTATCGTATACGTAAATAGTATTATACAGGTGAATAGTACCGTATACTGAAATAGTAACAGTAGTTTGTAAACAAATATTTATATTTTATTTTTCTTGGGTATTACAATAAGATTTGTTATTAAATTTTTATATAATTTAAAATGAATTATGTAAAATAATAGCATATTCTCTTATTATAAGATTTGTTATTGTTTTATAGAATATAATAAATGATGTATATTGTTTTGAATTTTGAATACAATAACAGAAGTTTCTATATATATCAAATTTCGCATATAAATATTAAAGATGACTAGTGCTTAGTGGTTGAAGGCTGCTCTCACACCTATGAGGCCTTGGGTTTGACTTTTCACCCTTGCAAGCACTTGGTTGATTTTTCTTTAAAAGCACCCATATGCCATGTGTCACAATCCTATTAGTTATGTTAGGTAACGTGGCATTTTTCTCCACGTGGCAGATGATATTTACCATGTAGGTTAGCCCAATCAGCACTTTCGTTAACTTTTTGAAGTTGTTAAAAAAAAGTATATTTGAAAAAAATTGAAACATATAGGACATGTTTGATGAAAAAATATTAGAGGCATGAATGTAAATCGAGATAAACATTGGAGACATGACATATATTTTTGCTTGAAAAATAAGTCCTAAGTTTGTTAATCCCCTTAGTTCTTCGTATTAGCTTGATGACCAAATGGTAGAACTAGAAATGAACTTAGGATAGGATGATTATAGATACAACTCTAGGGAATTGGTGACTGGTTATGCACTTCTATTTTGTGTTGCTACTTATTTATTAATTTTAGTGTAGTTGCATGTGTTATAATTTTGTCATTACCCTCCCCCCTTGGCGCGCCATTTAATTAATCTGTGATTAGTGTAAATACGTGTTTGAACGACCAATTTAGTGATAGAAAAATAGGCTCCACATGCGAATGCAATATGAGAATCACTATATTACAAAATTGACCCAGAGGAAAAAAAACAATACAACAAAAAAATTGAAGGACATGATGATTCTAGGAGAGTAAGGTGAGCAAATGCTTAGAAATCTTGACGGTGAAGGTTCCCCTTGCTTCCTCTTCAAGAGTTGTCGTTGTTAGCCTCTCCCAAGTCTAAAATAAAAATTTAGTTCAAATTATGTTTTATATGTCTTAGCATGTGACAAAAAATTGAGTCACTGCTGTAGCAAGCCAAGCCACTGCTATAGCAATAGCTGGCAGAAATGAAGTTAAAAGTAAAAGTTCCAGCATTGTAGTGTTATAAGCCACCGCTCCAGCATTGGCAACGCAAGAGCAATGGAAGTTTTTGGGGCTATATTGTTGCAGTGTTAATCTTCCTAATTTTACTAAGTTAAGATCCATTTTGCTCATTAATTCATGATCTTTTGATTGTATCTTTATTTCCTTTTTAGTAACAATAACTTTTTAACTAATTAGTAAGGAAAGAAATGTGATTCTCTAACTTTTATAATGTAATGCATTTTGGTACTATAGATGGAAATGAAATTCTCTTTCATGCTCACTTAAGTGTATACCTAACAAGCATTTTAATGGTAAGAAAATAGAATTTATTTACATAAGTGTATACTAAACATTCCCTTGGTATGAGAATGGGAGAGAATAATTGAGATATTTAAAATAAGGTATTCGATAACAATCAAAGACATGCTAGAAGCCTAGAACATAGAGTGTGGATTAGACAATTATCTTCAAGGAGTGTAGCTTCATAGCATGATCTTTGGAGGTGGCACGCTTAGACGCGGTAGTCATGCCGGGGGCGCTCAAGGTCCTGAGAGAGGTTATATACAGTGGCATTTTTTATTTTATTTTATGGGTTCTGTTGTTTTCTTTTGTCATTTTATACCCTATCCTTTTGTGTATTTTTTTTTAAAGTGTAATTCATTCTGCCAGACCCAGTACTATATAGCGTGCTGAGCTACGTCTCTTAGGTCGTTAGCCATAACAGATTGCGTCCACACGCAAGGTATATAAATATTGTATTATTTAAATATAATAAATTATTTTAATTATAAATAAATAACTATATAAATATTTATATTTATATATTATAAATCAAAATTATTAAAAAGAAAGGCCAGCAAGTCTTATCCATTTAATCTATGAGTTAAATAAACAATTTGTTTAAGTCTATTTTTAAATATATTTAAATTAAAAGATCCAAACCTCTATAAATGGATGGGATCAAGCCGACTCACGCGCCCAATTCAGAGTGTTACCTCCAACAGAAACTTTTCATGAGCCCATTTACCGTGGTTTGCTGCGTCTGACAGGCTGTTATGGCTTTTCAGGAAGATAGGATGGTTTTAGAATTCACTCCGTCGAACTCACAAATACCTTAAAAAAAATTAGGTGCTATGATACCAATTGTGAGGTTTCACAAAATTCTGCAGCAAGAACCATAACAATAAAGGCCAAAAAAACATTTTTGAAAAATACTTTATTCTTTATTCATATTACATACTATTGCTTAAATATACACGGCATATAATTAACAAGCTAAGTGACAATTATTTCTACAGCGCACTTCAACCCCTTTTAACATCCCTGCTAATTAGCAACTACTAACGAAACTCAAAAAGTAGATCAATACAATAAGAACTCAACAAAAAAAAAAGAAAGCTAATTAACTCAAACACTTCTGGAAGAATAGCAGGTCTGTGTATGGGTGTATGTATATATATGTAGTACGTATACATGTATATATATAGCCACAACCCTTGGTTTCATTTACGAAATGGTCCTCCCAAATTTGTAAGCAACCGTTTTGGGACTCTCAATAACCGGACTAGGAAAGGCAGGGTGATGGGAAGAACAACAGAGAGCGCATTAAAAGCAAAGCCCAAAAATCGGCTGGGTGCGATGGTAATCATAGATGAACAGTAAGTGACGGCAATTGCGAACATGGTGAAGCTCAACTCCAATCGAAGAGGGAAGCCACGCGTGAGGAAGTCAATCATATAGAGAGAGAAGTAGAACCCCAGTGTGTTCCCAAACATGAAAATGCCAAATGAGATGTGATTGTTGGTACCCAGGATAGATACCCCAGCAACCTGTTTGGGATTGACATCGCTGTTGTTTTCCTGCCAAACACCTCCCGGAGGACTAAGCCCAGCCTGATAAGTCGCCGTTGCCATAAGAACAGCGACGGTAAGGAGGGCAGTGCGTACATCGCTAGGTTTGTCTCTCTCTCCGTCGTATTTGAAATAATCTTCCAGTTGTGACGTTCGGGATCCGGACTGCTCAGTCTTCTGACCCTGAGCTTCAACTTCAACTACAGCTTCTGCATTAGTCATGATCTCTGGGCTGGCTATTTTATCTGTCCAATCTATAGAATATCCAAAGTTGGTTGAAGGAACTTTATAGGCACAAGAGGATATATAATGGATCACAAGATGACGACTATATATTCAAAGTTGACTGACTCCATAATTTAGACTTTGACAAATTTTCTTTTCACCTTAACTCTTGCCAACACTAACTTCTATATATATTTACGGTTAAAATATAAGTAATATTCCCATAATTTTACTCAATAAAGTATTTAATTCCTACATTTTAAAAACAGAAGATTTGGTTCTTGTAGTTTCTAAAACTTCAGGTGTTAGTCAATCGTCAGTTAATAGTTAGTTTAGAACACGTGTCGCTGATTAGAACAGTTATATCAATATTAAGTACCACGTCAATACCGCACATTAGCACTGGTAAAATGAGTTTTGGCCCGCGGGCCAAGACCGGCCCGTCTGCATATGGGCGGGTTTGGAGATTAAAAAATTTTAAACGGGCCTAAACAGGCCTGCCCGTTTAGCCCGCGGGCTAAACGGGCGGGGCCCATGGGTCCCACGGGCCGGCCCGTATTTTATAAAAAAAATTTACAATAAATTCATAGTTTTATATTATACAATTTTGAAATTTATCCTAAAATTTTTTATTTATCCATCCATTCTTAACTTATTTTTTTTGTTTAAATTGTTTAACTCATCAATTCATTTTGGAATTTATCCTAAATAATTGATTTGGATGAGTTAACATACAATTTTGGAATAGAGAAATTCTAAAATTCTAGAAAACATACAATTTTGGAATATATTAACTTATTTTTTTTGTTTTCTACTTAATATATTTTTTATTTTTACCCAAAAACATTAACTAAATTAATTTTATATTATATTATTAAAAAATTAAAATTAAAAAAAAAAAAAAAAAAAGCTTAGCCCGCGGGCCGGCCCGTTTGGCCCGCGGGCTAACATAGGTGGGCTTGGATATAAGAATCCAAGCCCGTCCAAAAATAGGCCGGCCCGGCCCGGCCCATTTTTTGGCCTAGCCCGTTACGGGCCAAGCCGGGCGGCCCGTTTTCCCAGTGCTACCGCATATGACAAATTTAAATATATAATATAGAAATATACAAAATAAATAAATATAAATCTATATAAATATTCGCCTAATAATTTAAATAACTAATTTAAACAAAATAAATTAGTTATATTCATATGAAATTAAATAATAGTTTGGTCCCTTTTTATGCAGTCTATAATTTCAGTTAAAATTAGATTTTATTTAAAATTTCATTTTTTTCTAAAAACTTTTCTATTCATTCACTTAGATCCCTAACTAATATTTTTTCTTTGTCCTTTGGATGATTTAAGATTATATTTAGTTTCATCTATGTTCCTAGTCGTAGAATATATTTTTTTCTAAAATTAATTCAACCTCTGTAAACTTTTCAGTTCTTTGACTTTAGTCCCTTTCATTTTCCCACGAGTTTGATTAAACCTGTCCAAAATTTCTTCTTAGGTATTTTTAGAACATATTTGATCATTTCTGTCTATAAACTAAGCTAAAGAGAGACTTTTAATAATCAAAAGTTTAATTTCAACACTTACCCAAATTCCTAGCTTATGTTTCTGCACATTGTATTCTCTTTGTTGATTTGAATCGCATGGGGAATTTGAGAAGCATTTGCATTTTTTTTAGTGCTTACATGTTCACAACTGAAAAGGAAAAATACTTGAAATTGATTCATGAGTTTCCTTGATTGGTGAATGAAGCGTGAACAATTTACTCGTAGGGATATTTATTCTATGCCCATAAATACAAACAAAAATTATCTAGTTTTTTCAACTAAGACAAAATTTGCAAATCACCTATCTGATTTTGTGGCCTATTTAAGTGTAAACAAACAAAATTAAGTCACAATCTGCAGATTCTTAAAATCGAGTTTTGTGAAATTGGTGAATGAAGCTACCTCTACTCAGATAAAAATCCCAACTTTGAAGTATGGATAGTTTAGTAGAACCTTGATTGAGCATTATTTCAGTGTTCGTCTTTTGACCAGTAAGAAACTACATGCACAAAAACCAACCAAATTGTTGTACCTTCAAAATTGAGCATGAAAATTTTGTTGAAGTTCTTCCTTTTCTTTTATTTCATAGAGTAAATTACAAGTTTCCCTTGCAAGCGTTTGAACTTGTATGGCACTCCTCTCCTTTTTAAAAATATACATTCTCCTCCTTTGTAACTCTAAAATAGTCCAATTCTATATTTTCTGTCCAAAAAAGTCTATTATAAAATGTTTTCTAACATTTGATAAAATAATGCAACTACTGTCTATTAGCTTAAAAAAGTTATTTTTTTACATACTGTGATATTATTTTAATTGTTATTTTAGAGTACAAAGAAAAAAGGATTATAATAAACTTCTCTTGACACAATACAAAATTGGACTTAAGTGCAATAGTTTCATAGTTTTACAAGGACAGCAATCCTCTAACATTAGAGGATTCTATGTCACTGACGTAGATTATGAGCCATTGGATTGGAGAGAATAGACGACATTTGCGCATTCACGTCATTTTTGCAGGAACTAATCAAATCGAGACACGTAACATATACTTTGAATAAAAATCTTCTTAGCCCATGAGAGAAGAGTCGAACTCGGGTGAAGGATTATGTAGAACATTAAAAAATATACTCAGAAAGTTTAAAAATTATAATATATGTTAAATAATTAAATTATTAAAATTATGCATAATATCAAATCTTCTATTAAAAGATAATTTTAACATGCATAATGTATTAAAACTTTTAACAAATATTATGCATATTAAAATTATTTTTTAATATATTTTTTTGATATTATAAGTTTTAATAATAATAATAAAATTCTAATATGTATAGTATAATAATAACAAATCTTATAATATAAATTTAATTATTATTAAAAATATACTTAATAAAAATTAAATTTATATTAAAAATAATTTTAATATGCATAACATATGTTAAAAATTTTAATATATTATGCATATTAACATTATTTTTTAATATAAGATTTGATATTATGCATAATTTTGATAATTTAATTATTTAACATATATTATAATTTTTAAACTTTCTGAGTATATTTTTTAACATATATTATGCATATATTAAAATAATTTTATATATCAAATTTTACATTAAAAACAATAATAAGAGTTCTCTATATATAAAATTTCGTACATGTAAGTTGAAAGAACATCAGTGGCTTAGTGGTGCAGTATTGTTCTACAAAGTACCAGGTACATACTCGTTCACCCAGTTCGAATCATGTCTCATGCAGGAAGATTTTTCTTCAAAATATATATCTCATGTTGTGATTCAATTAGTTCCCGTGACGTTGATGTGGATGCTCAAATGTCATCCAATTTCTCTGATCTAACGACTCACAATCTATGTTTTGTTTTTGATATAAGACATAAGAAAATATATAAATTATTGTTTTAAATGATTTAATTTTATTAATGTGTTAATAATTAATTATTATTTTTAATAAATATATAAATAATTTTTATTATTGTTTTAAATAGTGTGTCAGGTAGATTTTTAAAAAAGAGAGATGTGTCACAATGGACATACTTAAATATCAAATTTTTCCTAGTAAGAACCATTTTTTGACATGCAATCTTAAGTATCAAAGTGCTCATTGGGAGTACTATCGACACAGAATGCTCTGTAGTGTCGTAAGTTATCTAAGAGATTCTTTTGAGAAATTATGTTTTCATTCATGTTAATTTATGAATTAATTATTGAGTTCAAAGATGTAATATTCCAAGAATTTTCATGAATATTTAAAGTCCATTTAAAGTTTATTGAAAAATTTAATTACATGAGAAATGTTCTTTTTGAATTAATGAAGGAAATTTGGAAATAGAAATTTCAAAAAATTTTAATTTGTGACATTTTACAAATTCTCAAGGACTAAAATGAAAAGAAAAGAAAGTATGGAGTACTTTTGACAAATGACCAAGTAGGAACCCGAGAAGAAGAATAGAGCTTATGGGAATGAATTATCAGTCCGGTACCGAAAGGATGATAGATTTGGGGTTAAAGTGGAGTTTGAAATATTGAGAGGGACTAAAGTGAAATAAGAAAATCTGTGGGGCACCTAGGATTTAGAAACACCTGAGGTGAGATTTTATGAATTTGCTTTTGCTAGTATTGACTGAGGGTCAATTGCAGAGAAAGTGATAATTTCACCCCGGGCGAGTATATAGATAGCCTCACCTATTTTTTTTATTCATTTTTCTCATTTCCTCTCTCTCTCTTCACTTTCTCTCCTCTTCCTTCTCTCTTCCTTTTCTCTAATTTCTCTCTCTACACTCCAACTCTACAACCGGGCTTTGGAGGGTGGATCTCGGGCTACGGGGCGAGCCTCTAGGAGCCAAGTAACATAGGGAAAGCAAGGAATCGAGGTAGAAATTTATATTTCTTAAGTTTTTCTCTATTTTCTAGTTTTAAGAGTGTTTGAGGTAAAATCGAGATTCCGGCTTCGTTTCTCGATTAAAATTGGTGATTTTGGTGTCTAAATGCTCCTTAGACATTAAGGGTGAGATCCCATGGAAGAAATCATGAAAAACGGTGAAGATTTGGCCAGATTTGGGCCAAAACCGAGAGAAATCGCGAAGGGGTCGCGATCGTGGCGCCCAGGCGCCATGTGTGGCGCCCAGGCGCCAAGGTGAGATGGGAAGAAGAAGGAATTGGCGCCCAAGCGCCACGTGTGGCGCCTAGGCGCCAGGCATGGGTGGCGCCCAGGCGCCACGTGTATCGGGAAATTTTAGTTTATTTTTCAATCAGTCATAACTTCTTCATCCGGACTCCGTTTTGGGCAAATTTTATTGGAAAGCTCTTTGAGTCTAGTTTCCAATGGTATAAATGTCATTTAAAAATTCATTACCGGTTAGGAGTTATGACTTAAGATGTGAGTAAAGGTCGAGAGTAGTGATAGGAAATTTCTCTATTTTGTAACCCTAATGGTTTTTACCTGGTTACAATAGGGATGTTTGGGGCGCAAGGTGGGAGCGCTGAGAGCGTGGAATCCAGGTGAGTAGGCAACCTTGCAAAATTAATTTAATAAATTAGTCAAAGCACAATATAAATTCCATTTGCGTTATTTGTGAAATTGAGAAGATTATCAGTGTGTGTTCAGGTTGAGAAAAAGTACAATATCATTGGAAGGTATTTTATTACCTTTGAGAATTGATTTCTCTAGTTGACTAAAGAACTAGATGTGATTGTTCCTTGAATAAATTGAAACATTTTGTAAGTGAATAGCCTTACTAAATTAATGTGATTTTATTAGATAAAGTACAATACAAGTCTTGTTTATAACATTATTGAAGTGAGAAATAATCAGTCTCGGTGTTGATAATTTATGATGATTGTTATGGTTGATGATAGACATTCAAGGGAATAAAAGTATGTGTAAGTTCATTTATTTCATAGTAATTATATTGTGATAAATTGTTACTATTTTATTGAAGAGCAAAAGATCTACGAGATCTAATACATGAGTTTGAAAGGGTTAGAGTCCCATACTACTCGGTGTATAAATGTGAAAACCTATGCACGAGTTTGAAAGGGTTAGAGTCCCATACTACTCGGTGTATAACTGTGAAAACTTATGCACGAGTTTGAAAGGGTTAAAGTCCCATACTACTCGGTGTATAAATGTGAAGACTTATGCACGAGTTTGAAAGGGTTAGAGTCCCATACCACTCAGTGTATAACTGTGAAAACTTATGCACCAAGAGTTTGAGGGTTGAATTCCCAAGTCACTCAATGCAAGTATCTATGGCATATAATGCAAAGTGATTGAGGGATTGATCACCCAAGAAATCATACGCAAATTCAGACAAGTGTAATACTATAATTATTTACAATAAATGATAGATTAATTGTATTAGTAAATGTGGTGTTTGTGCTTATGATATTTTCATATACAGTTGTTTACTCACTGAGTTATGATAAACTCACACTCTCCATGATTATCTTTTCAGATACAGTGGTTGAGGAGAAGAATTTATAGCCTTTAAGGATATACTCCACTTTTGTCTGGTAAACAATTGGTAAGGATTAGGAAACGCTCTGTAATCTAGTAGGTCACCTAGGCTTGGGAGGTTGTATAGTACTGTATAATGTTTGAAGGTTGAACATTTTCTGAATATGTATACAAAATATCTTTCTTGGAATATTTATGATTCACATAATTATGGATATTAAGAATGTTCACAGAGATTATGGGGTACCACGGAGGTACACCCTAGGTATTTTATGTTTATATCACATGTAAGTTTTGGGATGTGACAAATTAGTATCAGAGGTGATTTTTAGGTCCCCTATAGATTACAGAGCAAAGTGTTCTTTGTGGGCCCTTTTCCATTGTCATGAACCGCGGCATGACCATGGGATTAGGTTCCATAAAAGACCTTGTAAAGTTGAGTGTTCTTGTCATAACTTACCCTTCGATGGAGTTAGTTAGAGATAATTTTGTTACAATATGAGATAATTGATTTCATATGTGGAACTTTGGAACTTGTTGGAGTTATGATCTTTATACCGATGGAAAAGGTGATCTCTGTATGAAATTTTTCTTTTTGAGAAATTAGGAACATAACTCTGTAGTGTACTCTGAAAGCTGAGGATTAGTAATTACTAGAATATGGCTTGAGGGCTGGGCCAAGAGTGATGTATTAGATGGGGTAAAGTTGATTATGAGGCATGGGCTAGAGTTCAAGAAAGATTTTTGCAAAGAATATAGCGCAGATTACTAATGCAAGAATGGGAAAGAACCCTTGTGAGGCAGATCAAAATTTGATTTTGATAGATGCCGGACAGATGTAATTTATGGAAGAGGATGTAAGTCCTAAATAATATGTTCCTTGATAAAAGCTTGGTTGAGAAAATAGATGTGGGCTAGGTAGTTTTTCCCTAAGGAAGATACTACGGTAAAATGGAACCTAGCATAAGAGATATTGAGGTACGTTATAAGTGTCACATCCCAAAACTTACATGTGATATAAACATAAAATACCTAGGGTGTACCTCCGTGGTACCCCATAATCTCTGTGAACATTCTTAATATCCATAATTATGTGAATCATAAATATTCCAAGAAAGATATTTTGTATACATATTCAGAAAATGTTCAACTTTCAAACACTATACAGTACTATACAACCTCCCAAGCCTAGGTGACCTACTAGATTACAGAGCGTTTCCTAATCCTTACCAATTGTTTACCAGACAAAAGTGGAGTATATCCTTAAAGGCTATAAATTCTTCTCCTCAACCACTGTATCTGAAAAGATAATCATGGAGAGTGTGAGTTTATCATAACTCAGTGAGTAAATAACTGTACATGAAAATATCATAAGCACAAACACCACATTTACTAATACAATCAATCTATCATTTATTTTAAATAATTATAGTATTATATGCCATAAATACTTGCACTGAGTGACTTGGGAATTTAACCCTCAAACTCTTTGTGCATAGGTTTTCACATTTATACACCGAGTAGTATGGGACTCTAACCCTTTCAAACCCGTGCATAGATTTTCACATTTATACACTGAGTGATATGGGACTCTAACCCCTTTCAAACTCGTGTATTGATTTTCACAGTTATACACCGAGTAGTATGGGACTCTAACCCTTTCAAACTCGTGCATATGTTTTCACATTTATACACCGAGTAGTATGAGACTCTAACCCTTTCAAACTCGTGCATAGGTTTTCACATTTATACACCGAGTAGTATGGGACTCTAACCCTTTCAAACTCATGCATAGATTTTCACATTTATACACCGAGTAGTATGAGACTCTAACACTTTCAAACTCGTGTATTAGATCTCGTAGATCTTTTGCTCATCAATAAAATAGTGAGAATTTATCACAATATAATTACTATGAAATAAATGAATTTACACATATTTTTATTCCCTTGAATGTCTATCATCAACCATAACAATCATCATATATTATCAACAGCGAGATTGATTATTTCTCACTTCAATAATGTTATAAACAAGACTTGTATTGTACCTTATCTAATAAGATCACATTAGTTTAGTAAGGCTATTCACTTACAAAATGTTCCAATTTATTCAAGGAACAATCACATCTAGTTCTTTAGTCAACTAGAGAAATCAATTCTCAAAGGTAATAAAATACCTTCCAATGATATTATACTTTTTCTCAACCTGAACACACACTGATAATCTTCTCAATTTCACAAATAACGCAAATAGGATTTATATTGTGCTTTGACTAATTTATTAAATTAATTTTGCAAGGTTGCCTACTCACCTGGATTCCACGCTCTCGGCGCTCCCACATTGCGCCCCAATCATCCCTATTGTAACCAGGTAAAAACCATTAGGGTTACAAAATAGAGAAATTTCCTATCACTATTCTCGACCTTTACTCACATCTTAAGTCATAACTCCTAACCGATAATGAATTTCTAAATGACACTTATACCATTGGAAACTAGACTCAAAGAGCTTTTCAACGATATTAAAAAAAACTGATGCTACAGTAATAGTCAACGGTCAACGCAGCTACAGTAACGTTGACCGAGTCAATGCTACAGTAACGTTGACCGAGTCAATGCTACAGTAACGAGAAAATTTGGAAAAATTTTCTCGGTGAACAGTAATTTCTGGGGAAAATTTTCGATGTTCTTCGTGTTCTTCATCCAAAAATCCTAAAATCATATCTAAAACAACATTTCTTTTGATTTCTTCCATGGGTTTTCATCCTTAATGTCTAAGGAGTGTTTTAACACCAAAACCCCCAATTTCTACCAACAATCCAAGCTCAAATCTCAAATTTTCATCAAGAACACTAACTTTTTCAAATATCCAAATTCTACGAAATTTCTTGTTCTAATAACATTATAAACCACCTAAGAATGTTTTACATTAACATCCACACTTAAATTCATCCATTAAAACTCAAAATCTTAATTTTCTTCCATAGGTCCGAAAATGGAGAAAAAGAGAAATAGAGTAGATAAAACTTACCTCTTTACCTCTAGAACTCCTGAGAATCGGAAGTATGGTTAGAAAATACAAGATCGCCGGATGAAAATTTGAGAAATGATTGAAGAAGGGAAAATGGAAATGAACGAAGAACATGAAGCCTCGGGAGGAAGAAGGAGAAGAAAAACTAATAATTGTATGTGTGGGCCCCACTAATTTCTTTTTCGATAAAATCGCTCATAGCCACCTTAGCTTATAAGATTTGTTCACTTTAATCCCTCTCGATGTCTCAAATACCACTTTAACCTCGAATCCATCATCTTTTCGGTACCGGACTCATAATTCATTCTCATAAGCTTTATTCTTCCTCTCAGGTTTCTATTTGGTCATTTCTCAAAAGTCCTCTATACTTTCTTTTCTTTTCACTTTAGTCCTTGAGAATTTGTAAAAATTTCCTAAATTAAAAATTAAAATTTCTATTCCTAGATTTTCTTCACTAATTCAAAAAGCACATTTTCACGTAATTAAATTTTTCACTAAATTTCAAATTAGACTTTAAATATTCATATAAATTCTTGAGATATTACATTCTTCCCCCCTTAATAGAATTCGGTCCTCCGAATTCAAAACTTAACTCAAGATTGAAACAAATGCAGATATTTTGTCCAAATCTCGTTCTCTCTTTTAGAATTTTCACAATCAAGTACAAAATATAACAAGTTCAACATATTTTTATTTCTCAAGTTTCTTCAGTACAAGAATTGCCTTATTTCTAGTACATAAGTTACAGGCAACAAACTGAACTTGATTTACAAAACAGATAATCTTAATACGTGAAGCTCAGATCAAATATTAGCTTAAGGTATAAATAAAAGAAAGGATAAATTAAGGACGAGGAGGTTTTTGAAATGCAGAAAGTGCTCCAGGTCTAGAAGAGGAAGGTGCTTCAGATCTTAAGGAGGAAGCTAATCGTTGCAGCCTAGAAAGAGTTTCTAGAGGAAACATTTGGGAAATTTGGTGAAGTGCAGAGGTCACTCCATTCATACAGTCAATACACCTCGCTTGTTGGTCACAAAAATTTTGAGTTGCAAACATCGAATGTCTATCAACTCTATTCGCCAATTCCCTAAAATGACGATTCAAGAGCTTCTCTTGTTCTACAAAAGAGACGATTTATCAATCTTTCCTAGTCCTCAAAGTGGCGGTTTATCAACCTTTCCAAGTTCTCCATCTTTTTTCTCATAAGTGCAAGCTCATCATTTGAAGATGTTGCTGTGCTAACATCCTCTAGCTCTACTACATCCCTTTTTCTTTTCTTAGCTTCTGATGACTCTTCCATGGATCTCTTATTCTTATAGTTCTCCAGACTAAGATTTAGATCCAGCTCTACCTTGCCAGCCTCAAAGTTTAAATTGAAAGATTTATTGCCGGCCATATTTTTCTGAGCTATAAAGGTTGTATGGAATGAGAGGTTTGATGCTAGAAAGCTTATAAGTAATGAACTCTTAGTGTAATGAGCGGCGTAATGGGGCATCCATTATTTATAGACGAAATTTAGGGCTACCAAAACCCTTACATCACACTCTAAAGATGGCCTCCAGACCTTATGTGTCGCAATGCCAACGGTCTATAATAAGCATGCCAGAAAATAATAAAATATAATCAAATACAAAAGATTTCCTCAAAAATTTCGGCTAACTTTTGACTCTTGCTCAAATTATTAAACTAATCGCCGCTTCAATTTATGACTTTCTAACTCTGTATTTGTCTTATCCAATAATTCTAAATCGAGATATTACTCCATGAACGGGTAGTTTCATATTAACCTTATCTAGGTTTCTAATCCGTGGCTTTGCCCTAAGCTTACACATTTTCAAACATACATATTAAAATAAAAACTTCTCACATTTACACATATCAAGTGTTACCATAAAGTGAGAAAAAAAAAATTTTTTTACCTTTCTCTTGCTCTACGAGCATATATGTATGTATGTATCAACATAGAGATACATCATTATCTATATATTTTCATCTATTCAAGTCCTTTTTAAATTTCAGACTTCTCATTCTCTGAATGTATGTAGAATCATTACATATTATTCCTGGCCATAACAAATAGCCTTCACTCTCAATGCATGGATAACATACATACATGGCATATGTATTTAAATACATATAATCACAATATAATTCAATCAATCATGTATATTATACTCAACTGAAGGCTTTCAAGAACAATACAAGAAAGTAGAGAAATACATTTTAGTTCATCATAAAAGCATCCAAGGCAATCTTTAATGGCTACGCTGTCGGCTTCTTAGAATTTCAGAAAATGCCAACAAGAGATATGAAAAATAAACAAGTATAAATCGGCCGCAAATCCACCGAATATTGACTTACGTGGTTTTGCCATTAATGTGACACACTGTTGACACGCATGCCTACCCTAGGCTTCTGGCTTCCAGCTTGCAGAAATCCATAGGTTGAGCGTGTAGGAGTGCGGCGAAGAGATATCTTCTTTGGCTCTAAGTCTAAATTTTTCTTTATAAAAACTGTCCCGGAGTTCTCAGTTACTACACCACAAAGAGTAATCATTTATGAGCCTACAATTTCCCAGCATTCCTCTCTCGTCATACTCCTGCAAAAACTTCTAAATTTTCTAAACCATGGCCACCAGGAAGTACATTGATCTCACAGTGGAGGCCAAGGAAGAAGAGCTCGACTTAAACTTAAGTCTGGGCAAAGACAAGGGCAAGAGACCTTTTGAGAGGTCTCAAGAGGATCAAAAGGAGAAGAAGATAAAAATTGAGGAAGCTGAGGAGATTAGCACTGGCCACACGTCAGAAAACAAAATCGCTTGTCTAGAGAAGGAGGTGAAAAATCTGAAGAAGATGATAGAAGACCTGGAGAAGTTAACTAAACGCAATAATGTTATAAACAAGACTTGTATTGTAAACAAGACTTGTATTGTACCTTATCTAATAAGATCACATTAGTTTAGTAAGGTTATTCACTTACAAAATGTTCCAATTTATTCAAGGAACAATCACATCTAGTTCTTTAGTCAACTAGAGAAATCAATTCTCAAAGGTAATAAAATACCTTCCAATGATATTATACTTTTTCTCAACCTGAACACACACTGATAATCTTCTCAATTTCACAAATAACGCAAATAGGATTTATATTGTACTTTGACTAATTTATTAAATTAATTTTGCAAGGTTGCCTACTCACTTGGATTCCACGCTCTCGGCGCTCCCACCTTGCGCCCCAATCATCCCTATTGTAACCAGGTAAAAACTATTAGGGTTACAAAATAGAGAAATTTCCTATCACTACTCTCTACCTTTACTCACATCTTAAGTCATAACTCCTAACCGATAATGAATTTCTAAATGACACTTATACCATTGGAAACTAGACTTAAAGAGCTTTTCAACGATATTAAAAAAACTGATGCTACAATAATAGTCAACGGTTAACGCAGCTACAGTAACGTTGACCGAGTCAATGCTACAGTAACGTTGACCGAGTCAACGCTACAGTAACGAGAAAATCTGGAAAAAATTTCTCGGTGAACAGTAATTTCTGGGGAAAATTTTCGATGTTCTTCGTGTTCTTCATCCAAAAATCCTAAAATCATATCTAAAACAACATTTCTTTTGATTTCTTCCATGGGTTTTCATCCTTAATGTCTAAGGAGTGTTTTAACACCAAAACCCCCAATTTCTACCAACAATCCAAGCTCAAATCTCAAATTTTCATTAATAACACTAACTTTTTCAAATATCCAAATTCTACGAAATTTCTTGTTCTAATAACATCATAAACCACCTAAGAATGTTTTACATTAACATCCACACTTAAATTCATCCATTAAAACTCAAAATCTTAATTTTCTTCCATAGGTCCGAAAATGGAGAAAAAGAGAAATAGAGTAGATAAAACTTACCTCTTTACCTCTAGAACTCCTGAGAATCGGAAGTATGGTTAGAAAATACAAGATCGCCGGATGAAAATTTGAGAAATGATTGAAGAAGGGAAAATGGAAATGAACGAAGAACATGAAGCCTCGGGAGGAAGAAGGAGAAGAAAAACTAATAATTGTATGTGTGGGCCACACTAATTTCTTTTTCGATAAAATCGCTCATAGCCACCTTAGCTTATAAGATTTGTTCACTTTAATCCATCTCGATGTCTCAAATATCACTTTAACCTCGAATCCATCATCTTTTCGGTACCGGACTCATAATTCATTCTCATAAGCTTTATTCTTCCTCTCAGGTTTCTATTTGGTCATTTCTCAAAAGTCCTCTATACTTTCTTTTCTTTTCACTTTAGTCTTTGAGAATTTGTAAAAATTTCCTAAATTAAAAATTAAAATTTCTATTCCCAGATTTTCTTCACTAATTCAAAAAGCACATTTTCACGTAATTAAAATTTTCACTAAATTTCAAATTAGACTTTAAATATTCATATAAATTCTTGAGATATTACAATAAGTCTTCTCTAGGGGCGACTCGTCAAAGTTGCACTTGTTTAGTTAGGGATTGGCATGATGGTACTATGTGATAGAAGTGTTTCAAAAATATATATATATATATATATACAATGTAACATTGGAACAATTAGAGCATGTTAAAGGTAGGCTGTTGGCGTATGAACATTCATAATTGTTAAACGTGATGTATGATTGGAATGGTCTAAAAAGACGTTCTTATAGTAGTTCGTGCCTCAGAGTGTTAGTTTAAGGAAAGCTTGCGAGTCGAGGCTCTTAAGCAAGAATTCATGACAATTCAAGGGCATAATATTGAGTTTAATTGATCTACACGTGATGCCTTCATCTACTCCTGTATGATAAGAGGAAAGACAACGAGACTTGTACAGAACTTCTGTTTGTCTCTGTGACAGATTATAGGGTCATTAAATTTTTATGTGATTGGCTTTATAAGCTGAATTTGTTATTGATTTTGTGTGGCTAATTTCTTTTATCTTTCTTCATTTTATTATTATTATTATTATTTAGAGTACCATCTAGTAAAAGAAACTATTGGCATTAAAAGCGGAAGGATTACATTGCAAAAAAAAAAAAGGGAAATTACTCATGCATGAGTAATCTAAAAGCGAGGTGGTCTCGGATTAGGAGGGTTGTATTGTATCATCACCCCTCGACCATTTCTTGGAACAAGAGACTGAGCAATGTCACGAAGGGTAGTGTAAATCCTATTCATACAATCAACACTTCTTTGTTGTTGATTGCAGAAGCATTGGGTAGACCAATAGAAGAACCTGTCTATTCTTGAAGTCATTGCCGCATTATTGCGTTTAGTTAACTTCTCCAGGTCTTCTATCATCTTTTTTAGATTTTTCACCTCCTTCTCTAGACAAGCGATTTTGTTTTCTGACGTGTGGCCAGTGCTAATCTCCTCAACTTCCTCAATTTTTATCTTCTTCTCCTTTTGATCCTCTTGAGACCCCTCAAAAGGTCCCTTGCCCTTGTCTTTGCCCAGACTTAAATTTAAGTCAAGCTCTTCTTCCTTGGCCTCCACTGTGAGATCAATGTACTTCCTGGTGGCCATGGTTTAGAAAATTTAGAAGTTTTTGTAGGAGTATGATGAGAGAGAAATGCTGGAAAATTGTAGGTTCAAAGATGATTACTCCTTGTGGTGTAGTAACTGAGAACTCCGGGGTAGTTTTTATAGAGAAAAATTTAGACTTAGAGCCAAAGAAGATATCTCTTCGCCGCACTCCTACACGCTCAACCTATGGATTTCTGCAAGCTGGAAGCCAGAAGTCTATGGTAGGCATGCGTGTCAACAGTGTGTCACATTAATGGCAAAACCACGTAAGTCAATATTCGGTGGATTTGCGGCCGATTTATACTTGTTTATTTTTCATTTCTCTTGTTGGCATTTTCTGAAATTCTAAGAAGCCGACAGCGTAACCATTAAAGATTGCCTTGGATGCTTTTATGATGAACTAAAATGTATTTCTCTGCTTTCTTGTATTGTTCTTGAAAGCCTTCAGTTGAGTATAATATACATGATTGATTGAATTATATTGTGATTATATGTATTTAAATACATATGACATGTATGTATGTTATCCATGCATTGAGAGTGAAGGCTATTTGTTTTGGCCAGGAATAATATGTAATGATTCTACATACATTCAGAGAATGAGAAGTCTGAAATTTAAAAAGGACTTGAATAGATGAAAATATATAGATAATGATGTATCTTTATGTGGATACATACATACATATATGCTCGTAGAGGCAAGAGAAAGGTAAAAAAAAAAAAATTTCTCACTTTATGGTAACACTTGATATGTGTAAATATGAGAAGTTTTTATTTTAATATGTATGTTTGAAAATGTGTAAGCTTAGGGCAAAGCCACGGATTAGAAACCTAGATAAGGTTAATATGAAACTACCTGTTCATGGAGTAATATCTCGATTTAGAATTATTGGATAAGACAAATACAGAGTTAGGAAGTCATAAATTGAAGCGGCGATTAGTTTAATAATTTGAGCAAGAGTCAAAAGTTAGCCGAAATGTTTGAGGAAATCTTTTGTATTTGATTATATTTTGTTATTTTCTGGCATGCTTATCAGAGACCGTTGGCATTGCGTCGGATAAGGTCTGTAGGTCATCTTTAGAGTGTGATGTAAGGGTTTTGGTAGCCCTAAATTTCGTCTATAAATGATGGATGCCCCATTACGCCGCTCACTACACTAAGAGTTCATTACTTATAAGCTTTCTAGCATCAAACCTTTCATTTCATACAACCTTTATAGCTCAGAAAAATATGGCCGGCAATAAATCTTTCAATTTAAACTTTGAGGCTGGCAAGGTAGAGCTGGATCTAAATCTTAGTCTGGAGAACTATAAGAATAAGAGATCCATGGAAGAGTCATTAGAAGCTAAGAAAAGAAAAAGGGATGTAGTAGAGCTAGAGGATGTTAGCACAGCAACATCTTCAAATGATGAGCTTGCGCTTATGAGAAAAAAGATGGAGGACTTGGAAAGGTTGATAAACCGCCACTTTGAGGACTAGGAAAGATTGATAAATCGTCTCTTTGTAGAACAAGAGAAGCTCTTGAATCGTCATTTTAGGGAATTGGCGAATAGAGTTGATAGACATTCGATGTTTGCAACTCAAAATTTTCGTGACCAACAAGCGAGGTGTATTGACTGTATGAATGGAGTGACCTCTGCACTTCGCCAAATTTCCCAAACGTTTCCTCCAGAAACTCTTTCTAAGCTGCAACGATTAGCCTCCTCCTTAAGATCTGAAGCACCTTCCTCTTCTAGACTTGGAGCACTTTCTGCATTTCAAAAGCCTACTCGTCCTTAATTTATTCTTTCTTTTATTTGTACCTTAAGCTAATATTTGATCTGAGCTTCGCGTATTAAGATTATCTGTTTTGTAAATCAAGTTCAGCTTGTTGCCTGTAACTTATGTATTAGAAATAAAAATTTTCGTATTTGATTTTTTTGTTGAAGCAATTCTTTTACTGAAGAAACTTGAGAAATAAAAATATGTTGAACTTGTTATATTTTGTACTTGATTGTGAAAATTCTAAAAGAGAGAACGAGATTTGGACAAAATATCTGCATTTGTTTCAATCTTGAGTTAAGTTTTGAATTCGGAGGACCGAATTCTATTAAGGGGGGAAGAATGTAATATTCTAAGAATTTTCATGAATATTTAAAGTCTATTTGAAGTTTATTAAAAAATTTAATTACATGAGAAATGTTCTTTTTGAATTAGTGAAGGAAATTTGGAAATAGAAATTTCAAAAAATTTTAATTTGGGACATTTTACAAATTCTCAAGGACTAAAATGAAAAGAAAAGAAAGTATGGAGTACTTTTGAGAAATGACCAAGTAGGAACCCGAGAAGAAGAATAGAGCTTATGGGAATGAATTATGAGTCCGGTACCAAGGATGATAGATTTGGGGTTAAAGTGGAGTTTGAGATATTGAGAGGGACTAAAGTGAAATAAGAAAATCTGTGGGGCACCTAGGATTTAGAAACACATGAGGTGAGATTTTATGAATTTGCTTTTGCTAGTCTTGACTGAGGGTCAATTGCAGATCAAGTGATAATTTCACCCCGGGCGAGTATATAGATAGCCTCACCTATTTTTTTTATTCATTTTTCTCCTTTCCTCTCTCTCTCTTCACTTTCTCTCCTCTCTTTCTCTCTTCCTTCTCTCTAATTTCTCTCTCTACACTCCAACTCTACAACCGGGCTTTGGAGGGTGGATCTCGGGCTACGGGGCGAGCCTCTAGGAGCCAAGTAACATAGGGAAAGCAAGGAATCGAGGTAGAAATTTATATTTCTTAAGTTTTTCTCTATTTTCTAGTTTTAAGAGTGTTTGAGGTAAAATCGAGATTCCGGCTTCGTTTCTCGATTAAAATTGGTGATTTTGGTGTCTAAATGCTCCTTAGACATTAAGGGTGAGATCCCATGGAAGAAATCATGAAAAACGGTGAAGATTTGGCCAGATTTGGGCCAAAACCGAGAGAAATCGCGAAGGGGTCGCGATCGTGGCGCCCAGGCGCCATGTGTGGCGCCCAGGCGCCAAGGTGAGATGGGAAGAAGAAGGAATTGGCGCCCAAGCGCCACGTGTGGCGCCTAGGCGCCAGGCATGGGTGGCGCCCAGGCGCCACGTGTATCGGGAAATTTTAGTTTATTTTTCAATCAGTCATAACTTCTTCATCCGGACTCCGTTTTGGGCAAATTTTATTGGAAAGCTCTTTGAGTCTAGTTTCCAATGGTATAAATGTCATTTAAAAATTCATTACCGGTTAGGAGTTATGACTTAAGATGTGAGTAAAGGTCGAGAGTAGTGATAGGAAATTTCTCTATTTTGTAACCCTAATGGTTTTTACCTGGTTACAATAGGGATGTTTGGGGCGCAAGGTGGGAGCGCTGAGAGCGTGGAATCCAGGTGAGTAGGCAACCTTGCAAAATTAATTTAATAAATTAGTCAAAGCACAATATAAATTTCATTTGCGTTATTTGTGAAATTGAGAAGATTATCAGTGTGTGTTCAGGTTGAGAAAAAGTACAATATCATTGGAAGGTATTTTATTACCTTTGAGAATTGATTTCTCTAGTTGACTAAAGAACTAGATGTGATTGTTCCTTGAATAAATTGGAACATTTTGTAAGTGAATAGCCTTACTAAATTAATGTGATTTTATTAGATAAAGTACAATACAAGTCTTGTTTATAACATTATTGAAGTGAGAAATAATCAGTCTCGGTGTTGATAATTTATGATGATTGTTATGGTTGATGATAGACATTCAAGGGAATAAAAGTATGTGTAAGTTCATTTATTTCATAGTAATTATATTGTGATAAATTGTTACTATTTTATTGAAGAGCAAAAGATCTACGAGATCTAATACATGAGTTTGAAAGGGTTAGAGTCCCATACTACTCGGTGTATAAATGTGAAAACCTATGCACGAGTTTGAAAGGGTTAGAGTCTCATACTACTCGGTGTATAACTGTGAAAACCTATGCACGAGTTTGAAAGGGTTAAAGTCCCATACTACTCGGTGTATAAATGTGAAGACTTATGCACGAGTTTGAAAGGGTTAGAGTCCCATACCACTCAGTGTATAACTGTGAAAACTTATGCACCAAGAGTTTGAGGGTTGAATTCCCAAGTCACTCAGTGCAAGTATCTATGGCATATAATGCAAAGTGATTGAGGGATTGATCACCCAAGAAATCATACGCAAATTCAGACAAGTGTAATACTATAATTATTTACAATAAATGATAGATTAATTGTATTAGTAAATGTGGTGTTTGTGCTTATGATATTTTCATGTACAGTTGTTTACTCACTGAGTTATGATAAACTCACACTCTCCATGATTATCTTTTCAGATACAGTGGTTGAGGAGAATAATTTATAGCCTTTAAGGATATACTCCACTTTTGTCTGGTAAACAATTGGTAAGGATTAGGAAACGCTCTGTAATCTAGTAGGTCACCTAGGCTTGGGAGGTTGTATAGTACTGTATAATGTTTGAAGGTTGAACATTTTCTGAATATGTATACAAAATATCTTTCTTGGAATATTTATGATTCACATAATTATGGATATTAAGAATGTTCACAGAGATTATGGGGTACCACGGAGGTACACCCTACGTATTTTATGTTTATATCACATGTAAGTTTTGGGATGTGACAAAAGATTTATGAGAAAACTTCGTCTGATTGATTTCTTTTAATAAAGTTATGAGATGTTAATTGATTATTCTTTCTTATATGAACATGAACTTGTTTGAAACAATGTTTTAAAAACTGAACCGATCATTAAACTGATAGAGACATTGGTTTAAGGTTCAATGATCGGACCGTGATCGAATAGGTAGTACTTAAAATACATAAATTAATATATATATATATATATATATATATATAATCACATAATAAAACTCATAATAATTTATCCTTATGTTTTTTATCCTAAAATATATGTGTGTGTGTATATATATATATATAAATGTTAAAAATATACAACTTTATACAACTTAATCTATAAATTATTTTTTGTTATTATTTATGTCACGACCCATTTTCTAGGCACATGACCGGCACAATGATGAATATCCCATCACTGTAAGCCTTTCGATAAATTCTTCCCACAAGTAAAATTGTTAGTCATTATCTCTATATTCTCAAAATATCATTCCTTAATAAATACAAAGAAAATACATCAGATTATTTTAATTAATAATAGATCCTCAGTACAAAACACATTATCATACTAAAATACAAGCCAAATACCAAACCCCTGACCTAGATGTCCTAAACGGTTACAGAGCAACATACTGTATAACAAAAGAAGGGCCTACCCGATAGCGGGAAGGTCCAACGTGATCTACTCCTCTAGCGTATGTACTTCGGCGGCAACCTGATCTGAACAAAAAGTTTATACAAACAGTGTGAGCTTTTAAACTCAGTGAGCAAATCGGCCTCGCGTTAATAAAATTCAAATACATCACCAGTCATGCAAGCATATCCGAAGGCTCAAGCTCAACCAATAGACATAGTTAGAAATTACATACAAGAAAAATTCATCCAATTCAACAAACGATACTAGTACTCGTCAATGGCAATTTATCCCGGAGAGCGCACACAGGCCGGCTCACCAATTTTATATTTTTCCGCCATGACGCACAACCTTATCCTCTTAGCTAGGGCGCCTCACGGATTTATCACCAATCCGGGCTATATCCCTACTGAGGGAATCGTTGTCTCCACACTCATTGGTCAAGACACCCTTTAACCCAGATTTTCCGCCTTGCCGTGAGAGGGGGTACTGTACCGCTCAATCACAATCAATAGTACAACAGTTCATATCATAATCAGAAGCACAATATAATACTCATCCATATAACAGGTATAGTATATAACTATATGATTCAAATTTCATATCATCATGAGATACTTGCTTTGTCTTATCCATACTTCTGGATTAATTATCTCATTATATTCGTCATTCTGAATCCAATTTCCCCCTATGAATCTTGGGAGTGTGCTACGACATACTTTTTATCACCAGTAATGCTAAAACTCTATTAAAACAGGGTCGTTTCACTCACCTGGATTCCGTACGAGTATCACTTCTCTAAATCGTTACGGACAAGAGTACGCAGGTGAATTTCAGTGTTCCGCTACAGAGATTTTCATGAAAGATTACAGAAAATATGTTAAGATCGTTTTCGTACAGATACTGTTCATACGTACGGGTACTATTCATACGTATGGTACTATTCATACGGTCACTATTTATACGTATGGGTACTATTCATACCGAAAATACAGAATACAATCTGTAAAAGAGTACACCAGGTAAGTTTTCAGGAAAGAGTGGAGGGTCACACTGGACACACTTAAAAACCAGGTCTTTCCTTAGCCAGAACTTTCCTAGACATGTATTCTCCACAGATTATATTCTATTTCGGTAATCAGAGAATCAAAATAACAGCTAACGACAGTTTTTCTGATGTGGAAGATCGGCCAAAGCCGCAACCACAGAGCATACTTAAGAAAATAACTTCTAAAATTTGAAAGACATAGAAAGGGCATAGTATCCTTACTTAAGCAAAAACGGAAAGGCCCAAAATCTCAGAAGCCTAGCGTCGGAGCAAGAAAAACTTAAGGAGGGAAGAAGACAAGTTGAAGGTGTGAGTTTAGAAGTGAAATGGAAGGGCTTATTTATAGTATCAAGGGTACTATTTGATACTATGCGCTAATAAAATATTTAATTTACTATTCATGAAAATGACATTTCTAATAATGCAGTTACTGTGCACCTTACGCGTACGATGGAAAATTTTCGTTTATTTACTATTAAAAACTTTAAAGGAAAAACTATCCTTTCACCTTAAACCTTTAAGTTTCTTTTCAATTCAGTCCTTTCAATTTAGTCCCTGAGGGTATTTTTACACATAAAACGTCATTTTCTAATACAAACTTCTTTCTAGTTTTCTCTTATGACCAAACCACATCTAGTATTTGATATTTTGATTGTATAAATGAACAGTACCATATACGTAAATAGTAACACTAGTTTGAAAACACGCATTTATATTTTATTTTTCATGGGTATTACATTATCACCCCCTTTAAGAAATTCGGTCCTCCGAATTTAAATTACCTCAAGTCGTAAAAAGATGCGGATATCTAGAACGCATGTCGGCCTCGGCTTCCCATGTGGCTTCTTCGTGAGTTTAATTCCTCCACAAAACCTTGACGGATGGAATCTCCTTAGATCGGAGTTTCTTTACTTGACTATCGAGGATAGCCACCGGTATCTCCTCGTATGACAAGTTTTCATCTACTAGGATAGAATCATTCTGAGAAGGGTCATGAAGGTACTTCCTTAACATGGATACGTGAAAAACAGGGTGAATCCCTTCCAGATCCATAGGTAGGGCAAGCCGATAAGCCACTTTTCCCACTCGTTCTAGAATCTCATAAGGCCCGATGTATCTAGGACTCAACTTTCCTTTCCTTCCAAATCTCAACACACCTTTCATTGGAGAGACCTTAAGGAATACCATATCGCCGACTGAGAACTCCAAATCACGTCGTCTGTGGTCAGCGTATGCCTTTTGTCTACTTTGAGCTGCTCGCATCCTATCTTGTATTGTCTTAACCTTGGTTAGGGCATCCTGGGCCAAGTCAGGTCCTAATGCATTCGCTTCACCTACCTCGAACCAACCGATCGGAGATCTGCAACGTCTCCCATACAAGGCCTCAAAGGGTGCCATCCCAATAGTGGCCTGGTAGCTGTTGTTATATGCGAACTCTACAAGATACAAATGCTTTTCCCAGCTACCACTGAAATCTAGAATACAAGCTCGTAACATATCCTCTAGCGTCTGAATCGTCCGCTCTGACTGTCCGTCTGTCTGTGGGTGAAAAGCAGTACTAAGGTCCACTCGAGTACCTAATGCCTCTTGAAAACTTCTCCAGAAACGAGAGGTAAATTGAGGACCTCTGTCAGAAATGATAGATATAGGTACTCCATGCAACTTTACTATTTCTTTAATATACAATTATGCCAACGTTACTACACCATAAGTGGTTTTGACTGGAATGAAGTGTGCTGATTTGGTTAGTCGATCAACAATGACCCAAACTGAGTCATAACCTCCTGTGGAACGAGGTAGACCAACAACAAAGTCCATCGTCACTCGTTCCCATTTCCATTCAGGAATCTCTAATCGTTGTAACGAGCCTCCTGGCTTTAGATGCTCAGCCTTAACCTGTTGACAGGTTAAACAACGAGACACAAATTCTACTATGTCTTGTTTCATTCCTTTCCACCAGTAGATCTGTTTCAGATCCTGATACATCTTGGTGGCTCCTGGATGTACAGCATATGCAGCACAATGGCCTTCTTCCATGATGTCTCGTCGAAGAGTTCCAACATGTGGTACACACAACCGTTGTTCAAAATGTAAGACTCCTGTATCGTCGAGTGTGAAACTATTCACTTCACCAATCTTCACCTTTTCCATAATTTGGACAAGCTCAGGATCCTCCATTTGAGATATCCGTATCTGGTCAACAAGGGAAGATCTAGCCCTGATATGGGCTAAGAATGATCCTGTCCTTGTAACCTCAAGAGTAGCACCTTTTGCTCTCAGCTCTTGTAGTTCTTGGATCAAGGGTCTTTTTGTTATTGCTATATGGGCCAGACTACCCATAGATTTTCGACTCAAGGCATCTGCTACCACGTTCGCTTTGCCTGGGTGGTAAAGAATATTGCAATCATAATCTTTTAGTAATTCTACCCATCTCCTCTGCCTCAAGTTTAAGTCCTTTTGGTCGAAAATATATTTTACACTTTTATGGTCAGTGTAGATTTCGCAAGTTTCTCCGTATAGATAATGTCGCCATATCTTTAAAGCGAAAACTACAGCTGCCAGTTCCAGATCGTGGGTGGGGTAGTTTTGTTCATGTTTCTTAAGTTGTCTCGATGCATATGCCACTACCTGGCCATGCTGCATGAGAACACATCCCAACCCTACTCTTGATGCATCGCAGTATACTGTAAAACCTCCTGGTCCTGAGGGTAAGACCAATATAGGTGCGGAGATTAACCTTTTCTTGAGTTCTTGGAAGCTTTCTTCACAAGCGTCATCCCATTGGTACTTTACTCCTTTCCTAGTCAGTCGTGTGAGAGGAGCGGCTAACTGAGAAAAATTTTGGATGAAACGACGATAATATCCTGCCAATCCCAAGAAGCTGCGAATCTCCGTGACGGAGGTAGGTCTAGGCCACATTTTGACTGCTTCTACTTTGCTTGGGTCTGCTTGGATGCCATCTTTGGAGATCACATGTCCCAAGAAAGTTACACGATCAATCCAAAACTCGCATTTAGAGAATTTGGCGTACAATTGATGATCCCTCAATGTCTGCAACACAACACGAAGGTGTTGTTCGTGCTCTTCTGAAGTCTTTGAGTACACCAGAATGTCGTCTATGAAGACAATGACAAATTTGTCTAAAAAGGATTTAAAAATCCTATTCATTAAATCCATGAAAGCAGCTGGTGCATTCGTTAATCCAAATGACATCACCAAGAACTCGTAGTGCCCATATCTAGTACGGAAGGCTGTTTTAGACACATCCTCCTCCTTGATCTTGAGTTGGTGATAACCAGACCTCAAGTCAATCTTTGAAAAACACTTGGCTCCTTGAAGTTGATCGAAAAGGTCGTCGATGCGAGGCAACGGGTATTTATTTTTGATAGTTACCTTATTCAGTTGCCTGTAATCTATGCATAGTCTCATCGATCCGTCCTTCTTTTTCACGAACAGAACAGGAGCTCCCCAAGTTGAATAACTTGGCCTTATAAAGCCTTTGTCTAGCAAGTCCTGTAACTGAGTTTTTAACTCTTTTAATTCTGTTGGTGCCATTCTATAAGGGGGTATGGAGATTGGGCGAGTATCTGGTGCTAACTCTATCTGGAACTCAATCTCTCGATCTAGGGGTATACCTGGTAGATCATCTGGGAAGACATCTACAAACTCCTGGACTACTGGAACGTCTTCTACTTTTAGTTCTTCTTTCTTAATATCTTTAACGAATGCCAAGTATCCTTGACAGCCCTTTCGCAATAAACGTTGGGCATACATTAAAGATATAAGATTCCCAGAAATTTCACTCCGTTCACCATGAAATACGAAAGAAGGCTCCCCCGGAATATTGAACTTAACTATCTTATTATAGCAATCCAGGGTGGCATGACAAGATGCCAGCCAATCCATGCCCAAGATGACATCAAAGTCTGTCATATCTAACAGCATTAGGTCTACTGTTGTATTTATTTCTCCGACTCTTACCTTGCAAGCTCGATAGCCTCGTTCTATTAGTAAGGTGCCTCCAGTAGGCGTAGTTACTAAAAACGGACATTCTAATCTAACAACTTTTTGCTTAAAGTTCTTAGCAAAGAATGGTGACACATAGGAATGCGTAGAGCCAGAGTCAAACAAAACATGTGCAAAATTTGATTCAATCAGAAGAGTACCTGCTACCACCGTATTAGACGCCTGAGCATCTTGACGGGTTAAAGCGAATACTCGAGCGTTCCCTCGGCCTGCTGAAGCCTGCCCTCGACCACCTTGTCCTCTGCCAGCACCTCTTCCGATTCCATTGCCTCCTACAGTTACAGGGGATCTGTTGGCAACAGTAGCTTCTGATTGATTAGGGCGTATTGACCCTTGGCCAGATCTCGTGTAGAGTTGGGGGCAATCTCTTTTGATGTGGCCCTGTTGACCACATTGGTAACAGACCCTAGTGTTGTTGTTGACAAAACAAGCTTCGAAGTGATTTCTTTCACATTTAGAGCACCAGGGCCTTTGTTGACCCCCTGTACCACTTTGTTGACGCTGTGGTGCACTAGCGGTAGAGGCTGCACGTCCAGAACTCTCTCCGTGGTAGCGTGATTTCTCATCTTGTTTCCTCTTTCTTTTGTTATTCCATTTTTCTTTTTGCATATCTCTTTCTTCCATCATACGGGCGATGTCGACGGCTTCTATGTAAAATGAAAAATCTCGTATTTTCGATCCCACCCTGTCAAATAAAGACTATCGAAGGCCTTTAATAAACCGTCGGATCTTTTCTTTCTCAGTTAGGACCATGTGAGTAGCATATTCAGACAACTCTATAAACAGATTGTCGTATTCATCGACGGTTCGTGATCCTTGCCGGAGTGCCTCAAACTCATTCATCTTTGCTTCTCGTATACTCTCCGGAATAAATTGTTCTCGAAAAATTCTTTTAAAGTCATTCCATTTAATGGGTGGGGCATTTCTGGCCATGCCCTTCTTCCATGTTCGCCATCAGCGGTCGGCCTTACCTCTTAACTGAAAGGTAACAAGGGTTACTTTTCGAGGTTCAGGGCATTCTAACGTGTCAAGGATTTTCTCACAATCATCTAGAAAACGTTGTGGGTCTTCATTAACATCTCCTGCAAAGGTTGGCGGATTCAGCTTCATAAATTCTGAGATTTTGACCTCTGTACCTACCCAATCCTGAGGAGGGGGTGGAGGTGGCATCTGGTCTGTCTCTTGTACTTTTGCAGCATGTACTGATGCCTGTGAGCCATCTTCAGATGATTGTCCCATCAGAAGTTCCTTTAGCCCATTCACCTCGTTCTGCATTGCAGCTAATGCTTCCATCACTACAGTCGCGTCGATTTGTGATGGTTCTCCAGCATTTCTTCCAGGGTTTTCAGTGGATATTTCTCTGTTTTGTGCATGGTTATCTTCTGCACGGTTAGGCATCTCCAGTCTTGCATTTGCTGACTGAGCAGCTGGAGGGACCAAGGCCCTGCCAGATCTTGTGCGGATTCCAGAAGCGTTTGATTTTCTTGGTGCCATCTAAACTTATTCTACAATTAAGAATAATATATATCGTCACTATTATGCTTCAAGTAAAGACACGAAAGAAAGGGATTTTAATCTCTACAGGGCTTTTGGTGGATTTTCATCCTATGGTCGTGCTGCAGTCACGACAATAGGGGAAGGCCCACTAAAGACACCTTGCTCTGTAATCACTAGGAGACCTAACAACCTATGCTTTGATACCAACTTTGTCACGACCCATTTTCTAGGCACATGACCGGCACAATGATGAATATCCCATCACTGTAAGCCTTTCGATAAATTCTTCCCACAAGTAAAATTGTTAGTCATTATCTCTATATTCTCAAAATACCATTCCTTAATAAATACAAAGAAAATACATCAGATTTTCTTAATTAATAATAGATCCTCAGTACAAAACACATTATCATACTGAAATACAAGCCAAATACCAAACCACTGACCTAGATGTCCTAGACGGTTACAGAGCAACATACTGTATAACAAAAGAAGGGCCTACCCGACAGCGGGAAGGTCTAACGTGATCTACTCCTCTAGCGTATGTACTTCGGCTGCAACCTGATCTGAACAAAAAGTTTATACAAACAGTGTGAGCTTTTAAACTCAGTGAGCAAATCGGCCTCGCGTTAATAAAATTCAAATACATCACCAGCCATGCAAGCATATCCGAAGGCTCAAGCTCAACCAATAGACATAGTTAGAAATTACATACAAGAAAAATTCATCCAATTCAACAAACGATACTAGTACTCGTCAATGGCAATTTATCCCAGAGAGCGCACACAGGCCGGCTCACCAATTTTATATTTTTCCGCCATGACGCACAACCTTATCCTCTTAGCTAGGGCGCCTTACAGATTTATCACCAATCCGGGCTATATCCCTACTGAGGGAATCGTTGTCTCCACACTCATTGGTCAAGACACCCTTTAACCCGAGTTTTCCGCCTTGCCGTGAGAGGGGGTACTGTACTGCTCAATCACAATCAATAGTACAACAGTTCATATCATAATCAGAAGCACAATATAATACTCATCCATATAACAGGTATAGTATATAACTATATGATTCAAATTTCATATCATCATGAGATACTTGCTTTGTCTTATCCATACTTCTGGATTAATTATCTCATTATATTCATCATTCTGAATCCAATTTCCCCCTATGAATCTTGGGAGTGTGCTACGACATACTTTTTATCACCAGTAATGCTAAAACTCTATTAAAACAGGGTCGTTTCACTCACCTGGATTCCGTACGAGTATCACTTCTCTAAATCGTTATGGACAAGAGTACGCAGGTGAATTTCAGTGTTCCGCTACAGAGATTTTCATGAAAGATTACAGAAAATACGTTAAGATCGTTTTCGTACAGATACTGTTCATACATACGGGTACTATTCATACGTATGGTACTATTCATACGGTTACTATTTATACGTATGGGTACTATTCATACCGAAAATACAGAATACAATCTGTAAAAGAGTACACCAGGTAAGTTCCCAGGAAAGAGTGGAGGGTCACACTGGACACACTTAAAAACCAGGTCTTTCCTTAGCCAGAACTTTCCTAGACATGTATTCTCCACAGATTATATTCTATTTCGGTAATCAGAGAATCAAAATAACAGCTAACGACAGTTTTTCTGATGTGGAAGATCGGCCAAAGCCGCAACCACAGAGCATACTTAAGAAAATAACTTCTAAAATTTGAAAGACATAGCAAGGGCATAGTATCCTTACTTAAGCAAAAATGGAAAGGCCCAAAATCTCAGAAGCGTAGCGTCGGAGCAAGAGAAACTTAAGGAGGGAAGAAGACAAGTTGAAGGTGTGAGTTTAGAAGTGAAATGGAAGGGCTTATTTATAGTAAAAGTCAAGGGTACTATTTAATACTATGCGCTAATAAAATATTCAATTTACTATTCATGAAAATGACATTTCTAATAATACAGTTACTGTGCACCTTACGCGTACGATGGAAAATTTTCGTTTATTTACTATTAGAAACTTTAAAGGGAAAACTATCCTTTCACCTTAAACCTTTAAGTTTCTTTTCAATTCAGTCCTTTCAATTTAGTCCCTGAGGGTATTTTTACACATAAAACGTCATTTTCTAATACAAACTTCTTTCTAGTTTTCTCTTATGACCAAACCACATCTAGTATTTGATATTTTGATTGTATAAATGAACAGTACCATATACGTAAATAGTAACAGTAGTTTGAAAACACGCATTTATATTTTATTTTTCATGGGTATTACAATTTATTAGTCTCCTATCATGTATATTTATTAGTCCCCAAGCACACCAGCCCCCACCTCTCTTTTTCAAAATTTTCTTCTGACAAATCTATCTCTTTCCCATATTTCCTCTTTCCCCATTCCCCAAACAGCCCCCCACCTACTCTGCTATACTACACTATAGTACTAGGCTATTATTTCTCTTCCTTTCACACGAAGTTCAAGAACTTATTTCAATATTTCTTCTCCATCTATCGTCAGTCTTCAGTCTTCGCCTTTTCTCTCTTCTCCTCCGGCTCATTTATCATCTTCTCCATGGACGTCGCACCATCGTCGTTGTAATTTCTCTCTTCTTCTTCTTTCTCTATCTTTCCCATGTGAGAACATTTTCTCCAAGAGCTTTCCTCCTCATTAGTCATTTCTCATCTATCGTCGCACGAGGGCTATAACTTCTTTATCGCTGACTCACTGCCACCATCTTCTCTCTCTCTCTTTTTTCCAACCGATGAAACTGATTGACCTACCGGTTTCACCGATTTTCCTGATTCGAGATCGGTTTCTGTACTGATTTGATGATCAAATGATTTTTTCATATAACCGGACTGGTCCGATCCGATTTTGAAATTACTAGTTTGAAATTAAAATATAAGCAGATTAGTTTATTTAAATTATAATAAATATAGACTTGGTATTTAAATTTAAAATGTGTAATAATGTAAAAGTGCATGTCAAAAAAAGATTTTAATTATGAAAGATTTGGTATTTAAGTATATCCATTGTGACACATCTCTCTTTTCTGGAAACTTACCTAACACACTACTTAAAATAATAATAAAAATCATTTAAAGTAATTTATATATTTATTAAAACAATAATTAATTATTAACATATTAATAAAATTAAATCATTTAAAACAATAATTTATATATTTTATTAATATATTTATTAATTAATGAAACTTAATAAATAAAAAATAAATAAATATTATGTAAATTTATTTATTATAATATAATTTAAACAAAAATTTGAAAGAAAATATATAGAAAATAGTTTTAAATTTTGATATTATTTTGTTAAAATTTAATATATTTTTTATTATTTAATATACTTATTATAATATAATATATATAAAATAATATTTATTATTATTTAATATATATATATATATATATATGTGAAATCGACCACACTGTGGTCGATTGGCTTATTTACCAGTATATACACTTTTTTAAAATAATTCTTATGATAATAATTATTCGAAACTATTTCTCAATATATTAACTTTTTATATAATTCGACCAATACTTGATCGAATTTTCTGTGAGACCACATAGCATATTCAATCATTACAACATTAACATTCTAATACAAAATATTATCATAAACACATGTGATACTCATCTAGTATCAGGGTGCCCGTCAGGAGTACTCTCAACGTGGGCCTCCTACTCTTTCCACCTATTGACGCACAATACATCCTAACAGTAAGGCGATCATTGGAACCGGTCCTCCACCCTTGCTTTTCCAATGAGGATACCAATTTCATAAGCCAATCAACATATATTCAACAGGCAAATGCAATCTGAAAGAAATGGTTGGATCCCAAGAGGGGGGGTGAATTGGGTTTTATAAAAATTTTCACAAAACTTAATTGGAAGTTAAAATGATTTTCTGAAATTGGATAATGTTAAAGATAATAATTTAATTCATAAAATCAAAATGTTTATCAAGATGAATAATTTTATAGTGCAAGGAATTAAGGAGCAAATATAAATCTACACAAATTAATTAATACTTGAGGTAGAAATCAAATATAAACGCAAAGCATTAATTAATTAACTTCAAATGTAAATAGAGTAGGGATAGAGAAAGCAAACTCGGAGATTTATACTGGTTCGGCTAATCCCAAGCCTACATCCAGTCCTCAAGAGACCACTTGAGTATTTCCACTATAATTGCAAGTTTAATCCGAGTACTTGCAAACCACTACAACATACTTTTCTCCCTCAAGGGTGTCTCTCCCCCTTACAACGTGTTTTCTCTCAAACACTAACTCAAGAAACCAATCCTTAAGAAACTAAATTTAAAGGCTTAAGGAAAATAATGGTAAACACTCTCAAAGTGTAGATAACGCAGAAATTAAGCTCAGAATATTTCTCTAGCAATTTAGAGAGAATGAAACTCAAGATAATATGAGAAATGAACAATTGAAGCTTGATGCAAATGGTGTTGTGAAGTCCCCTTTATATAGTGAAACCTTGCTGCTACAGTGACTGCTTTAGTCAAAATTGCTACAGTAAGCTTTATCATCATTTTTCAACTTTCTACAACAACCAAAAAACTTTATCAACCTTTTTCAACAATCAATATTCTTTTTCAAATTTGCTACAGTAAAAAGTATTCTTTTTCAAAGTTTATTACAACAACCAATAAACTTTATCATACTTTTTCAACAATCAAAATTCTTTTTCAAAAGTGCTACAGTAAAAGATATTCTTTTTCAAATTATATTACAACACCCAATAAACTTTATCATACTTTTTCAACAACCAATAAACTTTATCATAATTTTCAACAATCAAATTTCTTTTTCAAAAGTGATATAGTAAAAGATATTCTTTTTCAAATTATATTACAACACCCAATAAACTTTATTATACTTTTTCAACAATCAAATTTCTTTTTCAAAAGTGCTACAGTAAAAAGCATTCTTTTTCAAATTATATTAAAACACCCAATAAACTTTATCAAAAATCAATTTATACTACTATATTTAAATATATAAAGCATTAAATATATTTGGGCCAAGAAAGATTGAATCATGTATTTGGATCAAGAATATTAAATCATACATTTGGGCCAAGAAGATTAACTCATTCATTTGGGTCAAGAAGACTAAATCATACTATTTGGGCTAAGAAAGATTAAATCATACATTGGGCCAAGAAGATTAAATCACTCATTTGGGCCAAGAAGATTAAATCATTCATTTGGGTCAAGAAGATTAAATCATTCCCACATATTTGTCATCATCAAAACTTATAGCATAATACATTAGGGCTAACACAATCATGATGCATACAAGTTCTCTTTTTGGAAGAGTTGTACTTGGAATCTTCGTTATCCCAACAATTTAAATCTTGATGCAATATAGTATTATTTCATAGTCAAAAAATTTCTATATGTTAACGTACTCATTCATATTCATACATTCATCACATCAAGTCTGTTCCCATGTTTGTCACTATGTTCTCATTCAACTTAACATATCTGCATATTATCTAACTTACGTAACTAAGATAAGGCTATGAAGTTATCAATCCATTCATCCAGATTCCTCGCTAATCCTTAACGTGTTCTACAATAACCTTTTGAGTGACGGATGTCAGTCATATCTCCCAAACAGTATGAAATTTCAACGAATCCAGTAGGAGGATTAAGACATTTAGGGGTATGGGAGCCAAGAGATCTAGAAGGTATAACCCTATTAGGTGTATTTATTTATTATTATTTCATTTGTTTACTAAATATTTGTTTATCTCTTTATTTTATGTGTTTATAATAATGTTTTGTATTGGAATGTTAGTGTTGTAATGATTGAATGTACTATGTGGTCTCAAGTGCAACTATGGCCTTTGGGCATATTTTTTACCTTGCATAGCATTTAGCTTCGGTTATGGTTTCACCAAACTGCTCACTGAATTTTAAAACTCATACCCTTCATATAACTTTTTTTGTACAAATTATTCTATTACTGAGGAATTATGTTTTCAGTATGTTAATTTATGAATTAATTACTGAGTTCAAGGATTTATGAGAAACCTTCATGTGATTTTTACTGATTTTTTGGAAGAAGTGATTTTGTAAATCGTTCTAAGAAAACTATCTTATTTTACTAGTAAATTACGTAAACTGACGTTATTAAAGAGGATAAATAAAAAAGAAAAAACTTAGAGTCTTAGATGTAATTATGATCGTTAATGATTTTATCATAATTAATTTCTTTTATTAAGAATAGAAATTATTAAAATATATTTTTCAATTTTTTTCAATGTTATTTATTTTTGTGTTTAAAACTAAAACTTTAATTTACAATAAATTTTAAAATCCTTATTTTTATATTGATTAAATGTCTATTTAGTACTTATTATATTATATAAATAATTTTTTATATGGGTCTTTTGATCAAAATAAGTGTACCTATAAATTCTTCTTCTTTTTTGTAAGAGAGGTCTGTGTAGGGCGTATTTTGATTTCAAAGGGAGAGGAATGTATATTTTCAATACAGAGAAAAGGGATATGTAATGTAATATTGGCCTCTTATGGGGATGGGAGTGTAGTTTACCTAACTTCAAATGATATGTAATTTTTTTTTTCAGGAAATATACTATTCCAATTGATAGCATGAACATGGAATCCTTTTTTTCTTTTTTTTTAAATATTATATATATTAATCATAAATTTTTTAATTTGAATTTTTTTGTTAAATTATAATTTTGGTCCCTATAGTTTCACCAAAATTATAAATTAGTACTTATACTTTATTTTTATGTAAAATAGTCTCTATAGTTTCTCTATCTATAAAAGTTAATTTCTGCTATCAGTATGGTTAACTTTGTTGTTATGGTCTTACATGATAGTTGATGTATACATTTGTCAACATGTTAAAATGTCTGGTCATTTATTTTTGCACAACTCAGCCATCATGTCAACAGAATTCTCATTTAACCCTTAACTCTCAATTTTCTGACCTAGCATCAGTATGACAATTAAGGACAAAATGAGAATTTTGTTGACAAGAGAGCTAAAAATTGTGCAAAAATTAATGACGGGGCATGCTAGCATGTTCACAAATGTACATATTAACTATCATGTAAGACTATTTTAACACCAAAATTAACTATACTGACAGCAGTGATTCACTTACATGAATGAAAAATTTATAAGGATCATTTTACATGAAAATAAAATATATAGACCAATTTATAATTTTAGTGAAACTATAAAGACCAAAATTATAATTTAACCAATATTTTTTTATCATGCTCATTAATCAAAGTTTAATACATTTCAAACATCAAATGAATGCATCGAATAGTCATAAATATATATATATATATATATATATATATATATATATATATATATATATATTGCATCATGTTACAGGAAAGGCAAAAGTATTATTAGTGTTTCTCACGTTTATTTAAATTTTTAATTTTATTCTTAATTTTTTTACGTTAATTATATCCTACGTCTTTTATTTTGTTTTAAATATGCATTTTTTTACTAACATCATTTAAAATATTAGCAAAAAATGTTGATTCGGCGACCTACATGGCACACATCAAGTTCCACATCATTTGCTAGGTGAACATAAACTAGAAATTACTCCTAATAATAATTAAAAAAAAGGCATCAAAAAAAAATCTCTAGCCCCTCTCTCCTTCTCTCCCACACGACCATGACAACATACGAAGAGATCGAGGTGTATTGTGGAGGTGGGTAACTTGTGGAAGGCTTTGTTTTCTTCTCATGTGAACAGGGCTGCATGAGAGAAATGAGGGTATTTTTGAAAATGATGTGTACATTAAGAATATTTTAAAAATTTTAAATTTGCATCTATGTGATAAATGACATAGAACATAATATGTGCTATATAGATCGCCTAGTTAATATTTTAAATTGCATTAATTAAAAAAAATATATTTGAAACAAATAAAATATATATAACATAATTGACGTAAAAAAAATAAAATTAAAATTAAAATTTAATATAAACGTGAGGACCATAAATAGTATTTTATCGATAGTAGACCCTTGCACACTCATTTAATAAAATAAATTATTATATATAATACAAAAAAGAGAAGTTTGAGAAGTTAAATAATGTTGCACTTTTCAATGTACATTTTATCCTCTATTTATTCTAGAATATAACAGAAAATACTATAATTCATACTTCTATTGGGGAAAGGGTCTTGTCATAGTTTCTTTTGTAAGTACGTAATCGAGTTTTGTTCTGTCATTCTTTAAATGTTCTTCTTCATCTTAATTCTTGCCTCCAACTTAATTATATATATATATATATTAATTTATAGTGGAGCATTCCGAGTATATTAAAGGAGCATACGAGATACATTAGTGCATGTTAAGACCAGTATTGCTGTTGTCAAGCTTATAGGAACAACATATTATCATTAAGTATGTAATCTTACTTTGTTGGACTAATTACTTCATAACTGATTAGAAGGCATGATACTTCGGTGGTCAAATTAAAAGAAACTAATTAAAAGGCATCATAAACAGTAAAAATTCTTGTCCTCCTACATTTATCGAACCTACAATTGGATCCTCTCCAAATCCAAAGTTTGAAGAATGGAAAGCAATAGATCAATTGCTTCCGGATTGATTGTACAGCTCCATCACCATTGACATAGCAGCACAGTTGATTAACAAAAAGACAAGTCAGGAATTGTGGATTGGAATTGAAGAATTGGTAGAATCAAAAACTAGAGCAAACAGTCTCTGGTACAAAGCAGATTTGCAGGGAACTAGAAAAGGCACAATGAAGACGGAAGAGCATTTGAACAAGATGAAATCAATTGCAGACAATTTACAATTGGCAGGAAGTCCTCTTACCTTTACTAATTTGTTCACACGAATTTTAGCTGGTCTTGATCCTGAATACACTCCAATTGATTTAGTTACAAGACAAAATGCACATGTCTTGGCTTGAATTTCACACTACTCCGATCACATTTGAAAATAGGCTTGAACAACTCAATAATTTTCAAAATCTTTCCATCAATTCTGCCACTGCAAATATAGTTCAAAAAAGTGGAAATTCTTCCTCTGACAGCAAAGGAAATTGGAGAGGAGCATCTACAGGAAGAGGTCGTGGTAGAGGCGTATCTTTAGGACCAAAGCCAACATAACATATCTATGGTGAATTCGGACATCCAACATCCATTTATTACTACAAAATGGATCAAAGCTATACGGGAACTTTACCTGATTCTACAAAATCTGCAGCTAATCAGCATCAAACTCCTTATTCAGCCTATGTTGCAACTCCAGAAACAGTAGCAGATCAAGAATGGATTCTTGATAGTGGAGCTAGTCATCATGTCACAAATGATGCCAGCAACATCCAACAAGTAATGAAGTACAATGGTAAAACAAAATTCATTGTAAGAAATGGTGATTCATTGTGTTATAACCGGGGTTAAATTGAAATTTTTGGACTAAATTGAAATTTTGGAATTTTAGTTGGAAAAGTAAGGAAAATAATTTGAGGAAATGGAAGGGACAAATTCTTATTCTTCTTATTTTTGAATGACCAGTACATATCCAATAGATAGAAGATCAGCCCAGGCTAAAAGAGAAAGAAAGAAAGAAGAAAAAAAAAAAGATTCTTGGCACATAAATAGCCCAACAGCTATATCATCAACAGAAAAATAAAAGCTAGCCTAATGGCTATATGTTAAACAAGGAAATAGAATATATGTTATAACAATAAAATATTCTACACTCCCTCTCAAATTGGGTTGTAAATGATAATTAAGTCAAGCTTGGAATTTAATTCTTCAAAGCTCTTTCGTGAGAGTGCCTTAGTGAAGATATCTACTGTCTGAAATGAGTTGGTAGATGTAGAAGTTTGATTCTTCCTTCTTCAATCTTTTCCTTCATAAAGTGGCGATCAATTTGTTCTATTATCGTGCACTAGGTTCTTTGCTATATTGATAGTTGATAGATTATCTCAGAATATTTTCATAGGTTATTCAACAATGATTTTTAGATTCTTCAAGAGTCTTTGTAACCAAATTCCCTTATATATACCATGTGCCAAGGCCCTAAATTTAGCTTTTGTGCTGCTTCTCGATACAACTGATTGTTTCTTACTTTGCCAAGTAGCAAGGTTTCCCCAAACATAAGAGCAGTATCCAGATGTATATATTTTAATGCTTTTGTCTATAGATTTCCCGAAATGCAATCCCTTTTCCAGTGAGTTTTAAGTATCTCACAATTCTGTAGTTTTAAGTATCCCTTTTCAAGATTCCCAATTGTTCTTTGCTGAAGAGGTTTGAGTCAACTTGTACTAGGCTATCTTCTTTAATTGCAGTGTTACCTCAGTTTTGTGAGCATGTAGGCTTCCAATTTTCTACCTTCCCATGAATTTTCCAACATGTTTCTTTGGTGTGACCTATCTTAAGACAATGTTCACAATATGGGCGCTCCTTCTTTGGTTTATTTTCATTGCTACGAGCAGCTAAAGTAGAGTTCTCCACTTAGCAAGGTTTTCATAATCGGACCGGTCATTGAACCGGAGGGGACACTGGTTTAAGGTTCAATGGTCGGACTGCGGTCAAACCAATAGTAATAAAAAAAAATAAAAAAAAATATATACATAAAAATAATGAAATAAGTTATTTCGAATAACTATATAATTATAATTACATATCAACATATCATAATTCATATATGTGCAAATGTAAAATTAATTAAAAATAATATTTAATAGTCAATTACACAAAAAGTATTTTAACAAGATAACATATTCAAATAAATATTTACAAGTAACAACAAAATAAACCAATTAACCAAAAAAAATTATCATTTATCAGTCATTACTTTATCAATGGACTCTATAATTGGTTAGTCTTCAATTTCTTCAACATCTAATAATAAATTAAGAAAAACAAAGTGACCAAAGTGACCTAAAAAAAAGCAAAGTAACTCCAAAAAAAAAAAGAACCGGTCAAACCATTGAACTTGCCGGTTTGGCCGGTTCAACCGGTTCAAAGGTTAATCGGTTCTTGAAGGCTAACCGGACCGGACATAGGACCGGTTCCCGGTCCAACCAGTCGAACTAACCAGTCCAGTCCGATTCTGAAAACAGTGCCACTTAGGGTGTAGTGGTTGGAGTCCCTAGCATCAGTTTCTTTCTGCTTTCCTCTCTTCGAACCTCAGAAAAAGCTTTTCTAAGGCTGAATTGGGGCCTCATCCCCTTAACTCTTTCCCTTACTTCATCGAGTCCTTGTTGATCTTTCCTTTTTCAAAATATACATTTTCCTCCTTTGTAACTCTAAAATAGTCAAATTTTATATTTTCTGTCTAGAAAAGTCTATTATAAAATGTTTTCTGACATTTGATAAAATAATGCTATGATTTTTTTTAACTAAACTACTGTCTATTAGCTTAAAAAAATTAATTTTTACATATTGTGATATTATTTTAATTGTTATTTTAGAATCGAAAGTAAAAAGAAAAATTACACTTTACCCCCTAAATTTTTCTCTATATACAGAAAATTCAACTAAAGTTTCAAACTTAGCAAAAGACTCCCCTCAACTTTCATTTTGTGTAAAAAATTCTCTAAAGTTAATTGACCGTCAGTTAATCGTTATTTAAATGTTGATGTGGACTAAATCTCCTCCATATCATCTTTTTTTTTTTTAGCTCAGCTTTCCTATTCAGTCATCTTTTTACTAATCACTTGTCACATCATCCCCACCACGTCACCTTTCTTTTATTTCCTTACTCAGATTTATTTAAATGCTGATGTGGATTAAAACTCTTGTCATGTCATCTTTTTTTTTTTTACAATTGAGTAGGAAATAAAAGAAAGGTGACGTGGCGAGGATCATGTGACAAGTTATTAGTAAAAATATGGCTGACTAGGAAAGTTAAATTGTAAAAAAAAAAAAAAGATAACATTGCAGGAGCTTCAGTCCACATCAGTGTTAAAATAACGGTCAACTAACTTTAAGGGGTTTTCTGTACAAGATGAAAGTTGAGGGGGTTTTTTACTAAGTTTGAAACTTTAAGAAAGTTTTCTGCACATAAAAGAAAGTTTGAGGGGGTAAAGTGTAATTTTTCCAAAGAAAAATGGATTATAATAAACTTCTGTTGACACAATACAAAATTGGACTAAAATGCAGTAGTTTCATAGTTTTACAGGATGTGCCTAAGCTTCTTCTCTGAGATCCATTCTCTCTCCTACGTTCTGGGCTTTAGGCCTTTATGGATTGGGGTTAAGGAATTAGATAGACCTATTTTGTTTTTGATATAAGACATAAAAATCCCACTGGGCTTCAAGTACTCCAATAAGCAAAGAAATTTGGGCCTTATATTGAATTTCAGCTGTACATTTTGGTTTAGCTTTCTAATTAGAAGTAAAATTAAAATTAAAAGGTTGACATACATTAAAGTTTTTGCATTTTAAAATTTATTTTAAATTTTTATATTTGTAATTTTAAAAGTTAATCAAAACAATTATTTTTTCATTTTGTAAAATTTTTTGTCAAAAACTTTGAAATTAAAATTAAAAAAATTCAACAATGAAAGTACTTTAAACTCATTTTGAATAATTTTCAGTTACTTGAAATTACTAGAAACAATGCAATATCCACAAGGATAATTGGGGTAAAAATAATAAAGTGGTAAAAAAATAATGGACAAAACAATTAAGGATGTTCAACTTTAGTCTATATCCATGGACAGAGATGACAAATAAATTTTGAGTAAAGAAATACTTGACCATAATTAAGTAATACTATAATTAAATCGAAGTAATACATGAACTTGTATACTATAATTAATTTGATCATCATATTAACTAGATTTTTTTTAGTGCCCAGATTTAAAACCATAATTATACTTTAAGATATATTCTCTCAAATGAAGTGATATTTGAAATCTATATGTTTGGTTCTTTCATAATACATTTGATTTTTTGTCAATTTTATTTCGCTTTGACTATTATAATTGACAATGATAACAATATTTTACACCCAAATTGTTAACCATTTAACTAAATAGCTTCTCTCACATCACCCATTGTTACCATATGTTTTGCTTCTGTAGTAGAAAGGGAGCTCAAAGAGAAATCTAAGCCGAACAAACCAGGCATTTAAAGAGTTTTGTAAACATGAAAATAAGTTTGTCACAAAAAATGAAGTGATTATATCATAAAATGGTGTATTCGTAAATGAAAAGTTCATGATAATAAACTGTATTACAAACTAGAAGGGCTTTAATTTTTTTTTTTCGATTCTTTTAATATATTGTCAAGGTCATGACTGAAATTACATTTTTGATCCAATTCAATTTATTCGCTGCCATTGACGGTCAATACGATAAAGGCACATATGACATGATTTAATTCCTTAAAGTTGCCTTGCTGGAACATTTCTTACTGATCCTACATAATTCTTTGAATAAACCAGAACTTCATGAACATATTCAAATCCTTCAGTTGCATCTATTATTAGAACTTTTCATTTTAAATATAATTGACTCTTGACGAGAACCACGGGCCTTAATTGATTTTGATTTTTAAAGGAAGGAATATGGTTGACTTTTGACTTCATTCATACTCTTGGATGAGTTTTGACAATTTTCTTTCTGACTTCTCGAAAGCAGCAAGATTACACGGAATCGCATCACAAGACCTTTGACTCGCTCTCTTTCTTCTTCTTTTTTTTTTTTTTCATACAACTCACAAACTTTTCTTCTCATTAAATATATGAACGGAAAAAATTAATATTGATATAATTTTATATTTACGTGATTTGATTCGTTTCAAATTAAATTGATCTGAAGTTCAATATATTTTTATTGCTAGTGGTTTCAATTAAAAAAAGAAAGAAAGTATTTTCTCTCATTAAATATGTGAATAAATTATTAATTTAATTTTTGAGAGATTATGATTATTTTAATTTAATTTTTAAAAAATTATATTTATTTTAATTTGATATTTTTACTACTAAATTAAAAAATTTACTTTTATTAAATTTTAAATTTTTTGTCACAAAAAATTACTTTGATAAATAGAAAATAACATTAAAATAAGTATAATTTTTTAGAAATTAAATTAAAACAATTACTCTTTTAAACATAAAATGAATGTGATTGTAATGTGAGGAAATATTTTGTTTTATTCTAAGTATTATTTGTTAGGGGATGGACTATGGCGGCTAACCGCGCAAAACCACGTGCTTCATGTGGGGGAAAGTATTTGTAACAAATGATGTTGTTGAGAAGTCGTAAGAAGTGACAACTCAACCTTTTATGGCGTGGGAGCAAATATAAAAATAAAAATGCTACTTTGCGTCATAAAGTTAATTTACATAAGTGAAAGTTTAATGGCAATTCAACATTTTAAAAAATTAAATTTTTTTATGATTAGATCAATATTAAATTATTTTAAAATTTATATGTATAATAATTAAAAATTATTTTATATAAATGTCAAAATATCTAATAATAAAAATTTTAACTTTTTAAAGAATTAAACTCTCGTATATTTATCCTTTATATAAAATCTTGAATTGGCGGTATAGTGGGATTCGAGTGGGCTGTCTGCGTAGAATAGTGGATGAGGTGAGGAGGGTAGGTTCCAGGGATGGAGTTAGTTACAGGAACAAGTTTAATGAGTGGTTCTCAGATGGTCAGATGCAGTGCACCACGTCGATAGTTGCAATGGCCCATGCCTTCAGCCATACCATTTATTTTAAATTCCACAATTACGATTAAAGTAAACATAAAAAAAATAAATAAATAAAGTAACTACACAAAATTTGTTTTGGCAGGCTTCAAAGTGAATTTTTTCCAATAACTAATTATTCATCATGACCAATTTAATAATTATGATTAAAATAAATAAATAACTTAACTTAGTAACTACTTTTCTGTAGTTACGGTGGAGAATTTGCTTTGTGTCTAGATATCATCACCCTGTCCACCTTTTTATTATTAAAAAAAGATCATAATTTTTTTGCAATTTAATTTTAAAAAATTGGCATGCATCAAACCACTAATTTGCTTCATGCTTTTCCAACGTTATGTTGCGAGGATTACTTATTTCATTCCAAAAAAAAAAATGTTATTGCACGATTTTGAGTAGATTTTAAAATTTTCACAAACACCTAGTATGTTTTTAAAAATTGAGTTAAAATTTTTAAACCCTCCTATTTTTTTTATAGTTTTTTATTGGTATGATTTATAAAACTATTCCTTGTATTTTCAAATTACAAAACACATAACATGTAGATTTTATTATACAATTTAACAGAATTGTTAAAATATATGAATGATACGGTCACAGCGACAGTGACAGTGACAGTGACAGTATAATAATAATTAAGTTGATACGTATATAGAAGTAATTATTAAGGCATGCTTGTTGAGTCTAGTGGAAAAACGATGGCCAGATAGGAATGGTGGTTGGTTGTACCAAATGCCTTTGGGTTGATAAGGTGTGGGACTATGAATATCACTTATGTTTTCCTTTTTATCTTTCTCACGGTGAGAAGTTTTTAACCACCTGTTGTCCAGATTTTGCCTTGGGGTGATAAGGTGTGAGACTATGTGCTGTGGAGAGTGTCGCAATGAGGTGCAACCACGTTTCAGCGTCCAAACCATGTTAGTGAACAAGTTCAGGATGTTTGGCCGGGCGGTGGAAATCGAGCTACAACCAAGTTTGCTTCAACGTTGGCTAACTGTCAACTATAAATCACTAAAAGTAATATTTTACAATAAATTATAAATTATTAACATAAATTCGTTTACTAAATACTTTTGATGCACGACGATGAAAAACTATAGGGAGCTCCCTATTTTTTGTTTTAGAGTATTGCATTTGTATTTAAGCTGAGTTCGGCTGGTAATTTAAATTAGTTTATAACTTATTTGATTAGCTTATAAATTCGTTAGAAGTGTTTGGTAAACAAGCTTATTTTAGTAATTTATAGTTTATTTTAAAACGCTACTTTAAGTAGCGTATACCTTATAATTTTTTATTTTTAGTTATTATTTTATTCTTATTATTTTTTTAAAATACTTATTATACTCATGACTTTATTATAATCTAATTCCTCACTTTGATATATATACATATATATATATATATAAAATAAAATATGTATAAATATATTACATGTAATAATTTAAAAATTAAAAACGGATATAATTAAATTTATATATAAAATATATTTCATTATATATATAATAACATTATATACATAATAATATATAATAAAAAATATATAAATATATTACATATAATAATTTAAAAATTAAAAACTGATATGTTTATTTATATTATTTTGATATTATAAAATATATATTATTTTTTATTTTTTAACTATTTCAACAACTACATTTTTCAAATATTTTTAAAGGATCAATTATTCATCATGTCCCTTCTATATAACGCGCAAATAGAAATCATTAAACATGCTCTCCATGATTACACAATGGTTATCTCTATCTAGTCAACCTTCACAACTCCTTCAAACTTCTTCTCCGAAGTTCTTAAAACATGGCTCTATAACAGTGCAAATAATCATCATCTAAGTAGGCTAAATATTCCTCGGAGATATTTCAAAAAAAAAAAATTCCTTGGGGTAACATTTTCCTATTTACCCTTCGCACCATCTGGACAAATAGAAATAGAAGAATTTTCCAAAATGAAAAATCAAATGGCCTGAACTAACTGCAAATATTGCATTAGGCAAAGCAGTAAAATTTTGGTCAAGTCTGGATCAAACTTCCTACCCTAACCCCTCGAACCCAAATCAAAATGATAATATCTACTGGAAACCACCTTCCCCCCAATGGATTAAACTCAATGCTGATAGTTCCATGTCATTATCTCTTTTGAGTGCTGGTGGATGTCTAAGGGATGAGAATGGTAACGGATAGCAGGGTTTTCCAAATATATCAGCATGGGCAGTACTCTTCGAGCTGGACTTTGGGCAATCCAACCTAACATAGTTACAAAATTGGAAATTGAAAATGACTCCAAACAGACTGTTCACCTTCTCTTAAATTTTTCATTTGGTTTTCATCCTTTAGATAGGTCTCGGCTTTCTAACTTTATAAATATCAGAATTACCAATGTGGCTAGGCAACTAAACAGTTTTGCAGATATCTTAGCTAAGGAAGGTAGGAGAAAGAGACTACCACTCATTATCTACAATGATATCCCGATTTTCATCTCCAAGGTCTACAACAAAGACAAGGCAGCCCTCTTCCCATGCCAGGCTTATTTTCCCTCCATCTACCATTGTTTCTACTGTCTTGCCTTTGCCTCCCCTTCTAGTGCTTTGGCTTGTTAAGCTTCACAAGACGGATTTGGATCTCCTCCTACGCGGAGGAGGTCCTAAGCGTTTTTTATTTTTGAAGTTTTATTATTTTATTTTTAAAAAATCACAAAAAAATTTTTTTTTTAGAATTTACAGCAATTTTTAATTTAAAAATTAGGGTTTAGGGTTGAGAGTTTAAAGTAATATTTAATTTAGGGTTTAGAGTTTAAGATTTATGGTTTAGTATTTAGGGTTTACAGTTTAGGGTTTAGGATTTAAGGTTTAGAGTTTAGAGTTTATAGTTTAGAATTTAGGGTTTATGATTTAGGATTTAGATTATACTATAATATTTAAGGTCTATAATAATATTTAATTTAATTTTTTTTACTGTCAAATTTTTTAAAAAACAAATTATTTGTATTTTTTAAAAAAATAAGATAAAAGCTAAAAAAAATGACAGCCATTAGATCAAATTTGATCCAATAGTTACCACCCTCATAGGAGATCATAGGAGGGACGGCAGATCCTCACAAGACAAACTTTAATGCATAAGATGTTTAAACCCTTTTTTACTAATTGGTTATATATATTTAGTATTGTTAGACAGGCCGGAGCGGATTGGGTCAAGCACTAAACTTGTCGACATGTTTAGGCTCACAGTCTTCTTCTCGAAAACTAAGATCGCCTGTCTTGGACCATAGGCCACCATTTTTTAATATATTTTTTATTTTTATATTAAAATAATATAATTTTAATTTTTTAGTAAAAAATTCAATAATTTTTTATTAAAATAATATTTATGCATGTAAAACATTACTGGTTTAATATTTTTAAATAACCAATAACTTTAATTTTTCATATTTTCTTGCAAAACTAACTATAGTATATTTAAATTTGAAAATTCTATATTTATTTTTAAAAAATTACAAAAGTTTTATATCTAAATTTACTATATTTATTGAATATAAAGTTATAAAATATAGAAATATCATAAAGTGAGATTATTTATACTAAATAATATTTTTTCTAAAAAAATTTAAAAAAAATTGGGCCAATGGACCTAAACAGATTGGAACATTTAGACATATTTTTAAACAGACCTAAACTGTTCAACTCAAGACTGTTCATTTATAGATAATCTCAATCTAATTAGGGTATCTTGAGCTTTTTGCAAAGTATTATATACATTTACTTGCTCTTGCATGATGATCTATGTATCAAACCTTTATGTCCTCTAATTTAATCTAATCTTTTTTCAGTTTACCAAAAAATATTTTGCCTTCTCAGATTTAATTAAATTCATATGTCATTTACTATTTTTTTTTTCAGCGTGGACTACAGTGTGGTGTAGCCCAAGTAATATACGGATATATATATATATACGCACACGTATCAAAATAAATTTGAGCTTTAACTATTAACTACTCTTATATATATATATATATATATATATATATATATATATATATATGTTTTAATAGAAAAATGTACTATATATGTAATATGTTGCCAAAATGGGTGAAAGAAAATGGAGGTTTAAAAAAAGATGAAGAAGAAGAAGAAGAAAAGTAAGATGAGGAGAGGTCAATCTCTATATCATTCAATTACTTCGAAATTCGGTTAAAAAAACTATTTCTTCAATGTTTATGCTTATAATAAGGGCCTTTTATCATTAGATTAATTTTAAAATCTATATAATTACTTTATGCGATAAAATATAATTGTTTTATGACCACAAATGAATTCTAACTTTAAAAGTTCAACGTTCTATGATAAAATTTTTATTAACAATAAAAATTTAATTTACACAAATATCAAAACAGTTCAACTATTAGAGAACTTAACGTTCGAAGAACTTTAAATTTCATGGGAAATTCAACATTTGGAAAGTTTAAATTCATCATATATAAACTTATAACTCTGACAAATGATAACTCAATTTTATAAGGTTACTTAACTTATATTTTTATTAATAAATTGAGTAAAATAAATAATTTTAAATTTATTTAAATTTATTTAATTTTTTTAATTATTTAATTTAATTTTATAGAGAATTAATTTTTTTTAAGATTTATCTTAAGATTTATTATTTATTGTAGTTATCTAGTTTAATTTAGTTTAGAATATTTAAATTAATTTTTATTACAATTTATTTTGGTTATTTTTCTTTTAGGATTTAGTTTAAGATTAATATTTGTTAAAGTAATTTTTATATTATATATATATATATATATATATATATATATATATATATATATATATATATATCTTTTTCTGATTTTTTTTTTGGGGATTTATTATTTTTATTCAAATGAGGTTTAAAAGGGAGATTTGAAAGATTTGAAGAGGGACGCCACACAGTGTATGTAGAAGAGAGGAGAAGCTTCGGAGACTTTGATATTGATTCATATCTTATTCATCCTTCATCTTTTCTTCTTTTTATTCTTTCTTTTAGTTTAATGAAAAAATTCATGGATTTGGTTATTATTGATGTTCTATTTGTCATGAGTAGCTAAATTTCTTTTATTATGGGAAAGATGTAGCTTCTCTTAAATACTATGAATTGAGTTTTCAATTAATCTAAGTTTATTTAATTCTTTTATTCACTAATTATTTCTGTGTCTATTATTTTTTCAAACTGATCACTTGAAAATTGATTTAGGGTTCATATAGAGAATTGAAAATTTCATATATTGAATGTGTCTATTGAAATAATTGTCATAAGTAGATTTGATCTAGAGATAGACCGATTTCTTATGTGGTTTTGATAGAATTCACCTATAGTTACTGTCTGTGCCTAATTTGATTGGTCTAAGGAATTAAAGAATTTGATAAGGTTCAGAGTATTGATTCACCAATGAATTTGGTTTTAATTAGAATTGAGAATTCTACTATCAATATAGAAATTAAAGACTTAGATTAAATTAAAAACTCATTTATAGTTGGATAAGTTAGTAAAATCAAATCCCTAACATCTTGATTATTTGCATATTTTTAATAATTTCTTTAGTTAATTTATGTTAATTTTTACCATTTATCAGTAGTTAAATCAATGGTTAACTTATTTAATTTAGTTTAGTTTAATCTCACATTGAAAATCAATCGTCTAAATAGTATAAAAATAATAAAATTGATACTTCACTAATATAATTCTGGTGAAATCGACATTCTATTCACCTTCTATATTTATCGATAACATTTCATAACAACGACAAGTAAATTTTGTTAGAGAATATAATGCATCGTTCTTGAAAAAAAGTAGGGCAGTAAGGGAGAAACAACAGCAACATAGAAAGTACCGCGAATTAGGACGAACAAAAAACTATTGTGATTTTTTTTAATTTTGAAATAAACAATTTTTATTTTAAAGTGGATTTTATAATAAGAATTTTTAAGAAGAAATATTTTTGACAGAATTATTTGACAAACGCTATTTATTAATACATAAAAAATAATTGTCAAATCATTAAAAAGCACATGTATAGATTTAACTTTGTAATTTATACTATTTGAAGAAAATGACTTAAAATGTGCATTATATATAGTTTAATTTTATCAATTTTAATTAAATAAAATATAGAAATTAAAATATAAATAAATTTGTATAAATAAATAATGAATTTGAGTGAAAATATTTTTATTTAAAAAAAAACATTTCTTTTTTACAACAGCTTATATATATATATATATATATATATATATATATATATATATATATCAATGTATCATCAACGGACCAAAACAATACACGAAGCTACGTAAATTTTCATTATCACCTAAAACGTGCTAGAATTTTCTTCTCCCATTGGGTGTGAAAGCGGAGAGAGAAAAGTGACACGAACATATCAACAAAAATTATGTGGTGCTCAACTATACTAAATGGTTGGGTGAAGAATACAGCAAATAAAGTTCATATTATCTGACTAGTTGTAAGCATTGGACACATGTAGTAATGCGTGCCAGTTAATGTAATAAACACATAAAAGTACAATATATTCGATTGCCTATAAGCACTTAAAGAAAGAAAAAAAAAACAAAGAATATTTTTGGGTCTAGATTAGTAATTAACTATCAACATTCAAGTTGTGGTATTTGATTCCAGTACAGCAATATTGTATACATTGGTAAAGGCTGGTCCCATTCAATCCAAGGGGACAAATTCACAATGGGGTTCCTCATTTTTGTCTTTTAATGTTTCTTTCTTGATAAAGGTTTAACATATTAAATGTATAAAGTCGCCCTTTTCTTCTTCTTTTTTTCTTTTTTTGATTTCTATGTCCCTCTGTTTTTTTAATGTTTTTAGAATAGTTTTATCTAACTGTTTTTTAGAACAAGTTTTAAGAATAAAAGAACAAAAAATATTTATTTGAATAATTTTTTTAAAATGTATAAAAACAAAAAAAAAGGAATTTGTTTAAAAAATTCGTTTTGGAAAAGAGTTCAAGAACACAAAAAAACAAAAAAATTGTATGAATTGATTTTTTTAAATGTTCTCAATTATGAAATTACTGTTGACATACAATAATTTAACATTCATATAACGTTAATTAACTAATATAATAATCAATTTAACTCAAAATTGACATAAAATGGATGCAATTAGAACTCAAATAGTCTCCATAATAGTAGTTATATAAATATTACAACATCATGTTCATTTGGTAGAATTGTTATAATGTAGCCACATTCATAATTGTACAGGGACAAAGTACATTTTTTTCTTAAAATTATAATTATAGTCTTATTATGTATTTACCAAAAAAAAAGAAGCCTTATTATGTGTCAAAAATAATTTAATTGATAAAACGTAAAATAATGTTCATCAAATTTCAAAAATTAAGAGTAATATTTTTATACTAAAAAAAAAATATATATATATATATATATAATAAAAATCTTAATTTATCAAGTAAAAATGTTACCACTTCCAACCTCCTGTTTAAACACGTGTCCTTTTGCACTGCATGAAGACAGTCCAGGAACAAACCAATCAGGATGGGTTTTCAATTTGGTTGTTGAACATTAAAGTTGGGGGACATTGCAGTACACGTGGCAAAAGTCCTGGCTGACTCTGTTACCGGTGATTGCCACGTGAGGCATTGGTAAGAAAATTGTCAAATTGCTTTATCTCACTCACCCCATGTCCCTATCGACATTGTTGTTGATCCAACCGCAGTTATTTTTTTTCCTCTTCTGTCTTTATTTTTTAAATAGATTACAAATTTTTTTAGATTTAAAAATTAATAAATTAAATTAAAAATTATTACATGTCCAAAATTTTAAAACCAATAAATTAAATTAAATATTATTATAGACGTTAAATTTTAAACCTTAAATTTTAAATTTAATAAATTTATTTAATTATTATTGTATAATTTAAATATTACTGTAAACTCTAAATGGTAAACTCTAAATTATAAATCTTAAATTCTAAACCACAAACTACAAATCTTAAAAATCTTAAATCCTAAACCTTAAACGCAATAAATTAAATTAAATATTATTATATATCTTAAATATTATTATTAACTCTAAATTTTAAATCCTAAAAATTCTAAATTTTAAACTTCAAACACTAAATGATATTGTGAACTTTAAATTTTAAATTTTAAATTTTAAATTTTAAATTAAATATTATTGTATACTATAAAAATAAATTTTTTATATTTTTTTAAAAAATAATAAAACTAAAAAAAATAGTTTTCTCCTCCTCCGGAGAACCGTATCCGTCTCACTCACCCTATCGACATGTTGTTAGGAATCAACGTGCAATCCCAGACGTGTCCACATGAATGCTTGGCGCGTGTCTATTTCTTGCCGGTCTCTAAAATTTGTTAATAGAGATAATACCCCAAAAAAATTATTTAAAAAAGTATTAATCAGGAGCTCCGCATTTTTTCAAAGTTTGAGTAAATAATCACAATTAGAAGTTTTAAACAACTACTAGTTATATGAACGAATTAATCACATTTGATTTTTTGAAGTTTGAATTATATATTGATTTTTCTGAGCGCACATGCATGTTCTTTGTGTGCCTATGACCAGATCTTGAAAATAATTACTAAGGTAGTTTAAATATTTTTTAATTTTTTGAGGGAGCTAATAAAAGAAAATTAAATTGATAAATATTTTTTAAAAAATTAGTTAAAAAAAATTTGGGACGAGGGGCAGTTACCCCTCTGTGTCTCCAAAGAAGATCCATCCCTGCCTATGACTTCAAGGTTAATGAAAAGAAATACAATATCATCGGAAATTGATTGTCAAACTAGAAACAAAGTTGAGTGATTTTCTTAGATGTTTATATTGAATTGTAATATGCAAATGCTTTTTAAGAATAAAATATAATTTGATATTTTGTAGTTTAAATAATTTTATTGTGACACCTTGTGATTTAAATTGTTAATCAATATAGTCTAAGATTTAAATCGTTGATGCAGTAATATTTTATGATACCATTTCATTTTGATTTTTGACAAAAAATAGAACATGCACAATATGTGACTTACATATTCTCCCAATTCACCCAAAATTTATTCCCACGAGTCTCAAATTGTCTTCTTGTTTTAGATCCTTGAAGTTTAATTAACTAAAAAGGTCACACCATTTGATAAGCTTAGTAATTTAAATGAGAATAATTGAGATAATTTCTTACTTTCTTACATTTTCCCTCACTCTTAACCAAACATACCATAATGTATTTTCTTAGTTCACAACCAAAAAAAAAAGAGAAAAATATTATTTTTATCCATATATTTTGACCAAATTTTAACTTTTTTCGATAAAATTGTTGTGTTTGATTTTGTTCAACATCTTTGAATTAATTTTCATTCTTATCTCTAATTTTAACGTTGTTTAAATTATTAATGACAAATGTTAATATGACAACGTTTTTTGCACAAGTCAATGTCCATTGGTCTAGTTAGGTATGTTCATGTCAGATATGCAAAAACAAAGATTAGAGATATAGAGATTTGCAAATAACTAAATATTTCTTATTAATCAAATTTGGATTAAAGGTGACTTATATATTTTAGTTGAACATTTATTTATTATTCACGTGGAGGTGGAGTTGAATAAGAACAAATACAAATTAATATAAACTAAACAAATAATATAAATTATGGAATGAAATTTGTCACATTGTTCATATAGAAAATACATCCACTAAACATATTTGCACCAAGTTTAAATTACTAACAACATAAATGTAAAAAACTTAATACTTATAATAATAATCCATGTCAACAAAATAGTAAGAGATACTGTCACGACCCGTTTTCTGGGCACATGACCGGCACAATGATGAATCTCTCATCACTGTAAGCCTTCCGATAAATATATCAAATTTTCTTATCTGAAAATCATAGAGATGATTTGCATGTAATCATAGATTATCAATTTAAAATACATTATTATACTGATATACAAACCAAATGTCGAACCCCTGAACTAGATGTCCTAGACGATTACAGAGCAACATAATCTATAATAGAAGAGAGGTCTACCCGACAACGGGAAGGTCCAAAGTGATCTACTCCTCTAGCAGATATTCTTCGATGGCAACCTGATCTGAACAAAAAGGTTGTACAAACAATGTGAGCTTTTAAACTCAATGAGCGAATCGGCCTCGCGTTAATAAAATTCAAATACATTACCAGTCATGCAAGCATATCCAAAGGCTCATACTCAACCAATAGACAGAAGATAAAAATTTATCCAATTCAACAAACATTACTAGTACTCGTCAATGGCAATATATCCCGGAGAGCACACACAGGCCGGCTCACCAATTATGTATATTTCCGCCATGACGCACAACATCATCCTCTTACATACAAGATAAAAATTCATCCAATTCAACAAACGTTACTAGTACTCGTCAATGGCAATATATCCCGGAGAGCGCACACAGGCCGGCTCACCAATTATGTATATTTCCGCCATGACGCACAACCTCATCCTCTTAGCTAGGGCGCCTCACAGATTTATCACCAATCCGGGCTATATCCCTACTGAGGGAATCGTTGTCTCCACACTCATTGGTCAAGACACCCTGTCAACCGGGTTTTCCGCCTTGCCGTGAGAGGGGGTACTGTCCCGCTCAATCACAATCAATAGCATTTCATATCATAATCAGAAGCTCAATATAATATTCATCCATATAACAGGTATAGTATATAACTATATTATGGATTTATAATCCACATATCAAGATAACAATTAATCCATTTTTGAAAACATTCAAACTTCACATCATCATAAGATACTTATTTCATTTTATCCATACTTATGGATTAATTATCTCATTTAGATTCGTCATTCTGAATCCAATTTCCCCCTATGAATCTTGGGAGTGTCCTACGACATACTTTTTATCACCAGTAATGCTAAAACTCTATTAAAACGGGGTCGTTTCACTCACCTGGATTCCGTACGAGCATCGCTTCTCTAAGTCATTACAGACAAGAGTTCTCAGGTGAATTTCGGTGTTCTGCTACGGAGATTTTCATGAAAGATTAGAGAAAATACGTCAGGATTGTTTTCGTACAGATACTGTTCATATATACGATTACTGTTCATATATACGGTTACTATTCATACGGTCACTATTCATACGATTACTATTCATACATACGGTCACTATTCATACCAGAAATAGAGAATACAATCTGTAAAAGAGTACACCAGGTAAGTTCCCAGGAAAGAGTGGAGGGTCACACTGGACACACTTAAAAACCAGGTCTTTCCTTAGCCAGAACTTTCCTAGACATGTATTCTTCACAGTTTACATTCTATTTCGGTAATCAGAGAATCAAAATAACATATAAACAGCTAAGGACAGTTTTTCTGATGTGGAAGATCAGCCAAGGCCGCAACCACAGAGCATACTTAAGAAAATAACTTCTAAAATTTGAAAGACATAGAAAGGGCATAGTATCCTTACCTAAGCTGAAAAGGAAAGGCCCAAAATCTCATAGGCCTAGCATTGAAGTAAAAGAAACTTAAGGAGAGAAGAAGAGAAGTTGAAGGTGTGAGTTTAGAAGTGAAATGGAAGAGCCTATTTATAGCAAAAGTCAAGGGTACTATTTGACACTATGCACTAATAAAATATTCAATTTACTATTCATGAAAATGACATTTCTAATAATGCAGTTACTGTGCAACTACGGAAAAGTCGCAGGCGGCTTACTATTGAAAACTTAAGGGGAAAACTATCATTTCACCTTAAACCTTTAAGTTTCTTTTCAATTCAGTCCTTTCACTTTAGTCCCTGAGGGTATTTTTACACATAAAACGTCATTTTCTCCCACGAACTTCTTTCTAGTTTTCTCTTATGACCAAACCACATCTAGTACTTGATATTTCAATTGTATAAGTGAACAGTATCATATACGTAAATAGTATTATACAGGTGAACAGTACCATATACTGAAATAGTAACAGTAGTTTGTAAACAAATATTTATATTTTTTTTTTTTTTTTTCATGGGTATTACATTATCACCCCCTTAAGAGAATTCGGTCCCCCGAATTCAAAACTCATCTCAAGACTGAAATAAATGTGATTACTTCGTCCATATCTCATCCTTTGCATCTCTTTCTTCCAAAACCTTATCACACCCTTGGTGAGATTTACAAGAATATTATACCATTGACTGTGAACTCTAAACCGCATTATCAATAATTTGCATAAGACTTTTGCCTTTTCTAGACAGCAAGTAATCTCTTCCTCATCAGTTTAATCTTCTCCACAACCTTTTGTACCATAAAGTGTCTCATCCTCATAACCTTTACCAAACTCAAACCACCTAATCAGAGACGAACTCTGTCTCTATGTAAAACCTCAAATAGGTGTCATCTCAAAAGTGGCACGTGGTCTTTCCAGTTCACATTGAATATCAGAACACATGTTTCCACACACATAGCTTATAACTTTTACGAATACAAGCACCCTATCCGAAGGCATCATTTTGGTCATAGGTAATACTCTTGCCCGAAGGCGATCCTTCTACCTTAAGGCAACACTCTCAGCTGAAGGCGTTATATAAAATGAAATCATTACATAATTCTCTAGGAAGAACAATCCCAGAAAATGAGTTAAGTAAATAACATACTCCTCATGCATAATTATAAAATAAATATATATAGAAATTCCTCTCACCTCAATGACTCATATAGAGTCGTATCCCTTCAATGATTAGGGCAAACCCATAGTTCTCTATGTATAGGTTCATAAAATACTTATTTAGCATTCCTCCATAGCTCAGAAGTGCAATGAAATATCATTTTAGTAACTCTGCTCAGTCAAAAAGATATTACTATACTATGCTTTAGAATCAAGTATGAAATATAACAAGTCCAATATCTTCTCATTCCTCAAGTTCTTTCAGTAAAATGAATCACTTCAACAAAGAAGATCTAGATACTAACTTAAATTTTATTTCTAGTACATAGATAATTTTAATACGTGAAGCTTACACCAAATGTAGCTTTAGGTACAAACAAAAGAAAAATAAATTAAGGACGAGGAGGCTTTTGAAATGTAAAAGGTGCTCCAGGTCTAGAAGAGGAAGGTGCTTCAGACCTTAAGGAGGAAGCTAATCGTTGCAGCCTAGAAAGAGTTTCTGGAGGAAGCGCCTGAGAAATTTGGCGAAGAGCATAAGTCACTCCGTTCATACAGTCAATACACCTTGCTTGTTGGTCACGAAAATTTTGAGTTGCAAACATTGAATGTCTATCAACTCGATTAGCCAGTTCCCCGAAACGACGGTTTATCAGTTTCTCTTGGTTTTCAAAGAGACGACTTATTAGTCGCTTCTGGTCCTCTATCTTGTATTCCAGGCTCTCTATCTTACGCTCTAGGCATGCAAGCTTATTTTCTGAGGATGTTGCAGTGCTGTCCTCCTCCATCTCTATTACATCCCTCTTTCTTTTCTTAATTTCTGGTGACCTGTCTACAGGTCTCTTCCCTTTGTTGTTTCCGAGACTTAGATTTAAATCAAGCTCTACATTGCCAGTCTCAAAATTCAAGTTGAAAGACTTATTATCGGCCATTTCTCTAGGGATCTCAGAAATAACTTTGAATGAGAAAGGAATGGAGATTGAGAAATAGGTATGTAATGAAAGAAGTTCGCTTGGTGTGATGAGTGGGGTAACGGGCGTACAAGATTTATAGACAACCCGAAGCCCCTGGAGCTAAAGCCACCACAACCTATACGCCGCTCGCTATAAGGTTTACAGATCACATATGTCGTAATGCCAGCAATTAATGTCGGACATGCAGATAAATAGTAAATGCAATTAACATAAGTCAAAGATTTCCTCAAAAAATTTTCGGCTAATTTTGACCTTTCTCAAACTTTTGACTAACTACGCTCTTCAGTCTGAGATTTTCTCTCTCTAACTTGTTTTATCCTGTAATCCCATATCACGATGTCCCTCTATGATCGGGTAGTCTCATATTAGCCTTATCTTAGATTCTGATCGGTGTCTTTATTCTGGATTTACACATAATATATGTATATCAATATATTAAAACAAAGTTAACTGCTTACGGTCGCATGCCTTAAGCATTATCATGATGTAAGGAAATCACTGCCTTTCATTTGCCCACGAGAGCATTATATGTAAGTATGTGTAACCATGAAGATATATCATCATCTACACATTTTATTCTATCCAAGTCATTTTGATTTCACATCTCTATGAGTATATGTAGGATCGTCACATATTCTCCTTGATCGTAGCCTTCACTCATTATGCATGAATAACATACATAAATGTAATTACAACATGATTCAATCAATTATGTATGTTATACTCAACTGAAGGCTCTTAAGAACAACACAATAAAACGGAGAAATGTATTTCAGTTCATCATAAAAGCATCCAAGGCAATCTTTGATGGCTATGTTATCAACTTCCTTGAATTTCGGAAAATGCCAACGGGAGAAATGGGAAAACCAAGTAAAATCGGCCGCAAATCCACCGAATACTGACTTTCGTGGTTTTTGCATTAATGCGACGCATTGTTGGTGTGCACGCCTACCCTAGACTTCTGGCTTCCAGCTTGCAGAAATCCATAGGTTGATCATGTAGGGGTGCGGTGAAAAGATATCTTCTTTGTCTCTAAGTACTAATTTTTCTCTATAAAAACTATCCCAGCGTTCTCAGTTACCACACTACAAAGAGTAATAATCTCCGAGCCTACAATCCCCCAGTATTCCTCTCGCCTCATACTCTTACAAAAATTTCTAAATTTTTCCAAATCATGGCCTCAAGGAAGTACATTGATCTCACAGTAGAGGCTAAGGAAGAAGAGCTCGACTTAAACTTAAGTCTGGGCAAAGACAAGGGCAAAAGACCTTTTGAGGGGTCTCCAGAGAAACAGAAGGAGAAGAAAATGAAGAAGATCGAGGAAGCTGAGGAGACTAGCACGGGCCATACCTCGGAGGACAAAATCGCCTGTCTAGAGCAGGAGGTGAAAAATCTAAAAAAGATGATAGGAGACCTGGAGAAGTTAACTAAACGCAATCATGCAGAAATGACTTCAAGAATAGACAGGTTCTTCTATTGGTCTACCCAGTGCTTCTGCAATCAACAACAAAGAAGTGTTGATTGTATGAATGGGATTTACACTACCCTCTGCGACATTGCTATGTCCCTTGCTCCAAGGAATGGTCGAGGGGTGATGATACAATACAACCCTCCTAATCCAAGACCACCTCGCTTTTAGATTACTCATGCATGAGTAAACTTCTTCTTTTTTGCAATGTAATCCTTCAGTTTTTTTTTGTTTTTAATGCGAGTGGTTTCTTTTATTGGCTGGTATCCTAAAATAATATAGCTACACAAATTCAATCATGAATTCAGCTTATAAAACCCACCATATAAAAATTTGATCCGACAACAACGGAATCACAACAAGTAATAACCTTTCCTTTACTAAGTTCAAAAGTGTAGCCACATATATCTAAAATTAAACCTGACAACATAATTTCTAAGAAGAGATAAGTCTCGGAGGGAAAGGACATGAAAACATCCTACAGGACCTTCAGTAGAGCCGTCTCTCTATAGTTGTGCCCGGGTTCACAACGATAGAGGAGGTCCCACTAAGGTTACCTTGCTCTGTAATCACTAGGAGACCTAACAACCATTGCTCTGATACCAACTTTGTCACGACCCGTTTTCTGGGCACATGACCGGCACAATGATGAATCTCTCATCACTGTAAGCCTTCCGATAAATATATCAAATTTTCTTATCTGAAAATCATAGAGATGATTTGCATGTAATCATAGATTATCAATTTAAAATACATTATTATACTGATATATAAACCAAATGTCGAACCCCTGAACTAGATGTCCTAGACGATTACAGAGCAACATAATCTATAACAGAAGAGAGGTCTACCCGACAACGGGAAGGTCCAAAGTGATCTACTCCTCTAGCAGATATTCTTCGATGGCAACCTGATCTGAACAAAAAGGTTGTACAAACAATGTGAGCTTTTAAACTCAATGAGCGAATCGGCCTCGCGTTAATAAAATTCAAATACATTACCAGTCATGCAAGCATATCCAAAGGCTCATACTCAACCAATAGACAGAAGATAAAAATTTATCCAATTCAACAAACATTACTAGTACTCGTCAATGGCAATATATCCCGGAGAGCACACACAGGCCGGCTCACCAATTATGTATATTTCCGCCATGACGCACAACATCATCCTCTTACATACAAGATAAAAATTCATCCAATTCAACAAACGTTACTAGTACTCGTCAATGGCAATATATCCCGGAGAGCGCACACAGGCCGGCTCACCAATTATGTATATTTCCACCATGACGCACAACCTCATCCTCTTAGCTAGGGCGCCTCACGGATTTATCACCAATCCGGGCTATATCCCTACTGAGGGAATCGTTGTCTCCACACTCATTGGTCAAGACACCCTGTCAACCGGGTTTTCCGCCTTGCCGTGAGAGGGGGTACTGTCCCGCTCAATCACAATCAATAGCATTTCATATCATAATCAGAAGCTCAATATAATATTCATCCATATAACAGGTATAGTATATAACTATATTATGGATTTATAATCCACATATCAAGATAACAATTAATCCATTTTTGAAAACATTCAAACTTCACATCATCATAAGATACTTATTTCATTTTATCCATACTTATGGATTAATTATCTCATTTAGATTCGTCATTCTGAATCCAATTTCCCCCTATGAATCTTGGGAGTGTCCTACGACATACTTTTTATCACCAGTAATGCTAAAACTCTATTAAAACGGGGTCGTTTCACTCACCTGGATTCCGTACGAGCATCGCTTCTCTAAGTCATTACAGACAAGAGTTCTCAGGTGAATTTCGGTGTTCTGCTACGGAGATTTTCATGAAAGATTAGAGAAAATACGTCAGGATTGTTTTCGTACAGATACTGTTCATATATACGATTACTGTTCATATATACGGTTACTATTCATACGGTCACTATTCATACGATTACTATTCATACATACGGTCACTATTCATACCAGAAATAGAGAATACAATCTGTAAAAGAGTACACCAGGTAAGTTCCCAGGAAAGAGTGGAGGGTCACACTGGACACACTTAAAAACCAGGTCTTTCCTTAGCCAGAACTTTCCTAGACATGTATTCTTCACAGTTTACATTCTATTTCGGTAATCAGAGAATCAAAATAACATATAAACAGCTAAGGACAGTTTTTCTGATGTGGAAGATCAGCCAAGGCCGCAACCACAGAGCATACTTAAGAAAATAACTTCTAAAATTTGAAAGACATAGAAAGGGCATAGTATCCTTACCTAAGCTGAAAAGGAAAGGCCCAAAATCTCATAGGCCTAGCATTGAAGTAAGAGAAACTTAAGGAGAGAAGAAGAGAAGTTGAAGGTGTGAGTTTAGAAGTGAAATGGAAGAGCCTATTTATAGCAAAAGTCAAGGGTACTATTTGACACTATGCACTAATAAAATATTCAATTTACTATTCATGAAAATGACATTTCTAATAATGCAGTTACTGTGTAACTACGGAAAAGTCGCAGGCGGCTTACTATTGAAAACTTAAGGGGAAAACTATCATTTCACCTTAAACCTTTAAGTTTCTTTTCAATTCAGTCCTTTCACTTTAGTCCCTGAGGGTATTTTTACACATAAAACGTCATTTTCTCCCACGAACTTCTTTCTAGTTTTCTCTTATGACCAAACCACATCTAGTACTTGATATTTCAATTGTATAAGTGAACAGTATCATATACGTAAATAGTATTATACAGGTGAACAGTACCGTATACTGAAATAGTAACAGTAGTTTGTAAACAAATATTTATATTTTATTTTATTTTTTTTTTTCATGGGTATTACAGATACAAACAAATACAAAAGCAAGTAGAGAATTAAAATTCATTCGGTCCGCAATGCAAGCTTCACTCTATTTTGAACTTTTGATTTAATACAATAACTGTAAAATGAAGCTCCTTCTACAAACCATTGATGATTGTCAACTCAACTGCAAAAGTTAGGTAGTGTGCCTCGAAAGTGGCTTATTGAAATAATGAAGCTCTGCAATGTAAGCTTCACTCCATCTTAAACTTCAGATTCAACACAGTGATTGTAAAATGAAGCTCCTTGTACAAACTAGTGATGCGCTGCGAAAGTGACTTATTGAAATAATGAAGCTTTTTGAGATAATGACATAATTATTATTTTTCCATTGATCTCAAGACGGGTGGCGTGCCGCCAAAGTGGCTTCATTCTGTGTTAAAGGATATTGGTTCTCACTACTTTATCTATGGAAAACTTGGAGATGATTTCATCGGGGAGGAAGGTGGTTAGATCTAGGATATCTGAAGTCAAAACATTGGCTTGTGATCTCATCATAACCATTTATAATGTGAGAGTATGGTTGTCAAATCTTGTTTGATTTAGGGCTTTGCAGAGAGAGAATGTGAGAGCTCTGAAGGAGATGTGCTAAGACTTTGATTGAATTTGCTTAAATAGAAAACTATAGCATAAAACCAAAACTATTGATTGATAAGAATCAAGTCAATATTATTTCATGTATTAATTAAGCATATAATCAAATCATAAAGTTACAAAAGTTGAATTTTAATTTTTTTAATTCACGCATTAATCATGTAATTAAATTCAAAATTAGAGAATTAACAAATTACAGGAATAATAAAGTTGTAACTGCATGATGTCATATTATGTCATTAGAAATAGACATTAAATTTTTGCATTAAATTTATAAAAGTAGAGTTATTTTAATCTATTATATAGATGAGATGATCATAAATAAATGACAAACTTTATAGAGAGTTCAATTTCTTGAAATGTTAAAATTTTCTATGATTAAATCATCTTAAAATTTGTATGTATTATAAATAAAAAAATAATTTACACAAATTTTGAGGTAATTTACTGGTGTAAAACTCAACTTCCTAACAAGTCAAACTCTCATAGATTCATCCTAAATAAATTACTAACTGTTGTCTTCCAATCTCATGTTTGGCCTCATTTATCTTTATCAACTTTTTCATATAATTGTCGAAATCTGAAATCTTTACTTTTGACATTTTAAAATAAATTAATTTTCTCAAGTTAATACTCTTTAATATTAAATTACTCATATGAGGTTACAGTAAAATTCTCAAGAGTCATTAATATTATTTAAACTCACAATTAATATAAGTGAAAAGGATTCATATAAAAAAACATATGAGTGAAAAGGATTAAATAGTTTCTTATATATTTATTATTAAAATTTTTTAATTAAGAATAAAATTTGTATAAAAAGTTTTTTACAAAACTAATTATGCAATGTTAAGTTATAAAAAAATATATAGTTGTTTTTAAAGATCATATACTTATTATATTCTAATTTAAAAATTTTACATCTATAAATTTAAGTCTAATTGATTACTGGAAACTCAACTCGTAGAATTCGTTACACTTGAATCAAGTTCATTAATTTGAGACAAATCCGTTGTTGAACACTCGGCTCCCAGCAGGATATTTAGCCCATCTAGACATAAAGATCTTATTTTTTTATTTTTAAAATAATAGGATCATGTTTTGACCATTTAGATTGTTGATATCTATGACAATTTAAAAATTAGAATGATCCTATTTTTTTTTTTGATACAGCAATTCTTAAATTTTGAATTGTTAGATGAGATAAGCTTCGTTCTCATGCCCGTACTCCCATGAATCTATCCTCATATTTGAATTGAAACGTGTAAATTTTGCATATCTGTATTGGGTATTTGTTAGCACATTCCTATCTCACTTTAATTAAGATAATTTTTTTAAGAAAAATATATTTACTTTATTTTAGTTATGTCGATAACATATAATATTTAATCAAATTAACTTTAAATATATTTGTGTGTCTATGTCCTATTAACTCAACGCATTTATATATATAATTTATTTAAACATTTTTATCTGGCTAATACGATTGAAATAGATTTTGATTTTTCCCCTTTGAAAAATCAGAGATATATTATGACGTATATATATATTGGCCAAGATATATTAATACGTATAATTTGTTAAGTTCTTCCTCATTCAGCGTTTTCATTGATCCAATTAGCATAAAAATTAAATAATTTCAACAAACACTAAAGATACGATTATGTTTATGTATATTATCAAGTAAAGTTTAATGGGTCATCCAACATCAATTATTATTTTATGCCCAGTGGAAATTGACATCAATCAATATGGGAGAGGATGTGTCCGTTTCTTATGAACTGGCATCAATTTAAGATTTGCGAGACAGATTATATGAAATAAACAAATGGGCAACAAAGTGGCTTGAGTCTTTTGTGCTTGAGTGACGTTTATTTAATACAAAATTGTGTAATTATCCAAAGAACTAAATCCCGTGGCATAATACTTTAGATAGTACAATTTGAATCAAATAAAAGGATAAACTAAAACTTTTGGCAATCTGTTTCACATAGTTTGAGATATCTCTTTCGATATATATTATTATTATTATTATTATTATATAATTAATCATCATATGTGATATGATATCTTACATTCAAGTTTTAACAAAAATAATCATATAGATATATAATGATCAATAGTTTCATTATCAAATACTTTTTTTAACTTATATTTTGAATATTTTCTTTATATACTAATATTGTTGTTAAAACTAAATAAGTTATTCTAAATTTGAAATGCTAACTTACTTAAATAATAACAAAACCACTATACGGTGGATTTGATTGATTGCTACGAAATTTTAAGCAAAATTGAGAAAATCGGACTGGTTAAGATATTGGGTCAATGGTCAATGATCGAATCGTAGTCGAATCATGATCAAATTGGTGATACTTAAAATATTAAAATATATAATTAATATATATGTTACAGATATTAAAACATACAAATATATAATATATAATATAAAAATATTTTAGGCACGTTACATATATATATTTTTATCAATAATAGATATTCTCTTAATGATTTAAATTTTTTTAAATTTTTTTAAAATATATAATAATATTAAGTGAAAATTAAAAAAAAGTTGAACCAATTGAACTAGTTTTACCGGTTCTAGACTGGTTTAATCGGTTTTCATTGGTTCAAACACTCACTAATTCATTGATTTAAACCGAACCGATTTTCTAATCTGTTCACTGATCGGTTCGATCCGATTATTTGAACATTAGTCTTAAGAAGAAGGAGCTCACTCACAAATTCCAATGGTGTCATAGTTGAATTCCTCTCTCTTCTCGTCCTTTGTACCTATATTTATTAAAACATCTCCAACAGGGGTTCTTAAAAAATTTTTAGAACATAACCTTACTTGAGTTTTTATTGTAGATCCCATAATATCACATCAATTTAAGTAACTCTCTATTACTTTAAACAATTCTTTACTTCAATGGTGAACCTTTTGAAAACTTACAAATGAGTCTCACAAGGAACTCTCCAAACATTTATTGCTCTTCATTAACGTTTATTATTATTATTATTATTTGTATAAAAACTAGTTTTTATATAAGAACTATTTTTATGCGTGGCAGCAACGTGGCTAACTCCAATGGTAAATTAAAATATAACTCTTTAAAAGCTACCGCTGAAAATGTTCTTAATTTTGAGAACTAATTTTTATTGAGATTTATCACCAAAGTTTGTCACTTTAATTGTCACGCGTAAGAATGATTTTTATAAAAAAATTAGTTTTTATACAAAAATAATAATAAAATAAACAATTCACAATAAATGTTAGTGGACAGTAATAAATATTAAAGTAGTGAATAATTACTTATGAGACCTATTTATGAATTCTTAAAGGTGTACTATTGGAATTGAAAGTTGTTAAAAGTAGTAAAAAATTATTTAAAATTTAAAATGATAATATAATATTATAAGATTTATAATAAACAACTCAAGTAAAATTTATTATTAGAGATATCCTTAGTACTGTTTTAACCAATAATTTAAAAATCAAAGTGAAAGGAAGCAATATTACTGTCATTCTGCTGTGACAACATATTATTGTAACTCATTTAATTATTAATTTTAAATTGAATGGTAAATAAACAATCAAAATTCAGTACCAGTGGCAGCAAGTGACAAGAGTGTTGTTGTTTCACAGAGGGCGCCACCTATCCAGGACAGGTAACGTGTCTCCAAGGAGACGAAAAAGGCTGTCACAAGTTATATCACTTCAAAAGTAAAATAGTGACAGAAATAGGAGGGGAAAATATGGTTTTTACTTTTTAGTCCCACATACATGCCATAACTACTCTACACATAAAAAGTTAAATGTACTATTTGATTTCTGAAAAATCTCAGACATCAATACATTGGACAGTCCTTCTATTTACAAAATGTTCTATGTTAATAGAATATCTAATGTGTCATAAAATTACTCGCAAACTACGAATGATTATCAATTTGAAACAAGGGAACTCGAATGATTATCAATTTAGGTGGTGGTCTTCACTGCTGCAAGTCATGACTGACTACTACTTGGATTGATAATCATGGATTACTTAGTATAGAATTAGACGCAAGCAAAAGGAAGAGAGGTAGGGATGCAATTATTCATTAGAGGTTAGCTGGAGCAACGACAATGGTTACTGGTGGTGCAATAGTTGGGACAGGTTGAAATACCTTTAATTTCTCTTTGGACAGGAGTTGGAGAGGTGCTACCTCCATTGCTAATGGCAGGGTTGGAAGATTGCCCCAACTTGGAAGAAATTCATATAAGGATCGAAGGAGATTATTGAGGGCAACCCAAATCAACGGAGCGCAAATTTAGGTTGAGCATTCTCGCATGTTCTCATCAGCTCACAAAGATAGAGATCGATTGTGGTTACACGAGAGCTTATGGTCTTATGGCACCTTCACAATAGATAGATTTAAGCATGTGGGAGAAGTTCTATTATATACATAGTTTGTAATATTAAAATAAAATTGAAAGTTAGCCAATTTACTTTTATACTGATGGTAATTGTTGGATTAAATTTGATTCAATAGTTGTTGCTTCTTCCTTCTTTTTTATTTTTTATTTTTTAAGTTAATGGTCGCCTCCATTGCTGTTAGCCTCCCAAATTTTCTTTCCCAAGCCAGTCAAAGACATTTGCCGCCGTCTGCAGTCGCCATCACCTCTACCTTCATTGCCTCTCCGTGCCTCTCTGTTTGTCGCCTCTGTCTGTTGCTGTAATTACATCTGCCTTCATCGCCTCTTCGTTTTCAATTCTCTCTATTCATTCTTGTGTCTCTCTGTTTGTTCGTCGCCGTCTGTGTCCTCTTTGGTTGGCACATATACTGGAAACCACATATATTGATTTAAAGATATATTTTATAGTATGAATTTAGAGTTTAGGGTTTAGACTGAATAAACAATTATTAAAAGAATACTGAATAATAAAAAGTAAAAAGTCAATATCACTTGTTGCATCTTAGTTGGCTGTGTTAATTAAAAAAATAAATAAATAAAGGAAAAAGGATGAGAGAAGTGACAGCCATTGGATCAAATTTGATCCAATGACTATCACCAGCTTATGACCATTAACTGAAAAAAAAAAAGGCAAAAGGCAGGAAAAGTGACAGCAATTGGATCCAACAGCTGTGCCAACGTTGGAGTACAGCTGTGTCCAAATTAAAGTCTTATATCAGATATAAAAAGATACATGTAAAGGGATTTGAGAGTTGTTCCATTTATCGTGTGTGTGTGTGTTAAATGACTTGAATTTAGGGTTTGGGCATTAGACTGTGCCTTCCTTTATAATTAATTAATATCTTTATGATTAATTAAAAAATTAAAATAATGTATTTGTTGAATTTCAAATTCATTTTTAAATTTGAACTAATATATTATTTAAATTTAAAATTCACATAAACATATTTGGTAAAAAATTAAATCGATATAAATGTTCAAACATATATATTGTGGATGTAGTTGGAAAAACAGTGGACAAATATGATTTGAGCAAACTTAGGTTTTGGTGAATGTGGTTTGGATGAACTTAGATTTGAGTGAATGTGATTTTTATGTTTAGAAGACAGTTGGGCAAATGTGATTTTGAATGTGTAATTATAAAAAAGGATGTAAATGTTATATGTCGCTAATTACTCATTAAATTTATGTTTTAATAAAATGCACTTTTTTTTAACTAATTTTCTTAATTTGGTGACTACATGATTTTTTAACTACTAGTAGCTAATTATATTATTAATTATTTGTAATTAATTATTCATTACTCATTGATTACTAACTAATTATCAATTAATCAATATTTACTAGTTAAATTCCTAATTGTTTAGACACAAATTACTTTTTTCCATCAATTAATAATTTATTAGTAATTACTTAATCATTAATTAATTACTAAATAATTACTAATTAAGCATTAATTAACTAGTTAACATAACAATTACACAACCTAGCCAGAAACCAACAAAAAAAAAACATCTTCTTCCTTCCTGCGACGCTACATTTCTCTCCACTAGAAAAGTTCCTCCCGTTCCCTCTCTCTATTGTCTCTCCTCCACCAACCATCACAACAGAGCATGCTACAGAGAAGCGAGAGGATTCATACGCAAAGTAGTCTTCTCCATTGAATTTCGCACACAGGAAATGCCAGAGAAGTTCTTTCGGTTGTTTGACCTTCTTTTGTACATCCCTGACAACAACAAGCATGAAATACCAAAGGAAAACGCCATATAATAGCACATCACATAATCATGTAATGCAGCCAAAAACAGGAACGAATAGAGGAAAATGAACACACAACAAAAAGCGACAAAAAATGAAGAAACCATATGTAATATCCCAAGAATTTTTATGAATATTTAAAGTCTGATTTGAAGTTTAGTGAAAAATTTAATTATGTGAAAAATTTTCTTTTTGAATTAGTGAAGAAAATGTGGAAATAGAAATTTTTATTTTTAATTTAGGAAATTTTTACAAATTCTCAAAGACATGTGGGGAAGAGAAAGGCATGGCGCCCAGGCGCCAGGTGTGTCGGAAAACCTTAGCTCATTTTCAATCGGCCATAACTTCTTCATACGGACTCCGTTTTGGGCAAACTTTATATCGTTGGAAAGTTCTTTGAGTCTAGTTTCCAATGGTATAAGTTTCATTTAGATATTCATTACCGATTAGGAGTTATGACTTAAGATGTGAGTAAAGGTCGAGAGTAGTGGTAGGAAATTTCTCTATTTCGTAACCCTAATGTTTTTGTCTGGTTACAATAGGAATGGTCAAGGTGCAAAGTGGGAGTGCCGAGAGCGTGAAATCCAGGTGAGTGGGTTAATACTTGCTATGATTAAATATCTGTTATTGACTTTTTGCATCATAGTGGAAATATGTTGTATATCCAAGTTTGAAGATGATGATGTGGAACGATGAGGCATAAACAATTGTGGAACGTGTCTGGTAATGTATATAATTATATTTTCTTATTTTCCCATGAATGGAGGTTATATAATGGATTGTGAATGGCATGTGAACTGAGTTGAATAATTGTTCTATATTATGGGTTATGTTGTATACATGCTATGTTGCTGGAACCACATTTATTATGTTGTGGCTTGAATTGTAAATGACTGAGTTGTGTATGTGGCTCAAGATTATGATTGAGGATGTTTTTATATATGATTGTGATTGTGTTTGACTGGAAAGGAAAGGCATGGTGGTGCACCCCATGGAGAAATTTATGTGAAGTTATAAGGGTGGAGATTATAAATGGAGCGATAAGGGTGGATGCGGCAGGGGCCGCGGGCAACGATCCAGAGGTATTCTGGACGACCCGGTTGGTAAGGGGAAATTTGTGTGAAATTGATTTCACCGATTGTTATTGTGAACTTTTGAATTATGTTGAAATGTATTTGATTTATTTGGATATTGTCGTGAAGTACTACGAATAATATCATATCATATGATGATCGATTTACGTATGATTGCTGCATGTTATCATTATGATGTATGATATTTTTTTGTCATAATGTTGTGTTATCTACTCACTGGGCACGTGGTTTGCTCATACCCCTCTTATTGATATTTTTTTTCAGAGTTGACAGCTGAAGGTAAATATCGGAACAAGGAATTATGGATCCTTAGTCCATGATTACCTTTTCATTTGTTCAGGATAAAGGTATAATAGTTAAGTTTTATTCTAAGTTGTATAAATCTAGAAATCTCTGTAATCGGGTAGGTTCATTCACTGATGTAATGTGAGTAATTGTAGTATGTATAAAGAACTCGTTTTGGTTGCATGAAAAAGAATTGTATGATTTTTAAGAGAAAGATAGGCTTACGGAGGTGAAATGAAATTCACTTTCCGTGCCGGTCACGTGCTCAAATTTTGGGACGTGACAAGTTGGTATCAGAGCTTTGGGATTAGGTCTCCTACCGATTACAGAGTAAGGTAACCTTAGTGGGATCTCCTCTATCGTGGTGAACCCGGGCACGACTATAGAGAGATGGCTCCACTGAAGGTCCTGTAGGATGTTTTCATTTCCTTTTCCTCCAAGACTTGTCTTTTCTTATGAATTATGTTTTTAGTTTTAGTTTTAGAGAGTTATGGCTATACTTTTGAACTCGGTAAGGGAAAGGTTATTATTTGTTTTGATTCCGTTGCTGTCGGATCAAATTGTATGTATGGGGCTTTATATGTTAAATTCATGATTGATTTTGTGTGACTGATTTATTTTATCTTTCTTAATTTTATTATTACTATTTTTGGAGTACCATCCCATAAAAGAAACCACTGGCATTAAAAGCAGAAGGATTACATTGCAAAAAAAAAAAAACAATTACTCATGCATGAGTAATCTAAAAGCGAGGTGGTCTCGGATTAGGAGGGTTGTACTGTATCATCACCCCTCGACCATTCCTTGGAGCGAGAGACAGAGCAATATCGCGGAGGGTAGTGTAAATCCCATTCATACAATCAACACTTCTTTGTTGTTGATTGCAGAAGCACTGGGTAGACCAATAGAAGAACCTGTCTATTCTTGAAGTCATTTCTGCATGATTGCGTTTAGTTAACTTCTCTAGGTTTTCTATCATCTTTTTCAGATTTTTGACCTCCTGCTCTAGACAGGCGATTTTGTCCTCCGAGGTATGGCCCGTGCTAGTCTCCTCAGCTTCCTCGATCTTCTTCATTTTCTTCTCCTTCTGCTTCTCTGGAGACCCCTCAAAAGGTCTTTTGCCCTTGTCTTTGCCCAGACTTAAGTTTAAGTCGAGCTCTTCTCTCCTGGCATCCACTGTGAGATCAATGTACTTCCTTGTGGCCATGATTTGGAAAATTTAGAAATTTATGTCGAAGTATGAGAAGAGAGGAATGCTGAGAAGTTGTAGGCTTAGAGATGATTACTCTTTGTGGTGTGGTAACTGAGAACGTTGGGATAGTTCTTATAGAGGAAAAATTTGAACTCAGAGACAAAGAAGATATCTCTTCGCCGCACCCTATACGCTTAACCTATGGATTTCTGCAAGCTGGAAGCTAGGAGTCTAGGGTAGGCATGCACACCAACAACGCGTCGCATTAATGGCAAAACCACGAAAGTCAATATTCGGTGGATTTGCGGCCGATTTACACTTGGTTTTTCCATTTCTCTCGTTGGCATTTTCTGAAATTGAAGGAAGTCGACAATGTAGCCATTACAGAGTGTCTTGGATGTTTTCACGATGAACTAAAATGTATTTCTATGCTTTCTTGTATTGTTCTTGAAAGCCTTCAGTTAAGTATAATATACATGATTGATTGAATTATACTGTGATTATATGTATCTAAATACATATGATATGTATGTATGTTATTCATGCATAGAGAGTGAAGGTTATTTGTTATGGCCAGGAATAATATGTAATGATTCTACATACATTCAGAGAATGAGAAGTCTGAAATTTAAAAGAACTTGAATAGATGAAAATATATATAGATAATTATGTATCTCTATGTTTATACATATATACATATATGCTCGTAGAGGCAAGTGAAAGGTAAAATTTTTCTCTCACTTTATGGAACGCTTGATGTGTAGATGTGAGAAGTTTTTATTTTAATATGTATGTTTGAAAATGTGTAAGCTTAGGGCAAAGCCACGGATTAGAAACCTAGATAAGGCTAGTATGAAGCTACCCGTTCATGGAGTAATATCTCGATTTAGAATTATTGGATAAGACAAATACAGAGTTAAGAAGCCATAAATTGAAGCGGCGATTAGTTTAATAATTTGAGCAAGAGTCAAAAGTTAGCCGAAATTTTTGAGGAAATCTTTTGTATTAGATTATATTTTGTTATTTTCTGGCATGCTTATCTGAGACCGTTGGCATTGCGTCGGATAAGGTCTGTAGGTCATCTTTAGAGTATGATGTAAAGGTTTTGTAGCCCTAAATTTCGTCTATATATAATGGATGCCCCATTACGCTGCTCACTACACTAAAAGTTTATATCTATAAGCTTTCTAGCATCAAACTTCTCCTTCTGTACAACCTTTATAGCTCAGAAAAATATGGCCGGCAATAAATCTTTCAATTTAAATTTTGAGGCTGGCAAGGTAGAGCTGGATCTAAATCTTAGCCTGGAGAATTATAAGAATAAGAGATCCATGGAAGAGTCACCAGAGGCTAAGAAAAGAAAAAGGGATGTAGTAGAGTTAGAGGATGTTAGCACAGCAACATCTTCTAATAATGAGCTTGCGCTTATGAGACAAAAGATGGAGGACTTGGAAAGACTGATAAACCGCCACTTTGAGGACCAGGGGAGATTGATAAATCGTCTCTTTACAGAACAAGAGAAGCTTTTGAACCGTCATTTTAGGGAATTGGCGAATAGAGTTGATAGACATTCGATGTTTGCAACTCAAAATTTTCGTGACCAACAAGCGAGATGTATTGACTGTATGAATGGAGTGACTTCTGCACTTCGCCAAATTTCCCAGACGTTTCCTCCAGAAACTCTTTCTAGGCTGCAACGATTAACTTCCTCCTTAAGGTCTGAAGCACCTTCTTCTTCTAGACCTGGAGCATCTTCTGCATTTCAAAAGCCTCCTCGTTCTTAATTTATCTTTTCTTTTGTTTGTACCTAAAGCTGATGTTTGATCTAATGTTTAAGTATTAAAATTATCTGTTTTGTAAATCAAGTTCAGCTTGTTGCCTGTAACTTATGTATTAGAAATAAAAATATGTTGAACTTGTTATATTTTGTACTTGATTGTGAAAATTCTAAGAGAGAGAATGAGATATAAACAAAATATTGGCATTTGCTTCAATCTTGAGGTAAGTTTTGAATTCGGAGGACCGAATTCTTTTAAGGGGGGAAGAATGTAATATCCCAAGAATTTTTATGAATATTTAAAGTCTGATTTGAAGTTTAGTGAAAAATTTAATTATGTGGAAAATTTTCTTTTTGAATTAGTGAAGAAAATGTGGAAATAGAAATTTTTATTTTTAATTTAGGAAATTTTTACAAATTCTCAAAGACATGTGGGGAAGAGAAAGGCATGGCGCCCAGGCGCCAGGTGTGTCGGAAAACCTTAGCTCATTTTCAATCGGCCATAACTTCTTCATACGGACTCCGTTTTAGGCAAACTTTATATCGTTGGAAAGTTCTTTGAGTCTAGTTTCCAATGGTATAAGTTTCATTTAGATATTCATTACCGATTAGGAGTTATGACTTAAGATGTGAGTAAAGGTCGAGAGTAGTGGTAGGAAATTTCTCTATTTCGTAACCCTAATGTTTTTGTCTGGTTACAATAGGAATGGTCAAGGTGCAAAGTGGGAGTGCCGAGAGCGTGAAATCCAGGTGAGTGGGTTAATACTTGCTATGATTAAATATCTGTTATTGACTTTTTGCATCATAGTGGAAATATGTTGTATATCCAAGTTTGAAGATGATGATGTGGAACGATGAGGCATAAACAATTGTGGAACGTGTCTGGTAATGTATATAATTATATTTTCTTATTTTCCCATGAATGGAGGTTATATAATGGATTGTGAATGGCATGTGAACTGAGTTGAATAATTGTTCTATATTATGGGTTATGTTGTATACATGCTATGTTGCTGGAACCACATTTATTATGTTGTGGCTTGAATTGTAAATGACTGAGTTGTGTATGTGGCTCAAGATTATGATTGAGGATGTTTTTATATATGATTGTGATTGTGTTTGACTGGAAAGGAAAGGCATGGTGGTGCACCCCATGGAGAAATTTATGTGAAGTTATAAGGGTGGAGATTATAAATGGAGCGATAAGGGTGGATGCGGCAGGGGCCGCGGGCAACGATCCAGAGGTATTCTGGACGACCCGGTTGGTACGGGAAATTTGTGTGAAATTGATTTCACCGATTGTTGTTGTGAACTTTTGAATTATGTTGAAATGTATTTGATTTATTTGGATATTGTCGTGAAGTACTACGAATAATATCATATCATATGATGATCGATTTACGTATGATTGCTGCATGTTATCATTATGATGTATGATATTTTTTTGTCATAATGTTGTGTTATCTACTCACTGGGCACGTGGTTTGCTCATACCCCTCTTATTGATATTTTTTTTCAGAGTTGACAGCTGAAGGTAAATATCGGAACAAGGAATTATGGATCCTTAGTCCATGATTACCTTTTCATTTGTTCAGGATAAAGGTATAATAGTTAAGTTTTATTCTAAGTTGTATAAATCTAGAAATCTCTGTAATCGGGTAGGTTCATTCACTGATGTAATGTGAGTAATTGTAGTATGTATAAAGAACTCGTTTTGGTTGCATGAAAAAGAATTGTATGATTTTTAAGAGAAAGATAGGCTTACGGAGGTGAAATGAAATTCACTTTCCGTGCCGGTCACGTGCTCAAATTTTGGGACGTGACACCATATGGGAAAAGGAGGGAAAATGAAGACACACACATAGAGCAAAAGGGTAAAGGAGGAAATGCACCACCAAACCACGTCTAAAATCATAAGAAGCAACCTAGTGTGCGTTGGCAAAATCATGATGGGCAGTCTAAACATGATTTGAATTTGCAGGCTAAACATGTTCCCAAACATGCTAAAATTGGTTCTAAATGTGGTTTGGGTGATCTCAACGTATTCCCAAACACACACTGTCACATCCCACTCTCAAAAACATGACAAGCATAGTAATACAGGGAACACTTTCCTTGATATTGTAAGCTTAACCAAAATAGCATACAAGCATTCCACATGAATTTAGTTAATGACACTATATTCAAACAAGTGAGGATTTGCCTCTTACCACCTATCTCAATAAAAATTTCTGTAACTTTTCGGCATCTATTAATAGGTTTTCCTACCATAAACCAACATTTCATCTTTTACAATACCTTTGACATTTCATGAAAGTCCTAAAAAATATAGACCCGCCACTTGGGTTATCTAACTCGACTCATGCTTCTTTATCAGCATCTATCGATCAGTAGTGATTTGATTTTTTTAAGGCGCACATGTGATTTGAAATTTTTAATTAAAAAAATAATTTTTTGGTTTTTATATTTACTATAAATATATATAATAATTTTTTAATAAAATAAAGATTAATTCTTAATTCATTAGTTAATTTACAAGGATTGATAATTGTTCCTTTCATGCAGGTGGTGGTCTTTGCCAGTGATATTCGCTGCCATTGGTCAGAGGGGCGAGCTTATCTTTGTGGTTGTGTTGCTGAGTTGGGATAAAAAATATGATGTGGCCTGCTTTGTAAAAATGAAGGCTATATTATCTATACATTATGTTACAACTTAACTAACTATAGAAACATTTTTCAATGTATTAAAAAATTAATAAAAAATAAAATAAAGTATAAAAATTAATTTAAAATTTGAGAGAAACTATAGAGACCAAAGAAACTGCAGGAACCCATTTTATGATAAGTCCAATTATAAAATTACCAATAGAAACACACAAAGCTGATTGATGTAATTTTAAAAACATTAATAGCAACGCAGAGACAATAAGACTGTTCGAGTTTGGTTTTGGGTTGAGCCAGTAAAAATAAATGAAACCTCATTTATAACCTCGTTCACTCATTACACAACAACACAACAGAGTTAAGTGTGTCCCGAGTCCCCGAATCTGTTCCAAACTACCGTGGCCATTCACAACGCTTCTCTCACAACCGCCTTATTCGCCCTATCTACGTCCTCCCACATTCATTACCTACTTTACGTATATCACGCTCCATTTCCCCATTTTTTTTAAAAATAATTTTAAATTAAATCGTTTCAATATTCATTATTCAATATCAAAATTCAATGCAATAAATACAAATCAATCGGAGCGCACACATTCTCTCTCCCTTTCTCTCTACGTTTTGCAACAATTGTGCCCATTCAAGTCAAAGGCTCAAAGCACATCCAAAAGGCATACGGTATACCCTTCTCACCCCCAAATTAAAAAAAAAAAAAAAACTTCTGAGCAAGGCAAAATTACAAATCTTTTTTTTTTTTTGACTTTAGTTTTTTAAATTTTTTAAGGGAGTGGTTTTGAGGACTAACTTTTCACTTTCAGGCCTTGTTCAGCACCCGGTATTAGTAAAAAGTAAAACAGAGCAAAGAGAGACAGAAGTGGAGTAGATAGATAATTAGATGGAGGGATATATTCGTGTTGGTTTTTGACTAACCGATTTTCCCTAAAATTTCGGTCATTTATTTCCTTTTTTCTTTTCCTCCTTTCCAAAAAAAAAAAAGAAAATAAAATCACCATCTTTCCGAGAGGTTTAGGCGAACTCAATATCTGATGATACAACGCGACGATTCTTGTCCCCTCTGTTGGTTTCTGTTTCATTTACATACCGTATCGGAAATCCTACCTCTTACGTATATCTATTTGCCTGCCCGAGATTACCGATAATCTCATCAGCATTACTTTCGAGGATCCAAATTTTGGAAACTTTTCAGACTTAGTTGTTAATCTTTGGGTACCCAGTTTATTCACAATCGATTGAATGTTCTCGTTGGGTCACTGTCAAAGTCTAGCAACAATCTGACTCTGATTTCTGGGTAGTATCAAAATTTGTTGGGGTTCCTTTTTAGATACTGAGGTGCCTTATGCGTATCACATGAAAATTTTTTCTCTGATCTGTGGTGATTGCTGGAATATCGATTTTCTGATCTAGCTTTCTTAAAATTCATCCAGATTGTGGTTCTTATATTGTGACCATGAAGTCCGGTTCATTAGATTACTGGAAGAATTACTTTCGGACGGCAAATTCGGATATATTCGATATAATTGACCATGCGATCATGGTGGCCGCTTCTGATTGTCCGAAGGAGTTTCGATTGCGAAGAGATGGAATCGCGGAACGGTTGTTTTCTTGTAGAATGACTCGCTGTTTGGGGTGTGACCGAGTTGAGTTGGCGGTGTCCCGAGTCGATGAGGAGGAAGAGGGAGGTTGTAAGAGTGGTTTTGACAGGGATGGTGGTGAAGCGGAAGCTGGTGCGAGTAAAGAGAGCAAGGCCCATAGTAGCAGAGACGATCGCGGAGAGATGAACACCAACCACGTTAGCAATTATAGCTATGGAGATGCTGAAGCATTGACTGTTGAGATTGAAGAAGAGTCTCAATTGGTTGGAGAGGTTTTCAGGATCAAAGAGATTCTCCATAACAGCGAAGAAGAGGTATAGCCTCTTTATCTTTGGTCAAATTTGTCTGTCTATCAGTTTTTAGATCAGCACCTGTTAATCTTTTACATCTATTCTTGCTTCTTGGTGTTGCAATCTGGTTGGAGGTTTCTTAAGACTTGTTTCTGACTTTGGGTAATGATATTTGAATAGCAATCTGGTTCTCCTCTGAATAATTTGTTCCTTATTGCAACAGTCTGAATCGGTGTTATTTGAATCATTGAGGAGGCTCCAGTTGATGGAACTGAATGTGGATCTTCTGAAGGTTTGAATTGAATCATCCCTAGTCAATCTACGTGTCTGCAATTTGGCCTTTTCTTTTCCATTCCCCTTCTCGCAAACTTATGGACCGACTGATTTAACTTTGCCAGGCAACTGAGATTGGAAAGGCTGTCAATCCTTTCCGAAAGCATGGATCAAAGGAGATTCGTCTTCTTGCACGGACGCTTATTGAGTACGTTTCAACCTCTTCTGGATACTTTTTTGCCATGAATATATCCTCAGCTTATTTTATGGGGAGTATGAGCCTGATTGTCGTCTCTCTCATGTTATCTGTTTTGTTGATGCATCTTTCCCTGCTATAGTAACTAAAGGGTTCACAGTCTGCTCATTTTCTTTTTTTCTGGTGCATTTGAGTAAAGTGCTGCATCTTTACCGCCGTGTAATGCCAAAAAATTGCCAATTTTATGCTCGACTCTTTATAAACATGAGTGAAGGTCAAATGAAACACTTGATTAAGATTGATGAGGCTCTGTAGTATCTGTTTTATTTGTTTATTTGCATGAGACAAGAGAGTAGGAATTCTAAACACAGCTTCTGAATTGCAGTGGCTGGAAAGAAATGGTGGATGAGTGGGTCAATGCGACGACAATGAATGCAGGTACGGTTTATCTGCCTTGATATGGTAGTAATTAAGATAATTCTGCTGTTCTTTGGTATATTTCAAAAGTCAATTCATCTTTGCATGTGGAACCTTGATAACTAATCGTAGGTTCAGAAGGCACTCCAGATTCAGTAAATCCAGTAGTTGTTAATGAAGACGAAGAGGAAGAGGAAGAAGAAGAGGAAGGGCTTCCATCGCCTCCTATGGATGAAGGGGCTTTCTTTGCAGCACAACCTACTTCGATGGAATTATCACAGGTACTTAACCCTACTTTTTTTACCATTTATCTTTTAATATACTTTTTGCAGTGTTTGATGGTTAAGCTGACCTGAATTATCTCTGTTGGATGGTCTCATACCTGGATGACGCAAAGTTCTTTGATGGCATGGATGATGATGGAAGTGAGTTGAATTTGCAACCTCTTATGCTTACTCTAGCTAGCTTTTGCTCTTTGGTCATTTATCTGATCATGAATAGGGAATGTTGTTTCAGATCCTCGACAGGGTGTGGAATTCATTATGAACCGGGAAAATGGCAGAAAACCATCCCTGGACAGTCAAAACATAGTAAAGAGGAAACAACAGGCTTCCTGCGTGACAAATGCCACTCCCAGAGACAGCAGGAGTCAGCCAATGAAGAAAAATGAGGCTGCTGTTAAGCTAAATAAATCAGTAACTGCTGATTCTGGTCCTGGCAGACCATTAAAATCAAACATGCAGCAAAGAGGCAATATGGAGCCAAAGATACAGCAAAAAGTAGACAAGAGTGGTATACGAAAGATGCCTCCTCTTGGTCAGCAACATGTAAGGGAGAATATCTTTGTGTGTCATTTTTTGATTTGAGTTTTGTCTGACATTAATATCTTCTCCATCAGAAATCCAAGTGTTCAGATGATGCTTCTGTTCAGATGAAGCTTGAAGCTACTAAGAGGAAACTTCAGGAGAGCTATCAACAAGCTGAAAATGGTTTGTCATACTTCCCTTGAAATCTTTGCCCTATCATTTTGTCTAACTTAAGCTATCAAGTTAGAGTTGAAACAGTCGGATAGATTTTACTACATTACCATAGTCTTCTTCTATACAAATGTCACGTCCCAAAATTTGAGCACGTGACCGGCACGGAAAGTGAATTTCATTTCACCTCCGTAAGCCTATCTTTCTCTTAAAAATCATACAATTCTTTTTCATGCAACCAAAACGAGTTCTTTATACATACTACAATTACTCACATTACATCAGTGAATGAACCTACCCGATTACAGAGATTTCTAGATTTATACAACTTAGAATAAAACTTAACTATTATACCTTTATCCTGAACAAATGAAAAGGTAATCATGGACTAAGGATCCATAATTCCTTGTTCCGATATTTACCTTCAGCTGTCAACTCTGAAAAAAAATATCAATAAGAGGGGTATGAGCAAACCACGTGCCCAGTGAGTAGATAACACAACATTATGACAAAAAAATATCATACATCATAATGATAACATGCAGCAATCATACGTAAATCGATCATCATATGATATGATATTATTCGTAGTACTTCACGACAATATCCAAATAAATCAAATACATTTCAACATAATTCAAAAGTTCACAACAACAATCGGTGAAATCAATTTCACACAAATTTCCCGTACCAACCGGGTCGTCCAGAATACCTCTGGATCGTTGCCCGCGGCCCCTGCCGCATCCACCCTTATCGCTCCATTTATAATCTCCACCCTTATAACTTCACATAAATTTCTCCATGGGGTGCACCACCATGCCTTTCCTTTCCAGTCAAACACAATCACAATCATATATAAAAACATCCTCAATCATAATCTTGAGCCACATACACAACTCAGTCATTTACAATTCAAGCCACAACATAATAAATGTGGTTCCAGCAACATAGCATGTATACAACATAACCCATAATATAGAACAATTATTCAACTCAGTTCACATGCCATTCACAATCCATTATATAACCTCCATTCATGGGAAAATAAGAAAATATAATTATATACATTACCAGACACGTTCCACAATTGTTTATGCCTCATCGTTCCACATCATCCTCTTCAAACTTGGATATACAACATATTTCCACTATGATGCAAAAAGTCAATAACAGATATTTAATCATAGCAAGTATTAACCCACTCACCTGGATTTCACGCTCTCGGCACTCCCACTTTGCACCTTGACCATTCCTATTGTAACCAGACAAAAACATTAGGGTTACGAAATAGAGAAATTTCCTACCACTACTCTCGACCTTTACTCATATCTTAAGTCATAACTCCTAATCGGTAATGAATATCTAAATGAAACTTATACCATTGGAAACTAGACTCAAAGAACTTTCCAACGATATAAAGTTTGCCCAAAACGGAGTCCGTATGAAGAAGTTATGGCCGATTGAAAATGAGCTAAGGTTTTCCGACACACCTGGCGCCTGGGCGCCATGCCTTTCTCTTCCCCACATGTCCTTGAGAATTTGTAAAAATTTCCTAAATTAAAAATAAAAATTTCTATTTCCACATTTTCTTCACTAATTCAAAAAGAAAATTTTCCACATAATTAAATTTTTCACTAAACTTCAAATCAGACTTTAAATATTCATAAAAATTCTTGGGATATTACATTCTTCCCCCCTTAAAAGAATTCGGTCCTCCGAATTCAAAACTTACCTCAAGATTGAAGCAAATGCCAATATTTTTTTTATATCTCATTCTCTCTCTTAGAATTTTCACAATCAAGTACAAAATATAACAAGTTCAACATATTTTTATTTCTAATACATAAGTTACAGGCAACAAGCTGAACTTGATTTACAAAACAGATAATTTTAATACTTAAACATTAGATCAAACATCAGCTTTAGGTACAAACAAAAGAAAAGATAAATTAAGAACGAGGAGGCTTTTGAAATGCAGAAGATGCTCCAGGTCTAGAAGAAGAAGGTGCTTCAGACCTTAAGGAGGAAGTTAATCGTTGCAGCCTAGAAAGAGTTTCTGGAGGAAACGTCTGGGAAATTTGGCGAAGTGCAGAAGTCACTCCATTCATACAGTCAATACATCTCGCTTGTTGGTCACGAAAATTTTGAGTTGCAAACATCGAATGTCTATCAACTCTATTCGCCAATTCCCTAAAATGACGGTTCAAAAGCTTCTCTTGTTCTGTAAAGAGACGATTTATCAATCTCCCCTGGTCCTCAAAGTGGCGGTTTATCAGTCTTTCCAAGTCCTCCATCTTTTGTCTCATAAGCGCAAGCTCATTATTAGAAGATGTTGCTGTGCTAACATCCTCTAACTCTACTACATCCCTTTTTCTTTTCTTAGCCTCTGGTGACTCTTCCATGGATCTCTTATTCTTATAATTCTCCAGGCTAAGATTTAGATCCAGCTCTACCTTGCCAGCCTCAAAATTTAAATTGAAAGATTTATTGCCGGCCATATTTTTCTGAGCTATAAAGGTTGTACAGAAGGAGAAGTTTGATGCTAGAAAGCTTATAGATATAAACTTTTAGTGTAGTGAGCAGCGTAATGGGGCATCCATTATATATAGACGAAATTTAGGGCTACAAAACCTTTACATCATACTCTAAAGATGACCTACAGACCTTATCCGACGCAATGCCAACGGTCTCAGATAAGCATGCCAGAAAATAACAAAATATAATCTAATACAAAAGATTTCCTCAGAAATTTCGGCTAACTTTTGACTCTTGCTCAAATTATTAAACTAATCGCCGCTTCAATTTATGGCTTCTTAACTCTGTATTTGTCTTATCCAATAATTCTAAATCGAGATATTACTCCATGAACGGGTAGCTTCATACTAGCCTTATCTAGGTTTCTAATCCGTGGCTTTGCCCTAAGCTTACACATTTTCAAACATACATATTAAAATAAAAACTTCTCACATCTACACATCAAGCGTTCCATAAAGTGAGAGAAAAATTTTACCTTTCACTTGCCTCTACGAGCATATATGTATATATGTATAAACATAGAGATACATCATTATCTATATATATTTTCATCTATTCAAGTTCTTTTAAATTTCAGACTTCTCATTCTCTGAATGTATGTAGAATCATTACATATTATTCCTGGCCATAACAAATAACCTTCACTCTCTATGCATGAATAACATACATACATATCATATGTATTTAGATACATATAATCACAGTATAATTCAATCAATCATGTATATTATACTTAACTGAAGGCTTTCAAGAACAATACAAGAAAGCATAGAAATACATTTTAGTTCATCGTGAAAACATCCAAGACACTCTGTAATGGCTACATTGTCGACTTCCTTCAATTTCAGAAAATGCCAACGAGAGAAATGGAAAAACCAAGTGTAAATCGGCCGCAAATCCACCGAATATTGACTTTCGTGGTTTTGCCATTAATGCGACGCGTTGTTGGTGTGCATGCCTACCCTAGACTCCTAGCTTCCAGCTTGCAGAAATCCATAGGTTAAGCGTATAGGGTGCGGCGAAGAGATATCTTCTTTGTCTCTGAGTTCAAATTTTTCCTCTATAAGAACTATCCCAACGTTCTCAGTTACCACACCACAAAGAGTAATCATCTCTAAGCCTACAACTTCTCAGCATTCCTCTCTTCTCATACTTCGACATAAATTTCTAAATTTTTCAAATCATGGCCACAAGGAAGTACATTGATCTCACAGTGGATGCCAGGAGAGAAGAGCTCGACTTAAACTTAAGTCTGGGCAAAGACAAGGGCAAAAGACCTTTTGAGGGGTCTCCAGAGAAGCAGAAGGAGAAGAAAATGAAGAAGATCGAGGAAGCTGAGGAGACTAGCACGGGCCATACCTCGGAGGACAAAATCGCCTGTCTAGAGCAGGAGGTCAAAAATCTGAAAAAGATGATAGAAAACCTAGAGAAGTTAACTAAACGCAATCATGCAGAAATGACTTCAAGAATAGACAGGTTCTTCTATTGGTCTACCCAGTGCTTCTGCAATCAACAACAAAGAAGTGTTGATTGTATGAATGGGATTTACACTACCCTCCGCGATATTGCTCTGTCTCTCGCTCCAAGGAATGGTCGAGGGGTGATGATACAGTACAACCCTCCTAATCCGAGACCACCTCGCTTTTAGATTACTCATGCATGAGTAATTGTTTTTTTTTTTTTTTTTTTTGCAATGTAATCCTTCTGCTTTTAATGCCAGTGGTTTCTTTTATGGGATGGTACTCCAAAAATAGTAATAATAAAATTAAGAAAGATAAAATAAATCAGTCACACAAAATCAATCATGAATTTAACATATAAAGCCCCATACATACAATTTGATCCGACAGCAACGGAATCAAAACAAATAATAACCTTTCCCTTACCGAGTTCAAAAGTATAGCCATAACTCTCTAAAACTAAAACTAAAAACATAATTCATAAGAAAAGACAAGTCTTGGAGGAAAAGGAAATGAAAACATCCTACAGGACCTTCAGTGGAGCCATCTCTCTATAGTCGTGCCCGGGTTCACCACGATAGAGGAGATCCCACTAAGGTTACCTTACTCTGTAATCGGTAGGAGACCTAATCCCAAAGCTCTGATACCAACTTGTCACGTCCCAAAATTTGAGCACGTGACCGGCACGGAAAGTGAATTTCATTTCACCTCCGTAAGCCTATCTTTCTCTTAAAAATCATACAATTCTTTTTCATGCAACCAAAACGAGTTCTTTATACATACTACAATTACTCACATTACATCAGTGAATGAACCTACCCGATTACAGAGATTTCTAGATTTATACAACTTAGAATAAAACTTAACTATTATACCTTTATCCTGAACAAATGAAAAGGTAATCATGGACTAAGGATCCATAATTCCTTGTTCCGATATTTACCTTCAGCTGTCAACTCTGAAAAAAAATATCAATAAGAGGGGTATGAGCAAACCACGTGCCCAGTGAGTAGATAACACAACATTATGACAAAAAAATATCATACATCATAATGATAACATGCAGCAATCATACGTAAATCGATCATCATATGATATGATATTATTCGTAGTACTTCACGACAATATCCAAATAAATCAAATACATTTCAACATAATTCAAAAGTTCACAACAACAATCGGTGAAATCAATTTCACACAAATTTCCCGTACCAACCGGGTCGTCCAGAATACCTCTGGATCGTTGCCCGCGGCCCCTGCCGCATCCACCCTTATCGCTCCATTTATAATCTCCACCCTTATAACTTCACATAAATTTCTCCATGGGGTGCACCACCATGCCTTTCCTTTCCAGTCAAACACAATCACAATCATATATAAAAACATCCTCAATCATAATCTTGAGCCACATACACAACTCAGTCATTTACAATTCAAGCCACAACATAATAAATGTGGTTCCAGCAACATAGCATGTATACAACATAACCCATAATATAGAACAATTATTCAACTCAGTTCACATGCCATTCACAATCCATTATATAACCTCCATTCATGGGAAAATAAGAAAATATAATTATATACATTACCAGACACGTTCCACAATTGTTTATGCCTCATCGTTCCACATCATCCTCTTCAAACTTGGATATACAACATATTTCCACTATGATGCAAAAAGTCAATAACAGATATTTAATCATAGCAAGTATTAACCCACTCACCTGGATTTCACGCTCTCGGCACTCCCACTTTGCACCTTGACCATTCCTATTGTAACCAGACAAAAACATTAGGGTTACGAAATAGAGAAATTTCCTACCACTACTCTCGACCTTTACTCATATCTTAAGTCATAACTCCTAATCGGTAATGAATATCTAAATGAAACTTATACCATTGGAAACTAGACTCAAAGAACTTTCCAACGATATAAAGTTTGCCCAAAACGGAGTCCGTATGAAGAAGTTATGGCCGATTGAAAATGAGCTAAGGTTTTCCGACACACCTGGCGCCTGGGCGCCATGCCTTTCTCTTCCCCACATGTCCTTGAGAATTTGTAAAAATTTCCTAAATTAAAAATAAAAATTTCTATTTCCACATTTTCTTCACTAATTCAAAAAGAAAATTTTCCACATAATTAAATTTTTCACTAAACTTCAAATCAGACTTTAAATATTCATAAAAATTCTTGGGATATTACAACAAATCACAGAAAATGTAAAGATTTATCAACATTTGGACTTAAAGAACTTAATTGATGAAACTTCTGTTTCATTTTTCGTTTGCAGCCAAGAAGCAACGGACAATACAGGTTATGGAGTTGCATGATCTCCCCAAGCAGGGCACTGGACACCGAAATCCACATTTCAAACCTATGAAGAACCATAACAGGAACTGGTCTCAGGGACGATGGTAGAGCTGTTATTTGTGCAAGTCCTTTCAAGCCTTCCTTGCTGAAGTTGATGAAGAAGAGCAATAACTTGCCTGGCCATCCTATGGCTCGAAGTTTGATCTGCCTGACTATTCAAAATAACAACGCCATTCACGATTCTTACTTGGATAGAACTGTTTTGATTGAGAGGAAATGTAACCATGGAACGCTTTGTTTCTTTCATAAGTTAAAGACACGGAGCATATATATAGGAAATTTGTTTATCCAAGGTGGAGGAGGGTACTTAATAACTGGCACTTAACTACTAGGTATTAAAATCATTGTCTATAATAGAAGTCCCATTGTTTCCATCCTTCTGTTTGATCATTAATGTGGGACATTTTCCATTTGTCACATAACATAGGCTTTGACTCGGGCATTATATACTTTATCTTCAGAAGATGCTCGTTCTAAAGGCTTCTGCTAACCCCTTAATATGATTGTAAAAGGTGGTTTTAATCGGAAGTAGCGTCAAGTGATTACTGTTAACGCCTTTTTTCCTTGATTCTTCCACACTTGTATCCTGTTCTTTACACTTTTCGATTCAGTTTTATTTTTAATATCCGGTGTAGATTCGTTGTGTGTTTATGCGTAGGGACAAAATATTTTCTTCCAGTGTAATGACAAAACATTTTTGAGGGGCTTAAGTTACCAAAATATTAATAACATTTAGATTAAAACGATGAGGAAATATTGTAGAAGCAGAGGAATGACCTATGAAGCAGGGAATGTGGAGAATGTACTGATAAGATAGAGCTAAATAATTAATCCCCAAAAAGGAGTATGAGAATGAATTAAGTATAATGCAAATATCATATGGGAAGCACCTGTCTAAATTTGTAAAAGTGGTTCGCGACTTTTTGTTGTCTTTTTGACTTTAAACTTCTCTCCACATTCTCCTTTTAATGGACTCTTTTTGTAAAGGCGTGGATGAGTCACAAGCTCAGAATTCAACTATTGCAGTCCATTTTGACCGGACCCTCCTTCTCTCATTAAATGGATGCTGCAGAGTTTGTTCCACCATTCCGACCCTTCATTTCACAAATTTTTATTCATGAAAATTAATCCAACTTGTTATGTCTAAAATCTTAGGGTCCATTCAGTTGGGTTTTTGTTTTTTATTTTAGAAATATATTTTATAAAAATGTTTTTATATTAATTTTCAAAATAAGAAAAAGAATGCGTTTTGATAATTTATTCTAAAAATGATGTAAAAAATTATAAAAATAAAATAAAATAAGCAGTTGGAAAATATGTTTTGAAATAAGATTTAAAAAAAATATTTTATATAAAAGTTTTATATTTGACTTTGTGATACATTTTATATGACAAATTAAAAAAAATATTTTAAGAAAAATAGAAATAATACAAATTAATTACATTAAGTATCATGGGTTAAGTTATATTTTAAAGAATTGATTAAATTTAATGCTAATTTGACTAAGACGAATCTTTTTAGAGACCTAACACAATTACACATTTGGGCTAATTATTAATTAAACAAGACTTTAGTGGAATACTTTCATGTTGGAAAAAGAAAATTACATTTGGCAATTGTCAAAAACCACCGCAACATTTATTAGAAAGACTCTTGAATTTTAGCAATTGCTATGGTCCACTACTAAAAACATTTATTTTTCTATAATGAATCAAATTTATATATACAGTTAATAAATTTACTTGTTTACCATAATGCTGTCTTTTTTTTTAATGCTTATTTTCAAAATAGTTTTCTTTTTGAAAAACAGATAAAATATTTTTTATTTTATTATTATAAAAAATATTATTAATGTCTTTTCAAAATATCATATTAAACATATTCTATTATTTTTCATTTTCAAAAACAAAAAAATTATTCTAAAGTTAAGAAACCAAACAGCCTTTAATTTTCATTTTATCTACACCTACCTGGAAATCATTTATTTTTATATTTATTTGTGCATTAAAAATAAGTTTTCTTACAATCCTTACTTTTCCATAGATTCGTACTCTGACTTCCTTTTTCATGATTTGTAACTCAAATTTTTATGAAGCTGCCATATTGTAGAAAGTAGAAACACAAAGTCCAGAACAATGTAACATTTCTATTTTAGAATTTAGACCTACCACGTAGCTTTATGAATCTAATTATTATATATAAAAAAACCTTTATACAATTTTTTTGAATTAAATTACACTACAAGGTGTTTTCCTTTATATTTAAAATTTACACCCCTTCTTTTGTAATAATAAAGTGTGCTAAAATTCTGTCCAATCTTATCTTTTACGTCCAAAATTAAAAAAAAATGATATTTCTGCTTCTAAACTTTCAAGTGAACAATTATGCAGATGAATAGATATTGGTATAAATCATTACTGAAATCATCCAAAATAAAGATGAAGTATAAATAAATAAAAGTGATTAACATATTAATAAAAAAACCATCACAAATAATCTAGAATAAAATGCATAATAATTCTATTTTCTTTTTAAAAAGGGGCATCTATGTACTTAAATTCATAAAAAAATTTTAATTAAAAAATGTGACATTAAGTCAATAACAATGAGCTAAACAATGGGTTAAAAAAATATTGTTTTTACATAAATTTTTTTAGATAATGTATAGTTATTTTTTAAAAAATTTACAAAATAATTATGTTTTGTAAATATATATATATTTTAATTAAAAACCAGTTTAATTGGGTCAAGCAATTTATTGGTTTTACTTGTTTTATTAATTTATGATTGATTGAACTGGTGAGTGACTGATTTTTTTAATAATTCGCTTTTGTAGGTCAATTAAACTAGACCCACCACTAATATTTTATTGAATGGTTCCAACCAGCTAGTCTGATTTGATTGTTTAAACTTTAAAGCATGGCTTTAGCTTTTAACTTCATCTCAGTCCATTTCTGAATGGGGGAGTCCATGGACCACAGGTGTGAGCTGGGCTTGTGCTGCGAACCATAAAATTTGGAAGCCACATAGTATTTTCTTCAGCCATCACTATAACTTCTGAACTTTCAACCTTTCGGTGTTCATTGAGTTTAAAGTAAAAATGTGTGTTAGTTTTATGTTGTGTTTTTATAAACTATAATTTGAAATGTATTAATATAATTTTAGTATAAAATAATATATTTGAGAGTTTTTATATTAATTTAGTTTTGTCTTCAAGTTATAATTTTGATGAAAGCTTTAAATTATTATTTTTGTAAATTATAATATGCTCAAATTTAATTTTTTTTTAAAAAATTAATTTTATAAACTATGATTTATTAAAACTCAAGCGTTTCGGATATTTTCCAAACACACGGTGTCCTCCTACGATTGGAAACGAAAACCAAAACAAAAGGAGAACGAAAAAGTCACTTTCTGTTCCAATTCCATTCTATATGGCCGTCAAACCGTTGCAAGATTAGATCAACATATGTGAACTTGTGTCAGGATAAGGCTCAAAATCGTAGGATCTTATCCTTTGATAACTTACAAATTTATAGGATCTTACAAAAGTAATGACCAAATCCATAATAATACACCTAGCATTTGGTTGTTTAAATTTTTTAAGAACTAACAATGGTTGAATTTATTTATAAGGAGTTAGCCTTTTATGATAAATTACAATTCGAATATCTAATAAGAGATATGTCTATATTTAATATCTAATAATATCTTGAGTAAAATTATTTCTCATAAAAAATATATATGAAAAACTACACAAAACAAAAAATTTACAAATAACAAAGACTTACTTTTTGGAGATATATATCAATTTAAAAAGTTTTTAACTTTTATGCTTAATTAATAAACTTGAATAACTTTTAGTCTTGTATCTTATAAAGAGAGAGGATATCCTTGCTTAAGCCTTAAGGTGTGGAGTGAGAGAGAAGGAGACGGAATGATGCCACCTAAGTGGGCTTCCATGATATTCACCTAATTAAGAAGCCATGAACTGAAGACACGTACGTAGAAATATCTCATTTTGAGTTGCCTCTGTTAGTAAGCTTGATTGTTGGTAAAGCTAAAAGGTGGATGTATTTGGATATAATTTAGGTAAATGATATCAATTGGATAAGATACGAACAAGAAAATTATAGGGGAAAAAAATATATCTATATATATATATATATATATATATATATATATATATATATATATATATATAGGTTATATACGAGAAACCAACCAGGAACACCCTAGCCCACGAATAATTGTAAATTGAACTAGTTAGGGATGTCTATGAACCTTTTGATCGGTGTAATGCTAATAATAATTCTTTTCAATTTAGGGAGAAATGTAACGTGCTACCTTGGTTTAAAATGTTCAAGATAAATGTAACATGTTTGCCAAATCAACAAAATAATATTAATAATAAGTTCAACTTGTCGTCTCAAGTGACACGTTTTTTTTTTTCTGGGTCATTATTGTCATCTATATTTTTACAACAAAAAAGTCCATAAAAAGATAAGTTTGATATTTCAGTCTAAGTGGATAAATAAAGTAACGATTTTGGAGGAAAAAGTTAATGAAAGACTACATAATACACAAAATTGAAAGTTAAAAAAGAAATTTTATCAACTTTAAAAATTGATAAAGCAAATTATACAATTCTCTAAATTAAACGGGCGAGAGGTATTTGCTAATAAAATGCACTTTAAATGGTGCATGACATAGGAAATTTGTTTTATGAGTATTTTCATATACTTTTTGAACTTGAAACTAATTTTGTTTGTAGTATTGAGGTTGTTCCTTCTCATAAATATTTTCTTGTGACATTAAACTCATGATATTGCGTAGACTCTTGAACCATTAAATTTAAGTTAATTTACTTATTATTTAAACAACTTCTTGTATAAGTAAATTTTGTTTTTTGTTAATTTGTTAAAGTTCAATTAATTTACTTAATATTTTTTTATATGAGTTAATTTGGGCCTCTGGCCTGTTATCAAAAGAAAAATTGGTGTTTTTATTTTCAGAACTTTGAAGTTTAAGATTTGGGAACATTGGATAAGAATCACAGTGTTAATTAAAGCCAAGATTTGGGTGTCACACATGACGCCATCGAATATTGCTTTTTGTATGTCAATTACTTGGTTAACAAGAGATCGTTATTCGTTAGTTACCAGTTATCATAGATATGCATTATTCATTATTTTAGATTTTTCAACCACGTCTTTTCTTTTTCAATTATGAAATAAATAAAATCAACCAAATTCATCAAAAACATATACACTGCGAAATTGTTATATTAAAGTGGTCGACGTTTAAATATAAATAAGTTGTTATTGATTTTTTGCTTCTTGTTTAAATATAATTTAGGGTGGGAATATTTTTAGTTTTTATTTTTGAAATATAATTTTATTTACACGTTTTTAATATTTAAAAATAGTTTATTATATGTAAAGTTAAAAATTATTTTACTTTTCTTTTTCAGATAAAACCATAAATAAATGAAGATATGTAAAAGACTGAAAGTGATTGAACAAGGTCTCGGATGATACATATAGAAAGTTAGTAAACATATAAACGTAAGATATGAAAAAGAGCAATCAAAGCACTAAATAATTTAGTCAAAGAATTTGAATGTCAAAGGCTTGCCCTGAAAGTAAGACAGACAAGTTTAGGAAACACTTCCAAATTGATCGTTCAACAAATTAACAGCTAATCAGTGAGGAAACACGTGGTAGTTACATTTCACAAAATTAAATTAATATGTTATTCAAAAGTACTTATTTAATCTAATTCAGTTGTAGTTATTTATTTATTTTTACTGGCTTTTTTTTTGTGAGCAAATTAGCCGGTATCATACATATTAAATTTCGTTTTAAATAAATGAATCTCACATCAGTCAAACTAGAAGATGAGCTTCTCATATTTTCTTATATATAACACTTCAGTGAACACTTTTATTTTAAAAAAATTAATAAACAAATATGTGTGTCTTCTAATTTAGTATTATTTAATGTGCCAAAAAAAAATTTTGGGTGGCAAATTTGACCAATTCAATAATTCGCTAATTTTTAAGTATGAGAGAATTTGAGATAAAAAAAATTTGTCTTTAATTTGAGACAGAATTAGAAACAAAAAAATCTTTCTTTGATCTGAGATGGAAAATTTCATCTCACATCTGTCCTTAATCTGAGAGAGAATTAGGAACAAATAATTTCATTTCAAACGGAATTTTATTTTCGTCTTAAAGTTTTATAATGGAAGGATCAAAGATAAAATTTTTTTTGTTTCTAAACAATCAAAGACGAATTTTTTTTAATTCAACGACGAATTTTTCTGCATCTTATATATGATTTTCTTGTATTGCATTTTGAAACATTCTAAGATTTATTTATAGGATATATAGTTCAACGTTCTCAAATAAAAAATAAATTTTGCGCATTTGAGATTTTTGATTTTTGAAACAAACATGAGAAACTGTTAAAGTTTACAGACGACTCGGTCCCGCTGTGTTTTTCCCAGACAAACAATTAATGATTAACAATCTGCCCCCTGGAATGATAATGTGGACTTGTCTGTTTTGTTACTCCAAGTTTGGAGTCCTTGTGTTTGGTCTTTCCTGGGTGGTACTCAGGCCATTTGGACTGGTGTGCGGAGGATCCACACCCATCGTGCGACCCACGCTACCTGGCATATGATGTAAGGCAGCAGATCCGAGCCCTTTGGACTGGGGTTTATGCTTGTGGGATTTCTTAAGTAATACCGACAATATTCAAAGTCATCCTTGGATTATTTTCTTCTATCCATTGAGGACGTGGTATCTGTTTGTAATTCATCCAGAGTAATTCAGAGATCTAAACTTGTTCCATATAATATTGTTGATTTGTTGTTCTCGAAGTTATTTTATTTGAATGATTTTGGATATTCCACGTTAGGTACTACCACAAATGGGGATTTTCTCCTTCTATTCAAGACTGGCGGTTTTTTGGGCATGTGTGCCTGTACTTCCTGTAATTTTAAGATACCTTTACTAGTGGTAAGTGTTTATGGAGTATTTATGATTAAAATTTACCACTGTCAAAATGGGATAGACGCGAGATAATTTGTTTTTTTACGAGCTTAAAATTTAATAGCAAAGCCCGTCTATACCTGGGCCACAGGCCAGTTTTTTTTTAATATTTAAATAATATGATATTGAAATTATTTTACTAAAAAATTCAACAATTTTTTTTTATTGAAATACAATTTATACATGTAAAATATTACTTTTTAATATCTTTAAATAATTAATAATTTTAATTTTTCATATTTTTTAAAATTAACTATATTATATTTAAATTTAAAAATTCTATTTTTATTTTTAAAAAAATTACAAAAATTTTCATATCGAAATTTACTATAATTATTGAATATAATGTTATAAAATATAAAAATATAATAAAATGAGATTATTTATATACCAAATAATATAATTATATAAAAAAAAAAAATGAGCCAGCCCGTTTCAATCTATTTTTAAACAAGCCAAAAAGCTCATGTCAAAGTCCGCCCGAATACAAGCCAGCTCGCGTGCTTTGACCCATTTTGATAGTGTTATTAAATCTTGATAACCACATGTCACCATAATTACTACATTCTAAATTGTTATGATTTATGAAAATAAAAAAAAAATAGTGGTCCACCTATATGGAAAATACACTATCCTATATATCCTTCATTGTTGGGTAATTGTTTCATTTTATTCTACATAAAAATTATTGAATGTTAGATTTAGTTTAAGTAAATTAACAAAAATTAAACCTAAACTCAACCTACATTCAAGTTTATATATGCTTATGCTTTTGGGATCAGGATTTGTTGCTGATCATTTGGCTGCTTTTCACTTTTAGCAATGGTTTTTACCGTTGTTAAAAGTTATGGCAGCAGTTTTATTGTTGCCAAAACTTTCAGCAACGGTAAAAAGCGTTGCTGAAAGTAAAAAGCAGCATCAGCAGCGATTTTAATCAGCAGCGGTTTTGATCAACAGCGATTTTGATCAGCGACAAATCCAGATCCATGCTTTTGTTGGTGTAACTGGGCTTTCCGTTAGTATAAATATTAACTCAATTTATTGAAGTGCGTGTATCTGAATTTTTGTATGTTAAATGTTATCCTTTTTTTAAATTTATTGAATGTTTGGTTGGCACTTAATGGCTTATTTTGTGTGATTCAGGTGATAAAAAATCATGACATTAGAAAGCAGGACTGGTCAAACGCTTCATTGCGTATTAGCTTTCATGAATAAATTGGTTTTACTGGTAACTCAACTTAATGAGTGCTTGTTTTGTTTGTAAAAAAAATGTATTCTTAAATTTATATTTTATATAATTACTTAAATTTATAGTTTGTGTAATGACAATTCTCATATGACAATTTGGTGTTTTTTAAAATAATATTTATAATCAATATAAATATTTTATTTTTTTAATAAAATTATACTTTTAGCAGGGACAAAAGTCACTACTAAAAACACGATTAAAAAATTGCTATAAAAGCTAAATGATTTTCAATGACCAATAAGGTTGTCACTACAACTAACTTTTAGTTGTGACATTTTTACATTGCCACTGAAATCTATAGATTCAGTGACGACTTTGCTCTCACTAAAAGCATGACTTTAGTAGTGACAAAAATAAGTTGTCAATAAAAATTAAAAATTCTTGTCACAAACAACTTGGTGACAATCTAAATGTTGTCACTAAAAGTTAATTTTTTTGTATTGGAGTCTAGACCAATAAATCTTTACAACGTGACGTGTAAGGTAATTTTTATTCTCCAAAACCATTACGAACAAATTGCGTAACATGCTACCAAATATAACCACTCATTTCCATAATACATTTGTTAAAGGAAGAGCTATTACAGTTGCAGACAATATTCTAATAGTAGGGGAACTTCTTCACCATATTGCGAAAAAGAGGAGGCAAAATAATTTCTGGGCTGCCTTAAAGCCAGACTTTAACAAAGCTTATAATGAAATTTCTTGGTCCTTTCTTAAAAATCTCTTGAGTGCTATGCGATTTCTTAATCACTGGATTAATCTAATTATGGAATGTGTACAAGGCACCTCCTTTGGCTTGATAGTTAATGGGGATTGTTAAAAAAATGTTTAGAACATAATCATTATCTCCCTACCTTTTCATTTTATGCGTCAATGTCCTATCTTCTGCTCTTATCAAAGCCCAGGCCGAGAAGAAGATTATGTGCCATGTTGCATCACAAATCAATCACTTGATGTAAACTAATGACCTTATTTTTTTTTTCAAATTAAGCTGATTTAGAGTCTTTGTAATAATCTCAAAGGAATCATGGAGGAGTTTGGAGCTCATTTAGGTCCTCATCCAAATGGAAATAAGTCTAAATGCGTTTCAATCCTAACACTCTCGATAGGTTTAAAAGGTTAATTGTCACACCCCAAATCCTAAAAGTGTGATGACATGAACGAAGGAGGGGTTCGCCTCTGTAAGCCTTCACTAACCTAATCTTTTCTTGTAAAACCTAACAATGACCTCCCTACATTCTCAACCAAAACCTATCTCCAACTGTAACAAAGATTCATTGATTTCACATATATACATGAATAATAATATCAACATCAAAGATTTCCAAGAACTTCATTTAGAATTAGATTTCAAACTCATCAAGAAAGTCATGATTATATATATATATATATATATAACAAGTCAAGTCAAATACATAAACAAAATTTCGGCAAAGTTTTTTCTAAAAATAAGACCTCCCGAAATCTATACAAAGAACATTCAAACAACAAAGAGAGCTCCGTTCTCATCAACATGTTATTACACATCCATAGTTAATAATAGTATACATTTATACAAGATCCAAACTAACTACTTCTAAAAAATAAAGAATCCTGCCTGTAGTCCATGGAACGAATTCTAAGGTATGAACTATGTTACCAAACCTATATATACTTTTTAGACTCGGACCACTCTAGGAAAATGAAAGACTTGACCATACACCCGAATCTGTAACATGTTAGAAACGGAGTCAGCTCCACAAGTTTAGTAAGTAATTACCAAAACTATGTTAGCTCCACAAGTTTAGTAAGTAATTACCAAAACTATGTTACATAAGGATAAGCATGACCTTTAGGGTTTAAGTTTATAAAGAAAAAAAAATTAAGTAAGAAGGAAAATTTTGTAAGAAATAAACATAAATGAAATGAGTTAAATAAGATAAAAGAAAATTGAAGTATGAAAATCTTGGATAAAAGAAATATTTAGACAACAGGTAAATAGAATAAGAAAAGAAATTTTCAAGGAGACAATGGAATTTTAACTATAAACATAAAAGTAATATAGTTGTAAAGAAATGTAGAGATAGCATAATATAATAAAAGAAATAAAGTGGAAACCAAACAAGGGCAATTCTAATTGAACTGAGACAAACATGAGTACATAACTTATAAATGGTAATCACCAACAAACATGGACACACAACTCAGGGAAGGGTAACTAACTATATAAACATGAGGTCATGCTCATGAATTTATATCCACAGTATACCAATCCATGTGTGTTAGCCGGCACACGGGGCTAATAACACCCCTGCTAGTTGGGATTAACGCGGTACACTAAGGGTTAACAGACCCTTTGTGAACAATCGGGTTCAAAACCAGACAACCCAAAAGATTTTTAAAGAAAACAAAGAATAATAATTTAATAAATAGTATAGTAAGAAAACAAATGCTCCCCATAAACTAACCATAATTTCCATCAAAGAGCATCATTCAACATCACAATCCAAGTCAAAGAGCCATGTCATGATTCGAAAGCTTCGAATAATCAAATTTCACGTATCATCAACTCTCATCATTTTAAGCAAGGATCTAGAATAATTCAAATCACATATTATCACATAAATTTCATCATTTTCACAAACAATCGAAATGGGAATCATGGTTTGCTCATACTTATCCCAATTTAAACAATTTTAAATAATAATAAGTTAAGAAAGTAAATAATATGGTTTAAAAATAAAAATGTATAATAATCAAAGATTTAAACTATTTCTATGTCTGTATCATAAAAAGTGTTATTTAGGCTTATTTACCTAAGTACTTACTTTTTAAAAAATAATTTTTTACATACTAACCTTTCAAAAGTAATTTCACACACACACACACACACACACACACACACACACACACACACACACACACACACACACACACACACACACACATATATTTTAAAGTGGACCAACCTTTGATCGATTTTATCAATTTTTATTTTTTTAATTATTTATTCACCGAATATATTGATCATATATTCTAGCTCAAGCAGTATTCTTCTCAAAACTCATTTCCACTTGAAAGCAAGTTCTCAATAGCCCATAACATGACCCTTTGTCAAAATCAATAATTTGGTTCAAATTAGCATACTAGACCTTTATCTAATTATTTAAATGCCTAATTACTAAAATCCCCAACTAAACCCCAAAATTCCCAATTCTAGTACTAGTCTAAAATTTAAGTTTTTCTAAACAAGTCCTAAAATTCAATTTGAGTCTAAAATTTACCTTAGAGAACATTAAATTGTTGAATAACCTTGTAACCAACCTCACTAATTTCTTCCATCTTCAAGAACAAGCTTCACAACTCTCCCTTTTCAACAAATGCATCCAACTCTAAAAATTATGCAGTAACAGATAAATTCTCACTACTAGGCATGGGAAAATTGAAGGAAACTTGGCTGAAGATGCAAATTTGAGGATAGTGATAGGGGTTAATTTCACAAGATGCCTCTATGAGATCCTTTCAATAGATTAATTTGCAAGAAAGAAATGAGATAAGAAAGAATTGAGAGAGAAGAGAAGAGCAAAGAAAGAACACAAGAGAAAAGAGAAAAAGAGAAAAAGAGATTCAGATCAAAAGTGCACAACACGTGCCCAAAGCGTACACGCGGGGATTAAGTACAAAGTCATCAACGGTAACTAACATGACTGTTGGTATAAAAAGACTAAATTAACCCCACTAATACAATGTAAATGACTATAATAGCCCTGTACACTAATACATTTGTATCATACCCTTTAGGTTGAATTCACACCTATCCTCAAGTGTACAAATTCCTTGCAAACTCAGGATAATAGGCTTGGAATTCCTGCCATTCTTCCCAAGAATCTCCATCGGCATTTTCATTTTTCCATCTGATAAGGACTTCTGTAACTGCACATCCCTTCTTCTGGCTCATTCTTCTGCCAATAATGGAATTAGGTTCCTTAATCACCTCTGCATCAGTGATCGAGTCTGGAGGGTGAATTTGAGGAACAGATGAATCTAGGCACTTCTTCAGCAGAGATACATGGACTGTAGGGTGAATCTTTACCCCCTCAGGTAACTTTAACTTATAAGCTATCTACCCTACGTGAGTCAGCACTTCATAAGGTCCATAGAACTTGGGTGCCAACTTTTTAGAACTCCTTCTTTCCACTGTCTTTTACCTGTAGCTCTGAAGCTTTAGGAAAACCCACTCATCCACCTTAAATTCATGTTCACTTCTATGTTTATCCGCCTATTGCTTCATTTTGTGAACAACCTTTCTCAATCTTTCCTTTAGCTGCCTGGGCATTTCTTCTCTTCGTGTAAAGCTTCTATCAATTGCATCCAAGGCTAAATCCATAGGTAAGTAAGGTAAGTGTAGTGGTGGTGCCTGACCATACACAATTTTGTAAGGACTTGTTGTCACATCCCAAAAATTGAGTATGTGAAAAGATACTACTCATTTGATATAATTCTCAAACATACGTTATATACATATATTCTGTAAGGTTTTACATTCAACCTTAATCATTCATTCCACACTACAGAATTATATTCATCTAATAAGCAAATATAGACATACATAGTCTGATATTTCTATCTCATCGCAAGCCTAGGAGACCTATAAAAAGTACAGAGCGTTTCTAATATCCACATTAATAAGTACTGGTGTCCCACCAGACAGAAATAGAGAATAATCCCAAGGGACTTCTAATCTTCAAACAGATTCTCTTCTTCTCTGTTTTCTGTATCTGAAAAAAAATAATCATAGGGAGTGTGAGTTTATTTAAAAACTCAGTAAGTAAATAACTGTACTATATAAAATATCAAAAGTACAAATACCACATTTACTCATATAATTAATTGTCTTATACATCGAGTAGTATGGGACTCTAACCCTTTCAAACTCATGAATAAGATTTCATAGGTATACACCGAGTAGTATGGGACTTTAACCCTTTCAACTCGTGTATAGATTTCATAGATATGCACCGAGTAGTATGGGACTTTAACCCTTTCACACTCGTGTATAAGATTTCTTAGATATACACCGAGTAGTATGGGACTTTAACCCTTTCACACTCGTGTATTAGATCCCGTAGATCTTTACTCATTAATAAAATAGTGAGAATTCATCACATAGTACAATTGTCATGAAATAAATAGTTTCTTCATACTCTTATTTCTACTGATCATCATATACTCCCATATGAAAAATTAATTGCTTATTATCCAAATAATATTGTAAATGGGACTTATATTGTACTTTGACTAGTAACATCAAATTAGCTGAGTAAGGTTATTCACTCACCTTGATGTTTGTCCAAGTTTACCTTGTTCCACACTAGAATTTGTGTAGGAAAATTTCCTAGTAAAATATATTACAAAGAATCATAAGAAAGGAAACAAAATCACGAAAATACGTAAAATTTTCTGACTGCTACAGTAACGGGTTGCTACAGTAACGGTTTGCTACAGTGTCGGTTCGCTACAGTAACGGTTCACTACAGTACCGGTTCGCTACAGTACCGTTGACTGCCGACACTACAGTACTGCTACAGTAACCCGAAGAAAATTTTCCAGATTTTGTTTCGAAATCCCTGGTCGCTACAGTAACTCGGTTTTTGCAGAAATTCTAACAATTTCATCCTTTCCCTTTCTTGTTTCAAAACCAGAATTTCAACTCCTTTAACTGATTATAACTCAAATATAACTTCTAAAACAACTGAGATTCATGAATTATCATCAAAATCTTCAAGAACAAAACCTCCTCTGATCTTCTACATAAACTGAAATTTAAGGAAAATAATCGGATTAAAGCTTACCTTTGATCCTTACAAAGCTTTTGAACCGAACAAATAATCGAAATTCTGAAGATCAAGGAAAGGATTTGAGAAGAGGGTGAGGAAATGAGAGAAAACCCTTTCAGCCTGCTTCGGTTGCGTGAGAAAATGAGGGGGGTACTATTGAAGCTTTATATTAAATATTTCTAATGGGTTATTGAATAACCCATGGGTATCCATAACACAACATCCAAACCCATCCAGTCAATTTACAATAAATGGACTAATTGACCATTCTTAAACCACTTTTCCATGAATTTCACCATTCTTAGAATATATCCCACATAGTGCAAATATTTAGTCCAGTCATTTAACTCAATTTTCATAAATAATATTCAAAGAGAACAATTAAATATGAAAATTAAAAATGACCAAAATAAATAACTAAAGTAACGTTGTAGAATTCTAAAATACTCTTAAGCGAATTATATTCTGAAATTAACGGGTATTACATTCTACCCCCTTAAAAGAATTCGGTCCTCCGAATTAAAATCTTACCTCAAGTTTCAAATAAATGTGGATAGTTTTTCCACATCTCATCTTCTGCCTCCCACGTAGCTTCCTCGCGAGAATGATTTCTCCAAAGAACCTTGACAGTAGGAATTTCTTTGGTACGCAATTTCTTGACTTTTCTATCAAGGATAGCTACTGGTACCTCTTCGTAGGTGAGAGTTTCATCAAAATGAACTTCTTGGGGTTGAATGACATGAGAAGGATCAGGAAGATACTTCCGTAGCATGGACACATGAAATATTGGATGAACTCCCTCTAGGTTGGAAGGTAGGTCTAGGCGATATGCCACATTACCCACTCTGTCTACAACCTCATATGGGCCAACATACCTCGGACTAAGCTTGCCTTTCTTCCCGAATCTCATTACTCCCTTCATAGGTAAGATTCGTAAGAAAACCATATCACCTATTGCAAATTCAAGGTCACGTCGTCGGTTGTCCGCATAAGACTTCTGTCTACTCTGAGCAGTTAACAACTTTTCTCTGATCAGTTTAACTTTATTTATATCTTCCTGAATCATCTCAGGTCCAAATATTTTGGTTTCACCAAGTTCAAACCAACCTATAGGAGATCGACACCGTCTCCCATATAAAGCCTCAAAAGGTGCCATCTGAATACTGGCTTGGTAACTGTTGTTATACGCAAATTCAATAAGAGATAAATGATCTTCCCAACTTCCACTGAAATCCATCACACAAGCTCTTAGCATATCCTCTAAAGTCTGAATTGTCCTTTCGGACTGTCCATCAGTCTGAGGATGGAATGCTGTGCTAAGATTCACTTTGGTACCCAAAGCCTCTTGAAAGACTTTCCAGAACCGAGAAGTAAACTGAGGTCCTCGGTCTGATATAATGGATATTGGTACACCATGAAGTTTCACTATTTCTTTAACATAAAGTCGAGCAAGTTTTGCTACACTGAAAGTGGTATGAACAGGAAGAAAATGTGCTGACTTAGTAAGTCGATCCACTATGACCCATATTGAATCATTTCCTTTTGTTGACCGAGGTAAACCTACTACAAAATCCATAGTGATCCTTTCCCACTTCCATTCGGGAATATCTAGTTTTTGCATCAATCCAGGTGGTCGTCGATGTTCAGCTTTAACTTGCTGACAAGTCAAACATCGAGCTACAAAGTCAGTCACGTCTCGCTTCATGCCCTCCCACCAATAAACTTGTTTCAAATCCTGATACATTTTCACAGCACCAGGATGTACAACGTAGGGTGAACCATGAGCTTCCATTAAGATTTCATGTTTCAAAGATTCAATGTTGGGGACACAGAGTCTACCATTAAACCATAAGACTCCTTCTTCATCTACCAAGAAACTTGGTGCTAGACCTTGCCTTGCCTTATCTCTTATTTTGACCATATCAATGTCACCTTCTAAAGTTGCTTTTACTTTTTCAACAAGGGATGATCTAACTGTTAAATGAGCCAGAAATGTACCTGACTCAGTGATCTCGAAGAATACTCCATCAGCTTCCAATTCTTGTAGTTCATGTATTAGAGACCTCCTTATAGTGGCAATGTGAGCTAAACTTCCCATAGACTTTCGACTTAGAGCATCAGCCACTACATTTGCTTTACCTGGATGGTAAAGGATGGTACAATCATAATCTTTCAGAAGTTCCATCCACCTTCGTTGCCTTAGATTGAGATCTCTCTGCTCAAAAATGTACTTAAGGCTTTTGTGATCTGTAAAAATTTTACAAGTTTCCCCATACAAGTAATGTCTCCATATCTTTAGGGCAAACACTACAGCTGCCATTTCCAAATCATGAGTGGGGTAATTCAATTCATGCTTTTTAAGCTGACGTGAGCCATAAGCTATGACTTTACCATGTTGCATCAACACACACCCTAAGCCTATCTTTGAGGCATCACAGAATACAGAGTAACCCCCTGGTCCTGATGGTAGAATTAAGACTGGTGCAGAAGTTAAACACTCTTTCAATTGGGTGAAACTTTGTTCACATGAATCATCCCAAATGTATTTAACATTCTTTCGGGTTAACTTATTTAATGGAAGAGCCGTCTTAGAGAAATCTTTGACAAAGCGACGGTAATACCCTGCTAAGCCAAGAAAACTACGTACTTCAGACACAGTTGTTGGTCGAGGCCATTGTTTTACTGCTTCAATTTTACTTGGATCTACATGAATACCTTCTTGGGAAATAACATGTCCCAAAAATGTTACATGACTCATCCAGAATTCACATTTTGAGAGCTTTGCGTACAACTGATGCTCTCTCAAAGTCTGAAGCACTATTCTCAAATGTTCAGTATGTTCTTCATGACTCTTTGAATACACCAAAATATCATCAATAAATACAATTACAAATTTATCAAGGAATGATTTGAACACTCTGTTCATTAAATCCATAAATGCTGCTGGTGCATTTGTCAACCCAAAAGACATCACAAGAAACTCATAATGTCCATACCGTGTACGAAAAGCAGTCTTAGGTATATCATCACTCTTAATTCGTAACTGATGATATCCAGACCTTAGATCAATCTTTGAGAAGTATTTTGCTCCTTGAAGCTGATCAAACAAATCATCTATCCTTGGTAAAGGATACTTATTCTTTACTGTGACTTTATTCAGTTGACGATAATCTATACATAATCTCATAGAACCATCTTTCTTTTTCACAAAAAGAACAGGAGCACCCCAAGGTGAAAAACTTGGGCGAATGAACCCTTTGTTTAACAAATCTTCCAATTGTTCTTTAAGTTCTTTTAGCTCAACAGGAGCCATACGATAAGGTGGAATAGAAATTGGTCTTGTGTCTGGGACTAAATCAATACTGAACTCAATATCTCTTTCTGGCGGTAATCCAGGTAAATCTTCTGGGAACACATCTGGGAATTCATTAACCACATGAATGTCTTCTAACTTCTGTTCTTTCTTTTCTAAATCTTTGATAAAAGCTAGAAATCCCTGACATCCCTTTCGCAACATACGCTGGGCACTTAACATAGATATCATGTTGCAAGGTACATCACTTCGATCTCCTTGAAACACAAAATTACTCCTCCCCGGTATATTAAAGGAAATAACTTTGTCACGACAATTTATAGTAGCATGACAAGAAGATAGCCAGTCCATCCCTAGAATCACATCAAAATCTAACATATTGAGAACCATAAGATCTATCTCAGTTTCCATGCCTCCAACGATTATTTTACAAGAACGATAACATGTTTTAACCATCAAAGTCTCTCTCATCGGTGTGGAAACCAAGAATGGTTCTTTAAGAATAATCGAATCAATTGCAAATCTCTTGGCAAATAGGGGTGACACATATGAGTGAGTAGAACCGGGGTCAAACAAAATACGTGCAGCAAAAGTATTAACAGATAATATACCTGTAACTACAGCATTGGATGTTTGAGCATCCTGTCGGGTTAGAGCATATATTCTTGCATTTCCTCTGCCAGCAGCTTGTTTTCCACGGTCACCTTGGCCTCTTCCAGAACCTCTTCCCATACTACCCCCTGTTGAAGGGGTTGGTGTTTGAGTAATAGATTGTGGTCGAGGTGGCAAAGTAGACCCTTGACCTGGTCTTGTCATGAGCTGAGGGCACTCCCTTATAAAATGTCCTTTTTGTCCACAGTGAAAACAGCCTGTACCAACAGTGTTTAACCTGCATTCTCCGAAGTGAAACTTTCCACATTCAGGACATTGAGGTTTTTCCCTTCTACCTTGAGTACCTCCTCTACTAGAAGAGCTAAAACCACCCCTGCTCTCTGAACAAGGTTTAGCCACACTGGCTATAGAATAAGATGACTTAGTAGGAGTGGCTGGAGCATGTTGTGGTGCAGTAAAAGTCCCTGAGTCTTCCCCTTGATTAAAAGATCTCCTATATCTGGCCTTCTTCTTTTGACGATATTCTTCTTTATTCTTTGGCCTCCTTTCCATTCTTCGGGCCACATCAACAGCTTCTGAGTACGAAGAGTAATCATTCATATTAGAACCCACTTGATCATATAAGGCATCACGAAGCCCTTCCACAAACTTTTCTATTTTCTTCCTTTCAGAAGGAATGATTTCAGGGGCATATTCAGATAATTTAACAAACTGAGCTGAATACTCGTCAACAGTCATGGTTCCCTGCCGTAGATACAGAAAATCTCTGGCCCTGGATGATCGTTCACTTGCCGGAAGGAATTCATCCATAACCAATCTGTAAAATTCTGTCCACATAACTGGCGGTGCGCCTTGAATTCTAGCTTTCTTCCAGTTCCTCCACCATTTACCAGCCCTACCTTTTAACTGAAAGGAAGTGAATTCTACCTTTTGAGTAGGAGAACACCCTATAGCATCACAGATTGCTTCACAATCTTCAAGGAAACATTGTGGGTCCTCTTTGGGATCTTCCCCTGAAAAAGTAGGAGGCCTCATTTTCTGGAATTCAGACATTCTTACCTCTCTTACATTAACTCCTCCTGCTAACGGAGCTGGTGGTACATTTTCAGCTTCAACAATAGGAGGATCCACTGGCAGGTTAGCTTGTGCAGCTCGACCTCTCATTTCAGCCTCAAATCGGTCAAATCGTTCATTCATCAAATGAATCACATGTGCAATAGTTGCATTACCGACATGAGCATCAGGTTCGACTCTTCTTGCTTGCTCACTAGTTGCGCCCTCAGTACTTTGAGCATGTAAACTATCACCACGGTTAGGATCATCTTGCACATGTACTGGTGGATTTATGGCCCTCCTTGGACCCATATGCTCATTATTATTAGAAGATCCTTCTGACATTGATCTGTCACAGATCTACACACATAACAAACAATTTTCAGACATAAACAAAATATCACTTACTAGCCCCACTGAGAAGTTATCTATAAAATGACGTTATACTCTACAAGGTCTTTTATGGAACCTAATCCTATGGTCATGCCGCGGCTCATGACAATAGGGAAGGGCCCACAAAGATCACTTTGCTCTGTACTCTATAGGGGACCTATAAAACCTTTCCTCTAATACCAAATTTGTCACATCCCAAAAATTGAGTATGTGAAAAGATACTACTCATTTGATATAATTCTCAAACATACGTTATATACATATATTCTGTAAGGTTTTACATTCAACCTTAATCATTCATTCCACACTACAGAATTATATTCATCTGATAAGCAAATATAGACATACATAGTCTGATATTTCTATCTCATCGCAAGCCTAGGAGACCTATAAAAAGTACAGAGCGTTTCTAATATCCACATTAATAAGTACTGGTGTCCCACCAGACAGAAATAGAGAATAATCCCAAGGGGCTTCTAATCTTCAAACAGATTCTCTTCTTCTCTGTTTTCTGTATCTGAAAAAAAATAATCATAGGGAGTGTGAGTTTATTTAAAAACTCAGTAAGTAAATAACTGTACTATATAAAATATCAAAAGTACAAATACCACATTTACTCATATAATTAATTGTCTTATACATCGAGTAGTATGGGACTCTAACCCTTTCAAACTCATGAATAAGATTTCATAGGTATACACCGAGTAGTATGGGACTTTAACCCTTTCAACTCGTGTATAGATTTCATAGATATGCACCGAGTAGTATGGGACTTTAACCCTTTCACACTCGTGTATAAGATTTCTTAGATATACACCGAGTAGTATGGGACTTTAACCCTTTCACACTCGTGTATTAGATCCCGTAGATCTTTACTCATTAATAAAATAGTGAGAATTCATCACATAGTACAATTGTCATGAAATAAATAGTTTCTTCATACTCTTATTTCTACTGATCATCATATACTCCCATATGAAAAATTAATTGCTTATTATCCAAATAATATTGTAAATGGGACTTATATTGTACTTTGACTAGTAACATCAAATTAGCTGAGTAAGGTTATTCACTCACCTTGATGTTTGTCCAAGTTTACCTTGTTCCACACTAGAATTTGTGTAGGAAAATTTCCTAGTAAAATATATTACAAAGAATCATAAGAAAGGAAACAAAATCACGAAAATACGTAAAATTTTCTGACTGCTACAGTAACTGGTTGCTACAGTACGGTTTGCTACAGTAACGGTTTGCTACAGTATCGGTTCGCTACAGTAACGGTTCACTACAGTACCGGTTCGCTACAGTACCGTTGACTGCCGACACTACAGTACTGCTACAGTAACCCGAAGAAAATTTTCCAGATTTTGTTTCGAAATCCCTGGTCGCTACAGTAACTCGGTTTTTGCAGAAATTCTAACAATTTCATCCTTTCCCTTTCTTGTTTCAAAACCAGAATTTCAACTCCTTTAACTGATTATAACTCAAATATAACTTCTAAAACAACTGAGATTCATGAATTATCATCAAAATCTTCAAGAACAAAACCTCCTCTGATCTTCTACATAAACTGAAATTTAAGGAAAATAATCGGATTAAAGCTTACCTTTGATCCTTACAAAGCTTTTGAACCGAACAAATAATCGAAATTCTGAAGATCAAGGAAAGGATTTGAGAAGAGGGTGAGGAAATGAGAGAAAACCCTTTCAGCCTGCTTCGGTTGCGTGAGAAAATGAGGGGGGTACTATTGAAGCTTTATATTAAATATTTCTAATGGGTTATTGAATAACCCATGGGTATCCATAACACAACATCCAAACTCATCCAGTCAATTTACAATAAATGGACTAATTGACCATTCTTAAACCACTTTTCCATGAATTTCACCATTCTTAGAATATATCCCACATAGTGCAAATATTTAGTCCAGTCATTTAACTCAATTTTCATAAATAATATTCAAAGAGAACAATTAAATATGAAAATTAAAAATGACCAAAATAAATAACTAAAGTAACGTTGTAGAATTCTAAAATACTCTTAAGCGAATTATATTCTGAAATTAACGGGTATTACACTTGTATTGATAGCTGAATGATATGTGGTATTATACCACCACTCTTCCATGGACAGCCATTTTCCCCATTGTTGAGGGTGTCTCCAAGTGAACAAATGTAAGTAATTTTCTAAGCACCTGTTTAAAATTTCACTTTGCCCATCGCTTTATGGGTGATAGGCAGAAATTAGTTCTATTCTACCCTAAGATGGCCCAGAAACTCTTTCCAAAATTTGCTTACAAATAAAGGATCCATATCGCTTACAATATTTGTTGGGCTCCATGTAGGCGATAGATGTGGTCGATAAACTTCTAAGCAAGATCAACAGTAGTAATAGGATGAGCTAGGGCTACAAAATAGGCAAACTTACTCAATCGATCAATCGTAACCCAGATAATATCTTTTCCAAGGGACTTAAGGTAACCCTTCGATAAAAGTCCATGGAGCTGCTATACTATACCCCGGTGGCACAGGTAATGGTTAAAGCAATCCTGGTGAAGCCACAGTCTTTGTTTTGCATCATAGTCAAGTTTCATACTGCAAGATATACTCTTTAATATCTTTTAGCAATCCTAGTGAAGCCACAATCCTGGTGTTTCCACAGAAGTCGTGGGCTTGATGTTGGGAGAGTTTGTGGATGAGTATATTGTTCACATTGTTGATGTCTTTGTGATGCCAAAAGTGGTACCGGTGTTAGTTCTAAACCTACAATGGTGTGAGTATCTTCTAGTTTAATGTTTGGACCTTGGGGAAGACCTGATATGACATTTTTTTTTTGCAAGGGGTATCTTGAGTGAGAAGACAATTTTCTAGTTCTTTACTGAAACTTTGAATATAAAGTTCTAGTTAACATGATATATTGGTGTTGATCTTGTTTCACAAGATCAAAAGAAAGATTCATGAGGATGACCCAAGGAGTTCAGCTGTGATAGCTAATTACGTAATTCAGAGGATACTGCCTCTCTACTGCAAGGTGATCCTTGCCTATTATTTTTCTTGTTTGCGTCTGATGTTCAACGTAAATGTTTTTCACACTAAGTTACAAAGCATTGATTTATAGATTATGGTTCTTGAGGACCTTGCTTGAAGACTTTCTTATGAAAGTTTTTTTTTTGTGTTTTAATTTTTAAGTTGGGTTTGGTATAGTTCAACATAGCTCCAACTTGAGGGATAAGTGTTGGAATTGTAATTACTTTTGGTAGTTATTTTCTATTATGGTTAATTGCTTATAAATACTTGTATTGTATTCATTGAATAATGATGAGAATAATACATTCTATTCTCTAATTCTCTCTTATTCTCTTCTTGAGAATACTTTATTTTAATTATTTTCTCTAATTTTAATCATTTATAGATGCCTCTTCATTTTGGAAGGACCTCTTCCCGGTGTTACAGAAGGAATTAAGTGGCAAGTTAAGAATGGGGAATCAACATCACTAGGGAGCAATCAATGGCTTCCAATGACCAGGATATTAGAGTAAGGTGAATAGTAATAGAATTAACAATAAGGCAACTACGTTTATATTAGTTAACTCTAGTTAGAGAGTATAAATAAACTCCTCCCTTGTATAAGAAAGTAACTTTGATTCAGTAAAGTACAACTTCTCAGATATCTCTCACTCTCTCTCTTTTACTAATCTTTCATGGCATCAGAGCTTGATCCAATGGAAAATGGGACTGTGAATGGATTAGTGAGTTCAATCACGACTACATCACAGAGGAACGGGGTGATCTCATTTTCTCATCCCTTTTTGGTAGTTGATGTAAATCCTAGAGCTGATACAATAGTGTATGATCCCATATGGTTTTTGGAATCGGGAGCCTCAACTCATGTGATGGCAGACTATACTAATCTCAACTCTGGCACTGAATACACTGGACAGGAGCAATTACACATGAGAAATGGTTCAGGTATAAAGATTCAGCATATAGGGCAATCTTTCATTCAGTCCCCTTTTTCTTCCTCCAAGCTTGCTTTATCTAATATTCTTCATTCACTTGCCTCATCAACAAATTACCAACCCCCATTCTGTCTCATAAAACACCCTATGAGATTTTATTTCATAAATCACCCAACTACTTATCTTTCAAGGTCTTTGGTTGTGCTTGTTACCCATTACTTAGACCTTACAACAAAAATAAGATGGATTTCAAATCCACTCAGTGCACATTTATTGGTTATAGCCCCATTCATAAGGGCTATAAGTGTCTTACTCCTCTTGGAAAAGTAATAATTTCTAGACATATGCTATTTGATGAAGTTGTTTTTCCTTTTGCTGCAAAAGAAAATAAGCCCAATTCTATAATTCAATCTAGTATGCCTACATCTACTCCTACTTCATCTTCTAATTCTATAGCTTAGCCTGTCATTATATCTAATATTGCCCCATATGCTGAGTCTTTACCTATTAATAATTCTGCTACTAATCATTCTGTCACGACCCGTTTTCTGGGCACATGACCGGCACAATGATGAATCTCTCATCACTGTAAGCCTTTCGATAAATTCTACCCATGAGTTTAGTCATTATCTCTATATTATCAAAATAACCATTCCTGAAGAAAATATATCAAATTTTCTTTATTTGAAATTCATAGAGATGATTTGCACATAATAATAGATCCTCAACATAAAATACATTATTATGCTGACATACAAACCAAATGCCAAACCCCTGACCTAGATGTCCTAGACGATTACAGAGCAATATAATCTATAACAAAAGAGGGGTCTACCCGACAACGAGAAGGTCCAAAGTGATCTACTCCTCTAGCAGATATTCTTCGATGGCAACCTGATCTGAACAAAAAGGTTGTACAAACAATGTGAGTTTTTAAACTCAATGAGCGAATCGGCCTCGCATTAATAAAATTCAAATACATTACCAGTCATGCAAGCATATCCGAAGGCTCATACTCAACCAATAGACAGAAGATAAAAATTCATCAAATTCAACAAATGTTACTAGTACTCGTCAATGGCAATATATCCCGGAGAGCGCACACAGGCCGGCTCACCAATTATGTATATTTCTGCCATGACGCACAACATCATCCTCTTACATACAAGATAAAAATTCATCCAATTCAACAAACGTTACTAGTACTCGTCAATGGCAATATATCCCGGAGAGCGCACACAGGCCGGCTCACCAATTATGTATATTTCCGCCATGACGCACAACCTCATCCTCTTAGCTAGGGCGCCTCACGGATTTATCACCAATCCGGGCTATATCCCTACTGAGGGAATCGTTGTCTCCACACTCATTGGTCAAGACACCCTGTCAACCGGGTTTTCCGCCTTGCCGTGAGAGGGGGTACTGTCCCGCTCAATCACAATCAATAGCATTTCATATCATAATCAGAAGCTCAATATAATATTCATCCATATAACAGGTATAGTATATAACTATATTATGGATTTATAAACCACATATCAAGATAACAATTAATCCATTTTTGAAAACATTCAAACTTCACATCATCATAAGATACTTATTTCATTTTATCCATACTTATGGATTAATTATCTCATTTAGATTCGTCATTCTGAATCCAATTTCCCCCTATGAATCTTGGGAGTGTCCTACGACATACTTTTTATCACCAGTAATGCTAAAACTCTATTAAAACGGGGTCGTTTCACTCACCTGGATTCCGTACGAATATCGCTTCTCTAAGTCGTTACAGATAAGAGTACACAGATGAATTTCAGTATTCCGCTACGGAGATTTTCATGAAAGATTAGAGAAAACAAGTTAGGATTGTTTTCATACAGATACTGTTCATACATATGGTACTATTCATATATACGGTCACTATTCATATATACGGTCACTATTCATACGTACGGATACTATTTATATATACAGATAATATTCGTACATACAGTCACTATTTATACGTATGAATACTATTTTTACGTACGGATACTATTCATATATACGGTTACTATTCATACAATTACTATTCATACGTACGGTTACTATTCATACCAGAAATAGAGAATACAATCTGTAAAAGAGTACACCAGGTAAGTTTTCAGGAAAGAGTAGAGGGTCACACTGGACACACTTAAAAACCAGGTCTTTCCTTAGCCAGAACTTTCCTAGACATGTATTCTTCACAGTTTACATTCTATTTCGGTAATCAGAGAATCAAAATAACATATAAACAGCTAATGACAGTTTTTCTGATGTGGAAGATCGGCCAAAACCGCAACCACAGAGCATACTTAAGAAATTAACTTCTAAAATTTGAAAGACATAGAAAGGGCATAGTATCCTTACCTAAGTTGAAAAGGAAAGGCCCAAAATCTCAGAGGCCTAGCATTGAAGTAAGAGAAACTTAAGGAGAGAAGAAGAGAAGTTGAAGGTGTGAGTTTAGAAGTGAAATGGAATGACCTATTTATAGCAAAAGTTAAGGGTACTATTTGATACTATACACTAATAAAATATTTAATTTACTATTCATGAAAATGACATTTCTAATAATGTGTATACTTCACGCAAAAATTTTTCTGTTATTACTATTGGAAACTTAAAGGGAAAACTATCCTTTCACCTTAAACCTTTAAGTTTCTTTTCAAATCAGTCCTTTCAATTTAGTCCCTGAGGGTATTTTTACACATAAAACGTCATTTTCTCCTACAAACTTCTTTCTAGTTTTCTCTTATGACCAAACCATATCTAGTACTTGACATTTCGATTGTATAAATGAACAGTATCGTATACATAAATAGTATTATACGGGTGAATAGTACCATATACTGAAATAGTAACAGTAGTTTGTAAACAAATATTTATATTTTATTTTTCTTGGGTATTACAGATACACACACACATAAACAAAGTCATCTTTTAGGGGGAAAATCCAGACCCAACAAATATTATGGATGTGCAATGTTGTAGGAAAAAATCTCTTTAATTAATCAACAAATGGTGTACCGAGGATCTATAGCTTATGTACACAGAGAACGCGTTCGAAGATTATACAGGACACAATTGCTCCAACATTACCTTGCAATAAGATCAGATGTGATTGGAAATGTTTTAGGAGAAAGACAACACATAAGAGATAAATAGATAGCATTCCTTGAACACATATCTCATTTGGTTTCCTTTTTTACTAATGTTATGTTTAGTTACCAACTAGGATCTTGATTCCTCATTATTCCACCTATGTCCACAATGGTATGTATGTTTGTAACCTTCTTATTTGATACTGATCGTACTTAATAAAAAAAAATACTCCCCCGACATGAATTGAGAAAATTGAAGTGAACAATAAAAAGTTGACTCAAATTATCCTGCTTGATTTCTCTCCCCCCACAAATATCACTTTTCTACATTAATATTTATTTATATGTTTTTTAAATTTTTGTGTCAAGGAAACACAATATAGAAACCTAAAATATCCCCCCCCCCAAATTTTTTTTCATTATCTTCAGACAAATTGATAACAATTTTTAATTTGGTTTTCAAAAGATTACGTATTTTAATTTGATCTCTGAAAAATTGCATGGCTTAGCTTAATCTTTTTTGTTGCTAAATACCAAAATATACTATTGTTAAATCTTAAAATTTCATGGTTAAAAATTACTTTAATAAATAAAAGGATGAAATTATTACCAAAAAAAAAATAAAGGGATGAAATTGAGATAAGTGCAATTTTTCAAAAGAGTAAAATGATGTACTTTTATCTAAACTCACTCAGTAATTTACTAATTTTTAAAATGTCATTTGGTTGCCTTTCCAAGTTTTCTTTGTTTGTAAGAACTATTTTTTGTTTTAAAAAAAACTCTCTATCTCTCTCTCTCTCTCTTAACTTTTCTTAAATTTTCCTTTAGTCCCTCAATCCTATTTTGTTTCAATTTGATCCTTTAACTTATAAAAAAATACTCAAAGTTTTTCTTCTATTTAATACCACAAAGATGCTGAACAAAAATGTTTTATGAGGTTATTAGAGTTAAATAAGAAATTACATAAAATTTTCCTATTAAGCATCTTGGTGGTGTGTGTTAAAGAGAAGAAAACATTTGAATGATTTTTGTAAGTTATATGACTAAATTAAAAAAAATAAAATTAAGGTGTTACAGTGAAACCTAACGCAAAATTAAGAGACCAAAATGATATTTAATAATAATAATAATAATAATAATAAGCATTAGTAAGTACCACTTGGCATGAATCTTGTAGGGACTTGTATGGTTTGGTGTTATAATTTTAAAAAAGGATGTTTTGGTATTAGAGAACCCAATTAACACTGATCTTGAACAATTATCAAATGAGAATCTGTTTTGATTTTGTTCAATATATGGAGAATCTTTTTCTTATTTTGGACGATATATAGAGAAGATCTTTTTTTGTTTTTTTGAGGAATGAATATGAAGACAACGAAAATCTTCAACACTTGAGGGTTGAGACAAGTTTAACTACAAGTGGCTCTCACTCCACTTGTGGGCTTTAGACCAATCATCTTGGTCCCTTTATTTGCGGCATATTTATGATTTGTATGCTATGTTGTCCCCAAAAGGGGGGGAAAAAGCTCACGTTATGTGGAAATTAATTATCAACATTGGAATATCAGGTCTTTTGATTTATTTATATAACTACTCATACTTTGGGCATTTTAGAAGACACAGAGAAAGTGCCAAGGAGTTGTCTTTCTTAAGGAACTTGTGATCTCTACTTTAAATAAAAAGTTTATAAACACGAAGATTATAAGTAAAGCTAATAGTAGTGGAAATAAGTCAATGAGCGTGAAGCAGGGATTGTGTGGGAAGCCATTCAAATCCAAAGTGGAGGAGGGTGTTTCATGATTTTAAGGTTGACTTCTTAGATCATAAGGATTACCTTGAACACAAATCACTGTTGGAAACCTCAATCTATAAATTTATTAATGTGGGGGATTACAAATCTACATTATATTGTATGGTAATGACTAACGAACATACTATGAAACTTTGTCTGGTTCACACGGCATGATCAGGCTACCACTCAGCTCGCATCTATCTTGGATTGGGCTTTGGGCCAAAAGGCCCAAATGATAAAGTGTAACTAATACAATTTGTGTACCCATAAAGTCATGACATATAAATACATCCTAAAATGTCTATATCCTCGACCACTATTTCATCAACTACGGCTTCCCACAAATTTGCCTCATTTGCTTTTAGTTTCTACAATGCTCCCACCCTTCATTTTTAACGTATGTAATTATCATGTGAATCAAGCTATTGTTCTCACGTATGCGGTATGCCAATTCTTAGCGCCTCATATTCCTAATCCTAATAAGGGGATTAGATTCATATTCCTACTTTCTCCATCAATTGCTTTTCAACCACTCATGATAAATTTGAATATGGTTCCTATTCCAGAAAAAAAAAAAACTTAAGGGCAATGAGAATCAGGAATCCAAGAGTCATAAGAGCCAATGATTATTGAAGAAAGGTTGAAGAATATAGAAGATTTTAAGACCTTCGACTGCGTAAACTTCTAGTTACCCAATTTTGAAAAATATTGTGGTGAATTTGACCCTAAGATCCATCTGGTAACCTATTGTACTGAAATGGCTGCAGTTGCTAAGGAAGAAAAAACTCCTTGTTCATTTCTTCCGTAAGAGTTTATCTAGTCTTGTGCTTCATTGGTACATGTAGCTAGATCACATAGAGTAATAAAAGCTGGAAAGATTTAGCATATGCATTTGTAAAACAATATAAGTACAATTTTGGTTAGTACTGTTAAACGAGCTGGTCTGTCACAGGTTAAATATTAAACGAGCCTCTTTATTAAAACCAAAATTGCTTGCCTTGGCCTGCGGGCTATTTTTTTTAAAAAAATTTATATTAAAATAATATAATCTCAATAAATTTTTATTAAAATACAATTTATACATATAAAACATTATTTCTTTAATATTTTTAAACAACCAACAACTTTAATATTTCATTTTTTTAAAATTAACAAAATTATATTTAAATTTAAAAATTCTATATTTATTTTTAAAAAATTACAAAAATTTTCATATCCAAATTTATTATATTTATTGAATATAAGGTTATAAAATATAAAAATATAATAAAATGAAATTATTTATATCAAATAATATATGTTTTTAAAAAAACAAAAAATATATTAGACTTAACCTATTTAAACAAACTTATTTTTCTCAACCTAAAATCATTCATTTGCAGACCGTCGCGAGCCAAATTGAGTACTAATTTTGACATGATTTCATTTAGAAAAAGCTGAATAAAATGTGAAAGGGCAAAAAACATTTAAATAATATCCTTTGAAAATGGGAGCGCGGACAATCCAAATCTAGCCTTTTTTAACAGACTTAGAGTTGGAGAGCTACTCCTATTTTGTCAAGACATTAAAGGTGTCTTATCTTAAGAGAATGGTCATGATTCCATTCAAAGATTTCTCGAAGATTATTATAGCTAAGAGAAATGGTTTCTCGCATAAATTTTTTAACTCGAGAATGAATGAGGGGAACCCAAATGTAATTGTCGAGATCATCACTCATGAAGAAGCCTAAGGTCATGCTCAACTCTGTGTGCTGAGCATGATTCGCATTTTTAGAAAAGAAAATTCTAATCTTGCCACTCCAAAAATTTGCATTGCGAAGAGGAGATGCATTCCCAGCAGAGATACACTAAGGACTCAGCAAGCCAATATCCAAGAGGGAATTGTGCATAAAGTCTCAATTATATCATATGCCTTTTCCAAATTAATCTCAATTATATCATCTGTCTCGTAGAGTGAATAATTAATAATATATGCGCCTCTACTTAAAACAAAACTACATTGGTTAAGATAAATAATAAAATTCATGATACTCTGTAGCCTGTTAGCTAGAATTTTTGTCACAATCTTATGAGAAACATTACATATAGACAAATAGGTTGAAAGTTCTTAACCAAAGATAGGGTGTCAATCTTCGGAATAACCACAATCATTGTATTGTTATATGCTTAATCAACAGCGGATCCTGGAAAATATCACTCAAGAGTCTTGTAGACGAAAGGTACAATAGAATCCCACTAGTTATGAAATTAAAGAGCACTAAGCTCATTAGGGCTTGAACCTTTAGGGGGCCCATACTGAAAACTGCTTCCTTAATCGTGGCCTCATTGAATTCTTGATCCATAGAAAGAAGAGTATTTGGATCCATAGAGGAAAAGCAACCCAAAAGGGAGAACCAAACAAATTAAGGTCCCCGAAATCTTCAATGTAAAGATCATGAACAAAAGCCCAAAAACCATATCCTTGAGAACATTGTTGTCATAAATCTAATTCCCAGTAGAGTGTTGAAGAACCTCAATTTTATTCTGCTTCCTTCAAACTAGAGTGGTGTTATGGAAGCAGCAAGTATTCTTTTCACTAAAAACTTACCATAGACAATGAGATTTCTGCTGCCACAACAACTGCTCTTGGCAGAGAATAGCCTCATTCCAAAAAGTCATTTGCAGATTTTAGAGGGAAGGATTGGACCCCAAAAAGAAAGGCATTGAAGTCACTTGCAATGCTCCATGGATGATTCAAGTTGGCGCCCGAATCTAATAAAGAATTACTTACAGAATTCCTCAAATTTTTTCTAGGGGCTATTGTACATGTGATAGAAAGGAACCAAAATGAGTTATCCTTCTCTACAATTTTTTGTGTACATTACTTGATCGTGTTTACCAAGAACTTCGCCCGAGATAGAGGAATTATCCCACATACACCAAATAAGTTCTTTTAATAAATGACCAAGCATAATAATATCGATAAAAAAAAATCAGATAATTTTGCCAAATGTTAACTATTTCTTTGTTATAATTCTTTTAAAACTCAACTCAAAAATTTAAAATAAACTTTGATCAAGTCCACCTTTAGAATCGTGAAAGTTATGGCAGCGAATACAGGCATGGGAGTTGAGCCTGACCTCCAATTCCATATGTTGATGTTGCCCTCACACCCGAAAAGAAAGAAAGAAAAAACGTGAGAAAAAAAAAATGAAAAGAAAAGTGATCGTTGTTTAATCCATGAAGTTTGGATGAGTAAAACTTTTATTTTCAAAAAGCAACAAAAGAAGGAATCTGGTCCTAGCCAATATATAATAATATTTTATACATGACCATGCCGGTGGTTTGTTCAACAATTATTCCCCACCCAGAATCATCAAACCATAATAGATTCTCCTCAACTTATATAAAATATTTTACAAAATTTTCATTTCATTCCAAATTAATATCCTTTGCAAATTAATAATTTACAACACACATCATATATAGTATCCGAGACTCTCGTGTGGAAAATCCTATCACAAAGACAACTAATTATATTTGCTTTGGAACAGGGGGCTGCTTGTTATTATTGGTCATGTTATATTCAAACTTAGAATGTATAAATTGGACCCTACCATGTGCCTGTGATGAAAGTTGCTAGCCATTCTTAGACCCCATTGCTAGCTTTGGCTTAAGATAAAAGTGGTGCCACGAAGAAAAAGGTTGCCACCTATAATTGACGTTTCAATCTAATATTCATACATTATATATATATATATATAAAATGGTGTACATTTAAAGACGTACCCAGAAAAAGAAAAGGTGAAAAAAGAGAGAAAGAAGATAGGGACTTGGTTTGCCAATCAATAATGAGTGGTCACACCGTCATAGCCAACATTAAACCTCCCTTGCTCATGTTCTCAATCCATTTATAGTTATATGCAGTGTAAATTGTGTTTATTTAAAACAAAAGAGCTTAAGGTAATTGAATTTTAAAAGGAATAATGTAGTTTATTCTTGTATGGATTAGAGGATTTAGAAAACATACATTATTCAGGCTATTCATGAAATAATCCTACTTCTAATTGTCTGTCATTCTATCAGCTTCAGTTTTCGACCTGAATGAAATTCATCTGAAAAAGCATAGTGTAAACAAAAATAAATACGCTATTTCATCAACTATATATAGCTAGTTTGGTGAGGTAGAAAAATTTTTTATAACTAAATTTTATGTCAAGTTTAATTTCATTTAAGTTCTTTTATTTTATTTATTTTATTTGGTTCTTCAACTTCATCTCTTTTTTTTACTTAAATCCTTAAATTTTAATTTAATTAAAATTTGGTCACTTCATTTTATTTTTTTAAATTTTATCTTATTTCAATTTAGTCATTTTACTTATAAAAATCAATCAAATGTTTCTTACTTTTTAACAACATCAAAATGCTTAACCCAAAAAAAAAAAATTTTATGTGACTTCTTAGTGGCTTAATTCTGATAACTTCTGACTGATTTGAGTTCTACTTATCATAATATCCTTCTTTTCATTATTTAAACATCGTATTTTGTTATATGAGCTTTCCGCATTCCTTGCCTACGTATTGTTATGTTGGCTTTAGTTTACCTAACGTTCTTTTCGTTTTCTTTCATTTGTATGATATCTTATTGAAAATAAAATTAGGAGACTAAATTAAAACTTAAAATAAATTCAACTGATTAAATCAGAGAAAATAAATTTTGAAATAAAATTAAATATTTTTTTAGTTTCTTCACAAGCATCATTCTCTATTTAAAGTATTTATATTTAAGACATTGTCGAACATTAAATATAAATAACTTTCTTAATAAAGAATTCAAACCTTAATTAACTATATTGTATAGAAAACGGATTATGTGTTCCTCCTCCTCCTCCGTGCTTTTCAAAATCTTTGTTAAAAATTTAACTCCCTTAAAATTATAGTTAAAAGAAGAAGCAACAAATCCGAGTTCTATATTGTAAGAGACTGACTATTTACACTATGCCTTACCCGCTAGGTTTGGTTACGAAAAGCCCTAATAATGATTATGGACAAATTAGTACGTTAAGTGGTCACCTACCGAAACCTCCCCCACCACATACCAACTGAGAATAAAGGGCAGACTTTGTCAATAAATCTCCCAGAAGCATGGCCGTTATAATCACACTATCGATTAATATATCCATTACAACCATCATTTCCATCAGTGACGCGCCCCTAAAATTGATTTCGATGTTGGATAAAAGACTAAAAATCCTACTTTGGTCACATGTCTTTTTTTTTTTTTTTATTTCATTCTTTATAGATTTTTATTCTTAAATTAATCTCTTAAAGATTGATATGTTATTATTTCAATCCCTTAAAAATTTTTATTCTTAATTTAATTTTTTATAGATTGATATATCAATTTAACCCTTTACTTATTTTTATTCTTAATTTAATTTCTCACAAATTGATATATTTTTAATTTAATATTTTTTTGTTGGCCTTGATGAAGGGATTAAATTGATAATATATAAATTTATGAGAGATTAAATTAATAACATATCAATTTTTAAGGAAATATATTGAGAATGAAAATCTATGAAGAATTAAATTTATAATATATCAATTTATAAGAAATTAAATTAAAAATAAAAATTTGTGAGAGACTAACTTAAAAAAAAACATTTGTGAGAGACTATTTTGCTTATACTCGTCCAATCTGTGAGTATAAGAAATAAAAAGTAATAAAAAAATTCTCACTAACAACTATTTTGCTTATACTCGCCGGATATTCTTAGGGTTAGTGATTTAATGTATAAAATATATTTTTTTAATTTAATTATTAAAAGATCAAGTGTCAAACTTTTAAAAAAATTACATTATTCAATTTAATCTTTTCATTTTTATAAATCTCAAAATTTTGGTTGTTAATATATTTTTGATAAATAGAGAAATTAAAATAAAATAAGCATAAATTAAATTAAAATACTTCATGTTTAAGGATTCAAGTAAAATAATTATAAGTTTTTAGATTGAAATAATAATTTGCTCATATTTTCACGATTATCCTTAAGTCTAGTTAGATACTTTGAGATCCGAAAGCCATTCCTAGATGTAATCATCACTTTGAAATGCCAGAACGGCATGTGGGCTATGCCACCAATTCCCCATATAATAATAATATATTAAAACGACAATTCAGTAAATTCAACCGCATCATCATTGTAGTTGCCTGTCAAAGGAAAGCATTCTTTTACTATTGAATTTAGACTTCCAAGTTCCAACTTTATTGTTTCAATTAAAAAAAAAATAGTCTGCTGCCGGACAAGCATAAACCAAACGTTTTGGCGTAAGAATAAAAAATCACTTTCTCAAACTTTAGTCATTTTCCTGTAAATAATATCTTGCAGAATTTATTCTTATTATATTCTATGAAAATAATAGAAAGGTTTCACTCTTCCATTATTGTCCTGATTTTTTTAAAAAGAAAATTCTGCAATTGCTCTTTTTTATGATCAATTTTTATATTTATTTTAATTTAGTTCTAAAATATTTAAGAATTGTTGGAAGATTATATTTTTTTCATTTTAATTATTTTGTTACTAAATCATTAAATCTCCTATTGATAAATTTCAAATCTATCATTGTTAAAATGTTAGTTTGATAGACAAATGAATAAAATTAAGAAAAATACAATCTTTTAAAATTGAATTAAAAATTTAAAATAAATATTAAGAACTAAATTAAAATAATTATTTTTTGGTGACTACATGAATAATTTAATTGATTAATAAAGTATAAATTATTAATTATATTAAGAGTATAATACTATGATTATTCCATTTTTAAATAAAACTTTATAAATAAATTTAATTTGTTTCTATCATTGATTAACTTTTCTGGATAAAGAACTTTCTTCATTGTCTTTTTAACTAGTATTCTAAGTAGCATTACAGTAGGCCTCCTATTACATTATAGTTTTTAACTTTTTTTTTAATAATGAAGTAGAACTATATTTACTTTTAGAATGCATCAAACTAAAAGAAGAAAAAAAAATTCCATATTATTTTTCAAGGTTTTTAAAATTATAATTTGAATGTAAGCTTTGTCATTTCAAAAAATATTAATGATAATTAGTTTCCAAATACTAACCAATCATTAAATATGATATAACTAATATGATTTTTAAAATTATATTACGCTGAGGCACGAGTTAGCAGAACATTTCTTTAAAATTACATGATCCCTCTTTCTTATAGCTCCAAATAATTATCATTAATCTCTCATGTAATTAAAATCCCACCTATAACTATAGGAATTTGGCTTCACTCCAGAGATTCCCAAAGAACGCTAAAAGGGGTCTTGGAAAAAAAAAATATGACCACTTTTTTTTTTACCTGTTGAATATTGATTCAACAAGTAAAGATTTTTTTCACCACTTCAACAGTTGAAAAAAATCCTCATCCACAACTACAAGTCTACAGCATTTTTGGTTGGTGTGCTCTCAAATCAAAACAAGAAAATTTTCATTATATATATATATATATTATATTTATTCCTAGTTTATAAGTATTAATTCTCAATAGAAATCCCAGAATTTCATAAGTGCACATATTTAAAAAAATATGTATTATTGAAGAAATGGGCTCCACAGCCCAGCTTCATTAATTAAGATTTTATTTTCTTTGGAAAAGACTATACTACTAAAGACTTATTAAACAAAAAACAACATTTCGTCCCTTATTTTTCCATTCCAACATTATCTGTGTCCGGTCTGGAATTGTTTGCTTAAGGTACTTCTATTCCGACCAAAAACCAAAGGGAAAAAGAAAAAGAAACGTCATTAGTTTGCTTAAGGTACTTCTATGCGGGTACCGTTTTACGGTTCCAGCACGTCGATGCGCTCCGTAAAGGAACGAGACTGGTACCCGGCTGAGGAGTCAGATATAATACCAGGCGCAGGCATGCGCGTGTACGCACTCTCGGCTTGAGAGTTGAAGACTGTGGGGCCCACGCAGCTCATTTTGGAACCTATTGCCCGGGACGAACCCGTTGGCGGAAGGCGGGAACAGCGCGTGGGTTCAACTTTTTACCGTTTCCTCGGGCGTCACACTAACCACGATGGATCAGAATAACAAATTGATTGAATTCAGGGGAGACAAACAGGTCAGGCACGGATGCCTTTCTTTAACCTTTTGAAAAAGCAACGCAAAAACATCCCCTTAAAGAGTTAAGATTCTTCTCCTTCTCCCTCTGGCCCTAGCCACCTCTCTGTATTATTCTCTCCCTTCACCCTCTTCCCTTTCTCCTTCTCGTTCGCATAAGATACCACTGTGCTAGCAAACAATCAGTTAGCAGAAACGGCAATTGCTTATATGTTTTGGTTAAACGATTGGCCATAGATCGTAAGTTCTAGTAAGCTCTCCCAACTGCATTCCCTTTTTTCGTTTTAATTCTTCTGGTTTTTCGCCATTCTTTGCATGCAGCGGAATTAATGACCACGGTATGAATTTGCTGATGCTTTATCGTCTTTTCAGCTATGTGATTTTCCGTTTGCTTCTGTCGCCACATGTACATTTGCTGCCTTCTCTTCTTTTTATTTGTTTGCTTTTTGTTTCTATTAATTGAATCCAATAGAAAATTCTTATGTCAGGTGGACCAAAATTAGTAATGTAGGTTGCTAGAGTTCAGTGATATAATTGTGTAGTTGATAGTTAATCGTTGCCTGTACATGAAAAAACGCATCGCCGTCGGAGACAGTTCTCTTGCATGATCTCAAATGACCAGCTCTTTCAATTTTTTTTTTCTTTGATATTGTCTATGTATCAGGCATCTACGTCACTTTTGCAATTTTTATCAATTGTTGTGCTAAGTAAACAGCCATGGCAGTAATTTCTTTGCGTTGGCATGCCAGTTTGTGTTTGTTGGGCAGCGAGGCTTAATACTTCATAGTTCTGATAAGTTTTACTTGGTATCTTCTTCGAAATAGCTGCCGGAACCAGAAAATTTACTTGATCGTGCAGTTTGGTTATTTTTATGTTAAATGACATGATGACTGCACTTGATCCCTCTTTCGAATCAAATTAGGAAACAAATGAATTATATGTTTGTGTAATTGAAACCTGCCACATGACCATTAGCTTCTACTATTCCATCTTTCCATTAGTCACATGACCATTAGCTTCTATTATTCCATCTTTCCATTTGACTACCACTTCCATCACTAGATTTTCTTCTAATAAAATGCCTAGCAGATGATAAAAATGTCTCTATGATATGAACCAGTGCTATGACTCCAGACAATAACAACCAGTAGTTGCTGAACACGGTTCGTTATATTAATGATAAACACACCAGCCACAATACAAGAACAGTGATGAAAATTCAACAAGAAGGAAGAACAACTCTCCCTCAATACAATGCAGAAAAGAAATAGTACACATCACAAAGAACACATAAGACACACTCAGACAAAGAACATCACAGCACTAGAACACCACAGCCTAGCTTTCGAGAGGCCAGCTTCTCTCCCTCCAAAACAAAATTCCCCTCCCACTTTTCTCCCCAGCACCACGTATATCAACCTGCCATTTCCTCCCTTGCCTCCACTACTGTGTCAGAGTCCTTTTCCAATTCTGCCCCTGTTCCCTTACCCTTCCTAGAGTACACCTTGGGCTCACTTTTGTTGATGGGCTGAGCCCTTTCTCCCCCTTCATGGTGTTCTCTTTTATTAGTGTGAATAACAACCGGCCTATCACTCTACTTTTTTTTTTAATAAATAATTAGCCTGGGACATATAGAATTTGACATATGACTGTGTTTGACCACTCTAATCTACTCAAACTAGGTAATAGTTGAATTCAATGGCCATTTGCTTGAAACACATCTTACATCAAACCGTCTTTGCTTTTTTTTTTTTTTTAAAATAAAGATGCTACTACTTCAAACCCTAGCCAGTGCTCTTTCCTTGAAGATTTTTATTCTTTTAAACAGTTAGAATAACTAAAGGATTTAGTTGACAATATAGTTTGGAAGTATATAATTCATTGTGTTTACATGATGATGTGTTATTACTTTCACATGTCTTTCTGTTGTATCATGTCCTTGGACCAATGGCAGATATGAAATTCCATTTGTAATCCCCTGGCTTTGTTTAGTCTTATTCTTCTTACGACCTATCTTCTATCTCATAAGTATAATGTTTTACTAATCTCATTGTGCATCTTATTCATATTTTAACCAAAAATGAAACGTGAGTCATGGAAAATTCACAAAAATGTTGATGGACTTTTTTGGATAGGGATTGTTGCATGAACATGAATTGGAAGTGTCCTTCCCTGTTATCTGATAGACCTGGTGGCCAACCAAATGTCTTTGATGCATCTTAAGTGTATATAATATTTGTAAAAGTGAAACCTGGAGCTTTAATATCCAACATTTTAAGTAAATAAAAACAACTTTGTTTAGTTCATTATATTTGTTCATTGAGAGAGGAGAAGCTAGTTAAAGAATGGGTTCCTGAAATATGATTCATCTATGTTCCAAGTTTCCAACTTCTTTCCTAACTTAAGGATTCTTTTATTTATTTATTTTTTTTAACCTTGCTATTGCCATTAGCATGGGCCCTAAGCTTCGGTATGCTGGGGCCAATTGTAGGCTGCTGCCCATAAAAGGAGACTTCTGGTCTTGAATTTTTATTTTTATTTTTTATTTTTTATTTTTTACAGTAGACTCATTAAGGAAATTTTCTTAACCCAATAGTATTTTATTTTCCAATTTGCTTTGACCAGAACACTCATCTGAACCATGAGAAAGATAAGTCCTGATGTTGAAGTCAAGATGCCAATGGAAGCAGTTCTGCCAGTTTCGGCTGATGTGAGCTTTGCTTCTAATAGTTTTCCCAAGTATAAACTAGGAGCAGATAATCAAATTCTGGAAGAGCCAAAGGAGGATGACCAAGGTCCTTTGTTGAAGGAGGTTATACAACAGGAAGCTTCCCACTTGTCTGAGCAACACAAGCGTCTCTCAGTCCGTGACCTAGCCAGTAAATTTGATAAAAACTTGGCTGCAGCTGCTAAGCTGACTAATGAGGTTACTGTCATTAATACTTGCTTGTGTTAATGATAATTTTTCTTTCCATAATGTTCCAAAATTATTTATATTCAACAAGCCAAGTTTTGTTGAACACACATTAGATTTATTTGTTTTTTCCATTCAACTGGTATACCTTGTCTATTTTCATAAGATGGTTGTTACTGACACATTTCAGTCAGTTCATTTATTTTTTGCAATTTGTTATCAACTTCTGATGATACTGTCAATTATTCTTTCTCATGGAATTCAGGCGAAGCTGAAAGAGGTGGCATCTTTGGAGGGACACGTTCTTTTGAAAAAGCTAAGAGATGCATTAGAATTCTTAAGAGGCCGTTTGGCAGGAAGAAATAGGGAGGATGTGGAGAAAGCTATCTCTATGGTTTGTGTTTCATACTATTTTATTTAAAATGTAACTTTTTTGTTCAATGTTTGAAAGGGCATGCTAGTGCGATATTTATATTATGGAGGTAAAAAATGGGTGACTGACGGATGGAATTTCTTTATAGCTCCTTCTGTAACATACAATTGAAACTTCTGCAGTATGAAAGTCAATTACCAACTTGTAAAATTACCTATACAATTTATTATAAATAAAAATGATAATAACCAATTGACCATATGGATGATGGCTTCAAATCTTGGGCTCACTATTGTAGTGTGTGTCTGATTTCTTTTCTGAGTACATCCCCCCCCCCCCCTTTTGAAAAAAAAATTCTTTTATTCTATGTTAACTGTGCTGAGCCATCCAGGTAGAAGCTTTAGCAGTTAAGTTAACTCAAAAGGAAGGTGAACTGATTCAAGAGAAGTTCGAAGTGAAAAAACTTGTGAATTTTCTGAAACAGGTATTCTATGGCATTTTAACTTTGCTTAAATGGTTATGGATTATTCATTCGAATGCCCTTCATGATTATTCATTCTTTAGATTTTAGAGTATAGAAGGATAAAAATCTTCATGGTTAGTTTCTTAATTTATATACACACACACACACATAAAAGATAAGCATTTTATTTATGAACTAGCATGTGGATCTGTGCAATACACAGGGAGCTACATCAGTAGTTAAAATAATGAAAAAGATAAAAATTAATTGTATTTGCAACAAAACTTTATTCATTTTGGTTAATCATTGTGAAACCAATCAATGGTTAATGCAGAATGTTTCATAAGAGCTCTGGAGTCTAGAGTAATCAGGAATTGTAGTTTAGCACAATGTTTTCAACTGAGACATTGATTGCTTTCCTGTTCACTTCTTGTATCTTATAAAAAATGCAGGTTTGGGCTCATGTATGCTTTGATAATAAGTTGCTCCTCAAATTTCACCTTTTTTAATGTGAAAGAGCTACAATTAAAAACTTCACCAGCTCTATTTAATGTGAGCAGCACATATTTAGTAAATAATGTTATTGATTACTGGAGGAAAAAGATTTTGTTAGTTGTTTTCTTTTCTTTCTTTTTTGAGTTGAAATATGTTAAAATCTCTGACAATGATGATTGTTTTGTTTTATTTCATTGACTCAAATTTTTTTCTTCTATAGCATTTTCTAAATTATTTTTGATATTTTGTAGTTTTTGCATTTAAATATTTTTTTTATTCTAATGCACTGAGACCACCTTTATTCACCAGGCTTCTGAAGATGCTAAAAAGTTAGTCAATCAAGAAAAGTCCTTTGCTTGTGCTGAAATTGAGAGTGCTAGGGCAGTGGTACTGAGAATTGGTGAGGCCCTAGGGGAACAAGAAAGGGCATCCCAAGCTTCTAAAACACAGGTTCTAACAAGCCTTTCAAATACGTACTTATGTGCATGTGTGTCTTGTGCATCATCGGTTTGATGTCATGTGCATGGAATCATCAAATGTGAGTTATAAGAAAGAATAGTTAAATAGTAAGGGTTCAGGAAAGAAAGGAAGCATTCATTTTTTGTATGTTGAGGAGCACTGCCACCGGATGACATTCTCCCCAGGACCCTGAATTTTGTGGTTTAAAAATGAAACTCTTTTAAGAAATTGATTTGCTTATTGATGTCTTGGACCAAGAAAAAATTCACCTAAAAATTTTGAAAGTATCATAGGCTGTGAGGTCTAAGGTATCTATTGTGAACTTTAGCTTTTCTCACTACTGTTCCTTTAGATTCTGGTTCAATATTTTCCTTAGTTCTTTAACCTAAAAAATTTTAAAATGCATAGGCACTGGGGCCTTAAACATTAATCCAAGCATCCCATAATTGACTTAGCAACGAAGAAACCAGCTGTCTATGCTTATAAATATTTTAGAATATAACGTTTCTAGACAATTGAATGAGTGATAATGTTTATACTTTATATACATAACAGAATCCCCTTATCTGATATGGTGCTAACAATTGTTTTAATGAGATTACACAGTAACGTTGTGTGGGGGATGAGCTTTCAGATAATGGTATTACCATAGATTTAGTTTAAGGTCTCATGGTTTTATTTGAAGACTAATTAAGGTACTTAAATGATAATCTATCTTATTTCTTGCATTATTTAATAAGTATGAAAAGGTTTTGTAAAATAAGTTTGGAGCCAAAAGGTAGGTGAAATAATCGAGTTATCGGTAATCTTTAAACTGCTCTCAGATAAGGTTATAGCCTCATACCATCAGATAAACAGATAGGATGCTCAAAGAAGACATTCAATAGATGAGAAACGGATAATCTGAATTATGAAGTTGAAACTGCTGCTTTAGAGTGCTTACAAAATAAGCACATGAACATGAAGTCATGAACCATTTAAAATTACTTTATGCTATATGAACTTGAGAAAGGTTATGAAGACTCCTAACATGATTACTGAACTGACATTATTCCAGAAGGGGCAACCAATTTTTTATTATAATTGAGAAATCTGAACAAAATGGGCCCTAAAGTACGCCTCCATGTCCAAACTTATATGCCATGTCTCACCCTGTCCAGACTCTTAAGGAGAACTTTTACGTTTTTGGTGCAAGGATTTCTTTTAGTCATTGCTTAAAAATACTCTCAGTTAGGCGTGTGTGCAAGTTGAGTTGAGGGGATTTTAGGAACTAAACTAACCAAAAAAGGGTGGGTTGAGATATTTTCACTCACTCAACTCGAATCAGCCCAATCTGTTGCCAAATGGGTTGGTTTGGTTTGAGTTGGCAGGTTGAGCTTTTTTTGTTTTTTTAATGATAGACTTGATTTAAAATGTTAGAATTAAAAATGAAAAAAAAATTATAGAATTAGGCCTTTTATAGTTATATGTATTTTAGAAGAAAATCTTATCTATAATTTGATATCGAGTAAATTTTTTTCTTTTGGTGTTTATTAAAAATGAGATGAAAGGTAGAATAACAAACTTTTTAAATGAATGGGCTAGCGGTTTAATAAATAATTAATATAGTCAATGTTATATGTGGTACTATATATTATTATTGAAAGAGAGAAATGTTGCAAAGGAAACTAAATAATAGATTAACTAAATCTTAAATACTTTATGCATAACATATATGTATAGCATAGGAGTATTACAATTAAAAAAAAAAAGGGTGGGTTTCTGGGTTGGTTCAAGTTCAGCAGGTTACAAATTTATAAATTTGTTACTCGAACTAATAGTCGGTAGGTTGAAAAAAATAAAAACCGAACCAACCTGCCAATCCAACTCAATTTTGTGGGTTAGTTTAGGTTGAACGGATTGGCGAATTGATCTGATCCAATGCACTGCCTGTTTTAGTTTTAATATAAAAGGATAAGGGTCAGAGAGAAATTAGTTTACTCTTAACTTTGTGACTATCAAAGCTATATGCACAATTAGGATCATCTCCAACAGGTAAGGAAGATGAGAAACATAATTGGGATAAGGAGAGTAACTTAGTCAAATGACTCGTCTAAAAGAGGCTATACTATTATCCCTGTATGTGCTTGCTAATCATTTGCTTAGTGCCTTCATATCAGGTTATAGCGTCCTTCAGTTTGTAATGTTAATTGGGTATGAAGATATCTAAAGATTCCTTATAAATATTACGCAGTTATTTCCTTGTTGAGTATGGCAGATATACAGTATCTGATGTTCCTCACTGTCAGGATGTGGGCGAACTAGTAGAAGAGGTTCAAGAGGCTAGAAGAATCAAATTGTTGCATCAGCCAAGCAAGGTGCATTATTTTTTGTTTCCACGATATTTGCTGTAGTGGATGGTTTTAACTTGATTTCATGAATCATTATACACAATTGTATAATAATAAATACAACAACAACAATGATAATATGAATAATGGTGACGAATATGATGGCAATGATGAATTCTTTAACAATCAGCTTAATAATAATAATAATAATAATTTGCATATTTTGACACACTTATAATATTTTAAGGCTAAGCAATTTCTCCCTTTTTTTCCTATGATTCTAATTGTTCATCTAAAGGAGTACATCAGATTCAAATATTCTTATAATGATGAAAAATTGACCTGTTGCAGACCTCATGATATTTTCAGGTGATGGCCATGGAACACGAGCTTCGTGCTCTAAGGGATCAAATTCGAGAAAAATCTATATTTTCAATTAAGCTTCAGAAAGAGGTTGGTTGAAATATAGTTTTTACATGCCTACCTATATGGAAAGGTTATTACTAATTTTGACTGAATCTCGAAGGCAAAATTTTTTTCCACTGACATGGTAGGAAACTAGTAAATTTTTCCTCATCCTCTAATTTCCTTTGCTTTACAATAGTATAGATTTAGATAAAACTCTTTTTCCCTGAAAATCATGAATTCTCTCTCAGAAACAAGTACTCTCTTAATGTCTGAACCTGAGTTCAATTGGCTACTTTTGATTTGATTTCAGTTTTTTTTAGGATTACTATGCACCCAACAAATTCATGGAAAAATGATTGAGGAAAAAACTCAGTTAAGCCCTAGTAGGTAGCTTTCCTTCCCAAAAAAAAAAAAAAGGCGTACGCTTCTTATCATTTACATCTTTTGACTATTCATAGCTCCTCTAAGGTAAATGATTCTGCAGATCCAGTTGAGTGTCATTCTCTGGGATAATTCTCTGCAAGTAGTTGATTTTGAAACCTGATTTATTTGTTCTCATTTGTCGCTCCATCTTCTTTAGTCTTAACTATTATTTGACTGTTACAACTTACAAATTAACACGAAGTTCTAATGTTGTTGAATATTAATAACTTAATTTTCTCCTTGCCAGCTAACAATGAGCAAGAGGGATGAGGAGAACAAATCTTGTTTGTATAAGTTGGTTGGTTTTGAAACATTAGGTTCATACCTGCGAGTGCAGCCTCGCTTAGATGAGGTGCCACCGATTTCAAAATGTTCATTTCAGTGGTATCGCATGTCATCTGAAGGCAGCTGGAGGGAATTAATTTCAGGTATAACTGCAATTCTTTATTGATTTAAATTTAAATTTTAGTTTATTTCATGTGTTGAAAGGAGTCAATCCTTATATTTAAATTATTTATTCTTAATGTAATAGATTAGGATATATTTAAAATTATTTATTCTTAGTAGATTAGGATAGATTAGGATTTCCTATAGGTTATTTTATTTGCTTTCCTAGTTTAGTGTGGATTCCTTGTTTAAGAGGGATTCTCCTTCTAACTTTTTTCTCCTAATTTAGTTAGGATTCTTTTGTATAAATAATTGGGTTTAGCTTCATTCTGAATAAGAAAGAAGAATTTCCTTTTCATAAAAATTTCACATCATGTTTCTAGATTGGGTGATCTTCGAAGTGCGTACACTCTACTCTACAGAGCATAAGATGCACTTCGTTTTCTTTGTACTTGTACCATTTGTTAGATGATATTTTCAACTGATTTTTCCCAGTATGGTGTTCCTTCTGGGAGTTAGTTAATGAGTTGTATCATCCATGTGGTTAAATAGAACGTATGGTTTTAAATTTAGATGTGGATAATTTGCTGCACAGAAGATAAGTCAAGTTCATAGCAAATCCCTCGCTCTTCAAATGTTCAATCTAGAAAATCTTCTAGCGTTTCAAAAGCTTTGTTCTTGAGACAAAATACTCTGATTTCAGACGGTTTCCAGGACCAAACAAGCTTTAATAATACATGGTATTTAATTTTCCAAATTAGGGAATGTTAGCTTTTAATTAATGCATTTCAAATATAAAGTAACAAGTTCATTTGAGCTTTTTTCTGTTTTGACTAAACTGAAAAACTATTCAGTATTCAGTGCATTTACTTTGAACTTTTCTTTATTAAGGCATCCTGTAAATATGGTTTTCTGTTCTAGGAGCTTGGATGAGCCCTATATTCAAGCATCTACCCTGATTTTTCGGTCACTTGAGGATCCAAATCAAATTTTTGGACACATTAAAAATTGAAATATTTAATGATTAAAAATTTCAAAACATGTATGATTCGAATTAGGTGGCAGAATCAGAATCATATTTATGTCTTTTTTGGTATCATAACAAACATTTTCTGTATTTCTTATTTTGATTTATTATCTTTCTTTTTGCTTTATTAGGAATTTAGGATCCAACAATAATTAGTACTCCAAAATCTTGACTTTTGTAGATCTGATGTTGGTTTGCCTTTTTTATCAGGAGCCAACAGATCAGTATATGCATCAGATCCCTTTGATGTTGGGCGAATCTTGCAAGTAGACATTGTTTCCAATGGAAAAAAACTCACCATTACTACTGGTCCCATTCAACCTGGTTGGTTTTGATTATTGATAATTTTTTCTTGCTAACAAATTATTTCTTATTTGGCACTGTTTTCTTATTTGGCACTGTATCAGTTAGTTTGGAGCTAATCTTGTTTCCTTTATTATCTGTTGATGCTTAGGGAAGCAGAAAAGAAAGGTTAACTATTTTATGTCTAACAGCTGCAGGACTTGGAAGCCACGTGGAGACACTTCTAAAAAAGTCTAATTCAGAATTTAATGTATGTTTTCTCATACCCTCTTTCACTTCCAGTAATCTCATATATTCCTGGCAGAAAACACTATTACAATTACCATATGAAACATATGGAAACTTTTGGTCGTCTTGTTTCGCTTTAATATAGCTTTTCTGAAGATCTGGCTGTTTTCATTACTGATCTTTAGATGCGTGATGCATAAACTATAACTACTTGAATAATTTTTTTGTAACAAAAGAGCTTTGCCAAATCTTCACTTGAAACAAAAGTATCTATATTCTATACTGTGCCAATATCGGATGTTTTTAGTGGTTCTGAACAGGCATCTGCATGATACTATTGTGTACTCGTTTAAGTGAGAAATAGTGCATGATACTTTTTTGTCATTGATGCCTAATTGCTGCACCGAAATTGTTTTTCTTTTTTTGTTTTTTTTTTTTTGGGGGGGGGGGGAGGGGTTGTGGTGGGTTGGGAGGACACTGCAAGGTGGGTAGTTTGCCTGGGGCAGATGCCTCCTAAAGAAGTTATTTTTCTGCATAATATGCATTCCTTCCAGGAATAGAATTACTTGGCAGTTTTTATGTCATATTAACGATAAAATTGCTGTCTCATTTTATACAGAAAATTAACTTATTTAATAGAAGATAAATTGGAGGTGAAAATTAGTATATATCAAATTGACAAGGAGTCTGAATGTAATTTTTTTTTTTTGGGTGAAAACTCTGTAATTTTTGAAATTATTACATATGATTTAGCCAAACCTCAAGATTAGTGTAATATACTCTAAATACAATGAATTTATGCAGAATATTGTGCATGCAGTGTCTAGAAATCATATTTTCTTCTACTTATACATTAATCACAGGAGAGCTATTGATAAAATTATGTCATAAGGTGCTGACAACTGACATTTTTGGCAGAATAGTCCTTACGAAGTTTAGTTTTTATTCTTTGACAGGTAGTTATTTCTCAGATGAATGGACAAGATTACTCATCACGTTCTGTTCACGCATTTCATGTGGGGAGGATGAGGATAAAATTATGTAGAGGTTGGATAACAAAAGCTAGAGAAATTTACTCCTCATCAATGCAGGTACTTATTTTGTCTGTAGGCTGTTATACTTGGCTTGAGGAATGTTAAAATTGAAAGTCAAAAGATACATTTGTTTATCTGGTTGCTGCATCGTTTCCATTACATTTTGCAAGAGTAACTGGTTGAGATTTCTTCCTCTGGCATTGACAGTGTCAATTTTGTTTGCATTCAGAGTTACTGATTTCTGTTTCTGATTTGATGGGACAACCTCATTAAAGAACTGCGAGTTCTGTCAAAGCACATTATTTTATCTGAATACCTCAATCTGGGGTCACATATAAATTATTTCTGTTCTTTGTTAGACTTCATCCATTAAACTAACCTTAAGTCCATTTCTAGTTGTGTGGAGTTAGAAGCGATGTCAGTAATGCAGCAAAGACATTGTTTTGGCAAGCTAGAAAGGGTCTCTCGTTTGTATTAACATTTGAATCAGAGCAAGAAAGAAATGCTGCAATTTTGGTTGCCAGGAAATATGCTCTTGATTGCAATGTATGTATCTTTTTCTTTTCCTGATTAAATACTGATTGAGTAAACATACAAATTGGTCTTTAAAGGATTCATTTAAAATCGTTTAGTTCCTGAAATGAAATTAAAGTGTTGAACGAATTAGTCCTTATAAGTTATAAACTCAATACAAATTAGTCTTTTTGTAAGATTATATTTTATATTTACTTATTTTTTAAAGACTAACTCAATAACAATGTTTGATGAACTTATAATATTCAAAGGCTAAATTGCATAAAGTTAGGGACTAAACAATAAACTAATAATCTTCTGTGGACTAAATTGTTAATATAGTCTATACTGATCCCTACACTAACATTCTTGTACCAAATTGCCTATGAAATTTGCAATCTTCTCCGTGGAGAAATGGATCCATGGCATACTTATGACATGGTTCTACACTTTTAGGCAAACTAAAAAGGATGATCATTTCATGGCAGGTTGTGCTTGCGGGGCCAGATGATATAGTATAGAAGCATGCCTTATTACGTGATTCTACACTTTTATGCAAACTATTGCAAGTGTCATCAGAATTTTGGCGAGCGTATATAAATGTGTGTGCTGGTTTTGTTGAGTAAAGGTATGATTGAGCCTTAATTGGGTTTCCACTAATTGGGTTGCATTATTATTTTAGGCATGGTTTTTTATTTGCCTAATCATATTTTGTAACAAAATCCACCGTGGATGGTCATTAGTTCATTTGTTTATTCTGGCTGATTTTCAAATTCCTGTGGGCTGTGTTGTAATATTCAGCATATTTAGAACCATGGTATATCAAAGTTTTGCCATGACTGTCTTTCACGTTTGCCCAAATGGCCCTCAGTTTGTTCGGAAGTTCTGATTAGGGCTTGGCAGCTTTTAAATGAAACTTGATTATACAGAAAACACAAGGTAGTATCTCATGCCTTAATTTACTAATAATTTTTTTAATTAATATTTATACTAATATATAAGAAGGCAGAGAGTTGATTGAATTTTTACTGCTTTTAATTTTTTTTAATTGCAAACACTATTAGAACTTAATTTTACATCCAAAACATTATTTAAAAATAAATTAAAGAAGTTAGCATATACGAAAGTTTATAATGACTATATTATATTGAATATTGAGTATGATACACGCTGGCTCATTCAATTGAATGGTAGGGAAGCTCTCCAAAAATGAGAAAAAATTCTCAATTTTAGTATTTAATCTCTTCTAATCCAGACAAATTATTTTTAATAAAGTAATTTAAATATTTTCAAAAATTATTTTATCCTCCCAAATGACCTCCTCCAATTACAACTTGAAAGTTTTGTAGGGTTTACCCAAGGAGGCACAAGTACTGCTAAGTAGACTCGCAAATGGGCATTTGTAGAAAGTATTATTTCCCACATGTTAACAGAGCAAATAATGGTTTGTATGAAAGTTTTGAAAATTGGATCAGCAATTAAACTGAGGTATAGATTCAAGGTATGTTAGATTGATTGAGGTTGATCAGTTGAATCAATTATAAATAAATAAATATATATATATATATATATATATATATAATGAGTCATTGATAAAGTTTAATAGCCTCATGCAATTCATATAGCTGATCTTACTTAATGGGATAAAATTTTGTTGTTGTTGTTGTTATATATATATATATATATATATATATATATATATATATGTTTTTTATTTTATACAAAAAAATTTAATATAATAAATTAATAAGTCTTTTGATGTTTGAATTTGACAAACATACAAAGGGTTTAAGCAAACTATTGAACATTTTTATACATTTAACAATAATATTTAATCTAAATAATATATGAACATGGAACAAAAATTAAAATCAGTTACAAAATATTATATTAATAGTACTTATATGTAGATTAATACATTAATACTCATAAAATGCATGAAAATTAAAAAAAAATGTATGAAAAATATTAGAAAAGAAACTAAATAAAACTAAAACTAGTTCAACTATTGAACTATCCAGTTTTATTAGATTTTGACCAATTCAACCGTTTTTTTTTTTACTAACCAGTTCACTTGGTTAAACTAAACAATTTATGTGATATGTTCATCGATTTTTTATTTAGACCGGTCTGTTTAATCTGATTCTCCAAAAGTAATTTTTATCACTTGCAAAATGATATACAACCACTTTCAAATGGATGCTGCACAATGAGAATGAGAAAAGCATACTTCTCTTACGTAATTTTTTTAGTAAATTATTTGTTCAATCTTTTAAAAACTATAGTTGTTTCAATTTGATCATTAAAATAATAAGTGTTTTAATTTAATTTTTAAATAATTATATTTTTCTCAATTTAATTCTTTTTAATCACTAAATTGTAAAATTTATTATTATTAAATTTCAAAATTTTCATTGTAAGTTATTTTGACAAAAAAGTAAATTAAAACAAACATAATATTCGAGTAACTAAATTATGATATTTGAGTCGAGCAATTTCAATTAAATAGTCCTGTTGGATTAATGCAATACAAAAATATATCAAGAAAATGTATAAGAGAAATTTAGGATTCTAATTAACCACTCATAGCAAATAGTTAATATATTAAGATTAATTGGCCCAAAAAAGTCGATATATTAAAGATAAATCTAGTACATTGGAGGATTTGAAAGGAAAAACACAAATTTAATTCTACTCTTACTAACTAAATATCTGGACAAATAAAAGACTTATCATGAGTGCGAAAGAAATATGAAATTGAAATCCGAAAATATGCATAAAGCAAGCAAGATATCAAATTACATATAAAAATTTACATAGGCCTTCTCCTCTCTAAAGATTTGTTTATATAAGCTGTAGTTTTCTTTTACGTATAAAAATTACATTGGTCTTCTCAAGTTTAAATTGAATTAGGCTTAGGTACAATTTTTAATATTTTTGTTGTTAGGTTGTCTAATAAAAATATTATACTTGTAGAAAAAAATTCTTTAAGAGACCTAATTATATGATACTAAATTGTAAAATCATATATTTATTATATTTTTGTTAAAGAACTTTATAATAGAAATATAAAAAATACACTTAAATTTTATCTTTTTAAAATTCTCATTAATTAAAAATCTATGACATATATTGATCGTTTGCTAAACAGTTAGACTAATAATGATGGCACAAATAAAGCTCATAAAATAGAAAAAGTAAAATATTATATATTTAGCTATGATATACATTCTTTCTCTTAAGCACCATACGAGTATTCTTTTCAAATGTTTAAAAATTTTCGATTTTATAATTCTTCCATAAAAAGTTAGAAATCAGTTGTTTATTTGTGTGTGTGTCCTTTTTAAATTGAAAATTATTCTTATAAATTCTGACACTCAAAATTATTAATTTTTTTACTTATTTTATTGACTAATTCAGTTAATTATTCTTTCACTGTTTATACTTATTAAATTGTGCAAAACATCCATTTTCATGAGATATGAAAGAAAGTTTATTTAATCATTTTGTTCCTATTGGACTGTGATAATGTGTTACACTTATAGTAACTAATTTATATAATAGACTAAACAATTTTACTTTTGAGCATTAATTGAAGTATGTCATTAAGTTAAGAATAATATAATAAATTTAAATAAATAAATTATGTAAATTAATTAATTACATCACATTAAATAAATTTTGGTGGAATGGGGAAATTAAATTGAATTGAATTGAATTGAAATTTAATAATAATTATCTTTATTATTTTATTTGAATTGATGAATTGATTTGATATGAAATTCAATAACATTAATTACTATATAATTATTATTCAATAAAAATGAATTGTTCATATTTCTTACTATTGCAGTATAAATAGAGGGTCATTTTAACTGTTATGTATTGCTCCTGTATTTGTATTGTTTATTTTTCCTGTAAAATTAGTTCTCATTCTGCTAATGCTTAGCATATGATTAAATTTAATGACATTGTTGATATTAATGCATCAATGGATGAATGAAGGATTAAGGTTTGGATAGTGAGATTGCAGATAGTTCTATCGTTCAATATACCTAATGAGATTTTTAGTTTGAAAATGATTTTGCAAGATTCTCATATAAATTTAATTTCATTATATTCAAATTTTTTATATGTATTATTTTGTTCATTATGTTTATGTTGTATTTATTTTTTGCCTTCTAAAGGTGATCACATACATGGTCATGTGAAGAAATCATTTGTGAGTAAGTTCAAGTGTCAAATAACTAAGAAAAATGTTTATGTGATGTTTATTTTTAGTGTAGTTAAGTATAACAATAAGCATCGTACAACAAAGCGAATTCATGCTTGTGTTTCGCTTTTCAACTAATGTTCAACTGACTAAAAATAATTTGAATATTTCAAAATTTGTCTTCAAATTTTGTCCATACACTAATATTTTGAATCGTATTACTGACGAGAACTATTTAGTAAGTTAATTTTTATCTTCTATTTTGTATATTATATTTTATTTTTTGTTAATTCTAATTTTTTACGAATAATTTAATATTCAACTCCATCAAACGTGAATATATCAATTATATCAAATGTCTATTTGTGAAAAAATTATTTATAATATTCTTTAATATATTTTTATAATTAGAAAATGATAGTTCTTTTTATATATTTTTATTAAATGACAGTTTATAATTAACAAATCATATGTATTTTCATAAATAATTTTTAAATGATTTAAAATATTTTATAAATTGTTACTACATAATTTTAGCATATAATTTTATAATATATTTTTTACAATATAAAGTATAATATTGTAATAACATACCTAATTAAATATTAAATAATTTACATGAATGACATACTTGTATTTTATTGAATTATAATATATTATAATTTTAATTTTAATTTTAAAATGAAAAATCTACTTCAATTAATATTTTTATCGACTTATTAACATAATTATTAACATAATAATTTTTTTGAGTTCTAAAATATATTGATTTTCAAATTGCACTTTCAAATACATTGAATTTAATTATAATTGAAATTCAACAATATTAAATCAATCACATCACATTAAACATATCAAATGAATTTATATAAATTAATAATATATTTAATTAATTTAATTAATTATTCCTAATTAATATAATCTGAACATCATTTGTTAGTTTCTGAAATCTTATATCAATTAATACAATACTATTTAATGTTGTATTCTCATTGACTTTTTTCCTAAATTACTTTTTTCCTAAAATTACTTTTTTTTTTCTAAATTCTTTCAATTCATATTTGAGTAAATTTCCTAATGTGTCTAATACTATTTCAGTTAATACTCTTTAATTCTATATCAATTAATACTCTTTAGTGTTAATTCTATATTTCCTTTTTTTTTAAATTTATTCAATTTGTTAAAATACTATAAATAATTAATAATATAAAATTAATGATATATATTAATAATATAATTAATTAATTAATATCATCTAAAACATCATTTGTTATCAATTAATACAATACTCTTTAACTTTGTCTGAATTGCTGTGCTTTGATTTTTTTCTCTTTCAATGCATATCCGGGTAAATTTACTAATGTGTCTAATATTGTCTATGTGTATTAATATACTGTTTCGAATATTATTTTTACAATATAAAGTAAAATATTGTAATAATATATCTAATTAAATAATATAATTATATTATATAATTATTTTTTAAATTATAATACATTATATTATAATCTAAAATGAAAATGAAAAAGTGACTAAAAAATAAATTTATATCTATTTATTAATATAATATTTTTTTCATTTTCAAAGACATTAAATTTCAAATACTATAAATTACAGTTTATGACTATCAATTTCTTTTTCAAATGACAGGGTATATATTTTTTTATTAATTATTATTATCTAATAATAATTAATAATAATTCTATATTTATTTTTTTTTCAAATTCATTCAGTTCATTAAAATACTATAAATAATTAATAATATAATTACTTTTTCAACTAATATAAACTATTAATGTTGTATTCTTATTGATTTTTTCCTAAGTTACTTTTTTCTTAAAATTTTTCATAAAATTACTTTTTTCCCCCTATATTATAGTACTTTGACTTTATCTCTTTCAATTTATATTTGAGTGAATTTTATAATGTGTCTAATATTATATCAATTAATACTCTTTAGTGTTATTATATATTCACTTTTTCCAAAATTTATTAAATTCGTTAAAGTACTATAAATATTTAATAATATATAATATAAAATTTATAATATAATTAATGATATTAATTAATTAAATAATTAATTAACTAATATAATCCGAAACATCATTTGTTATCAATTAATACGATACTCTTTAACTTTGCCTAAATTACGGTGCTTTTACTTTTTCTCTTTCACTGTATATTTAGGTAAATTTTTTAATGTGTCTAATATTGTCTATGTGTATATATATAGTTAATTATTTAGCGCATAATATAAATTTTATAAATTTAAATGATGTAAATTGTTATAAGTTGTCATTACATAATTCAACCATATAATTTTATAATATATTTTTTACAATATAAAGTATAATAATGGAATACTACATCTAATTAAATATTAAATAATATAAATAAATGATATAATTATTTTTTAGTCATGGTCAGTTTTATGTTGTCATTTCAAGAATAAATAATAGAAAGGGATTGAAGATTATTATACTTGACAAAGATAGAAAAGCCAATTCAAGCACTACAAATGTAGTATGTAAAGAAGTTTTCTGAAATCTTTAATAGTTATAAGTGAATTTTATATGGTCTTTTGTATAATATTATTATATTGATTCAAAGTTATTTCTTGTTATTTGTTAATTTTTTTAATTTTATTTCCTTCTTTTTAAGTTAAAGACATTGTCTTTGAAAAGTATTGGAAGTGTATTTACATTAGAGAAATATTTTTGTTGTTTGGATAATTTAATTTTTTTTATTCACATTAGATGTAGATATTCTAAAATATTTATCTTTTATATCAAATACTATATATTTACTGTCAATTAACTATTATTATTTTTATAAATTATAAAAAATTTTATATTTATAAATTTTCCGTGCGATTGCATTGCAACGCTAGTTTATATTTATATTCCAATTGCAACCTTAGTCATATTGGGTACAATGCAAATAAACATTAAATTTTATTTGAATATACAAATTATTGTTCATGAGATATTTTACTATATAATAATATTTAATATGGGAAATTATCTGTAGTTTTTCAAAAATTATTTCATACAGGTTTCGAAAATTAATGCCTTAGGATAAAATGTCAATGGCATTTTCCCTCCTCGAAAGAATTGACCACGTGCCTTCCACTAAGAGGTCCACGCCACATTATATTGCTTTTGAATTTCCACCGGCTATAATTCTTCAGAGCGTCGCTTCACCGTTGGATTAGGCTGAAAGATCAACGGTTTAAACCTCGCACATAGTCGACCGTTGGAAAGGGAAGCTTCGCCTCCAGCTTCAAAAAGCAAGGGTTTTTCCACTGCCCCCTCTCATTCTACATAATCAGACAGATCGGAGACAGAGCGGTGACTGATTCGTGAGGGACTGCTCTCTAAGCAAACCCAGAAGGAGAATCGCAAAGTGTACGAGAAAATGACTTCAAGACCCGCCGTCGTTCCACAACAGGCCACAGGTATTTTTTTTCTTCTTTTCTAGGATACGTTTTCGACACTGATAAGCCTTCGATGCGCCTGAAAACGTACTGGACACTGATAAACCTGTACTTGAAAATTTTGAAGCCTTCGACACTGATATACCTGTATTACAATCAAGTTTTTCTGTTTTTAACAAACATGGAAACGGATGAGTGAAGGAGACGGCTAGGTTACTGTTCGCGACGAGTTGATTCGATTTCTCGAATTAAACGTTAAAGCATTCAGAAAATTTTCCTATAGCCATTTTGATAGAGAACTGACAGATTTGGGTTCTATAACTTGTTTCTCTATTCTTCTTCACCTTTATCTTGATCTTGCTTTCAGCAATTATGCCTCTGCCTTTAAGAACTTGTACTTGAAAATTTTGAAGTTGACACGTGCTATATGTACTGCGAATAATACACATAGACAAACGTACACAATTAGGTTGTCATTTTTGCTTTCATCGAAATTGAATCTTCTCCCCAGGTGATTTGTTTCCCTCTCTCTTTTGGGCTATTGTATTGCTGCCCTTGGTGATTCATTTTTTGTTCGTTCATCTTTCCTATGTGTGCTTCTCTTTATTTGCTGTATCGGTATTGATAAAGTTACTAGGTTGATTATTTTTTCGTGTATTTATATTTGGTCACATGATAGAATGGAAAGATAAGAGACGAAATGAAATCATAAAGATCTTGTCTTGGGTTTCTTCCAAATCTTTCCAGGACCCACAAACAAAAGAGGGGCTGTTCTGGGATTTGGCTTGGGCATCGATGTTAATCTGTATTTATACCGATCTATTACAGCTTCTCAGGTGCTTTTTTCCTGTTTTGGGGGTGAATCTGATAGGTGATGCATTGGTTGGGGAAGGTAAGCAGCAGAAGAAGAATGCAGCGGCGGAGGGAAGAACCCGTCGAGCACTGGGCGACATTGGAAATTTGGTGACTGTAAAAGGCGTAGAGGTCAAACCTAACCGTCCCATCACGAGGTTTCTTTCCCTTTTATGTGTTTATGTTCTTACTTATGGCTGTGGTCTTCATTGTTACTTTATTTTGATCTTTTTGTTATTCTTTCAGGAGCTTTTGTGCCCACTTACTTGCTAATGCCCAAGCAGCCGCTGAAAACAAGGTTAACTTTTTACTCTACTACTTATTTCAGCTCTTTCTTTGATTTTTCAGTTCCAGACTCAGTTATTAAATAATGATCTGGGTTTTTGATCTTTTTTCGAAATTACAGAAACAGGCCGGACCTCCCGCTGTTCTTGATGGAGTTGCAGTTGCTAAAAGAGGCGTACCAAAGCCGGCTCAGAAGAAAGTCAATGTTAAACCAAAGCCTGAGGAAGTCATTGACATAAGCTCAGAAGAAGAAGAGGTTAAGAAAGAGGACAAGTCTATTAAGAAAAAGGAGGGAGATGGAAACTCGAGGAAGAACTCACGGACTCTTACTTCAGTACTCACTGCTCGAAGCAAGGCAGCATGTGGTGTCACCAAAAAACCAAAGGAGCTAATTGTTGACATAGACGCAGCTGACACTGATAATGAGCTTGCTGCTGTGGAATATATTGAAGACATTTACAAGTTTTATAAGCTGGTTGAGGTATCAACTATCAACTATATTTCCTTGATGTCACTCTCTTTGTTTATGTCTGATGAAATATATAATAATTCGATATATTATGTCTAATGATGCAGCATGAGAACCGTCCTCATGACTATATGGATTCACAACCTGAAGTTAATGAGAGGATGAGAGCTATCTTAGTGGACTGGCTGATAGATGTCCACACCAAGTTCGACCTTTCACTTGAAACTCTTTATCTCACCATCAACATAATTGATCGCTTCCTTGCAGTCAAGACTATTCCAAGGAGGGAACTCCAGTTGGTTGGCATCAGTGCCATGCTCATAGCATCCAAATATGAAGAAATCTGGCCACCTGAGGTCTGTTCTTACATTCTTTTCACTTTAATCAGTTTCATTCCCTTGAAAGACGCTGAATCTGATGCTCTTTCCGTTGTTCAGGTTAATGACTTTGTGTGCCTCTCAGACAGAGCTTACGGTCATGAACAAATATTAGTGATGGAGAAAATCATTCTGGGCAAGCTGGAATGGACTTTGACAGTGCCTACAACTTACGTTTTCCTTGTTCGTTTCATCAAGGCATCAATTCCTGATCAGGAGGCAAGTGAATGATGATGAATTCCTTTTGTGCCAGTGCTTTGTTTTCATGTGGGAAACTTCATGTTGATGTTTTACTTGAATTGTGCAGTTGGAAAATATGGTATATTTTCTTTGTGAGTTAGGAGCCATGCATTATGCCACTATAATGTTTTGCTCATCAATGGTGGCTGCCTCAGCCGTCTTTGCTGCTCGATGTACTCTGAACAAGAGGCCCACTTGGAACGACACACTGAAGCTTCACACTGGATACTCAGAAGCACAATTGATGTATGTAAATATATGATCTCCCTTGTCTTGAATTAGCGTAATTCACTAGTGATTGTTGATGGTTTCTTTGTTTTTGAACAAATAGGGATTGTGCTAGATTACTGGTGGACTTTCACTCCATGGCTGGGAAAGGAAAGCTTCAGGTTGTATACAGAAAGTACTCGGATCCTGAAAGAGGAGCCGTGGCCTTGCTTCCACCAGCTAGAGATCTCTTGCCTGCAGATTTTACTGCTAGAGTTTGATCAAGAGGGAACTTGAAGGCCAAAAGGGAGCTAGTGAATCTGCACTATTTGTTATATTGATATGTTATTCTTGGATTCAAATATAATATGACTCGCTAAGATTGTTTTCTCCTCATCTTTTTAGATTTGAGGTTGATATTCAATTTTTACGTCGGACCAAAATCTCATTTTGTGGCAAAAGCGCTCTCATTTCTCGCCATGAAATGAAAACTTACGCATAATACATACAGAGTACAATCGAATACAATCATTTTTGCATGTTGGACCATGTTTTTCCTTTTTCATTCTTGCACAGCCTAAACACTGGTACTGCAAGTGTCATGAGTTGTGTATCTGCTGTCTTACACTTTCATTCACATAAGTAAACATACAATTGAGTCTCATAATTTGTAGAGTTTTAACTTGTAAAAACTAACTCATCATATAACTAAAAAGCAAAAGACAAACTAGTCTTGTAGAGTTTTAAACTCGCATTAACACTTAAATTTCAAGAACTAAATAATAAAAAAGTATATATTTAGAGGATCAATTTTTATATCATCATATAACTAAAAAGCGAAAGACAAACTAGACTAGAATACGAGTCTATTAACAGTTTTGAGAACATAAATCTCTAAACCTAAAGCTAAAATAATTTCTGCATGCAAATCTAGTAGTTCTGCGGATAGTCAAAGCTCAGTGGCTGCTGACCAAATGGAGCCTGCAAAGCAACAAAGAGAATTAATTGCGTAATAAGAATGTCAACACAAATGAAAGCATGAGAAGCGTAAATATATATATGGATTTGAATTTTCTCATGTAATGTAATCGAAGAGGCAGAGATAAATAAAATAATTTTTTTAGTTTTTGTATAACTCTCGTGTCTATTTCTCTCTTCATATGACCATCATGTCAAGGATGCAAATTTCAAACCATTTTCTTTTATCCTCATTGTGGCACATTTCGAACAAAACAAAATGAGACATACATTAAGCTGGTCTGAAACTTAGATGCTTCTCCATGTACAAACTTATACAAATTGGACGGATAAAAATTGGCCAAATAATTCAATTCTATGAAACAAACTAAAAAAAAAACCAAGAATCCAAAAGCAAGCTAGCAGTCTAGTGCACAAATGTAAAATTGCATGGAGAGAAAAGAAAGATATTGTACAATAACAGATCATGCACAGACAATAATATGTTCACCAAAAAATTAAGGTCATTTAAATATTCACAGGCTTACGCTACAGAACCTGAATCCTATGTGAAGTTTAGACGTGAGCATCAACCCGCCCATCCCAACCCGCCAACCCACCCAATATATAAATTTTTTTAAAAAATTTTTTAGGGACTTAGCCACTTAGAATTTTTTGCTATACTTATTTTTTGCTATACTTATTTATAAATAAATACTTATGTATTATGTACTTACTGAAATTTGGATTGTATAATGTTAGATTTTGGATTGAATTAATTTGCCTACTGTTGACTGTTGTTGTTTTGTTAGATGATATAAAGGATAATGTGTGCCTTTGTTGATTTATTTGCCTTTTATGTGTCATGTATCTTGTTTTGGAAAAAAGAAAAGAGAGAGAAGAAGGGGAAAAAAACAAAAAAAACCACACGCCAATCCAATAAAGTGCGAGTAAGGTTAGTTTGGGTTCGTCATCAAAAAATCAGTAACCAAACCCAATCCAACCGAATCAAATTTGATTAGGTCAGTTTGAAATTTTTCCTCAACCCGACCTGTGCTCACCCCTAGTAAAGTTAGTGATTTCTTCTCTATAACTTCCTGGCAGTGAAAATTTAAATATAAAAACCACTTGTCACAATCAATGGATCAATGAAACAAGTTGTTCTGTACCTGAAAAACAACATGACTAAATTTGTCATATGAATGTGCATACATCATAGCAGCACTTTGCCATTGTAGATAAGTAACATCCCCTGACATTTGATTCAATGTTGTCGCACAAAAAGGATTCATTATCGGGCTTGAAGAAGGTCCATGGCCAAGTGAGGCTTGAGTTTGTGACATCTGGCCTAGCTGATTGAAAGTACAGTCATATTGACCAAATGAAGGCTGAACTTTATGTAGATTAAAGGGCATCAATTTAGGGCCATAGTTAGGAATACTCCTAGCATACCTGCTAAAAGCAGTAAATAACAAGTTAACATGGAAAAGAGGCCAAACAATAAATGTCTAGACAATTCTCAGACAAATAATTAGTTAAAGGAATAAATCTTACCTTCGATAGCTACGATCATAATCTGGATCACTACGATCCTTTTGCCTATCTCTTAAAATGGCAACACGAGTAGAACCAATATCCTTTATACTAGTGCATTTTTCTAAATCAATCACAGGGTTCTTGTTTGCTTCATTCTCATCTTTGCTCATACTACAATGTCTCCCATCCATTGGGACTTGGGACAATGTGTCACTTGAATCAGAACTTCCAGAGCTACTAAAGATGCGTGCTCTTGCCCGATCATATTCTTCCATCCTCTCTTCCATGCTTCTCAAAGAATTTCCTTTTAATCCTGCTTCATTGACTTCACTTACATTGCTTTTATTTGGCCTAGGCCTTATGGCAATTTTTATATGCTCAAGTTTGTCATTTCTAAGTTGTTTGGCAGGTATTTCGGACAAGCGGACCACAGGGTACCTGCTTTCTGCAAACTTTCTCACCACTATTTTACTTCCCAGGCTATCCACACTATCTTGAATCGTCGTTTGCATACCATAGTGTTGAGCAACACGATGCACGGCAAGTCGAAGATAGGAAGAAGGGAAGTGTTGGAACTCAAAATGCTGTTGATCAGTATTATTCAGAAGCCTCTGGATATCAAGTTCCATATGCAAAACTGGAAGGAAAAAACAATGTATAACAGTCATGATTTACATTAAAGAATGGAAGGAAAAAAAATACCACAAACACAATAAGAAAGTTAGATGAAAAAATTCATTGGGAAAAGTTAGAGGCATGGCAAAAAGAAAGCTGAAAACATAATGAGCAAAGAATAATCTATACAGTTCGTGGAAAACTACAAATCCAACAGCCAACTCACCACTCAAGGCTACAACTATATGACAAACGCAAGATTTCAACCAAGCAAGCAATGCTCCAACTACTAATTTTGAAATTGCAAGATTCACTATAGCAAGAAAGTAAATTATCCCCAAGGAAAGGCCAGAAAGTGCTTATAGACATATACAACAGAACAACTCAACCACAATCTCAAACTCTATTTCTTTCACCAGAATATTTACAAAAAGATTATTTCCACTAAAATCTAGTCCATGTTATCTAATGTCCAGACTAATCACAAGTAACTTGGAAGTGACCCTGTGCTAGCAGTGTTTATCTTAAATCCTACTTCAAAGACAAGGTTTTGCTTGAAGAAGTGCATAGGATTAGGGATCTATTAAGAGACCCAGCAAGCTAATTTATATGGTCATGGTGGGTGTCATGTTTCTAAACATTCAAAGCATAAAATGGTATTCTAAAATAGGAAATATGACCACTAGAATTTAAGTTGCTCCTCATTTTCATCTTCAATAATTCAATTAAAATTTAGGGTAAAGTCCAGTTTGATAACCATGTGATTGAACCGATGTCATTATGGTACCTTGGTTTAAAAGTTAACAATCAAGTATGAAGTCTAAACTGATAGTGTATTGTTACTCTATATTATTAATCCATTGTGTATTTTATGCAAAATAGCTCGTTCATGACATGTAACTCAAGAGATTCCTCAGATTTACCCAAAGTACACACCCAAAATGTCCAAATTTGATGTTGAGAAAACCTAATCCCCAACTCTTTGAACGAAATTAGAGATTTTATAGGAAAATTAGATAGTTGGACAAAACTATAGATTTCTGTGAGGCAATCTAGGGAATATATTGTTCTGTATGTGACAGATTTGAGATTTTGATTGGCTAAGGGAGGAATTTCTATATTCACTGCATAGGAAACTAGAGATTTAGTAAAGAAATTAAGAATTTATAACAAAATTAGGATACAACTAGGAACTCCATTTTAGGAACAAAAATTAGGGAATATTATGTTGTGTGTCACTTTTTGGATTCCAATTGGCAAAGATGGTCTTTCAATCTTCGATGCATAAAAAAATTATGAATTTTGTGAGGAAATTAGAAATTTCAGGAAAAAAAAAATCAGAGATTTCATTAAATATTGTATTGTGTATTAAATTAAGATTCCAAATGGCTAATTTGATTAATTAAAAGATCAAGAATTTCTCGTAGGAAAATTAAGAAGTTAGGGGCAAATTTTAACAATTTCATCTAAAAGCTAATGGAATGATAGTAATAACAATTTAGATCTCAGACCAATCAAATGTCAATGTCTGCTTCTCAACTATGCGACACCTATAAAATTGAGCCAAACCACGAGGTACAAACCTGTATTGTATCCTAAAACTTATATCAGGACAAACATGCACGATCTACATTGCATCCTTTTAAATAAGTTAGTTTTGAAGTCCTGTCTTTGTAATGAGCTTAGGATTACATCTATTGAATATATCTTTGGATAGTCTAAAATTCAGACGCCAAAAATGCCATTGGGATTCATTAATGTGAGGCCGCCCATTGTCCTTTTCCCCTTACGAGGTATGAGCTCAACGCTAAACATCAATTCAAAGCGCAATTCCTATGGTAATCTCAGTAATCATAGTAAGAGAGGGAACAACCATAACTATTCCAAATCCCACACAATCGATCCTATACATAACCAAAACAAGATGAATTCTTATATGAAGCCTAAAGTACACCCAAATTCTATTGGATGAAAGAACAAGAAAGACACAAAAATAAAATCAAGAAGAAAAAAATCATACAACACAATATATTTGAGACCAAAAACAAAAACAAAACAGAAGTGAACAAGAAAGGGTACTAACTGGTGAGACGATGACGAGGATTCTGGAGGGCCTCAACCAAGAAAGGGTCAACCATTGACTCGATCTCCTTGTATCCAGAAATGCCGTCAACGGAAGCAGATGAGGAATCCATGATCGAGAACCCTCTTGTGCCTTTGAGAAGCTTCTCCCTCTTCTTTTTCTCTAGTTCCTCCCTCTCGACGAGGGAGAGGAAGGTCAAGAAGAAGAAGGAGAAGGAGAAGGAGACAGGAGGAGAGAGGAAATGTGTCTTATAAGCATGGGAAAGATTGAACCCTTACTTTTCCATCTTTCTCTCTCTTACCACCAATTCCAAAGAAAGGGAAACCTTCTCGACAACAACACTAGTCAAATATTTAGGTCTGAAAATGTTCTACCCGCCCGCCCACTTCCTCCACGTGTGAACACAAAAGGGTATCTTCTTCGTGTTTTTGCCCCAGAAAAAAATTATGATAAAAATAAGATATTAAATTAAAATATTTTAATTTTTTTTAAAAAATAATATTTTTAAAGAATATAATTTAAATAACTATTTTCTTGTTACGTTATCTACTCCATCAAATCAATTCCATATACCAAGTACAAACATGCTAGTGAAGTTGAAACCCAATCTTCTCACTATCTTTGTTAGAAATAACAAAAATTTTAATGTGTTTATCCTAAAAAACAAACATTGTATTTATCTTAATTGACGATGTGGCGTAATATAAAATGTTAGATTTGTGTAAAATAAACAGTTGAGATTAAATTCGACTCTACAATTTCCGACTTAATTACAAAAGATTCGAACTCGATATTCTTTGCTATCTATTGTATTAACTAGATGTCCTAAAAGTAACTTACTGTCACTCCCTTAAGTGCAGGTGTCCTACTTCATTGAGAATTCAAATCAGGGATATTTGTTCTTTTTATGCTATAGTTCATCGATCACCCTATGAAAGTATTTTATATTTTTGTCACCATTTACTAGCTATAGTTGCCTCGCCTTCTGAGCCCACATTACTTACTCTCGATCAAAATTCAACTGTCCTCCTGTAAACTTAGGATTTTCGAAGTTGGCGTGCCATTTCGCTAACCTTTTTTTTTTTTTGAGTCGTTCACAATATTGTTAAACTCCTGTTTATTACTTGATTTGTTTTTTGGCCACTGACTTTATCTTTCAATTAAAGGTTTTAACATATTTAATCCCTTGTATTAGATTTACACTTAGGTTCTGTTAAATCATTTTTGGAGCATTTTGAATTTTGCGTTTTTGCTGCCTTAATCAATTTCGGTGTGTCCTTGTTGTCCCCATAGTCTTGAGATGATATTAATGTCACAATAAAGCATAAGTAATTAAGTGGTTGATTATGTAATTAAATTTAAATCTTTTTGCAATAGTATAAATCAATATTTTTGAAACTAGTTTGATCACTGACTTGGGTTGGCTACTAGACCACTGTGTTATTGGTCTAATTATCAAGTCATCAGGTCTAATTGTCAAATCATCAGGTCAATTGTTGAATTAGTTAAATAAATAAATAATTTTAAAAATTATATATACCTATATATGTTTTTAAATTAATATAAAAACAAGGTGAGATAAATAATTTATAAACAAATTTTATACTTTAAATTAACTGAGTTAATTTCTTTTACCATAAATTCAACATGTAAAATTAATTAGCCTAGCTAGAATATATACATATATGTATATAAACATTACAAACACACAAGAAGTAATTAACTTTCAAAATCACTTTCAAATACATTGAAAAAAAAAAAATTTGATTAGGGCTTCATTAAAAAGAAAAAAAAAACACAGACCGAGATAGTACTTGGGTTTCCGAGTCAACCTAATTGGATTGGGTCAAGTTACAATACACTGGTATACACATAATTAGTGATGATTATTAACATATATAAATTTACTTAATTTGATTTTATAATATTTGAAATTTCTTCCAATTTTATAAGTATATATTATATATAAATCAATTAAAAGTCCAATTATTTTATAAAAAGAAAATATCAAATTAATTCAATGAAATTTTAGACAATATTTTAAGACTAGTACCAAATTAGATGATCTAATCAATGAACAAAACGCTAATCTGGTTCAAACGACCTAATTGGACAGCCACCACAAGTGAAGTACCCTTGAAAGCAGTTTTGACTTGCAAGTTTTAAGAAACCCGTTGGGTCATCACACATCACTGACTTTAAATTAAGTTTAACTAGAGGCTCAATGCACTTGAAGATTAAAAGCCACATATTTATTTACAAGGAAATGCGGGTAAACGTTGCTTCAAATAGGGCGATGTGTATATATATATATATATATATGTGTGTGTGTGTGTGTGTGTGTGTGTGTGTGTGTGTGTACATTTATATATGTATATATTATTTATTCTTCGACTTCAAACAATGGTCAAGTACTCAACAATTGAACATTTTGGTACAACAATTTAGTTTAGTGATTTAATATGATATAATTAATTAAGTAATAGGAAAAATAGTGAAAATTTATCTAAATTACTCTCTTCAAAAACACTAAAAGCCTGTTCGGTATGCATATAGAAAAGGAGTCTACATCACTGTTTGCCTTTATTGTTGTGCTCTCCTGTGTTTGGATTGCCATTTGCATAGTAATGTGCTTTCCACAATTGGAATCCAATCTCCCATATTAATTGTATGACACTTTTTTGCTGCTAAATGGATGGAAAGCTTGGAAGGAAAGGGAGAATGATTGTGCTGCCCTCCCGTGCAGAGAGAAAGAGTGGTGCCCTCCCGTGGTGCTAGAGTAAGAGTTCCAAAAAACAGAGAGAACAAAGAGACTAACGAAGCAGAAGGCGATGATTGGTTCTGATATACAAACAGAGAGACGAATAGAGAGGGAATGACAATGAACAAAGAGGCGAACAAAGCAAAAGATGGTGGTTGGTTTTGGGTTGTGAACAGAGAGACAAACAGAAAGGGAGCGATGGTGAACAGAGAGACAAAAGATAAGAGAGCATCACAATGAGAGAGGGAACGATAACCATTTTTAGTAAAGTAAAAAAAATTATCTCAAGGGTAATGTAGTAAAATTGTCCTGATTTTTTTTCCTTTCCTTTATTTCTTTCGAGTTTTATACCAAACAATTTTTTCCTTTTTTCTTTCTTTTTTTCTTTCCATTTTTGCTTTACTTTCCTTTTTTTTTGCTGCGTACCAAACGAGCTGCAAGTTTTCTTTTTCTTTTTTTTTAAAGTTGAGGTATTGTAGTAAAATACATCATTTTCATTTTCATTTCCTTTCCTTTTCTCTTCTTTTTTTTCTTCATACCAAATATATCCTTAGCAACCTGAGCTCATCATCGAGTCAATGACCTATCTGAATTCGAAGACTATGATTTTACTCTATATTTTTTGTGAAAATAAGTATTCCTTATGTATTTTTTGTGAGAAAATATTCCTTAGGTTAGTTTCTATATATAAACACACGCACGACACATGAAAGAAAAAACAAACCTTTTATATATTTTTTAAGGTAAAATGGTACTTTATGTCCATATTGCATTTATTTTTGTTTATTCTCCTAATTTTTTTAGTTCGTTTATATCTCATATATTTTAATTTTTGTCATATATATTTTTTTTGTAACTCTGTTTGATAAGTTAACAGAATTGTTGATTGTGTTGTCACATGGTAAAAATATTTACCACGTCACTTGTCATGTGTACTCATAACTTAAAATTACAAAAATATCCTTAATAATAATAAAAAAGAATGTTTTAGTTTATTCACTTAGGTTATTGGTCAAAATTTTCATTTTATCCTTTGCTTGATATAAACTTGTCTTTTACTTCGTCTAGATCCCTAATTTAAGAATATATTTTGTTCTTTGTCAAAATATCTCTTATAAAATTTTCATTTTGTTCACTTTGATCTTATTCTTCACTGTCATGCTTTTCTCTTCCTGTTTGGTCATCCAAATCAGTCCATAATTTCATTTATAATTGATTTAATCTATCATTTCTATCCAAGAACAATTTAAGAAATAAATTAAAATTTAAGTTCAAAAGGTTAGGGGCAAAAACATTAGGACATAAATGGGCCAAAAAAAAGTTACAGAACATAAACAAAACTCAGTATAAATGTTAGGAACATAAATGTCACATCCCAAAACTTACATGTGATATAAACATAAAATACCTAGGGTGTACCTCCATGGTACCCCATAATCTCTGTGAACATTCTTAATATCCATAATTATGTGAATCATAAATATTCCAAGAAAGATATTTTGTATACATATTCAGAAAATGTTCAACTTTCAAACACTATACAATACTATACAACCTCCCAAGCCTAGGTGACCTACTAGATTACAGAGCGTTTCCTAGTCCTTACCAATTGTTTACCAGACAAAAGTGGAGTATATCCTTAAAGGCTATAAATTCTTCTTCTCAACCACTGTATCTGAAAAGATAATCATGGAGAGTGTGAGTTTATCATAACTCAGTGAGTAAACAACTGTACATGAAAATATCATAAGCACAAACACCACATTTACTAATACAATCAATCTATCATTTATTTTAAATAATTATAGTATTATATGCCATAAATACTTGCACTGAGTGACTTGGGAATTTAACCCTCAAACTCTTTGTGCATAGGTTTTCACATTTATACACCGAGTAGTATGGGACTCTAACCCTTTCAAACTCGTGCATAGATTTTCACATTTATACACTGAGTGATATGGGACTCTAACCCATTTCAAACTCGTGTATTGATTTTCACAGTTATACACCGAGTAGTATGGGACTCTAACCCTTTCAAACTCGTGCATAGGTTTTCACATTTATACACCGAGTAGTATGGGACTCTAACCCTTTCAAACTCGTGCATAGATTTTCACATTTATACACCGAGTAGTATGGGACTCTAACCCTTTCAAACTCGTGTATTAGATCTCGTAGATCTTTTGCTCATCAATAAAATAGTGAGAATTTATCACAATATAATTACTATGAAATAAATGAATTTACACATATTTTTATTCCCTTGAATGTCTATCATCAACCATAACAATCATCATATATTATCAACAGCGAGATTGATTATTTCTCACTTCAATAATGTTATAAACAAGACTTGTATTGTACCTTATCTAATAAGATCACATTAGTTTAGTAAGGTTATTCACTTACAAAATGTTCCAATTTATTCAAGGAACAATCACATCTAGTTCTTTAGTCAACTAGAGAAATCAATTCTCAAAGGTAATAAAATACCTTCCAATGATATTATACTTTTTCTCAACCTGAACACACACTGATAATCTTCTCAAATTCACAAATAACGCAAATGGGATTTATATTGTGCTTTGACTAATTTATTAAATTAATTTTGCAAGGTTGCCTACTCACCTGGATTCCACGCTCTCGGCGCTCCCACCTTGCGCCCCAATCATCCCTATTGTAACCAGGTAAAAACCATTAGGGTTACAAAATAGAGAAATTTCCTATCACTACTCTCGACCTTTACTCACATCTTAAGTCATAACTCCTAACCAGTAATGAATTTCTAAATGACACTTATACCATTGGAAACTAGACTCAAAGAGCTTTTCAATGATATAAAAAAAAAAACTGATGCTACAGTAATAGTCAACGGTCAACGCAGCTACAGTAACGTTGACCGAGTCAATGCTACAGTAACGTTGACCGAGTCAACGCTACAGTAACGAGAAAATCTGGAAAAATTTTCTCGGTGAACAGTAATTTCTGGGGAAAATTTTCGATGTTCTTCGTGTTCTTCATCCAAAAATCCTAAAATCATATCTAAAACAACATTTCTTTTGATTTCTTCCATGGGTTTTCATCCTTAATGTCTAAGGAGTGTTTTAACACCAAAACCCCCAATTTCTACCAACAATCCAAGCTCAAATCTCAAATTTTCATCAAGAACACTAACTTTTTCAAATATCCAAATTCTACGAAATTTCTTGTTCTAATAACATCATAAACCACCTAAGAATGTTTTACATTAACATCCACACTTAAATTCATCCATTAAAACTCAAAATCTTAATTTTCTTCCATAGGTCCGAAAATGGAGAAAAAGAGAAATAGAGTAGATAAAACTTACCTCTTTACCTCTAGAACTCCTGAGAATCGGAAGTATGGTTAGAAAATACAAGATCGCCGGATGAAAATTTGAGAAATGATTGAAGAAGGGAAGATGGAAATAACGAAGAACATGAAGCCTCGGGAGGAAGAAGGAGAAGAAAAACTAATAATTGTATGTGTGGGCCCACTAATTTCTTTTTCGATAAAATCGCTCATAGCCACCTTAGCTTATAAGATTTGTTCACTTTAATCCCTCTCGATGTCTCAAATACCACTTTAACCTCGAATCCATCATCTTTTCGGTACCGGACTCATAATTCATTCTCATAAGCTTTATTCTTCCTCTTAGGTTTCTATTTGGTCATTTCTCAAAAGTCCTCTATACTTTCTTTTCTTTTCACTTTAGTCCTTGAGAATTTGTAAAAATTTCCTAAATTAAAAATTAAAATTTCTATTCCCAGATTTTCTTCACTAATTCAAAAAGCACATTTTCACGTAATTAAATTTTTCACTAAATTTCAAATTAGACTTTAAATATTCATATAAATTCTTGAGATATTACATTCTTCCCCCCTTAATAGAATTCGGTCCTCCGAATTCAAAACTTAACTCAAGATTGAAACAAATGCAGATATTTTGTCCAAATCTCGTTCTCTCTTTTAGAATTTTCACAATCAAGTACAAAATATAACAAGTTCAACATATTTTTATTTCTCAAGTTTCTTCAGTACAAGAATTGCCTTATTTCTAGTACATAAGTTACAGGCAACAAACTGAACTTGATTTACAAAACAGATAATCTTAATACGTGAAGCTCAGATCAAATATTAGCTTAAGGTATAAATAAAAGAAAGAATAAATTAAGGAAGAGGAGGTTTTTGAAATGCAGAAAGTGCTCCAGGTCTAGAAGAGGAAGGTGCTTCAGATCTTAAGGAGGAAGCTAATCGTTGTAGCCTAGAAAGAGTTTCTGGAGGAAACGTTTGGGAAATTTGGCGAAGTGCAGAGGTCACTCCATTCATACAGTCAATACACCTCGCTTGTTGGTCACGAAAATTTTGAGTTGCAAACATCGAATGTCTATCAACTCTATTCGCCAATTCCCTAAAATGACGATTCAAGAGCTTCTCTTGTTCTACAAAGAGACGATTTATCAATCTTCCCTGGTCCTCAAAGTGGCGGTTTATCAACCTTTCCAAGTCCTCCATCTTTTTTCTCATAAGCGCAAGCTCATCATTTGAAGATGTTGCTGTGCTAACATCCTCTAGCTCTACTACATCCCTTTTTCTTTTCTTAGCTTCTAATAACTCTTCCATGGATCTCTTATTCTCATAGTTCTCCAGACTAAGATTTAGATCCAGCTCTACCTTGCCAGCCTCAAAGTTTAAATTGAAAGATTTATTGCCGGCCATATTTTTTTTGAGCTATAAAGGTTGTATGGAATGAGAGGTTTGATGCTAGAAAGCTTATAAGTAATGAACTCTTAGTGTAATGAGCGGTGTAATGGGGCATCCATTATTTATAGACGAAATTTAGGGCTACCAAAACCCTTACATCACACTCTAAAGATGGCCTCCAGACCTTATCCGTCGCAATGCCAACGGTCTATAATAAGCATGCCAGAAAATAACAAAATATAATCAAATACAAAAGATTTCCTCAAAAATTTCGGCTAACTTTTGACTCTTGCTCAAATTATTAAACTAATCGCCGCTTCAATTTATGACTTCCTAACTCTGTATTTGTCTTATCCAATAATTCTAAATCGAGATATTACTCCATGAACGGGTAGTTTCATATTAACCTTATCTAGGTTTCTAATCCGTGGCTTTGCCCTAAGCTTACACATTTTCAAACATACATATTAAAATAAAAACTTCTCACATTTACACATATCAAGTGTTACCATAAAGTGAGAAAATTTTTTTTTTTACCTTTCTCTTGCCTCTACGAGCATATATGTATGTATGTATCAATATAGAGATACATCATTATCTATATATTTTCATCTATTCAAGTCCTTTTTAAATTTCAGACTTATCATTCTCTGAATGTATGTAGAATCATTACATATTATTCCTGGCCATAACAAATAGCCTTCACTCTCAATGCATGGATAACATACATACATGGCATATGTATTTAAATACATATAATCACAATATAATTCAATCAATCATGTATATTATACTCAACTGAAGGCTTTCAAGAACAATACAAGAAAGCAGAGAAATACATTTTAGTTCATCATAAAAGCATCCAAGGCAATCTTTAATGGCTACGCTGTCGGCTTCTTAGAATTTCAGAAAATGCCAACAAGAGATATGAAAAATAAACAAGTATAAATCGGCCGCAAATCCACCGAATATTGACTTATGTGGTTTTGCCATTAATGTGACACACTGTTGACACGCATGCCTACCCTAGGCTTCTGGCTTCCAGCTTGCAGAAATTCATAGGTTGAGCGTGTAGGAGTGCGGCGAAGAGATATCTTCTTTGGCTCTAAGTCTAAATCTTTCTCTATAAAAACTGCCCTGGAGTTCTCAGTTACTACACCACAAAGAGTAATCATCTCTGAGCCTACAATTTCCCAGCATTCCTCTCTCGTCATACTCTTGTAAAAACTTCTAAATTTTCTAAACCATGGCCACCAGGAAGTACATTGATCTCACAGTGGAGGCCAAGGAAGAAGAGCTCGACTTAAACTTAAGTCTGGGCAAAGACAAGGGCAAGAGACCTTTTGATGGGTCTCAAGAGGATCAAAAGGAGAAGAAGATAAAAATTGAGGAAGCTGAGGAGATTAGCACTGGCCACACGTCAGAAAACAAAATCGCTTGTCTAGAGAAGGAGGTGAAAAATCTGAAGAAGATGATAGAAGACCTGGAGAAGTTAACTAAACGCAATAATGCGGCAATGACTTCAAGAATAGACAGGTTCTTCTATTGGTCTACCCAATGCTTCTGCAATCAACAACAAAGAAGTGTTGATTGTATGAATGGGATTTACACTACCCTCCGTGACATTGCTCAGTCTCTTGTTCCAAGAAATGGTCGAGGGGTGATGATACAATACAACCCTCCTAATCCGAGACCACCTCGCTTTTAGATTACTCATGCATGAGTAATTTCCCTTTTTTTTTTTTGCAATGTAATCCTTCCGCTTTTAATGCCAATAGTTTCTTTTACTAGATGGTACTCTAAATAATAATAATAATAAAAAAATAAAGAAAGATAAAAGAAATTAGCCACACAAAATCAATAACAAATTCAGCTTATAAGCCAATCACATAAAAAAAAAAAATTTTAATGACCCTATAAGCTGACACAGAGACAAACAGAAGCTCTATACAAGTCTCGTTGTCTTTCCCCTTATCATACGGGAGTAGATGAAGGCTTACCGTATAGATCAATTGAACTCGATATTATGCCCTCGAATTGTCATGAATTCTTGCTTAAGAGCCTCGATTCGCAAGCTTTCCTTAAACTAACACTCTGAGGCACAAACTACCATAAGAATATCTTTCTAGACCATTCCAATCATACATCATGTTTAACAATTATGAATGTTCATACGCCAACAGCCTACCTTTAACATGCTCTAATTGTTCCAATGTTACAAAACTTCTACATTGTATATATATATATTTTTTTTTTTGAAACACTTCTATCACATAGTACCATCATGCCAATCCCTAACTAAACAAGTGCAACTTTGGCGAGTCGCCCTAGAGAAGACTTATAACGTACCTCAATATCTTTTATGCTAGGTTCCATTTTACCGTAGTATCTCCCTTAGGGAAAAACTACCTAGCCCACATCTATTTTCTCAACCAAGCTTTAATCAAGGAACATATTATTTAGGACTTACATCCTCTTCCATAAATTACATCTGTCTGGCATCTATCAAAATCAAATCTTGATCTGCCTCACAAGGGTTCTTTCCCATTCTTGCATTAGTAATCTGCGCTATATTCTTTGTGAAAATCTTTCTTGAACTCTAGCCCATGCCTCATAATCAACTTTACCCCATCTAATACATCACTCTTGGCCCAGCCCTCAAGCCATATTCTAGCAATTACTGATCCTCAGCTTTAAGAGTACACTACAGAGTTATGTTCCCAATTTCTCAAAAAGAAAAATTTCATACAGAGATCACCTTTTCCATCGGTATAAAGATCATACCTCCAACAAGTTCCAAAGTTCCACATATGAAATCAATTATCTCATATTGTAACAAAATTATCTCTAACTAACTCCATCGAAGGGTAAGTTATGACAAGAACACTCAACTTTACAAGGTCTTTTATGGAACCTAATCCCATGGTCATGCCGCGGTTCATGACAATGGAAAAGGGCCCACAAAGAACACTTCGCTCTGTAATCTATAGGGGACCTAAAACCACCTCTGATACCAATTTTTCACATCCCAAAACTTACATGTGATATAAACATAAAATACCTAGGGTGTACCTCCATGGTACCCCATAATCTCTGTGAACATTCTTAATATCCATAATTATGTGAATCATAAATATTCCAAGAAAGATATTTTGTATACATATTCAGAAAATGTTCAACTTTCAAACACTATACAATACTATACAACCTCCCAAGCCTAGGTGACCTACTAGATTACAGAGCGTTTCCTAGTCCTTACCAATTGTTTACCAGACAAAAGTGGAGTATATCCTTAAAGGCTATAAATTCTTCTTCTCAACCACTGTATCTGAAAAGATAATCATGGAGAGTGTGAGTTTATCATAACTCAGTGAGTAAACAACTGTACATGAAAATATCATAAGCACAAACACCACATTTACTAATACAATCAATCTATCATTTATTTTAAATAATTATAGTATTATATGCCATAAATACTTGCACTGAGTGACTTGGGAATTTAACCCTCAAACTCTTTGTGCATAGGTTTTCACATTTATACACCGAGTAGTATGGGACTCTAACCCTTTCAAACTCGTGCATAGATTTTCACATTTATACACTGAGTGATATGGGACTCTAACCCATTTCAAACTCGTGTATTGATTTTCACAGTTATACACCGAGTAGTATGGGACTCTAACCCTTTCAAACTCGTGCATAGGTTTTCACATTTATACACCGAGTAGTATGGGACTCTAACCCTTTCAAACTCGTGCATAGATTTTCACATTTATACACCGAGTAGTATGGGACTCTAACCCTTTCAAACTCGTGTATTAGATCTCGTAGATCTTTTGCTCATCAATAAAATAGTGAGAATTTATCACAATATAATTACTATGAAATAAATGAATTTACACATATTTTTATTCCCTTGAATGTCTATCATCAACCATAACAATCATCATATATTATCAACAGCGAGATTGATTATTTCTCACTTCAATAATGTTATAAACAAGACTTGTATTGTACCTTATCTAATAAGATCACATTAGTTTAGTAAGGTTATTCACTTACAAAATATTCCAATTTATTCAAGGAACAATCACATCTAGTTCTTTAGTCAACTAGAGAAATCAATTCTCAAAGGTAATAAAATACCTTCCAATGATATTATACTTTTTCTCAACCTGAACACACACTGATAATCTTCTCAAATTCACAAATAACGCAAATGGGATTTATATTGTGCTTTGACTAATTTATTAAATTAATTTTGCAAGGTTGCCTACTCACCTGGATTCCACGCTCTCGGCGCTCCCACCTTGCGCCCCAATCATCCCTATTGTAACCAGGTAAAAACCATTAGGGTTACAAAATAGAGAACTTTCCTATCACTACTCTCGACCTTTACTCACATCTTAAGTCATAACTCCTAACCAGTAATGAATTTCTAAATGACACTTATACCATTGGAAACTAGACTCAAAGAGCTTTTCAATGATATAAAAAAAAAAACTGATGCTACAGTAATAGTCAACGGTCAACGCAGCTACAGTAACGTTGACCGAGTCAATGCTACAGTAACGTTGACCGAGTCAACGCTACAGTAACGAGAAAATCTGGAAAAATTTTCTCGGTGAACAGTAATTTCTGGGGAAAATTTTCGATGTTCTTCGTGTTCTTCATCCAAAAATCCTAAAATCATATCTAAAACAACATTTCTTTTGATTTCTTCCATGGGTTTTCATCCTTAATGTCTAAGGAGTGTTTTAACACCAAAACCCCCAATTTCTACCAACAATCCAAGCTCAAATCTCAAATTTTCATCAAGAACACTAACTTTTTCAAATATCCAAATTCTACGAAATTTCTTGTTCTAATAACATCATAAACCACCTAAGAATGTTTTACATTAACATCCACACTTAAATTCATCCATTAAAACTCAAAATCTTAATTTTCTTCCATAGGTCCGAAAATGGAGAAAAAGAGAAATAGAGTAGATAAAACTTACCTCTTTACCTCTAGAACTCCTGAGAATCGGAAGTATGGTTAGAAAATACAAGATCGCCGGATGAAAATTTGAGAAATGATTGAAGAAGGGAAGATGGAAATAACGAAGAACATGAAGCCTCGGGAGGAAGAAGGAGAAGAAAAACTAATAATTGTATGTGTGGGCCCCACTAATTTCTTTTTCGATAAAATCGCTCATAGCCACCTTAGCTTATAAGATTTGTTCACTTTAATCCCTCTCGATGTCTCAAATACCACTTTAACCTCGAATCCATCATCTTTTCGGTACCGGACTCATAATTCATTCTCATAAGCTTTATTCTTCCTCTTAGGTTTCTATTTGGTCATTTCTCAAAAGTCCTCTATACTTTCTTTTCTTTTCACTTTAGTCCTTGAGAATTTGTAAAAATTTCCTAAATTAAAAATTAAAATTTCTATTCCCAGATTTTCTTCACTAATTCAAAAAGCACATTTTCACGTAATTAAAATTTTCACTAAATTTCAAATTAGACTTTAAATATTCATATAAATTCTTGAGATATTACAATAAAGTACTATTTTGTCATTTTTTAATCTCACAAAAAGTAGTTAAAACAAAATAAATGACTTGTGTTTTTAAAAATTACAAGTTGTATTTTACCAAAAGAAAAATTTTGGAAATGGGAAGGACAAGCACTCATGATTATCTTAATCTGGGTCATCAGATTTCAAATCAAATAATTCAGATTTTAATGTTTTTTTTAAAAATATAAAAAATTACTAAAACTGCTATTTAATATCTATACTGTTAAATCTGAAATTTGACTATTTAAATTAACAAGCATGATGCTTGTCCAAATCCGAATCCACTCAATTTGCACTATTCTGACCTTATTTTTTCGCTTTTGAAGAACTTATCTACTGACAAACTTGAAGAAATGCAACTGGGACCTATGAGTTTTCGCAAATTCATTCACTTTTATAGTTTATTCAACATTCGATCCATTGACCACTGCCAAAGCGCTCAGATTCATGCTGGAGCGCGCAACTATCCGAGGGCCATCAAGATCCTACATCTCCGTCGTCTTCTCCTTTCTACAGATCACCAGGCCTCAGTTCTTTCCTTCACCGACGCTCGCTGTTGTTTTGCCGACATTCTCTTTTGTTTCTCTCTTGGGTCGCTGGCTCTCAATAGCCTGTGATGTCGCTCAATACATTGTTCATTTAGTTACGATTAAAATTATAATTAAATAAAAATTTTAAGTTAAAACTATAACTAACAAAGAATTGGAGTCTCCAAACACTTGTAGCGGATCCGCTTCCCTCAAGTGTGTGGGTTCTAGAAAGTGATCTTCCTCTTCTCTTGCTGGTGCTCAAGCGCGCTTCCCACCGCCCCAGCGCACACCATCCAGTGGCTTTCTTATAAGACCACTTTGGCTCGTGCGTGTCAGAGACTCATCTCTATTTCTTGCTTTCATGTCTTCTTCGTCGACCACATTAGCAGCAATGACTTCACTTCATCTCAGTTCATGTCCAATTGAAAGATGCTTAGTGTCCATTTAAGTTCTGGCAATGTGAGAGGGAATCATGATAACTGCTAAAACTCTTTTTATAACTTATAGGCTGATAAATAACCACTCTCATTATACCAATAAGACCCCCACCAATTTTGTTCCTAGCTTCTACAGGCTCCTAGGAGTGAATTCCCATTTTTAAACAAAAGAAATGAAAGGTTCCAACTTGAGTAACTAAAAACACAGACGACACAAGAAAACCTTTACATTTATCAGTACCTTCAAAATTTTAAATATGGGCAGACCCTGTTAACTTTAAAGAGATACTGTATTTCTTATAACTTCGAATTCATGCTTCGAGTATGAGAACCAATCCTTGCAGTGAAACTAGGGAAGAAGAAGCATGGTTAGTTTAGTTAGATATTTTTAGGTGCAGCTCCAAGGAAGAAGAAGGGAGGGAAGTAGGTGATGGCGGAATAAGGGAAGTCTGGACCTTCCCTGCATGCTCTGTTTTCCGCCTTGCGCAAACACTCTCTCACACATGCACTGCTTTTACCGCGACTGGGGAGAACGAAGAAGAAGAGGAAGAAGGCAGAGGAAGGAGGAGGAGGCCGGAACATAGTAGTCGACAAAAGGAATACCGTTTTCTTGCCGTCGCTCACTCTCTCAATCTTTCCCTTTCACTGCTGTCACTCTCACTCTCGCAACTCACACACGACGGGAAGGCAGAAGGCAATGGACGGACGCGTGGCACAAGCTAGATGGTTAGATCATTTACCAAATGAATGACCAAATGTCTAAATGCAGAGTGAATTTGACGCCTTAACTACAGATAAACTGAACTCAAGAAAATCACCTGAAGTTCACAAGAGATTAAGGCTTTTGTGGAAAGAAGAATACCTAGAAACCCTTGGTAGAGATTAAGGTTTATGTAAAAAGAAGAATACCTAGAAACCCTTGCAAGTGTTTCTCTCACTTTGATAATGAATCAACATTCTTCCAATTGGATGGCAAAGAGACTAAGCACCTTAATTATAGATTGGTAGACAGTGGGTGGGTATCTTATTAACACGGATGCATCCTTCCTAAATAGAGGATACATGCTTAGAGAGCTGAACAAGTCACATAACATCTTGATCCTAAAAATTGAATGTCGAAAGACCTTTAGAAATTACAGATGAATATAAAGGATTAAGCAGTGTAGCATATAAAGTGATATCAAAGAGTCTAGCTAATAGGCTATAACATGTTATGAAGAAATAATAACCCCATTCTCAAGTAAATTTGCCAAAGAAAAATAATTCACTGACAATATCATATCTTTGAGGCGAGAGAAGTTTTAAATGATATTCGAAGTGTCGTAAATAGAAATCCTTTTGGGTGTCATTGTAAGTTGACTTGCACAAAGCTTACAAAAAGTATTCATGGAATTCTCTAGTAGGTACATTGGAGGTTTTGGGTTTCCCACCTCATTAGCAAACTTAAAATGGAATTTTTCACACGTACTTCCTTTCAAGTACTAGGAAATAGGGAACTAATTGGAGGATTAACACCCACTTCAAGCAAGGAGATCGATTATTCCTATAATTATATATCTTTTTTGTAAAGGTTCTTTTTGGGCGTCTCATCAATGCATAATGTTATAGGAAGATCAAGGGAGTGAAAGTAAGTAGAGTTGTCCTCTATCAATACCTTGTGTACATTGATGATATGATGATATTCTTTAAAGGTTACATTGATTCTACTAGTAAAGTTCGGAAGCTCTTGGGCACTTTGGAACAAATATCAGGCCTTAGGGTGAATAATTCCTAAGTAAAACTTGAATTTAGCCTTAACATAAAATGGAAGGAAAGAGTCTTGCGTGTAAGGTAGTCAAGAGATTTGGAAAATATTTGCAATGATTTGTGGAAACATCTAAGAGAGACAATGACACATTTTTTGCCATCTATAACAAGATACAAGGCAAACTTCAAAAAGGTAAATTTACTCTTCCAAGCATGCGATTGACTCTCATAAAGTCAATTCTCTCACCTGTCTATCACCTATACTATTTCAAGCTATTAAAATAGGAGGCACAAAACGTGTGTTGTGGTAATGGCAAAATTCTCTTGGGGAGCAAACAATCAAAGGAATCCCCTCCCCATACACACATACATACATATACACATGATAATGCTGTGGCATAAACTATGCTTCCAAAGGAAGGTGGAGGATTAGGTCTCCAAAGCACCTTAGTAATACCTTAATTACTTGAGAAGCAATCTCGGAAGTTAATATATATGGAACAGAGAATTCTTAGCAGAAAGATAAAGCTTGGAAGTTAATATATATGGAACAGAGAATTCTTATGTAGAAAGATAACTTTTAGTAATTATATTACAAGTAACTTACAAGAGGAGTTTAAATGCCCTACTTAAGCGTTTAATTTTGGAAGGGCTTGTTCCTTATTCTTAAAGAGGTAGCCTAGGAGTTTAGTTAGCAAGTAGGCCATGGAAGGAAATTTTGAAATTTTTAAGTTCTGGTACCGACCTTTTAACAGGGAGATAATTGAAGAAGAAAATGAGCATGCAATCTTTGACCTAATCATGGAAGATGGGCAATAGGATCAGAGGAAGATGAATAGATTATACGATAAGACTATAGCAAAGAAAATTTCGAGGTTCTCAATCTAGACATGATAATCAAGAGTTGTCTTATTTGTATTAGTGAGAAGGCAAGTCAATTCTCTTTCACAAATTGGATAGACATGATAATCAAGAGACTAAAAAAAAAGGTAACTTCACAAAAATGCTAGAAGCAACAATCACACTCTACATGTGTTTGTAACATTACAGAAACAAGAAACAAACCTAAGAGAAGTGCTTAAAGTGTTCAATCATCTAATGACAAAACTGTCATTACCTAAGTAACGGGACAAACACATAAATATTAGCTTGAGAGACTACACAATTAGGGCTATCCCAACCGCAACTAACATGAACAGGACATAATCAACGTATGCTGGAGCCAAAACAACAAATGGGCCTATTTGTAATTTTTTTAAAGGTTTTGGAGACCTGTAATTCCTAGTGACCACATGTAAGGACGGATTTTGAGTATAATTATTGAGGGGGGTTTAAATTTTTTTTTTTGAAGGGGTTAATAAAAGAAAATTAAATTGATAAATATTTTTTTTAATAAAATTAGTTAAGAAAAAAAAAATTGAAAGGGCAACTACCTTCTGCGTCTCTAAGAAGATCCATTCCTGACCACATGAGTCATCGATATAGAGTTGAAGATGGTGCGACTCAGTGAGGAAGGCATTCAAAATGGTTGAAATGGAAGTCCTTGAATGTTTTCTAGATCAAAACCGGACTTCTTACCTTGAGAACCCCAAAGGGAGGCGTTGTCGATACTAAGTGAGGGAAGCACGACAAACAAAGAATGGGAAATCATAAAAGAGGACATATTGAATCTTATGCACTGCTGTTCTAAAGTTAAGAATATGTTGGTACGAAAAAAAAGAAAAAATAAAAAGAAAGAAAATGATATATTTTATTAAAATATTTAATAATTTTAAAAAAATTTAGTGTTTTTAAATAGAACAATTTAGACAAATTTTTACTATTTTTTTATTACTTTATCCATTACATCGTTACAGAATATTAAACCAAATATGCCTCGTAGGTTCACATATGATCAAAATGTGCAAAATCACACCTTAGGATCTTATGTCAAAATCATCAAAGGGATGGCTTGTCACCCACTGCGAACTAGGTCCATCGGTTTGTATTAAGAAAAAGAGAATATATATATATATATATATACACACACACACACACACATATATAGCGTGCCATTTTGTTGTTTCGGTCATATTATTGTTAAGAATCTTAAGATATTGGATAAAAAAAATTATCAATATTATTTAAATAAAAAATTAATCTAAGCTGATTGACAGTGAAGATTATATTATCCTGTCTATCAAAAAAAGGTGCTAAACTTCCTTTTATCTCATTCAAACTTCATCTGGATTTGTTTTTAAGTCTTTGGAGAAATTTCTTCTCCCAGAATACTTTTACAGATTTTCAAGATATTTAATTAAACAAAGCTTTGATATTTTTTGTATCCTATAGTCATTCCTTCAAATTCGTCTACTGTTTATTTTTTCTTTTTATTGTCAATATCTTTCTCGTTGTTATCAGTAATTTACTGAATGTACTGTTATTTTTTTTATATTTTATTTTAAACTTTTTTATTTAGTTTATTTATTACTTGATGAATATCTTAATTATGTATGAAATAATGATTAAAACAAATAATTACGTCTATCTCCAAGACATTTTTACTAGAGATTATGCAATTAATTCTTATCCAATAACAAGAATTTTAAATAAACGACTACAGATTATTCTTACAATTTTTGTTATTGTATCCAAAAAACAAAGTTCTTATCCGGCAGTGACCTTGTGGCAAAGGAGATAATGAAGGTTCTGTTCAACTTTTTTTTTCAAAAAAAAAACCCCGGCAGTATAAATACTAAGACTGTCTACAAATAAATCTTTTTTCCATTTACCAAAAAAAAAATTTACTTACAAAAGTTTTAAATGAAATTTGGCTGTCTACATAAAAAATCTTTTTTCCATTTAAAATTGCTTATCAGACAGTTTAATTTTTTTTTATAGGTTGGGACAAAAAACATGCCAAATGGCTCACGTTTCCCTTAACGTCTTTTTATTCTTACATGCCTGCCAGGCCTTGCTTTCTGTTTGGACCTTCTTTTCAGCCCAAATGTCATCAATAACGGACATAAACTACCAAATTTATAAACACCATCACTTGCGTTATAAGGCAAGGCTTCCCTTGTCCGCAAAGTTACAAGATAAAACTTCTTTTTTATATATAAGAGATTTTTATACACAAGAGAATAGTTAAAAATTATTAGATCATTTTGATTTAATAATTTATATTAATTTAATATTTTTTTTAAAGTAAAAATTTTATAAATATCAATTGATCTAATAATAATTATAAACACAATAATAATTATAAATTTTTTAAATTTATTTTTTAAAAAAATAGATAAATAACTATGGTTGAGATAGTTTTGTAACAGCAACCATCATTATCATTATCATTATCATTATTTAGTATAACAGTAACCATCATTATCATTATTTAGTATAACAGTAACCAGAGATTACTTACAGGACCTATAATACACCAGCAACATCCTATTAATTGCAACACAACCACTAACCAAAGCATATACTAATAATTCATAACATTAACAGTAATACCGTTTATTTCAGATAATTTTTGTCCCATCTCTTACTATTCACAAGATTGGATATCTGTCTGGGTGATAGTAGTAGGCAAGCCTCCCTTCATCCTCAAAGTCAACGACAATAAATGCCCAGGACACGAGTTCTTACGCAGTGCTTCCACCTCGAACAGCTCCATCACCGAAGCCGCAATGTACTTCATCTGAATATAAGCCAAATCCTTACCCAAACACATCCTCGGACCCGCATGAAACACTGGGAATCGAAACGGGTTCTCACCTCTGTACATCCCATTACTCTCAATCCACCTCTCAGGCTTGAACTCACAGCAATCCTTTCCCCACACTCCCTCCATCCTCCCCATCGCATACGTATGGTACGACACAAACCAACCCTTCTTAATCACCGTACCATCAGCCAAAACGTCGTCGCTTAAGCACGCTTTCGTGTCCACTGGTACGGGCGGGTACAACCTCATTGTCTCCGAAATTGCCGCTTGTAGATAGTTCATTTCTTTTAGTTCCTCGTACCCAAACGAATCTCCTCTGTTCCTCCCGTTTCGGCTCCGAATCGCTCTGAGTTCGTCCCTTATTTCTCGCTTCACGTCCGGTCTTGAAGTCAATAACCAGAAGAACCAGCTTAGAGCGGACGACGTCGTGTCACGCCCTGCGAGAATGAAGCTTATCACGATATCTCGCAGGAACTCGGGGGACATATGCTCTGTTCCGATAAATCGTGAGAGTAAGTCCTCGTCCTGATTGGCTTCCTTGTCTTCCAATCTCGACCTTATCATCTCATGAGCGAATGCGTGGACGGTTGAGATTGATTCTTTGAGCCTCCGCTCTGATCCGACGTTTAAAAACCTCTTGATTTTGAACAAGTGCGGAAAGGCGTACATGAACCTCCCGGAACTCAGCGTGGTGGCGTCCTCGAACGCCGCCATGAACTCCGCTCCGGCCGTGCCGTCGCCGCCAAGGCATCCGGGGTCGACGTTGAAAGCGAGCTTGCAAACGTTATCGAAAGCGAAGCGCTCTAAGATGTCCTGCAGATCCAGAACCCGGTGGGTTTCTGAGGCCCGAGAGAGCAGAGGAAGCAACCTCGTCTGAATTTCGACGGTGACGTTGTCGATCACGAAGTTACGGAGCGACTTCGTGTTGAATTCGTAGCTGGCGGTTTTTCTCTGAACCCTCCAGAGGTCGCCGTCGGAGTTGAAGATTCCCCTGCCGAGGAAGTCTTCGAGGAGGCTAATGAATCGGTCGCCTTTGGGGTAGTTGTGGAAGTGGGTCTTGAGAATATGCTCTACGTTGTCGGGGTTTGCTGTGATGACGCCGTGGACTCTGCCGGGACGGAAGAAGACGGCGGTGTTGGTGGGGCAGGAGCGGAGGACGCTGGTGGTCCAGTCCAGGAAGCGGTGGCGATTCTTCAAGAACTCCGGTAAAGTGCCGAGAATAGGGTAGATTTTGAAGCCTGTTTTGACTGATTTTCGGGAAGGACTGAGAAGAAGAAGGTAGAGATAGAGGAAAAGAAGGAACAAGAAGGGTAAAGATAGAGCAGAGGGGAGATCCATAGCTTAGGGAAAGGGCCAAAGTGGAACGATAACTTGATAAGGCAATGATGTGTGCAACTGCAAAGAAAATATAGAAATCACCAGAAGGCATTTTTGGAGTTTGTAAAGGAAATACTGTCAAATTATTTCTAAGTGTTTTTATTAATATTATCATGTTATTTAATTTTCTAAGATTTGTATCTTAGTTTCATAGTACTTAAATGAATAACAATGAATTTGAGTAAAGGTAAAGTTTAAATACAAGATTCAGTGATAAATATTAATTTTAAGTAGCAGTATAACTACTTTTTAAAAACTAACTTTTATTTACTTTTACTGTTTTTACTAAGTAAAATATTTTTAAAAAATTAAATAAAACACTTAAATTTGTAATTAAGTACTTGCTTAAAACTAAATAACTTCTGAGTTTCTTAAGACTTGGAGAACAATGAGGATATCAAATCCCTAGTAAGAATACTAGGATTAAAAATGTGAAGATATTTAGGGTTTTTGTTCAGTGATAGGAGAGTAAAATTAGGTTGATGTTCACTTGCATAACAAAATGAAATTTTTAGTCATGTTTTGTTAAACAACTTATTTAAATGTTTATAGAATATAATACTTATCATATAAATATTTATATATAAGTTATTTTTATAATTAAAAAATTTATGAGTACAAACTTCAAATAAGCTATTTTCAACTTATTTTTATAAGTTTTTCAGAGCTTATGAAAATAAGCAAAAAATAACTTATATGCATACCATAAACTATTTCTATAAATTGTTTCAAATACATACATAAACATTTATGCCATAAGATAAGTCAGATAAGTTCAAAATAAACTCTTACAAACAGGATCTAATAATAGAAAGTTTGGACAAAATTATTTAGTAGTTCTTAGTATAATTTTTAAAGATAATAATTTTTTTATCTAACATTTTTTAATTCTCAATTTAATGTTAACTTAAATAATTTTTATTAATAATTTATTGTCATTTAAGTCCATTATTCTATATTTTTAATTCAAATAATTTTTATACTCTTTTTATTAATTTGTAATCATTTTTATTAATTTATTTTAAAACATTTTATAACTTGATATTATGTACTCTTAAAGTACAGGTCCAAATTTTATTTACTGTTTAACATATTTGATAATTTGTATGATTGTCTCTATACAATTAAAATGTTGTCACGTCTCAAAATCTGAGCACGTGACCGGCACGAAAAGTGGATTTCATTTCACCTCCGTAAGCCTATCTTTATCTTAAGCATCATACCATTATTTTTTATGCAACCAAACCGAGTTCTCTATACAAACTACAATTATTCACATTACATCACTGAATGAACCTACCCGATTACAGAGATTTCTAGATTTATACAACTTAAAATAAGACTTAACTATTATACCTTTATTCTTAACAAATGAAAAGGTAATTATGGGCTAAGGATCCATAATTCTTTGTACAGATATTTATCTTTAGCTGTCAACTCTGAAAAAAATGTTAATAAGAGGGGTATGAGCAAACCACGTGCCCAGTGAGCAGACAACACAACACTATGATAAAAAAATATCATGCATCATAATGATAACATGCAGCAATCATACGTAATCGATCATAATATAATATAATATAATTCATAATACTTCACAACAATATCCAAGTAAATCAAATACATTTAAACATAATTCAAATAATTCACAAAAGCAAACAATGAAATCAATTTCACACATTTCCCGTACCAACCGGGTCGTCCAGGATACCTCTGGATCGTTGCCCGCGGCCCCCGCCGCATCCACCCTTATCGCTCCATGTATATTCTCCACCCTTATAGCTTCACGTAGATTTCTCCATGGGGTGCACCACCATACCTTTCCTTTCTAGTCAAACACAATCACAATCACATCTAAGAGCATCCTCAATCATAATCATGAGCCACATACACAACTCAGTTATTTACAATTCAAGTCACAACATAATCAATATTGTTCTAGCAACATAGCATGTATACAACATAATCCATAATATAGATCAATTATTCAACAATAACATACTTCAACTATCCGCATATAGATGAACTCAATAAGCAGAGTATGACACATTTCAACTCAGTTTACATGTCATTCACAATCCATCATATAACCTCCATTCATGAGAAAATAAGAATCATCAGGCAAGTTCCACAATTGTTTATGTCTCATCGTCCCCTTCAAGCACAATATAATTTAAACATATATATATATATATATATATAAATAAATATATATATATATATATATATATATATATATATTTATGTCATCATCCTCTTCAAACTTGGATATACAACATATTTTTACTATGATGCATAAAGTCCATAACAAAGATATTTAATCATAGCAAGTATTAACCCACTCACCTGGATTTCACGCTCTCGGAACTTCCACCTTGCACCTTGACCATTCCTATTGTAACCAGATAAAAATCATCAGGGTTACGAAATAGAGAAATTCCTTACCACTATTCTCGACCTTCATCCACTTCTCAAATCATAACTCCTAACTGGTAATGAATATCCAAATGAAACTTATACAATTGGAAACTAGACTTAAATAGCTTTTCAACGATATAAAGTTCACCCAAAACGAAGTCCGGATGAAGAAGTTATGGCCGATTGAAAATAAACTAAGGTTTCCAAGTACACCTGGCGTCTGGGCGCCAACCCATGCCTGGCGCCTAGGCACCACACGTGGCGCTTGGGCACTAATCCTTCTTATCCCCAACTAACCTTGGCGCCTAGGCGCCACGATCGCAACCTTTAGCGATTTCTCTCGAATTTGGCCCAAATCTGGCCAAATCTGCACCGTTTTCCATGATTTCTTCCATGGGATCTCACCATTAATATCTAAGGAGCATTTAGACACCAAAAGCACCAATTTTAATCCAGAAACGAAGCTGGAATCTCGATTTTACCTCAAACACTGTTAAAACTAGAAAATAGGGAAAAGCTTAAGAAATAGAAATTTCTACCTCGATTCCTTGCTTTCTCTACGTTACTTGGCTCCTAGAGGCTCGCCCCGTAGCCCGAGATTCGCCCTTCAAAGTCTGGTTGTGAAGTTGGAGTGTAGAGAGAGAAAGTAGAGAGAAGAAAGAGAGAAAGAGAGGAGAGAAGGTGAAGAGAGAGAGAGAGGAAAGGAGAAAATGAGGAAAAAGAGGTGAGGCCACCTATATACTCGCCCAGGGTGAAATTATTACTTGCTCTCCAATTGACCCTCAGTCAAGACTAGCAAAAGCAAATTCATAAAATCTCACCTCAGGTGTTTCTAAATCCTAGGTGCCCCACAGATTTCCTTATTTCACTTTAGCCCCTCTCAATGTCTCAAACTCCACTTTAACCTCGAATCCATCATACTTTCGGTACCGGACTCATAACGCATTCCTATAAGCTCATTCTTCTTCTCGGATTCTTATTTGGTCATTTCTCAAAAGTCCTCTATACTTTCTTTTCTTTTCACATTAGTTCTTGAAAATTTGTAAAAAATTTCCCAAATTAAAATTTTGAAATTTCTATTCCCAAATTTCATTCACTAATTCAAAAAGAATATTTTTCATGTAATTAAAATTTTCAATAAACTTCAAATAAATTTTAAATATTCATATAAATTCTTGGGATATTACAAATGTCAAATGAAAAATTCTGTAGGACTCAAATAAAGTGTTAAATAATTTGTATAAATGACTAAAATTAGGCTTACTAGGATAGAGTAAGGTCAAACCAAAACAAAGAATGTTTCAATTGCTATAAAGCCAATACAGATTTTGGTGCTCGGTTCAAATGAAAAACTAATAGAAATATGTTTAGAAAAGAACATACAAATTATTTAACATTTCATTTGATCTTTATAGAATTTTTCATTTGACATTTTAATTGTGTTGAATTATTTATACAAATTATCAAATATATTAAAAATAACTAAAAAATAAAAACAAATAATAAATAACACATGTATTTTAAGAGTAAGTAATATCAAGTTATAAAGTGCTTTAATTAAATAAATAAATTAAGTAATAAATAAAAATCATTACATGTTAATAAAAAAGAGTATAAGAATTATTTAAATTAAGATTAAATTGAGAAATTGATAATGTTAGACAAGTATTGTTGTCTTCAAAAAATTCTAATCAAACCCAGTAAATAATTTTGTTTAAACTTTCTATCAAAATAATAATATATTAACTACTTTACTAACATTAAATGCATTTTTAACGTGACTAGCAATTCTCATAAAAATAAATAACTAAAGCAAGTCCAATTTTTGTGGGTGAAGTACGACCTACTGTTTGGAAAACATGTCCTTATTATGACCTAGGATTGGCAACAATCCCTAATGCTTGAAGATTCTCGCATGATTCTTTTTTTAAATGATATAAATTTTATTAAGATGGTATCAAGATAGAGATTACATAAGATAGATTATAATCTAAAAATTATCTAATATATTACAAACTTAAAACTTATAGAAGAATAGTACATGATCCTAATAATTAGTATCAGACACATATAACAAATATGTAAGACTATACAGATATAACACACTATTAACCCTAAATCTAACAAATTAAGAGAAACAACACATTCTTACTCTAAATAAGAACTAGTCTTCTAACAACTTAAATAAAATAAGTTGATACATGCCTACAAGAACCAAATACAGAGCATAAAAGGAAAAAAAAAAACAAATGAAGATGTAAATTTGAAATTTCTATATCCATTTAAGAAATAAAAAAAAATTTCATACCTAAATTTGTTACATTTATTTAATATAGTATTATGAAATATAACATATAATAAAGTTTAGTATTTAAAATAAATTAAATTTTGTAAAACAATTTAATTAATTTATACTTATTTTTGAATAGATCAAATTTTCTATACTCAAGTCTATTCAATGACAAGAAAAATGGACTAACAATAGAGTTTAACCTATTTTAACACTACTATTTATATTTAAAAAATCTCTATCCTGCAGGGCTCTTGTTCCTGATAAACTACATCAATGTCACTTATACATACATGTATTAACTAAAAAGTCTTTTTTTTTATAAATTTTTTATACATACATATTTGCCATTGTATCTTGCTTAGTCGTTGGTTCCTCAGATTGATTGAAGGGTGTTTTACTCGATTCTGGTTTCACAAGGTTCACGTTTTCCTTTTATGGTTTGAGTTGTTGATTGGTATCCAATTAATTAGAAGCATGTGTCTCTCGTATACCCTGACGCATTACAACAATCACAGAATCTAGTGCTCTTGTCATAATTGTGTCCTCTTCCTCTGTCACTATTTTGGCCCTATGTGTCTTTGCCTCTGCCTTAATTACCTTTTCCTCTGCCATAGTTGGCTTGTGAAGCTTTAGCAAGAAAGGCACTATTTTCTTGAACTTTTGTATAACTTTGATTGACTTCCCTTTGTTTTTTCACGTGCAGAACTATTGAATAAGCTTTATTCATGGAAGGCAAAGGTTTCATAAGCAGTATTTGGCCCCTGACTGAATCATATGCTTCATTCAGCTTCATCAAGAACTGAATCAGTCTATTTGAGTCCAATGTGTCAGCCATAAATTTGGCAGCTCCACATGTACATTGAGGAACTATGGTTAAACAATTCAATTCATCCCATTGTTTCTTTAGTTTCGTATAGTAATGTGCCACAGTGGCCTGTCCTTGGGTGACAATTGAAATTTCTCGTTGAATTTGGTACAAGAGTGGCCCATTACACTCTCCGAATCTTTCTTTAGTTTCATCCCATAATTCCTTGGCTGTGTTAACATAAAGAAAAGCTTTAACTAAATCTTTTGAAATGGAATTGAGAATCCATGATCTTAATTACCATACAATCAGCCTTCATCCATTGATCATACTTGGCGTCCTTTTCATCTGGTTTGTTGCATTTCCCGTCAATGAAGCCTAACTTCGTTTTGGCTCCTAATGCGATTTTGATGGATCTGCTCCAAGTTAGATAATTGTTTCCGGTAAGTAGGGACGTCGTGAGGTTCATGCCAGGGTGATCCGAGTTTTGCAAGAGAATTGGGTCATCTTTAACCCCTTCACTTGAATCTTAAGCAGACATTGATAAAATGTACGCATATTAGATAGGGATCATAACCTAAGGCTCTGATATCATGAACAAATCTAGAAATAAAGAAAATTCTCATTCATTAAGGAATCTTCAAACTTTACATTCTCTGTATTAGCTAATATATATAGCCTTACAGAAAAAGGAACAAATATAACTGAAATAACGAGAAACCACGGTAAATGAACTACTAATAATAAACCCAGTATAAATGCTACGATATCGTTTTACTAAAGCCAAACGACACCGTAACTCTATGCACCAAGAATGAATAAAGACAAAATAAATAATCTTGCTAACGACGTCATTTTACAATTATCTAAGATTGTGCTTCTTCTTTTTTTAATTTTTTTAAAATTTAAATTTTATTCTTAATCGTCAATTTTTAAGAATAACAAATTAGATAAAACGGGACTCACTTCTTGTTTGCATTCGCCCCAGTACTTCTTTTTTTTTTTTTTTGTGAAAAAGGAAATATATTAGAAGGGAAACGAGAGTTTAAGCTTACAAACCAAACATAAGAGAACAAACCATAAGACAATTAAGAAGCTAGAAACAAGATAACAGCAAGAGCAAAACAAGCTACTAATGGTTGCTACAGTGGAGATCATCACGATCATAGTGATCTTTAACAAAAAGAGGAACAACATTGTAAGTGCTCACAGGAAGTCTGTTCCTTCTTGCAACCTTGGCCAAAAAGTCAACGCACATGTTTTGAGATCTGGAGATTTTGCAGATTGTGTAGTCTTCAAAAAACTAGAGAAGGAGCCTGCAATTTTCCACAATTATAGCAAGAGCGTGAGAATGTGCACTCCTTCTCTTACTATTGAAGTGACACCACCACTCACCACTCACCACGCACCACTTCACTCTCCTCCTCCTAATGGAAATCTCATCAAAATCAACACTGACGCTGCATAAGTAGCTAGGAGTAAAGATTGGGGTTTTAATTTGGTGCCTCTTTAATTTTCGGGACAGAAAGGCAAGAGTCACATGTCTACATAATTAAGGGACCTTTGTATCCTACTACAGCCCAAGCATTGGCTTTACGATGGGCAATTCAGACTGTGTACAACCAGGGCTTTCGTCAGGTGGTTCTCAAATCAAACAGCAAGATTCTGGTTGATGCTTTTGCTCACAGTGTTCACCTTTTTGTGCTACCTACTTTTCTCATCGAGGCTGTGTAGCATTTTCTATCCTAGTAAACTATATGTTGGTGTGGAACATGGCACTTAGGTCCTCACCTCCATTTTTTAACGTAGGGAGATAAATTTTTTCGTGTTCTATTATCCAAAGATGTGCACTGTATGCTAAATAATTATCGTATCTATCAAATCAAAGCTAAGGTGTCATTTCCCTTTGGCCAGTCACATAGAACAAACATGCATATGTTCTCACCAAGCCAGTTTGACAAGAGGTACTTGAATATCCATACATAGATAATCATCCCTACACTCATCAATATTGGATTGAAGAGATTGAAGTGGGTTTGGGTTCTTGTCGTGCCGTTCCAAGACTGTAAGCTATATCATTATTTAGTATAACAGTAGCCATCATTATCATTATTACTATTTAATCTAAGATTATGTTTGATAAAAATAGCTAATAAACAAATTAAAAGTTTAAAAGTTAATTTTTAATTGAAAGTTAAAAATTGTTAAACTAGTTTATTGAATTAGAATTGTTTGGTAAAATTAGTTATTGAATTAACTAATAAATATAAAATGACATATTTATATGATATTCAATACAAATTTTATTTTTAGACAAAAAACATTTTTAGGTAATTATAATTTTAGGTTTATAGTTAATTTAAACTATTATAATATTTTGTTTGAAGATAAAAATTTTTATTAAAAATTAAAATAATGTAATAATTAAAATAAATATTTAAGATTCCAAAATAATATCATTTTATTATGTTATCCCAAAATAATATTGTACTTATTATTTTTTTGTTAATTTGCTTTTCCTAATCCTAATGCTATACTACACTTTACCTATTTTATTAATTTCCTTATATTATTTAATTGACTATCACGCCTAAATCTTAGGAGTACTAGTTTAATTATGTTATTTTTATTCCCGTAATCTTAATATATTCATTCCTCTCTACTATTATTATTATTATTATTCCTTTATTCTTTTCCTACTACCATTTTAACACCTATTTTATTATTTGCTTCCTAGCCTCACCCTAATACCTCACGCCTCATTGAATTAATTTAATCAATCTTACCTTATTTTATTTCTTTATCCTCTTATTTACACGCGTAACACCTATTTAATCCCATTCACTATTAATTCTTATTTAACCTAAACTATTTATTCATTTATGCTTCTTTTTTAATAACACATCTAGGTCATGTAATAACCTCCTTATTTTATTTAATTCCACCTCCTTAAAACGCCACATATGCACATGTCTTCTACCACCAAACAAGGTGTCACTAACGTGGTAACCCACTCATACATATTTTGTCATTTTGGTCCCTGACTTGTTCACGTGTCTCAAGCATAATAACAAACATGCCACACAATGTTCACACCCTTCTGACAAACAAACAACGCACAATGCAAACACAAAGCATTTTCTAAAAAAATTAGGTATGGTAAAAATCCCTATGGGTATCACATAGTGTCCCATAATAGGTTAGCAATATTATATGTTATAAGCATGCAAAAGAAATCTAGAAAAAAAAATTATTTTACGGGTTATGAATAAGATAATATTAAAATTTTAATAAAACAATAAAGATAAAAAAAAAGAAAAATATAAAAACTATCAACTATAAACTATTCAAATAAACTTGTGTATTAAACACTTTTAATTTGGTCAAACAAACATATAACCTAGACAATAAACACTTTTTTTACCCTTATTATTTTATGAAAATATTCATTATACCATTCATATCCATTATACATTTATATATAAATATATATTATATAATAAAATATGTAAATATATTTTATTATATATAATAACATATAATAATATAGATAAATATATTATATATGTAAAAATATATTATTTATATATAAAATACAATAAAATATATAAATAAATATTTTTAATGAATTATATATATATATATATATATAATAATTTAAATTAATTTAATTAAAAACAAAAATGATATATTTATCTATATTATTTTGAATTAAAAAAATATGTGTTTTTATGTCATTTTACATTTTTCAGCTACTTCAACAGTTAATTTTACCAAACACTTCTAATTTAATAAGCTAGTTTATAAGCTTCAGCTATAAGCAATAAGTTAAAAATTAACTTATAAGCAATCAGTTATAAACTATAAGCTAAAAATTAACTTATAAACTATCAGTTAGCTTATAAACTAATTTTGTCGAACAAAGCCTATATCAATGTCATTCCATACATTAACATTGTGTTTAATACAAAGAAAGAAAAAAAGAAAGGAAAAAATATCTTTACTTTTTTTTTAAAAAAAAAGAAAGGAAAAATATCTTTACTTTTTTTAAAAAAAAAAAAGAAAAGAGAAAGTTTAGTTTGTTTTTAGAGGGATAATTTGAACAATTTTTCACTCTTTCCTATTACCACTCCACGTATCAAACACACCCTATATTAACATATGTGCGCCTTAATTGACAATATTAAAATAAATTATATTAACTTACTTTAAAATTTGATAATAATATATAAAATATATCTTTTGTTTTAAAGATATATATTTTTTATCAATAAAATTAGGTTTTTGTACAATTCACGTTCTTCTTTCAAAAATAAAATTATTTTATAATTTTTGTTGTCATATTAAAAATAAAATTATAATGCTACGTTAGATATTGAAATTGACCTGCCTTAACTGATATATTACAAATAAAATTACAATCTTATATTGTAAAATATTAATTAGAAAAGATATCTTTGTAATATGCATTAGAACATCATGGAATTGATATATAATTTCTTAAAGAGATACTAAATATATTTTAACTAGACCTCAAAAATTATTTTTTTAATTTTATCATAATATTAAAATAATCTATCTTTATATCATCCTATTCTCAATAAAAGCACTGACCTCAGCAAATTTATATACAGACATACATATCTCAGCAACTTCATCCACTTTCAGTCTTTTTCTTTTTTAATCTTATCTACATATCCGTGATTTACTATAAAAGTTACATTTTAAAAATTTTAATCTCATTTCTTTTGATTTATAACTAGGTTGTCTTATATTATATTAAATAGATAATATTACACACTACGGATGAAGTATATCTTATCATTTTTATTTTAACCACTGTTGCTATTTTTGTTGCACCAAAATATTTTTAAAAAATATAATTGTTAAATATGTTTTATTGTTGAATATCAGTTATTAGCCTTTTGCGTTTGAAATCCTATCATGACACAGCCTTCTGTTTGAGTAAGGATAAAGAAGGAGAATGAAGGAGACGAGTGAAGACACAGCAGATCAGAGATCCATGGCTTTGCAGTTTGCAGGGAATGGGCCAAAGTGTAATGACAAGGTATGAATATGATGTGTGCACTGCACACTATATACATACATATATATATATATATATATACATACACACACACACACACACACACATATATATATATATATATCATGAAAATAAGAATGTTGTTACCAATATAGATTTCGAAATTAATTTAATCTAACAGATGAGTTTTCTATAGCAAAACCCAAAATATTATAGCAGAAAAATCGAAAAAAATCAAAATAATATAGACAGAATGGTTCTGATATAGGAAGGGCAATGGAAGAAAATCTATTTGAATTTAATAAAACTATTTTATAAGTGTTTTTATTAATATTATTATGCTTAAATGATTACTGTGTTTGATTGTTTTAAAAAATGTATTTTAGTTTGATATTAATAAGCATAAATTTGATTGAAGTTATAGGTTAAATTAAAAAAATTGATAATTTTAAGTAGTAATATAATTATTTTTAAAGATTTTTAATGTTTTTTACTTCTGTTAATAAAGACAAGTTTTTGCTTATTTTTATAATAAAAATAACTTCGGTTACCACTTACAAGCGTCCTTAAAAAGTTGACCAATACTCTTAAATTTTTAAAATAAGTAGTTCCTTTTTTAAAAAGATAACTTTCTAACTTTTTTAAAAACTTAGCCAGACCAATATATAATCAAATTACTAGTAGTAGCAACACTAGGATTAAAAATGTGATGAAATAAATAAGAAAACTGAAATTTTGGTTGTTTGTTTACTGATAGGGGACAAGTATAAAGCAGGTTGATGATCACTTGCGTAACAAAATGACATTTTCAATTCACACAATTTGCCTCTACGTTCTTTATTTTGCTATCTGTTCAGTAAAAATTGCTATTTAAGTTTACTAAAAAAATAAAAAATAAAAAACTAAAACTAATAACCTCTCTAATTTTTTATGGGTGAAACTACAGCTTATATATTTTGCAAATTCCAGTTCCTACTATGATCCATCATTCCACCCTAGGTTAATTTACATGCGTGCCTTAATCAATAATATTAGAGTAAATTATATAAATCTTTCATGAAATTATATTATATATATGATATTTCTTTTGTTTTATCAATAGGTTTAAATATACTTGAGGTTTTTATAATTTTATTAAAAAATGATTTTAGTCACTATAGCTTGAAAACAATAAATTTATTCTTTGTAGTTTTCAAAACTATGAAATAGGTTCTTAGAGTTAATTTTTGGTTAGTTAACTATTAGTTAACACTGACTAGGATGTTGAAGTCAGTATTAAAATCTATGTCAATGCTAACTGTGTACCACTTATGCTGATGTGGACTAACCACGTGGACTTTCTAAAAAAAAAGTTTCAGTTTATTCACTTAGGTCATTGGTCAAAATTTTCCTTTTATTCAATTTTTGATATAAACTCGTCTTCTATTTCATCTAAATATCTAGTTTAAGATATATTTTTTCTTTGTCAAAATCATCCCTTATAAACTTTTAAGTTTGTTCACTTTAGTACATATTCTTCATTTTTATGCTTTTTTCTCCAGTTTGATCCTTTAAATCAGTCCATAATTTTATTTTTAGTCATGATATGATTTAATCTATCATTTTTACTCAAAAAGAACACAAGAAATGAATTAAAATTCAAGTTTCAAAGCTTACCTTTTATTCACTTAGTCCTTAGTCAAAATTTTTCTTTTGTCCATTTTTTTTATATAGACTCATATTCTACTTCGTTTAGGTCCCTAGTTTAAGAATATATTTTTTTATTTGTCAAAATATCCCCTACAAACTTTTTAGTTTGTTCACTTTAGTATCTTTTCTTAACTTTCTTTTTTTCCCTCACGGTTTGGTCCTCCAAATCATACTAAAACCCTAAATCGTGAGGAAAAAAATGAAAGTTAAGAAAAGATACTAAATTGAAAAAACTAAAAAGTTTGTAGGAGATGATTTTGACAAATAAAAAAATATATTCTTAAACTAGAGATATATAATAAGTAGAAGACGAGTTTATATAAAAAATTGGACAAAGAAAAATTTTGACCAAAAACCTAAGTGAATAAAATATAAGTTTTGAAACTTGAATTTTAATTCATTTCTTATGTTCCTTTTAGGTAGAATGATAGATTAAATCAGACAATAACTAAAAATAAAATTATAGACTGATTTGGAGGACCGGACCCTGAGAAAAAAAATGAAAGTGAAGAGTAGGGACTAAAGTGAACAAAATAAAAAGTTTCTGTGAGATGATTTTGACAAAGAAAAGACACATTCTTAAACTAGGGACTTAGACGAAATATAATACGAGTTTATATAAAAAATTGGACAAAAGAAAAAATTTTAATCAAAGACTTAAGTGAATAAATTGAAACTTTTTTTAAGGAGTCAACGTCAACATAAGTGATACACAGTTAATATTGACATGGATTTTAATTGTAATATCCCAAGAATTTATATGAATATTTAAAGTCTATTTTGAAGTTTAGTGAAAAATTTAATTACGTGAAAAATGTACTTTATGAATTAGTGAAGAAAATCTGGGAATAGAAATTTTAATTTTTAATTTAGGAAATTTTTACAAATTCTCAAGGACTAAAGTGAAAAGAAAAGAAAGTATAGAGGACTTTTGAGAAATGACCAAATAGGAACCTGAGAGGAAGAATAATGCTTATGAGAATGAATTATGAGTCCGGTACCGAAAAGATGATGGATTCGAGGTTAAAGTGGTATTTGAGACATCGAGAGAGATTAAAGTGAACAAATCTTATAAGCTAAGGTGGCTATGAGCGATTTTATCGAAAAAGAAATTGGTGGGGCCCACGCGTATACACTTCTCTCTTATTCTTTTCTTTTTCTCATTCTCCCTCCCGTAGCTTCCTCACTTTCTCTCTCTCGGTTATGCATCCAAGAGAATTTCTTCATCAACCATTCATGCAATTTTTGCTTGGGGAAGGAACCCATGAAAGTTAGGAGGATTGGAATGGTCAAGGTGCAAGGTGAAAGTGCCGAGAGCGTGAAATCCAGGCGAGTGGAATTTATACTTCCTATGACTAAATCTTTTCTTTAAAGTTATTGGCATCATAGTGAGAGCATGTAGTGTATCTTAGTGTGAAGGCAGTGATGGTTAACTTATATATTGATATTCATTATGAATTGAGATTTTCTTGCATAAGTTACATTCATGCGCACTTTCTAGAATTAAAGAATTGTGTTCTCGAATAGATTGATATGGATATATCTATACATAAACACCATTATATGAATGTTGCGTGAAGAAGACACGAATACCATTGTGAGGACTTATAAATACAAATGAGCTTCAATGTTTGAGATGTGATTTAAAAGATAAATTTTGTGAACAGTGAATGATTGTATACACGTTGATGAAATTGTGATTAAGTATGGAAAGTAGTATGAGTTATGTTGTGATGAAACTTGTAAATGATTATGAGTTATTTATAATTGTGATTGTGTATGTAATCGGAATGAATGGAAAGACATGGTGGTGCACCCCATGGAGAAATCTACATGAAGCTATAAGGGTGGAGAATATACATGGAGCGATAAGGGTGGATGCGGCGGGGGCCGCGAGCAACGATCCAGAGGTATCCTGGACGACCCGGTTGGTACGGGAAATGTGTGAAATTGATTTCACTTTTTGCTGTTGTGAATTATTTGAATTATGTTGAAATGTATTTGTTTTACTTGGATATTGTTGTGAAGTATTATGAATTATATTATATTATATTATGATCGATTACGTATGATTGCTGCATATTATCATTATGATGCATGATATTTTTTTGTCATAGTGTTCTGTTGTCTGCTCACTGGGCACATGGTTTGCTCATACCCCTCTTATTAATATTTTTCAGAGTTGACAGCTGAAGGTAAATATCTGTACAAGGAATTATGGATCCTTAGCTCATAATTACCTTTTCATTTGTTCAGGATAAAGGTATAATAATTAAGTCTTATTCTAAGTTGTATAAATCTAGAAATCTCTGTAATCGGGTAGGTTTATTCAGTGATGTAATGTGAATGACTGTAATGTGTATAGAGAACTCGGTTTGGTTGCATGAAAAAGAATGGTATGATTCTTAAGAGAAAGATAGGCTTACGGAGGTGAAATGAAATTCACTTTCCGTGCCGGTCACGTGCTCAGATTTTGGGACGTGACATTAATACTAACATTAGCATCTCATTTAACGTTGACCAATGGTTGACTAACTAAAAACTAACCCAAGGGACTTATTTCATGATTTTGAAAACTATAGAAACTAAATTTATTATTTTCAAACTATAGAAACTAAATTTATTTTTCAATAAAACTATAGGGACCTCAAGTATATGTAAACCTTATAGATATACTCTAATAGCTAGCTAGTCTCTAATTTTTTTTGTCATTAAAAGAATTTTTTTGCACAATATTCATATTTTTCAAAAATAATATTATAGTCTCATATTATTGTTTAGTATTCACTTAGTTACCCTAACTATCATATTAAAAATAAAATTATAGTCTTATTTTATGTAAAAAATTAATTTTTTTTACAAAAAAATAAATTAAAAAAATATTTCTACAATATATATCAAAACGTGAGAGAATTCAAATATAACCTTTTAAATATAGTTGTTAAGATTTTAATCTAAATCTTAAGATCTTACAATATTATGATTCTAAACAACACGAGCGATCCTAATTCTATGTAAGATCTAAATCTGTTAGGATCTCAGTAGGATCTCGAAAATCTTACAATTTTACTATTTTATCGATCCTATAATATTTTAGAATATTTTAATTTTTTTTATTTATTGATATGTTTCTAATCTATTAGGTCAATTGAGATAAAAAAAGTCATTAAACTAACTTAAATATTTACTAATACTATACAATTACAATCTTAATTATCACTTATAAATTGTTCCATTTTTAACTTAATTTAGTAAAGGCTAACAATGAGATACAATATTATAAGTTTTGAAGAAAAAAAAATCTATTTTGTGAGAAAATAAAAGAGGTTTCTAAATACAACAGAAAGTGAAATTTTTTTTATTTACTAATTGTATGACATTTTAAGTCTGTTTTATTAAAATATAATGAGACTTTGATAATTTTTTATTATATACAAAATTTATGTCATTATATATATATTTTTATATATTATTTTATATTTTTCGTAGAATCTTATAATCCTCAATTCGATTTATTATACTCGTTTGGATCTTATATAAAATTTCGATACTATGCTTTTAAACAAGAAAGCTCTCGTATCAGAATCAAACATAAAATATACTCATTATAATTTTCTCATAATATTGAAATAATCTATATTTTATCATATTAACAATAAAATAACTGATCTCAATAAATTTATAGTTTTTTTATTAAATTATTCTTTTAGTTCCTATAATATTAATAAATTTTTAATTAGATCCTATAATATAGAAATTTGTAATTGGATCTTATAATTTTAAAAATTTATTATTAACTGTAATATCCCAAGAATTTTTATGAATATTTAAAATCTATTTGAAGTTTATTAAAAAATTTAATTACGTGAAAATGTGCTTTTTGAATTAGTGAAGAAAATCTGAGAATAGAAATTTTAATTTTTAATTTAGGAAATTTTTACAAATTCTCAAGGAGTAAAGTGAAAAGAAAAGAAAGTATAGAGAACTTTTGAGAAATGACCAAATAGGAACCTGAGAGGAAGAATAAAGCTTATGAGAATGAATTATGAGTCCGGTACCGAAAAGATAATGGATTCGAGGTTAAAGTGGTATTTGAGATATCGAGAGGGATTAAAGTGAACAAATCTTATAAGCTAAGGTGGCTATGAGCGATTTTATCGAAAAAGAAATTGGTTGGGCCCACGCGTATACATTTCTCTCTTATTCTTTTCTTTCTCTCATTTCTCCCGTATGCTTCCTCACTTTCTCTCTCTCGGTTATGCGTCGAATTTCTTCATCAACAATTTATGCAATTTTTGCATGGGGAAGGAAGCTATGAAAGTTATGATGATTGGTAAGTTGATGTTCTTCTTCTTCTTCCTCTTATTACAAGACCAAATCCTTGGTTATCATTTTACAAAATTTTTGTAGAATATTTTAATGGATGAATTTAAGTGTGGATGTTAATATAAAACATTCCTAGGTGGTTTATGATGTTATTAGAACAAGAAATTTGGAGAAAACTAGGAGAAATTCATAGAATTTGGATATTTGAAAAAAGTTAATGTTCTTGATGAAAATTTGAGATTTGAGCTTGAATTGTTGGTAGAAATTGGGGGTTTTGATGTTAAAACACTCCTTAGACATTAAGGATGAAAACCCATGGAAGAAATCAAAAAAAATGTTGTTTTAGATATGATTTTAGGATTTTTGGATGAAGAACACGAAGAACATCCGAAAATTTTCCCCAGAAATTACTGTTCATCGAGAAAATTTTTTCAGATTTTCTCGGCTACTATAGCGTTGACTCAGTCAACGTTACTGTAGCTACGTTGACCGTTGACCGTTACTGTAGCATCAGTTTTTTTTTTTTAAATATCGTTAAAAAGCTCTTTGAGTCTAGTTTCCAATGGTATAAGTTTCATCTGGATATTCATTACCAGTTAGGAGTTATGATTTGAGAAGTAAGTGAAGGTCGGAAATAATGGTAGGAAATTTCTCTATTTCGTAACCCTGATGGTTTTTATCTGGTTACAATAGGAATGGTCAAAGCGCAAGGTGGGAGTGCTGAGAGCGTGAAATCTAGGTGAGTGAGATTTATACTTCCTATGACTAAATCTTTTCTTTAAAGTTCTTGGCATCATAGTGAGAGTATGTAGTGTATCTTAGTGTGAAGGCAGTGATGGTTAACTTATATATTGATATTCATTATGAATTGAGATTTTCTTGCATAAGTTACATTCATGCGCACTTTCTAGAATTAAAGAATTGTGTTCTCGAATAGATTGATATGGATATATCTATACATAAACACCATTATATGAATGTTGCGTGAAGAAGACACGAATACCATTGTGAGGACTTGTAAATACAAATGAGATTCTATGTTTGAGATGTGATTTAAAAGATAAATTCTGTGAACAGTGAATGATTGTATACACGTTGATGAAATTGTGATTAAGTATGGAAAGTAGTATGAGTTATGTTGTGATAAAACTTGTAAATGATTATGAGTTATTTATGATTGTGATTGTGTATGTAATCGGAATGAATGGAAAGGCATGGTGGTGCACCCCATGGAGAAATCTATGTGAAGCTATAAGGATGGAGAATATAAATGGAGTGATAAGGGTGGATGCGGCGGGGGCTGCGGGCAACGATCCAGAGGTACCTTGAACGACCCGGTTGGTACGGGAAATGTGTGAAATTGATTTCACTGTTGCTGTTGTGAATTACTTGAATTATGATCGATTACGTATGGTTATTGCATGTTATCATTATGATGCATGATATTTTTTTTGTCATAGTGTTGTGTTGTCTGCTCACTGGGCACGTGGTTTGCTCATACCCCTTTTATTAACATTTTTTTCAGAGTTGATAGATGAAGGTAAATATCTGTACAAGGAATTATGGATCATTAGCCCATGATTACCTTTTCATTTATTCAGGATAAATGTATAATATTTAAGTTGTATAAATCTAGAAATCTCTGTAATCGGGTAAGTTCATTCAGTGATGTAATGTGAATGACTGTCGTGTGTACAGAGAACTCGGTCTGGTTGCATGAAAAAGAATGGTATGATGCTTAAGAGAAAGATAGGCTTACGGAGGTAAAATGAAATTCACTTTCCGTGCCGGTCACGTGCTCAGATTTTGGGACGTGACATTAACGTTTTGTTAAAATTGTAATGATATATCCAATTATATACCATCTTGATATTCGGAATATATATATGATTAATGCTGATTTGCTCAAATTACTCAAAATATACTGCATTACATGTTATATATATTTTCTTCTTTTTGTTGAACAATTACAAATATGCACATAGTTAATTACATCAGCCAAATTTAATGGAACACTAACAAAAGTTTAGTGATAATTACTAATTACAAAACTTGCAAAACAATAAGAACTCAATTATGAAAATTTAAACTATAGGCTATAGGACTAAATTCAAAAAAAAAAAGTGAAACTAAAGGATGAAAAGAATAATTTAACTTTTTTCCCACTTTCAAATTAATGTACGTATAGGTTAATTAGGATTTATAATTAAAATTAAGTTTGGCTTAATTTATACTCCTTAATCATTGCCAAAAGAATATAAATAAGTGAAGATATTTAGTGAAGAATCAAAAATTAATGGCAAAATTTAAAAGAGTACTGACGGATCACAAATCTATCATTTAAAAAAAAAATATTCGCAACAAATTAATAATAATTTACTTATATTACTATTATAAAATATATAAATTTAGTGATGTATTAATAAGCTTATCATTGTTCTAGTGACGAATAAATAAGCTTGTCACTGTTATAGCGTTTTTTCAAAAAAATAATTAAAAATAATAATTAATTAATAAAGAAGAAATTATTTTTCGATTCCTTATTTCCTTCTTTCAAGCTAAGGCAAAAAAAAAAAAAAAAAGAAGCACCAAGCAAAATAAATAATAATGGAAATATAAAAGCAAAAACAAACCGTTAAAAAACATGTTTGCAAAACAAGATTAGGCCACTGGTCATCTTCACTTTTATCATGATATTGGAACCATTATCTCATAAACAAAAAAAAAATTAGTATTAGGACCACTGCAACATATATTTTATTCCAAACAAACAATTTCTTAGTATTGGGACCACTACAATTTTATTGTAAATTGTAGTATAGCATGTTTAGGACAATATTATTTACATATAAATCCAACTTTTTACATTGAATAAATAATTTGGACAACTCAAAATAAATATTATCAGCGGAACTATCATTGTTGGTTGGGAAAAATTGTAATTTTTTTATTAGATATTGAGAGAGCCCCACCACACACAACATAACAAAAAGGTCTAAGTTGATGGATAAGTAAATGCCTTTCGCAATGCGGCAGTGGCGACAAGTTGTAATTTGTTGCAGCGACTGCTTTAGTGGCTGCTTGATTTCTCTTCAACAGTGAATGATTTGAATGTTTAAGACATGAAACTTTCACTACGTAACTTTCACTACGTCATGAAACTTTGAGTATGTTTAATTCTATTTCTCACTGTCGAACGACTTCAGTGGCTTTGAATATGTTTTAAGACATGAAACTTCTGCTTCACTTGGACCTAATTTGAACAGAAAATTTGAAAAAGAAAAAAAAAGAAAAGAAAACATATCTAATGACGCGGTGCCATATCAACACATGATTTGAACATGAGTAATTGTTGATATAAACATGTATGTTGATGAAAGCATTTAGTGACTAACCTAGAACCCTTAGGTCAGAGGATCAAAATACATAAATATCAAAATCAATAAAAAAAAATAAAGGGGTAAAATGAAAAAAAATTAAAATTGAAGGCTAAAATATAAATTTTCAAAATATTATACTTAAAATTATAATTTGAGCCAAAAATTCAGGGATGCGTGTGTACCTCCTAGATGAACGTGGGTCTACCCTGTAGTCAGCGTCATGTATATTAAAATAATTGTTGATTAACGGTTGATTAATACCAAGAATTAATTTTTATATTTTTTAAACATATATAAAGATTAATACCAAGAATTAATTTTTATATTTTTTAAACATATAAAGATTAAATCTTTAGTTTTTAAACTGTAGTAATTAAATTCGTAATTGAATAAAATTATAGAGACTATAATATATTTTAATATTTTTAATTTAAATTTTATTTTCAAACGTGATTTTCAAGATTAACAATATAGATAAAGAGGATAATATTCTCCTTCACCAAAGAGGCTCTATGATTTGTTTATAGCCATTAAATAACCATATGACCCACTTTAAACCAAAGAGAGAAGCGACTCACTTTGTCTTTGGAGTCGCCCCACCACTCCTTCTCTTACTACTGAAGCGACACCCCCCATTCACCACGCACCACGTCACTCCTCGTCTCTATCTTCTTCTGCAACAATAGTGGCCACTCTCTTCATGAACGAACACCTAAGTATTCCACTGCCACTACACCACTTACCTTGCACTTTGTGGCTATTATTTCTGAGTTTGCCTTTATGCAATTGATCAGTAACTTTCATTTTGGGTAAATTTCCGGTTGGGTTAAATACTACTCATTCATTCCCATAGTAGTCAGTGTAGGATATATATATACACACACACACACACTAAATACTACTCATTCCCTTAGTACACACACACACTAGAAAATCCTAAGTGAAAGTTAATTTTTGCAAATATATAAAATTAATTACAATTTACCATAAACTTTTACTTTAATTAAGGATATGTTTGGTTCGACGACAGAAAGAAAAAAAAAATTTTTTTATTTAATTTAGTTTGCACGGATGAAAATAAAAGAAAAATAAGTTTTCTTGTTTAGTTTGTAAAGGTTGGGGAGAAAAATATAAAAAATTATTATTATATCTCTTTAATTTTAGACAAATATGCAACAAAATAAAATAAGCTATAAAATTGTTTGTAAGCAAATAAACAAATGAAAGAATTATTCTTAGGTACGTTTAAACTTAATATTTATAGATTATATACTGTTATTATGTGTCTGATCAGTGTCAAGGGAACTAAAGACTACTTTAGGAGCATTTGGTAGAATGAAAATGGCCAGTGTCAAATTATCATGATCTTGAATATCAGCAGTTGGGATTCATTTGTTGGTTCATTAATTAAGTATTTTTTGAGAGAATTTTTTCATTCTTATTATGTAAAGACACTAAAAAAAAACATTTAGCGGCAATTTTTTTTTTTAAATTATTGGGGGTTAAAATCGCAGGTAATTACATTGGGCGAAACTAAATGACATCAAATCTATATTTACCCTTTAATAAATAGTTCTCTTGATCAATTATTTTAAATTGATTTATGACATAATTTTTAAACAGCTTATTATATTGTCTTACAGTTAGATATGAAAGCTCTTCTTAATCGTAAATTCATATCTATGTCCCCCTTAAATGGGCTAGAATTTCAAAATACTTGAAGCAATCCAAGAGAAACGGGTATACAAGCCCGAATATATCGTTGTGAAGTCATAAACTTCAACGTAATTTCATAAATTAAGAGAAAAGTATATTGTTATTGCAAGAATTTAAATCAAAATTTTTTATTAATGTCAATTTATAAGGCCTTGGAACTAGATGCATTAAATGCACTGAGTCAAAGTCAACTTTCGGCCCAACAAATTGAAAGTATTTAAGATCAATTCAGAACCTCTCAACCAAAATCAAATTACACCTACAAATCATAAAGATATGTTATATAAAGTTTGAACATAGAAAGAATCAAGACCTTTAAAGGGAAGATCTCACTATTAATGCCATTGATCCTAATTAAAGAATAAATATGTTGAAGCAAATTAAGCAACAAACATCTCAGATTATATCAAGGTAATCCAAGTCAACTTTGTCTGAATTAAAGCTCATCAACCAGAAGATCATGTGAAATCAATTTATTTCCTTATCAAGTGATTGATTATTTTCATCTTTAGGGACTTGATTGATTCAACATTCAAGACTGCATTTCAAATAAAGATTCTCCAACGACTAATATAGAAGATTATATAAAGAAGATAACTAGCCATTTCAAACACACGAAGAAATTTAGAGAAGAATACTCTAGCCATCTGAACATACTTGGGCTATGCGCATAATCCATTGTAGTTCTTTTTGTAAGAGAGTTATACTTATAAACTCATCTTCTGTGAGTTGATTCTCAGTGTAAAAAAGTTCTTGTGAACCAATTTCTCTATCTACTCTTGTATCCATTGTAATCAAGATTTAGATCTTGCTCATATCTTGATAACAAAAATGAACAAGATCTTTTTTACATTAGGATATTTTGGAATCTAGATCTTGTATCTTAAGATCTTATAAAATCGTACAAGATCATACAAAATCTTAAGATCCTAGTACTTATTTTTTTCTAATGTTTTGATATTCAAATTTTTTTAATGGAAATAACTGATAAATTTGTGAAAATATGAGATGTTTTATGGAAATATTTTGATATTTTGATAAATTATATTTATTTTTAAATATTTTTTATATTTAAAAATTATATAAATATTTGTTATATTTATATTTTAAAATTGTATATGATCTTAAACTTCTGCGATTCGATTCTACGATTTGATAGCACTGACCTTTCTGATCTTGTACACGATCTCGATTTTGATTACCTTGCTTTTATTTATCCCTTGAGTGGACATTGTTTTAGGGCCCTGGTTATTTAGGAGTAAAGGCTGTGTGGCTGTTAAAATTAGAGAAATAAACAAAAGATAAAATTTTCAAGTAGAGAAATAAGAGAGAATTAGAGGATATGAAGAATTATTCTCTTATTATTAAATTAATGAATACAACACTAGTAAGAGTATTTATAGAAAAAATATGTAACAAAAAAACTAACAATTACACAAATTCAACACTCCCCCTTCAAGTTGGAGTTATGATGAAATGAACTAAGTCCAATTTGAATAACAAAACACCAAAAAACAAAAAAAAAACTTTCATAAGAAAGTCTTCGAACAAGGTCCTCAAGAATCATGTAAATTTATGTTCTAAAAGTCGATGTGAAGAAATTTGTGTAGAACAATGACCACAAACAAGAAAAGTAATGTAATACCCAAGAAAAATAAAATATAAATATTTGTTTACAAACTACTGTTACTATTTCAGTATACGGTACTATTCACCTGTATAATACTATTTACGTATATGATACTGTTCATTTATACAATCGAAATGTCAAGTACTAGATGTTGTTTGGTCATAAGAGAAAACTAGAAAGAAGTTTGTAGGAGAAAATGACGTTTTATGTGTAAAAATACCCTCAGGGACTAAAATGAAAGGACTGATTTGAAAAGAAACTTAAAGGTTTAAGAGAAAGGATAGTTTTCTCTTTAAGTTTTCAATAGTAATAAAACAAAAAATTCCCGCGTTGCCGCCATTTGCAAAGTAACTGCATTATTAGAAATGTCATTTTCATGAATAGTAAATTGAATATTTTATTAGCGCATAGTATCAAATAGTACCCTTGACTTTTGCTATAAATAGGCCCTTCCATTTCACTTCTAAACTCACACCTTCAACTTCTCTTCTTCTCTCCTTAAGTTTCTCTTACTCCAAAGCTAGGCCTCTGAGATTTTGGGCCTTTCCTTTTCAGCTTAGGTAAGGATACTATGCCCTTTCTATGTCTTTCAAATTTTAAAAGTTAATTTCTTAAGTATGCTCTGTGGTTGCGGCCTTGGCTGATCTTCCACATCAGAAAAACTGTCCTTAGCTGTTTATATGTTATTTTGATTCTCTGATTACCGAAATAGAATGTAAACTGTGAAGAATACATGTCTAGGAAAGTTCTGGCTAAGGAAAGACCTGGTTTTTAAGTGTGTCCAGTGTGACCCTCCACTCTTTCCTGGGAACTTACCTGGTGTACTCTTTTACAGATTGTATTCTCTATTTCTGGTATGAATAGTACCCGTACGTATGAATAGTAACTGTATGAATAGTAACCGTACATATAAATAGTATTCATACATAAAAAATAGTATTTATACGTATGAATAGTGACCATATGTATGAATATTATCCGTATGTATAAATAGTATCCGTACGTATGAATAGTGACCATATATATAAATAGTGACCGTATATATGAATAGTACCGTATGTATGAACAGTATCTGTATGAAAACAATCCTAACTTGTTTTCTCTAATCTTTCATGAAAATCTCCGTAGCGGAATACTGAAATTCATCTGTGTACTCTTGTCTGTAATGACTTAGAGAAGCGATGTTCGTACGGAATCCAGGTGAGTGAAACGACCCCGTTTTAATAGAGTTTTAGCATTACTGGTGATAAAAAGTATGTCGTAGGACACTCCCAAGATTCATAGGGGGAAATTGGATTCAGAATGACGAATCTAAATGAGATAATTAATCCATAAGTATGGATAAAATGAAATAAGTATCTTATGATGATGTGAAGTTTGAATGTTTTCAAAAATGGATTAATTGTTATCTTGATATGTGGTTTATAAATCCATAATATAGTTATATACTATACCTGTTATATGGATGAATATTATATTGAGCTTCTGATTATGATATGAAATGCTATTGATTGTGATTGAGCGGGACAGTACCCCCTCTCACGGCAAGGCGGAAAACCCGGTTGACAGGGTGTCTTGACCAATGAGTGTGGAGACAACGATTCCCTCAGTAGGGATATAGCCCGGATTTGTGATAAATCCGTGAGGCGCCCTAGCTAAGAGGATGAGGTTGTGCGTCATGGCGGAAATATACATAATTGGTGAGCCGGCCTGTGTGCGCTCTCCGGGATATATTGCCATTGACGAGTACTAGTAACGTTTGTTGAATTGGATGAATTTTTATCTTGTATGTAAGAGGATGATGTTGTGCGTCATGGCGGAAATATACATAATTGGTGAGCCGGCCTGTGTGCGCTCTCCGGGATATATTGCCATTGACGAGTACTAGTAACGTTTGTTGAATTGGATAAATTTTTATCTTCTGTCTATTGGTTGAGTATGAGCCTTTGGATATGCTTGCATGACTGGTAATGTATTTGAATTTTATTAATGCGAGGCCGATTCGCTCATTGAGTTTAAAAGCTCACATTGTTTGTACAACCTTTTTGTTCAGATCAGGTTGCCATCGAAGAATATCTGCTAGAGGAGTAGATCACTTTGGACCTTCCCGTTGTCGGGTAGACCTCTCTTCTGTTATAGATTATGTTGCTCTGTAATCGTCTAGGACATCTAGTTCAGGGGTTCGACATTTGGCTTGTATGTCAGTATAATAATGTATTTTAAATTGATAATCTATGATTTTCAGATAAGAAAATTTGATATATTTATCGGAAGGCTTACAGTGATGAGAGATTCATCATTGTGCCGGTCATGTGCCCAGAAAACGGGTCGTGACAAGTAACCCAACGAATTGTGTCACAAATAATATGTCCACCAATTGGACCAAAAGAAAACTTTGTGCCCATTAACAACTATAGTGCTAACAGAAACCAAAAGCAACAAAATCCAAAAAGCTGAAGAATGAAAACAACGTAAAAAAGAATTAATGTCTAACTTTTCTCTCTTATCCTTTAGTAACCATCCTACCCTGCAGTTTCAAAGCTAACATTGCTGAAACCATTTTCAGAGTAACAAGAATGGTAGAAATAGCAGCCTGATTATTTGCTGACCTTTTGCAGAACAACTTCTACAGAAGAAACCATGAAAATGAAATGCCCAGAAAGGCACTGAATTATGCACGCATGACACGCCCAAAATGGGGATAGAATTGAAAAAACGTAGCAGATTCCAGAGGAACCACAACTGCTGCCACATTATCCATATTGCCTTTTTCCAAGGAAGTGTTAATAATACAATCTGCCAATGACAGGAGCATGAAGGAGATAACCCAAAGAACGGCGAAATCTACTCTCGAATGATCAAAGAATCAAAAATTTCCCTCACGTCAACGAAATATCAGAAAATTCGACTGGCAGAGGCATGAAAATAGACTAGCAATGGCGATGAACAGTAGTTGACAGTGAGAAATTACTGGCAGAGGACCAAGAAGGTTCATGTGGAGAAATTTCTTCAACCCTAACTCCTTGCTGAAGAAAAGAAGGTCGGACCAGTATCATTACAAACATTTGATTCAAGAAAAGAAGCTTGAATAGAGATAGAAGGCGAGAATAAGAACGCCAATGTTGGAAAGTAAACCAGAAATGGTCATTAAACGGGATGGCCGAATACAAACCAAAAAGCACGATCGAATGATCAGAAAGCCTGAAGACGAAGATGTCGTCGAAGACGCAATGGCCAAGCAATACCCTCGAAAAGAATAAAAAATGCATATCGACAAGCAGAAAGGGGCAATAATCCTGAAAACTAAGAATGGGAGACTAGTCGGAGATCAAGAACCAGTGATGGCAGGAAACAGAAGGCTGAATCACAGACATCGCAATACAACAATAAACCAAAGAAAGCCACGAACGTGCTGGAAAAGGAGGAGAAACCGTCGTGTAGAAAGAAAATCAAAGAACGTAGTTTCTGACGAATACTCAGACCAAAGACGCAGAGGCAGAATCTGTAATACCCAAGAAAAATAAAATATAAATATTTGTTTACAAAACTACTGTTACTATTTCAGTATACGGTACTATTCACCTGTATAATACTATTTACGTATACGATACTGTTCATTTATACAATTGAAATGTCAAGTACTAGATGTGGTTTGGTCATAAAAGAAAACTAGGAAGAAATTCGTAGGAGAAAATGACGTTTTATGGGTGAAAATACCCTCAGGGACTAAAGTGAAAGGACTGATTTGAAAAGAAACTTAAAGGTTTAAGGTGAAAGGATAGTTTTCCCTTTAAGTTTTCAATAGTAATAAATTTTCGTGAGGTGCACAGTAACTGCATTATTAGAAATGTCATTTTCATGAATAGTAAATTGAATATTTTATTAGCGCATAGTGTCAAATAGTACCCTTGACTTTTGCTATAAATAGGCCCTTCCATTTCACTTCTAAACTCACACCTTCAACTTCTCTTCTTCTCTCCTTAAGTTTCTCTTACTCCAAAGCTAGGCGTCTGAGATTTTGGGCCTTTCCTTTTTAGCTTAAGTAAGGATAGTATGCCCTTTCTATGTCTTTCAAATTTTAGAAGTTAATTTCTTAAGTATGCTCTGTGGTTGCGGCCTTGGCTGATCTTCCACATCAGAAAAACTGTCCTTAGCTGTTTATATGTTATTTTGATTCTCTGATTACCGAAATAGAATGTAAACTGTGAAGAATACATGTCTAGGAAAGTTCTGGCTAAGGAAAGACCTGGTTTTTAAGTGTGTCCAGTGTGACCCTCCACTCTTTCCTGGGAACTTACCTGGTGTACTCTTTTACAGATTGTATTCTCTATTTCTGGTATGAATAGTATCCATACGTATGAATAGTAACCGTACATATGAATAGTATCCGTACATAAAAATAATATTCATACGTATAAATAGTGATCATATGTACGAATATTATCTGTATGTATAAATAGTATCTGTACGTATAAATAGTGACCGTATATATGAATAGTAACCGTATATATGAACAGTAACCGTACATATGAACAGTATCTGTACGAAAACAATCCTGACGTATTTTCTCTAATCTTTCATGAAAATCTCCGTAGCAGAACACCGAAATTCACCTGAGAACTCTTGTCTGTAATGACTTAGAGAAGCGATGTTCGTACGGAATCCAGGTGAGTGAAACGACCCCGTTTTAATAGAGTTTTAGCATTACTGGTGATAAAAAGTATGTCGTAGGACACTCCCAAGATTCATAGGGGGAAATTGGATTCAGAATGACGAATCTAAATGAGATAATTAATCCATAAGTATGGATAAAATGAAATAAATATCTTATGATGATGTGAAGTTTGAATGTTTTCAAAAATGGATTAATTGTTATCTTGATATGTGGTTTATAAATCCATAATATAGTAATATACTATACCTGTTATATGGATGAATATTATATTGAGCTTCTGATTATGATATGAAATGCTATTGATTGTGATTGAGCGGGACAGTACCCCCTCTCACGGCAAGGCGGAAAACCCGGTTGACAGGGTGTCTTGACCAATGAGTGTGGAGACAACGATTCCCTCAGTAGGGATATAGCCCGGATTGGTGATAAATCCGTGAGGCGCCCTAGCTAAGAGGATGAGGTTGTGCGTCATGGCGGAAATATACATAATTGGTGAGCCGGCCTGTGTGCGCTCTCCGGGATATATTGCCATTGACGAGTACTAGTAACGTTTGTTGAATTGGATGAATTTTTATCTTGTATGTAAGAGGATGAGGTTGTGCGTCATGGCGGAAATATACATAATTGATGAGCCGGCCTGTGTGCGCTCTCCGGGATATATTGCCATTGACGAGTACTAGTAACGTTTGTTGAATTGGATAAATTTTTATCTTCTGTCTATTGGTTGAGTATGAGCCTTTGGATATGCTTGCATGACTGGTAATGTATTTGAATTTTATTAATGCGAGGCCGATTCGCTCATTGAGTTTAAAAGCTCACATTGTTTGTACAACCTTTTTGTTCAGATCAGGTTGCCATCGAAGAATATCTGCTAGAGGAGTAAATCACTTTGTACCTTCCCGTTGTCGGGTAGACCTCTCTTCTGTTATAGATTATGTTGCTCTGTAATCGTCTAGGACATCTAGTTCAGGGGTTCGACATTTGGCTTGTATGTCAGTATAATAATGTATTTTAAAATGAAAATCTATGATTTTCATATAAGAAAATTTGATATATTTATCGGAAGGCTTACAGTGATGAGAGATTCATCATTGTGCCGGTCATGTGCCCAGAAAACGGGTCGTGACAAAGTTGGTATCAGAGCAATGGTTGTTAGGTCTCCTAGTGATTACAGAGCAAGGTAACCTTAGTGGGACCTCCTCTATCGTTGTGAACCCGGGCACAATTATAGAGAGACGGCTCTACTGAAGGTCCTGTAGGATGTTTTCATTTCCTTTCCCTCCGAGACTTATCTCTTCTTAGAAATTATGTTGTCAGGTTTAATTTTAGATATATGTGACTACACTTTTGAACTTAGTAAAGGAAAGGTTATTACTTGTTTTGATTCCGTTGTTGTCGGATCAAATTTTTATATGGTGGATTTTATAAGCTGAATTCATGATTGAATTTGTGTAGCTATATTATTTTAGGATACCAGCCAATAAAAGAAACCACTCGCATTAAAAACAAAAAAAACTGAAGGATTACATTGCAAAAAAGAAGAAGTTTACTCATGCATGAGTAATCTAAAAGCGAGGTGGTCTTGGATTAGGAGGGTTGTATTGTATCATCACCCCTCGACCATTCCTTGGAGCAAGGGACATAGCAATGTCGCGGAGGGTAGTGTAAATCCCATTCATACAATCAACACTTCTTTGTTGTTGATTGCAGAAGCACTGGGTAGACCAATAGAAGAACCTGTCTATTCTTGAAGTCATTTCTGCATGATTGCGTTTAGTTAACTTCTCCAGGTCTCCTATCATCTTTTTCAGATTTTTCACCTCCTGCTCTAGACAGGCGATTTTGTCCTCCGAGGTATGGCCCGTGCTAGTCTCCTCAGCTTCCTCGATCTTCTTCATTTTCTTCTCCTTCTGCTTCTCTGGAAACCCCTCAAAAGGTCTTTTGCCCTTGTCTTTGCCCAGACTTAAGTTTAAGTCGAGCTCTTCTTCCTTAGCCTCTACTGTGAGATCAATGTACTTCCTTGCGGACATGATTTGAAAAAATTTAGAAATTTTTGTAAGAGTATGAGGCGAGAGGAATACTGGGGGATTGTAGGCTCGGAGATTATTACTCTTTGTGGTGTGGTAACTGAGAACGCTGGGATGGTTTTTATAGAGAAAAATTAGTACTTAGAGACAAAGAAGATATCTTTTCACCGCACCCCTACACGATCAACCTATGGATTTCTGCAAGCTGGAAGCCAGAAGTCTAGGGTAGGCGTGCACACCAACAATGCGTCGCATTAATGCAAAAACCACGAAAGTCAGTATTCGGTGGATTTGCGGCCGATTTTACTTGGTTTTCCCATTTCTCCCGTTGGCATTTTCCGAAATTCAAGGAAATTGATAACATAGCCATCAAAGATTGCCTTGGATGCTTTTATGATGAACTGAAATACATTTCTCCGTTTTATTGTGTTGTTCTTAATAGCCTTCAGTTGAGTATAATATACATAATTGATTGAATCATGTTGTAATTACATGTATGTATGTTATTCATGCATAATGAGTGAAGGCTACGATCAAGGAGAATATGTGATAATCCTACATATACTCATAGAGATGTGAAATCAAAATGACTTGGATAAAATAAAATGTGTAGATGATGATATATCTTCATGGTTACATATACTTACATATAATGCTCTCGTGGGCAAATGAAAGGCAGTGATTTCCTTACATCATGATAATGCTTAAGGCATGTGACCGTAAGCAGTTAACTTTGTTTTAAAATGTATATATTGATATACATATATTATGTGTAAATCCAGAATAAAGACACCGATCAGAATCTAAGATAAGGCTAATATGAGACTACCCGATCATAGAGGGACATCGTGATATGGGATTACAGGATAAAACAAGTTAGAGGGAAAAAATCTCAGACTGAAGAGCGTAGTTAGTCAGAACTTTGAGAAAGGTCAAGATTAGCCGAAAATTTTTTGAGGAAATCTTTGACTTATGTTAATTGCATTAAATTATATTTACTATTTACTTGCATGTCCGACATTAATTGCTGGCATTGCGACGTATGTGGTTTGTAAACCTTATAGCGAGCGGCGTGTAGGTTGTGGTGGCTTTAGCTCCAGGGGCTTCGGGTTGTCTATAAATCTTGTATGCCCGTTACTCTACTCATCGCACCAAGCAAACCTACTACTTTCATTACATACCTATTTCTCAATTTTCATTCCTTTCTCCTTCGAAGTTATTTCTGAGATCCTTAGAGCAATGGCTGATAATAAGTCTTTCAACTTGAATTTTGAGACTGGCAATGTAGAGCTTGATTTAAATCTAAGTCTCGGAGACAACAAAGGGAAGAGACCTGTAGACAGGTCACCAGAAATTAAGAAAAGAAAGAGGGATGTAATAGAGATGGAGGAGGACAGCACTGCAACATCCTCAGAAAATAAGCTTGCATGCCTAGAGCGTAAGATAGAGAGCCTGGAATACAAGATAGAGGACCAGAAGCGACTAATAAGTCGTCTCTTTGAAAACCAAGAGAAACTGATAAACCGTCGTTTCGGGGAACTGGCTAATCGAGTTGATAGACATTCAATGTTTGCAACTCAAAATTTTCGTGACCAACAAGCAAGGTGTATTGACTGTATGAACGGAGTGACTTATGCTCTTCGCCAAATTTCTCAGGCGCTTCCTCCAGAAACTCTTTCTAGGCTGCAACGATTAGCTTCCTCCTTAAGGTCTGAAGCACCTTCCTCTTCTAGACCTGGAGCACCTTTTACATTTCAAAAGCCTCCTCGTCCTTAATTTATTTTTCTTTTGTTTGTACCTAAAGCTACATTTGGTGTAAGCTTCACGTATTAAAATTATCTATGTACTAGAAATAAAAATTTAAGTTAGTATCTAGATCTTCTTTGTTGAAGTGATTCATTTTACTGAAAGAACTTGAGGAATGAGAAGATATTGGACTTGTTATATTTCATTCTAAAGCATAGTATAGTAATATCTTTTTGACTGAGCAGAGTTACTAAAATGATATTTCATTGCACTTCTGAGCTATGGAGGAATGCTAAATAAGTATTTTATGAACCTATACATAGAGAACTATGGGTTTGCCCTAATCATTGAAGGGATACGACTCTATATGAGTCATTGAGGTGAGAGGAATTTCTATATATATTTATTTTATAATTATGCATGAGGAGTATGTTATTTACTTAACTCATTTTCTGGGATTGTTCTTCCTAGAGAATTATGTAATGATTTCATTTTATATAACGCCTTCAGCTGAGAGTGTTGCCTTAAGGTAGAAGGATCGCCTTCGGGCAAGAATATTACCTATGACCAAAATGATGCCTTCGGATAGGGTGCTTGTATTCGTAAAAGTTATAAGCTATGTGTATGGTAGCTTGTGTTCTGATATTCAGTATGAACTAGAAAGACCATGTGTCACTTTTGAGAAGACACCTATTTGAGGTTTTACATAGAGACAGAGTTCGTCTCTAATCAGATGGTTTAAGTTTGGTAAAGGTTATGAGGATGAAACACTTTATGGTACAAAAGATTGTGGAAAAAAATCAAACTGATGAGGAAGAGAATGTTTACCGTTTAGAAAAGGAAAGTCCAATGCAAATTATTGATAATGCGGTCTAGAGTTCACAGTTGATGCTATAGTGTTCTTGTAAATCTTACCAGGGATGTGAAGAGGTTTGGAAAGAAAGAGATACAAAGAATGAGATATAGACGAAGTAATCACACTTATTTCAGTCTTGAAATGAGTTTTGAATTCGGGGGACCGAATTCTCTTAAGGGGGTGATAATGTAATACCCAAGAAAAATAAAATATAAATATTTGTTTACAAAACTACTGTTACTATTTCAGTATACGGTACTATTCACCTGTATAATACTATTTACGTATACGATACTGTTCATTTATACAATTGAAATGTCAAGTACTAGATGTGGTTTGGTCATAAAAGAAAACTAGGAAGAAATTCGTAGGAGAAAATGACGTTTTATGGGTGAAAATACCCTCAGGGACTAAAGTGAAAGGACTGATTTGAAAAGAAACTTAAAGGTTTAAGGTGAAAGGATAGTTTTCCCTTTAAGTTTTCAATAGTAATAAATTTTCGTGAGGTGCACAGTAACTGCATTATTAGAAATGTCATTTTCATGAATAGTAAATTGAATATTTTATTAGCGCATAGTGTCAAATAGTACCCTTGACTTTTGCTATAAATAGGCCCTTCCATTTCACTTCTAAACTCACACCTTCAACTTCTCTTCTTCTCTCCTTAAGTTTCTCTTACTCCAAAGCTAGGCGTCTGAGATTTTGGGCCTTTCCTTTTTAGCTTAAGTAAGGATAGTATGCCCTTTCTATGTCTTTCAAATTTTAGAAGTTAATTTCTTAAGTATGCTCTGTGGTTGCGGCCTTGGCTGATCTTCCACATCAGAAAAACTGTCCTTAGCTGTTTATATGTTATTTTGATTCTCTGATTACCGAAATAGAATGTAAACTGTGAAGAATACATGTCTAGGAAAGTTCTGGCTAAGGAAAGACCTGGTTTTTAAGTGTGTCCAGTGTGACCCTCCACTCTTTCCTGGGAACTTACCTGGTGTACTCTTTTACAGATTGTATTCTCTATTTCTGGTATGAATAGTATCCATACGTATGAATAGTAACCGTACATATGAATAGTATCCGTACATAAAAATAATATTCATACGTATAAATAGTGATCATATGTACGAATATTATCTGTATGTATAAATAGTATCTGTACGTATAAATAGTGACCGTATATATGAATAGTAACCGTATATATGAACAGTAACCGTACATATGAACAGTATCTGTACGAAAACAATCCTGACGTATTTTCTCTAATCTTTCATGAAAATCTCCGTAGCAGAACACCGAAATTCACCTGAGAACTCTTGTCTGTAATGACTTAGAGAAGCGATGTTCGTACGGAATCCAGGTGAGTGAAACGACCCCGTTTTAATAGAGTTTTAGCATTACTGGTGATAAAAAGTATGTCGTAGGACACTCCCAAGATTCATAGGGGGAAATTGGATTCAGAATGACGAATCTAAATGAGATAATTAATCCATAAGTATGGATAAAATGAAATAAATATCTTATGATGATGTGAAGTTTGAATGTTTTCAAAAATGGATTAATTGTTATCTTGATATGTGGTTTATAAATCCATAATATAGTAATATACTATACCTGTTATATGGATGAATATTATATTGAGCTTCTGATTATGATATGAAATGCTATTGATTGTGATTGAGCGGGACAGTACCCCCTCTCACGGCAAGGCGGAAAACCCGGTTGACAGGGTGTCTTGACCAATGAGTGTGGAGACAACGATTCCCTCAGTAGGGATATAGCCCGGATTGGTGATAAATCCGTGAGGCGCCCTAGCTAAGAGGATGAGGTTGTGCGTCATGGCGGAAATATACATAATTGGTGAGCCGGCCTGTGTGCGCTCTCCGGGATATATTGCCATTGACGAGTACTAGTAACGTTTGTTGAATTGGATGAATTTTTATCTTGTATGTAAGAGGATGAGGTTGTGCGTCATGGCGGAAATATACATAATTGATGAGCCGGCCTGTGTGCGCTCTCCGGGATATATTGCCATTGACGAGTACTAGTAACGTTTGTTGAATTGGATAAATTTTTATCTTCTGTCTATTGGTTGAGTATGAGCCTTTGGATATGCTTGCATGACTGGTAATGTATTTGAATTTTATTAATGCGAGGCCGATTCGCTCATTGAGTTTAAAAGCTCACATTGTTTGTACAACCTTTTTGTTCAGATCAGGTTGCCATCGAAGAATATCTGCTAGAGGAGTAAATCACTTTGTACCTTCCCGTTGTCGGGTAGACCTCTCTTCTGTTATAGATTATGTTGCTCTGTAATCGTCTAGGACATCTAGTTCAGGGGTTCGACATTTGGCTTGTATGTCAGTATAATAATGTATTTTAAAATGAAAATCTATGATTTTCATATAAGAAAATTTGATATATTTATCGGAAGGCTTACAGTGATGAGAGATTCATCATTGTGCCGGTCATGTGCCCAGAAAACGGGTCGTGACAGAATCAAACACAGCAGGTGATGGGAAAAAAACAAGAGCCAATTATGAACGACATCAAAGATCTTGGAAAAGATTGCAAGATTTTGATCGAAGCCTTTGATCCATGGCAAGAGACTAACGATCTAGGGAAAACCGTAATTACTCTCAAAACACACAGTATGAATGAAGCTCCTTCAGTTCAGGGCATGAGCAATGAAAAAAAATGCTGGATCTAGCCCAACTGGCTTTGATACCATGTTAAAATTAGGGAAATAGACAAAAGATAAAATTCTCAAGTAGAGAAATAAGAGAAAATTAAAGGATATGAAGAATTATTCTCTTATTATTGAATTAATGAATACAACACTAGTAAGAGTATTTATAGAATAAATATGTAACAGAAAAAATAACAATTACACAAATTCAACCAGGGTTACACCTTTTTGGAGGAAAGGTTTCCTATTTGATACGTTTGCTAGGGAAGCGTGAAGGTCTAGTGGTGTTAAGCGTAAAAACAGGGCCCTATTGAATCTGTGTTGGAGGTTGCCAAAGTATTTAACATAAAAGAGAGAAGCTGAGCCTCAAACAAGGTTGTTTGTACTATGTGTTATTATTACTCCTTAATAAACTCTAACTACTTTGTATTTTGAAGAGTAGACATAGGTGTATTATCAGATACAATGAAATCACTATATATCTTGGTGTCATTTATTTACTGTCTTAATTATTCTGTTAGAATATTGCATCTCTAATCACTAAGTTTCAAACAAGACACTGAAACTATTTCAAGAAAATAAAAATCTTTCAAAATAATTTTATAACTCAATTCACCTCCTTCTTGAATATATACTTGCATTAACATATATCATGCACATATGAGAAACTATCATGGACTTGTAAAGACCTACTCAATGTATGGTGGCATAATAATGAAAATGGATAGATTGTTGGATATTAATTATAGAATATTAATTAATAAAAAATGTTTTAAATTCCTTCTAACTTCAGTTTATTTCCTCTAAATATCTTCAATGTTAGCTTTCATTGCAATTCAATGTTGTGGACGTTGGCATTCCTCATTTATACGTTGTTCAATGTTAATTGTCATCAATGTCATTAAATATTGGTTAATTCCTTTTATGTGGCCAAGTGGAATGAAGTTGAAACATTTACATATAGATAGGTGTTCCCCAGTGTGTTATTTTGGAAAGAAGTGCAGACAATAGAGAAAATGAAGAAATGAAAAAGTATGATATATTATATACTTGTATGATACTTTGGGTAGAGAAAGTGTGGGAGAAAGCGAGTCCAGTTTACTTCCTACGTATAGAGGTAGTAAACAAATAGACGAGTCATAGACTGTTGTATCCTGGAGGTAACACATCTGTGTACTCCTGCACTAGATAATATAGCAAAATTAACTCGTGAGAGACGTGAAAATTACTTTAAAGAAAGACGAGTTACTCGGACTTCAACCAAGTACCACGCAATTTATATTTTCACTCTAATCTTCAAATTCTTCTATTTTGTGTTTATTTTTATTTTTCTAGTGCTGCTCCACCAATTTTAAGGTAATTTTTCATGTTGAATCCCACAAAAGCAACAAATGAAAAATAAGAGTGGTGAAGGAAGGTTTTTGAAAAATCATTTTTTGATAGGATTTTCTCAATTGTGAAATTTCTTTAAAAAGAAATTTTGTGATTCACAATTTGAGTAAATCAATAAAAATATTTTTAGTTTTTCGATTTGGAGTTGTGAATTTATTTCACAAAGAAATTGTATAAATATTTTTGGTTTGTCTTTCTACAATAACTCATAATTTTTTTATGAGTTTTGAGAATTTATTTATATGGTATATTTTTTGACACCTTATTTAAGGTGACACATATTTGACTCCAATTACGTGTGCTTCAATATTTTGTGGCTTTTGACATATATATCTTTTTATGAAATTTTCTCAATTGTAAATTTTCTCTCTGGAGGAAATCTTTGTGATTTTCAATTGAGTAAATTTATGAAATCTTGTGAGCTTATAAATATTATTATTTTTATTTGGTTGTTGCTCACAAAAAGGAGTTTTTATTTATGGGAAAGAATTTTTTTACTATATGAGATACCATGATGAAGTAGGTTGTTACAAGACTTTAGTTTGCCTATATATTATCTTGTATATCTATATTATTTTTACAAGTTGTTTTAACTTGGTTTGAAAAAATTCTTTTAAAGTAGATTGTGCATATATATATATATAGCATTTATATTATGTGGAGCAAATACATATTAATTTGATCCACTAATAAAATATCATGTACGTGGGTGAAATTCTTATCTATTGTTATTATTATTATTTTTTGAATAATCATGAAGTGATTAATTTTTGCTCATAAAGCAAATTTACACAGTGGTGATTTCTTCTCCCTACATCATGAGGTATATATTACTATTTTAATCTTTATTTTTTTTTGAGAATGTTTATTAATAGTGGGGGCAAGAAGAAAAATATTTTTTGGGTATTATTTTTATAACAACAAGTGGGGGATGTAAGTGTGTTGTTATAAAAATATACAGATTTTGGTAAAAATATTTTATGGTCAATAATTAATATTTTTGTGGCTTAATAAAAATTTTATGGGTTTAATATTTAAGTATTGGGTATATTCTATAAATTTCTATTAACGTAACTATTGATAATACGAAAAGACTTTCTTAAAGCTTATATGTGAGCTTTTTAAAGCTATGTGGAATATAAATATTTATGGCCATATTATTGTGAGTTTTCTAAAACTATGTGAAATATATTTTTCACTTTGAGAATTTGTTTTTAATTCTACATTTTACTTTTTGGCCAATGTTCAAGAGAATTAAAAACAAAATATGTTAGTAGAATTTGTTAATTCTACTATTGTGGGCCTTATAAAGCTTTATGAAAAATTGTACTTTGTAAAAAGTACTTTAATTTGTAAAAATTTATTCTTATAAAAATTGTGATTGTGAATTTTTGTGAAAATTTACTCTTCTATAAATTGTGATTGTGAATTTTTGTGAAAATTCACTATATATAAATTATGATTTTACAAATGTGATGTTTTTATAGTGCCACAAGAATATTATATTTTTGGGTGAACAATAAAAAGTTTTTGAAATTCTTGTGAAAAGACACAATACCCATCGATAGTGGGGGTACATAATTTTGTGGATATCCAAAAATGAGTTCACAAATTAGACAGTAATTTTTTATTGCTATGTTTTATATGCAATATTGTGAATTGCACAATCATTTTGGAACTAATTTTGTTGTGAATATGTGACCATATATTTTGTGGTTTCTTGACATATATATTTTAATTAAGGATACCATCTCATTAAAAATCTTGAGATGATGATATATGTCATAGATAAATTTTTAAAGAAGCATATTTATATGCTATTATATGAGAACACTCCTAATGTATAATGAAGTACAATAGTGTTGAAAATTTTGGTCACAAAATTAATTTTGGGAAGATTTTTTAAATGATTATGTGCTCATGGATTAAATTATTATTTGGTGGAAGAATATATATATATATATATATATATTATGTGATTGTATACCCACCTATAATAATTATGAGATCATTCATTGTGATAAATACCGTCTAACCTATATTCTTTGAAATTATGAGATTTTCTAAAACTATAGCTATAGTTAAAGAATCTATAGACATCGATGAGGATGTATATCTAGCCCATCGGATTAAAAGTAGCCTATGAAGATACCCTACCGTATGACTAGATATCATAAAAACTTGGTTCAAAGGAAAAAAAATGAATCATAAGGTTGCTTGATGAATGCACATTTTTATAAGAGTTCAAATTCTTAAATTCATCCCTATGATGTCAGTGCATTTTCCTACAGTGAATATGTGAGGTTGAGTTTTTAAAACTCTTAATGAAATTTGTAGCTTTATAAGAGTGGGGTGTCTAAACTACAAGAACACTTTTGACAGAATTCACTTATTTGAATCTAGCGGAGTGGGGTCGCTCCTACTTGAGAATATACAAGGCGTATTTTTATAATACATTCAAGAAACAAGATACGGTACAATGACGCATAACCGTGCCAGTTAGGGCTCATAATTTGTACCTAGGTTGTTATGTGCAAGATATAGATCTTGTTTCCCTAAGCAATCCATAGTTTAAGGCGAATACTACTATGATTCTAGATCAAGAAATAAATTTTTTTTAAGTATAGGTTCAAGGTAAATTTAGCTACTTATATTATGCATAATAATTTACCTTTACCCAAAGAATATATATTATATTGTGTGCTATTTTATAATAATAAGTGGGGGATTGTTGGATATTATTATAAAATATCAATAAAAAATGTTTTAAATTCCTTTTAACTGTTGGCTTTAGTTTATTTCCTCTAAATCTCTTCAATGCTAGCTTTCATTGCAATTCAATGTTGTGGAAGTTGGCGTTCCTCATTTGTACGTTGTTCAATGTTAATTGTCATTAAAGATTGGTTAATTCCTTTTATGTAGCCAACGGTGGAATGAAGTTGAAACATCTACATATAGATAGGTGTTCCCCGTATAAGAGTGTGTTATTTTGGAAAGGAGTGCGAATAATAGAGAAAATGAAGAAATAAAAAAGTATGATATATTATATACTTATATGATATTTTGGATAGAGAAAGTGTGGAAGAAAACAAGCGAGTCTTGGACTGTTGTATCTTAAAGATAACACGTATGTGTACCTTAATATTGAGTAATATAGTAAAATTAATCCGTGGGAGACGTGAAAATTACCTTAAAGAAAGACAATTTACTCGGACTTCAATCCAGTATAACGCAATTTATATTTTTACTCTGACTTTCAAATTCTTCTATTTTATATTTATTCTTATTTTTCAGGTATTGCTCTAACATATCAAAGTCATAAAAAAGACTAAAAGCCGAAAGTGGAAATTAATTGGTAAGAAAATCAATTAATGTGTATAACAAATCTGATCTAATTAATTAAACAATTAAGGAACCTATATGAATCAAGGAGATGTGCTATTTTTAACCGCCACTAAATATTTTTTTTATATACATTTTTAAAAAAGAACCAACTTTGTTGATGATAACGTGATGACATCCTACTAAAAAAAAAAAAACTGCATATGGCAAGCGTTTGACGGCCACTCTCTCTTTTACACGTTCACTGGGAATGAAATCAACTTCCCAGTTCCCCTCCACCCATAATTTTTTATTTTTTATTTTTTATTTTTTTCCTAAAGAATGAACAAGTCATTGACAAAGGTGTGCATGGAAAAACGTAGGTTCAATTTTGCAATTCATAGGCTGCATTAAAATATTTGTGAATGTGCAGTAACTGCAGTGAAAGTGCATGCAACTCAATAGTCCTCGTAAATAGCAATATCGTTGACGAACTATACAAAAACTATCCCCAAAAAACATTTAATAAAGCAAATAATTGCAAAAACTAAAAGCCGTAAAATTTAATTACTTTTCGGTTAAGACTTGTATGGTGGCAAATTAAAGTTGAACAAGATTAATTAGTAAAAATATTTTCGGTAGTGATTCTTAAAAATAAAAATTAATTTTTAGCAAATTTTATTATTAAAGTGCATCAACGTACAAACTGTTACATATAAGAACTAATTTTTATATAAGTAATTAGTTCTTAAAGTAAAAAATTAATAAAAAAATAATAAATTAATCATTTGTAAGATTTATTTGTAAGTTGTTTAAAATTATATCATTAAAATAAAAAATTACTTAAAGTAAAAAATAATAATATAATATTATGAGATTTATAATAAGTAACGTATTATAATAATACCATTGAAGATACTCTAATTACTAATATGTTGGGCAAAGGGTGACTGGCAAGCCTTGTTTCATCCTGAGAGTCAAAAACATACAAATACTCCAAACATGTTATTTAGCGCATCCACATCAAACAGCTCCAACACCAAAGTCACTACGCTCTTCACCTCAGCATAAGCCAAATCCTTTAAACCCAAACACAACCTGGGACCCGCGTGAAACACATACGAGTGATGTTTAAAACTAAATAAAAACAAACAAAATCGTCTAAATTAAAATCAACCAAAATTGAAGAAATGGAGTTTAAATCGATTTTTGAAATATAAATTTTAATTTATTTAATTTAATTATTGATTTGATTTAGTTGAGTTTGGTTTAATTTTATATATTTAAAATTATTATATCAACAAAATTATTTATATATATATTAATTTTTTTAATATTTATATATATTTCATTGAAATTAAAATAACAAATCATTATAAATAAAATTGTCAAAAATTAAATTAAACTGTCTAATTAAAATTAAATTAAATTATTTAAAAATTAAAATTAAATAAATTTATAATTTTTAAAAATCAATAAAATTAAATCGATTTGATTAAAACTCAAAATCAAATAGCACCAATCCTTTAAACATCCCTGTCACTATGAAAAACGCCATCGCTCCAGCACGCTTTTGTGTCTGTCGCCACGGGTGGATACAACCTCATTGTCTCCGAAATTACTGCTTTGTAGATAATGCATCTCTCTGATATCCTCGTAACCCAAAGCGTCTCTATTACGTATCAAGACCCTATCCTTTTTTATTAATGAATCAATCTTGGCCCAAGCCCAAAATGAAAGAAAAGCCCAAAAGTTCAAGTATCCCTACAAAATGAAAATGAACTTATCAGTCATGAAAGATATAGTTGAAGCCCCACAAATTTGAAGCACAAAAAGAGTTGGACTAATGTATTTAAAACAGCAGCCCAATGCTGAAATAAAAGTAAAATGATCTCAGCCGAATAGATTGACATCTTGAATTCTATGTAAAAGATGATATGGGTTCAAGTATAAAATATACTTATTACACTTATAATAATTAACTTAATAGTATTATAACTCTTTGCACCTATATATATATATATAATATTTGATTAAATGTATAAGATGATATGCTTTTAACTTGTAAAATTCAAATATTTAAGAAATAATTCTATGTAAAATGATTAATTAGCTTAGAGTTATAACAAAATTTTTAAATGGCATGCTTGGTCACATTGTGTTGGCATATGACGAGTACTCTTTAATTTATGAAAAGAAATGTTTTTCTTTTTTCTTTTTCCCCTAATAGCGATAAAGAAAACATCAGAGAAAGTGGGATAGAATTAGTTGACCCTTTTTTGGTCATTGAAATAGAATTGCTGATTAGCCCCAGTCATTACTTATAGATATATACGAGTGTTTGTAGATTGGATTGGTTTATGTAAGTGAAATTTTTTATCTCAAACTAATTAATCAAATAATGATAAATTAGTTGGACTACCCATACCAATCTAAAATATGAGTTCAATTTAAATAATTAAAATATGAAATGTTTTCATAGTCTAATGAAACTAAGTGTACATGTTCGGTTTAAAATAAATTAAATAACATATAAGAAAAGAAAAAAGAGTAAGGGATGAGTTGAATATTTTGTTTGAGTCAAAATGTTTTTATCCCACAATTTGAACAGTTAACGACAAATTGAAATTAAAGAAAATAAATCTACATTGTCAACCCAATTATGTATGTCAGATTGGTTTTGTCGTATTGACTCCATTCAATAAACAGCCAATTCATGGATAGAGGGCACATTAGTGAGATGGGCTTGGGCTTGATATTGAAATAGTCGTCTAGATTTTTCTTTTCATTTGGTCTGAAGGGTGATATGCTTGTCAATGAGGCCCAGAATAGCCTAAATTGTAAAAGTGTATGGGCCAGCCTGATCCTGACGAACCCATCCTCTTCCATGGATTTCATTAGGTTTGAAAGCTCAGCTACATGTTCAATTATTGTGGCTGTCCTTGGAAGGTGGAAGACGATGAGTGCGACTACATGCTCATTTTTGTAGAAGGTTACTCTTCTTTTTTTGAAAGAGGATTTTTTTTAAGATTCAAATAGTTTGAGTAAGCGCACAAGCAATTATGAGTGCACGACAGAGAAGAACGATCATGTGAGAATTTCAATAAAGGTGAAAGACGATAAATCTTGCTTATACACGATGTTGTTGGCCAATATCTAGCTTATGCTAGAAGATTTAGGAGCGTTGGTAGTTTCTTTGACGTTGTAAAAGAAGACTCCTTTTCAATGCTGTATACTTTTTCATGTGTTTGGTATGTTATATTATAGAAGATGACGATGGAGACAGGGAATTCTTTCTCTATGGAAAAGGTGAATGATATATGAAGTGTGTTGTCTCTATATTTTAGTCTTTTAGTTTTGTTGTGTAGGTTGAGGTACTGTTTTTAGGGTGTTGTTCTAAATCATGTATCTTTTTATCTTATAAATTTATGTTTGAATTGTAATAGTTTATTTTTAGGTACTAAAAAATCTTATGTATCATTGGTTGTGTCATTTTAATGGAAATTATTTCCATTTTCTCCCCAAAAGAAATTATTTGTGGTTGTCCGGTTTTGGTGCTACACACAACTTTGCAATTATACAAACAACCTCAAAATGCTCAATCTAAAATAAAAATAATAATAATAAATAAATAAATAATGAAAAAAAAGAGAGTAGATATGCAATTCTGATAAAAAAGAAAAAAAAAAGACGCAGGCACGCAATAATGAGAAAAATTGAAAGAACATGAAAAAGCAAAGGCCAAAGATAAGTGAAAAACCATTTCGATCGTTTTCTGTCCTCTATTAAGGTTTTTATTCAATGAATGTCTGGAAAATTCGACGTAGCTCAAGAATTCTTCTTTCAAATTGGGTCGATTAGAGATGTATAAAACTCTTTTACCGTGTTGATTTTTTTTTAATAAAACTTTTAGTTCAAACTTTATTTAAAAGGAAATAAATATTGAACCACCCAAATTAATTACCATTGGGTTGGAGTCAATTAATCCTTCACAATAGTGCCAACAATTATATTATTTGGTCGATGAATAATTGTGGTCATCAATGGAAGCTAATAATTTTTGTTTCGCAATTATTAAGACAGCCTTTGACTTATTCATAATTCAAAAAAATGAATTAAGTAATTAATTGAAATCCCTGGCCATGCAGGAATGATGTGGATATATAGTGGGATTGGGATGTGGAAAAACGATGCTGCACTATATTAATTGTGTGGTCATACATAATTGTGGAGTGTGTGTGGTCGAAGTCAATGAATATCAGAAAATTACAATTCTGCTTTAAAGTCCCACGACCACGAAAAGAAAGGCCACACCTGTATCTTTCTGTGTTACAAAAGCCTCATTTTAGGTAAAAAGCTTATCTCCATGCATGAATTTGATTAATTCATTTTAACCTCTTTCAAAAAAAGTCTACATGCTCTTCTTAACAATTTGCTTTGACATTTGTGCAAATCTCTATCTAGCTACTTCCATTTTCATGTAACCACGTACGCAACCCTAATTCTCTTCTTCTTCCTTCATAAAGCTAGGTTTCTTTTGCTAGTGACTCAGTCCACTTCAGTGCTCAATGGAATTATGGACTGGTTCCACTACAAGCCTTCTCTTTCTTGTCATTTTTGTCTTTGTTTTCAAAAAGAACCATTAGTGGGTGAAAAGATGCTGCGATTGTTAGATCAATGGGCCATTTGTTTCTTTGCGGCTTTGATGTAAGGATTAATCAATCAAAACCCATCCTTTCAATTGTGTAGAATTTTGATTAAAACTACCCATTTTCAAAAATTTATTGAATTTCAACCAAATTCAATTAGTTTAAGTCGAATTAAATTACAAAAATATTAAACTCTTTCAATGTTAATTTTTTTTATTTATAAAACTCAAATTCAAAACATTACTTAAGAAGAGTAAATATTGAATTATTTGAACTAACAAACACCAACACATGTGTAAAATTTAAATTTGAGGTGATAGGAATGAATGCAATATATATATATATATATATATAATAGTCGTTCATTTAAACTTATTGGTATATCTGCTCTAATTTCCTTTTAATTAATAATGCCATATCAGGGGAGAGAGAGAGAGAGAGACATATTTCATCTTAAATGGTTGTCCGTGGTGGTATGTGCATGGTAAGCACATCCCTCACGAAACCTCTTAATTAGGAACTTGGGGATATTTTGAAACATCAATTTTTCATTGCAATTATTGCATGCATATACGTTATCCTTCTTGGTGCTCCTAATAAATATGATTGTGCTTTACGTGAAAACGATGGTGTTGCTATCACATGCATAAGTCCCAATAAATATCTGCATTATCTCTTTAGATGCAATATATGCATTAATTTTGAGTGCCCTCTTCGATCTCATCGCCAATAAGAATAATGTTGCACTTGCACATGTATAACCCGTTACTATCTGAACAAAATCACCCCATTTAATAGTTGATTATAAATATTAATTGGTTCAAATAATTCGATTTTTGTTTTAACTTTTTAATTTGAATCTTATGAATAGAGGAAATGACATTGAGAGAGGTGTGAGTTTCACAGTTCTGAAATCCGATCAGACTCTTGAACTAGATTAATTAAAACTTGATGAATTTTTAGATATTGATAGTTTAAATAAAAAAAAAGAGAAAACTATTAATTAGTTGATTATGCACAATGATAGTATTTTTTGACAAATTAATTCCAGAATGGTATTTTATTTTTTTACCAAGAATATCCTCTCATTTCATATGATGGAAGACTAATTTATTTTGGACTTGTTGAGTGTAAAGGGTAAAAAGGAAAAGCCCTTCTCAAATTATTCTCTCGTAAGAATCAAAGCATTTTTGTTCTTAAAATTGAAATAGTCACTATAGTGAAACGAGCCAATGTTGGGTAAAAACGACAATATATATATATATATGTAGTTTTTTCTCCTTTTTTTTTTCTCCCCTTAGAATCATTGCTATCTAAAAATCTACTAGACTTTTAATCTAGTTTGATTATAATTTAAAAGTCAAAACATGGAATGATAGTTGGCCATAAAATCATGAAAAAAATTAGTCTTCTATTTTGTTGAGTAAAGAAAAATCACTTTAAGATTTATATATATATATATATATATATATATACTTCTAAGGTTTTAATCAGTACAACTGCACTGTTGTTAATCCGCATGCCAACTTTGGTATGCTGCGTCATCTTTCATTCACTTCTTTTGTTAGTAAGTGATGTGTCCTAGCAGACTGTTATAGTAAGTAGGGCAGCATTTTTTTCATAATGAGAATGATAATATCATCAGAATAATTGCACAACGCCTCACTTAAATGATCATAATAAGAAATGAAATTCCTCCCTCATCTAATATTCCAACACTTACACTCCCAACTAAATAAATGATATGACGTTGACGCCTTATTAGTTTTTTTTTTTTTTCTCTTTTACGTGGATCTATAGCTTAGTTTGGAAAGAAGAAAAGTTGGACTACACATGCCAATTGCCAAAGCTCATTATAAGGAAGATAAAGAAATTAATCGCATCCAACAAAATGAAAACACGTTTTATGTCAACACCTTCACGCTTAGTTTACAATATATATAGGCTCTATATTTTATAAGAGACAGAGAAAACGGATATGGTTGTGAACAATTAGTTTAGTATGGTAAAAATTGCCATAAATTTAGAGAAAATACACCCTAAAACATATGTGTGGTCTAAACGTGTTTTTCCCATTTTCTGTTATATATGTATAAGGGTGAGCTTAAAAATTAGTTGTTGAGGATGAAAATTGATAAGCGGTGAATCTTATATATGATTTAGGTTGAGTATATTGAGAGAGTTCAATTTCTTTACATAATGTCTCAAAATTTTTTGTATAATTAAAAAATAATAAAATTTTAGAATTATTATATAAATTGTAAAATAATCGGATAATAAAAGCTCAAACTCTCTATATTTGTCTATGGATTTTCACAAAATATTATATATCCAGAATGTTCATTGCCATGCGAGAAAATGTTTCTCGTACTTTTTTTTAATGTACCAGCTATACATTCCCTAGGTAATGTTACAGTATAGAGTACTATGATAACAAGGCCAAATTCAAGGAGGATTTTTTTTTTAAAGCACTGTTTTGGTCCAAGTTATCGTAGCACTTTGGCCTTTTTGAAAAGTAAAGCCATTTGTATAGCAAACACACTAATATAAAAATTAAAGGAAAAGAGATAGCCTTGACATCAACAATGATTATCAATCAATTGTTCAAAAGTGGATCTAGAATTTTAAACAATCAGGAATCACCAATACTTTTTTGTTTGTAGTTGGTCACTTGTTTGCTTTTGACAAATTTTTTTTTTTAAATTTAAATCTTGTGAATGAAAAAATTAATACTGAAAGAGTTTTTACATCTTAGTGATTTGATCCATCTTTAATTAGATTAAACGGATTTTAACTGATTTTCAAATACTTTGTGGTTCTAACCAAATTAAACCGACAAATAATTAATTGCAAATGATCATTTTCTACTATACTTTCTGAACGCTTGATTTCTTTACAATATAGGGCTTTTTTCCACACCCAGATGTACAATAGTGACCACATCCGGTCTTCATTAGGGGTTCATCAAGCTTCTTCTAATGGGGTTCCATGCACGTATGTATAATAAATAAAGATTAGAATCATTCAAGAAGGAAACCGTATAAAGCTTATCTTTCAAAGCAATAATTAGTAAAGCAAATGCATTATAGAGTTTCAATAAATTATCCATGGAGAGGCGGTGCATGATTCGTATTAAATTACGCAAAGAAATAAATGATTGATTGTAATATAATGAAGAAGGACTGGATGGGTGAGTGACCCCATGATTTTTATGGATCTTTGACCAGAGAGCTTTTGGGAGAAGATGACTTCAAATGGCTTCAATAATAGACCTCTTTATGCCACAAATGGACGTCTTCACTCTTCACAACTTGAAGATAGAGCAATATATGTATATGCTCAAAGTGATTCAAAAGCAGATTTGCAACTAGGATAGACAACTCCGTACGTAGTGTTTGTTTGATTCATTTGGGTGTCTGTCTAAGACTCTAAAAAGTGCATGTGGGGTGGAAAAAGAACGAATTTGGGATAAGAAAGTGTAAAAGTTTTTCGGTTTGGTTGTTTTTCTGAAAGCTACAGACTTACTGCGTGCGAACAATTTGTTAATATTATATATTATATATAGTTTCAGTGCAAGCGCTTTATCTGTATATGTTCTTGTTTTCATAAAGACGATGAATATTGGATGAAATCGTCATCGATTTGAATGAGTCAATGCCAGGTTTAATTGTTGATGAAAAGATATTTTAAAAAGAACCAGAAAAGAGAAAAGAGAAAAGAGAAGAAATAGAAAGACAGAGTTTGAGTTAGCAACTTGCATCGTGTCCTGTCCTTTATTTTTATGTCTGAGGCTAATTTACCGATGTGATTATTTCATATGGAAGTAATTAGAGTTCGCATGCACTATAGTTGGTGTTCAAACCGCACAATCTGGTATTATAGTTGTCCGTTTTGATTCGGATAAATGATCTTAATTGAAAGAAAAACAATTTTTTTAAAAAAATGTACATTTCTTCAATAGTAATCGTTCAACCCAAAACAAGTAGTTACAATTTCATGATTAGAGAGTCCAATTTTTGCGCCAACTAATAACAATCCTAACTCCAGTAATTAATAATTAATCATATTAGCATGCAATGCTATTCCAACAATAATATAAATCATTTATAACAAAGATTTTATTAATATTCTACTAATCTAATCCAAATTAAATCAGACTATATTTCTATTCACTATACTCCAATTTGAACTTTACTTAAAGAAAATAAATCTTGAATCAATTGAACTAATTAACATTAATACTTACTAAATATGTTAAAGTGACAAATATAATACTCATTTTATTTTATTTTTCCTCTCTTTCCTTTACATATCAAATAAAAAAAAGTTTATTTTTCTTCTCCTCCATTTCCTTCAAATTAAACTAAATAAAAAAATTTTATTTCTCCTCTTTCCTTTTCTCTTTCATTCTTTTCTATTAAAATTTTTCCTCTCCCCTTCCTCTGGTGAACCAAACAAAAAAATAATTGAAACATGGAAAATTTGCACCATGAGTCCGTGAATAAGCGTTCTACCAGAAGCATGGCAAGTCAAAGAAGTCGTTCATATATATATATATATATATATATATATATATATGATTCCACAATCAAATTTATATATGCTAAATATGGTATGTATTATTGACTTTTATAACTGAATATATGAACAAATGTATGTATGATTAATTTCGCTCTTGAAATTGAAAGATCAATTATGAGAAACAAAAGGTGATATTGATGCACCGTCAAATTTATTTTAAGGCATGTGGGTCTCCATGAGAAAGATTTGACTCAACTTGTTGAATGTATGACACAGGAAGGTCCACAACCATAATTGTTGGGACAATATGATCGATTAATATCTTAAGCAATTACTGTAGCTTTTTTTTTAAAAAAAAAATTCCTGGCTACTTACTACTACTACATCTGGGTCAAATTAAATAATATGTATTAATTCTATTATTAATGCGAACATTTTCATGTCTCTTTCTTGCTTACGTTATTGATGTATAATAAAAAGTGCTAACGAAAATGATACTTAATAATAAAATATAATTATACGTGATAGGATCAGTTCTTGTACATAAAATTGATTCCACTTGATTTGAAGCTTTTACTCTCATTTTTTAACTATCTAATTGGAGTAGCGTAATTAATAAAAAAAATTAGTGAAAAGTAATTAAAACTTCTCATTTATATAGGCACTATATATTTCTTAACGAAGGAGAAGTTTTGAAAGCTTAAAAGATCGTATGCTAACCACAATTACCAACACAGGTTTTGGTTTGAATGGCCAATAACGACAATTTATTAGATTTTAATTAATCCGTTTTGAGTCAAGCTAAACAACAAAAGTATAAAGTTTTTCTATTTTTATTTTTCTTCATTTATAATACTTGAATCCAAAATTTTACTTAATGGAATATAAACAAATGTTAAAACCATTTGAACAAATAGGCATTGTTTTTCCTTAAACAATGTTTTGCATTTTAATTTTATGAATAAAAAAAAGTAACAATGAAAAAGTTCTATACTTTCATATATATAATTTGACTCAACTCAAATAAAATTAATTGTCTAATAAATTTTTAGATATTGATAATTGTAACGGTAACTTTATATTTTGAGATTGAAATACAATATAAATAGATATTGATATATTGTAAAGATTCAGGGTGAAAAAACAATGATTGAGAACAATGTGGAGACAGAGTGTCCTCTATAAATCCATGATTCTGCAGTAGTGCTCTCCTTGCTAGCATTTGGCCCTCCTTCAAAATTTTCCAACCTAATCCAACTTCTTCTGAAAATGCCGACAAATTGAGGCAACCAAAAACAAAAGTGTGTCAAACTGTGCCAAAACCCAAAGATTCATATGCCTTTCGGAAGCCCTCGACCCCATTATCCCCATCACACTCCATTATAATATATATATATATATATATTCCTTCCCTAGCTAGTGGACTCAAATCACCCCTATAGTGTTTAACTGTTTATACTTTCAAACCCTATGACCTCAGTCACAGAAAAATCAAACTAAAGGGAAAAATAAAAAGAAACAAAAACACTCAAGATATAGAGATTCTTATCATTTGCTCCTCACTGTCTCAACAACTTCTCAACGTTATTGACACAGAGAAAAAGGGTATGGTAATATAAGTTTTAAATCATAACACTCAAATGCTAATAAAAGAGAAAGAGATGATACTTTTCTTTCATCGCTAGCTTCTTTTACAAAAAGATAACAAAACATATATATTTATAGGGCGTGGGATATATGTTCACCCTAAAGACTCCTAATAAAACAAGAAAAATCCTCCCCTAATTAAAGTACTAAAAAATATCAAAAGGAAAATACAAAATTATGAAGATTACTACTTAAAATTGAAAAAAAAAATCAATAATTAACCTCAAAAATAAAATAATTAAAACATGTTTTCTTTCCTCGCTGTGTCACCATGTCATTAATTACAACCTCATATATGCCACTATCTCGTAATTAATTTCACTCCACACACACATATATATATATATATATACTGTAGATGACTAGGGAAGAATAAACATACCCTACCCAATTGCCCTTGTCTCTTCTTTTAACCTTTTTCCACTCCAAAAAAAAAAAATAAAGCTACATGGTGGTGAGTGAATTTTCATAAACTTAAAGAGGGGACATTCGAATTAACGATGTCCTTGTGAAAGAAACTGGTCATATGGTGATGAGACTAATCGAAGTATGTATATATATAAAAAAATTGTCGCATATGGAGACAAAGATGTTGATGATTGCCGATTGGTGGGTGATTACTGAATAGATCCCCATTTGAGCTCTCCACTTCCCCTCAGCAACAGCTCCTCCAGCCACTTGGGGACTGCTATAGTTCTATGGCTGACATGAGCCAGAATAATATATATCAATCAATGCTGCTTCTATCATTTTGCAAATTGCTTCGCCTTACTCTGTAATAATTTGAATGATAATATACATATATATATATATATATATATTATTAGTATTAAAAAACCTAGGGAGTAGACCTTCACTCAAACATTTCAAGTGTTGATTTTTGACAAAAAAAATCATTTTTGTCCTTAGACTTTGATCTAAGTTTTAGCAAACACTAACTTGACATTGACTATTTTTATTACACATATTAGTGCCAATACGTCTAGTCAAGTATGTCCATATGTACTTATAATTACAAAATTGCATGTCCACATCAAATTTTCACTTGAAAAGTCAAAGTGAACGAGGGTAATTTTGTAGTTACAAGTGTATATTTAATATGTGAACATATTTAGTTAAACAAGTTGACGCTAATTGTGGTAGAAGTGGCCACATCAATATATATATATATATATATATTATAATTTAGATAACATTAGGCTCAATGATCAAATTGAAAAAATATGGAATTAAATTGATACAAAATAAAGTTAAAGGATAAAATTGAAAGTAGGATCAAAGATTAGGGATGAAAGTGGTATTTTTACTTTGATTTTTTATTTACAAGACTCAAAATTAAAACTTTATTTATAAAAAGCAAGTGTCAAATCACTTAATTTAACAAACAATGGTGAATGAAAAATAATATACATATATATATATATATATATATATATATTTGGAAGCAGCAAAGGGTGTGTGGCTGTGGGACGGGGACGTAGCTTGTACTGTGATACGAACATGTGTATGGGTTTGTGTTTGGGGAATTTGTGGCCTTGATTGGTTCTGGATGTCTCGTATATCAGAATGTGTTTGTGGGTTGATTTAGGAAATGGAAATTTGTGGCCTTGATTGGTTCTGGATGTCTCGTATCAGAATGTGTTTCTGTGTTGATTTAGGAAATGCATTAAAGCAATAATTAAGGCTTCAGCTTTTTCGCATATGGAGGGGTATAAGACGTCCGTGCATGCGTGATATGTGTGGATTGCTTGCTAGTTGCTATTGCTAAAGAGAAAAACAAACCTACCTACTTGCAACATGTATTAATCTCTTTTGCTATTGGACTACATATATATAGTGTTATTAATATGAATATATAGCTTAATATCACAGATCAAATAGTAATCCTATATATTAAGATTACAAAATACATTATATATTGCATGATTAGGTGTCTATATTGCATTAAATAACAACGTAACAAAAATAATTAAATCCAACGTAACAAAAAGAATATAACGGTACTGCGCTACAAAATTTAACGTTGATTTTTTACCAAAATGTTTCGGTTAATTGTGGAGAGTTTTGTTCAATAATTCATAAACCTCTTCAAGTTCATCCGTTTCAACAAAAAGTAGTACGAGCAAGATTAAGAGACGTACAAGCAACATAGTGCTTTTCTGTACAAATTAGTGGGAATAGCTTATATATCAGTGTCACTACGTATATATATATATATATATATATTGAAGCTCAATCTATGGATGTCGAATTGCCATTTGGCCACCAAAACTTGTACGTAATGTATTCCACATATATACATAGTTCCCAATTCCCTTGAAGTAGCAAGAGAGCCTGAGACAATAATAGATTAATTAGTTCGCTTTTTTTTTTCTTTCTTTTTTCTGGTTTTCCCTTTTGTCTGCAATCTTAGGCATACATCAGCATCACATATAATATTGTTCACAGAATCAAACTCTACTTAGCGGGTAGCGATACGAGTGATATTCAAAGAATATTTTATGAAATGATAAGCTTGCTTTAATTTGGAAGAGAGATCACATATATAGCAGACGAAGCAAAGCAAGTGCTGTGTTCTTTTTGCAAAGAGATTCTGCAATATAATTTGCACAGACAAAGGGAAGTGACCACTTAAAATAGTGCACTTCCAACTTTTTATGTGGAAATTCTGTTTCATATATATACATATATGTGGCGGCCCTCCTCCTCACTTAATTGTTGATTTGTTCATATATAGATATATTTGCTTCATTCTTAATTTCTTTATTTTCTCCTATTTCATTGATTATTAATTAGTACTCTTTACCAGCATTTTTTTTTATCTCAATGAATATTCAAATACCATGCTTATAATTAATAATAATAAACATATTTGTTCAAAGTTGATTAGTTACAGTTGATTAGTTATAGTAATAGCGATTATTTGAACTATATGAACAACAATCATTTGATTTTTAGATATGTCACTATGAGAGAATTTTATTTTATTTTTTTGCTCTCAATAAGTCAATATATTATGAATTAATCTTTTATCTTATCAGAGAATATCTTAGAAGATCAAAATTAATCAACAAATTACATATATAGCTTTTGATTTGTTCATCTCTATATCTAAGCAGATAGTAGAGAAACTATCACTAACATAAAAAAAATTTATGAAAAAAAAAAAAGAGCCCGGTAGAGACAAATAAAGGTGCATGTTTTCAAGTTATTGTGGCGAGAAGGAGCTGATTAATCTTTTTCTAGCACCGAGGGAGTGTGACTAATTAAAATTATGTGTGAAATATGATTCATTATCACTAGGGTACTAATAAGAGCGACAGCACAAGTGTATGCATCATGCATCTTTCTATTTCAAACATGGAAATTAAGAAAAATTAAAAAGTGAGATGAAGAAAAATAAAAAGTAAAGAAGGAGAAAGTAAACAAAAAGGAGGTCGGCAGCACGGGCCACCACAACACATTGAAGATTCACAAATTAAATATTAATATGTAAAGTAAAATTAATTGGGAACCAAAACTTTATTCCATTTTGAAACGAATAAATTCAAGTGCATATCGCATCTCAGAAATCAACGAAATATACGATAAGCAGTAACTGGGGGAAAATACAAGCATATCCTCTGACGTAAAACTATTTGCCCCGTTTAGAAAGAATAGTTTTTATAATGATTATTAATTTTAGATTGGACAGTTAAGATTAAATTTTATAAGATAAAAATATATCTTAATCTCAACATACATACTAAAATTAAGAATAATTAATAAATTGTCGAGAGGAAAGATAGCTCACGAATCTTCCTCCATTGCCATCATAATCCACTAACTCATTGCCTTGTTTTCTTTTCTCATAGTGCATACATACATTTGGCTACTTCCATTAGAATGGATCGTTTGCAGTAATTATAGAAATCAATCTATCAATTATCATTTGGTTTGATATTTTTTTTATCTCATAAGATTTAATCTTGACCATTCAAATTTAAAATAAACATTCACAATAAAAATTGTCTTCTACCATTACTACAATTGCTAGAGAGGATTATACTTGGCTCCCAACTTGGCAACTAGCTTTAATCAAATGAAAGACCAGATTGGCAACTTATTCCTCCAAACTCAAAATCTGAAATAATGTGATCTTGTCAAGAAGCAATGCAATATATGAAGTGAGAAAATCTAAATCTGCAACTTCACATGTAACATAGTACGTGCTAGCTATAACTTCTTATCAAATCCAAGTTGAGTGCGTTTTGACAGAGAATCAGAAAACAGGTAGATTCAGCATAGCCTAAAAGACAATGTATAGGTTCTGTGGATATATATGTCATAAAAATGCCTCAGCAGAATATAGAGTGGGGTATACTGTAATAACGGTATATAAATAAGTGAAAGAATCAGCATGAATTTAAGTCCTATTAGCTAGCTAGCTTGCTACCCTTAGCTTGCTTATCATGCTAATTAAACACTCTAAAATTAATACATTCTTTGTGCATTATATGTTGACCACATGTAACTAAATAGGAAGCTGACCTCTCCCCCGTCCCCAAAAAACAGAAAAAAATAAAAGAAAAGAAAAAATTGTACATCTTAAAAGAATAAAGATCAAAGTAGAAATTTAATGCAAAATTTGAACAAAGGGACATAATGATGATAGTAAGAGTAAATTATGAACAAAGGGACATAATGATAATAGTTAAATCACATGTGATATCCTGTTGTTTTAGAAATTATACTTTTTTTTTTAGAATATTTTGACATCTATTACAATTTTTTTTTTCTCATATATTTCACATTAAAGAAATTAATTTTTTGTACAACATAAAACTATAGTTTTATTTGTAATATAACAATATAAATAATTGATTGGATGTTAAATTTTAACTGATTTTTTTTTTATGAGTTACAAGCTTGATGGTAATTACAACTATTCTATTTTTAATATAATAGTAAAAGTTAGAATAAATTGTTGACTCGTTTCATAAAATATTATTATTGTCTCAATTTAATCTTTAAAAGAATTAAATTCTCAATTTACCTATTAAAAGATTTTGTCTATCTCTATTTTGTCCTTCCATGTGTTAAAGTAATTGTTAGCAACGTAAAATTTTGGATTTAGCAATAATATGTAGATTTAGTGGTTTATCAACAAAAAAGATTAAATTAATATAGATATAATTTATTTAAGAAATAAATTTAAATATTTGATCTTTGAAGGATCCAAAGGACCAAATAGATAAAAAAAACTATATATAATCTTTTAAAAACTAATGAGTAATTAACTCTAAAAATTATTAAGTATTATTATTTTTTAAAAAAATACATAATGTAAAAAAAAATTAAAAATTTATTTAAAAAAAACGAAATTAGAGGAAAGCATATCTAATATAACATTTTACTAAATACTAAAAAAAGGAGTATAATTACATAGAGGAATAAAAGAGGTGTCCAAATTGGCAGCGTCATCAAAATGCTAACCTTACCTTATGGGACTACTTTTAGATAAATAACTTATTTAAATATAAATATTTATATATTAATTAATTTTATAATTAAAAAATTTATAAAAAAAATTTCATATAAATTATTTTTAATTTATTTTTATTAATTTTCTTATATGCATATGCCGTAAATTATTTTTATAAATTTATTTAAATAAATATATAAGTATTTATGTTATAAAATAAGTAAAATAAACTCTATATTATCATTGGGAATATTGATAGCAGAACCTTTCAACAACAACTGTTATATCATGATTGTTAACGAAGGTGACAAAGAAGATGATCAAGTAATCGAGACTGAAAGCTAAAACAAAAATAAAAATATCAAAGCTAAAGACATTCACAACCTTCTTAAAGGGCATAAACATTCAAGAATTTTTTGTAATATTCCTATTCACATTTGTATGATACGTCAAATACATCCAACTAGGCTACCTCACATGTCAAGCTCCTACGTATACTTTGTAGTTTTCCTGTTATAGCGACGCTTCGTTCCGCACCGTTCGCCAAACTCACTCCCACACTCCCTGTCTCATTTCGGATCCCTCCCTCTACTGCCCTCTCACTTCTTGCCACGTGTAGCTCCTATCCTTCCTACGTGGATATACATCACATTCTTTTTACACATTTGTGACGTAATATATAAAATAAAATAATTAAGACTAAAGTTTTATTTTAGTCACATGTACTTATTTTTTAATTTGGTTACTTTTATTTTTTATTCTTAATTAATTTGGTTTCTATGTGTGATTATCGTTAAATAATTTAATGAAAGTGTTGGTTTGATAATTAATTAACTCATTGATATGAACGTCATTTTTTTTGTGTTAATATGATGTGTAATATTAAGGAATTTAATGAAATTAAAAATGAAATTATTAAATAGAAGGATTAAATTGAAAATGGTTAGATTTGTGAGAGAAAAAATCAAGAATAACAATTTGTAAGGAGTCAAGTTGATAATGAAAATATGTGAGGGACCAAATTGAAAAGAAAGAGACATTTGAGACGGAGAAAAAGGAGTTTTAGTCAAATAATTAATAATAATCAGGGTAAGAAGCGAGTCACGTGTGAAGAAGTGGAGCGCCAAGGTTGTCACACGCTTCCCCAGTAAGGCAGGCCTATAAATACGAGGCGAGGCTGACGCTCTTCACGAAGGAGACGCAATCATCTTCCAAGTGTTACTCCACTGTACTAAACGAATCCATCAAACACCAGCCACCACACAAAATGGAATCGAATGGATGTTGCTGTGGGACTTTCTGGGAAAGATGTAAGCCTTACATCGCCATGATCTCCCTCCAATTTGGCTACGCTGGCATGAACATCATCACCAAGGTTTCCCTCAATCGAGGCATGAGCCATTACGTCCTCGTCGTTTACAGACACGCCTTCGCTACTGCTGCTATTGCCCCCTTCGCTTTCGTTCTTGAGAGGTATATATCTCTAAACACAACTCTATTCTCTGTCCTTATCTGAATTCTGATCACGTTCTTGGTCGCAGAAAAGTGAGACCCAAGATCACATTCCTCATGTTCATGCAAATCTTCGTGCTGGGTCTTCTCGGGTTAGTATTATGAGCATCCTTTCCTTTCCACTATCTCAACTTGATGTCGTTTGAGTTAGAAAGTGTGCTAAACGCAGGCTTCCTCTGTTTTGGCAGGCCTGTGATCGATCAGAACCTATACTACGCGGGGCTGAAATTTACTTCACCAACATACGCATGCGCTATAAGCAACATGCTTCCTGCTATGACATTCGTGATGGCAGTTCTTTGCAGGTACTTGAGTTATTTGCATGGACGATTCTTTTACTTGCTTTGTTTTGCTCTGCTCTCAGCCTGACAGGGTGTTATATGAAACAGGATGGAGAAGGTGGACATAAGGAAAGTCCGATGCATAGCGAAGGTGATCGGAACCATGGTTACGGTTGCTGGGGCGATGTTGATGACGTTGTACAAGGGTCAAGTGATCAACTTTTTCTGGACTCAATACATGCATCATCCCAGAAACTATGCCCCTGCTAACCCTGCTGATTCGGGTGACAAAGATTGGGTGAATGGTTCAATTCTGCTCATCATCGCCACCCTAGCTTGGGCTTCTTTCTTCATCCTTCAGGCAGTGACGTTGAGGAAATACCCTGCTCAGTTGTCCCTCACAGCACTCGTGTGTTTGATGGGTACGCTTCAGTCTATTGCAGTGACCTTTGTGACAGAACACAAAGCCTCTGTTTGGAGTATTGGATGGGACATGAATCTATTTGCAGCAGCCTACGCTGTAAGTCTCTCTCTTTCTTTCTCCCTTGCTCTTGGCTTTGTAATTAGTCTAAGATTTGAGAATGAGAATCTGATTAGAATTTGGTGAACAGGGGATAGTATCATCAGGCATTGCGTACTATGTTCAAGGGATTGTGATGCTGAAAAGAGGGCCTGTTTTCGTCACAGCTTTCAGCCCCTTGATGATGATCATCGTAGCCGTCATGGGTTCCTTCATCCTCGCCGAAAAAATCTACTTCGGAGGGTAACTTCTTCTTCTTTTCTTCTGGTCTGATCAATATTTCAGTTTAATTCAGGAGAAACTGTCTCCACAGAGACAGTTGTGTCCTGACATTCAGTAGTGGGTTTTAATTTTCTTGAAGCATCGCTGTCATAAAAGAGTCAATTATACAGAGACTGATGTAAATTGATGGGGTTGTGATTACAGAGCGATAGGGTCAGTGCTAATCGTAGCGGGACTTTACTCGGTTCTATGGGGGAAACACAAGGAGAACAAAGAGAAAGAAGCAGAGACAGTTTCAGAAGCAATCAGGGGGAGTACAGAGAATGGGAGGATGCAAATTATTGAAGAAGAAGACGTAGAGATGCAGAAGCATGATCATGAAGCTAGGAAGGAGGAGCAATCGTCTCCTGCGGTAGCGATCATTGTTGTTACTAAAGCTTAAACCAATAGAGATTAGACAGCAAAGAATTACCGCAATCCCAATGGGTTTTTTTTGTAACTTCATCCCACTTATTTTTCACTTTTTAATTTTGCTCTCAAAGCCTGGCTGAAAGGCCTTCTTTCATTTTTTGGTGGGTTTTGATAATTAGGAGAAAAGTGTGAGACTAATGGCCTGTGTCTCCATCATGTAACTTCAACAATTCGTAATCTTGCTGATATGAAATCAACAGATTTATGAACCCCTCTGTTAATTCAAATAGTAATTGAGTCCTGAAAGAGAACTGTGGTATCTATTCAATCTCTAGGAAAATACTGTGTTTATTATAATTTAATCTTACTTTTTGTCAAAATAATTTTTAGAAATAAAAATGTTGAGATTTAATAATAAAAATAATTAAATTGAGACAAATATAATATCTTAATAACTAAATTAAGACACTTCCTCTTTTAAGAATGAAATTTAAAAAATTATAATTTTTTAAGAGTTAAATTAATAATTTACTCTATTACATTTAATGTGTTCTAGGTTGATGACAAAGATATAAAAATTCTTTTTCAATTAAGAATTTAAGTTTTCTTTTTCAATTATGGATAGTTCCGTAATTGTTAATCTCCATTATCTACAGATTAGGAATTGACTTAAATTGTCTGAAAGGCTGCTAGCATAAATTAAAGGTCTAATGATTCAATAAAAATTCTCAAATTTCAGCATCTGATGCTCTCTGCTCTCTTGATTAATTAATTAATTAATTCTATTGCAACTTAAGCAGTTAATTAAGCTTCTCTCATCGTATGGCACAAAAGTTTCTTACACAGTTAGCAAAGTATTAAAGGGTAAGAAAAAACTTAGGTGCACTTCCTTGTATAATTACTATCAAGTACATCAATCAAAATATAACAAATATTTTTTAATTAAAATACAATAAATGTACAATCTTCAAAAAATAATTTTAAATTTTTGTCAACTTATCATTGTATGATTAATTTTTCAAAAAACTTTCTACACATATTATATTTTTTATAAAAAAACTTTATATAAGTTTACTCTAAAGTATAAACTATACCATAAAGTAAAGTAAGGTTCCTAGCTAACACTAACTCTTAAACTCTTTGATTGGTACTACTAATATCCACAAAATTAAGTTTGTTTGCGTGTCAAGTGTCAACACACATAAGCATAACAATAAAATCTTATATAATTAATCAACTCAAGAGATATAAGATAATATTTAAGTTCTAAGATATTCTTATCTAACAAATTAATCTTTTAGAATAAGTGTATTGACCGTAAAATATGGTAAAATATTTAAGACGTAAAATTTTATCTTATCCTTCATCAAAAAAAAATTTAACTTTTTCTCTATATTCAGCTTGTTAATTTTTGAAAGATTAACAAAACTACATGAAGAGGAATTAACAATAGAAACTTAATGTCTTACAACATTAATCCCTGAATCTCTACTTTCAGGTATAGATTCTTCTTTGTGGTGAGGTTTTTCTTTTCAAGTGAGAGACCTCGAATGATTCCAACCTAAGAAAAAGTCACACTAAAATAATTCCTCTTACAGAATACAGAGCAGTTTTCATATAATTAAAAAAAAAAAAGATGAGTTTTTGGCACAGATAAAACTTGAAATAACAAGTGATACTTTAAGTGGAGCTTATTTTATTTAGTCTCAGAGGTATACTAGTCTATATTCCCCATATGCAGATGTTAATGTGAACGGATTAATCAATATCCAAAATTTTGATTCTGCTAAATTGTTTAATATATATATATATATATATTATCTTATTATTTAGTCTTTAGAATTTAAATATTAAACAAGTTAGCCAAATACAAATTTTGTTTAAAATGATTTTTTATGACTTAATTATGTGTTTATCTTTCTTCGAAAGACTAACTCAATAGCAATGTATAATAAATTCATAATATTTAAAGATTAAATTGTCTGTATGTGTGTGTATATATATATATATATATAACTTAACAGATGAAGTTGTTTATATAATTAAAAAAGTATTATTCCCCTGAACCTTGTTTTCAGAAACGATTCTTTTTCCATGTGATTGAACATCAAATATATATACTTTTCACACTGAAGGTGTCTCTGATGGGGAATAATCTTCGAGGAGTGGATTAGTAATTTAGGCACTAAGAGATGCAGATTTTCACTTTGTAAGCCCCAATCCCTGCAAGATATGCATGTTCTAAAAAACATTCTAATTCTTAACACTACTTTCCAAATTCCAAAATTCCCCACCCCATCTATATCCATTTAGTCCCCAAAAATCTCAGCTGTGACATATACACACACACACACACACACACACACACCCACACTCATACCTTTGTTAGATATCATAGCACCACCCACACCCACCTTTTGCCCTGAATTCACATTTTAGATCATACAAATACCTTTATACTGCTTCACTTATAAATCTGCAAGAAAATAATAATATTCTACCAAACCAAATTCCTTAATCCGAATCGGTTCTCTCTTTTTTTTAGTTGGAAATATTAGTACTTAAAAATTTATTGAGCTTTTACTCTTTTTTTTTTGAACTAAATCAAACCACAAAAGTATAAAGTAATCTTAACATTATTTTTTCTTTAAAATAAGATTCAAACTTAAGACTTATATGAAAGATACAAGTGTTGAGAAAAACAAGTTGATCCAATACTAGCCTTATTTCTTGTTCAGTTATAACTATAGTTGGTTAGTTTAGTCGAAGTAACCAGGGTATTTTAACCATATACTTTCTTCAATAATGAATTTCACTTTACTCTTCATCTCTTTTTTCTGTTTCTAGTCTTCGTCTTTTGATTCTCATCCCTTTTCTTTATGTCTTATTTCTTCTCTTGCGAAAATCAATAATAAGTATCGAATCATATGAACTAATTAATTAACATTGATAACTCAATGTGAACTGAGAGGCATGTATGAATTTTTTTTTATTGGGTGACAAGGCAAAATGAAATAAAGAAATCATAACAAGTTCTTAATTTTTTTTGTTTTTAAAGAGTGGTTTTGTGTAAGTTGCTTTTAGTTAATTGCTCCAAAATGGGTTTGGACAAGAAATATGAAAACATAGTAAGCATATATTGATGAGTTTATACCAATGGGTGAACAAACTCTCAGATGCGGCTCTCCTCCTATATGCAACTCTGAGGCTCCTACGCTGATGATAACTATTTGATCAAATTTGATCCAACGGTTATTTTCTTATTCACCTTTTGCCTTATTTTTTTTAAAAAATACAAATTATTTTTTAAAAAAATTTTGACAGTCAATAAATTAAATTAAATATTATTATAAATCCTAAATATTCCTGTAAATCCTAAATTCTAAATCTTAAACCTTAAATTAAATATTACTGTAAACTCTAAACTCTAAATTCTAAATTACATATTATTGTAAGTCCTAAAAAAATAATTTCTTTCTATTTTTCAAAAAATAATAAAACCCAAATAAAAAAGTAAAACATGTAAGTCCTCCGCGTTGGAGGAGATACGTATACCTTAATTATATATGTTGTTTGTTAACATGTGGAGATCATAATTTAGTATTTAATCAATGGAGATTAGTGGATGATTAGGCATCATTAATATTGCATATGTAATAACATACAGAACATTTTTGGCTTAATCTAGATGAATAGTATAATGATACGGAGTCCCAAGAAAAGCAGTTTCAAGATATGTTTTTTCATTATGCCAACACCCACTAGCTTCTTTTTTTTTTTAAATCTATTTAAAGTTAAGAATATTACCAACTTCGAAATTTAAAGAAAAAACCAACATTTTAAAGCTGAAATCCATCATTGAACTAGTAAAGTATTGTTTTAAAGTTTATTGGTTCATAGTTGAACTTATAATAATTAAATATATATATACATATATATATATATATATATTAATTTATATAATAAAAATTGAATATAATTGATAATAATATAATTAAATATTTTTTATGCCCATACTCAACAAATTTACATAAGTATAGATAAGTTATCAAACATCTTTGTACACATTGAATAACAATTAATCTAAGTAATGTATGTGTGTGCATGAGAGAGAGAGAGAGAGAGAGAGAGAGAGAGAGAGAGAGAGAGAGAGAGAGAGAGAGAGAGAGAGAATTAAGAAAAGAAAAAGAAAAACAAGTACAAAATAATATATGAATAGCATTTTAAAATAGAATAGGATATTTGCATCCATGATATGTATTTATAAAAAAAAAACAAAATAAGGAAAAATCAGCTAAAAAATCAGCGAAAAAATCAGGTTGAATTATTAGAGCGATATATATATATATATATATATATATATATGTATGTGTGGTATTTATAATAAGCATTGTAAATTAAGGTGATCCAACATCCACTAGTTGTTGCAACATGAATGTATATCCACTTTGATTATCATAGGCTTTGTCTTCCTCTGTCATTAAACTTGAATCATCTTTAAAATGTCAACAAACAAGAATCAACTTGTTTCATGTGTTCCTGTTTAGCTACCATTGCTTACCCTGACCTCATAAAAAATCTTATTAAAAAAAAATAAAAAGGCCTTGGCTGGCTAGATAGTTTTTACGTAACGAGATGGGACACGTTGAAAAAATGCACATCAATTTGTGGTGGATGAGTGTATGACACGTTTATCATATCCAAATGATAATAAAATCGTGTGTGTGTGTGTGTGTGTGTGTATTTGAAAACTATCCACATTATGCTATGCGAGCTAATACGCTATATATGCACTCTCCAAAACGTAAATTTTCAATATTCTTAATGGGTGTTTATGTCAGCAACATAATGATTAACTTAATCATGGAGCTAAAGTTTACATCACAAATCAAATTTATAATAATCTGAAATAACACCTGATTTCTATTCTATTTATAAGATGCTAGTAAATGACACACACACACTTAAAGTTAGTTAATTAGAATGATTCAACCTTATTTTTTTCAATAAGATCCTGAATTTAAGTATATGAATGAACATATATATATGGTTATGAGTTGGTTCAAAAAAAATGGCATACATATATAGTCATGAGTTGGTTAAAAAAATGGCATAAATAAAATTGACATCACAAATAAATAATAATATCAAAAAAAATTTCTATCTATAAAATGGTACTAAATTGTTGTGTTAAGTGATTTAATGTTTATGTGTCCTTTAAATAAAATATCGTGTTTAAATCTTATGAATAAAAAAATTTTAATACTAAAAATGTTTTAATCTAATCAAATTTAAATTAAACTATTAGAGATCAATAAATATTTAAATATTGGTTGGTTCCAATTAAGAAAACATATATATATATATTAAGAGATGGTTTGATATAATAAGTACTTGATTAGGAAGGAGCATGAATTTGATAAATGAGTGGCCCTAAAAATGATTGCGCAACATCGATTTTCCACATGTCTTTGACATCCCAATGTGTGCCTCATTACTTTAGCTTGTAAAAGCACCTGAATCGAAAACACAAGAGGATGGATGTGTAATGTGTTTATCCATTGAGTTTAATTCTTGTGGCTGAAATCGAGCGTGGGTGGAGATATTTATCGTAACTTAATTATTAATTTGATTTCTTTTTGGCACTAAAATATATATTATGTATGGTAGTGGATGTTAGATGGTAGAGTGTGTTGAAATTTGAAAATGACATTTCCATCAATGTGTCGTGCTCAACAAAACACACACTCACTCCTCATCTCCACGCTTTCAAATTCATTCCTCACACCTCTCCCTCCTACGATAATGTATCCTCCAACTTTAAATTTTAAATTTTAAACTCTAAACCTTTCAAATATAATATTAAAAAAATTTATATTTTGTAATTCAATTCGATTCAATTAAATTAATTAAAATTACATAAATTTTTAAATATTAATATTTTTAATTTAAAAAAACCCATCACATTCATTTATATTTACAAAATTGCAACATACTTTTTTTTAATTTAAGTTGTTTATAAATATATATTTTTTAATTTTTAAAATTAAAAATTAATTTCCCTTTAACTCTGATCCTTCAACATTCAATTTTTTTTTCCATTTTGTGAAATCATTTACCTTACTACGTGTGACTGGTCTTTATTGATTTAAAAATAATAAAAGTGGTTAAAATATTCAAAAGTATATTGCGTGAGGATAAAATGTCGCGAACCGTAAGGATGGAAAGAATTTCGGATTTTAGAGAAAGGGATGTTTGCTAATCACCTAAAATTGAAAGAATTTATTTGTACCTTTCCTTTTTTAGTGGCAAAATTAAAATGTGAAATTTGTTAATTCAAACTCTTAGCCTATTAGTATTATAATTATTATGATTGGTCGGTTGCTTATTATGTACACATTTTGCTATAACAAAAATACTTGGAGGTGAGAATGACTTTTGGCGAAAGTAAAAAAATAGAGGATGAAATTGAAGTTGACATGTATTAGTGTTTTTTTCTTCCTTGGTCCATGACTTGTATTATGTTGACAGATTTGGCTTCATATTTTGAATATGATTTATAAATGGGTTTTGTTGTAATATATTCTAGGTTCTACTTTATTTATATTATATAAAAAATAAAATTTAAATGAATAAAATTCCATCTTGATATTCCAAAAATAACCTAATAATAATTGTCTTCCTTAAATTTGTTTTTCCTTTTTATAGTAGTTTCCTACCCCAAGGAATACTACGGTAATCTTCTAAAGGACTGAATAATTTTTGTTGTGACGCATATTTTAGTTTAATGGTTATATAAGTGCAGGAGGGAGTATTTTATTTTAAATAATAAATTTTAAATAAATAGTAATTCATAAAAATAATTTAACAGGATTCCCAGCTTTTATTATGGCAAAAACTTTTTTAAGGAAAAAAAAAAAAGGAAGCAGTTGGTGTATTAATTTGAATCAGCTCCTATTGGGTATTCTCTATATAGCAGTAGACATGATCTTAATTTGGGCCCAACCTTAACACAACAAGGGCCTTCTTTGTGGGCCTTTCTCTAAGTTCAATATAAAATTACAAATTTTAAGTGGGCTTTATATAATATGACTTGGGCCTTGGACTTAATAAGCACCTTATAAGATTATATTATTGAATCAGTTATTGTAGTTGTCTTGAAATACTAATTAAGAGTTTTAACTTTTAATTTAATACCTACAAAATTATAAACTTGTTTGGACGTATTTTTACTTTTTTAATTCAAAAAAATATTGTCAAATCATTTTAGAAATTAATTTTGAAAATAAAAAATAAAAAAATTATTTGGATAATCTGTTCTAAAAACAATTTTAAAACTCCGTTAAATGAAAAAATCTGTTTAAAATATTTGTTATTGAAAATAAAATTTAAAAATTATTTGATACAAAATTTTTCTATGTAATGTTGTGATAAATTCAATACAATAAAATAATTGACAACACTCTTCTAAAAGAAAATAAAAACATATACAAGTTGAATATATTCAATGTTATAACCTAATTTTTTTTAATGAATTGGTTAAATATATTATCTAACTATATAAATTATTAAGAATGTATTTACACCATAATCTAAAATAATTATAATTTTAATAAGATAAAATAAATTTACCTCAAATTAGTTAAAATGGTACCTATAAAAATATTAGAAAATAAGAAAGATATGAAAAGCAACAATTTTACAAATATAAAATAAAAATACAAGTTTGAGGAAAATTACATGTAGCAGAGGGATAATCGCCCCTTTATTTGTTAAAATTATTATTGTACTTTGTGAGAGGTTTTAATTACTGCTAAAAATATTTATTATTATTATTTACAGTAATACTTTCACCCTATTTTCAAGAAATTGTTTTATAAAAACACTACATTTTTTCAGTTTAGAAAACAATAATATCAAAAACTATTTTAAAAATACATCTTTCTAAAATATTTCATGAAACAAATTTTATTGTCTTTTAATTTTTATAAACAATATTTTTTTAGAAAACAATAACCATACAAGGCCTATATTTCTTAAAATTTAGTTCATTTTATTGCTAAGTTGCAAAATTCATTATTTTTAAATATCAAACTTTTTAATTTCAAAATTTATTTTGTTAAACAGAATAATCAAATTAAAACAAACACAATTTTATAAGGATTAAATTAAAGTGTTTGATTTTTTTTCAAAAATTAAATTGAAATAATTATTATCATGACCCACTACCAGGTATGTGATCGGCACAATAATGAATATATCATTACTGTAAGCCTTACCAGAAATCTATTTGCGAGTTATATTACCGGTGATTTACTCATTCTAATTACATTATAACAACCCAAAAAAAAAAGAGAATTATAAATGGCATATTCGTCGTACCATTACTTAACAAGGTGTTGACTTGCATACATATACCAATTTCTCAACATTCTAATATGAAACAGATACTGTATTCATATTAAATTAAAGGGTCTTAATTCGAACAAATATTTTGAAATACAAAGTTTAATTATACCATAATGTCAATTCCTAGTCTAGATGTCCTAAATGACTACAAAGTGACCAAACAACATAAGCTAAAACAGACTAGGGGCTTACCTATCAACGGCGAGGTTCAAAACAAGCTACTCTTTTTGCAAAAAATCTTTGTCGGCAACCTAATCTAAAAAAAATACACACAGAGTGTGAGTTTAAAATTTAGTGAGTGCATTAGCCTCATATTAATAGAGCTCAAATACATCGTGTAAGTATACTTAAAGGCTCAAACTCAACCAAAACTTACAGGTAAAAAATACGTACCAGAAAACAACAAGTTTCATCTAAACAAACCAACGAAAATAATACTTGTCAGTGGCAACATATCCCTAGGAGCGCACACAGGCTGGCTCACCAATTTCATTTTCACCATGACGCACAATCTTATCCTCTCGATTAGGACGCCTCACGGGTCTCCCACTCAACCTAAGCTATACCTCCTTACCGAGCAAGTCATTGTTTCCACACTCACCTCCCAAGGTGCCCTTTAACCTGGGTTTCCTTATAATATCTGTCATTTTTGGATATTAGTTTATTGGAACTTCCTGAAGAGTATTTGGGTGCAGGAGAATTTTTCACTTTTTTGGAAGGTAAACACTCAAGGATTAAAGTGAAAATGAGAATAATTTTAGTACCCGCCAAATTCGGGGTCACGTGTTTGGTTATATTACTGTTTTTAATTGCACTTTTTTAATTATTTTCCATAAATTATTTAAATTGTGTTTTAATTACTTAACTATGGACTTTTTGCATATTTACTGGAGCGACATATTTTATATTATGTGGATTATATTTGTGAAATTCAAGATATGTTGATTTGAGACTTATTCAATTTATGAGTTATGTGTGTAAAGGAATTGGGTTTAGGTTTTGCAATCATTTAGGTCTTTAGGCCTAGATACCCATGGGTCACCACAAGACCCATCTACATACACACTCAAAACACTCCCCTTCTCCCTTTTCCTTATTTCACCGTATACACACATTGGGAAGTAAGGGAGGATACCTCTCCCACCATCCATTCATTCCTTTCTTCCTCTCAACCATTTTCTTCCTACTAGCACTTGGTTTCCAATGGCTGTCCGGCACATCGTGACTTTTAAAGGTTTGGGTAAGCGTTCATCGCCCCCTCTTTTCTCATTTTCAGAATTGTGATGTATGGGGTGAGGATTGAGCTTGTTCATGAGATGCAGAGCTTGATTAACTTCGTAAAACTCCAAGATGATCGTCAATGTGTTTGGAATCACAAATTTATGATTTTTGCATGGTTAAGAATGGATTTCAAGAAAAGGGATGAGATAGGAGCAAAGGGTTTTGATTGGAAAATTCATGATTCAAGTATCTATTCTTGGTTTAAGCTTGGGGTTTTGTGCCAAAACAATGCTAGAACATTAGGAATGAAAACCCATAAAGAAATTTAGGAGAAAATGGTGATTGAGCTGAAAACGCATGTACCTGTAGCTAAAAATCGAGCTTACGCCTAAGTCACCACCCTCTTGATGTGTGTTAAAGTATGAGATTTTGGCCCTTTTCTCGTGTATCCTTGATCCTCAAGCATTGGATGATGTCTTAGGCATTCTTTGGGCACTTTTGGAACTTGTAAGGCTACCTTTAAGGAGATAAATTCATTTGAAAAGCTTGAGCAAATGTGAGGGAACCTGTGTCTTACCTTTGCTTGTCTACTTGTTTTCTTGATTATTTTCATATCCTTGCTATTGATGAAAACAAGTTATGTTATTATAGAAAAATGAACAAGCACACAAGGAACCACTGTGTATAAGACTTAAAGTGAATGCGTTCGTTTGTGAATATGAAAAATAAGTAGTGATGGATGGCTTTTACTTTCTCTATGATCATGTAAAATGTTATTTGTGTGTCTATATATATTGAGTTGTGCCCCTAACACTTGCAGGTGCTTATATAAAGGAATAGTACATCCTTTGGGATATTTTAGTTGAGTTAGCAACATTCCCATAGTTGAGTTCGTAAATTTTGAACTTGAAAAAGGTTATTGTGATAATATATGAATGTAGTGGAAGGGAGCAAACACCACTTCTTTCTTTTGATTTGGAGGGATATCATTAATTCAAATGTGTTGAGATTCTATATTACATGGTGAGTTATACTTATTTGTTTGTATATAAATTCTAAGTTCTCTAGTATTGGATATGTTAATAGTATTTATTGTGAACAATAACCACATTTCTTTTCCTTGAGGTGGGAGTGCTTTAACTATTTTCATGTGTTGGTTTTTTATCCCGTGAGTTAGTTGTGTTCATGGATTGTAGGATACCTAGAGATGGAGAACTTTTAAAGGAACCTAATAGTTATATGCAGGGGTAGGCACGGGTCAGTTCATTCAGATTAAGGATAAATCTCAACTCAAACCAATCTCATCCTGGTGGGTTAAGTTGGGTTGGTTCGAGTTCAACTTTTTTTGAGGTTGAACCCTAACTAACCTAACTAGCCAGTGGGCGGGTTGGTTTGGGTTGGATTGAAGAGTTCACTATTTTTTTTTTTTTGTTTCTTTCCTTTCAGCTTTCTGGTTTTTCTGGTTTTGAACCAAAAATTTTTCTACTTCATTTTTTTGTTCAAAAACCAGAAAAATTTCTAGTTCAAAACTAGAAAAATTTCTGGTTTTCTTTTTTTGCTTTCAGTATTTTGGTAAACCAAAAATTTTTCTATTTTTGAACCATAAATTTTTCTGGTTCAAAACCAGAAAGAAATTTTTTGGTTTTGAACCAAAAACCAAAAAATTTTCTAGATCAACCAGAAAAATTTATGGTGAACCAGAAATTTCTGGTTGTAACCTCGCATGAACCAGAAAAATGAGGACTCTAGAACAAGTTCAATACCAGAGGAGAACGAAGAAGGAGTACTTACTGTCACGACCCGTTTTCTGGGCACATGACCGGCACAATGATGAATCTCTCATCACTGTAAGCCTTCCGATAAATATATCAAATTTTCTTATCTGAAAATCATAGAGATGATTTGCATGTAATCATAGATTATCAATTTAAAATACATTATTATACTGACATACAAGCCAAATGTCGAACCCCTGAACTAGATGTCCTAGACGATTACAGAGCAACATAATCTATAACAAAAGAGGGGTCTACCCGACAACGGGAAGGTCCAAAGTGATCTACTCCTCTAGCAGATATTCTTCGATGGCAACCTGATCTGAACAAAAAGGTTGTACAAACAATGTGAGCTTTTAAACTCAATGAGCGAATCGGCCTCGCATTAATAAAATTCAAATACATTACCAGTCATGCAAGCATATCCAAAGGCTCATACTCAACCAATAGACAGAAGATAAAAATTTATCCAATTCAACAAACATTACTAGTACTCGTCAATGGCAATATATCCCGGAGAGCGCACACAGGCCGGCTCACCAATTATGTATATTTCCGCCATGACGCACAACATCATCCTCTTACATACAAGATAAAAATTCATCCAATTCAACAAACGTTACTAGTACTCGTCAATGGCAATATATCCCGGAGAGCGCACACAGGCCGGCTCACCAATTATGTATATTTCCGCCATGACGCACAACCTCATCCTCTTATCTAGGGCGCCTCACGGATTTATCACCAATCCGGGCTATATCCCTACTGAGGGAATCGTTGTCTCCACACTCATTGGTCAAGACACCCTGTCAACCGGGTTTTCCGCCTTGCCGTGAGAGGGGGTACTGTCCCGCTCAATCACAATCAATAGCATTTCATATCATAATCAGAAGCTTAATATAATATTCATCCATATAACAGGTATAGTATATAACTATATTATAGCTTTATAAACCACAATTCAAGAGATTCAATCTTCACATCATCATGAGATACTTACTTTTTCTTATCCATACTTCTGGATTAATTATCTCATTATATTCGTCATTCTGAATCCAATTTCCCCCTATGAATCTTGGGAGTGTCCTACGACATACTTTTTATCACCAGTAATGCTAAAACTTTATTAAAACGGGGTCGTTTCACTCACCTGGATTCCGTACGAGCATCGCTTCTCTAAGTCATTACAGACAAGAGTTCTCAGGTGAATTTCGGTGTTCTGCTACGGAGATTTTCATGAAAGATTAGAGAAAATACGTCAGGATTGTTTTCGTACAGATACTGTTCATATATACGTTACTATTCATACGGTCACTATTCATACGTACGGTCACTATTCATACGTACGATCACTATTCATACCAGAAATAGAGAATACAATCTGTAAAAGAGTACACCAGGTAAGTTCCCAGGAAAGAGTGGAGGGTCACACTGGACACACTTAAAAACCAGGTCTTTCCTTAGCCAGAACTTTCCTAGACATGTATTCTTCACAGTTTACATTCTATTTCGGTAATCAGAGAATCAAAATAACATATAAACAGCTAAGGACAGTTTTTCTGATGTGGAAGATCAGCCAAGGCCGCAACCACAGAGCATACTTAAGAAAATAACTTCTAAAATTTGAAAGACATAGAAAAGGCATAGTATCCTTACCTAAGCTGAAAAGGAAAGGCCCAAAATCTCATAGGCCTAGCATTGAAGTAAGAGAAACTTAAGGAGAGAAGAAGAGAAGTTGAAGGTGTGAGTTTAGAGGTGAAATGAAAGGGCCTATTTATAGCAAAAGTCAAGGGTACTATTTGACACTATGCGCTAATAAAATATTTAATTTACTATTCATGAAAATGACATTTCTAATAATGCAGTTACTGTGCAAATAGCGGCCGAAAAATTTTTCTATTATTACTATTGAAAACTTAAAGGAAAAACTATCCTTTTACCTTAAACCTTTAAGTTTCTTTTTCAAATCAGTCCTTTCAATTTAGTCCCTGAGGGTATTTTTACACATAAAACGTCATTTTCTCCTACAAACTTCTTTCTAGTTTTCTCTTATGACCAAACCACATCTAGTACTTGACATTTCGATTGTATAATGAACAGTATCGTATACGTAAATAGTATTATACGGGTGAATAGTACCGTATACTGAAATAGTAACAGTAGTTTGTAAACAAATATTTATATTTTATTTTTCTTGGGTATTACATTATCACCCCCTTAAGAGAATTCGGTCCCCCGAATTCAAAACTCATCTCAAGACTGAAATAAATGTGATTACTTCGTCTATATCTCATTCTTTGTATCTCTTTCTTCCAAAACCTCATCACACCCTTGGTGAGATTTACAAGAACATTATACCATTGACTGTGAACTCTAAACCGCATTATCAATAATTTGAATAAGACTTTTGCCTTTTCTAGACAGCAAGTAATCTCTTCCTCATCAGTTTAATCTTCTCCATAACCTTTTGTACCATAAAGTGTCTCATCCTCATAACCTTTACCAAACTCAAACCACCTAATCAGAGACGAACTCTGTCTCTATGTAAAACCTCAAATAGGTGTCATCTCAAAAGTGGCACGTGGTCTTTCCAGTTCACATTGAATATCAGAACACATGTTTCCACACACATAGCTTATAACTTTTACGAATACAAGCACCCTATCCGAAGGCATCATTTTGGTCATAGGTAATACTCTTGCCCGAAGGCGATACTCTCAGCTGAAGGCATTATATAAAATGAAATCATTACATAAATCTCTAAGAAGAACAATTCTAGAAAATGTGTTAAGTAAATAACATATTCCTCACGCATAATTATAAAATAAATATATATAGAAATTCCTCTCACCTCAATGACTCATATAGAGTCGTATCCCTTCAATGCTTAGGGCAAACCCATAGTTCTCTATGTATAGGTTCATAAAATACTTATTTAGCACTCCTCCATAGCTCAGAAATGCAATGAAATATCATTTTAGTAACTCTTCTCAGTCAAAAGGATATTACTATACTCTGCTTTAGAATTTTCATAATCAAGTACGAAATATAAGTCTAACATCTTCTCATTCCTCAAGTTCTTTCAGTAAAATGAATCACTTCAACAAAGAAGATCTAGATACTAACTTAAATTTTATTTCTAGTACATAGATAATTTTAATACGTGAAGCTTACACCAAATGTAGCTTTAGGTACAAACAAAAGAAAAATAAATTAAGGACGAGGAGGCTTTTGAAATGTAAAAGGTGCTCCAGGTCTAGAAGAGGAAGGTGCTTCAGACCTTAAGGAGGAAGCTAATCGTTGCAGCCTAGAAAGAGTTTCTGGAGGAAGCGCCTGAGAAATTTGGCGAAGAGCATAAGTCACTCCGTTCATACAGTCAATACACCTTGCTTGTTGGTCACGAAAATTTTGAGTTGCAAACATTGAATGTCTATCAACTCGATTAGCCAGTTCCCCTAAACGACGGTTTATCAGTTTCTCTTGGTTTTCAAAGAGACGACTTATTAGTCGCTTCTGGTTCTCTATCTTGTATTCCAGGCTCTCTATCTTACGTTCCAGGAATGCAAGCTTATTTTCTGAGGATGTTGCAGTACTGTCCTCCTCCAATTCTATTACATCCCTCTTTCTCTTCTTTATTTCTGGTGACCTGTCTACAGGTCTCTTCCCTTTGTTGTTTCCGAGACTTAGATTTAAATCAAGCTCTACATTGCCAGTCTCAAAATTCAAGTTGAAAGACTTATTATCGGCCATTGCTCTAGGGATATCAGAAATAACTTCGAATGAGAAAGGAATGGAGATTGAGAAATAGGTATGTAATGAAAAAAAGTAGGTTTGCTTGGTGCGATGAGTAGGGTAACGGGCAAACAAGATTTATAGACAACCCGAAGCCCCTGGAGCTAAAGCCACCACAACCTACACGCCGCTTGCTATAAGGTTTACAGATCACATATGTCGCAATGCCAGCAATTAATGTCGGACATGCAGATAAATAGTAAATGCAATTAACATAAGTCAAAGATTTCCTCAAAAAATTTTCGGCTAATCTTGACCTTTCTCAAACTTTTGACTAACTACGCTCTTCAGTCTGAGATTTTCTCCCTCTAACTTGTTTTATCCTGTAATCCCATATCACGATGTCCCTCTATGATCGGGTAGTCTCATATTAGCCTTATCTTAGATTCTGATAGGTGTCTTTATTCTGGATTTACACATAATATATGTATATCAATATATTAAAACAAAGTTAACTGCTTACGGTCACATGCAGTAAGTATTATCATGATGTAAGGAAATCACTGCCTTTCATTTGCCCACGAGAGCATTATATGTAAGTATGTGTAACCATGAAGATATATCATCATCTACACATTTTATTCTATCCAAGTCATTTTGATTTCACATCTCTATGAGTATATGTAGGATAATCACATATTCTCCTTGATCGTAGCCTTCACTCATTATGCATGAATAACATACATAAATGTAATTACAACATGATTCAATCAATTATGTATATTATACTCAACTGAAGGCTCTTAAGAACAACACAATAAAACAGAGAAATGCATTTCAGTTCATCATAAAAGCATATAAGGCAATCTTTAATGGCTATATCGTCAACTTCTTTGAATTTCGAAAAATGCCAACGGGAGAAATGGGAAAACCAAATAAAATCGGCCGCAAATCCACCGAATACTGACTTTCGTGGTTTTGGCATTAATGCAACGCGCTATCGGTGTGCACGCCTACCCTAGACTTCTGGCTTCCAGCTTGCAGAAATCCATAGGTTGATCGTGTAGGGGTGCGGTGAAGAGATATCTTCTTTGTCTCTTAGTCCAAATTTTTTCTCTATAAAAACCTTCTCAGCGTTCTCAGTTAGCACACCACAAAGAGTAATAATCTCCGAGCCTACAATCCCCCAGTATTCCTCTCGCCTCATACTCTTACAAAAATTTCTAAATTTTTTCAAATCATGTCCGCAAGGAAGTACATTGATCTCACAGTAGAGACTAAGGAAGAAGAGCTCGACTTAAACTTAAGTCTGGGCAAAGACAAGGGCAAAAGACCTTTTGAGGGGTCTCCAGAGAAACAGAAGGAGAAGAAAATGAAGAAGATCGAGGAAGCTGAGGAGACTAGCACGGGCCATACCTCGGAGGACAAAATCGCCTGTCTAGAGCAGGAGGTGAAAAATCTGAAAAAGATGATAGGAGACCTGGAGAAGTTAACTAAACGCAATCATGCAGAAATGACTTCAAGAATAGACAGGTTCTTCTATTGGTCTACCCAGTGCTTCTGCAATCAACAACAAAGAAGTGTTGATTGTATGAATGGGATTTACACTACCCTCCGCGATATTGCTATGTCCCTTGCTCCAAGGAATGGTCGAGGGGTGATGATACAATACAACCCTCCTAATCCGAGACCACCTCGCTTTTAGATTACTCATACATGAGTAAACTTCTTCTTTTTTTGCAATGTAATCCTTCAGTTTTTTTTTGTTTTTAATGCGAGTGGTTTCTTTTATTGGCTGGTATCCTAAAATAATATAGCTACACAAATTCAATCATGAATTCAGCTTATAAAATCCACCATATAAAAATTTGATCCGACAACAACGGAATCAAAACAAGTAATAACCTTTCCTTTACTAAGTACAAAAAGTGTGGCCATATCTGTCTAAAACTAAAACTGAGAACATAATTTCTAAGAAGAGATAAGTCTCGGAGGGAAATGAAATGGAAACATCCTACAGGACCTTCAGTAGAGCCGTCTCTCTATAGTTGTGCCCGGGTTCACAACGATAGAGGAGGTCCCACTAAGGTTACCTTGCTCTGTAATCACTAGGAGACCTAACAACCATTGCTCTGATACCAACTTTGTCACGACCCGTTTTCTGGGCACATGACCGGCACAATGATGAATCTCTCATCACTGTAAGCCTTCCGATAAATATATCAAATTTTCTTATCTGAAAATCATAGAGATGATTTGCATGTAATCATAGATTATCAATTTAAAATACATTATTATACTGACATACAAGCCAAATGTCGAACCCCTGAACTAGATGTCCTAGACGATTACAGAGCAACATAATCTATAACAAAAGAGGGGTCTACCCGACAACGGGAAGGTCCAAAGTGATCTACTCCTCTAGCAGATATTCTTCGATGGCAACCTGATCTGAACAAAAAGGTTGTACAAACAATGTGAGCTTTTAAACTCAATGAGCGAATCGGCCTCGCATTAATAAAATTCAAATACATTACCAGTCATGCAAGCATATCCAAAGGCTCATACTCAACCAATAGACAGAAGATAAAAATTTATCCAATTCAACAAACATTACTAGTACTCGTCAATGGCAATATATCCCGGAGAGCGCACACAGGCCGGCTCACCAATTATGTATATTTCCGCCATGACGCACAACATCATCCTCTTACATACAAGATAAAAATTCATCCAATTCAACAAACGTTACTAGTACTCGTCAATGGCAATATATCCCGGAGAGCGCACACAGGCCGGCTCACCAATTATGTATATTTCCGCCATGACGCACAACCTCATCCTCTTATCTAGGGCGCCTCACGGATTTATCACCAATCCGGGCTATATCCCTACTGAGGGAATCGTTGTCTCCACACTCATTGGTCAAGACACCCTGTCAACCGGGTTTTCCGCCTTGCCGTGAGAGGGGGTACTGTCCCGCTCAATCACAATCAATAGCATTTCATATCATAATCAGAAGCTTAATATAATATTCATCCATATAACAGGTATAGTATATAACTATATTATAGCTTTATAAACCACAATTCAAGAGATTCAATCTTCACATCATCATGAGATACTTACTTTTTCTTATCCATACTTCTGGATTAATTATCTCATTATATTCGTCATTCTGAATCCAATTTCCCCCTATGAATCTTGGGAGTGTCCTACGACATACTTTTTATCACCAGTAATGCTAAAACTTTATTAAAACGGGGTCGTTTCACTCACCTGGATTCCGTACGAGCATCGCTTCTCTAAGTCATTACAGACAAGAGTTCTCAGGTGAATTTCGGTGTTCTGCTACGGAGATTTTCATGAAAGATTAGAGAAAATACGTCAGGATTGTTTTCGTACAGATACTGTTCATATATACGTTACTATTCATACGGTCACTATTCATACGTACGGTCACTATTCATACGTACGATCACTATTCATACCAGAAATAGAGAATACAATCTGTAAAAGAGTACACCAGGTAAGTTCCCAGGAAAGAGTGGAGGGTCACACTGGACACACTTAAAAACCAGGTCTTTCCTTAGCCAGAACTTTCCTAGACATGTATTCTTCACAGTTTACATTCTATTTCGGTAATCAGAGAATCAAAATAACATATAAACAGCTAAGGACAGTTTTTCTGATGTGGAAGATCAGCCAAGGCCGCAACCACAGAGCATACTTAAGAAAATAACTTCTAAAATTTGAAAGACATAGAAAAGGCATAGTATCCTTACCTAAGCTGAAAAGGAAAGGCCCAAAATCTCATAGGCCTAGCATTGAAGTAAGAGAAACTTAAGGAGAGAAGAAGAGAAGTTGAAGGTGTGAGTTTAGAAGTGAAATGGAAGGGCCTATTTATAGCAAAAGTCAAGGGTACTATTTGATACTATGCGCTAATAAAATATTCAATTTACTATTCATGAAAATGACATTTCTAATAATGCAGTTACTGTGTAAATAGCGGCCGAAAAATTTTTCTATTATTACTATTGAAAACTTAAAGGAAAAACTATCCTTTTACCTTAAACCTTTAAGTTTCTTTTTCAAATCAGTCCTTTCAATTTAGTCCCTGAGGGTATTTTTACACATAAAACGTCATTTTCTCCTACAAACTTCTTTCTAGTTTTCTCTTATGACCAAACCACATCTAGTACTTGACATTTCGATTGTATAATGAACAGTATCGTATACGTAAATAGTATTATACGGGTGAATAGTACCGTATACTGAAATAGTAACAGTAGTTTGTAAACAAATATTTATATTTTATTTTTCTTGGGTATTACACTTACTGGAGATGAAGATCTGACAAAGTGGTGGAGCGTGGCAGAGGATGGAGGAGACGAAGACGTTGATGGAGACGAAGGCTGATTGAGAGAAGAGAAGTAGGAATTGGAGATTGAAGAAGTCGAAATGTTAAACACTAAAGAAGTGAAGAGGCACGCACGCAGGGGAGGAACTCTTCAGTCTTTTCTTTACTCTTCAATCGTGTGTTGGGTTAGGTTGAAAAAACTCAACCCGCCAATCGACCAGCCCATAGTCAGGTTGAGAAATTTCAACCCAACCCAACCCAACTGTGCGGATTGGGTCGGACTAGGTGAGTTGGCAGGTTAGTTGCCCATCCCTAGTACATGTGAATGTAATGAGTTAGGACAATCATTCTTGTTTCTAAATATTTATATCTATTTGTTTATTTTTTGCTTGTATGAAAGATCCTCTTATGATAGTAAACCATATGTGTGAGCCTATATTACTGGATGGTAGCCATTAGGTCGACTTGTTAGACTATGGTATACAAGAGTAATGGATATATATATATATATATATATATTTGTTTAAACAATAGGAAAAAGAATGATTCTATAAACTTCCTAGGATACCATGGATGACCATAATTGCTAGAAACAATGCAATATGGAAGAGTCCTAGACTGGTTATAGGAATGGCATTGGCTACCTTGAGATTTGAATGGATAAGGTGCTATACTTTTACATTATTGTTAAGTTTTATGTGATGAGTTGTATAATATAGATGAATAGCTATTGTCAAATTGCATCTTATTATTGGCGATTTGACAAGTGTACTAATCGCATAAGTAATACAAAGTGAGTAAGTATCGTTCCCATGAAGATTTAAGTGCCAAGTACCTGCGAAGCTAAAGTAAATACTATCTAGACAATCCATTAAATTGAAGAAAATTTAAAAGTAAATTTAAACAGAAATATAATTCTAAAAGCTAACAGATTAAACTAAAACTATTAACTAAGACCTAAGACTAAGCTACTCCTAATGACAAAACCTAGGATTGATGGATTGACTTCACTTAATTTTTAATCCGACTAATTCATAGACAAATTAGCCTTTGAATTGCTAAAGAATGATTCACTCTAATTATAAATCCTTTTGATGTTAGCTAAGTTCTCAAAATTGTTTGAATCCAATCCCTAAGAGAAACAAACCTACTTAACCAAAATGATTGTCTAATTTCTTAATCCAATCATTCAAATAGGTGATAAAGATTAAGAACTCATAAAAACCACATAAATAAGATTATCTATTCCTATATTAATCTGATTTATGGTAAAAGTTAGAAGGGCAAAGTTAATATCTAGCTATTCTTAACATAGATAAAAACCCCAAATTCATAATAATGGTGATCAAGTATTTTTAAAGCAAATCAATCGATAAAATCCACTCTAACAAAATATAAAATACAATTGGAAAGAATCATTCAATAACAAAACTTCATAAAAATCAAATTACATCAACCACCACACCTTTCATTTTTCATAGGTTTCATTATCATTCTCTCACTCTTACTTTCACCAATTGTACATGCTAATTTAGGGCACAAATATTCTTAGAAGGATTTTTCCAAACCTCAATTAAGATAAAAACCTAATATTCCATAATTCCTTATGTGAAAATCAAGTTAATTTAACAAACAAACCATAATTTGACTATATGAGGCTAATGTCTATATTCCTATCAGATTCATGCCTTGGCGCCTAGGCACCAATACAACAGCTCAAATAGTGAGTTCAGCATCTAGCGCCTGGATACCATATGGACAGAAAGTTCTTTCAAATTCATATGCTTAGTGCCTGGGTGCCACGTCTAGCGCATGGGCCCCAGCCTACTGGAAGCTTCAAATGACTTCATACTTCTCCTGATTTCTTCTCAAAATTGCACCTATAAAAGATCATAACTACAATCACTTAAAAAGACAAGAAAATAGGGAATAAAACAAGATAACAAGAGAACTACAAAACACAAGAAAACTAAATGAAAACAAAGATAAAAAGTGCAAAAAGGTAACAAAACAAGACTAAGTGAAGAAGAAAAACTCACATTTAATAGCATAATTTAATGGCTTTTTAGGACTTATCACTTAGGTTTTACTTTTATTATATAAGACGAAATATTTTGTGCACTAACAAACCTCCTTATTTTAGTGAGGTGATTATCCTCTGTTATGCTTATTCTATTTTTGTGTTGAGATGGCACGAAGTATTAAATGTGTTCTCCTTGAATTGGAACCTGTGGATTGTATGAGAAGTTTATAGGGCTAAATTGGTTTAACAGACCTAAAATGCTGGAATGATGCATCATTAAGTTGTCAGCGGAACGGTCTGGCAACGAGTCGTAATGTGGCTAAGCGACCTTAACCCTGGACAATGTCATGCTCAGGATGCCGCCTTGTGAATAAAAGGGGAAGGAACTATTAAATAATGAATGATGCCTCGGTGGCCCTTAAATGTCGAAGTAGCAACATTATATATATACACATATGGTGAAATTCTTTGATCTTATAATTGCTTGATGTTATGTGCTAAACTTGTATGATGTAGTCATGTGATGAGATGGATTTTGTAACCCACATGTGAGGCACATTTTAAGTGATGATTGTGTGTGTATGGTAGAACTTCCTTTTTTACTTGCAATTTGTGTACGGTGAAACTGGTCTTATGTTGATGGATGAAATTACTCTTGTGTCTCATCCCTATGAGCGGTACATGGTGATAAATTCACTTGGGTTAAGTTTATTTCCTCTTTGAGTATATTGTACTAACTCTTTTTGGTATACCCTTACAGGTTCATACCTTGTCAATGAGACTCCATACAGGAGTAATGGGGCCTCTAAGTCCTCAGTCCTTCCTAATTCGAGTTGACATTGATATTAGGTACATATAGGTTATTCGAGTCGCTCTATAGTGAATAGAACTTCTAGGATCTTTTTGAATATTTTGATAAGAAGACTTTAATTTATTACTACGTTTATGTTGTGTATGTTAAGTGTGTGTGAGACAGGCTTACGGTAGTGGTGTGGACTCCACCGTTTGTTAGCGATTTGGTAAGTACACCAATTGCACAAGCAATATAGTATAAAATGAGTAACAATGTCAATCCAACGAGGACTAACTCGCTAACTACTCGAGAAATTTAATTGTGTTAGTTAGACAAACCAAATTGGATTAAAGGCAGCTCTATTCAAAGAACTGAAAAAGAAATAAAATCAGTGAAACATAATACAATTAACAACGACCAACAAACGATTCAATTAAATTAATAAAAATAAAAGCCTAGAGTTACTAATCTCCATCTTCTATTCGAGAAATTAATCTCTCTTTTATACCTGTGATTCTAATTAATTATACAAGTTAATCTTAGGTTATCTTATGGCTTAAAATGATTCTCATGAAACTAAATTAAACTACTCAACTCCTACGCAATCCATCATGTGGGCTAAGTCTAATCCAAACCAACCTATAATTGACTAAACGAGATTAACTAATATCCCTGTCAGTTAACAAACAAAATTCCTTAGGTTAAGGTTAAGCACTCGTCCATTTCAATCAAAGTTCTAGTCTTATTTCCCCCTCCCGAGATTGATAAAAGCAATGTGCAAACTATAAATTGATCAAGTTCATAGCAAGCTCAATGTAAATGAATGAAAAGATATGTAATGATTAAAAGAAATCACAAATACAAGAGAAAAATAATCTCTAATCTGAAATTAAGTTCATAGCAACTCTAAAAGAGAAAAATTAGTCACTCATAACCTTAAAACTACAAAAAAACAATAAAAGATAGAGAAAACTTGTCACGTCCCAAATTCTGAGCACGTGACCGGCACGGAAAGTGAATTTCATTTCACCTCCGTAAGCCTATCTTTCTCTTAAGCATCATACCATTATTTTAAATGTAATTAATCTAAATTACATAATTTAAGAACTAAAATAAGAGAATTATTCATCTTTTCACAAAAAAAATAAGAAAATACGGCTAAATCGAGTTCTCTATACACACTACAGTTATTCACATTACATCACTGAATGAACCTACCTGATTACAGAAATTTCTAGATTTATACAACTTAAATATTATACCTTTATCCTGAATAAATAAAAATGTAATCATGGGCTAAGGATCCATAATTCCTTGTACAGATATTTACCTTCAGCTATCAACTCTGAAAAAAATGTTAATAAGAGGGGTATGAGCAAACCACGTGCCCAGTGAGCAGACAACACAACACTATGACAAAAAAAAATATCATGCATCATAATGATAACATGCAACAATCATACGTAATCGATCATAATACGTAATCGATCATAATATAATATAATATAATTCATAATACTTCACAACAATACCCAAATAAATCAAATACAATTCAACATAATTCAAATAATTCACAACAGCAAACAGTGAAATCAATTTCACACATTTCCCGTACCAATCGGGTCGTCCAAGCTACCTCTGGATCGTTGCCCGTGGCCCCCGCCGCATCCACCCTTATCACTCCATTTATATTCTCCACCCTTATAGCTTCATGTAGATTTCTCCATGGGGTGCACCACCATGCCTTTCCTTTCTAGTCAAACACAATCACAATCACATCTAAGAACATCCTCAATCATAATCATGAGCTACATACACAACTCAGTCATTTACAATTCAAGTCACAACATAATCAATATGGTTCCAGCAACATAACATGCATACAACATAACACATAATATAGATCAATTATTCAACAATAACATACTTCAATTATCTGTATATGAATGAACTCAATAATCAGAGTATGACACATTTCAACTCAGTTCACATGCCGTTCACAATCTATCATATAACCTCCATTCATGAGAAAATAAGAATCACCAGGCAAGTTCCACAATTGTTTATGTCTCATCGTCCCATTCAAGCACAATATAATTTAAACATATAAATATATATATTTGAGTCATCATCCTCTTCAAACTTGGATATACAACATATTTTCACTATGATGCATAAAGTCCATAACAAAGATATTTAATCATAGCAAGTATTAACCCACTCACCTGGATTTCACGCTCTCGGCACTCCCACCTTGCGTTTTGACCATTCCTATTGTAACCAGATAAAAACCATCAGGGTTACGAAATAAAGAAATTTCCTACCACTATTCCCGACCTTCACTTACTTCTCAAATCATAACTCCTAACTGTTAATGAATATCCAGATGAAACTTATACCATTAGAAACTAGACTCAAAGAGCTTTTCAACGATATTAAAAAAAAAAACCGATGCTACAGTAACGGTCAACGGTCAACGCAACTACAGTGTCGTTGACTAAGTCAATGCTACAGTAACGTTGACCGAGTCAATGCTACAGTAACGTTGACCGAGTCAATGCTACAGTAACGAAAAAATCTAGAAAAATTTTCTCGGTGAACAGTATTTTCTGGAAAATTTCCAGAATGAACAGTGAGTTCTTCGTGTTCTTCATCCAAAAATCCTAAAATCACATCTAAAACAATATTTCTTTTGATTTCTTCCATGGGTTTTCATCCTTAATGTCTAAGGAGTGTTTTAACACCAAAACCCCCAATTTTTACCAACAATCTAAGCTCAAATCTCAAATTTTCATCAACAACACTAATTTTTTTCAAATATCCAAATTCTACGAATTTCTCCTAGTTTTCTCCAAATTTCTTGTTCTAATAACATTATAAACCACCTAGGAATGTTTTAGATTGACATCCACACTTAAATTCATCCATTAAAATATTCTACAAAAATTTTACAAATTGATAACCAAGAATTTGGTCTTGTAATAAGAGGAAGAAGAAGAAGAACATCAACTTACCAATCCTCCTAACTTTCATGGCTTCCTTCCCCAAGCAAAAATTGCATGAATGGTTGATGAAGAAATTCTCTTGGATGCATAATCGAGAGAGAGAGTGAAGAAGCTACTACGGGAGAATGAGAGAAAGAAAAGAATAAGAGAGAAATGTATACGTGTGGGTCCCACCAATTTGTTTTTTGATAAAATCGCTCATAGCCACCTTAGCTTATAAGATTTGTTCACTTTAATCCCTCTCGATGTCTCAAATACTACTTTAACCTCGAATCCATCATCTTTTTGGTACCGGACTCATAATTCATTCTCATAAGCTTTATTCTTCCTCTCAGGTTCCTATTTGGTCATTTCTCAAAAGTAATCCATATTTTCTTTTCTGTTCACTTTAGTCCTTGAGAATTTGTAAAAATTTCCTAAATTAAAAATTAAAATTCTATTCCCAGATTTTCTTCACTAATTCAAAAAGCACATTTTTCACGTAATTAAATTTTTCACTAAACTTCAAAATAGATTTTAAATATTCATACAAATTATTGGGGTATTACAAAACTCCATGAATCCGAGGTTGGATTGGCAGAAATCTAGCTCAAAGAGTTTCGGAATGGGATTCCTCCTCTTCCATTTGCAAAGTCGGCATCCTCTGGCTTCCCCCGAACTCAAAATACCCTAGAAAATATGTTCTAACGCTATTTAAATCATAATCTGACGCTACAGAACATGACCCACCGCTACAGCAATGGAAGACAAAAAAATAGTCTTTAAAAGGTTGCTTTCTAGGGCTTACCGCTATAGCAGTACATAACCACCACTATGGCGGTGGAGGGCAGAACAGAAGGCTTTAACTTGATGGGTTGTAGTGGCCACAGCTATATCGGTACAGGACCATCGTTATAACGGTGGATGGCAGTGGGGAGGATTCAACATCTTTAGAAATGCAATTTTACAGGTCCATCTTCATCCACTAACTCTTCCTCAACTCAACCTACACCAAAAGATAAATAACACCATTAAATCACAAGTCTGAGACATGGAATTACTCAAACTAATCTAAAATTCAATAAAATATAAATTAATCTAAAACATTCAAAAGATGGGTAAAGAATCACAAGCCAAGGCAAGAATGAGAACAAAAGAGAGGGTATTTAGTACCAAAATAGAGCTAAATCGAGAACTTAACAACCGTCGTGTCAATCATGTTCCTGTAATATCCCAAGAATTTTCATGAATATTTAAAGTCTATTTGAAGTTTATTGAAAAATTTAATTACATGAGAAATGTTCTTTTTGAATTAGTGAAGGAAATTTGGAAATAGAAATTTCAAAAATTTTAATTTGGGACATTTTACAAATTCTCAAGGACTAAAATGAAAAGAAAAGAAAGTATGGAGTACTTTTGAGAAATGACCAAGTAGGAACCCGAGAAGAAGAATAGAGCTTATGGGAATGAATTATGAGTCCGGTACCGAAAGGATGATAGATTTGGGGTTAAAGTGGAGTTTGAGATATTGAGAGTGACTAAAGTGAAATAAGAAAATTTGTGGGGCACCTAGGATTTAGAAACACCTGAGGTGAGATTTTATGAATTTGCTTTTGCTAGTCTTGACTGAGGGTCAATTGCAGAGCAAGTGATAATTTCACCCCGGACGAGTATATAGGTTGCCTCACCTATTTTTTTTATTCATTTTTCTCCTTTCCTCTCTCTCTCTTCACTTTCTCTCCTCTCCTTCTCTTTTCCTTCTCTCTAATTTCTCTCTCTACACTCCAACTCTACAACCAGCTTTGGAGGGTGGATCTCGGGCTACGGGGCGAGCTTCTAGGAGCCAAGTAACATAGGGAAAGCAAGGAATCGAGGGATATTTGGGGCGCAAGGTGGGAGCGCTGAGAGCGTGGAATCCAGGTGAGTAGGCAACCTTGCAAAATTAATTTAATAAATTATTCAAAGCACAATATAAATCCCATTTGCGTTATTTGTGAAATTGAGAAGATTATCAGTGTGTGTTCAGGTTGAGAAAAAGTACAATATCATTGGAAGGTATTTTATTACCTTTGAGAATTGATTTCTCTAGTTGACTAAAGAACTAGATGTGATTGTTCCTTGAATAAATTGGAATATTTTGTAAGTGAATAACCTTACTAAACTAATGTGATCTTATTAGATAAGGTACAATACAAGTCTTGTTTATAACATTATTGAAGTGAGAAATAATCAATCTCGCTGTTGATAATATATGATGATTGTTATGGTTGATGATAGACATTCAAGGGAATAAAAGTATGTGTAAATTCATTTATTTCATAGTAATTATATTGTGATAAATTGTCACTATTTTATTGATGAGCAAAAGATCTACGAGATCTAATACACAAGTTTGAAAGGGTTAGAGTCCCATACTACTCGGTGTATAAATGTGAAAACCTATGCATGAGTTTGAAAGGGTTAGAGTCACATACTACTCGGTGTATAACTGTGAAAACCTAGGCACGAGTTTGAAAGGGTTAGAGTCCCATACTACTCGGTGTATAAATGTGAAGACCTATGTACGAGTTTTAAAGGGTTAGAGTCTCATACCACTCAGTGTATAACTGTGAAAACTTATGCACCAAGAGTTTGAGGGTTGAATTCCCAAGTCACTCAGTGCAAGTATCTATGGCATATAATGCAAAGTGATTGAGGGATTGATCACCCAAGAAATCATACGCAAATTCAGACAAGTGTAATACTATAATTATTTACAATAAATGATAGATTGATTGTATTAGTAAATGTGGTGTTTGCGCTTATGATATTTTCATGTACAGTTGTTTACTCACTGAGTTATGATAAACTCACACTCTCCATGATTATCTTTTCAGATACAGTGGTTGAGGAGAAGAATTTATAACCTTTAAGGATATACTCCACTTTTGTCTGGTAAACAATTGGTAAGGATTAGGAAACGCTCTGTAATCTAGTAGGCCACCTAGGCTTGGGAGGTTGTATAGTATTGTATAGTGTTTGAAGGTTGAACATTTTTTGAATATGTATACAAAATATCTTTCTTGGAATATTTATGATTCATATAATTATGGATATTAAGAATGTTCACAGAGATTATGGGGTACCACGGAGGTACACCCTAGGTATTTTATGTTTATATCACATGTAAGTTTTGGGATGTGACAAATTGGTATCAGAGGTGGTTTTTAGGTCCCCTATAGATTACAGAGCAAAGTGTTCTTTGTGGGCCCTTTTCCATTGTCATGAACCGCGGCATGACCATGGGATTAGGTTCCATAAAAGACCTTGTAAAGTTGAGTGTTCTTGTCATAACTTACCCTTCGATGGAGTTAGTTAGAGATAATTTTGTTACAATATGAGGTAATTGATTTCATATGTGGAACTTTGGAACTTGTTGGAGGTATGATCTTTATACCGATGGAAAAAGTGATCTCTGTATGAAATTTTTCTTTTTGAGAAATTGGGAACATAACTCTGTAGTGTACTCTGAAAGCTGAGGATTAGTAATTACTAGAATATGGCTTGAGGGCTGGGCCAAGAGTGATGTATTAGATGGGGTAAAGTTGATTATGAGGCATGGGCTAGAGTTCAAGAAAGATTTTTGCAAAGAATATAGCGCAGATTACTAATGCAAGAATGGGAAAGGACCCTTGTGAGGCAGATCAAGATTTGATTTTGATAGATGCCAAACAGATGTAATTTATGGAAGAGGATGTAAGTCCTAAATAATATGTTCCTTGATAAAAGCTTGGTTGAGAAAATAGATGTGGGCTAGGTAGTTTTTCCCTAAGGGAGATACTACGGTAAAATGGAACCTAGCATAAGAGATATTGAGGTACGTTATAAGTCTTCTCTAGGGGCGACTCGCCAAAGTTGCACTTGTTTAGTTAGGGATTGGCATGATGGTACTATGTGATAGAAGTGTTTCAAAAAAATATATATATATACAATGTAGAAGTTTTGTAACATTGGAACAATTAGAGCATGTTAAAGGTAGGCTGTTGGCGTATGAACATTCATAATTGTTAAACGTGATGTATGATTGGAATGGTCTAAAAAGACGTTCTTATAGTAGTTCGTGCCTCAGAGTGTTAGTTTAAGGAAAGCTTGCGAGTCGAGGCTCTTAAGCAAGAATTCATGACAATTCAAGGGCATAATATTGAGTTTAATTGATCTACACGTGATGCCTTCATCTACTCCTGTATGATAAGAGGAAAGACAACGAGACTTGTACAAAACTTCTGTTTGTCTCTGTGACAGCTTATAGGGTCATTAAATTTTTATGTGATTGGCTTTATAAGCTGAATTTGTTATTGATTTTGTGTGGCTAATTTCTTTTATCTTTCTTCATTTTATTATTATTATTATTATTTAGAGTACCATCTAGTAAAAGAAACTATTGGCATTAAAAGCGGAAGGATTACTGTCACATCCCAAAACTTACATGTGATATAAACATAAAATACCTAGGGTGTACCTCCGTGGTACCCCATAATCTCTGTGAACATTCTTAATATCCATAATTATGTGAATCATAAATATTCCAAGAAAGATATTTTGTATACATATTCAGAAAATGTTCAACCTTCAAACACTATACAATACTATACAACCTCCCAAGCCTAGGTGACCTACTAGATTACAGAGCGTTTCCTAATCCTTACCAATTGTTTACCAGACAAAAGTGGAGTATATCTTTAAAGGCTATAAATTCTTCTCCTCAACCACTGTATCTGAAAAGATAATCATGGAGAGTGTGAGTTTATCATAACTCAGTGAGTAAACAACTGTACATGAAAATATCATAAGCACAAACACCACATTTACTAATACAATCAATCTATCATTTATTGTAAATAATTATAGTATTACACTTGTCTGAATTTGCGTATGATTTCTTGGGTGATCAATCCCTCAATCACTTTGCATTATATGCCATAGATACTTGCACTGAGTGACTTGGGAATTCAACCCTCAAACTCTTGGTGCATAAGTTTTCACAGTTATACACTGAGTGGTATGGGACTCTAACCCTTTCAAACTCGTGCATAGGTCTTCACATTTATACACCGAGTAATATGGGACTCTAACCCTTTCAAACTCGTGCCTAGGTTTTCACAGTTATACACCGAGTAGTATGGGACTCTAACCCTTTCAAACTCGTGCATAGGTTTTCACATTTATACACCGAGTAGTATGAGACTCTAACCCTTTCAAACTCGTGTATTAGATCTCGTAGATCTTTTGCTCATCAATAAAATAGTGACAATTTATCACAATATAATTACTATGAAATAAATGAATTTACATATACTTTTATTCCCTTGAATGTCTATCATCAACCATAACAATCATCATATATTATCAACAGCGAGATTGATTATTTCTCACTTCAATAATGTTATAAACAAGACTTGTATTGTACCTTATCTAATAAGATCACATTAGTTTAGTAAGGTTATTCACTTACAAAATGTTCCAATTTATTCAAGGAATAATCACATCTAGTTCTTTAGTCAACTAGAGAAATCAATTCTCAAAGGTAATAAAATACCTTCCAATGATATTATACTTTTTCTTAACCTGAACACACACTGATAATCTTCTCAATTTCACAAATAATGCAAATGGGATTTATATTGTGCTTTGACTAATTTATTAAATTAATTTTGCAAGGTTTCCTACTCACCTGGATTCCACGCTCTCAGCGCTCCCACCTTGCGCCCCAAACATCCCTATTGTAACCAGGTAAAAACCATTAGGGTTACAAAATAGAAAAATTTCCTATCACTACTCTCGACCTTTACTCACATCTTAAGTCATAACTCCTAACCGGTAATGAATTTCTAAATGACATTTATACCATTGGAAACTAGACTTAAAGAGCTTTCCAACGATATAAAGTTTGCCCAAAACGGAGTCCGGATGAAGAAGTTATGACTAATTGAAAAATAAACTAAAATTTTCCAGTACACCTGGCGCCTGGGCGCCACCCATGCCTGGCGCCTGGGCGCCAATTTCTTCTTCTTCCCATCTCACCTTGGCGCCTAGGCGCCACACATGGCGCCTGGGCGCCACGATCGCGACCCATTCGCGATTTCTCTCAGTTTTGGCCCAAATCTGGCCAAATCTTCACCGTTTTTCATGATTTCTTCCATGGGATCTCACCCTTAATGTCTAAGGAGCATTTAGACACCAAAATCACCAATTTTAATCGAGAAACGAAGCCGGAATCTCGATTTTACCTCAAATACTCTTAAAACTAGAAAATAGAGAAAAGCTTAAGAAATAGAAATTTCTACCTCGATTCCTTGCTTTCCCTATGTTACTTGGCTCCTAGAGGCTCGCCCCTTAGCCCGAGATCCACCCTCCAAAGCCCGATTGTAGAGTTGGAGTGTAGAGAGAGAAATTAGAGAGAAGGAAGAGAGAAGGAGAGGAGAGAAAGTAAAGAGAGAGAGAGGAAAGGAGAAAAATGAATAAAAAAAATAGGTGAGGCCACCTATATACTCGCCCGGGGTGAAATTATCACTTGCTCTGCAATTGACCCTCAGTCAAGACTAGCAAAAGCAAATTCATAAAATCTCACCTCATGTGTTTCTAAATCCTAGGTGCCCCACAGATTTTCTTATTTCACTTTAGTCCCTCTCAATATCTCAAACTCCACTTTAACCCCAAATCTATCATCCTTTCGGTACCGGACTCATAATTCATTCCCATAAGCTCTATTCTTCTTCTCGGCTTCCTACTTGGTCATTTCTCAAAAGTACTCCATACTTTCTTTTCTTTTCATTTTAGTCCTTGAGAATTTGTAAAATGTCCCAAATTAAAATTTTTGAAATTTCTATTTCCAAATTTCCTTCACTAATTCAAAAAGAACATTTCTCATGTAATTAAATTTTTCAATAAACTTCAAATAGACTTTAAATATTCATGAAAATTCTTGGGATATTACAATTACATTGCAAAAAAAAAAAGGGAAATTACTCATGCATGAGTAATCTAAAAGCGAGGTGGTCTCGGATTAGGAGGGTTGTATTGTATCATCACCCCTCGACCATTTCTTGGAACAAGAGACTGAGCAATGTCACGAAGGGTAGTGTAAATCCCATTCATACAATCAACACTTCTTTGTTGTTGATTGCAGAAGCATTGGGTAGACCAATAGAAGAACCTGTCTATTCTTGAAGTCATTGCCGCATTATTACGTTTAGTTAACTTCTCCAGGTCTTCTATCATCTTTTTCAGATTTTTCACCTCCTTCTCTAGACAAGCGATTTTGTTTTTTGACATGTGGCCAGTGCTAATCTCCTCAGCTTCCTCAATTTTTATCTTCTTCTCATTTTGATCCTCTTGAGACCCCTCAAAAGGTCTCTTGCCCTTGTCTTTGCCCAGACTTAAGTTTAAGTCGAGCTCTTCTTCCTTGGCCTCCACTGTGAGATCAATGTACTTCCTGGTGGCCATGGTTTAGAAAATTTTGAAGTTTTTGCAGGAGTATGATGAGAGAGAAATGCTGAGAAATTGTAGGCTCAGAGATGATTACTCTTTGTGGTGTAGTAACTGAGAACTCCGGGGCAGTTTTTATAGAGAAAAATTTAGACTTAGAGCCAAAGAAGATATCTCTTCGCCGCACTCCTACACGCTCAACCTATGGATTTCTGCAAGCTGGAAGCCAGAAGTCTAGGGTAGGCATGCGTGTCAACAGTGTGTCACATTAATGGCAAAACCACGTAAGTCAATATTCGGTGGATTTGCGGCCGATTTATACTTGTTTATTTTTTATTTCTCTTGTTGGCATTTTCTGAAATTCTAAGAAGCCGACAGCGTAGCCATTAAAGATTGCCTTGGATGCTTTTATGATGAACTAAAATGTATTTCTCTGCTTTCTTGTATTGTTCTTGAAAGCCTTCAGTTGAGTATAATATACATGATTGATTGAATTATATTGTGATTATATGTATTTAAATACATATGACATGTATGTATGTTATCCATGCATTGAGAGTGAAGGCTATTTGTTATGGCCAGGAATAATATGTAATGATTCTACATACATTCAGAGAATGAGAAGTCTGAAATTTAAAAAGGACTTGAATAGATGAAAATATATAGATAATGATGTATTTCCATGTTGATACATACATACATATATGCTCGTAGAGGCAAGAGAAAGGTAAAAATTTTTCTCACTTTATAGTAACACTTGATATGTGTAAATGTGAGACGTTTTTATTTTAATATGTATTTTTTTTGAAAATGTGTAAGCCTAGAGCAAAGCCACGGATTGGAAACCTAGATAAGGGTAGTATGAAGTTACCCGTTCATCGAGTAATATCTCGATCTAGGATTATTTGATAAGACAAATACAGAGTTAGGAAGTCATAGATTGAAGCGGCGATTAGTTGAATGATTTGAGCAAGAGTCAAAAGTTAGCCGAATTTTTTTGAGAAAATCTTTTGCATGAGATTATATTTATTATTTTCTAGCATACTTATTATAGACCGTTGGTATTGTGACGGATAAGGTCTGGAGGCCATCTTTAGAGTGTGATGTAAGGGTTTTGGTAGCCCTAAATTTTGTCTATAAATAATGGATGCCCCATTACGCCGCTCACTACACTAAGAGTTCATTACTTATAAGCTTTCTAGCATCAAACCTCTCATTCCATACTACCTTTATGGCTCAGAAAAATATGGCCGGCAATAAATCTTTCAATTTAAACTTTGAGGCTGGCAAGGTAGAGCTGGATCTAAATCTTAGTCTGGAGAACTATAAGAATAAGAGATCCATGAAAGAGTCATCAGAAGCTAAGAAAAGAAAAAGGGATGTAGTAGAGCTAGAGGATGTTAGCACAGTAACATCTTCAAATGATGAGCTTGCGCTTATGAGAAAAAAGATGGAGGACTTGGAAAGGTTGATAAACGGCCACTTTGAGGACCAGGGAAGATTGATAAATCGTCTCTTTGTATAACAAGAGAAGCTCTTGAATCGTCATTTTCGGGAATTGGCGAATATAGTTGATAGACATTCGATGTTTGCAACTCAAAATTTTCGTGACCAACAAGCGAGGTGTATTGACTGTATGAATGAAGTGACCTCTGTACTTTGCCAAATTTCCCAAACGTTTCCTCCAGAAACTCTTTCTAGGCTGCAACGATTAGCCTCCTCCTTAAGATCTGAAGCACCTTCCTCTTCTAGACTTGGAGCACTTTCTGCATTTCAAAAGCCTACTCGTCATTAATTTATTCTTTCTTTTATTTGTACCTTAAGCTAATATTTGATCTGAGCTTCGCGTATTAAGATTATCTGTTTTGTAAATCAAGTTCAGTTTGTTGCCTGTAACTTATGTACTAGAAATTAGGCAATTCTTGTACTGAAGAAGCTCGAGAGATAAAAATATGTTGAACTTGTTATATTTTGTACTTGATTGTGAAAATTCTAAAAGAGAGAACGAGATTTGGACAAAATATCTGCATTTGTTTCAATCTTGAGTTAAGTTTTGAATTCGGAGGACCGAATTCTATTAAGGGGGGAAGAATGTAATATCCTAAGAATTTTCATGAATATTTAAAGTCTATTTGAAGTTTATTGAAAAATTTAATTACATGAGAAATGTTCTTTTTGAATTAGTGAAGGAAATTTAGAAATAGAAATTTCAAAAATTTTAATTTGGGACATTTTACAAATTCTCAAGGACTAAAATGAAAAGAAAAGAAAGTATGGAGTACTTTTGAGAAATGACCAAGTAGGAACCCGAGAAGAAGAATAGAGCTTATGGGAATGAATTATGAGTCCGGTACCGAAAGGATGGTAGATTTGGGGTTAAAGTGGAGTTTGAGATATTGAGAGGGACTAAAGTGAAATAAGAAAATTTGTGGGGCACCTAGGATTTAGAAACACCTGAGGTGAGATTTTATGAATTTGCTTTTTCTAGTCTTGACTGAGGGTCAATTGCAGAGCAAGTGATAATTTCACCCCGGGCGAGTATATAGGTGGCCTCACCTATTTTTTTTATTCATTTTTCTCCTTTCCTCTCTCTCTCTTCACTTTCTCTCCTCTCCTTCTCTCTAATTTCTCTCTCTACACTCCAACTCTACAACCGGGCTTTGGAGGGTGGATCTCGGGCTACGGGGCGAGCCTCTAGGAGCCAAGTAACATAGGGAAAGCAAGGAATCGAGGGATGTTTGGGGCGCAAGGTGAGAGCGCTGAGAGCGTGGAATCCAGGTGAGTAGGCAACCTTGCAAAATTAATTTAATAAATTAGTCAAAGCACAATATAAATCCCATTTGTGTTATTTGTGAAATTGAGAAGATTATCAGTGTGTGTTCAGGTTGAGAAAAAGTACAATATCATTGGAAGGTATTTTATTACCTTTGAGAATTGATTTCTCTAGTTGACTAAAGAACTAGATGTGATTGTTCATTGAATAAATTGGAACATTTTGTAAGTGAATAACCTTACTAAACTAATGTGATCTTATTAGATAAGGTACAATACAAGTCTTGTTTATAACATTATTGAAGTGAGAAATAATCAATCTCGCTGTTGATAATATATGATGATTGTTATGGTTGATGATAGACATTTAAGGGAATAAAAGTATGTGTAAATTCATTTATTTCATAGTAATTATATTGTGATAAATTGTCACTATTTTATTGATGAACAAAAGATCTATGAGATCTAATACACGAGTTTGAAAGGGTTAGAGTCCCATACTACTCGGTGTATAACTGTGAAAACCTAGGCACGAGTTTGAAAGAGTTAGAGTCCCATACTACTCGGTGTATAAATGTGAAGACCTATGCACGAGTTTGAAAGGGTTAGAGTCTCATACCACTCAGTGTATAACTGTGAAAACTTATGCACCAAGAGTTTGAGGGTTGAATTCCCAAGTCACTCAGTGCAAGTATCTATGGCATATAATGCAAAGTGATTGAGGGATTGATCACCCAAGAAATCATACGCAAATTCAGACAAGTGTAATACTATAATTATTTACAATAAATGATAGATTGATTGTATTAGTAAATGTGGTGTTTGTGCTTATGATATTTTCATGTACAGTTGTTTACTCACTGAGTTATGATAAACTCACACTCTCCATGATTATCTTTTCAGATACAGTGGTTGAGGAAAAGAATTTATAGCCTTTAAGGATATACTCCACTTTTGTCTGGTAAACAATTGGTAAGGATTAGGAAACGCTCTGTAATCTAGTAGGCCACCTAGGCTTGGGAGGTTGTATAGTACTGTATAGTGTTTGAAGGTTGAACATTTTCTGAATATGTATACAAAATATCTTTCTTGGAATATTTATGATTCACATAATTATGGATATTAAGAATGTTTACAGAGATTATGGGGTACCACGGAGGTACACCCTAGGTATTTTATGTTTATATCACATGTAAGTTTTGGGATGTGACAGTTCCCTAATTTGGGGGCGTGACATTCCTGTCTTGCCATGAAAAGGGGTATTATTTTGCCCAATCACGCATCACAACATATCATATCATGAACAGAAGTACAATGTAATATTCATACATATGACATATATCACATATTACTGTACTACATATTTATAAACTATAAGTCAAGATTACAATTAAATAACACTGTCAAAACGGGCCATGGCCCACAAGCCTAGACTCTTAAAAGTATGGCCATTTTAAAAAAGGCCGACCCATGACCAGCCTTTTTTTAATAGGCTAAACGAGCTAGGTCGCGGGCTGCCCTCTGGCAGGCCTTTTTTTTTAAAATTTTTTTATATAATTAAATTATATTATTGTATTCAACCTAAAAAAGTGTATAATTTTTAATACTTGTAGGTAAAGGGAGTGTTGTAATTTATTTTAAAACAAAAATTATAACATATTTTATGAGTTTAATATCATTAAATATTTTTTAACTTAGATTATTTCATCTAAAGACTAAAATGAACCCTGTAGTGAGCCACACAACTAATGACGACTAACGAAGAGAATGAAGATTATGTCATCTATCCAATAACTCTTTCATCATTATTTTTACATTTCGTCCAACATATTTGTCTCTCCCTTTCACTTCCATTTCCATCATCACAGTACCTTCATCATTCTGTATCAACTTTCATTATTATTTTTACAAAATTCCCACTTTATAATTAATTCAAAATTCAAATACCATGAGCTTTTACTTTTCTTGTCCTCAAATGGAGAGGGATACAAAATATTAATATATCAAGCTCGCATTTTTTACATTATTAGCACATAATATTATCAGCACATGAATAATCAATTTTTTGACATTAATTTTTTTTTTCTAAAAAAAAAGCCTGGCTTGCGGGTTGGCCCGTGAGCCCCGCAGGCCAGGGGCAAGTGGGCCTAGACTTGGAAGTCGATGCTCGTTTAAAAACTAGTCGACCTGTGCTTAGTCTGTATTTACAGTGCTACAATTAATTTGTCCTTGGAAAGATTCAATCTTTAACCCTAACATTTCAAACATTAGACATTACATCACTACAAAAACACGTTTCGACTTATTTATATTTCTAGATTTATTAATTTGAATTACTTCCTTGAATTCGCCACCCCAAATCCAATCACCCTTCTATGAATCTTAAGAGTGTCCTATATCATACTTTTTATCACTAATGATGCTAAAACCCTATTAAAACGGGGTCGTTTCACTCACCTGAATTCTATACGAGAATTACTTTTTTGAGTTGTTACGGAGAAGAACACATAGGTGGATTTCAGGTTCCACTACAAGGAGTTTCATAAAAGGTTAGAGATATAATGTTATGGTTGTTTTTGTCATGGATACATACAAACATTATTTATACGTATGTGTATTATTCAAATGTATGTATATTATTCAAGAATATCATATAAGTACTATTCCTATGTACGGATATTATTCATGCCAGGAATAGTGAATACAAGCTATAAAATAGTACAATAGGTAAGTTCCTAAGAAAGAGATGTAAGTCACAATGGACACCCTTAAGTATCAAGTTTTTCCTAGTCAAAACTTTTCTCAGACATGTATTGTTCACAGTTTTATATTCTATTTTGACAACTAGAAATCAAAATTATTTTTAAGCAATTAAGGATGATTTTTTTTTATGTTGAAGATCAGTCAAAGCCGCAAGCAGAGCATACGATTTAATACTCAGGTACTTGTAAGAAAATAGCATAGGAAATCATTTCCTCACCTTAAATCCAAACTGAGGAGGAAAAGCCTAGATTTTAAGATAATTCAGAGGCCTGACACCAAAGTAAGAGAAATTTGAGAAAAGAAGGAAGATAAGCTGAACGTGTGAGTGAATAAGTAAAATGAAAGGGTCTATTTATAAAAAAAAAATCAAGGAGTACTATTTGATACTATGCACTAATAAAATAATTCAATTTACTATACACTAATAATTCAATTTACTATACACATTCAGCAGTAAATGGCTAATTTTACTATTTGGAAACTTAAAGGAAAATTATCATTTATCTTGAAGTTTTAAGTTTTATTTCAATTTAATCTTTCATTTTAGTCCATAAGAAGATTTTCTCACATAAAACGTCATTTTTTTTCTACAAATTCCTCTAGCCACCCAAGATTTATATTATGCACATAATATTTATCACATTTCACTTCATCAAATACTCATTCATCATAAGAAATGTATTTTTTTTACACATAAAAATTTAGGGGGTATTATTATTTAAGTGACTAAATCAATAATTTACTCACAAGAAAATAATTAGAAAAGGAAGAAAGCAATACATATTAAATTATTAATTCCTTGGGTATGACCAACAAAAGAAATCAAAGTAAATTATTTATTTTATGTTATAACTATCTTATTTTAATATTTGTATGATTAAATGTCTTAATTTAATTAGTAAAAGATTATATTTATTTTAGTCTAATAATTAATTGGTTCAGGAGAGTTCGTACTGAGAGTTTGAGAGAGAGAGAGAGAAAGAGAGAGAGAGAGAGAGGGAGGTTAAAGTTTAGTAAGACTTCAATTCTCAATGTAGGTTGAGGTTTATGAAAAGTAAATCTAAATCCAACTCACCACTCATCACATCAAATACATTCCCGGCTCCCCCTTTCGTTTATATATATATATATATATTATTTTTTGCCTTACAGTTTTTTAAGATTTAGTTCCTTTTACGGAAAAAATATTAATATAACAATATTATGTGAAGAGAGAAATCTCTAAACAAAATTATAATTTTTTTAATTTAGTCTTAAAATATAATATTTATTTTAATTTAATTATTTTTATTGTTAAATCTCAAAATTTTTGTTTAAAAATCATATTGGCAAAAAAATAAGTATTAAATCGAAATAAAAATAACTTTTTAAAAAATTATATTAAAACACTTAATTTTTTAAAAACTCAAGATAATTATAATTTTTGTGGCTGAATTAATAATTTATTCTTGTTATGGTCAATTAGTAATTTACTTATATACATATAGAATGCCTGATATCTAGACACTTGGTGAATTCACAATTTTAAAAATAATTTCCTGGTTTAGTGCGCTTGTATCTATTTTTCTTTTAAATGATATTTATCATGATAAAATTTTGGAATAGAGAATGCACTATTTAGTAAAGGTTAAATATTATATTGGGAAAAACTTTCAATGTCTCTTTTTTTTTTTGAATAAATAGAAATGTGTTCCATTAAATACATTAAAGATATAAAACTTAACATATATGAAATATTACAAGGCTTTAAAATAATACAAATATAAAATAAATCTAAATTTATGAGATAATAGATATAAAAATAAGATAATATACCTTAAAAAATACCTAAATTTAAAAAAAAAAAATGACACATCTTTAAATCAAATGAGTTAAAACTAAGAGCATAACTCAAAAAAATGGCGGTTAAAGCCCAACAAAGTTTCAATGTCTTAGGCCGAATGAGTTAAAACTAAGAGCATAACTCAAAAAGGTCGCTGTAAAAGCCCAACAAACTTTCAATGTCTCACCAACCCACCACCGTCTCCACCAACCACCGCTGGGCCCGCAACGATCAATAATACATTAATACTCACTGCCTTTATTTTTTCAATAATAATAATAATAATAATAATAATAATTCTATGATATGTGGCTCTAGCTCCCCAACTTGGACTCAAATTCATCACTCATTAATTCAACCTGGAAATAAAATTGTCACTGAAGAAAAAAATACACGTAAAATTAAGGCTCCTACTCAAATTATCCTCCTGGTCTATTTGCACATTCATGACCGTCAAAAATATTTGAATTTAATAAGTTAAGTACAAAGTGAAATTTCCTGTATAATTGAGCTATAATTTTTTTCTTTTTTTTTAGAGTTGCTAATTTGCTATGCCACAATGAAATTCCATTTTGAATTTTTTTTGTCACAAATATTTTTTTTACTAAAAACAAGCCTACTTAAAATATTGTCTACCAGTAAATGTAAATATTTCTCTCACTGACCATTTGAATTTGAGTTTATCATATTGTGAAAAACTAATTTTTTTTTTTGGCTAAATTCAACTTTTATTAGTTCCATTTTGAAAATTTTGCGGTCGAGTGAAAAATTAAACTTAAAATTAATTTTTATTTTCTTTGTTTTGACTTTCTTTTTTTTTTTTTTAAGAAAAAAGAACTTAAGAAAAATATATTTATGGGCAGTTACCCAGCTTGCTTACAACATCATTAGAATGTTTGACCCTTTAACGTTAAACCCACTCCATTCCAATTCCACCAAACCACATTTTAACACTTATTTGTTCCTCTCTGTATTTTCTTACTACCCCCATCTAATATCCCATTCACACTGAATTATTTAAATATAAATGCATAAACTTTTGGTCGTGCAAAAATTGGATTATCCTATATTTAATTTTGGGGCACAGAATAATTAAAAAGTAATCCTTTGCACCATGTGCCATCAATGTTATTGCTTACTCTACCATTTATTAAAAAGCCAAAAAAAAATCATGAATTTTAAGTTTTAACGAATCATATTTTAATTTCTCTTTGAAACAAATATATCATAAACAGTGTCCGCAGGAATAAGAAGAGGGTCTCCATCCTCACCAACCCTTTGATTATTCTGCTCAAAGCTTCCATCTCCTTTTTCAATTACCAACCACCCCAGCACATACACTCACCCCAACCAAATCATTTTATGATTTTTCAATGATTAAATTTAGGCAATGGTAACAATTTGGAAATTACCCTAATGCTTTAATCTCAATTAATTTAACGTATTACAATAAGCAAAACAAAATATTCAAATAATATAATATGATTTCTCAATTATATTAATGACTGAAAAAAAAAAAGACAAATAAGACATTTTCCTTTTGTAAATGACCATAAAAACTTGAAAAAATGAATCAAAATCTAAAAATTCACTGGTTCATTAATAATAATAATAATAATAATAATAATAATAAAGTAGCCTCTGAATATAAATTCAAGAAGAAAACTATAGTAAGTTAATAACCATACATTGCCAAACGTCATCCTTAATCCAGTCTCACGCTTCCCCCCGCCCATAGTTTTCCTTCTATTCGTTGTTGACTGTTTAGTCCACCAAATCACTACCTTCTCCCTACTCACCTTCACTCTTATCTCATTATTTTTTGAGAGGAACTCGACAGGTGGAATATCTTTATCGTTCACATGTTTTCGAGATTTGCGTTGCTTTTCTTTTTACCTATTATTTTTATATTAAAAAAATCTCCCCTTTCAGCCGTGCAAATCAAATTGGCTGTACCAACTCTTTAGGTCATTTTTTTTTTTCATTCTATCTATTATTTTAGCGTTAAAAAAAATTTTATATTTAGACAATATATTTTATTCTTTATCCTCTCAATTCATATTTTATTTTTTATCATAAATAATTTTACATAATATATTTTAATTCTTATTATAAATAATTTTAAATTATGAACAAGTTCAAATTAATAATAAATAAATGGACACAAACGAAAAACAAATCTAACATTCAATGAAATATACCAAAAACAAATCTAACATTCAATGAAATATATTCATTGAATGTTAGATTTATTTTAATCAAAAAAGTGAAATATACCAAAAATAAAAGTTTTTTTAATATTAAAATAATGGATAGAATAAAAAAATAATTTGACATCAATTTATTTTGCCAAAAGTGAGAATTTTTTAATATTAAAATAATAAGTAAAATAAAAAAACCACAAATCTTGAAAAGCATATTAACGGTGAGATGCTCACAGCATTACTCTATTTTTTTTCACAACAATATTATGATTATATGTAACATATTTCACAAATAAATATAAAACCACATGGTTGGCACATAAAAAGCAACACCCAGATATAAGAAAAAGCCAGGATCCACCTACTCCTTCTCCCATCTTCTATATCAACCTCTCTCCAACTCCATCCACTCAAACGGAGACACTCTGTTTTTAATTTTTCTCATTTTCTCATGGCTTTACTTCTCGTGCTCATCTCAATCCTCGCCCTCCTCCTCTGTTACAAGCTCTACCAGCGCCTCCGCTTCAGGCTGCCGCCAGGCCCACGGCCCTGGCCCATCGTCGGCAACCTCTACGACATCAAGCCCGTCAGGTTCCGATGCTTCGCCGAGTGGGCCCAGTCCTACGGGCCCATTATCTCGGTGTGGTTCGGCTCCACCCTGAACGTCATCGTTTCGAACTCCGAGCTGGCCAGGGAGGTCCTGAAGGAGCACGATCAGCAGCTGGCCGACCGGCACCGGAGCAGATCGGCGGCCAAGTTCAGCAGAGACGGGAAGGACCTCATTTGGGCCGATTATGGACCTCACTACGTGAAGGTGAGGAAGGTGTGCACGCTCGAGCTGTTCTCGCCGAAGCGCCTCGAGGCCCTCAGGCCCATTCGAGAGGATGAGGTCACCGCCATGGTTGAGTCCATCTACAACGACGCCACGAATCCTGGTACGTGGCGTGCGCCGCTTTTAATTTTTATTTATTTATTTTTGGTTTTAACTTTTAAGCGACGAAACCAAAATCTAAAGGTACTGCCCACTGGCCTCTTGATTTCGTCTACTGCAATTTGTCATTCCTGTTCGTCATTGATTTGTCCGTTTCCCTTTTTTTTTAAAATAAATATACAAAATTAATCTATGAAAGATTTATATTAGTTCTTTTGAACAATCAAAGCTTATATCTACCCTTTAAAAGATTAAATAGTTGATCTATATATATGTATATATATATATATATATGTTAGGGATTGAATTATTAATGTAATAATTGGATGCCACTGATTTTTATTCCTCCTCCTCTGTTATTTTTCCAAAATTGAAACACAGAAGCAGGGGTAGTTTCCTTATATTTATATGTGTGATAAAAATGTGGAAAATATATGTCCTATAATAATTGCTTGTTAGTTGATTGGTTACCTATTTCTCTAAATAAGTGATTAAAAATTTGGAGAGAGAATCCTAATTTAGATAATCGATGTGCGTAAAAATGATATGAATAAAAAAAAGGACAATTCTTGAGTTTAATTTTTTCATGACCTCCGTATCATGTATAAGAATTAAAAACTATACCCAAAATTCTGATTTCAGGTGATATGTCAAGGACACTTGATAAGTTAATATATTTAGATGCAATTCATAAAAAGAAAATTGTAAAGTTTGGGTCACTATCAAGACAGGCCCATTGCGATTTGCAACTTGATTTTTTGTGAGGTAGGCGATATTGTTGCTTCATGTGTGAATGACTTGTGGGGAATCTAAAACGTGACCCTGACGAAATTGTACCTCGTAGGTCGTAGGCATTCAATTTTTGGACCCCTCGTTCTAGTCTTGTAGATTATATATGATTCCTTGCGTTATATTATTATTTAATTTTGTTCAGTTTACTTAAAGTCCAGAGGTTGGATCGAGCTGGTTGGACATTATCACATTCATGCTAGAGTACTTGTTGACCACATGTTAAACCTACTTTGGTGGCCTTTCGCTTGTTTCTACCTTCCCCGCTAGTGTGTGCCGTGCTATTATTGTCTATGTTTACCTCATTGTACGGTTCTTTATCACCATTATTGCCTTGGTTGCCATTAAATTTGTTTGGTGAAGTGTATCATTACCAAAATAAGGTTGCCCGCCCTGCCCCTTTAATAAATGGGCTGTTTTGGTAATTTCAATATATCTGTCCATTTGTGTTGTGGCCTGCAAGTTTTTTTTTTTTTTTTTTCTGTTAAAAAATTTTAATAATTTTTATTAAATATAATTTATATTTATAAAATATTTCCTCTTTAATATTTCTTAAATTATTAGTCACCTTAATTAATATATTTATAAATCCATTCAGCTTGCTAATTAAGCAAGCTCGTGTATACGAAATTTGACCTATTTGTAACACTCAAACAGTCCCAAAAAAAAAAGTAAAATTAATGGGTGAGTTTGCGCGTTACATCCCCATTAGTAAGCTGTTGTTAAAGAGAGAGTTGTTGTTGTTAAGCAGTTGGTGTGTTGGGATAATATGTGTGTGCAGAAAATATGGGGAAAAGCATATTGGTGAAGAAGTACCTAGGGGCAGTGGCATTCAACAACATAACGAGGCTAGCGTTTGGGAAGAGATTTGTGAACGCAGAGGGGGTGATGGACGAGCAGGGAGTGGAGTTCAAGGCCATCGTGGCAAACGGGCTAAAGCTGGGGGCGTCTCTGGCCATGGCGGAGCACATCCCCTGGCTGCGCTGGATGTTCCCGCTCGAAGAGGAGGCCTTCGCCAAGCACGGGGCTCGCAGGGACCGACTCACCCGAGCCATCATGGACGAGCACACTCAGGCTCGCAAGCTCGGTGGGGCTAAGCAGCATTTTGTGGACGCTCTCCTTACTTTGAAGGACAAGTACGACCTCAGTGAAGACACCATTATTGGTCTTCTCTGGGTAAGTCTTTTTATTTATTCACTTATTTCTCCTTATGATTTATCAAGTTTAGGCCTAAATCTTACTCCTTTAATTTTGACTCAACTTTCATTTTTGGCCTTTAACTTAATTTTGTTCCAATTTGGTCTCCTTTGTTTTAGGTTTTCATTTTAGTCCTTTAATTTTGTTTTAGTTTGAACTTTTTATTTTGTTTTGTTTTAATTTTTCTCTTAACTTTATTTTAGATTTTTCTTTAGTTCTTTAATTTTATTTTGTTTCAGTTTAATGCTTTAACTTACAAAAATTACACTCGAATAACTTTTTTTCTCTTTAACATTACCAATATGTTTAATAGGAGGAATTTTTGGGATTTTTTTTTTTGGCTTAAGTCTAATAGCCTCAAATAATTTTTGTTAAGTATCTTGATGGTATTAAGAAAAGAAAATATTTGAGTGATTTTTGCAAGTTAAGTGACCAAAATGAAATAAAACATAGCTAAGGGACTAAAGAAAAAATTAAGATAAGTTTAAGGGATCAAAATATAACAAAATAAAATTAGGGACCAAAATGTATTTGAACTCAATTTAATGTAATTCATTTTTGTTTATCGACGTAGGATATGATCACAGCTGGGATGGACACTACTGCAATATCAGCGGAATGGGCCATGGCTGAGCTAATTAAACACCCAAGGGTACAGCAGAAGGCCCAAGAGGAGATGGACCGGGTTATCGGGTTTGAACGGGTCATGACTGAAACCGACTTCTCTAGCCTACCTTATCTCCAATGTGTGGCCAAGGAGGCTCTACGACTCCACCCTCCAACCCCACTCATGCTCCCACACAGGGCCAATGCCAACGTCAAGGTCGGTGGCTACGACATTCCAAAGGGATCCAATGTACACGTCAATGTGTGGGCAATAGCCCGTGACCCGGCCGTGTGGAAGGACCCATTGGAGTTCCGACCCGAGAGGTTCCTCGAGGAGGACGTGGACATGAAGGGCCACGACTTCAGGCTATTGCCATTCGGAGCGGGCCGGCGGGTGTGCCCGGGGGCCCAACTTGGGATCAACCTGGTGGCTTCCATGTTGGGCCACCTGTTGCACCATTTCTGTTGGGCCCCACCGGAGGGAATGAGGCCGGAGGATATCGACATGTCAGAGAACCCTGGCCTCGTCACCTACATGAGGACCCCACTGCAAGCTGTGCCAACTCCCAGGCTTCCTTCTCACTTGTATAAACGTGTGCCTGCGGATATATAGCTTTTGGATTTTGTCTTCATGCTTTCTTTTTCTTGCTTCTTCTTCTACTCTCTTTCTTGGCACTATCGTTGTGTCTGTGTAGCTACTTTCTGCCACTGGAAAATCACTATGTAAGAAATATATGGACATACATCAAATTGGTTTGATTTGTCCTCCTTTAGATTTTGTAATGAAATTCCTATCAAGTCGCTATCTTGCAAACTTTTGGACTTCGGTATATGGGAAACATCATGGGACTGAGGGAAGGGACTACATTTTGTAATTTGATATTAGAAAGCAATCATATGCCAAAAATACTTGTGTATTTGGCATTTAAGTTTGAACGGAATGTCACTTCTGTTGAGATAATTAGCCAAAATGTTTGTTCTATGGCTTCTTATGTTGCCATCCTGGGTGGAGATATAAGAAGGAAAATTTTTCTTTTTATGTTTTCACCGGTAACGCCAACATAAGAAGAAAAACTGTGTAGACAACAGTAGTATTTTATTTTTTTGTTCTAGTTTCTAGGATGACGGCATATAAGAGCCAAAACCCAAAAAAAAAAAAAAAGAGTTGCAGCCGCTAATTGTTATACTTCAAATGTTTTTCAAAAAAAATATTATTGACAGAAAGTCTAAAACAATCACGTAAAAGTGGAAAACATTTTTCTAAAGAAAACTTGCATTAGGGTTCAAAAGAAGAAAGTTAGTTTGGGCTTTTCCTACTATTTATTGTAAAAATTTGCCAACGAACAAAAAGCCTGAGTTTGAAGAACACTTACCCTTAAAGAAAGATTTCACAGTAGTAAAACTTTTCTTAAAATAAAACATGCCCTTTTGATAACAATTAGGAAACAAAACAATAGAAAGATAGAAAATCACAGTAACCTAGTATTTTTCAGAATGCCATGAACAAAATCCTAGAAGATAATGGTGATGATCACAATGTGTGAGAGAGTGAAAACAGTGTTGTCAGACCCGGAATTACCCAGTGGGTCAACCTAGAACCCAAAGACCAAATATTGGAACTAGTCCGAGTCAACTCTTTGAACTGGTCTATTAGCGAATTAGCTAAGACCCAGTAGACCGGTCGGGTCTTAACTAGCCCGTCGGCCCGGTTGATCTACCTGACCTAAAAAAAATTACAAAAACTTCAGATAGACTGAGATTTCTCAACAGAGCACAAATTAATCGCCGTCGACGTCTTCCCATTCACCTTTGAGGACTCTCCTTGATCTGGTCAAATCTTTGTGCTTTCTCTTCTCCTTCAGTGCTGGTTTTTGCTTCAGACGACATGGGGAAGATGAGAGATTGAATATGAGAGAAGAAAATGGAGATGGAAGAGGAGGGATTGAAGTAAATGGAGCCGTAGATTGAAGAAAATGGAGGGATTGATGGAAGAGACTAGAGCCGTGAATTGCATAAGAGAGTTACTGAGAGAGTTTGAAAATAAAAATTAGAGTGTACTTGATTGACGGAAAAGACTAGAGAGGGAAGAGAAAGTGTGATACACGCATCATAAATGTTTTGAGCCTTCTGACTTCTATTATTGAAAGAGAAGAGAAAAGTTCTTTTTGAGTAAAAAAACACTGAATTATATAACATTTTGATCCCTTAAATTCTTACATTTTAATCCTCCTCTTGTTCTTCTTTCTTTCTGTTTTATTATTTAATTAAAGTTTGATTTTATATTTAAATTATTATGGATGTTTATGACTTTATGAATATTTACATTTAATATTTATGACTAATGACCATAGTTTTAAGATTTTGAAGTATAGAATTTACATATATGTTATTTATTTTATTTATTTTTAAATTTATTTGTAAACATACACACACACATATATATATATATATATATATATAATTTTTAATTTTTTAAATTTATTTATTCAGTTCAGCGATTGATCTAATGATTTGACGGTTGAACTAGTAATCCGGAGACCAACCCGGGTCAATGACTGAGCTGGTTCTGATATGAGTGGGTGATAACATGCATTTTCTATTTATTTTAATCCCCACTTTAGTCATTTTTGCCTCTTTAATTTTGCCAATTCTCTAATTTTATTATATTTTAAAATTTATTGGGTATAAATTAATTATGGAGCTAATATGTTTTAATTTTATAATTTTAAGAGCTTAATTGAGAAAGACCCAATTTAATTCATATTTTTATCTTGTAGAAAAATAAATATTAGAGAATTCATATGATGACTAGGACGCCACTTAAGCACTGACATGGCTGAAATTGATGATGTGGATATTGATATGGCGACCTTTGATGACATAACAGTTGACTGGATCTATGGGACACACATATTTGTATTACTGAGTCAATTTGCATCAAGTTGCAATCTGATCTCTTCCTTCCCATGTGCATAAAACACAGGGTTAGGAATTACAGCATTCACAAGTCAAAAAATTGGCAAGTTGAAGTTGGACTCCTTGCATGTGAATGAAGAAGCCATCAAGCAACAGAAGAAAGAAACAAGCAAAATTTCACCAACCAAATTTGCTGACGAAGAATAAAAGCAAGTAGCAGAAAATATCAAGTTAAAGTATAAAATTCTTCCATGTGCAGAGGTTAAAAGTTAGCAATCACAGCAGCAAGTAGAAGATTGATTTCCCTGCATGTGATAGCATAAAAAGAATGAATATGAATTCTAGCAGTAGAAACACAAGTCAAGAACAACAGGAAATCAAACATCAGAAAATCAGAAAAGGGACATCACACAAAGTTAGACCGAATACAGTTTTGTCTCTCTCTTTGCTGAGCTTAAAAGGGAACTTCAGATTTCAATTTCAGTGTTAAAGTGTTGGAGATCACCTTTTTCTACCATTTTCAGTGTAGTTTTTATAGGTTTTATTTTGCATATTTTTCCTTCTTTGTATTTTTGTTTTTTTTTTCTATCTCTATAGAGTGTCAAAGTCTGTGTAATCAGTTTATGGAATGAAATGAAGTTTGTATATTGAATATTCATGTTCAAATAAGTATGTTGGTTGTTAAATCTATTTCATTTTTTGTTCTGTATTATTGCCTCTATTCTTGAGTTTATACTTGCCTAATTAGATTAGTATGAACGAAAGTTTTAGTTTGTTGGTTTTATGAGTATTAAACTTACTGTATGTACATAAATGTGATTGTTGTGTATGTGTAGTGAGTAGAACAGAAATTGGCATGTCAGCATGCGATTGCAGTACTTGATTTAGGTGAGGGCTTAATCAGATTACATGTTGGTTAGATATTAATGAAGATTTTCTTAATTCTGATTTATGTGTAATCTAGTTCTTGTAGATCTCTAGGAAATTTCAGTTTGATAACTTAATGGTAGAATTGAATTAGAAATTAATTGAGGGTAAGATCGTGCTAGATATAATTTCAGTGAAGCCATAGACTGATTGCATTAATGTTTTGTGTTATTATTCTATTAGCATTAGTATTCATGTTTTAATTCTACATTTTTATCCTGTCATCAACCCCCATGGTAATTAGTAGTATAATTAGTGTAAAAAGTGTCAGACCAATTAATTAGTGAATTAGAAAAAAGGCTCCAAAAGTGAGAATGACCTAAAAAAATCATTATACTGCAAAGTTGTCACGAATCTAATTCTAGGCAATTCGGCGGTCGTAGTGGCTTGAACCAGTGGGAGAGTATTTTTTGAAAAGACATTAAAATGGATTATAATTAAAATAATAATAATTTTATCTGTGAAAGTCAGGATTAGTTTCAGATAAGTATAAAAATTATTTAAAATAAATAATTCATTTGAAAAGCCTAAAACATTATTTACAATAAATTATTTTATTTGAAAAAAAAAAATTAAGCCCACCCGTTTTGCTCAGCGCAAAGGGGCAAATCGCCAATTTGCACTGCATTGGCTCGAGATTGTGAATGCTCGAGTCCACATTTTTCCTTAACTCTTTATGAACCCATAATCATATTCACATATATAAGGTCTTATCCCTTTTTAGTTTTAGTCGATGTGTGACTTAGTAATGCTCTTTTGAAATATATATATATATATATATATATGCACTTTAAATACAAGTTTTAATATAATCCCCCACATATTTCAAAAGGGATTTTTAAAAATAAAATAAAAATATAAAAATCTTGGTTACATACTTAGGTGTAGATGCATTAAATCAGGTGTCCTTTAGACTATGAACCTAATTTAGATAAATAAGATATAATTTACAGTGTTAGTGGTGAAACATATAGCTTCTATAAACCAACAAACTTCAATTATGAGCAAAAAATCTTACCAGTCATATCACACCCTTACACCCACAATTTCTATAATTAATGCCGTTGTACGCCTATACAGCCATGCACGTGCCTTGTGTTTATGAATACTTTAGATATTTGTCATGATCTCATAGGAGTGGATCCACTCCACACTTATATAAGTAATTTCATCAAGTGTATTTGTAATAAATATACAACCCTTAAGGGCTATAAAAATTATTAAGAGCTTTCGCTCAACCTTTTCATCAAATGCATTCTAGCACTTTCACTCTTACATCATTGGAAAAGGAACAAATAGTGATGGCAGAACTAACAACTGACTTGTTATTACGCATATGAACCTTTTTATGGGGTCTCCAATAACAAAGATTGGGTTATGATCACTGTTAATTTCGAATTGGCATGAGTCACATTCTTCTCGATGTCTGAAGAATCAATTTATTACTCAAGGGTTTTGTTAAAGGATTGGCCAGATTCACTTTTGGCCACACATAATCGATTGATACTATTTAATCTTTTAGTAATTGTTTAATCACATCATGTCTCAAATAAATGTGTTTACTTTTTTCATTAAAAATTTTATTTTTTGCAATGGTTATTGTCACTTGGCAATCACAATGTAAAGACATAGAAGATGTAGGTTTCATACCCAACGATATATCTGCCTAGAGGTTTCTCAACCACTTAGGCTCATTACTAGCAAATTCTAAAGCTATAAACTATACTTCATAGTGAATCTAGCTATAACAATTTGTTCGACTGATCTTCATGATACTGCACCACCACCAAGGGTGAACACATATCCATTAGTAAATTTTGTCTCATCTAAATCAGAGATCCAATTAGCATCGTTATATCCTTCTAATACAACAAGAAATCTACTATATCTTATACTAAAATCCATGGTACCTCTCAAATATCTTAGGAGTCTCACTAAAGTACCCCAATAGTCATTATTGGGATTGTGTATATATCTACTCAATTTACACACAATATATGTTATGTCAGGTCGGATGAAATTCATCAAATACAACAGACTTTCAATAATTTGTGCATACTTAGATTGAGCTACAGGCTCACCTAAGTTTTTCTTTAGTTGAGTGTTGTTGGGAACATAAGGAGTATTCATTAGTTTATCATCAATGTGACCAAATCTTTTCAGAAGTCTTTGAACATAATGTTCCTATGATAATAAGATACTATCACCTTTTCTTATAATTTTCATTGCCAAAATTACACTAACTTCACCCAAGTCTTTCATGTCAAAGTTAGATGCAAGAAAACATTTTGTCTTATGTACCACATTCATTCTAGTACCAAGAATAAACATATCATCTACATCTAGACAAATGATTACACACTCACCATCTATTGATTTTGTATACGCACATTTATCTACTTCAACTGAAGTAAACCAATCACAAATCAAAACATGATTTAATTTTTATGCCATTGTTTAGATAATTGTTTTAATCCATATAAGGATTTAAAAAGTTTACAAATTTTATTTTCTTTCTGAGGAAAGACACAACTTTCTAGTTGTAACATATAAATTTCTTCCTTTAAATCATTTAAAAAGGTTGTTTAAACATCCATTTGATAAACATAAAGCCTATATACTGAAACTAAAGCAATTAAAACTCTTATAGAAGATATTATACTAACAAGAGCAAAAGTAACAAAATAATCAATTTTGGTTTTTGAGTGAAACCTTTGGCTACTAATCTAACTTTATATTTATCAATTGATCCATTTGGGTTATATTTTCTTTTAAAAAATCATTTTGCAACCAATGATTTTTGCTCCTGGTGGTAGATCTATCAAAACTCATGTATTATTTTTGGTAATAGAATCAATTTCGGTTTTATTTGCTTCTTTCCAAAATTTTGCATCAGGAGAGTAGCTTTAGAATAAGATACAGGTTCATCATTAATAACAAAAGTATAAAAATCATCTCCAGAGGAAGTTGCTTTCCTTTATCATTTACTTCTTAAATCCTTATAGGCATTCTCAAATAAATTTCTAGATATTTCCTCATTTATATTTTCATTATTAATTTTTTTATAGATGTATCGTTTGTACATTTATTTTTTAATGGAAATATATGCTTAAAAATTATGCATTTTTTTGTTTCTATTATAGTATTGTTATTTAATACATCACTATTAAAAACAAGAAACCTATATGATATGCTATGTTCAGCATATTCAATAAACGTACAATCATATGTTTTAGTGTCTAATATTTTTTTTTAGGTCAGGCAACATAACCTTATTCAGACACTCCCACACTTTCAAATATTTCAAATTAGGCATATTATTCTTCCATAATTCATTGGGTGTTTTTATTTGTCTTTTTATAAGGAATCCTATTTTGTATGTGACAAGCAGATAATAATGTTTCATCCCATAAATTTTTCGGTGCTAATGAACTAACTAACATAGCATTCATCATTGCTTTTAAAGTCTTGTTTTTACTTTCAGCTACACCATTTGATTCAGATGAATAAAGAGGAGTTGTTTCATGAATTATTCCTTCATTTTCATAATAATAATTATATAATATATATTTTCCTCCTCTATCTTATCTAATTTTTTTAATCTTTTTATTTAATTGATTTTCTATCTCAGCTTTGTATAAAATTAATGAATTAAATGCTTCATCTTTATTTCTAAATAAATACACTTTTGTATACCTAGAAAAATCATCTATACATGTCACATAATATTTTTTACCCCCTCTTGACATAGTTTATTTTAAGTCTCCCAAATCAGTATGAATTAAACTTAATAATTTTGTTTCTCTTTGTGTGTTATAACAAGGTTTTTTTGTTAATTTGGATTTAGTACATATTTCACACATATTCAAGTTCATATTACTGAAAATAGATTTTAAGCCTATTTCACGCATTTTCTTAATATAAGAAACACTAACATGTCCTAATTTAGCATGCCATAAATCTACAGAATCAATCAAATAAGCAGAAGACGAAGATTTTTCATTGATAATATTGGAAACATTCAGTACAAAAAGTCCCTAATTACAATAGTCTTTCCCCACAAAAGTGTTATCTTTTGTCATTACGATCTTATCAGATTCGAATGACACTTTAAGCCAAACTTTTCCTAATAGAGCTACAAAAACCAAATTAGCTCTAATATCATGCACGTGTAATACATCATTTAGTGCCAAGGTCTTGCTAGATGTGAATTTGAGAAGAACTTTTTCTTTTCCAATAACGTTAATGGTGCTATAGTCACTAAGATATACATATTCTTCTCCATCCCCTACTGGAGTGTAGGAGGTAAAGGCATCTTTGTTAATACAAATATGTCTGGTAGCCCAAGAGTCTATCACCCATTCTTTCACATCAACGACAAAGAGAGCTTTAAAAACAACAACAACCATTATGTTATCTCCTTGAACCAATTTCGCATTTGGCTTAGGAGGATTATCACCTCTTGCTCTCTTTTACACTGTGTTGCATGATGACCTTATTTTTTTACACACAAAACAATTTCCCTTCTTCTTGAAGGTAGGGTTAGAAATTTAAGGCTTGTAATTAGATTTATTATTTTTATTTTTATTTTTAGAATTAGAAATACCTTGCACCAAATATGCTTTTGACATTATCTCCTTAACATTCACCATTTTAGACTCCCTTCTGTTAGTGTCTTCAATGATGATGTGTGTAATTAGATTAGGAAGTGCAAATTGTTTATGCTTATGCTTCAATTGTTGCTTGTAAGTGAATGTTCTCAATGCGCAAGTCCTTCAATAGTTTGTGGCACTTATTGATCTGGACTTTGATATCTTTATCGTCTATCATCTCCCATCTGTAGTAGTTTTCGATGACAAATTTTTGCTTCCCAGCATCCTACACAGTGTATTTGAGAATAACTGATTCCCAAATTTTGTTTAGTTCCTTGTAGGTACAGTAAATATCGAACAAATCGTTAGATAAAGTGCTGATAATTATATATAGACATACCTTATTAGCATATGTCCACCATTTGAGTCAACTAGGATCATCAGTAGATAAAGGCTTACACTCTGTCAATGATGCAATGACTCCATGCATGTCAAGAATAGTGAAAGGAATGGTTGGATCCCAAGAGGGGGGGTGAATTGGGTTTTATAAAAATTTTCACAAAACTTAATTGGAAGTTAAAATGATTTTCTGAAATTGGACAATGTTAAAGATAATAATTTAATTCAGAAAATCAAAGTGTTATCAAGATGAATAATTTTATAGTGCAAGGAATTAAGGAGAAAATATAAATCTACACACGTTAATTAATACTTGAAGTAGAAATCAAATATAAACGCAAAGCATTAATTAATTAACTTCAAATGTAAATAGAGTAGGGATAGAGAAAGCAAACTCAGAGATTTATACTGGTTCGGCTAATCTCAAGCCTACATCCAGTCCTCAAGAGACCACTTGAGTATTTCCACTATAATTGCAAGTTTAATCCAGGTACTTGCAAACCACTACAACATAGATCTTTTTTTTTTCTCAAGGGTGTCTATCCCCCTTACAACGTGTTTTCTCTCAAATACTAACTCAAGGAACCAATCCTTGAGCAACTAAATTTAAAGGCTTAAGGAAAATAATGGTGGACACTCTCAAAGTGTAGATAACGCAGAAATTAAGCTCAGAATTTTTCTCTAACAATTTAGAGAGAATGGAACTCAAGATAATATGAGAAATGAACAATTGAATCTTGATGCAAATGGTGTTGTGAAGTCCTCTTTATATAGTGAAACCTTGCTGCTACAGTGACTGCTTTAGTCAGAATTGCTACAGTAAGCTTCATTATCATTTTTCAACCTTTCTACAACAACCAAAAAACTTTATCAATCTTTTTCAACAATCAATATTCTTTTTCAAATTTGCTACAGTAAAAAGTATTCTTTTTCAAATTATATTAAAACACCCAATAAACTTTATCAAAAATCAATTTATACTACTATATTTAAATATATAAAGCATTAAATATATTTGGGCCAAGAAAGATTAAATCATGTATTTGGATCAAGAATATTAAATCATACATTTGGGCCAAGAAGATTAACTCATTCATTTGGATCAAGAAGACTAAATCATACTATTTGGGCTAAGAAAGATTAAATCATACATTGGGCCAAGAAGATTAAATCATTCATTTGGGCCAAGAAGATTAAATCATTCATTTGGGCCAAGAAAATTAAATCATACTATTTGGGCTAAGAAAGATTAAATCATACTATTTGGGCTAAGAAAGATTAAATCATATATTGGGCCAAGAAGATTAAATCATTCATTTGGGCCAAGAAGATTAAGTCATACTATAATTCCCACATATTTGTCATCATCAAAACTTATAGCATAATACATTATGGCTAACAAATAGTGTAGACACACTTTTGTCAGGCATCATCGGCACAGATGGCACTACGGATTGTTAGACGACGGTAGTAGCAGTAGGTACGCCGTTTTGAGGTGCATCTATGATAGTGTCGGCAGTCATATCTTTCCTTAAGATTGTTGTGAAAATTTGCCAACGAACAATAGCTTAAGTCATGTTGTTGAAAAACACTTGCCCTTAAGGAAATATTTCTTAGTAACAAAACTCCCCGAGGATAAAACAAACCCTTCTGATAACAACTAGGAAATAGAACAATAGAAAAATAAAAGATTATAGTAACATAGTATTTTGTAACATCTCGATACCCCGAGCTGTTGCTTATGGTGAGTTTGACATGTAACTTAAGGGTAAAGGAAAAAAATTTTGGAACCACATTGAACTCTTGGGATCAAAGTGAAATCTTTGGTTTTGAGGGCAAGAAACTTTGGAAATCATCCCAAGTACTTGTGGGATTACTAATATCTTAAATATTAGATTTGAGGACCCACTTAAATCTTTCAAAAAAATTATTTAAGGGTTATAATGAAATAAATAAATTGAGACCTCATTGGTAATTCTTAGTGAAGATTAAGGGATGGAAATTCTTATGTAGTGTTGAAGATGTGTGTGTAAAATATTTGAATTAAGGAAAATTCTAACCTTGCCTTCATATATGGCTTGCTTATAAGACCAACTTATGGCATTTTGGTAATTTGGAACTCTTCTTACATATATGTATATGGCTTACATATATGTCAGACTTATTTTTCCTTTGCTTCACATGTGTTCCTTCTATATTCCCATGCCCTAACTCCCCTCACCATTTACCATCTTCATCCTATCCAAGAACCATCTTCAACCCTCCAACCACTACCATTCGGTGGAAGTTTGACTTTTCGGCGACCATTCCTCACTGGAGCACTGTGATCTAAGTAAGAATCTCCATCCTTATCTTTTTCTATCACATTTTCAGATATAAGGGAATTGAGGGTGAGGATGAGTGTTCTTGGGAGTTTAGAGTTAGATTGATGATCTAGAACTCTTCTTGGATGTTTGTTGACCATTTTAGAACAAGAAATTAGTATAATCCTTGGATTAAAACCTTCAAATCATGGCTTAAAAAGCATGACAGAAAAACTCAGGAAGTTGGGGTTCTTAGAGGGAACTTTCATGGTTTGAGTTTGATTCTTGAATATAACATAGGATTTGAGTGTGTAAAGGTTTTTTAATCATTCCTAGAGCAAAACCATGGAAAGAATCATTGATTTTGGTGAAAAAATAGCCTAGGATGAAGGAAAAACCATGTAGGAGTCGAAAATCATTTAAACAAAGCATTCCAGCCTGCTTATGCGGGCAAATGGCCGCCTAGGCACACGGGTGGCAGCCTGGGGGAGTGTTTCACCTACTTTTTGGTTGATTTTTTAAACGGTTATAAATCACTTGTCCGGACTCAGTTTTTAGCAAAATTTATATTGTTGAAAAAATATTTGAGTCTAGTTTCTAAGAGACAAGATTCAATTGAAAGGTCCTTATTGTTTAGGAGTTATGACCAAAAGAGTGATCAAAGATCAAAACTAGTGATAAGAAGTTCCCTATTTTGTGACCTTAATATGTTTTTATATGGTTACCTTATAAGAATGGATTCTTTGAGGCATCTTCCATATCAATTGGGTCTAGCTAAGGTAGATAAGCAAGGAATTGAGGTGAGGGGATCTCTATCTTATCTTGGTTGTACTTTTCTAAATATATCAATACACTTTATTAATATGAATTCAAGGTTTTGGAACCCTCTATGTATACTATTTGTAATATCCCAAGAATTTTTATGAATATTTAAAGTCTGATTTGAAGTTTAGTGAAAAATTTAATTATGTGAAAAATTTTCTTTTTGAATTAGTGAAGAAAATGTGGGAATAGAAATTTTTATTTTTAATTTAGGAAATTTTTACAAATTCTCAAGGACTAAAGTGAAAAGAAAAGAAAGTATAGAGGATTTTTGAGAAATGACCAAGTAGGAACCCGAGAAGAAGAATAGAGCTTATGGGAATGAATTATGAGTCCGGTACCGAAAAGATGATGGATTCGAGGTTAAAGAGGAGTTTGAGATATTGAGAGGGACTAAAGTGAAATAAGGAAATTTGTGGGGCACCGAGGATTTAGAAACACCTGAGGTGAGATTTTATGAATTTGCTTTTGCTAGTCTTGACTGAGGGTCAATTGCAGAGCAAGTGATAATTTCACCCCGGGCGAGTATATAGGTGGCCTCACCTATTTTTTATTCATTTTTCTCCTTTCCTCTCTCTCTCTCTTCACTTTCTCTCCTCTCCTTCTCTCTTCCTTCTCTCTAATTTCTCTCTCTACACTCCAACTCTACAACCGGGTATTGGAGGGTGGATCTCGGGCTACGGGGCGAGCCTCTAGGAGCCAAGCAACATAGGGAAAGAAAGGAATCGAGGTAGAAATTTCTATTTCTTAAGCTTTTCTCTATTTTCTAGTTTTAAGAGTGTTTGAGGTAAAATCAAGATTCCGGCTTCGTTTCTCAATTAAAATTGGTGATTTTGGTGTCTAAATGCTCCTTAGACATTAAGGGTGAGATCCCATGGAAGAAATCATGAAAAACAGTGAAGATTTGGCCAGATTTGGGCCAAAACCGAGAGAAATCGCGAAGGGGTCGCGATCGTGGCGCCCAGGCGCCATGTGTGGCGCCCAGGCGCCATGTGTGGCGCCTAGGCGCCAAGGTGAGATGGGAAGAAGAAGGAATTGGCGCCCAGGCGCCCCGTGTGGCGCCTAGGCGCCAGGCATGGTTGGCGCCCAGGCGCCACGTGTACCGGGAAATTTTAGTTTATTTTTCAATCGGCCATAACTTCTTCATCCGAACTCCGTTTTGGGCAAACTTTATATCGTTGGAAAGCTCTTTAAGTCTAGTTTCCAATGGTATAAGTTTCATTTGAATATTCATTACCAGTTAGGAGTTATGATTCGAGAAGTAAGTGAAGGTCGAGAGTAGTGGTAGGAAATTTCTCTATTTCGTAACTCTGATGGTTTTTGTCTGGTTACAATAGGAATAGTCAAAGTGCAAAGTGGGAGTGCCGAGAGCGTGAAATCCAGGTGAGTGGGTTAATACTTGCTATGATTAAATATCTGTTATTGACTTTTTGCATCATAGTGGAAATATGTTGTATATCCAAGTTTGAAGAGGATGATGTGGAACGATGAGGCATAAACAAATGTGGAACGTGTCTGGTAATGTATATAATTATATTTTCTTATTTTCCCATGAATGGAGGTTATATGATGGATTGTGAATGGCATGTGAACCGAGTTGAATAATTGTTCTATATTATGGGTTATGTTATATACATGCTATGTTGCTGGAACCACATTGATTATGTTGTGGCTTGAATTGTAAATGACTGAGTTGTGTATGTGGCTCAAGATTATGATTGAGGATGTTTTTATATGTGATTGTGATTGTGTTTGACTGGAAAGGAAAGGCATGGTGGTGCACCCCATGGAGAAATCTATGTGAAGCTATAAGGGTGGAGAATATAAATGGAGCGATAAGGGTGGATGCGGCGGGGGCCGCGGGCAACGATCCAGAGGTATTCTGGACGACCCGGTTGGTACGGGAATTGTGTGTGAAATTGATTTCATCGATTGCTATTGTGAATTTTGAATTTTGTTGAAATGCATTTGATTCACTTGGATATTGTTGTGAAGTATTATGAATAATATTATATCATATGATGATCGATCTACGTATGATTGCTGCATGTTATCATTATGATGCATGATTTTTATTTTGTCATAGTATTGTGTTATCTACTCACTGGGCACGTGGTTTGCTCATACCCCTCTTATTGATATTTTTTTTTAAAATTGACAGCTGAAGGTAAATATCGGAACAAGGAATTATGGATCCTTAGTCCATAATTACCTTTTCATTTGTTCAGGATAAAGGTATAATAGTTAAGTTTTATTCTAAGTTGTATAAATCTAGAAATCTCTGTAATCGGGTAGGTTCATTCAGTGATGTAATGTAAGTAATTGTAGTATGTATAGAGAATTCGTTTTGGTTGCATGAAAAAGAATTGTATGATTTTTAAGAGAAAGATAGGCTTACGGAGGTGAAATGAAATTCACTTTCCGTGCCAGTCACGTGCTCAAATTTTGGGACGTGACAAGTTGGTATCAGAGCTTTGGGATTAGGTCTCCTACCGATTACAGAGTAAGGTAACCTTAGTGGGATCTCCTCTATCGTGGTGAACCCGGGCACGACTATAGAGAGATGGCTCCATTGAAGGTCCTGTAGGATGTTTTCATTTCCTTTTCCTCCAAGACTTGTCTTTTCTTATGAATTATGTTTTAGTTTTAGTTTTAGACAGATATGGCTATACTTTTGAACTTGGTAAAGGAAAGGTTATTATTTGTTTGATTCCGTTGCTGTCGGATCAAATTGTATGTATGGGGCTTTATATGTTACATTCATGATTGATTTTGTGTGACTGATTTCTTTTATCCTTCTTAATTTTATTATTACTATTTTTGGAGTACCATCCCATAAAAGAAACCACTGGCATTAAAAGCAGAAGGATTACATTGCAAAAAAAAAAATTACTCATGTATGAGTAATCTAAAAGCGAGGTGGTCTCGGATTAGGAGGGTTGTACTGTATCATCACCCCTCGACCATTCCTTGGAGCGAGAGACAGAGCAATGTCGCGGAGGGTAGTGTAAATCCCATTCATACAATCAACACTTCTTTGTTGTTGATTGCAGAAGCACTGGGTAGACCAATAGAAGAACCTGTCTATTCTTGAAGTCATTTCTGCATGATTGCGTTTAGTTAACTTCTCCAGGTCTCCTATCATCTTTTTCAGATTTTTCACCTCCTGCTCTAGACAGGCGATTTTGTCCTCCGAGGTATGGGCCGTGCTAGTCTCCTCAGCTTCCTCGTTCTTCTTCATTTTCTTCTCCATATGCTTCTCTAAAGACCCTTCAAAAGGTCTTTTGCCCTTGTCTTTGCCCAGACTTAAGTTTAAGTCGAGCTCTTCTCTCTTGGCATCCACTGTGAGATCAATGTACTTCCTTGTGGCCATGATTTGAAAAATTTAGAAATTTATGTGGGAGTATGAGAAGAGAGGAACGCTGGGAAGTTGTAGGCTCAGAGATGATTACTCTTTGTGGTGTGGTAACTGAGAACGTTGGGACAGTTCTTATAGAGGAAAAATTTGAACTTAGAGACAAAGAAGATATCTCTTCGCCGCACCCTACACGCTTAACCTATGGATTTCTGCAAGCTGGAAGCTAGGAGTCTAGGGTAGGCATGCACACCAACAACGCGTCGCATTAATGGCAAAACCACGAAAGTCAATATTCGGTAGATTTGCGGCCGATTTACACTTGGTTTTTCCATTTCTCTCGTTGGCATTTTCTGAAATTGAAAGAAGTCGACAATGTAGCCATTACAGAGTGTCTTGGATGTTTTCACGATGAACTAAAATGTATTTCTATGCTTTCTTGTATTGTTCTTGAAAGCCTTCAGTTAAGTATAATATACATGATTGATTGAATTATACTGTGATTATATGTATCTAAATACATATGATATGTATGTATGTTATTCATGCATAGAGAGTGAAGGCTATTTGTTATGGCCAGGAATAATATGTAATGATTCTACATACATTCAGAGAATGAAAAGTCTGAAATTTTAAAAAAAAACTTGAATAGATGAAAATATATATAGATAATGATGTATCTCTATGTTTATACATATATACATATATGCTCGTAGAGGCAAGTGAAAGGTAAAATTTTTCTCTCACTTTATGGAACGCTTGATGTGTAGATGTGAGAAGTTTTTATTTTAATATGTATGTTTGAAAATGTGTAAGCTTAGGGCAAAGTCACGGATTAGAAACCTAGATAAGGTTAATATGAAGCTACCCGTTCATGGAGTAATATCTCGATTTAGAATTATTGGATATGACAAATACAGAGTTAGGAAGTCATAAATTGAAGCGGCGATTAGTTTAATAATTTGAGCAAGAGTCAAAAGTTAACTGAAATTTTTGAGGAAATCTTTTGTATTTGATTATATTTTGTTATTTTCTGGCATGCTTATCAGAGACCGTTGGCATTGCGTCGGATAAGGTCTGTAGGTCATCTTTAGAGTATGATATAAAGGTTTTGTAGCCCTAAATTTCGTCTATATATAATGGATGCCCCATTACGCTGCTCACTACACTAAGAGTTTATATCTATAAGCTTTCTAGCATCAAACTTCTCCTTCTATACAACCTTTATAGCTTAGAAAAATATGGCCGGCAATAAATCTTTCAATTTAAACTTTGAGGCTGGCAAGGTAGAGCTGGACCTAAATCTTAGCCTGGAGAATTATAAGAATAAGAGATCCATGGAAGAGTCACCAGAGGCTAAGAAAAGAAAAAGGGATGTAGTAGAGTTAGAGGATGTTAGCACAGCAACATCTTCTAATAATGAGCTTGCGCTTATGAGACAAAAGATGGAGGACTTGGAAAGACTGATAAACCGCCACTTTGAGGACCAGGGGAGATTGATAAATCATCTCTTTACAGAACAAGAGAAGCTTTTGAACCGTCATTTTAGGGAATTGGCGAATAGAGTTGATAGACATTCGATGTTTGCAACTCAAAATTTTCGTGACCAACAAGCGAGATGTATTGACTGTATGAATGGAGTGACTCCTGCACTTCGCCAAATTTTCCAGACGTTTCCTCCAGAAACTCTTTCTAGGCTGCAACGATTAACTTCCTCCTTAAGGTCTGAAGCACCTTCTTCTTCTAGACCTGGAGCACCTTCTGCATTTCAAAAGCCTCCTCGTTCTTAATTTATCTTTTTTTTTTGTTTGTACCTAAAGCTGATGTTTGATCTAATGTTTACGTATTAAAATTATTTGTTTTGTAAATCAAGTTCAGCTTGTTGCCTGTAACTTATGTATTAGAAATAAAAATATGTTGAACTTGTTATATTTTGTACTTGATTGTGAAAATTCTAAGAGAGAGAATGAGATATAAACAAAATATTGACATTTGCTTCAATCTTGAGGTAAGTTTTGAATTCGGAGGACCGAATTCTTTTAAGGGGGGAAGAATGTAATATCCCAAGAATTTTTATGAATATTTAAAGTCTGATTTGAAGTTTAGTGAAAAATTTAATTATGTGAAAAATTTTCTTTTTGAATTAGTGAAGAAAATGTGGGAATAGAAATTTTTATTTTTAATTTAGGAAATTTTTACAAATTATCAAGGACTAAAGTGAAAAGAAAAGAAAGTATAGAGGATTTTTGAGAAATGACCAAGTAGGAACCCGAGAAGAAGAATAGAGCTTATGGGAATGAATTATGAGTCCGGTACCGAAAAGATGATGGATTCGAGGTTAAAGTGGAGTTTGAGATATTGAGAGGGACTAAAGTGAAATAAGGAAATTTGTGGGGCACCGAGGATTTAGAAACACCTGAGGTGAGATTTTATGAATTTGCTTTTGCTAGTCTTGACTGAGGGTCAATTGCAGAGCAAGTGATAATTTCACCCCGGGCGAGTATATAGGTGGCCTCACCTATTTTTTATTCATTTTTCTCCTTTCCTCTCTCTCTCTCTCTTCACTTTCTCTCCTCTCCTTCTCTCTTCCTTCTCTCTAATTTCTCTCTCTACACTCCAACTCTACAACCGGGCATTGGAGGGTGGATCTCGGGCTACGGGGCGAGCCTCTAGGAGCCAAGCAACATAGGGAAAGCAAGGAATCGAGGTAGAAATTTCTATTTCTTAAGCTTTTCTCTATTTTCTAGTTTTAAGAGTGTTTGAGGTAAAATCGAGATTCCGGCTTCGTTTCTCGATTAAAATTGGTGATTTTGGTGTCTAAATGCTCCTTAGACATTAAGGGTGAGATCCCATGGAAGAAATCATGAAAAACAGTGAAGATTTGGCCAGATTTGGGCCAAAACCGAGAGAAATCGCGAAGGGGTCGCGATCGTGGCTCCCAGGCGCCATGTGTGGCGCCCAGGCGCCATGTGTGGCGCCTAGGCGCCAAGGTGAGATGGGAAGAAGGAATTGGCGCCCAGGCGCCAGGCATGGTTGGCGCCCAGGCGCCACGTGTACCGGGAAATTTTAGTTTATTTTTCAATCGACCATAACTTCTTCATCCGAACTCCGTTTTGGGCAAACTTTATATCGTTGGAAAGATCTTTAAGTCTAGTTTCCAATGGTATAAGTTTCATTTGAATATTCATTACCAGTTAGGAGTTATGATTCGAGAAGTAAGTGAAGGTCGAGAGTAGTGGTAGGAAATTTCTCTATTTCGTAACTCTGATGGTTTTTGTCTGGTTACAATAGGAATGGTCAAAGTGCAAAGTGGGAGTGCCGAGAGCGTGAAATCCAGGTGAGTTGGTTAATACTTGCTATGATTAAATATCTGTTATTGACTTTTTGCATCATAGTGGAAATATGTTGTATATCCAAGTTTGAAGAGGATGATGTGGAACGATGAGGCATAAACAAATGTGGAACGTGTCTGGTAATGTATATAATTATATTTTCTTATTTTCCCATGAATGGAGGTTATATGATGGATTGTGAATGGCATGTGAACCGAGTTGAATAATTGTTCTATATTATGGGTTATGTTATATACATGCTATGTTGCTGGAACCACATTGATTATGTTGTGGCTTGAATTGTAAATGACTGAGTTGTGTATGTGGCTCAAGATTATGATTGAGGATGTTTTTATATGTGATTGTGATTGTGTTTGACTGGAAAGGAAAGGCATGGTGGTGCACCCCATGGAGAAATCTATGTGAAGCTATAAGGGTGGAGAATATAAATGGAGCGATAAGGGTGGATGCGGCGGGGGCCGCGGGCAACGATCCAGAGGTATTCTGGACGACCCGGTTGGTACGGGAATTGTGTGTGAAATTGATTTCATCGATTGCTGTTGTGAATTTTGAATTTTGTTGAAATGCATTTGATTCACTTGGATATTGTTGTGAAGTATTATGAATAATATTATATCATATGATGATCGATCTACGTATGATTGCTGCATGTTATCATTATGATGCATGATTTTTATTTTGTCATAGTATTGTGTTATCTACTCACTGGGCACGTGGTTTGCTCATACCCCTCTTATTGATATTTTTTTTTAAAATTGACAGCTGAAGGTAAATATCGGAACAAGGAATTATGGATCCTTAGTCCATAATTACCTTTTCATTTGTTCAGGATAAAGGTATAATAGTTAAGTTTTATTCTAAGTTGTATAAATCTAGAAATCTCTGTAATCGGGTAGGTTCATTCAGTGATGTAATGTAAGTAATTGTAGTATGTATAGAGAACTCGTTTTGGTTGCATGAAAAAGAATTGTATGATTTTTAAGAGAAAGATAGGCTTACGGAGGTGAAATGAAATTCACTTTCCGTGCCAGTCACGTGCTCAAATTTTGGGACGTGACACTATTAGAGAGGGATTATGCATATGTGTGAAATGTATGATAAATTTTGTTATATAAGTGATTATGTGAATGATTAATTTGGGGCTTTGGCCAATAATATGCACAATGAACGTGCAATTCTTTAGATTGGAATGTAGATATGGTTGTGGAATTAAATAAATAAATAAATAAATATATATATATATATATATATATACACACATTCATATGAATTGAGTCAAGAATGACTTAAGAGGGTCATTGTATGCGTGTACCCATTTGTCTACCTCCCAAAATGTATACATGAGAATGAGGCATATACATATACAAACATACCTTTGTAAGCTCACACCTTAGAGGTTCATGGGTTAGGCTTAAGGGTATGCTTGTATATGAATATGCCAATCCTAGATTCTACCTAGAAAAGCATGTATATGCATACACCTGCTCATATTTATTCAAACTCTTTTATTTTTATGGGTTCGGGTATGGTGTATATTTATATGTATATATAAAGTATGGACAAGTGCATAACTCTAACCCTTGTCAAGGTGTAAGGATTTGGTACAGAGATGCTATTGTGAATGGTATGCTATATGATAGAATATGTGACTTGTGTGGTTATAGTCTGTGTTGGATAACATCTATATTGTGGGAATTATATAACGTATAAATGATGATATAAATGGAGTGTTACGTACGTGGTTATGATGGATTGTTGTTGGTAATTATGAAAGCTTTGGTTTACACTTTTATGCTATGGTATGTACTTTTCCTCATGTGTTGAATGAGATACTATACATACTGTCGTTGTAGATTTAGTTGTCAATGGAAACATTTGCAACTCCCCATGATTGATGAAACCATATGAATTGTGCTTGAAGAGGTCATATTGATGGTAACTTGAGTTGCAAAATTTAGTGCTTGATGTTTTATATGGAGTTGTGAACATTGGTTATTGATTATTGATTCATTGTTTAAATCGATGGTTTGGCTGTAATTATGATTCCTTGGCTTATGGTGATCTTATTGTACCGTAGTTTGGCAAATGTGGTGAAATATATTGTGACGGATGATTTGGCACACGTAGAGGCTATTTGGAGGCATAAGGATGGGGTTTTATATTATTTATCTCTCGGTGTTATAAGAATGAGATTTATATATATATATATATATATATATATATATATATATATATATATATATGTCTCATTATTATTTCCTTTGATGTACTTTTGTATGGTATTGGTTATATGGCAATGTTGAAAGTAAGGAATGATTTGGTAGTACTTGTACTTAATGATATTTGCTTTAAAAATATATGATGCTTGGTCGTGTCGGATTGCTATGACTTGATGTCTGACAATTTCCAGAGAGTAAGAGGTCGACTGTTAGACTCCCAACGGTCAATTAATCACCATACGAACAACATTTTAAAAGTGTGTAACATCTCTTTTTTTGGTCTCTAACGGTTATATTTCAAGGAGCCATATATATATATATATATATATATATATAACCTCGAAAACATATTTTTGAGACCTAAGTGTTATAATGTAATATTTTACTTGTTTTATCATCTTTAAGAGAGACAAAAAAAAATCATTGAGCCAATACTTGCATAATCTCTATCACTTAAATTCTTAGAGCTTCATTTTGTATATCTACTCTTAAAGAGAGCTTGTTTGAGCAATTGTTTTCCTCCAAAGTTTTGTAAGACAAGGTAGTTTATCCCTTGAGAGAGTAATCAAGACTGAGGAATTTTTTAGAGTGTTTTCCTCTAAGAAGAGGTGTGCTATGTTTTAGAGAGTGAAAGAACTCTATCTTGAGTTAGAACTTGTAAAGGATCACAAGTGCTCGATTAAATTGTGGTAGTAGTGGAGAAATCTCAAGTGATTGCCTAGGGACTGTATGTAAGCTTAGATTGGAGCTAAACTATGATAAGTTTTTGAGTTTGCTTTCTCTTTCCCCTACACTCTTTACATTTCAAGTTGATTATTTAATGCTTTGTTTTTACTTTGTTTTTTTTTTGTCTTAAGTATTGTTCATTTGTTGCTTAATTCACTTCCTTAAATCCATTTCAAGTGAACTAATTGTTATTTGCTTTATTTTTCTTTAAAATCACCCTAACTACAAGTGCTTTGAAAAAGATTTTGAAAATAACTCAAGTTTTTTATAACATCCAATTCGTGTTGGTTGCCTTGTCTAACAAGGAAAAATCCATTTATACAATTTTGTCAAGGACTAAAATGAAAAAATAAATATAAAATGAAGTTTAACATAATTTTAGCCAATCCAAAATTCTAAGGACTAATATGAAAAAATGAAGGAAAAATATTGGGTTAAAGAACAATTACATAAGGTCAAAAATAGAAAGAAACAAATCGTGATTGCAACATCCTAACATGATTTTGCTTCACAGAGTCGAACGATCCATTTTGGTGCAAACGTGCTTGAAGGACAACGCATTACGAAGCGAAACACGCACCTAATTTTCTTAGGAACATCAGCATTATAAAATTTCTTAAAAAAAAGACTCCATTAGGCATTTTTCATGCAGCCAATTATCAAACATCAAACCAAAAGGAATAGTCTCCCTTCCGAGTTCAGCGTCTTAGGAACATCAGCATTCGAAAAAAAAAAAAAAACTCCATTAGGCATTTTTCATGCAGCCAATGATCAAACACCAAACCAAAAGGAATGTTCTCCCTTCCCCAGTTCATGTCTAACTTACCCTTTCAACATGTCTCTTAAGACTTAACAAAGGGAATTTTTTTTATATATTTACTTTATATTTTTTAATAAAAATTATAAAAAAAATATGATTTTTATAGTGTCACACCATAAATTAATTTTTTTAAAAATATTTTTCATACATATTATATTTTTATTAAAAAATTGATAATAAAAATATAACAACTTACCCTCAAGTTTATTGCTTTTTATTTAAGACAATTTCCGTTTTTGAGAAAGTCCCTGTTAATTGAATCGTGTGAAGATCAAAGGAAAATCCGTTTACAAACTTTTTGATTTGTTATAAAATTGAAGAGAAGAAACGGACAGATCAAGAGAGAGGGAGAGCACATGGCGGCCAAAGAAGAAGAGGCCAGAAAAAACTGCAAAACGAAATTTCCATCGCCAAAAACATAATCAAATACGTACGCGCTCTCTTCTGTATTGTGCTGTCTCTTCTCTTTGTACTCTTCCTTACCCCCAAACCTCTCACCCACTTTAAATTATCCGTTTCTTCTTCTTTTCCTTTTCCTCATCATCGTCTTCTTCTTGTGCTGCAACCACAAGCAGGAGCTCAGAAAGAGATGGGAGTAGAGATTGTCGAGCCCAACACATGCATTAGGGGTTGCTGCACCAGCACATCTATTCCTCTACATCTCCTCCCTTCTTCTTATACTCTCTTATCACCAATTGCCCAAGGTAAATCCTGTGCTAATTATAACTTTTTTCACTTCCCCAGTTCTTTTTTTTTTTTTTCGTCTCGTTCTTTTTTTTTTTTTTTTGAGAAGAAAATTGGAGTAGCAGGAGAAATATATCATATAAGGATATTTGTTTTTAGGAGCCTTCCTTCTGATTACTTTAGTTTTTGCATCATTTGAACCATTTAAGTCTCATTTCGTTTGACTCAAATGTCAATTGTACTTTTGCATTAGAGAGGTACGAAGTTACCCTATTGAGGGTGATGGGATGTAGCTTGTTCTGGTGTTTAATGGCCTGGTCCTTTCAATTTAGTATATGTAAATGTTTCTCAGTTGAAAATGAATTATGACTTCTCTTGTAATGGTTATCATAGGGGCAGAGAGTGTTGTTTACGAAGGGACATTGGATGGGAACAAGGTTGCTGTGAAGAAACCCATCTTGTCAACTTCAGAAGACATTAATAAGTTCCATAAAGAATTACAGTTGTTATGGTATCTCTATCACTCCACGTCTATCTGCTTATATACAAGTCTATAGGCATGTTACTTTGTGCATCTAATGAACTTTACCCACTTCTGAAGCATTTTGATATATTGAATGATAGTTATGGAGTCATGCAATTTTTGGTTTTTATAGTTTTCTTTATTCGTATATTATGTAGCAAGCTAGATCACCCGGCACTAGCAACACTAATTGCTGCCCATGCAAAGCCGCCCAATTACCTCTTTTTCTTCAAATTCTATGAATCTCTCAACCTTGCGCAAAAGTTACACCTGGAAGAATGGACTCCGAGCATAAATCATGCGCTTATGATAACAGTTCAGTTAGGTATAAAAATGACTCCAATGACTCCAGCTTGTTTAAAATTTACTTTCAACAATATCGTGCTTATCCCAAGTAGTTGTTCAATTGATCAGTTTATGGGTTGGAAAGTTTGATCACTAGAATCATGAATTATAAATCTTATGATCTTCATTTAAGAGTTCTTTTACCAAATATAAAGATGTTAAATTCCTGGGACTATAACCAGAAGTTTACTTTTGTATGCATAGAAGGATTGGGAATAGCTTTATAAGTTATTTGTCCTCACTTTTTTGTAGTAGTTACAACCATCTTAGATTTATTTGATTGGAGTGGTGTTTATCTGATAGGACTTACCTCAAAATTTAAGGTACTAATTCCTTTGGAAACAGGTGAAACTGAAACAATGATACACACTGAGGACACAAACATATATGATTGACAATTAGCACATATAAATACATTCTCAATGCTCAAGACTTGTGATGTCACCTGTTGCCAACAGTAGTTTCACACCGGGAGATTAATATTAATTACTCATATGGACTATGTTATATTTGGAAAGTTTGAATGACTGTTTGGTATCATCACTTCCTTTACAGACATGAATTAAATATAAGTAATTAATATGCATGAATGATCAAATAAGGAAATTGCAAAAGTTTAAAACATTGGAAAATAATGACAAATGTCGATTAGGAATTGTTTGCATCAAACATTTATTCAACCATTGTAGTTAACGACTTTACTTATGCAAGGAAATGGTAGAAGTTAAGAATATCTATTGATTGATGGTTTCATTTCCTATTACTCGTTTTCCAGCCAAAGCTTTGCAGTATCTGCATAACCATGGGATTGTCCATAGAGATGTGAAACCAGCAAATATTCTCGTAAACTTCTCCCTCTGTCTTTTGGTTTTTTAGTTGTTTTGTGTAGTCTTATTATTTTATATAATTATACAGTTATGCATTATCCAACTAACCTTGTTCTATCTATAATGCAGCTTGACAGAAATCTTTATCCACACCTCACAGATTTTGGTTTGGCAGAATACAAAGAAAATCTAATGAGAGTTTCTCTTGAGAATTGGAAATCTTCTGGCAAGCCTACTGGTGGATTTCATAAAAAAAATATGGTTGGAACTCTCATTTACATGGCACCTGAAATATTAAGAAAGGAGTTGCACACAGAAAAATCAGACGTCTACAGTTTTGGGGTGACAATCAAGTAAGAACCTGAGACAATTTCATTTCTACCATTCAAGTTTGTATGGTTTTAGAAAAGGAAAGTTAAGTGAGATAGAAGCAGTTACATAATTCTAGCTGATGATTTTCATCTTCTACTATTTCAGGAAACTGGTTGTAACATTGTTTTAGTTGTTGTGGTTACCTATTTTGGCTTCTGAAATTAAGGGGCTTGGTTTTCAAGTTTTAGAAATGCATTTTAGATCTGCAACTTGATTTTTATATCCTTTCTTTGTTTCTTTTTTGGAAAACGATTTGCCAATCTGGAAAATCTATTTTGTTTTTTCTTATATGAGAGTTTATACAAAGAGATACACACAAAAGACGTCTTTTCAGAAAATTAATTATGCTGAGCCTACTTATTTATGCTAGAAGGTTGCTTTCTTGAAGTATCAGTTTGGACCTCTCACTTTTCAATATAAGCTAGTCATTATGATATCAAATGAGCTGGCAGTTAAGTGGTTCTATGTTGTTAAAATTTAGAACATATGTTGTATGTGCTGCAGTGAACTCCTTACTGGTGTTGTACCATATACTGATCTTCGTGCAGAAGCACAGGTTAGCCTATTTCATACATTGGTTATAGTTGTCGTGCCCGTGGTAGCAAAAAAATGTCCCATATATTATATGACATTTGCACATTATTTTTGCAGCTAAGCATGTATTTTTTTTGTTTCTGTGCGAAGATCAAGAGCAATTTTCCCCATTTTGTTTCTAGAATTTTGTCCATTCCTTTGTCACTATCCTTAAGAGAACTTTTTCTGTTTTATGATAAAAAGAATTACATTGTATTATCAGTAAGTATTTTGACGGTTTCTGCTCTTAAAAATATTCCAAAATGGCAAAAAGATATATGCTTCCGAAACATTTTTTATTGTTTATATTCGCACATCTCACTCAAAGTTGTTATTCACTTAGTAACCTTTTTGTTATAGTATATTAAATGGGATAATTCTTGGGTTGAGTGATTGCGTATGGTTTCCTTAGTTTCTCAAGTTAAGAAATCCTTGAAATGTCAAATCTGGAGATGATAAAGTAATGCTCAGCTTGCAAAAAGGGTAGGTGGGAAAGTAAAACATGTTAGAGCATGTCATATGATGGCATATTCTGATTACTTTTGGTTAAATCAAACCTTAATCATAAGTGCATTTGTAATGTCCAACCTTTAAGCTACAAGAAAGTCAAGCAGATAAAAATTTGTCAGTGTTAGAAGATAAATCTTCTACTGTGATTGTTAGTCATCATGTTGGAAATGTTTGTTCTCAGCATATTGGAAGCTTTTTTCTACTTTTAAAGATTGTATTTTGAGTTACTGACATGATACTACAGTGACTTTTTAACTATTATTTATTTATTTGTTTATTTTTTTGGTAAAAGTGACTTTGATGCATGCAATTCATATACTGATTGCAGGCCCACACAGTGCTGGAGATGAACTATACTGAGCAGCAACTGACAGCAGCTGTTGTTTCTGATGGATTACGGCCTGTCCTTGCTGGTCAGGAGTTGGGTGTACCTTCAACACTATTATCTCTAATACAGAGATGCTGGGATGCATATCCTGAAAATAGACCTTCATTTGATCATATTGTTGAGGAACTTGATTCCATCATTCAGCACGGAAAGGACGTTGTAGATATACACCTCAGACCTCATAGATTGCATGTTGATCCAGTTGTGGATGAGACCAATCACCTTCAGGCTTATCAAGAGAGTATTAACTGGTCCACTCAGGGACAACTTTTCTCAAGGAGATCCTCTTCTGCAACGGATTTTGGATTGAGAACCTGGCATGAATCTTTCGATGAGCCTTCGGCTTACTGCCCTCTACTTTCTTGGGGATCTTTTGCTACCTGTGGAAGAAGGGAGACGATGGAGGACACACATTTCATTCTTCCCAGTATGTGCAATGAGAAAGACGTCCATGCTTTTGGTATCTTTGATGGTCATAGAGGTACTTAGTAGTGGCTCAGTATCAGTGTTTACATTATTTAAGAATATTATTACTACCAGAGCATGTAGCTCATTCATTTTGATTATGGCAAGACTTCAGCCTGTTTGGCCAAGCTTTTAGAGGAGAAGCTTCTTATTTTTTCAAAAAATACATATTTTGGTTAAATGAGGTGTTTGGCCTAGCCTTTTAAAAGAAATAAGCTACTCATCAGTGACAGCAAAAGCAGTTTTTCTGCTACGAGAAAGAAACAAAAATTTGAGCTTCTCCCTTGAATTAGGAGCATAAGCAGAATTTTTTTTAAGACAATTGTACCCCTATTCAAAATCATTAATTACCATAATTGCCTCTAACTTTTTTTTTTTACCTACCTCTTAAATACACGCCTTTATTAGTAATTTGACAATAAAAGCACTTATTTTTTGAAAGATTTACTAAACAATAATATTGATAACAGCGCTTTTCAAATAATTTTGCCAAACACAAATTGCATATCTCATAATGCTTATGAAACTCCATTTGAAAAAATGCTACATCAAAATAAGCAGAAGTCCAAGCAATCTTGAACAATTTGCAATAATATTCTAGTTACTATTTAATGTTTTTAAAGCTACACATACCTGCATCCTACTTCTAAAAGTTCAGAGAAGTGAAAGTTTGTAATGATATAAGCACATTTATAATTAATCTTAAAGACTAACTAGAAAATGAGACATCTCATTCTTTGTTTTTTCTTATGTAATTAAACCTGATGTATTGCTTAACATTTATGGTTGTCACACATGCAGGTGCAGCAGCTGCCCAGTTTTCTGCTCAAGCTGTGCCAGGATTCCTGCGAACTTTAGGTTCTACAGGAAGGTTTGTTTTTTCCTATTTTTTCTCCTTCCATTTTCTCTATTTCTGCTCTCATGAAAGATAATTGCTTTAGTATATTTTTATATATAGTCCTGCCAGTGCACTCGTTGAAGCATTCCATAAAACAGATATTGCCTTCAGAAAAGAGCTTGATTCGTGTCGTAAATCCAAAAGAGTAACCCAGAAGGATTGGCATCCTGGTTGCACAGCAGTTGTCTCTCTTGTACTCAGAAACAAGCTCTTTGTTGCTAATATAGGTGATTGCAGGACAATCTTATGCCGTGCTGGTTATCCCATTGCTCTAAGTAAGGTGAGTTGAAAGTTACTCTATACTGTTTAAGGGTATATACAACTAAAGCTTCCTTTATTTTATTCCTTTAATTATTTCCCTTCTCACTAATCAGATCTTAACAAATTAGGATCATGTTGCAAGCTGTCCTGAAGAGAGAGAACGTGTTGTTCGTGATGGAGGACAAGTGAGCTGGCAAATTGATACCTGGAGGGTTGGTCTTCCTGCACTTCAGGCATGTTGTTCAAACTGACAGCTATTATGAATGAGTTCTGTAAAACATTGATGGACTGGTTTCTTAGATTCCCATTATGTGGAAATGGAAATCATACCCTAATTGCTAATTGCTTGCAATTGAAGTTAACTCTCTTGTTCACAGGTTACTCGTTCAATTGGGGATGATGATCTGAAGCCTGCTGTAACTGCAGAACCTGAGATAACTGAAACTATCTTATCTGCAGAAGATGAATTTCTGGTAATGTTATGATCCTTAAAGTTTAATGTTATTTTTCGTGAAGTTTGTATGATCTGGATCCTGCAAATTCTCAAGGAATCTTACCAAATGAAGTTGGAAAAAGATAGAGACATAGGGGTGGGACACACACTATCTCTTTCCTACTTTACCTGGTAAAGTATTTTAGAGGATCCTATTCCAAGTGTATAATTGTGTATAATATATAGATTAAGGCTAAAGTAGAAATAACTCCCCTCAACTTAGGAAGTTGTATAATTTAACCCCTCAACTTTAAAAATTGGCAATAGACCCCCTAAACTTTCAATTTTGTGCATAATAAATCCTTCATTACTTGTCCATTGTAGGCTTTTAGAGGCTAAAATAACAAAAAGTACATTTGACCTATCATTTCAAGTGACAAAAGTCACAAAACAATGGTTTTTTTTTTTTTTCATTTTCTTCTATCTTTTTGCAATAAAAAAGCCTAATAGGATGGTTCCGTTGTACAAAATTAAAAGTTTAGAGTGGTCCATTTTCAACTTAAAGTTGGTGGAGTAAATTGCACAATCTCTTAAATTGAACATGATTTTTTGCAATTTGGCATAGATTAATGTATAGATTGGTCGTGTTTCTTTAAGCAATGTTCTGAAACACAAGTACAAAAGCTAGACATGAAATTTGTGATGAACATGATTCTTTGCAATTTGGCATAGATTAATGTATGGATTGGTCGTGTTTCTTTAAGCACTGTTCTGAAACACAAGTACAAAAGCTAGACATGAAATTTGTGATCAGGTAATGGCGAGTGATGGACTGTGGGATGTGATGAGCAATGGAGAGGTGATAAGCATAATGAAGGACACAGTGAAAGAAGCTGGAATGTGCGCTAAGAGGTTGGCCACTGAAGCAGTAGAACGTGGTAGCAAAGATAACATTACGGTCATTGTTGTTTTCTTGCGTCCTGTGTCTACCGCAGAGAGAATTTATTAGGGCTCCCACCTTCACGTCATGCCCTTTTCAATGCCTTATTGAATTAGTGACTGTCATTCACACGGTAGACATAGTTTTTAATATTTCTGCTATCGATTTTTTCACTAAAAATAGAATGTGTAAAACGTCTTTGAATGAATCAATAATGCAATATTAAGCTGTGAAAAATATCCAAGGACTGTTTTGTTGAACGGAGGAGAGAGATTTTAATGGAAAAGAAAAGTGAGGGAGGAGGGAAAATAAATTTTTTTGTTTGGTTTAGTTTAAAGGGAGGGAAAGAAAAATAAGAGTCTGTTTAGTTTGGATATTTTTTGTTTTTATTTTCACTGAAAACAGAAAATAGATTTAAAAATACGTTTGGTTAAGTTAAATGATAACGTTTTCTTGAAAACATTTCTTAAAATATGCCTAAATATGAAAACATCAAAAAGATGTTTTCAGTGTTTCAGAAAATGTATTTCAAGAAATGAAGATTAAAAATGAAAACAGAAAATATTTTCATAAACCAAATGGATGCTAAACTTTCTTCTGTTTGGTTTGTAAGGGGAGAAAAGGGAAAGTAAAAAAAAATCACTATTATATCCCTTTGATTATATGACTAGTAGAACGTGATAAATTTGTTATCACCTATATTCAAATAAATTAGCTCATTTTTTTATGGTGAAATAATATAATATTTTAGTAGCTTCAATTTGATTCATTTAAAAAACATCTCAAATATATAATATATTTTAAAAATTATATAAAATTTTAATTTTATTCTTATCATAATAAAAAAAGTAGTTAAATAATTTTATTGTTAGAAAAAATAAAAAAAAAAGATAATTAAGTAAAATTTAACTAACTTATTAATTTACTCAATTTATTTTTATTTTTTTGTTATCTTTTATTATTTAATTATATATATAATGTATTATTGATGTAATAATAATAATAATAATAATAATAATAATAATAATAATAATAATAATAATAATAATAATAATAATTTTTATATAGTTCAAATATGTTAATAATATATTATTTAAGAAATAAAATAAAGTAAGTTAGAGGATAATTTTGATATTAAAAAAATTGTTAAAGGCACTTATATTTTTTACATTGTTACAATTTTTCTTCTCTCTAAATCCTCCTACTTTCGAAAACAAAGAAAATAAGAGAGAGTGAGAGATTTTTTATTTATATTTTCTCTCCCCTTCCCTCCAACTAATTAAAACAAACAAAGTCAATTTAAAAAAATTCTTCCTCTCCCCTTTCCTTCATTCTCCTTCAATAAACAATACCTTAATTAATTTTAAAGATTATATACTTGTATTTTAATTAAATAACTTGGTAATAAAGATATAAGTGTTCATCAATCACAAAACTTTTGATTCGTTAACTTGAAGAACAAGCATGTTTTACAAGAATTAAATAGGTAATTAGATAATTTTTTTTAATGTAAATAAAGATGAAGGATATACCATGATACATAGTTGATTCTTCTCTACCTGAGGTCCTAATAGGTTAGAATGAGAATAGGGATTAAAAAAAAATCACTTTATTTAACCCAAAGAACCACAACTCGTTGGTTGGCCCATGGATTGACCCATTAATAATGGTCCATCATCATTGGCAACGTGCTTTTCCTCTTTGGTGGTGAATAAAGAAGTAACTTTAGTTTTATAAGTTCGTTTTAACCTTTTTGGTTGGAAGTTTTACAAGTGTCTCAAGATTCAAGAATGAGGTGTTGCGCCCAAGTTAACAAGTTCCGTGAATAAGGCCCAAAAGAAGTTTTCGAGAGAAGTGGACCTCTGTCTAAAACCCATAAGTCATGAAACCCGATTTAACTAACTATATGTTGAGTTAAAAGTGTGTATATAAAATATAAATGATATCAGTATTAAATGTTTTACTGTTACAGTTTATACATTTGTCACAAAGTAAACATTACTATTTTAAAAATTAAACCAAACCAATCCGTCAAATTATAAAGCTGTCAATTGATGTCCTCACTAGTTTAATTAACTCAATAAATTGGTTGTTTAAAAAATTGGTCAAAATTGTAAAAATCAATAAAATTGGATAGTTCAATAATTGAATTAGTTTTTTTTTTCAATTTTTTCATTTTTTATACATTTTATGATTATTAATATTTTAATTTACATGAGTATTATTTATATATCATTTTGTAATTAATTTCAACTTTTTTTATGTTCATATATAATTTATCTTATGTATTATTGTTTAATGTGTATAAAAATGTTTAATAACTTATCTAGACTTTTGTAAGTTTGTCAAGTCTTAAATATGAAAACGGTTATTGATTTATTATATTAAAATTTTAATATATATATATATATATATATTCAACTATGGATAAACTATGATTAGACCAATAAATTTTAAATTAATGCGTTCACTAATTCAATGAACCTTTTAACTGCATGAATAATAATTCTGTTCTTTGGTCACAACTATAATGGGATTAAATTCAGAGAGTCCAATTAGAACATTATGTAAAAATATCATTCATATGTTTTTATTTTATTTGAATAGGAATTAAGCAATTTTATGAACAATAACCATGGTCAATGGAGCATAATGATTCAATATTTAATATAAGGATATTGATTGATACACCTTCCTATACTATAAGGATTGGCATATCTCATATTCTCATTATATGGCCGACTTTTTTAAAAAAAATACACACTTATAAACTATTTATTTAATTCGTCATTAGTTATTCACCTTCTTTAGTATGATCTTAGTTTGACCTTCTATCTCCATTCTGCAATTAATTAGTCAAAATGAAACAAGTTGTAGCGCATATAAGTATTACAAAATCAGTTTATATTTTAGATAATGGCAAATTGTCATTATTTACTTAAGTAAGCTAAATATATAACTACACTATATCATTTTTATAAAAAATGCTCATAATCTTTCTAAACTACAATTAAGTATAATTTGGTAACCATAAATTTTTTTTCATTTTGCTTTTATCGTCGCATACTCACTTCAATAGTAAATCTCACAATATGTGTTTAGTTTCACATAAAAGTAACTTTTTATTAATAATGTCATATTAGTCTAACAAAATAGGATTATGTAGGATTTAGGATTTAGAGTTTATATATATATGTATATATATATATATATATATATATATAAACCAGTAATTTGATTATATAATATCCAGTACTACATTAATTCTCTCGCTTAATAGTTTGAGTTGATTGCATCACGGAACTTCAGTCTAATTTGCTATGCTTATTTTCTTTTTAACTAACTTAGACTCTTGTTTTAACAAATTTATTATTTTAAAATGATTAGATAAACGGTTAAATTCTTCGTTTATAAATAATAAATCTCATGAAAGTAAATAGGTACTTACATTTTTCTTGCAAACTTCTCAAATCAAACGAACAAAGATATAAAACTTAGAGAACTCTAGAAAGTATATTGAATACCTTTTATTTTTCTTCCCTTTCACGTGAATAAATTCCTTATATATGAGAAATATATTCCTCAAAAATTTCCCCTATTTTCTTTATTCTCCTTCCAAATATAACTTGTAATATATATTTTGCTAATAAGTTGGGTGAAATATATGTGTCATTGTAAACAAAAATTAAGAGATTAAAGAGTATTTATAAAAAAAATTATGATATTAACTTTCAAAAGAAATGTATCTTCTGTTCAAAAAAATAAACTTATTACAATAATTAAACCATATATGCACTCAAGATTTAATGGTATATATACCAAAGAACTTAAAATTTTTTTTTTTCTTCTTAATTTGTTTCCTTCTAATTTTTGACACTCCAGCCCATTCAAAATTAAGATTTATATATATAATATGATTTTAATTTAAATAAAAAAGTTTTTAAGCACAGTCGTTTTAATTTCTTAATGAATTTGTCATGTATAAAAACCTGTCCATTATTTTTACTATAAATAAAAGTCGAGAGGAACTGACTTAATTTAATCATTTTGGACAACGAGTATATATCCTTTTTTTTCCTCTATTGTACACTTTCTTTTTTTTCCTATATTATTATTATTATTATTATTATATATAAATCCGATTATAACCAAAAGTGGAGTAATTATGCCCTACTCAAATAAAATTATTATAAAAATATAAGAGACTCGTACTCTAATTATTTCCTTTAAAAAAATAAACAAAATGGGGGTTTAAAGATTAAAAAGTCTGAATTTGAATTAAATAAAATGTATTCACAACTATTAATTATTATATATATATATATATATATATATATATATAATTGTTTAAAATTTAAACAAATTAGACCCTAAGTGCAAACCGATGGCCTCAATTGTCTCTAATTATATTAGGCATTACTTTCTAGATTTTAGTTTACCACTTCTATATCTTGCAAACTAGTGTAATTTTATTAATCTGTTGTCTGTATATATTGCAATATACTTTTGCAATTTCTTTTTGGTTATATATCTATAGGAGAAATTTTATCGATTCGAAAGTAAACTAATACATAATTTATTTCTTAATTTTGAGTTTTGTTAAAGGAAATCACATTATGAATTTTTATTTTGGGCTAAGATCTGAAGTCTGAATATTGATATAATCTATAGTTAATTAAGCTAACCTAGTTGGACAACTAAGACTGAATGAACGAGTTGTCTTTTGTTTATTTCTTTTACACCCAAAAATATGGCCTAATTTATTTATCTTTCTTAAGATAAGAACTCGTCATTACAACACAGAAGCAAAAAAATGGGTTTCTACCTTTGTTTTTTCCGCTAAATTTGATATACACCCGTTTGCTTTTTATCAAGAGCAAATTTTTATTTTACCTCTAAAAAATTATAGTTATGTCAGTTTGATTTTTAAAAAATTAAGTGTATCAATTTAATCCTTAAAATATTATATTTGTCACAGTTTAGTTCTCTTTGTCACTAAATCCAAAATTTAACATTAACAAATTTTAAATTTTTTGTTACTAAAAGTTACTTTAATTAAAAAAAAAATAAAATTGAGACAAATGTAAATTTTTAGGTTGAAAATAGAAATTTTCTCTTTAATCAATGAAAATGATTGTATCATTGAGAATTGTGTAAGTTGCAATTGTGATTTTTCTGGGTTTTGGTCATGAGTTTGCAATTATATACATATAATGAAAACAATTCAGACACAAGTTTTGTTTTCTGTATTAGGCCATAGATAAGTTGGTTCATTTGTGTATGAATTGCTATATATACATGCACTTCACTTTTACGAAGCCGTGGTAAGAGCAAAGGCAGACCCACGATCTCTTGTCAAAAATCTCAAATAAAAAGTAAAATCTAACCCAGAATCTTTGAACAAAACTGAGCGATTTTATTAGTTTTAAACCAAACTTGTTACGGAATGAATATTTCACAGTTGATGTCTATATGAGTCAAAAAATACATGTACTGTCAACCCAAGTATAAGGAAACTCATTAAATCAAAATTATAAACCCCCCAAATAAAGAAATACATTAACAAAAAATTATTGAGTGAATATGTAATTTGTGTAAGCGAAGTCTATCTTTTACATTTAAGCGTCTTACTAAGTGAAGCATATGCGTTGCATTGGGTGCTGGATATATTTCCTTCCATGGAAGATGCAACTTCTAATTCTCTCTCAATATATACCCCCTCCCCTTCTTTCTCTTCTCTCCCAAAACGCACACAATTTTCAGAAGTCGGATATCGCTTAGCTCAAAACCAAAGCGCGAGAGTATATTTCAGTTTTTATTCATGTCGGATAGAGTGTGCGTGGGCGATGCTGAGAGCAGAAAGCTGAAGCGGAAGATGACGGAGGAGTCAAACGACATGTCGTCGAGGGAGGATTTTCTGAGTCTGAAGCTCATGGTGGGTCTGGGTCACCAAGGCGAATCCTCGTCGTCCGATCCGAGACCGATCGAGCCGTCTAATAGTAACAATGTGAATACCAACAACCAGCGGTTATTCTGTTGCAAATTCTGTAACAAGAGGTTCAACAGCTCTCAAGCTCTTGGGGGACACCAGAACGCGCACAGGCGAGAGCGCGTGTTGTCCAAGATCGATAAGGAGCTCGAAATGGGCACGTTTGGACGCTTCGGCTCCCACTACTTTTGTCCTTACTCGCCCATGGCTCAACCTCACTTGCACCCCCTGGCTCACCTGGCTTGGCCTCGTTGGGCCCACGCCCACGCTCTGCCCGGCTCCCCGCTCGACGCCTTCCGGTTCGGAACGAGGAGCTCTTTGACTGGAGGACCGGTTCGACCCGGATTGAACCGCGCAAGTGGTGACCTCAACCCACACGGTGAGGGGGGTGCTGCTGTTGCAGGACTTCACGGGAATTTCAATGCTGGAAATATGCACTCTTCATCTTCCGCCTCAGGCCCAGACTTGTCCCTCAATCTCTAATTGATTCAAATCTCATTTTGCTCCCTCATAAATGTTCTTCTTTTTCAACTTGGTCCCTTACAAATCCAAATATTCTCAATCTGATCCCTCACAGATCAAGATGTTCTCAATTTGGTCCCTCACAAGTTTTTATTCTCCATATGGTCCATTGCATATCTAGAAATTTTCAATTTAGTCCCTCTATGGATATGAAGGGACCAAATTGAAAATATTAGGATGTGTGAAGGAAAAATTTGAAAATAAAAATTTGTGAAGGATCAAAATGAGAACGTCTAGATTTATGAGAGATCAAACTAACTGAAATTTTATGAAGGACCAAACTGAGAAAAGGAACATGTACGAGGATCAAAAAAGGGTTTTAGTCATCTCTAATTAATATATATATATATATATATATATATATATATATATATATGAAATCTGTCTGTAGTTGCTGCTACATCATAGGGTAGGGATATAGAATAAAACGTCTCCACATATCTGTGTCATCAGTGTTATTTTTCTTTTCAGTTGAATCACCACATTAGATTAGATTATAGTATACTATGGTGTTAAGGATCATGTGTTATTAAATTAATGTTAAAGATTTTATGGTACTTTAGTTGTATTGATATTCTTTCGTTGGCAGGTTTATTTGTGTTAGTTTCTTTTAATCTCTACTGTCTTATTTAATATTTAATTGAATTTTCGTACTATAAAAATTGGCAAGGGGATCCTTCCAGTTTTTAAATTAATTTAATCTCTACCATTAATTTTTTAATATTTTATTAAATATTGATGACATGGTTTATTATGTAAGAGTATTTACAGTGGTGAACATCACTTGGGTTCTTATTGTGGGTCTCACAGTGCCATATAAACTTAAGTAACTTCTTACTACTTTAAGTAACTTTCCACTCCAGTGGTGAACATCTTAAGAATTCATAAATAGGTCCTACAATCAATTTCTCATTAGTTTAACATTTATTATTCTTTACTAATATTTATTGTGAATTGATTATTTTTTATTATTTTTTGTATAAAAACTAGTTCTTATATAAAAATCGTTTTTACGCATTGTGGCAAATTATAGTGATGAATCGAAATAAAAATCGATTCTTAAATTTAAGAACTCTTCAAGAACTATCATTGTAGATACTCTAATATCTTGACAATTTTGGATATAACTTATTTCAGTTAGTTTACCCAAATTACTCAATATGATTAAAGTTGTATCATATATCATATACATCAGTTAATTTTACTTAGTTGTCTTTTTTTTTTAAGGCACAAGTTATGTATATCTGAAGTGTCAATATGCATATAATTAATTATGTCAACAAAATAAAACATCAAAAAAAATTTATTAGTAGGAATAAATTAAAATTTTATAACATTAGGAGGACTCAAATAAGAATTTTTAAACTACATAAATTGAATTAAAAATTATATAATACTATAAGGACTATGAGAATGATTAGCCTAATAATTACGAGTATGAATAAATAGATGCAATGATGAATGATATACATGTCAACACGTCAGAATATGATCAACATATACAGTGCACAAAAAAATGTGACATTTCCTTATATATAGATATTAGTGCAAGAAAATTTTTATGTCCATAGCCAATGAATGATATACTTGTAAACAAGTAAAAACTCCCAAATAATTAGTAAACTTCATTTTTCTTACACATAAACTTTATGAAATTTTAATGTAGGTGTATCCTATCACTACTTATTTGTTTCTCATCCAAGTCGTTGTAAATCTTTTGTTAAAAAAATAAAGAAATAAAATCAATTTACTTGAGTAGTGGGCATTTTAAAATTTAATAATTAACAAAATTTAGAAAAAAATTATTGAGTATCTCCACCATTGTGGGACTCTTTTTTTCTTTTCCCAAAATTATTAATTTATTTTATCAGGAGTTTTTGTTCTGACCTATAAATAATTTATTCCATTCCATGTTTTTATTTAATATTTAATTTTGTTGATGTTAGTGAGAAAATTAATTAATGGGAAGCGGGTAAAAGCCTTAAATTTAATGACCTTATAAGAGAACATTGCTCAAAATTAAGGGGAAGAACGTGTTGACCATACATACATTCCAATTTATAAAAAAAAATTTAAGACCACGTTTCTAAAATGGGTTCAACGGATTTGGGTTGTCTGCATTGCTTTTTCCTGTCTGAACTTTTAGCAACAACTTTTTCTGTTGTTAAAAGTTTCAATAGCAGAATTTCAGTAACAGAATTTTTGATTGCTGAAATTTTTAGCAACAGAAAAAGCTGTTGCTAAAAGTAATATTGCACTCTGAACCCAAATCCCGGTTCAACTTCACAGTCAATCAATCTATTCAGTCAACTCAGATATAATTTTTCTTTTTTTATAAAAACGTTTAAATAATTGATGCTTTTTCCGGTACTTTATTTAAACAAAAAACAAATCTCATTTAATTTTGATTTGATGAATTTTTAATAAATTTAAAAAATTTACATATATAAATGACTTAAAATTATCATGAAAGAATAAAGTATTGATTTGCGAATTATACAAATGATTAAAAGAAAGTAATAGACAAGCAATATTATGCCTTAAACAAACCTTTATTACACATACATGATGCCTTTTTAAAAATAAAGTTCCACAGATATGAATTGTCTTCTCATAGAAATTGTTAAAAAATATTATTTAATTAAATATGAAATTAACAAAATAAGACCCGCGTGCTAATTAAAGAATGTTAACCTAAAAGAATTGATTTATTTGTTAAAAAATAAATATTATAAGTAAAATTAAAGTCACTTGCATACATAGAGCAACTGGTCTCTCCGGAAGGATTCGATAAAATTTAAAAAAAAAAACCTGAGCGCTTAATATTGTGGAATAATTAGTAACTACAATATAAATTGTATTTCTTGATAGTGATACAAAAAAATTGGCTTGACTAAAGTTATGATTACTAAGCGATACCTTTATTCATATATAACCCTTCACAACTTGATGTACAATTTATCTGAAATGATTCAAATGAATGATGCTCAGCTTAATGAGTGGTGAGGCATGTGGCTCTTATTTATAAAATTACATTATAATTTACATTTAGCAGCACATCTAAAAATACAGGAAGGTCGCTGTAAAAATCAATTCCAAGAATAACTAACAAGCTGTGTAATTTGTGTGAGCTGTAATCAAATGAACTGTAGCAGTAAGCTTAACACTTTTATGACTTTTGTGAACTTGCGGCAATCCTAAAATACAATTAGTGTGTTAGTAGTTCTCGAGATTTTTTAGAAAATAGTAGAGTCTTCAATTAGATTGACTTTGACAGCGTTCTAATTAATTAATGGTCAAACTCAGCAAAAAAATTGTGATAATTTTTAAAATAAATGTGAATTAAGGATACATATTATTTAGGAAATGAGAAATTTTTTGTTGACAATGATTACTGATCATATTGGTCAAAGCATTAGAAATTATGCTAACTTAAGTAATGTTTCAATTTTTCCCCTTAAGAATTGCGTCAATATTTAACTTATAGAGACCGCTAAGAATAAATTATTACGTACTGAGCGAAGAAAGTTTTAAATAGGACTGAATAATACTTTGACTTTGTAAAAAACCGCTGGTCAAAATGTAAATAAGAAAGCAAATTGTAATAGCAAAATCACCAATGGCATTTTAGCTTATTTTGGTATTAAGGAAAAATATATATTGATGTTATATCAAGCTCAACATTTATTCAAAAAAAAAACTTAACTTACATTATTTTAAGTGTTAGGTTTATTATTTTTATTTTCTATTTTATTTTTATTGAAATTTTTATTTTCTTTAAAATATTTCATCGACAAATATACCTTTTTGCCTTTTATAATGGTAATGTTGTATCTATATATTAATGTTTACTTTTTTTTTGGGACATTATATTAATGTTTACTTGGACGTTCAGGATGTAAATAATTTTGGACAAAAATATGTTCCAAGTCTTGATAAATGTTAAGTGTTTAATTTTATGAACCCAATGAAGAGTGCAAAGTTCATGATAGATTTGAAAACGTAGTGAATGTAAGGATATAGTTATAATCAATGTTTTTGGAACCAGTCGATTATTGATTCAGGTTGATTTTTGGATTATTAGTTTAACAACTGTATTACTGGATAAATAGTTGAATCAAATAAATAAATTAAAAAATAAAAATTATATATATACTTATATTTGTTTATAAATAAATTTAAAAGTAAGTAAAATTAATAATTTATATACAAATTTCACATTTTAAAGTCTTAAAACTATAGTCATGAGTTATAAATAATTAAAATATAAATATCTATAAATAATTTTTTTAGTCATAAAATTACAAATAATTTTTAAAAAAATATTTGATTATTATTTTTTATATTAAATAATTATATAAAAAAATTTATGTTCTTCAATTTTTCTTGATTTAATTTTTTTTACATCGAATAATTATATAAATATATTTTTTCATCTCCTAATTCATTAGTAATGATATATTTATTTTTTGTCATCTTGTCACATGCACATTTTAGTTTTTAGGTTAAAATAATTTTAGCATCTTATATATATAATATTTTACTCATATAAACTAAGAAGAAATTGATAGCAAGATGGTAAAATATACAAGCTATAAGTGGTGGGATAGAGTTTGATTCTTGATAAGTACATTATATATATATATATATATATATATATATATAATATAAACATATTATTATAAAAACATAAAATACTATTATTTAATGCAAATCATTTTTATATAAAATGATTTAAAATCATAAAATTTGAATAATATTAACAAAAGATTTTATAATATCATATAATATAAAAAATAACAATCAAATATCTAAAAATAAATTATTTTTAATTTTGTTTTTAAAATTTATTAATTTAATTATAAAAATGATATATATTTATTAAATATAAAATTTGTGTACTAAATTATTTTAAAAATTTATTGTTTAAGATATTTTGAAAGTAAAATTAACATACAAATTATTTGTTTTACTTGTTAGTATTTATTTGTGAACTTGTATAGATATATAATATTTTTATTTAATTCAACACAATAACTTGACCAATGATTAGATCAATAATTTAGTAACCTAATCTCTTCCTTAAGTTAATTACAGGACATATTCTTAAAATTATCATAGATAAGAAAATCAGGTCAAACCAATCGATCAGACTGACAAATCGATGAATTGGCCAGTAATCTAGTTTGAGTGAACCCAAAAAATAATTAGTGTTTAAGTCGGTAAAAAAATTAATCAAACCGATAGATTCTCCGATTTTACTGGTTCAATTCAACTGCATACTTCATTCATTCATTTTCGTCCTTCTGACCTCAATTGTAGTCTTCAAAGGTGACCCACGCATGCCTTGCCATCGCGGTAACGCCTGGCCGGTGCTATGCTGCAGTGACACATGCCTAGCCCACTGTCGTTTTGCTCTGCCTCTTCCTTGCACACATCAGTTGCAATTCCAAACCCTCGTTGGGTCATCCTCTCTCTCAACCAGGTTCTAAGTTTTGAATCCTACCCCTTGGAAGCGACGAAAGATTGACTCTGGAATGGTTTCAGATGTCATTGTTGCTTATGCTCTTTTTTCCGTGACTCTGGAATGGTACTTTTTCCATGTATAAGTGGAACTCATTTGCCGTGTAGAAATAGAATTGTGGAAGTGGCAGGCACGAGGCTTTCCAATTTTCGAAGCTATATTGTAAAAGTAAAGAAACTAACATTAATGAATTTTAATTTTGAAAAACAAAGAAATTACTTTTTATATATAAAAATCTTTGTTTTAAATTTTTTAATATGAATATATATAATATTAAAAAACTAATTCTATTATTTTGATTAAATTTATATTATATTTATAATATTAAATTATATATATATATATATATTATTTTTTTAATATTTTAAAATACATTCAATCACGATTTGACAGAGTATAACTATTGACAAGTATTGATTTAATGATCGATTCAATTTTTTAACTCTTAAAAATTACAATTATAATGATAAAGACGCTAAGCATAAAATGAATGTTTATCTAATGCAACCATTACTGACGAAGGGATCTAAGAATGATGACTTTGAGGAAGAAGCAAATATTTATGTTACTAAAAACCTAATTGCAAATAAGTGACAACCTAACGAGAATGGTAAGGTTCAACTCGAGAAATATCAATGCTTTGTTGATGTTCGTAAGTTTAAGTCTGTCTTACATTTTATGATAATACTACTGATTATTGTCTTAAGGGAAATCATGCATCGCCAAATTCGAATGAGAACTACTAAAGAATAAAAGCTTATCCTTTGTCATAATTGTGTTAGGAAGTCAAAAATAACAAATGCAACATCAACTAGACGGTCCTTAATTAAGAGCAGATACTATGATGAGTTATAAGTTAACGACAATAGATCTCGGCCTAAGTAGGGAGTTGAAGCACATCCTATACGACTGTAAAGCAGGAGTGAATAAAATATCGATTTGATTTGATTCAGTTATGGATATGTACCAAATTAAATTAATCTAGTCAATTTTTTTAAATTTAAGATCTATTTAGTTGTATTTGTGGCCGACTTGGTTTGATTTTTTCTTTTTAGTGGTTTAGTTTAATTTGTATTTGGACGATCAATTCAATTTTGAAGTATATAATTTTTTTTATGTCAATAATTTTTTAAAATTTAAATGTTTATTTTTTAAAAGATACTCTCTTATCTATTCTTAAGAGATACATATTTTAACATGATGATATCTTTTAAACAGCTTATTTAAGTGCTTATAGAATAAGCGCTTATCATATAAGTGCTTATATGTAAGCTATTTTTATAATTAAAGAATTTACGAGAACAAACTTCACATAAACTGTTTTCATCTTATTTTCATGCCATAAACTATTTCTATAAACTCTTCCAAACGTGTACATAAGCGCTTATGCCATAAGATAAGCCAGATAAGTTCAAAATAAACTCTTCCAAACTGACCCTAAATGGTACATATTATAGTTGTATTTTTGTAAATTGTAATACCATTTTGGAATTACTTAACACAAGATTTTATTCAATTTTAGACTTTTTTTTTTCCTTAACACATACTATTTATCACTCATTCACTCTTGGCTAAAGCATTTCACACACTGGATTCCATGCGTCTTCATTTTTGGTTAGCCATTCCACCATGAAGGCGAGGATGCACCGTGAAGACAAGGACTCATCATGAAGACGAGGACTCGAGGACACACCGTGACGCAGCACCTGAAGAGGGAGAGCGACTTCAGTGAAGCAGCGCCGACTTCAGTGAAGACGAGGACGTGACTGAGAGGAGGAGTCGAATTCGATTTGGAGAGAGGGACTTCAATGAAGGTGAAGCTGTGAGAGACGGATAGGGTTCAATACTTCAGTCTTCAGATTTGCTATGTGAAAGGTAAAGTAGAAGTCTGGAAGTGGGGGAAGAGGAACTACAGTGTTGAAAATATGTGTATTGTGTAATATTATTTTTTTAATATACAAAAATTAATTTTTTAATATGAATGTTCGGTTCTGTCGGTTATAATCGAACCACACCAATTGAGAATCGACCGAACCAAAACGAAAAAGTCAAATTTTCAAAAGACCTCATTTATTTAGATTTTTTTCAATTTTTACTCAATTCGATTCGGTTCAGTTCAGCCCGATCAATTGTGATAGGTTTTGTACACCTTTACCATAAAAGACAAGGAAAGAAAGGGAAGAAGTTGCTCAACTATCCAACTATGCTAATGGAAATGTTCATAAAAAGCTCAAGGTTCAATTTTCTCATGATTAAATTACCTCAAAATTAATGTATAATGTATATGATCATAAAAAAAATACTCTACATATATTTTAAGAAAATCTAACCAAAAAAAATAAAAGCTTGACCTTTTAAATGATCAAACTTTCCATAAATTTACTTTCAAGATCCATAAACTTACCCTATTGCCAAACTTACCATTGGATTACCTAAACATTCATCTATATGATAATAAAAAATTCTTTACAAAGATCTAAAGGTAATTTAACTGTTAAGAAACTTCAATTTTCCAAATTTAGCTTTCTATAAACTTACCTTAGGCTGAATCGGTTTTGCATACTAGTCCTGACATAGTATGGTTGAATTCAAATATATATATATATATATATATGAGATCCATCAAAGCCCAATTCCATTGCAAGCAAGCAATTCCATTCCATCAAAGCCTAATCCTCTTTCAAGGAAATAGAAAGGGTTCAGAGTTTAGGATTTAGGTTCAGGACCCTCAGCAAAATCTTTTTTCAAGGGAATAGAAAGGGTTTATGGTTTAAAATTTAGGGTTTAGTACCCTTAATTTTTCAAGGAAATAGAAAGGGTTTAAAAAAAAACTGATTAAGTGTTTAGTAAAAAAAACTGATAAGTGTTTAGTACCCTTAATTCAATCTCCCATTTTCCTCTTTCCTCTCCTACTTCATCGACGCCACCTCTGTCCTCTAACCCAAACCCGTGATATATCTAGCCAGCTCCGATAACCTTACTCTAACAGTGGAAAAGCATATCTTCTTCCTAATATCCATGGTCATCCTGATCAAATTAAGAAGAAATAGGAACTATTTTGTTATATCGAGAGAATCACCAACAGGAGCTGTATAACATTCAAATATCCACTTGAAAATGTTCATACACAGGGCTTCAGTCATAATATAACATAATTCTGGAATCCTACTAGTTAATAGTCTAATATCCCTGATAGTCCCAGGGCAGCATCACAATATTCATCAACAAAACCCCAAACCAAACAAAATGCCCACAGCCAAAAAAACTTCACAGTTTAAGCCAATCATCCCACTCTTACCTTTCTATAAACTATTAAACGTGTCTATCATCCCTATTGTTCCCATGCCCTCCAAATCCTCCCAACCTCAAACGAAACAAAGGCATCAATACAAGCATACTGTACCTGCGCGGGGGTAAGACAGCGATTATCCCAGCAACTCATTGTCACACTCTTCGGCTTTTCAAAATCCACACCGAGAAACTCAGAAGCCAAGCCCTTCAGTCCCATATTCCTCCTATCCGTATAAATCGCCAGATCCACAGTGTTGCTTACCCCCAAAGCATAATCGTTCCATAACTTGTGCACATCGTTCTCTATCCCGACGCCCAAGAAAGTATAATCATTATCACTCAAGAAATTCCTGAGAGATTGAGGAATATAGGAAGCATGGAGAATCTGGAAGATGAGGCAACGCCGTCCGACACAGAGTTGCAGAGTGGCCACTGGGTTCTCGTGATAGCGGTTGAAGTTGGGCCTCCACTCGACGTCAAGGCCCACCACCAGGCGCTGGAGCCTGCGACGGTGGATGTACTGAACGGTGGATATCCAATCGTCCACCATCGACGGCGCATCCGTGACGGTGGTTAGGATCACGTCGTCGAAGAAGGTCACTTCGTACTCGTCAGGCGCCACGCACTCGCAGTGGATAGCGTAGTAGCCTGCAGACATGGCGAATGGCGTTTTGGTTTCGAAATTGAAAATGCAATGATGAATACTATCGTCGCAGTTTATCTGAAGGAGTTCCTCTGCTTTTCATTAGGAAAGGCAGAGGTAAACGCAGGTAGCCGGCACCCGCGTTCCTTTTTTCGGTGTTATATGTATTATTTTTCGTTTCAACAGTGAAATGGTGCGGTGATTTGAAAGATTTTATTTTATTAATAAAAACAAAGGACAACATTTTCTCTCTTGTATTGAAATGAAAAACACTTTCTCTCACCACTCATTCACATCACATCTCACTTTCTCTTTCTTATAATATCACTCACACTTCCACTCACATTTCCACTCACACACATCTCTCTTACACGGATTTGGATTCATTCAAGGGATCTCCTTCCAAGTCTCGTCAACATATTGTTTATTTAAAAATTTGTTGGGTAAATATAAATTTAGATAAAATTAATTTTGAGTAAAATTGATTTTAAATTAATGTGATTTATGTTTAAAAAATATTATTAAAAAAATAATTTTAAAAAATATATTTTGTTTAGATATTAATTAATAAAAATATTTTTAAATATGTTGTTATCAAGGTATAAATATTATATTATATTATATTATTTTTTATTTAATTTATATTACATGAAAATATAATTAAAAATATTAATATTTTAATAATAACTTTTAAACTACTAATCTTTAATTTAAAATATATATTTATAAATGTAATTAAATGAATTATTTATTTTATCTTATTTTTTAGAGGAGGGTGTAGTCAATTATAAAAATAATTATATATCTTCATATCTCTTCTCATCATGGAAGCTTTGCTATGTCATCATCATAGAAGCTTTATATCTCTTTCATATCTCTTCACATTATCATCGCCCACAATTTATATTGAATCATTTAGCAACGGACATAGGCAGAATAGAGGGCGACGCGACCGTGACAGGTGATTATTGAAGCAGAAGATTTGAAGAATCAAAACTCTATTTTGGATTGTATTTCTCTTAGTTTACTCTCTACTTACAGATACAATATCTCTCTTGGTATACTTTAGCTCTCTGCAATTTTTTCTGATAGGAGGAGGGGTAGCCAAGGAAGGAAAAAAAAAAAAAAGACAAAGCAAATTAGAATCGATTATGGCCAAAGGTATTTATCCAAGCGTTTAACAAAACTTAGGTTTTGTGGAAAAAATCAATTCTGGCTAAAAGATTACTGCAGAATCAAACAAGATCATTTTCTCCCAATCGTGATTATGAGCCTCCATCCACGCAGTTAAGATGATCCACCGTCGTTCCAAACACAACAAGAGACTAAAAATGTCTTGAAAAAGAAAAAAGAAAATTGACAACTTTTGTCTTTTACTTATTGAATCTACAGATTTAACAGATAAAAATTTCCTCTAGCACTCTAACAGTTAAAAGGAATCCTCATTCCACCTACCACACCCACCTCTTGATATATATAGGTGTTGATAGTCGGCTTTGCTCAGTGCTTTCCTTTTTATATTTTTTTGGATTTTTGCTTTTTTTCATAGACTTAATTAAAGGGAAAGAAATTTTAGATATCTCTCAATATTTTTTTTATGCCTACTTTAGGGATTTATTTGAAAAAAAAATTTTAGATAGATCTCAATGATTTCTCTTTCTTTGTGTCTGCTTTCATGGACCTATTTGAAGAAAAAAAAAGTATTGAGACCTATCAAAAAATTTTTCCTTCAAATAAGTCACTGAAAGCAAATACAAAAAAAAAAGCATTGAGACCTATCTAAAATTTTTTCCTTCAAATAAGTCACTGAAAGCAAATACCAAAAAAAAAAAGCATCGGAACTTATGTAAATTTTTAGGTTCATGAAAGAAGGCAAAAAGAATTGGGATCTATCTAAAAATTTTTTCTTTCAAATAGATCCCAAAAAGTAGGCACAAAAAAAAAAGAAAAGAAAGCATTGGGACCTATTTGAAATTTTTTTCTTTAAATAGGTCTCTGAAAGTAGGCACAAAGAAAAAAAAGTATTGGAAGCTAACTGAAATTTTTCTTTCAAATAAATCTCTAAAAGAAAATACAAAAAAAAATTAAACAAACTCATGTTGCAACGGCAATTTTGAAACCAAAAAAAAAAATACATTTATAAAAAAAAAGTTGGTGACCATTGAATCTAATTGATCCAACAAGTACTTGTTTTTCTTAACGAAAAGCATGTGTCTCTTTAAATGGTGCATACGATTGTACGAGTGTATATACTGTGTGAACTACACAAAATTGTAAAGCTGTCATGCTTTGGCCCTAAACGAAAAAATCGCTAGCACTTCCCATGGAATAATTGTAAATCCAATAAGTAAAAAAATGAATTATAATTTAGTTTTTTTTTTTGATAAAAGGCCAAAGACTTATAAAACTTGAATTCATCCAATGCTGAAAGTTTACAATTACCAATTGCAATAGAAACTTTAAGAAATGAACAAGAGTTATCTCTTTGACGTTATACATTAAAAAAACATAACAGACACCCACAGTTATTATATAGTTATGGGTGTCTGTTGAATGCTAAAGACTCTCTCGCAAAGAAAAGAATTTGTGCGAGAAATAATAGGAAAAGGGCTTAATAGAAGGAATACATTCATTCTTAGCTAAAAAAACACCCAACCTATTAGCCTTTCTATTGACATGAGAGAAAGGGAAAAAGCCAAAAGAAGTAGAGAGAAAACGTGCGTCCTGTATAAGCATATCCAAAGGAGACAGATCACGATAAAATGAATGAAAGCTTCTTTTTCAATTTTTAAAAAATGTAATTATTCATTTAATCTTTCAGAAATTAAGTATTTTAATTTAATTCTTACTAAATTGTTTTTGTTCTATCTTTGTTCTTTTGTTGGTCAAAGTGATATTTGAAGAGAAAAAATCTAGGTAGATTTTAAAATTTATCATTAAAAAATGACAAATTAGTATAAATGTAATTTTTATAAATTAAATTAATACACTTAGTTCTTTTAAAAATCAAATTAAGATAATTGTAATATTTTAAAAACTAAGATTTTGAAATTTGGTATTGAAAATGACTAAATTAATATAAATATAATTTTTTTATGAAATAAATTGAAACATTTTATTTTTGTTAAAGACTAAACTGAAATAATTGTAAAATCTTAAGAACTAATTAAGGAATTTACTCTTTCTTTACTGAAAAAAAAAATCATTTTTCCTGGTGTATATCTTATCTCACAATGCTTAAACCCGACATCTCATTTAATTGCTTAATTATTCTCTCTTTCTCTGTCCTATATTCCTGCCTATACTATTTAGAAGGCATCAATTTTTTTTTTTTTCAAATCATCAATAAACGTCGGGGATTTGGGCAGTGTTAGTCCGTTTTCACTTTTCAAATTGAAATATTTTCAAAAGTTTAAACACGCTCAAGTTATCCTTATGTTATTCCTTTTTTTCAGGTACAATGTCATTTTTAGTTTTTTGTTATTTGTTATGAACCGTCCTTTATAAATTGACAAGATTATGATTCAAATTTATGATTGTGCTCTTAATTACAGCCTTACAAATTACATGTTTTTTACGTTTATATCCACTTCCAGTGCTTAATGAACGAACGCAAAATTTTTTTTTGGTCAAACACAAAGAAATTTGTAAAGGCTCAATAAATCTACTCTTGTTGGGCTCTGAGCATGAAATTTACTTTTCAGGCCTATCCTTAAAAAAAAAATAAATAAATAGAGCATAATCCCTCAGTTATGGTTGTCCAAAAAAAGAAGTCCCTTAAAAATTATTGCTATTATAAGGTTATTTTTCATGTATGTGGCTTCTATTTAACATTATATTTTCATCCAAAATGTGCATGGGCGTGTCTGTATGTATATCTACATGGTGATTGCAAAAGTATCGAAATGGTCTCGAGTGGTGATTATGCAACCTGACAAGCAATGCAAATAGAAGATAAGAACTCTAGTTCTATTTGTGATGCTTAACTGAACATAGTATAGAAGAAATGTGATTGTTTGAATACCAGGGATGTGTATTGGGTTTAGCATTATAAAAAGGACTGCCAGATCCATTCGACCATTAAATAAGTCAGGTCAAATTAAGTTGTTTAATAAACGAGTCAATTTTAATATTTATAAACTCATTTATTGTGGTCTAGAGCTTATTTTTTTTATATTTAATTATGTAAATATTAAATATTTTTATAAAAAAGTTTCAATCATTTTTATTGATACTCAAACATGACCTGAATAGAATATGATTTACATTCTTTTTTGGAATTTAATTTTATTAATTAACCACTTTTAAAATTTTTATAACATTTTCATTTTATTAACAATATTATTATAATATTAATTGATGTAAATTTGAATTTATATATTTATTTAAAAATAAAAAATTCGTACCAAAAATCATTATATTTATTAAATAAAATGTTATAAAATATAAAATAAGAAAAAATAAAAAAAGTTTATGTATAAAAATAAATTAATTATTTTTTAAAAAAAGGAGACAACTTGTGAAACTTACAAATAAACGGGCTAAGCCCATTTAGATATTTTTTTAAATAGACATAATTTTCAAAATTCAAGCCTGCAAATCTAAACTCATTTTACGAGTAATATTTGGATTGAAATATTGAACCAAATAGGGAGGTATTTATAGAAAGTTGGTTGATAGCAATTAGGTGGTTTTCAAGTAGTGGCCAAGCGCAGATCATTATGTCGGGCATCCATTCAAGGCGGTTTATTTTGTATCTGGCTTACCTCCAGCGTCAGAGGGAATAGTTTTTTCAAGGGTTTGATTTGAATTGTTGAATGATCTTATCTAATAGTTTAGATTAATTTTAAAAAGAAAAAAATGTAAGATTAATCTTAACTCTTGAATGAAATCAAATCCAGCATTGAAAGGATACGAAGGGAAGCCGAGTTCGATTGTTTTAGGCGGAAAGGTTGAAACCATGAGTGTCAGTCCTCGGTTGAAGTTTCGATCTTTTTAGTAAAAGTAAATTACACTATCCTCTTCCTTGACTTCTAAAGATTCAGAGAGCTTCTCCTTCTACTGGTTAATCTTTTGGTCTTCATCATTAGTGTATTATACTTTGTTGTTCACAGTGTTTGTTACCTCTTAACACTGATGGTTGCTATTCATTCATTATAGCGGTGATTTCTCGTGATTTTTAACAACGTTTAATTGTTTGTCGTTTTATTCAAAGTAAAATATTTATTCTTATGTCTTTTAGCACTCCCTTGCAATGAGTGATTGTCGAGAATTTGTATATTCTTAAACATGCTTGATTTGATTAGGATTCTTTACATATATAATTGGAAATAATTAGGGCTTGGTCAATTTTTTTTTCAATTTGATCAGGATTAACAAAATAGATATGTTTGATTAACAATCATATATATGAGTATGTTTACGATTCAAGAAATTTTCTAATATGTTGTTTATTTCCAACATTGAAAGGTCATGGATTGGGTAGAATATTATATTGTTGCGCAGTTTCTGCTCATTCTTCGTAGACTAGGTTTTTGAAATTTAAATTATCATGACAAATCAGATTTTGGAAATAGTAGGTTAAAATATATTTGAGTTCGCTATATTTTTTCTAAAAAATGATGTTGGTTTTTATACTTTAAAAGTAATAAATTTAGTCTTTGTAGTTTTAAAAATCATGAAATTAATCCTTGGAATTAGTCTTAAGTTACTATTAGTCAATATTTTGACTAGTACACATGGCACTAATTGGGCTGTCATGCGGTAAAAAAATTTGCCATGTGGACTCCTGAAAAATAAAGTTTCAGTTTATTCACTTAAGTTTTTTGTCAAAATTTTTCTTTTGTTCAATTTTTAATATAAACTCGTTTTTTTCTTCATTTAGGTCCCTAATTTAAGAATATATTTTTTATTTGTTAAAGTATCCATACAAACTTTTCAATTTATTCACTTTAGTCCTTGTTCTTCACTTTAATCCTTGTTCTTCACTTTCATATTTTTTCTCATGGTTTGATCGTCCAAAGCAGTCCATAATTTCATTTTTAGTTATAATATGATTTAATCGACCATTTTTACCCAAAAATAATACAAGAAATAAATTTCAAAAGTTACATTTTATTCACTTAGATCCTTCGTCAAAATTTTCTTTTTGTCCAATTTTTTATATAAACTCGTCTTCTACTACATCTAGATCCCTAGCTTAAGAATATATTTTTTATTTGTCAAAATATCCCCTACAAACTTTTTAGTTTGTTCATTTTAATCCCTATTCTTCACTTTCATGTTTTTTCTAATAGTTTGGTCCTTTAAATCAATTTATAATTTCATTTTTAGTCATGGTATGATTCAATCTATCATTTATACTAAGAACAATAAAAAAAATGAATTAAAATTCAAATTTTAAAGTTTACTAATTGTTGGATTGTATTTGAGTTTTAATGGTTAGATTATCATAAATTTTATTATTTTTTTTCAAAGTCATATATATTAACATATGAATATGCATTTAGGAGTTTTGGTTTCACTTAGATAAGCTTTGAAACTTGAATTTTTTGTGTTATTCTTGGGTATAAATAATAGATTAAATCATATTATGACTAAAAATGAATTATAAACTGATTTAGAAGACCAAATCGTGAGAAAAAAAATATGAAAGTGAAAAATAGGGACAAAGTGAGTAAGCAGAAAAGTTTGTAAGGAATGATTTTGATAAAGAAAAGAATATATTCTTAAACTAAGGACCTAGACAAAGTAGAAAATAAGTTTATATCAAAAATTAGACAAAAGAAAAATTTTGTCCAAGAACCTAAGTGAATAAAAGGTAAATTTTGAAAATTGAGGTTTAATTCATTTCTTGTATTGTTTTTAGGTAGAAATGATAGATTAAATCGTATAATGACTAAAAATAAAATTATAGAATGATTTGGAGGACGAAACCGTGAGAAAAGAGTATGAAAGTGAAGAATAAAGACTAAAATAAACAAATTAAAAAGTTTGTAAGGGATGATTTTGAAAAAAGAAAATATATATTCTTATATTAGGTACATAGAATAAGTAGAAAACAAGTTTATATAAAAAAAATTGGACAAAAAGAAAATTTTGATCAAAGACCTAAATGAATAAACTGAAACTTTTCTTTTTTTTTTTAGAGAGTCCACGTGACAGATATTTTTTGTCATGTGATAGCCTAGTCAACACCACGTGTACTGATCAAAATATTGACTAACAATTGACTAATCTAAAACTAACTCCAAGGACTAATTTAAATTAAATTCATTATTTTTAAAGTATCGGAATCAAAATCATTTTTGGATGAAACTATAAAAATCTCAAATATATTTTAACCGACATAGAACAATAATTAAACACATACAATTTCAGTTAATCAGATTTTGCAAACTTAAAGGATAAAAATAGTACATTTTCATGTATATAACATTTTATAAAAGGATAAGACTCATCATATGGATTTCTTTATATCTTTACTATCAAATTTACTAAAAATAAACATATATAAAAAGTTTTTTAACAGATTAATACTACAATAATGAGTTGTAAATAATATACATTTATTTTTTATAAAATCGTACACTTATTATATTCTGGTTGAAGAATCTAATAACAAATATACGAATAACTGTATGTTAATTAATTTTTTTATAAAATTGCACAAATAACCACGATATGTCATGAGGCTATTAATTTATCTAATTTTAATACAATATGATATAAATATTTTAAGATAGTCATAATTTTTTTAAAAGAATACTAAACATTATATATTATGGTCTTAACCTCCATAAAAGAACCTTTCTCCCTCCGCCCCGACATCTATACTTACATTCTTTATTAGCCATATATTCAACAGATTAACTGATTTTGTTAACAATTAAAATATTATTAATAATTAAAAAGGCATCATCAAATTTTTATAAACGTAGTGAACAAAATTAACAAAAGAATTTATAACATTTCCCTTCACATACGAATTCAAACTAATCTCAATTTTTTTTAAAACCACTAATATTTAAAAAATTTAGACTTTGACCAATTTATTTTCAACCAAATTAAATCATAAAAGTGTAAAAAAATTAAATTTATAAGATTCAAAATCAAAATTTTATTAATAAGAAAAATATTAAACCACTTAAAACAACAATCATTAATAAATTAATTTCAAATCTAAAAGAAGAAAGAGTTTCATGATGCTGTCATTTCCAAAACAGTAACACTAAATTTGCTTAATTCCATTCCATCAAAGCCTAATTCGAGGAAGAAGCAATTCCATTCCAACAATGCCCAAGTCCATTCCATCAAAGCCTAATCCTCTTTCAAGGAAATAGAAAAGTGTTCAGAGTTTAAAATTTAGGTTCGGGACCCTTGGCCAAATCTTTTTTCAAGAGAATAGAAAGGGTTTATGGTTTAAAATTTAGGGTTTAGTACCCTTAATTTTTCAAGGAAATAGAAAGGGTTTGAAAAAAAAAAAAACTGATTTAGGGTTTAATACCCTTAATTCAATCTCCCATTTTCCTCTCTCCTCTCCTAATTCATCGATGCCACCTCTGTCTGTCCTCTAACCCAAACCCATGATATGTCTCTAGCCACCTTGGATAACCTTACTCTAACAGTGGAAAAGCATATCTTCTTCCTAACATCCATGGTCATCGTCATCAAATTAAGAAGAAATAAGAGCTATTTTGTTATATGGAGAGAATCACCAACAGGAGCTGTATAACAATCAAGTATGCACTTGAAAATGTGCATACACAGGGCTTCAGTCATAATAAAACATAATTCTGGAATCCTACTAGTTGGTAGTCTAATACCCCTGATAGTCCCAGGGCAGCATCACAATGTTCATCAACAAAACCCCAAACCAAATAAAATGCCCACAAATGTGCATACACAGGACTTCAGTCATAATATAACATAATATTGAAATCCTACTAGTTAATAGTCTTAACATCCCACATAGTCCCAGGGCAGCATCACAATGTTCATCAACAAAACCCCAAACCAAACAAAATGCCCACAGCCAAAAACACTTCACAGTTTAAGCCAATCATTCCACTCTTACCTTTCTATAAACTATTAAACATTTCTATCATCCCTATTGTTCCCATGCCCTCCAAATCCTCCCAACCTCAAAAGAAACAAAGGCATCAATACAAGCATACTGTACCTGCGCGGGGGTAAGACAGCGATTATCCCAGCAACTCATTGTCACACTCTTCGGCTTTTCAAAATCCACACCGAGAAACTCAGAAGCCAAGCCCTTCAGTCCCATATTCCTCCTATCCGTATAAATCGCCAGATCCACAGTGTTGTTTACCTCCAAAGCATAATCGTTCCATAACTTGTGCACATCGTTCTCTATCCTGACGCCCACGAAAGTATAATCATTATCACTCAAGAAATCTCTAAGAGATTGAGGAATATAGGAAGCATGGAGAATCTGGAAGATGAGGCAACGCCGTCCGACGCAGAGTTGCAGAGTGGCCACTGGGTTCTCATGATAGCGGTTGAAGTTGGGCCTCCACTCGACGTCAAGGCCAACAACCAGGCGGCGGAGCCTGCGACGGTGGATGTACTGAACGGTGGAAATCCAATCGTCCACCATCGAAGGCGCATCCGTGACGGTGGTTAGGATCACGTCGTCGAAGAAGGTCACTTCGTACTCGTCAGGCGCCACGCACTCGCAGTGGATAGCGTGGTAGCCTGCAGACATGGCGAACGGCGTTTTGGTTTCGAAATTGAAAATGCAATGATGAATACTATCGTCGCAGTTTATGTGAACGAGTTTCTCTGCATTTCCTTAGGAATTAAGGAAAAGCATTTAGCAGCCAGCAGAGTTTTTTTTTTTTTTTAATGTTTTTCTTTTTTCAAAAGTTATTCGATGCTTTTTTTTTAATATTTGTTTTCTGAAACTTATTTGAAAGGACAAATTTTAGATAGGTATTAATAATTTTTTTTTGTTCTTATTTTTTGGGACCTGTTTAAAAAAAAATTAGATAAATTTTAATATTTTTTTTGTTTATTTTTAAGGATTTATTTAGAGAAAAAAATTATAAATAGGTCACAATGTCTTTTTTTTTTGTTTTTTATGGTTACTTTTATGAACTTATTTAAAAAAAAAATAAAGCATTAAGATTTATCTAAAATTTCATCCTTTAAATAGGTCCTAAAAATAGACATAACAAAAAAAAAGCATTAAAACCTATATAAAATGAGGCGCAAAGAAAAAAAAATATTGAAATCTATATAAAATTTTTTCTTTTAAATAAATCTCTAAAAATATGTACAAAAAAAATATTAAGATATATTTAAAAAAATTTTCTTCAAATAAATCTCTGAAAATAAATACTAAAAAAATATCAAACAAACATGTGTTGCTATATTATTAACTTATAAAAAAATAAATTAACATTAAAAAAAACTGTAGACCATAAGGATAGGATTTAGATTCAACCGCCTAAAGAAAAGCGGAGGCTTGGATCGTACGGAAAGGAGCTCGTTAAACGGTGGCTACGATTGTGTATATTGCGTAAACCGCACGTAACCGTAAAGCTATTATGCTTTGGCCTTTTGAACAAAAAAATCTCTAGCGCTTCCCATGGAATAATTGTTAATCCAATAAGTGAAAAAACGAATTATAATTTAGTTACATCTCCTATCAAATGAATAAAAGCTTCTTTTTCATTTTTTTAAAAATGTAATTATTGATTTAATCGTTAAAAAATTATGTATTTTAATTTAATCCTTGCTAAATTGTTTTTGTTCTAATCTTGTTCTTTTGTTGGACAAAGTGATATTTGAAGAGGAAAAATCTAGATAGTTTTTGAAATTTAGCATTAAAAAAATGACAAATTGGTATAAATGTAATTTTTATAAATTAAATTAAGAGACTTAGTTCTTTTTTAGATCAAATTAAGATAATTAATATTTTAAAAATTAAGATTTGAAATTTAACATTGAAAATTATCAAATTAATATAAATATAATATTACGAATTAAATTAAAATATTTTATTTTTGTTAAAGACTAAATTAAAATAATTGTAAAATCTTAAGAACTAATTAAATAATTTAGTCTTTCTTTAATGAAAAAAAAATCATTTTTCCAGTGTATATCTTATCTCAATGCTTAAACCCGACATCTCATTTAGTTGCTTAATTATTCTCTCTTTCTCCATCCTATATTCCTGCCAATTCTATTTAGAAGGCATTCATTTTTTTTAAAATCATCAATAAACGTCGGGGATTGGGATAGTGTTAGTCCGTTTTCACTTTTCAAATTGAAATACTTTGTTGTTGACGGTGTTTGTTACCCTCTTAACACTCGTTCATTATAACGGTGCTTTGTCGTGATTCTTAATAACGTTTAATTGTTCGTCGTTTTATTCAAAATAAAATATTTATTTTTATGTCTTTTGACACTCCCTTGCAATGAGTGATTGTCAATAATTTGTATATTCTTAATTTCATTAGGATTCTTTACATATATAATTGGATTAGGGTTTCTAATTAGGGCTTGGTCATTTTTTTTTCAATTTGATTGGGATTAACAAAATAAATATGTTTGATTAACAATCATATATATACGAGTATATTTACGATCCAAGAAATATTTCTAGTATTTTGATTACTTCCAACATTGACAGGTCATGGATTGGGTAGAATATTGTTGCGTAGTTTCTTCTCATTCTTCGTAGACTGGGTTTTTCAAATTTAAATTATCATGACAAAATCAGATTTTCGAAATAGAACAATAATTAACACATACAGTTTCAGTTAATCAGATTTTGCAAACGTAAAGGATAAAAAGAGTACTTTTTCATGTATATTGCATTTTATAAAAGGATAGGACTTATTATATGCAATTCTTTATATCTATACAGTTTACTAAAAATAAGATATGTATAAAAAGTTTTTTAAAAGATTAATACGACAATGATGTTGTAAATAATATATATTTATTTTTTAAAAAACCATTCACTTATTTATTTTGGTTAAAAAATTATATGTTTTTTATATTTTAATTGAACAACCTAATAACAAATATTCGAAAAATTGTCTGTTAATTTTTTTCTTTTGATAAAATTGCACAAATAACCACAATATGTCATGAGGGCTGAAAATTTATCTAATTTTAATACAATATGGTATAAAAATTTTAAAATAGTCATAAATTTTTTTAAAAGAGTAACTATTTTAATAAAAGAGTACTAAGCATTATATATATTACATTATTATGGTCTTAGCCTCCATAAAAGAAACTTTCTCCCTCTGCCCCGATATCTATATTTATATTCTTTATTAGCCATATATTCAACAGACTGATTTTGTTAACAATTAAAATATTATTAATAATTAAAAAGACATAATCAAATTTCATAAACGTAGTGAACAAAATTAAGAAAAGAATATATAACATTTGCATTCACATACGAATTCAAACTAATCTCAAATTTTTTAAACCACTAATATTTAAAAATTTTAGACTCGGACAAATTTAATTTAAACTAAATTAGATCATAAAAGTACAAAATTTTTAAAATATTTTTTATATTTATAAGATTCAAAATCAAAATTTTAATTAAAAAATAAATACTAAACCAATTAAAACAACAATCATTAATTTCAAATCTAAAAGAAGAAAAATTTCATGATGCTATAATTTCCAAAACAGTAACACTATAATTTTGATTAAGATGAAATCGCCTAAATGTCATTTGAGCTCTCATGACTCATGACGCTGCCCTATCCCACCTCACTCGCGCTGAATTTTTCGTTCGGTGTTAACATCTAATAAGATATTGAATTTTTTAGTATCTTTCAATTGAAATGAAACGTAGAAAATTTATGTAAATTCCACCTTCAACTTCCTAACACAGAACCAGTGACTATTCCAATTGTCATATTATATTATTCTATTTCACCATTTTTTTGTCATCATCAAGATTTTGGTAATTTTATAGATAGTTTAACTTTTTAATAAATTAAAATTTTTATTATCAAATTATTCCAAGATTTATATAAAATATTTATTTATTATTATACACATAGATATTAAAATAATTTAATAATAAAATATTTAATTAATTAAAAAAATTGAACTCTTTACACAAAAAGGACGTTTTCGTAATTTCTCAATGCTCCCAATAACCAGAAGTCTCCCTCTCTTCCACTCTCTCACGCCCTCCCTCCCTCCCTCCATCCCTCCAAATGGCAGACGACGCCATCACCATCGTCGACCAAACCCTCACGCCGTCCCTCTCGACCTCCGACGACAACCCCGCTGCTCCGGCCTCCCCCAACGGAGGCGAGATCGACCAGGAAGATCCGGACTCCTGCCGTGACTCCAAAAAGCGGAAGATGTGCCCCAAGGCTCTCGACCAGATCCAGGAGTTCGAGCCGCCCTATCGAACCTTCTCCTTCACTTTCGACACCAAGGACAGCGCCTGTGGACCCGACGTCACTCCCAAATTCGGATCCTTCCACTCGGTCGAGGAATCGAAGCCGTCGACGCCGAAGGATCAGCCCAGTCAGATTCCGCCGGAGATTCTGGAGAGCAAGGAAGAAGGAGGCGAGGAGGAAACGGAGGCCTTGGGAGTATTTGAGGTTATTGAAGGGGTTGAATTGAACGATGGAGACTTCCCTCCCCAAATTGGTGAGAACTTAGAACTGTAGATGAATTGTGGTTTTTCCATGTATGATGATTGATTAGAAGCTTGATTTGTTCATGTCATGTATTGCAATTAATCAAATGCTAATTAATGAAAAAGAAAAAGAAAAAATCTGTGAAGATTAGTGTTTGATGAATTTTGGGGGTTTTGCCTTGCGACTATTTTGTGGCTGAGCTGAGGGAATAGACCATTGAGGAGCAGGTGGGGGTTACCGCCGTCACTGCATTATACTCAGACTCTGCACGTGCGGTTTTGTTTTTTTCCTCTTTTGTTACTTTAGTCTCCACCAAGACTACATTTATGGATGGGTCCAAACTCCAAACCAGTGAGCTTTTAAAGTTCCATCAAAATTCCAACTTACTTATTAAATAAATATACTTACCCAATTTCACTTTCTCTACATGTTCTCATCAACTACACTTTACCTTTTAACCTTTCTTTTAATGCAAATAATTTCGCTTACTTTACAAGGTCTATAATTTAATTAATTCTTAATTTTTAAATTTAATTATAAATTATCAAACTGTTGGTTTTCTATAACAAAGTTTTTTCCCTCAAAATTCTATCATGTCTGCGTAAATTGAAAGAGGTGAAGTTAGCAAAACATACATAAAACTAGTCATCCTAATTGACTCGAGGTCTTTTTGGCCACATAATTTGTGAAAAGAAATGACCAAAAAAAAAAAACCCTTGTTTGTAGTGTAGAACAACAAATCCTTTTATTTTCCTTTTGTTGACTCGTGTTCTTTCAATTCAACCTACATGTATAAGTGGTATTAAATTAACGAGATAGTTATGTTAAGCAACTAAAAGTCGAGGAGGTTTATAGGCGACATTTAAAGTTAATGCAATAACTAAATTTGCATGTTAATGCTAAGGTTTTATATTATAAATTTTAATGATGACAAATGTGTTTTAAAAAGAATATTCATGTGTTATAAATATGCATGATTACAACTTGAATCACGATTTATCTCTTAACTATGAGATATATATTTACTCGTAATATATCAAATAAGTTTTGTAATATATTATGTATAATATAAACTAGATATATGCATGGTAAGATACTCTATATTACATTGAATATTATTGAATCATGATCAAATTACATGTTTTTAATTATGAAAAATTAGATTGACTATTTAGTTTACAAGTTAATGTCTTTCATATAAGTTAGAATAGCGAGCATTATTAAAGACAATAAGATATTAATATGATGTTTAACTCAAAGAAATAGTAATAAAACAAGAAGCTGTATGTATTGAAGAACCAATTAGAAAGTCTGAAGATTTGAAAGTTTAGTTACATCAAGGCCAATAAACTCATATAGGTATATTAAGGAAAAAATAATCATTTGGTCCTTATAGTTTACTACGATTAATAATTTGGTCATTATAGTTTATTTTTTTCAAGTCAATCCCTATATCTTCCAAACTTTTAAGGCATGGTCCTTGCGGACCAAGATCCTCTTATTGTCCTTGGCTCTCCCTAGTTCTTCATAGTTCTTGGATAACTATGGGATCCATTCAGACTATGAGGATCACAGCCATCTAAAGACTGTAAAGAGTCAAGGAGAGGGGAGCTAAGGAGAGAATCCTAGTTCGGTCCTTGCTGTCTAAATATTTCTAACACCATTAGAAAGTTGTCTTTTGTTTCACAATATTGTCAACTGAATTCATCTTCTTGTACAAGCCCTGCTCAGAAAGTTGTCTTCTTTTTCACTCAAGCAATTCGAGAGCGAATCGCTAGAAAACAAGAATGAGAACAATACAAAATGGGTCTGAGAAAGGGTGGAACTAAAACGTCAATTAGCTCGAAAGAAGAATTCTAATTGTACGCGTTGTGTTTCATAAGAAGGTTTCTTTCGTTCAAGTACTGCAATTAGGTGGTGTGCAAGCTATAGTGGAGCAAGCTGCCTTAAAGGACCAAATCCATCCGATTGATCTTGACATCAAATGCGAGGTGCAATGGACGGCTTTGATGCAAGCACTGGCCCAGCGCCAAGAAAGGCTATTACAGCTTCTCAAGATGACTGTTATTGGATGTAGAGGCAAAATGAGGTTAGAAGAGTCAAGAGAGAGGGGAGCAGTGTTTAACGAGTTTTGCTGAATCCATGAACTTGCCCTCTTCATATAAAGACTGTTTATGTTGCAGACATGATGGAAATCAACAAAGATCACATTGACATTAATTGACGATGATGAGGCTGTAGCTGTCTACTGTCCCAATATTATGATCAGGACAATGGTATCAAGGTCTGAGTGCTTGGAAAACTTGATGGGGATAACAAGAAATATGAAACTTACGGTGTTAGTCAGTTTTAAACGTAAGGACCATGACCTAAAACTTTGGAAAGTATGGGGACTGGTTTGAAAAAAAAATAAACTAGAGGGATCAAATTAAAAGTTGAAGTAAACTATGGGGACCAAATAATTAATTTTTCTGTATTTTTATTATCGGATGAGAGATGACTTAGATTGGAATTGATGGCTCAAGACATCTTGGTTTTAAAAAAGGTGTTTGAACCTTAAATATAGTGAAATATAAGATTTCACTAAAACTTAATTTTGACATCACACTTTTGATCACATCTTTCAAATGAAAAAGAGTTTGGGAAATGAAAATTGTTGGATTTAGAAATTTACTTAATAGAGCTTTTTAACAATAAGTCATTCACTCAAAATGGAGTTCAAAAGAAAAATCTATGACCATTCAAACTAATAAACAACTCTAAATCAAGTTAAATGTTGGAAATGCTCACAAGTGTCCAATTAAATTAATTTATAAAATTAGTTTAAAAACAAAATATCCTATATTAGTTTGAGGACTAGCATTGTTAAGCATGCCACTTTTAAAGTGTTTGTATTCACCAATTGTGGCTGGTTGGTCTTATTTTTCATTTTTTTTACTATCATATTCGTAATTTGGATTAAATCAATAGCCAACATCATGAAAATTTTTGAATAGTTGACTATCTCACAAAGCCTATAAATTTTTTTTAAAGAAAGGCTCAACTACTTTATTTCTTCTTTGAAACCTCTTGATTATTTTATTCCTAGACTTGTAAATAGATACAAACAAATAACACATAACATGCTTATCTTACTATCAACAACATACACACCAATAAGTATATGTTTCACACTTTGCAAAAATTCTTTCAAAAAAAAAAAAAAGGATCCGATGACAAGATCAACAATTTTTCCCCCTTCGTTATCCCTAGCATTGTTGGGTTTATCCATTCCCTCGATGTCATCATGAGTTTTAAAGCATCATTTTAAGCTAATATGATTTTACAAAACAATGAAATTAGTTGCAAAGCGAGTTGCAACTAGACAAAAGCTATCTCTTCCACTGATATACCTCCTCATCAAATGCAAAGTAAAACAATAATTATATAATTTAGTGATTTTTACAGCATGATTTACAACTCTACTCACATGATCTAATTTAACAATGTCCTACAACATCAAGTTGATATAATGAGCAACACTTGGAAACTAATAAAGAGTAGGAAATCCTTATTCCAATAATCTACCAGTTGTAACATAATTTGTAACATTATCAATTACAATCTAAATCACTTTTTCCGGTTCAACATTCAACACAACTACTTGAAAGCTTTTACAACAAATTATATATCTTAGAAGCATGGGAGTCATCAATTCCCTTAGGGTAGTACACTAAAAATTTTATGAGAGTTTTCCTACATTGATTAGTCGACCCACCTATCAATATTGTGCACCTTGTTTTTATTGTGAATGATAGGGTTTTTCAAAAAGAGTGAAATTTTAAGTCCCATAATGCTTGAAACAAAAAGGAGATGAACCTTTATATATTAGTTCATTATAATTAGCTCACAATGAGTAAAAAGAATATCATGTACCCAAAGTGACAGCCCAGTGTATAAAGTGTGTGTTTAGAAACTTGTTGAGTAAACCTAAGTTTGACAAAAATTGATTTTCAGAATTGATTTTAAGTAGAATTGATTTTGGATTAATGTGATTTATGTTTGGAAACTGTTATTAGAAAAGTGTCACGTCCCAAAATTTGAGCACGTGACCGGCACGGAAAGTGAATTTCATTTCACCTCCGTAAGCCTATCTTTCTCTTAAAAATCATACAATTCTTTTTCATGCAACCAAAACGAGTTCTTTATACATACTACAATTACTCACATTACATCAGTGAATGAACCTACCCGATTACAGAGATTTCTAGATTTATACAACTTAGAATAAAACTTAACTATTATACCTTTATCCTGAACAAATGAAAAGGTAATTATGGACTAAGGATCCATAATTCCTTGTTCCGATATTTACCTTCAGCTGTCAACTCTGAAAAAAAATATCAATAAGAGGGGTATGAGCAAACCACGTGCCCAGTGAGTAGATAACACAACATTATGACAAAAAAATATCATACATCATAATGATAACATGCAGCAATCATACGTAAATCGATCATCATATGATATGATATTATTCGTAGTACTTCACGACAATATCCAAATAAATCAAATACATTTCAACATAATTCAAAAGTTCACAACAACAATCGGTGAAATCAATTTCACACAAATTTCCCGTACCAACCGGGTCGTCCAGAATACCTCTGGATCGTTGCCCGCGGCCCCTGCCGCATCCACCCTTATCGCTCCATTTATAATCTCCACCCTTATAACTTCACATAAATTTCTCCATGGGGTGCACCACCATGCCTTTCCTTTCCAGTCAAACACAATCACAATCATATATAAAAACATCCTCAATCATAATCTTGAGCCACATACACAACTCAGTCATTTACAATTCAAGCCACAACATAATAAATGTGGTTCCAGCAACATAGCATGTATACAACATAACCCATAATATAGAACAATTATTCAACTCAGTTCACATGCCATTCACAATCCATTATATAACCTCCATTCATGGGAAAATAAGAAAATATAATTATATACATTACCAGACACGTTCCACAATTGTTTATGCCTCATCGTTCCACATCATCCTCTTCAAACTTGGATATACAACATATTTCCACTATGATGCAAAAAGTCAATAACAGATATTTAATCATAGCAAGTATTAACCCACTCACCTGGATTTCACGCTCTCGGCACTCCCACTTTGCACCTTGACCATTCCTATTGTAACCAGACAAAAACATTAGGGTTACGAAATAGAGAAATTTCCTACCACTACTCTCGACCTTTACTCACATCTTAAGTCATAACTCCTAATCGGTAATGAATATCTAAATGAAACTTATACCATTGGAAACTAGACTCAAAGAACTTTCCAACGATATAAAGTTTGCCCAAAACGGAGTCCGTATGAAGAAGTTATGGCCGATTGAAAATGAGCTAAGGTTTTCCGACACACCTGGCGCCTGGGCGCCATGCCTTTCTCTTCCCCACATGTCCTTGAGAATTTGTAAAAATTTCCTAAATTAAAAATAAAAATTTCTATTTCCACATTTTCTTCACTAATTCAAAAAGAAAATTTTCCACATAATTAAATTTTTCACTAAACTTCAAATCAGACTTTAAATATTCATAAAAATTCTTGGGATATTACATTCTTCCCCCCTTAAAAGAATTCGGTCCTCCGAATTCAAAACTTACCTCAAGATTGAAGCAAATGCCAATATTTTGTTTATATCTCATTCTCTCTCTTAGAATTTTCACAATCAAGTACAAAATATAACAAGTTCAACATATTTTTATTTTTAATACATAAGTTACAGGCAACAAGCTGAACTTGATTTACAAAACAGATAATTTTAATACTTAAACATTAGATCAAACATCAGCTTTAGGTACAAACAAAAGAAAAGATAAATTAAGAACGAGGAGGCTTTTGAAATGCAGAAGATGCTCCAGGTCTAGAAGAAGAAGGTGCTTCAGACCTTAAGGAGGAAGTTAATCGTTGCAGCCTAGAAAGAGTTTCTGGAGGAAACGTCTGGGAAATTTGGCGAAGTGCAGAAGTCACTCCATTCATACAGTCAATACATCTCGCTTGTTGGTCACGAAAATTTTGAGTTGCAAACATCGAATGTCTATCAACTCTATTCGCCAATTCCCTAAAATGACGGTTCAAAAGCTTCTCTTGTTCTGTAAAGAGACGATTTATCAATCTCCCCTAGTCCTCAAAGTGGCGGTTTATCAGTCTTTCCAAGTCCTCCATCTTTTGTCTCATAAGCGCAAGCTCATTATTAGAAGATGTTGCTGTGCTAACATCCTCTAACTCTACTACATCCCTTTTTCTTTTCTTAGCCTCTGATGACTCTTCCATGGATCTCTTATTCTTATAATTCTCCAGGCTAAGATTTAGATCCAGCTCTACCTTGCCAGCCTCAAAATTTAAATTGAAAGATTTATTGCCGGCCATATTTTTCTGAGCTATAAAGGTTGTACAGAAGGAGAAGTTTGATGCTAGAAAGCTTATAGATATAAACTTTTAGTGTAGTGAGCAGCGTAATGGGGCATCCATTATATATAGACGAAATTTAGGGCTACAAAACCTTTACATCATACTCTAAAGATGACCTACAGACCTTATCCGACGCAATGCCAACGGTCTCAGATAAGCATGCCAGAAAATAACAAAATATAATCTAATACAAAAGATTTCCTCAAAAATTTCGGCTAACTTTTGATTCTTGCTCAAATTATTAAACTAATCGCCGCTTCAATTTATGGCTTCTTAACTCTGTATTTGTCTTATCCAATAATTCTAAATCGAGATATTACTCCATGAACGGGTAGCTTCATACTAGCCTTATCTAGGTTTCTAATCCGTGGCTTTGCCCTAAGCTTACACATTTTCAAACATACATATTAAAATAAAAACTTCTCACATCTACACATCAAGCGTTCCATAAAGTGAGACAAAAATTTTACCTTTCACTTGCCTCTACGAGCATATATGTATATATGTATAAACATAGAGATACATCATTATCTATATATATTTTCATCTATTCAAGTTCTTTTAAATTTCAGACTTCTCATTCTCTGAATGTATGTAGAATCATTACATATTATTCCTGGCCATAACAAATAACCTTCACTCTCTATGCATGAATAACATACATACATATCATATGTATTTAGATACATATAATCACAGTATAATTCAATCAATCATGTATATTATACTTAACTGAAGGCTTTCAAGAACAATACAAGAAAGCATAGAAATACATTTTAGTTCATCGTGAAAACATCCAAGACACTCTGTAATGGCTACATTGTCGACTTCCTTCAATTTCAGAAAATGCCAACGAGAGAAATGGAAAAACCAAGTGTAAATCGGCCGCAAATCCACCGAATATTGACTTTCGTGGTTTTGCCATTAATGCGACGCGTTGTTGGTGTGCATGCCTACCCTAGACTCCTAGCTTCCAGCTTGCAGAAATCCATAGGTTAAGCGTATAGGGTGCGGCGAAGAGATATCTTCTTTGTCTCTGAGTTCAAATTTTTCCTCTATAAGAACTATCCCAACGTTCTCAGTTACCACACCACAAAGAGTAATCATCTCTAAGCCTACAACTTCTCAGCATTCCTCTCTTCTCATACTTCGACATAAATTTCTAAATTTTCCAAATCATGGCCACAAGGAAGTACATTGATCTCACAGTGGATGCCAGGAGAGAAGAGCTCGACTTAAACTTAAGTCTGGGCAAAGACAAGGGCAAAAGACCTTTTGAGGGGTCTCCAGAGAAGCAGAAGGAGAAGAAAATGAAGAAGATCGAGGAAGCTGAGGAGACTAGCACGGGCCATACCTCGGAGGACAAAATCGCCTGTCTAGAGCAGGAGGTCAAAAATCTGAAAAAGATGATAGAAAACCTAGAGAAGTTAACTAAACGCAATCATGCAGAAATGACTTCAAGAATAGACAGGTTCTTCTATTGGTCTACCCAGTGCTTCTGCAATCAACAACAAAGAAGTGTTGATTGTATGAATGGGATTTACACTACCCTCCGCGATATTGCTCTGTCTCTCGCTCCAAGGAATGGTCGAGGGGTGATGATACAGTACAACCCTCCTAATCCGAGACCACCTCGCTTTTAGATTACTCATGCATGAGTAATTGTTTTTTTTTTTTTTTTTTGCAATGTAATCCTTCTGCTTTTAATGCCAGTGGTTTCTTTTATGGGATGGTACTCCAAAAATAGTAATAATAAAATTAAGAAAGATAAAATAAATCAGTCACACAAAATCAATCATGAATTTAACATATAAAGCCCCATACATACAATTTGATCCGACAGCAACGGAATCAAAACAAATAATAACCTTTCCCTTACCGAGTTCAAAAGTATAGCCATAACTCTCTAAAACTAAAACTAAAAACATAATTCATAAGAAAAGACAAGTCTTGGAGGAAAAGGAAATGAAAACATCCTACAGGACCTTCAGTGGAGCCATCTCTCTATAGTCGTGCCCGGGTTCACCACGATAGAGGAGATCCCACTAAGGTTACCTTACTCTGTAATCGGTAGGAGACCTAATCCCAAAGCTCTGATACCAACTTGTCACGTCCCAAAATTTGAGCACGTGACCGGCACGGAAAGTGAATTTCATTTCACCTCCGTAAGCCTATCTTTCTCTTAAAAATCATACAATTCTTTTTCATGCAACCAAAACGAGTTCTTTATACATACTACAATTACTCACATTACATCAGTGAATGAACCTACCCGATTACAGAGATTTCTAGATTTATACAACTTAGAATAAAACTTAACTATTATACCTTTATCCTGAACAAATGAAAAGGTAATCATGGACTAAGGATCCATAATTCCTTGTTCCGATATTTACCTTCAGCTGTCAACTCTGAAAAAAAATATCAATAAGAGGGGTATGAGCAAACCACGTGCCCAGTGAGTAGATAACACAACATTATGACAAAAAAATATCATACATCATAATGATAACATGCAGCAATCATACGTAAATCGATCATCATATGATATGATATTATTCGTAGTACTTCACGACAATATCCAAATAAATCAAATACATTTCAACATAATTCAAAAGTTCACAACAACAATCGGTGAAATCAATTTCACACAAATTTCCCGTACCAACCGGGTCGTCCAGAATACCTCTGGATCGTTGCCCGCGGCCCCTGCCGCATCCACCCTTATCGCTCCATTTATAATCTCCACCCTTATAACTTCACATAAATTTCTCCATGGGGTGCACCACCATGCCTTTCCTTTCCAGTCAAACACAATCACAATCATATATAAAAACATCCTCAATCATAATCTTGAGCCACATACACAACTCAGTCATTTACAATTCAAGCCACAACATAATAAATGTGGTTCCAGCAACATAGCATGTATACAACATAACCCATAATATAGAACAATTATTCAACTCAGTTCACATGCCATTCACAATCCATTATATAACCTCCATTCATGGGAAAATAAGAAAATATAATTATATACATTACCAGACACGTTCCACAATTGTTTATGCCTCATCGTTCCACATCATCCTCTTCAAACTTGGATATACAACATATTTCCACTATGATGCAAAAAGTCAATAACAGATATTTAATCATAGCAAGTATTAACCCACTCACCTGGATTTCACGCTCTCGGCACTCCCACTTTGCACCTTGACCATTCCTATTGTAACCAGACAAAAACATTAGGGTTACGAAATAGAGAAATTTCCTACCACTACTCTCGACCTTTACTCACATCTTAAGTCATAACTCCTAATCGGTAATGAATATCTAAATGAAACTTATACCATTGGAAACTAGACTCAAAGAACTTTCCAACGATATAAAGTTTGCCCAAAACGGAGTCCGTATGAAGAAGTTATGGCCGATTGAAAATGAGCTAAGGTTTTCCGACACACCTGGCGCCTGGGCGCCATGCCTTTCTCTTCCCCACATGTCCTTGAGAATTTGTAAAAATTTCCTAAATTAAAAATAAAAATTTCTATTTCCACATTTTCTTCACTAATTCAAAAAGAAAATTTTCCACATAATTAAATTTTTCACTAAACTTCAAATCAGACTTTAAATATTCATAAAAATTCTTGGGATATTACAAAAAGTGATTTTGAAAAATAAATTTTGTTTAGATATTGGTTAGCAGAAGCACTTTTGAATGTGTAATTACCAAAAAGGGTTTGAATTTTATATTGTTTTATTTCAGTTGACTATTGGCACTAAAATATTAAAATTTATTAATGTTGTAATAAAATAAATTTATTTATTTGTCTCCAAATTAGTTTTAATTATTTTTTAATAATTATTTAAAGATCACTCTTGGAGTTAATCAAAATAAAATCATTAAACTCATATAAAAAATAATTCAAGTAAGCAGCTAAATTAAAATTTAAATAGAAGTACATGGTTTCAATAAATTATAGATAATTGTCATTTACTCTGGATATGCTCCACAAGTTGATCACGAATAGTGTCTCGAATATGATCCATTTCTGATGAAGATGCTAGATTTAGGGTTCACAAGGAATCTGAATCATCATTGTTAGCATTCTCTTCGCTTAGCACTTCTTCTTCTGAACGGATGAATTCAATGTCTGTATCAGTGTTTATTCTGATAAAATTGTGAATAGCCATTGTTGCACTGACCAACTGAACTTGTGCTTCAAGTTTAAACTTAAGCATACTTTTCAAAATTGCAAATCTGTTCTTCCATACTCTAAAAGTTCTTTCAATAGTAGTCCTCAAACTTGAATGATAGTAATTAAATATCTCATTTTTGTTCTGAAATCTAAATGAACGTCGTTTAAAATCAGGTATGTGGTAACGCTCACACTTGTACGGATCGATATATCCAACTGGTGTTGGATAGCCAGCATCCACCAAATAATATTTACCTTAAAAAATAATAAAATAATTATCAAATAAAGACTAATCTAAAAGTGTAATCAAATCGTGGTTATGATAAATGATATACTTGGAGGTAGGTGTGGAAAATTCATCTCAGGCGTTGTTAGAGCATGTTGGAAAACACGAGCGTCATGGGTGGTGCCTTCCCATCCTGGAAAAGCAAAAGTGAAACACATATCCCAATCACATGCAGTCATTATGTTTGCGTTGGAACTCCTTCTCTTCCGATAAATCTTGGTTGCTCAGTAGTGCTAACCACACAGTGATATGAGTTCCATCAATAGCTCCTATGGCATCCTTGAAAAATGGCCAGTATCGTCGATCATTTTGTATTTTTGACGGTATCTCATGAAATGTACGGTTTTGTAGCCTAATATATTTGAAAGACAATAGACCGAATGAATATATCTACTAACAGTCTCTCCTGAATGTTGGAACCTCTCTTGTAACATTCTATTTCCCACTCTATGGCCAATCATGTGTAGAAACATTGCAACCATCTCATTCGCGTGGTGCCCTTTAGACCACATTTCTTTAATTCCAGACATAACTTATGGAATACATGTTTCTTCATACGAAACATCTCATGGCAACGAACATGATGCCCATGTAATATTTCTAGAACCCATTCATGACCAGTTTGCTCACTTGTTCTATATGATTGTTTACATAAATAAGTGGCTACATATTGACTAATTAGCACAGTTGTAGAGACATATTCTTTCATATCATCATCGTCGATGAGATAACTTGTTGTTTTATCCATGTCTATTTCATAATTATCCATTTATACCTATTAAAAGAAAAATCAAATCGAAGTACAACATGAAAATTAACATTCACAGAAAAGGGTATCCAATAACAGAATTCGAAGACATAAATGATGAAATACAACTTGACAGACATAAAACATAAAAAGACAACAACACAACAACTAATGAAACACAACAACTAAGTAAACTAGTCATTCGAATAGTTCTCTGGGTTGGACGATGTACAACGAAGCCAATCCACTAACTGATTGTTCGCACCTGCCTTCCTCAATGCCACAAATACCTCTCTTGTTTTCTTACTCATAATTAAATTAATACATTTGGTATGAAGTTCTAGATTATCTGCAATTTCATCTATATTAAGAAGTTCAGCTATAACTTCACCAATAGAGGCACCAGGGATGTCAGCATGGCGTGAGCGACATGTATCTGTCATGACACTTATTGCATCTGCTATCTTATAGGCAGCAGGCAGCTTAGCTTTACCTCTTTGTTCACTACAGCTAGCCCTCTTCCTCTTATCCCCACTCCTCTAGCTCACTGTGCCTTGAGAGGTATTTAAGTTAATATTTCTCATCTCATTGGTTGTTCCACCACTGAAATCTTCCTCATTATCCCCCGAACCTTTTTCCAAGTCCATAGCAATATTGTCCAAAGATGGGTGATACCCCATCACCATCATTAAACCCAGTAGGCAGTACCCCTGATGATGGTGCCCAAGCATACTCCCCAGTGGCCACCACGTCCTTAAACAATGAGGTTAGCTCATGGGCAAATGGTAGACCCTTGTACATAAACTTGCCATATTGAAGATTTTCCTGTATATTATTCAAAATTGTCATTAGAACACAATTCCTTATGGGGAAAAAAACTCTATAAATTAATCCTTTTTAATTTAAAACATACCAATTGTTTTTTCTCCCACCACTCATCGGGAGCATCAACAGTGTTCTTGATATTGTCCCACCCTAATTCGGTTTCATGTGCAAACAGTTTATACCATGCTTGCCACTCCTTTCTTAAACTATCAAATTTATTTTTCAACTGGGATCTAATATAATTCCTTCTACTTTGGTCGTTGAACTTAGCTAGAACACTTTTTCACACCCTTTTTGTAAGACTAGTTCCATTACGCTCTCCTTTGTACAATTGTTCTAGGCAAATTCTAACAAAATATTCAGTTGTCTTTGTATCCCAATTAGCCTTTGTTTTATCACTTGGAGTAGAATCTATAATGACTTGCTTTTTTTGGGAACTCATGTCTAGTAATTACATATACAACCATAAGAGTGAACTCATTTTCTAATAGCTACTAAATGTTAAAATAAATAGATGTATATTATCTAAATAACATTGTCTTACTAATCAAAGTAGTAGTATACAATTCAAATTATTAAATACCTAAGACTATTAACTAATTACATATTAACTAAAATTATTAACTAATTATTTAATAACTAAATAATTAATTACCTAAAATTATTAACTAATTATATATTATCTAAAACTATTAATCAAAATTATTATCTAATTATATATTAACTAAAATTATTAATTTCAATTATCATTATCATATTGTTATAAATTTAAATTAATTTCAATTTTATTATAATTATTATATTATTATTATATCTAATTAATTTCATCAATTAATTAACTTCAACAACTAATTAATTACAATTATTATTATTATTTATAAAAAAACAACTAATTAATTCCATTTCTCATAAAATAATAAAAAAAATCAAAGCCCAAAACATATTAATCAACATTATTATCTAATTATATATTAACTAAAATTATTAATTTCAATTATCATTATCATATTGTTATAAATTTAAATTAATTTCAATTTTATTATAATTATTATATTATTATTATATCTAATTAATTTCATCAATTAATTAACTTCAACAACTAATTAATTACAATTATTATTATTATTTATAAAAAAACAACTAATTAATTCCATTTCTCATAAAATAATAAAAAAAATCAAAGCCCAAAACATATTAATCAACATTATTATCTAATTATATATTAACTAAAATTATTAATTTCAATTATCATTATCATATTGTTATAAATTTAAATTAATTTCAATTTTATTATAATTATTATATTATTATATCTAATTAATTTTATCAATTAATTAACTTCAACAACTAATTAATTACAATTATTATTATTATTTTTTATAAAAAACAACTAATTAATTCCATTTCTCATAAAATAAAATAAAAAACAAAGCCCAAAACATATTAATCAACATTATTATCTAATTATATATTAACTAAAATTATTAATTTCAATTATCATTATCATATTGTTATAAATTTAAATTAATTTCAATTTTATTATAATTATTATATTATTATTATATCTAATTAATTTTATCAATTAATTAACTTCAACAGCTAATTAATTACAATTATTATTATTATTTATAAAAAAACAACTAATTAACTCCATTTCTCATAAAATAATATAAAAAACAAAAAAAAACAAAGACCAAAACAACGCCCTGCTGAACCAAAAAATAGAATGGAAAAAAAAACAACAGTGTCGTCGTCCCATCGCGCAGGACCCCACGAGAACCACGGCGCAAAGGAAGCAGACGACACCGGAATGGTGCGACTCACCATTGCCGGTGCTGACCGCACTACTCCAGCCCCAAACATGGAGAAACCAAGCAAGGAACACAATAACAGAACAGAGAAGGACACAGTAACATAACAGAGAGGAACAACAACGGGGACATAACAATAGAAGTGAGAGACAGCAACAGAACGATGGAAATGAGAGACAACAACACAATGAAAGCGAGGAACACAACAAACAATCAAAACTAGCAAGTTTCGTAATGTAATAGACGAGAGATGCAGAGGAACCAGGAAGCTTTTATTCAAATACCCACATATACAAAAAGAAGGGTAAAATGGACTGCAAAAGCAACAAATCCTCACCAACTCATAATTGATTCTCCCATAAGCTACAATTTCCCGCTTCCCCTTAAACATGCGTATGGAAGAAGAAGCAATTATGCTGGAAGTAGCCAACGCCTATCCAAACAGATACCATTTTGGTGCTACTGTGCGTCTGCCTCCCTACCGTGCATTTAATGAATGCTAATGCCTATCCAAACAGATACAAAATGTGGATTGCCATCCTACAAGCAAATAAAAATGAGTGGACAAAGTTTTGTTTTTTCTGAAAATATTTTTTTATAAAATATTGAATTTCTAAGCCTATATGCAAGGTAGATATTTTTTGTTGTTGAAATTTGATAACAGTCGATTTTGACTAATTCAAATTTCAATTTTGAGTATTTAAATTTCGAATTGTTACTTTATATTTATTCTATTTGACTATGGCAAAATTGGCCAGTATCTGTTTTAGATTCCCATTATCCACATTATTTTTTTAAGATCAATTTTTGGATATTATTATAACTTTTAAACAAATTAAAAGTTTGATCATATCTCCCAATAGTTTTGCTATCTACCAAAATCATTCTATCTAGGTTACGTCTCTGTTCTCTCACTTTGTTATTCTGGTTCTTGGGGTTCCTCTTTGAAGTGTGAGTTTAATCTTGGGGAAATTTTCACATTCAAACTAATCTGGTATGACAAAATGTTACTTAACGACAATGTTTCTAACAAGACAGACTGTTTTTCACCAACAATTTCCTTCCATTATGGTAGCCATTAACAAAATTTTTTACTTCTTCCACATTTTTTATAAATAAAGGATCCAAACTCCAGGGTCTTTTATCCAAGATCCATGTTAGCAATAACATCAATTATTGGTTAGTCTTATGTATAGGTAGTAGCATTAACTAGCAAAGAAGCATCAATCATAGGGTTTTTTTCTAGTAAGATTTTAACAAGGCACATTGTTGGGTAATGGACATCCATGGGGGATTGTAAATATAATAATCAAGTGGATGTCCATGCAACTCCCAAAATCCCCAAGGATTTATGAAAATAAATCCTAGAACCTCCAAAAGAAATTAAGAGTGTATTTGGGAGTTTGATGGGCAAACGTGAATTGGGTAAACTTAAGTTCGAAGGAATATGATTTATATTTGGGAGGCATTTGGACAAATATGATTTGGAGCAGAGTATGATATTTGGATTTTAGTTTACAAACATGATTTTAGATGTATAATTATAAAAAATGACGTGAATTTTATATTTTATTTTTTGATATACTATGATATTTTAGATGTACAACTTGAATTTTATAGTTAAAGTGTTAATAATAATTATAATTAAAGTGTTAATAAATAGCTAATTCAAATACATTATTGACTAATTTTTTATTAATAATTAAGTTTTAAATAAAATGAATTTTGTATCCATTATAACTAAGTTTTAAACAAACTGAATTAACAATTTAAACAAAATGAACTATCCATTATTTAAAACAAAATGAATTAATAATTGAAAACAGTTTTTGTTTTAATTTCACTATTTATCCAAAAAGTCTCTATTTATTCACTTAGGTCCCTAGCTAAAATTTTTTCTTTTGTCCTTTGCTTGATATAAACTCTTCTATTATTTCATCTAGGTCTCTAGTTTGAGAATATATTTTGTTCTTTGTTAAAATCAACTCTTATAACTTTTCAATTTATTCACTTTGGTCCCTATTTGACTTTTTTATTAATAAACAATTATTAATTTTTAATTATTAACTTTTTTAACTTTAATATTCAATAAAAGCTGTTTGTCCAATAAACTTATGTCATCTTCATCAAGCAACTAGAGAGAAAGATTGGAAACAAAGGACTCGTCTTCTCCTATCAAAGGTGTCATCCGTCCGTTGTTGACCAATGGTGTAGCCTGAGAGAGCAAGAGGCCTATGTTTTTTGTGCTAAAAACAGAGCATCTAAAGGCAGCAACTGCTTAAGCGAGAGAGAGAGAGTAGCCAAGTGAGCATGGAGAAAGGCATCAGGGGCAATCACGTTTGAAATTTGCAGAAACTACATGGTGGAGTGTTGAATCAAACATGGTTGGAACTCTCCTAACGTGGTTTGCTTCCAACGATGTGCCAAACAATCAAGCTATCATTCAAATGTGATTTAGAACTCTTCTAACGTAGTTGCGGCAATCTAAACGTGCTCCCAAATAGGCACTAAGTTGTGCAATTAGGAGGATTAAATTTTCATACTTTGTGACCTATGAAGTTCTTATTATGCCAAGGATTTATGAGAATAAATCCTACAACCCCCAAATGAAATTAAGTTGCGCAATTAGGAGGATTAAATTTTCATACTTTGTGACCCATGAAATTCTTGTTATGATTGGAGCTCTATGACTAGAGGTCATATACGAGGATTGTGATATCCAACTCCAAGTTGAATAAAAGAAAACCTCGATTCTTTTGTCTCAATTTCTCCTTTCTCTTTTACTTTCTTAGTATTTTTTTTTTTAGTTTCACAACATGTTTGGTATTTTCAAATTTTGATGAGATTAAAATTTACCATTAAATCAATTAGTTTTGTCTCATGGTATAATTCCCAATGTCGATTTTGAATTTTTTATTATTGTTTTTTTAATTTATGTTATGCATCTACAACTATTTCTGTAAATAGGTTTTTTTAAATTTATTTATTTAGTGCTATTTTGAAAATAAAATATCACATTTAACCAGTAATAATTTCATATATGGTTACACCACTATACACAGAGGGTGAAACATGTTGGATGACTAGTGCACTTTTCGTATTATCGACAGTATAATTGTTAGAGTGAGTATCCATCTCAAAAGTTTCACTTCAATTTATTTTACATGAAACTTAAAATTGACACATCAATAATTATATAAAAATTGTGTTTGTAGCATTTTTCATTTTGGTTGCTTATACGATAAGGGGGAAAAAAAAAACCCTCTTACCCTATTGCAACATGAAATTTCACAATAATTAAATAGAAAATCGTACATTTGTTTAAAGCATAGTTTTTAAAATCAGACCGGACCGATGATCAATGGATGGTTTGGTCCGATTCACCAAAATAATTGTTTTGCCATTGAACCAATTGGAACCGGTTGAATCAGGAGATTCACTAGTTGAACCGATTCCTGCATTTTTTTTGTTTCTTCTACATTTTTTTAATTTTTGTTGTTTCTGATTTTTACTTTTGATTGTATGAAATGAAATATTGACATTTGAGATTTCTGGTTTTTTATTTTTGTTTATGATTTTAATTTTGTTAGATTTAGTTTTTGTTTCTGATTGTATGAATTATGAAAATGTGAAAATTTTTTATTTATACTTAGTTTGAAATTGTAAATATTATGAATTGTGATGAATTATCAATTATAAATTAATTTTTTTAATTTATTTCACTTATTGTTATGAAATATCAATTATATTAAGTATTTTAATATTTTAAATTATATATATATATATTTAATATTTTTTAATTATCACCGGTTCGATCGCAATTTAATCATAATCCAACCATTAAACCTTAAAACAGTATCTCCACCAGTTCAATGAGCAATCTAATTTTAAAAAACATGATTTAAAGGCTAAAGAGATCTGGAAGAAACCAACTAGGCAAGAGAGGAGCAAACCAACCACATTCAAGGCAACATCTGTACGAATGAATACGGCCCGTTACGATTTGAAATTTGAATCACCAAAATAAAATAATTACTACATTGACAAGTGGAATTGTTGTTCTATGGATAAGTGAGAAAAAAAGTTTAAAAAAAAAATGGCAGAATGAAAAGGATGGCATTGGCAGCATAACCTTACCAATCGCTATTTCATCCTTGCCATATTGGAAATGATCATATATTTATCTAGGTTGATCAGAGCTCAATTTTTGAAGAGATTAATTTTTTTTTCATCAAAATTTGTTGATATATGTGTAAAGTATTTTTTTTCTTAACAAATACACATATTTTGAAATTCTCTAGTGACAAATAAACTTAAACTCTCTAAATATTGAGCTCTTCAGAGATTTTTTCTATCTACAAACCTAAACTACAGCCATTGGGCACCAGTATCGAACTACAGGCGATGGTGATTCATCAATATCTGGCTTTGGTTAAATTTGAACCATTCCTTGACTTCCATGAGGTTCCAACTTTTGGTTCAATTTCTGCACTCCATAACCTTAAATACTCCAGACAAAAGCTTCTTAAAAGTCTCCAAAAACAACTCCCATTCGATTAGGTTCAGGCCTCCGAAGGAAAGGCCACCACTTTCCCCATTATGGCTCCACGAAGAGAAACTCAAAGTCCTTTTTCTGCTCCCCTCTGAGTAATTGTCACGCCTAACATTATTATCTTTGGTATTCCTTGTATCAACATCTCTATTGTCGTTATCTTTTTCCTCATTTACTGGAAGCAGTACTGCCAATCCATTCACTGATCCTGCAAATGAAAACATTGGCATTTTGGGTACCTGGGATACTTCATGATGCATCCGTAAGAATCGAGCAAGTTCCAACCCCTCATTGGATTCATCTTGAATTTCATTGTCAAATTGAAATATTTTGGACTCTTTTTCAGTTTCTTCTTTGTTTTTCTCATCGCTGGAAATGCAAGGGATGCTGGACACGACTTGAAAACAAATATTTTCTAGTTCACTACGTATTTCTTCTCCATCACAGCATTTTCTAGTCATCATTTGACCTATATCCGAAAGGCAAAGGCCAGCAAGAGCAGCTTGCTTTAAGAAAATGGTGCAAACAAGAAGAACTCGTATGGAGGACTCCCTCAACAAAGGAAGCTCAGTTCTTAACAGCTCTGCATCTTTGAATGGATCTAGATTGGATATGTACTCAAGTTCAGACTCTGAAAAAGGAATGGACGCTTGAGGCCAATGGAGCCACTCAAAATATGGATCATCCAGCCACTCAGGTAGGCAAAGCCCATGGTCTATGGGAACAAGATCAACATCTCCAATATCCTTGTGGTTATTTTTCTTTACAATCATATTTCCTGCATGTCTGTCAAGATTTAGGAGTCTAATGTCTAAAATCCCAATCCGGTGAACTGAAGCAACTGAGTAGAAAGAAGGACCCAACTCTCCCGCATCAAAATCATGATCAACGAAGCGATGGAGGGAAGCGATTTTACAAGGTGTGGGTGAAACTTTGGCTGCATCAGTGACAGAGAAGGGAGCGTTACAGAATTTTACTAAAGCAGAAGGAGGCACACCAGCAAAGCCTTCATAGTCAAGGCGATAAGCAGCCAATTCACGTATGCCAGTTTCACCTACCCGAATTGAAGCTTTCAATCCAGGTTGGCCCAGCATTTGACCCTCCAAGCCTTTTGGGTTATTGAGGGCTAAAGGTTTTTCATCTGCTGGCTTTGCCACAGCAATATTATGACCATTCTGGCTACGGAAAACATAGGCACCGCCCAGCCCCTTTGACAGGGGTAGAGGACGAAGACCAGAGGCCATAGCTATGGCAACCTCGACAACAAGAGCATGTGAAGGAGCTCCACATCCAATTACAATCGCAATCCTTGGATTGGAACCAAGCTCTTCCTCAGCTGAAGTGGATAGGGGTAGGCATGGAGTGGAGAAACTGCGGTGAAAATTGTCGGCTCCAAGTGCTCGTTTAAAGGAGTGGGCAAGATTAGTTTGGCCAAGTTCCAGACTGTTGTGATCAAGGTGGCCGTAGGATTGAAGTATGCATCTATCGGATCGGCTAAATGGCTTAAATCCATGATGTTGGCCAAGGGTTACAGCCATATTATACAATCTATTTAGATGGAAATGGCAGCAGTGCAGTTCTTCTCAAAAATCCTCTGAAGATTAGTTTTCAGGGGGCAATGACGTCTGCAAGTTTAAAACAAGCACAAGCGTAAAAATTCCAGGGAATGCAGAATCAACATAATTGTCTTGGAGTCTTGGAGTATGGACGGAAGAAAGTGACACTGTAAGGTTTTGTTTTGATTGCACTTAACTGGGTGTAGATCTCGTTGGCTCAAATTTCCAATTAGGTGTATTTGTTTTTTATTTTTTAAAAAAATTTTATTTACTCTGAATACATTTTATTTGGTTAAATTTCATTAAGAATGGCAAAAGGTTCCATATGTGGGGATTGCCCCATTTGGGGACCTGTAATTGGAGATTTTCTCCCAGCGAAGATGAGAATAAGGGTCAAAATCTTGAGGATTTTCATATCCGATAAATTATATTAATGTCTTTTATATTTAATAATGTATGTATTAATTAAAAGGTCTTTTTTTGTAATTTCTCTTTTTATTTATTTTAATTTAAAATTAAAAATAAAAAAAATCCTAGACTTTCAACTTTAATAAAAATTCTAAAACACTATCTTCTACGAAACTTGAGGAAAACTATGACTGTGTTCGACAAACGAGCTTATAGTTTATAAGCTAGCTTATAGCTTATTTGACTAGCTTATAAGCTCGTTAAAAGTGTTCGGTAAACGAGCTTATTTTAGTAGCTTATAGCTTATTCTTATAAACTACTTTGAGTAGCTTATAGCTTATAGCTTAAAGTTTTTTATTCCTATTTTGCTCTTACTATTTTTTCAAAATACTCATTATGTCCATTACTTTATTATATCATATTTACTCATCTTTTATTATATTTATATTTATATATAATATATTATACATATATAATATTATATATATGATAAAAATACATAAATATATTATAAATATGTATAATATATATAAAAATAATAAAATATGTAAATATATTTTATTATATATAATAAAATATAATAATATATATAAATTATTATATATGTAAAAATATATTATTCATATATAAATATATATTTTTAATGAATTTTATATTTATAATAATTCAAATTAATTTAATTAAAAACAAAAATGATAGATTTATTTATATTATTTTAGAATTAAAAAATATATGCCCTTTTATGTCATTTTACACTTTTCAGCTACTCAATCAGCTACTTTTACCTAACACTTCTTATTCAAATAAACTAGCTTGTAAGCTATAAGCTAAAAATTAGCTTATAAGCTATTCGCTAGCTTATAAGCTAATTTTACCGAACAGAGCCTGTATCATTGTTATGATGTTACTTTTAAAACCTTACAGAATATGTTTGTAAAACTTGTTCCTCTTTTAATTATAATATTATCTAATTAATATTATATAATTATATGATCAAGTATTTTATCAATACTTTTGTTTTTCTCCTAATTTTATGAATATTTATTTATTTATTTTGGAATCCCCACAAATCCCCACACCCACTCAAAGAATGAGGATGGGAAAGATTCGCCCCTGCTACAGGAATTGGGGACGGGAAGAGACGGTTGGCACAAGGACAAGGAGCGGGACCCCCTCCTCCCCGGGGTCTATCCATTTCCATCCCTAAATCTCATGAAAAATTTTAAAAATTTTAAAACATTAATTATTTTAAATACATCTTTTAATGTGTATAATGTTTAAAAAAAACAAAATTATCTTAATTATTTAGTATTCAAATTTAAAAATAATATTTTAAAATTAAGATATTACTTACATCTAGACCTCTCTCAAAACATGACAAATTACTAACTTCATCTTTAGGTTAAGGTTTTGTACTAAATAGACTAGAAGATTAAACTCTTCGAGAGCCACATACATTAATATTTATATAAAAACCTGGATATAGAAATTGATACGGATAGGTTTTTAGATTCCATTTATATATGCAACAACTCAATTTCACTGGTAGTTTATGGTGCATCAAATAAAATATAATAGCAGTTAGGTCTGAATAATAATATGGCTATTCTGGAGTCTAGACATTCCACACATTAAGTGACAAAACAACTTCAATGATGTTAACAACGAGAAAAGAACAAGTAAGCATATGCCACGAAGATATCAATAAAAAATAGGCAAAGATACAGAACAGTCGATTTCCTTAACAGTCAACCTCTTTAGAGTCACATTCTAAATTTTTTTGGACTGTGTGTCCAAATGAAAAAATAATAATAAACACAGAAATCATGACAAAAATAGAAGTTGACATCCTGAAAGATCAATCTCTTGGTCGTTTTACTCATAAAAAAATGACTTATTCTGACCAATCACTATAATTTTGTTGTCTTAGCATGCCAAATGCTGACGCTGATTATAAAGCCTATGTTTGACACATTATTGAGTAATATATCGCTCTTAAATATAAATCTCATCAGATTCAAACTACAAAATCTTTGCTTACACCAAAAAAGGAAACTTGCTGAGTAATTATATTTCAAAATGTGTCATCAAGTGGTGATAATAATAATAATTAGTTGTAAACTTCGTAATTATTTCCTCTCTCTCTCTCTCTCTCTCTCTCTCTCTCTCTCTCTCTCTCTCTCTCTCTCTCTCTCTCTCTCTCTCTCTCTCTCTCTCTCTCTCTCTCTCTCTCTCTTTGGTGTTATCATACATTGATGCATGTTTTTATAATGCAAAATTATTTCTCTCTCTCTCTCTCTCTTTTTTGGTGTTATCATAATAACCTGTTAGACATTGATGCATATTTTTATAATGCAAAATTATTTGACTATTTATTCCTGTGTATCAAGACAACAAGGGTCCAGATCAACTGCTCGTCCACAAGGGACTAGCGTACTCAAAGCCGTGACAAACTCTTTCAGCAGCGTTTTTTACTGCTGCTATAAGTTTCAACAACGATAAAAATCGTTGCTAAAAGTGCTACAAAATTTTTTTTTAATTCTACTTACCGCTGCTGAAAAAAACCATGACAAACTCGACAAGCACGCTGCTCACAGCTGATCCGGATTCAGACAACGAAGACCCACTGATATGTAAGTTTAAAATACAGCCAAATGCTTACCGCGTACTGCTTAAATGTCATAAAATTCAAATGACTCATCGCTTAAGCTTTGAACGCCAAACAGCTAAGAAGGCCAACTTCTGCACATTTTACTTGAATCCCATATAACCTGCAGAATTACATGGAAACATATAAACCAGATGAAAATCAAAAGTATCGAGAACAAGGAAACCACGAATACAGAGAAAAACAAGAAGTGTCTACCCCTCGCTCCTCCTCTGTACATGAATTGCCACAATTTTGTGAAGCAGAAATTATGTAAATATCGCATACAACTACAATTAAATTACGCATTTACCACGCATTTAAACTAAATCTGATAAGAATTAATGATATCAGTGTCAGTAGATCCGGAAGCCTTTCGTCGATAATTCGTAGGGATTTAAAAGGAAAATTGATGTGCATGAGAATGCATCAAATTTAGATGAGAGAAGAAGAGGAAGAGGAGGAGCAAACCCTGAACACAGCGAAGGCATCCAGGGAGGCGAGTAGCAAAAGGGAGCGCGAGAGAACCAGTCCGGCGTCGGAGTAATATGAAACAGATCTCCACTCCCACACCCACACCCACTCCCACTCCCAACGTTATTATCTCCAGCCCGTGAGCACAACCCCTCCCACCCACTACCTCTCTCTCCTCTTATATCTCCTTCTTCTTCCTTTCCCTCTCTCTCGCCCTCGCCATCGCCCATTGCTATTTTTGCCGCGCCAATACTCCCTTCATTCTTGTACGTTAACTTCCTAATTTTAACAACCTCACCCTCTCAACCAACCACAATGCGACACCTGCAACCATCCCTGCCCTAATAATGACATTTCATTTTCTATTTTCTGCTTTTTCCCTAAAACACCGTTGTCTACATGCTCAACTTCATTTCCAAGGTATTTTTCCATTACCCTTGCTTGCTGTTTATTTCTCTCTCTTAAACGGGCCATCTATGGTCTACGACTATTGGGTTCAGTTCACTATTATTTTTGTAACACAAATTGGAATATGAGTAGATATTCATTCTTTTTTTTTTTGGTTCTCTTTTATCATATGGATAAGTATGATTATTTATATTGCTATCAAATCATGAAAGATAAAACAGAGGAATTATGTAGTGTTTTAAATAAAAGCACTAGGACTTGACTCTCGAAGGTAATAGATAGCGTACGAGTAAAAAAAATTTATTAGTCCTCTATCTACGTAAAATGGGTTGATGGAAGAAGATATGCCATTCCTAATAATGATAAGGTAGAATACAGTTACATTTTTAGAGGAGGTTCATTCGTGTCACAAATGGAAATTATTACACTTCAAAGGTAACATGCACTCTTTAAGAAATCAAGGTTCATTTTGTTTATCTATAAACATTTGGAAATAACTATGTAAAAGATTTTAATCAAACCTAGTCGAAATCTTCCAGTTCTGCCACTATTATTTGGCCCGTCTACAGTTCTGCCGCTATTATTTGGCCCCTCTATCTACATTGCTCACAAACCGAGAGACAGCAAGCATTCACATTGCAACAAGAATGTAATCCATTGACATAGCTCAATGACCATTCTGGTCAGGTTTAGCCAACACCTCTATCCCTCCCCTTTTTTCTCCGCCCCGAAAAGAGAAGCATACAGGAAGAAAGTAAAAGGTAATTTTGTTACTTTTTTTTTTTAAATCCTTTCATATTTTTCCCTTCTCATCTCTGCAGAACAGGATACACAAAAGAGGGGCAATGCATGTAATCAAGGCCTGCCACTTGTGGACTTAGACCAGAAAATGCATGTACCGCCCTGTCTGGACCTCTTTAATCAACTATTTACACGCACAATGACAACTTATATCCACTCAGAAGTGAAGCTCGCCCTTCGCGTAGCTCACTTTTATAGCACTCTAGTTTGTCCCCGAAAAATACAATTCAGTCCTTGGTTATACATGTAACATAAAGTACTACTAATATTAAAGTTGTCCATTTCAGTTTCACAGTCCCAAGTGTACCTGCAGAAGCTGCAAAAACAGGAAATCATGATCAGTGTACAATAATCGTTGTTTTACAACCAAATACTATTATTTACCGCTGCTCTAAACTTAAACAATCAATCTGCTCACTGATTAATCTACAACTATATGCAAAGGTTCGTATAATCCAGAAAAGAAAATTTTCCAAAATGCAGGATTGCAAATATAAGATAAGAGGACGAAAAGACTCTCAAGTTCCAAAAGCTTAAGCTACCAAGAGAACCTAGTAGATTTATCAATCTCAGAAGAATAAATGAGCAAAAGATTTGCAACTTGCATCTCAGATCACAGGGCTTGCAAAGAAACTTTGGGAGGAAAGGTAAATGCAAAGTTCAAGTTAATGTGGCCAACCATTTATAGCCCTATGTCCTGCATTGAAGATTGCTACTGCCGAAAGAGAGAAGAGAAGGGGGGGAGGGGAAAGGAGTGTAATGTTACATAGATAAAACAATGGCGCCAGTATAAACTTAGGTGAAGAATGGTATTAAAACAAAACATACAATCATACAAACAATTTCGTATAACAAATTACCTCAAATTTAGAACTGAACAGGTTAGGTTCAATTTATATCACTATAATAATATCATTGAGGATACTCACATGGATATGACGATGGCCCATGAGAATATGTTTTAGAACGTTCTGTAGCTGGTTCAGTCTTAGGAGGGGGCTCAGCATGAGCAAAAGCTACATTTGGCAAAGGACTCAATGCAGGAACTGAATGAGAAACATGTGCTGGTGGTTCAACTTGCTTTCTAGGTGAGGCAACAGGATAGTGTGTAGCAATACTAGGTGCAGCTGCAGGTGTCAAATGAGTATGCCTTCCAGCATTCTGAGAAGACCTCTTTCTACGCTCAAATTGACAATTAGGAGGCTCAGCTTGAGAACTTCTCCCTCGTGCAGGCACATTTTTTGTAGCTGCAGGAGAACCAATTTCAGGGGGAGTTGCGCCATTCCCACTTGCAGGTGCTGGTGTAGGTGAAGCTGCAGGAGCAAGATGGGCATTGTGGTGATGATGATGGTGCCGATGGTGATGATGATGGTGGTGATGGTGATGGTGCAGTTGAGGTTGAGGAGCAGGAGATGGTGACCTTGAAGTGCCACTACCATTACTACCATTAAGGGAGTGTTGCAAAATGGATGAAAGTCGAACCTGCTTAACCCTACCAAATTCAGTGTTGTTCAAGCCAAGGTTCCTTGAATGAGATCCTGTGATGGTTTCTGCCAGTTGCTTTAACCTCTTCGTTGATGGATTCCCAACTGCAAGCACAACAGATGATTGAACAATAATAGGAGCAGCCACCGTTGACCCATCAGAGTTTGATAAGCTGACATATAAATTCTGCATTCCAATCAGAAAGTGCAATTAGAATCGGTATGGTCCATTGTATGAGTCTATGATTAGCAGGTCATAACATTCCTTCCATAAGTAGCAAGAGCATCTTCATGTATCTAAGATGCAATTATTCAATTTAGGAAAGCTCCAATAAAGACAAGAAAAATATAGCTAGCTAGCTAGATAGCTTGTATTTTCATGATATATATTATTCTTTCTGTGTACATGATTCACTTGCATAAGAACTCTGGTATTGACACATAACCATAGCTTCAGAGTTGAAAGTTAACATCAAGCACACAAGGAATACAAACAATTCAAATTAAAAAGATAAAATAAAAAGAAAGAAGAAAAAGAAAACAATGACTGACCTCATACGGTGCCAGATGTAATCCAGACTTTAGCTGACTTGTCAGTTCATCGAAATTTAATTGTATTTCTTGAATAGAGAAATTCAAAGTAAAGTTGAATTGTATTTGCGCTTTCTGCAGAAGAAATGCATGCTGTTGTGGAACTATAGTAATTCCTCCCTTAAATTTTAGCACTTCAAAAGAGAAGGGATGCCCAAACAAGGACGAAGTGAGCTGGAGAAATGATTGGCCTATAACCAGAGATTCAAAAGATGATCTTATCAAACTGGCAGAAGCTGAAGACATTCCAGAGTATTTACTATAAGGATCAACTGCAAACTCAACTTTAGTCGTATTTGCCCCAGATAAGGGATCTAGAGACAATATAACCACCTAGTTGGAAAAGAAAAAGATGGAATTAATATGTATATACTAAAGACTGATAACTGATATCGTGCATATAAGGAAATACTAAGAGAGAGGTACTTTGGTAGAGGGAACCACTATCTCTTCAAATATGTCATCTGTGAGCTGCAAAATGTTGTCTTGCAGCAAAGAGACTGGCTTCTTAACAACAAAACTTGCAACAATATCATGACCTGCAAAAGTGAACAAATTAATTAAATGAAGTGATCACACAGTCATGCCCGTATGAGTAATAACATACATCCTGTGCCACAGATATTACATACTATGTTAGAACCCATGAGGTGAGTAATGGAGAAGCACATAAATATATGAATAGGACAGTGCTGTCTTCATAGTTCACAAAACTAGAAGTAAATATCCACAGTAAACGTGAAAGGTAGCGATGGCATCACATAATATATACTGAATAACAGGTATATAGCCTCCCATAATCACATTTTCAATCTCAATCATTAGAAGTAATGTCTCAAAAAATAAAATAGGATGTTTAAGTGTCACAGTCAGCAGTATATCCAAAAACACCTTAAAAGCATACTTTAGGACCAATACTGGAAAAGACACAAAGTAAGATTATACATCCATTGTCAATATTAGAAGAGTTGGATTTCTCATCTCATAAAATACATAATGAGTAGCATCATATAAGGCCGCTCTTCCTTGAAAGTCAAAACTCAAAAAAACAACACAGGTCATGTTGATATCAATTGTATTATTTTCTTAAATCATATGATCAAATATAAAAACTTCATCCTTCCTCTTTTTACATGATTTAAGATCCTAAAGAATAAATAGAGGACTATGAAGACAAATTATGCGCACATCAAAACATTTTGGTAGGAGTCACCAATCAGAATTAAATTTACATACAAAATAGAAAGACTATCAACACCGGTACATGTTTCTTATAATGGAGCTATTGTTATTAGTAGCCTTTTCAAAACGGATTTTACTTCATGCATATACTTAAATCACTAGATGCATTTAATATATTACACATTCTAGAATGCCCATACTCATTTACACATAGGTGCCGCAGTGCACGTGCACACCCCTATATATATATATATATATATATATATATAAAGATGGGACAATTTAGAAATATTTATGAACCGAATAAACTTTTACTTAAAACATTTGGAAAATCAAACCAATTAGATCTGCAACAATTTACAAAGCAGTTAAAAATATTCAATAAACTCACAAAAGGTTTGATGCACATGATGTGAAACATGAAAACAAGAACATAGTGGCATACTCATATATCTTTATTGTCAATTATCCAGAAAGAGGTCCCAAATTGAGATGAGGCGTATTAATAGCCTGCTACACAAAGTAATTCTTAAGAAATAAAATAAACCCTAACTAACATTCCTAATCGAAACTCAGCTCCATTCTGCATTAGCAGGGTTTCATTATATAATGTTAAGATGATGAAAGGCAGCACACAGGCAACTGAAAAAGTACATGCAAGTATTCATCCAAATAATTTACTACATTCACATGCTAGATATATCACAACTCACTTCTAAACGTCGAAAGAATGACTGTAAAAAGAGATGTTACATAGTGAAAGTGGATAAAAGTTCATTGCCTGACAATGAAAAACCAAACTTCAAACATGGCTGATAAATTGTACCAGATATTATAATAATGCTTGGCATAGAACAACTGAACAAGCATGCAATAATTGTGTGCAGAAGGGAACATTTATAAGGCAAGTTGACCTTAGGCAAATAAGTTTGGCAATTCTGAATATTACTTTTGCCAGAGAAAGGAAGAATAATTTAATAATGAGATTTGGCAAAAATGTGAAGTTCATCTCACAAGTAGACCTCAAAAATGTACATGTCAAAAGACATATTTGGATTTACAGAAATCACTATTCCTAGCTGCCCAAATTTTTCACTAGGCAATAAAATTGCCAGCAAATATCCTTTTTCTGCTTCTCAAATTATTTTCACTGCCTTGCCTCCACCTTACCTATTTGCACTCCCAAGTTTCACCACTATATCTTACTATGGTTGCTCTATCATTTCCCCATTAAGCTCCTCTTATTAACCTCTAGTTATCACCTAATATTTGTAACTCTTTCATCTATTCCTACAGTAGCAGGTGTATTTGGGGGTTATTGAACGTTCTGATGATGCTATTCTCCCTTCCCTAATAGAAGCACTAAAGCTTTAAGACTCAAGTAACGGTTTCCAAGTTCAATCAGGTGGTGCATATATATATGGGACAATGCATATGATCCAATCTACCTATCAAAGCCTAATGTTAGAATAGATCACTTAGCACAAGCTAGTCAGCCAGTTGATGTCAGTAGTCACAAACCTAGTATCACAGCCTTGAATAGGAAAATTGTTATATCTAATACACCATTAAATTAGAAAAACTATGTCTAAAGACATAAAATTATAGTTACGAACGTGCCTGAATGTTTTTAAAGTAGCAAAGTCAAAACGTACTTCCTCGATTTCAAAAACCCCCTCCCAAGAGTGTGAACAATCAATATACAATCCCAAATAACGAAAATAACGCAAGAAGTTGCAGCCTATGTGAGGTCCAGTTCAGAACATCCAATGTAGAGTCAATGCTCCAAACCAATCTTTAAATGAAAGCCTACATGATTAAAATCCTAAACCACACTAAAAATAGATTAGAGAAAATCAATATCCTAAATAAAGAAAACTCGACCTGACAAAAAAATTTGTTTCCCCATATATAAAAAGGTATAAAACGCTTTTATTGGTTTACGGACAAAACTCGGAAAATAAAAGATAAAATCACGGAGTCACTTAACCATTTTATAGTTGAAGGTCCAATCACAAAGCTTGCTTCCATTTCCCAGTTTTAGCAAATCGAAACAACGCAAACTTATATTCACGGTGATATTGATTTCCCGCTATTAAACTTGATACATTTTAAATGTCAATTAAGAATTTCATAACGTTTAAAATTAAATTTTATAATCACACGGTTCCCTTTAACCCTCCCCCCCCCCCCCTCTTTTTTTTCCTGAAACCAAAGGGTCACAATGACCTAGCAAACAGATGTCACAAATCGCAAAGGCACCCTATTCCGAACGAGAAAAACAAATTTAAACTCCAGAAAAGGAACAGATCTATGCCCATACATTAATGCCGCTGCCGACAGACCCAAAAACTGTGAAAGAGAAACAACCAGAACCTACCTTTATATTTTGAATCGGAATGCAGATCCTTGTGATCTGCGTACCGAAGAAATGGGGGCAGCCAAAATAAAGCAGACAGGAACACAGCAGCAGACAACAGCAGAACGAAAATGCATCTGAGGCCAATGAATTTCCGAATTCTTGAACACCTACACCCACAGCTTGCCTCCACATTCCGCTCCGGATCTGCGGAGGCCACACTGGGAGGCAAAGGCTGTTCTCCTTCGGCCTTTCCCATCTGAAGCAATGCAGGTGAAGTGGGTTAGGGTCCATCGCCGGTTTGGTGAACTTGGGATGAGTTGGGTGCACCCATTTCTAGCTTGAAGAGTGAGAAAGTATTGGAGAAGAAGAAATTGTTTATAGAGCTTGCGTCTGCGTAATTTTACTTAAATATGTCGCTGGTAGGAAAATTAAAATAGTTTAGGGTTTGAAAGAAAAGAGTGAAGTAACTTGCGCAGCAAACGATGATAGCAACAGTCTTTTCTTGCATAGAGATGGTGGTTTATCTGTTTTCTTATAAAAAAAATAAAAAATAAAATATGAATGGGAAGAAAAGAGGAAAGTAGTGAAAGGATTATTAAACTTCCCACTACGAGCGCACTGGAATCGTAGAAATGAGTACCCTATACCTGTAATGACGAAGAAAGCATTAATACACACAGTGTAAGCTAAGATGTGGCTTTGACTCGTCAAGCTGGCGCCACGTTTTTGTCTCTTATTATTACTTGCTCATGTAAGAAGATAAGGTGAAAGAAATCCCCTCAAATTATTCATTAAAATTTCCCAGTTAATTTCCTTTTTTACATGATTGACGAGAATTATAATAATAATAATTAATAAACCTAGAAATTTTATAAATATATGCAGTCAACCTCTGTTTTATATATTATGGTTATTAGGTTACCATAAATAAATTATGGGGAGTCAAAAATTAATTTAAAAGGTTATCATTTATATTTATGATTATTAAGTTACTATAAATAAATTGTGGGTGCTGAAATTTTGCTCTAAAATAAACTTGAATTGGAGGAGAATGAACTAATGATGCCGGAAAAGTTTTTGTGAATTTGTATATGGTTTATTGGTTTCTTAATTTATAATTTATAATTTATAATTTATTAATTTATTTCTACTAGTTTTGTTATATAATGTTCAAATTAAATGTTATAATTATATTTTTAATAAATACTTTGAACATATTTAATTTTATACATTCTATAGTTATTAGCATAATATAGTTTCTGAAAATTTATTGATTTAATATAGTTAAATCATAAATGTTATAGTAATCAAAAGCAACTCTCAATTCTTGGTACAAAATGACCTAAAAATACTATAAAATAAACAACAACCTAGAAAGATGACTGAAAATGAGATTTCCACCAACTCTTAAAAAATATAATTGTTTATAATTATATATATATATATATATATATGAGATATATCAATTAAAGAATTTTCACGAAGTAATATTATTCAGTGAGCTTGCATGATCGGATGTTGACTTAAGTTAATTGCCACTCCTTTACAACTCCATTATGTTGAAAAAAAAATTAATAATGAATTCTTTTTTTGAATAAATTTTTCATTTTATCAAATAAAATGATATAACTCTTTAAACAAACGCAAAAACTGAAAATGATCCTTTTCCGTTGACTGTAGACAAGTTACCACAGGAGTCTTAAGGAATTTTTTTTTAATTTCGTTTAAGTTGCACTACTTTTTTTCAAATATTTTTTAAAAAAGTAAAAATATGAATTATCTTATTTTTATGTAATAAAAAATAAGTTACAATAATACTTACTTTCAAAAAATAATAAAATAATTAACTTTAAAATGTATAATTAATAAAATTTACTTTTTTTGCCAGATAAATTTACTATTTTAAAGACAAGATATAAACTATTAAAATAAAAGTTCATGAACATCATTTAATTAGAAATAATACTATCTGTAAAAAAATTTGGTTACAATAATTATCATCTCAGAAAATATATGTGTATTTTTACAGTAAAATGAAAGAATGAATAATTCAAATAATTTTTAAGAAGAGAGAAAGATCACTAAAAATAATCGGACGGCTGAGAATTGGTAATCAAATAAAATGACAGAGATTAAGATTTAAGAGGAAGTTAGGCAAGTTAGGGGCTTTCGTCAACTTGATGGTTTAAAAATTCCCCTAGGGTCATGAAGTCCACGCGCCAGTCACGGGAATGGAGTTGAAAGGGATATCAATTTATTACATCGCTGATAGCTCTCTTTTTAAAAGAATTAAAAAATAAATAAAATTTAAAATAAGGAGCTATTTAAATGTATTTTTGTTTTTATATTTTCAAAACAAGTTTTCTAAAATAGTTTTAGAAGTAAATTTTAAAATTAAAAAATAAAATACAAAAATTTTGTTTGGATAATTTGTTTTAAATAATAATTTTAAAATTTCAAAAAATCAAAAAGTGTGTTTGAAAGATTTATTTTTAAAAAATAAGATTTAAAAATTATTTGGTACAAAAGTTTTTTATGTACTTTTGTGAGAAAATTCAATGCAAAAATAATTAATAATGATATTTTTTAAGAAAATAAATATACAAATCAAATATATTAATTATCATAAGTTTGAGTTACATTTTAATGAATTGATTAAATTTATTATCCAACTATATGAATTAGTAAGACTGTATTTGCATAATGACATAAAATTATTATACTTTGAATACAATAAAATGAATTGATACAAATTAATCAAAAAATATTTATAAAATGAAAAAAATAAATACCAAAAGATATAATTTATTGACAAATTTTAGATAGAAATCATGTTTTCCTATGAAAAGAAACTTACAATTACTATTGATCATTATTGCTACTATATTTGTTAATTTTTTTTTAATTTTGACAATAGTTCAAACCGCTGTTAAAATTTTTTTTAATAATTTCCTTTTATGTGGATATCATTAATAAATTTACATATTTAGAAAACATGCTTTCCTTTTCTATTTTAAAAACAAATTTTTTAAAACTATTTGTAAAACATGTTTCTTTAAAATAATGCGCCAAACATATTTCATTGTTTTTTTATTTTTAGAACAAAAGGGCCTCAATTACCATTCACATGAATTTTTGCAATCATATATATCTTATTTGTTTTTAAAATGTATACACTTTTCTCTTGTAACTGTAAAATTGTTCGATTTTAGTCTAACTTTATATTTTCTATTTAGAAAAGTTTATTACAATCTGTTTTTATGTTTAATAACTTAATATCACATTTTTGAAAAAAAAATACTATTCATTAACCTAAATACATACTGAGAACATTTTTTCTGAGAAAATAAAATATTTGTGATATCTCATTCTATATTAACAATAAAAAAGCTATAATAATATGTAAAATTGATAGTCTTAAATTAATAAAAGTATATGAATTGAAAAGATATAATATTAGATTACTTAACGTGAAAAAATTCTCTCTATACCATATTTCTTTAGATAAAATATATAAAATTAGACTAATATGTAATGTATTTATATTTACAAGAAGGAATGTGTGTATTTTAAACATAGAAAACCGATATATGTAATTTTAAAAATTTATATGGAAGAGAAGTGTAATTATTATTATTATTATTATTATTATTATTATTATTATTATTATTATTATTATTATTATTATTATTATCCAAATGGAAGGAAGCTCATAAATTACAGTGGGCCACGCCTGCGCCAACCATGGCCAATACACAAGCTAGAAAGTAGAAAGTAGAATGTAGAAACACATTTGAATTCAGCCATTGGCTGTCTAAGGTCGAACTGATAATGGATGAATAATATTATTATTCTCAATAATCAATATTTTCTTTATTGTGTAACAATAATTACTATATTTCTTTCTTACATTGAACCCAAATAATATTTATAGTCTTGTTTTTCACTGTTAAAATAAAAATGAGATTATAGCCTTTTTAATCAGATTGAAAATTATAAAGCGGGGTCAACGACTCTGGAAGAAATCTGTGGGAGCAGCAATGTCCATAAAAGACAATAGGTAAACAATAACTAAGTCTGAAGTACGGACAGAAGGTAAATAAATATTGAGAGCGCTTTTGCTATGCAACATTTTCGGCGATGGAAAGGGAAAGTTTCATGGAAAACAAGTTTTCATTGTTTGGTATAAGGAAAAATGAGGTCTGAAATTTATTAAGGGAAAATTTTTCTTTTTCCTAGAAAAGAAGAAATTGGACTATTTAGCCCTAATTCTTCTTCGAAGGCAATAATAAACCCAAAAATATAACGACACTACCTTATTGAAATCATCTAAGAAGTTTACATAATATCTAAAACCATGTCTAGTTGTTATAGGTGTAGGACCTCACAAATCCACATGAATCATTTCAAGAGGTTTCTTTGCTTTTGACATAGAATTTGTCAAAAGGCAGTTTGTGCATTTTACCGTATTGACAAGCAATGCAAAAATCAAAAGTTTTATTCAAATTTAATTTTTTATTATAAGACTTTAGGACTTGACATAATTTTTTTAAAGGGATGACCAAGTCTTTTATGCTAATCAAGAACATCGGAACTCGATTTAGGGGCGAGATAAACTTGAGGAGATGACAAAGGAGATTTGAAATCTAGTTGAACTTGATATAGTGCATTCTTAAGCTTCCCTTGCTGCAAAGTCTTTTTGATTGTTTTGTCCTTCACAAAAACAAGATTTTGAGTTAAATAAAACAATTAAGTTGTTTTGAGCAGTACATTGAGAAATACTAATAAGATTTTTTTTAAGATTGAAGGACTATAAATAACATTTTTGAGGTGTATGGGTTTAGAAGAATTAATGACTGCTGAACCAATATGACATATATGCAAAGCATCTTCCTACTGTTAACTTGGAATTACCATTGTACTGGTTACTTGTTGCTGGTTGTTTGCATCATTTGTCACATGATGACTAGGTCCACTGTCTAAAATCAATTCCTGATGTCTAAAATCAATTCCTGATCTCTTACACTTTTCGGTGTTGCAATATAGGTTGAATAAGGTGTGTTTGAATTCTGGTTTGGAGCTGATTTCTGTGAATTTGGTGGACTGCCATGCAGTTTTGGTTCCGTAGTAATGGGTAGAAGATGGATGGCCAATCTTGCCACAAATAACTGAGTTTCTTCCTTTACCTCGACTACTTCTTCCTCTAGCGGTTCCTCTTCAATTTCCTCTATTATCACATCTTTCATCTACAAGAGTGCTAGTGTTTTTCTAAATAATGTTTGCAATGGCTAAATTGAGAGAAAATTTTTTGAAAATTGTTCAACTGTTCAAGCATATTCTCAAATGTCATCAATGTTGTATGAAACTCAATCAAATGTGCATTTTATCAGTAAGTTGAATAACAACTAGAGTATCAAGACCTGCCAAGATTCGTGTAAACAGATCAGGAGTGATAAAGGACTTCTTACTAGTGGTAGATTGCCTGCAATTGCTTTCATCTTTGTAAGATATTATTCCATCTTCATCGTTCCTTTTCTGGTTCTCTACATCTCAGCTTTATACCAAAGAATCTTGGCTCTAGTTGCAGATCCAGCAAGTTCTCGAGTCCCAATCCATAGTTCATGACTTGTTTTGCAATCTATCAATTGAGCTGCTACATCAATTGTAATGGAGCTGCATAACCAACCTAGAAACAACTGAAAACTAGTGGGTGTTTCATTAAAGGCAAGAGGATACAGATTCGTGCCATTGATGAGTCCTTCTAACCTATTACCTTTCATCACTAGAAGTATCATCAACCTGTCCAGCTTGACAAAAGTTATTAAATTGAATGAATTGTTTGAAGATTGCGTGAGCCTCAAACTAGATGCAGGAGTTCCTGAATTCATTGAGAGAGAAGCAGAGTTTGATGAATCTTGAGCCATGGATTGAAAAACTTTAGCAATCACGCTTTGATGCCAAGAAAAGGTTTGCAGAAAGACAAAGAATGAAGAAGCTCATCTCAACCACACCTAGCTGAGTATTGATACTACTATTTATAGAAAAGTACAAGACTAAGGCAATACACATATACACGTGGCACACTATCCACTAAGCCAACTACTGATTACCTGAATCTGTTAACTAAATAAGTATTGAAATTGTATAAAACAAAACTAATAACAACTCTCCTTGTACACGTTACTTAATGAGTTACAAGCTGACAGATAACACAAACAAAAAAGCTCATGCAATATAGAATTGCTTTTGCAAGAAATCAAGGCTTAACAAAATATGCACTATGACATTATACATACACATTGTCCGCATCCAAACACAAGAGGATGTTGGACATATAATATTATAACATGCATATATACGTAACATAACACAACATCACATATGAGTGCATGTACATACACGCCATGACACGTCAAATTTAAATCAAATAATTTCTTTAAAAAATTTGTTTATCCAAGTGACTTTTTCAAAAAGAATTATTTTTTAAATAAATTATTGAAACGGATCTTTCTTTAATTTTCAATTATAATTAAAAATTACTTCAGAAAACTGTTCTCTAAAATAAAACAAAAACACAATAAAGCTTACCCAATAAGTTTATAACTTAATTTCTAAATTTAAAAGAATATTTGCATTACTTAAAACTCAAATAACTTTTTTTTTTGGCATTTTTTTCATTAAATAACCATCCCATCATGATCTATAATTAAAATCGTGCATAACTTGTTAATTCGTTTCAAAATGTCAATAAGTTTGCATAGGTAAAATTTATTTCATGCAAATAAGCGAATGCATCTTTTACTTTCAAGAAAGAAAAGTGTAATTTTTTAATACAAATAAAAATATAATGTAATTTAAACATATTTTAAAGAAAAATAAAACAATGTACCCTCTACATTTTTACAGTTAATTTAATTTAATTTATTCTATTAATGTTTTCTATAAATAATCAAGAAAAATATATTGCAACCCTATTTAAGGAATATGGAAGGGTCAGCAACTGTGAAATAGACTACTTAAGCCCCAAGTGCTTTTAACATTTATGGGCCTTTTTTCGGCCGAATAACTTTTATGGGCTCCACTTAGTCTCGGTCTTACTAAAAAGCTTGATAAGAGCTAGCCTAAAATGCTTTTTTAAAAAGAAAAAATTTTCCAACTAGGCTTATATGATAGTCCCCAAAAAACGAAAAAAGACTAGGCTTATATGTTGCTACTATGTATAGTATTTTCAACCATACATCCAGAGGAAGCTTAAAATTGTATTTCCTAGATGAAAATAATATAATATGCAAATGTTATAAATTTGTTATTCAAAAAGTTCTAAAATAGTTTGCAAATGTTATAAATTTGTTATTCAAAAAGTTCTAAAATAGTGTAATAGTATTAATTGAACAAAATATAAATAGTTTATTCACAACAAAATAAATTATTTTTCTTAAAAAAAAAGCTTTTGGCGACAGTTTAAAACAGCTGCAAAATGTAAGGAAAATCTGTTGCATTTTCAATTTTAGCAGTTTAAAACCGCCGCCAAACTTATATATTTTTTCTTTTTTTTTTTAACATATTGAAACTGCTGCTATATTAATTGCCATAATTATTTGCTATAAGTTCGTGGCAATTAGCAAGCGTGGTTTCGAGAAATTATTTACTATTATTTTTTATGCCTTTTTTAATTGCTGGTAAATTATGGAAGTTTTGCCTTTTTTTTTTTAATAGTCATTCAACAATTACGATTTTTAGTGAGTAATTTTTTTTCTACAGTTCACTCTATTTTTACCTATTTTCAAATATGTATGTGTGTGTGATAAAACATTATAAAAAAATATTAATGTCAATTACAAAAAAACCAAAATGAGAATCCAAAAGTTACCCAAATCCCTATTATTTTCCTTCCAAAATATATATGAGAATCCACCAATGGGGGATCTTCTATTGTAGAGGATTCATGTCCACCCGATGAAGGTACACTACTTGCATCTGGTGCCCCAAAAAATAACAAAATTCCATATTAAGGGTCAACCAAAACAAAAGTTTAAAGTGTCAAAACAAAAAAGCTTAACTAACTTATTAATTTATAAAATGTCCAAACTCAAATAGAATATGTAATACTTACCCATTTTGTGGTGGGGGGACAGGGAATAGAGAGATAGTAATTATGAGACATAGAGGGAGTTTGGTACCTACGGGATCCAAAAAGGGACCAAAGTGAAATGAGAAACTAAGGTGGCACTTAGAGTATGAGAAATATCCAAATTGGAGAAATTACGAACTTGCCACTATTAAGATTAACTGAGAGTTACTTGGAGTCAAAGTAGTAATTTTATCATGGACGAGTATATATAAGTGATCCCACATTTTTTTCTTCATTTTCTCACCTTTTTCTCTCTGTTCACTCTCTCTTTTGTCTTTCTCTCTTCATTCTCTCTATCTTTCCACCCAAATCCTTCAACGAAGCTCGAATGAGCTATTATTTGATAGTGGGGTGAGTCATCAATGGTCATGTAACATAGGAAAAGTAAGGAATTGAGATAGGAATTTTGAGTTCCCGAACTTTTTTCTATTTTATAGTTTTAAGACTATGTGGGGTAAAATCGAGTTTGTGGTTTCGTTTGTCAGTTAAAATTAAGGGTTTTGGTGTCTAAATGTTTCTTAGATACCAAAAATGAGAACCCATGGAAGAAATCATAAAAAACGATGAAAATTTAGCTAGATCTAAGTCAAATCCGAGGTCAAATCACGAGGGTCACAATCTTGGCGCCTAGGTGTTACACTTTAGAAGAAAATGGAGGAGAAAAGGCCTTGGCGCTCAAGTGCCAAGTGTGAGTGTGGTGCTTAGGCACCAATCATACTAAAGTTCTTGGCCCATTTTCAAAGAGTCATAAATCTTTCGTTCGGACTCTGTTTTTAACAAACTTTATATTGTTGGAAAGCCCTTCGAGTCTAGTTTCTAATAGTATAAGATTTATTTAGAAACTCCTTACCAGTTAAGAGTTATGATCAAATAAGTGAGCAAAGGTCAAGGATGTGATTATGGGATAACATCGGAGAGTGGGAATAGAGGGATAGACCTCTGAGATAAATCTGTTGAACAATTATAGTTCGAGAAGAAATTCTAAACAGAGTCTCAATGAGGTAAGTGCGTGAAATGCATTACATATTATTGTTTTTATATTCATACCATGAGAGGGAACTAGCTAGTAATCCAAGGATATGGATATTCCTTTGGTGAACGTCAGAGAGTGGGAACAGAGGGTTAGACTTCTAAACCGATTGAGAAATAACAGTCTAAGGAGAAAATTCTGGATTAAGTCTCAATGTAGTGAGTGCGAGAGGATGTGAAAATACATTGCATATGATTATTGCATAATGTATTTTGGTGTGGATGTTTACTTGTATTTTTATGTGTTTGAAAATTTTACGAATTGTTTTGTGATAATGTATACTCGCATAGGGGCCAGGGTTATGGTTGCGCGGTACAGTACGTTTTATATATATTCTTTCGTACTGATATGTGCTCATGATATTCGCTCTGATTATGGTAATGATGTTGGTATTTGTACTTGTACTTTATTTTATTGCATAGTCACTTGCTCATTGAGTTTTGATAAACTCATACTCTTTGTTGTTATTTTTTTCAGATTTAGCAATCGAGGAGGATGAGTACTCATACGAGCTCATGGTATTCGCTTTGATTATGGTAGTGATGCTAGTATTTGTACTTGTGCTTTATTTTATTGCACAATCACCTACTCATTGAGTTTTAATAAACTCACACTCTCTGTTGTTGTTTTTTTTTTTTTTTCAAATTTAGCAATCGAGGAGGATGAGAAACCACTGAGAGTTTGAAGACTTTGGAGATATATTCTATTTTTGTTGGAGGGTTTTTAATGAACCAATTTTTAGGCTATATGCCAATAAAAATGCTCTATAATCTTATAGATCACTGTTGAGTTCTCAATTTACTGTCATTTTGATGCTAAATACCCTCTCTTTTGATCTCTTTCTTGTTGTCTTGTAATTCTTAGCTCATATTTTGAGTAGTTTAGATTAGTTTTAGTTTTCTTTGATCTTTTAATAAATGGAGTGATTTCATGATTCTTTCATGCGATTCAATGGGTTTATTTGCTATTTTTGGTGTAGGTTGAGTTGGTAAAAAGTTCGTGTTAGAAGATGGAATGCTAGAGCTGAAATTCTGAAAATGCTGATGTGAATGCTGTCTCCCACAGCTATAGCGGTAGAATTTACAGCTATAGCGGTAGAGTGCTGAAAAAAGGATTTTGGAGCTTTCTTCTCTGCCAGCCACCGCTATAGCGGTGGATATTCACCGCTATAGCGGTAAAACCTAAAAAAAATCAATTTTAAGCCTTCTTCTCTGCCTCCTACCGCTATAGCGGTGGGTACTTACCGCTATAGCGGTAGTTCGCGATCCTGCACTGATATAAAAGGCTTCAGATGAAATTTTTAGGGTATTCTGCAGTTGGAGACTGAAGGGGGGCGCCGTTTTTGCTGAGAGGAGCAAGGGGAACCTGATTCTCAAGGCTTGGGGAGCTCAATCCATCATTCCACCTCAGATTCATGGCCAACTTCATCTCTTTTTCTGCTTTCTGCTGTTTGTTTTCTATGAGTAGCTAGATTTTCTATCTAGGGTTACTATGAACTTGACTCTTGAATAGATTTTACATCCTCTCATGTATTTGCAACCTTATTTCAATTAATATAAGTCTTTCTATCCATTTTATTGTTGCGTTATATGGACTTGATCAATCTATATGTATGCTTGTTGCTGTCTTCGAACTCGGGAGAGGGAGGTGAGAGTAGAACACTGAATAGGAAGGACGAGTGCGTGAACCTTACTAAGTGTTTTCGCTTGTTAGCTAATAGGAATGTTAGTTAATCTCGTTTAATCAAAGCTAGGTTGGTTGTATTAGGCTTAGCCCACACAAGGAATTGCGTAGGAGTTGAGTAACTTAATTGAGATTCGGGAGGATTCTTTTAAGTTATTAGAATAACCTAGGATTAACTTATAGGGTTGAATACGTTGCGAGTACGTGAGAGGGGTTTTGTAATTTCTAAGATAGAGGAGAGGGATTAGTGACCCTAGGCTTTAATTAGACTATTTCATCAGTTATTAAAAGAAAACTCATAAATATTTACGGTTATTGATTTTATTTTATCATTCATTGGCTAAAGCTATCTTCAATCCAATTGTTTCGTCCAACTAATTCAATTAAATTTCTTGGGTACTTAGTCGCTTAGTCCTCGTGGGAACGATACTTTTACTCTCAATTCACTATATTACTTGTGCGATTGGTGCGCTTGCCAAATCGACTAACAAGTTTTTGGCGCCGTTGCCGGGGACTAAGATTTGTGCTAATATTCAAAGAAATTTAAAGGGTTAGCTTAGACGTTTTCCTTGTTTTGTTTTGTTCTCTTTTGCTTTTGTTCAATTTCTTATTATAGAGTCATTTTTAGTTTTTGCTGTGTTGATTTTTGTTACTGAAGTTACTATCATTGATAATTAGTATCTTCTTTTTGTGCATGCGAGGTACTCTCAATCCTTCTGACCTTCTTTACGAACCTGAGATTGAAAGACTAGTAAGAAGAGTTAGGAAGGAGGCTAAAGCCAGAGAAGCTCAAGTAAGCAAAGCTATACAAAAAGAAATGGCTGAAGGCAACTTGAATCACCAGGGTGATGAGATCAATGCTGGAAATGGAGTTGTTGATGAGCCTCAAATAGGATTCAGAGCAATATGGGATTATGCTTCGCCCGTCAATGATGGGAATACTTCAAGCATAGTGAAGCCCGCGATTGGAGCCAACAATTTCGAGATGAAAGCTATGATGTTAAATCTGGTACAACAGAACCAGTTTGGGGGAAATTCTATGGAGGATCCGAACAACCATATTGTGAACTTCCTTGATATTTGTGATATGGTCAAGCTGAATGGAGTTACAGATGATGCCATCCGCCTTCGATTATTCCCTTTCTCTTTAAGGGATGGTGCAAAAAATTGGTTGACGAATCTACCACCGGGGAGTATAACTACTTGGGATGAACTGCGAAGGAAATTCTTGGATAAATTCTTCCCGCCCTCAAAATCAGTAAAATTGAGAAATGAGATTACAGCATTCCTTCAACAAGAGGGAGAGACATTATACAATGCTTGGGAACGATTCAAGGAGATGTTGAGGAAATGCCCTAATCATGGCATTCAAGAGTGGCAACAAATCTCAATCTTCTTCAGTGGATTAAATTATGAAACCAGGGATAAACTGGATACCGCAGCTGGCGGTGCATTGTTGGGCAAGTCAATTGAGCAAGCCAAGGACATTATTGAGACCATGGGGGCTAGTCAGAACGCTTCCATCAGAGCCAAGAACAACTCAAAGAAAGGGATGTTGGAGTTGGACACTCTTCATGCTATTTTGGCCCAGAATGAAGCCCTAACTAAAAAGGTTGAAATGTTGTGTGCTAGGCAACAAGAGCCGGTGAGAGTAAATGCGGTGACTAATCCGGTACCAAGCTGTGATTTCTGTGGGGGTGCTCACATTAATGGTTGCTGTGAGGAGAATTCTACCATGGAACAGTTAAATTATATGGGCAGTCACCAGAGAAACCAGAATACCCTCTACTCAAATTCTTATAATCCGGGAAATAGAAATCATCCGAACCTCTCATGGAGTAATGATCATTGTCTCAATCCCATGGCTTCGTCATCATCTAGTAGGCCTTCTCAACCACCCGGCTTCAATAACCAGAACAGAGCCCCACCACCTCAGGTGGAAAAGAAGTCATCCATGGAAGAAATGTTCATGAAGTTTATGGAGAGAACAGAGGTTATAAGCCAAACCCAGGGTGCAGCCATTAAAAATTTGGAAATTCAAATGGGCCAATTGGCAAGTGCTTTGAACAAAAGGGAACAAGGCAGCCTCCCAAGGAATACAGAAAATAATCCAAGAAGAGATGACATGGAGCATTGCAAGGCCATTACATTAAGGAGTGGTAAGGAGCTTCCTAATGTTGTTAAGTCGCATGATAAGAGGCAAGGGATGATTAGTGCAGAAGAGAATGAAGAAGTTATCAAGCCTCAACAGAAGGCAACTGAGAAAATTGATGCTTCAGGTGATCAAGGTAAAAGGGACAATGCAAGGCAAGACATTAGGACTGAAAATTTTATTCCACCATTACCTTTCCCTCAGAGACAGAAAAAGTTTAATCTGGATTGGCAATATAGGAAATTCTTGGAGATCCTGAAACAACTTCACATCAACATCCCATTCGTAGAGGCATTGGAACAAATGCCTAGTTATGCAAAGTTCATGAGGGATGTGTTGTCAAAGAAAAGGCGGATGAGTGAGTTTGAGACTGTAGCTATGACTCAAGAATGCAGCGCCATTCTCCAAAAGAAGTTGCCTAGCAAAATGAAAGATCTGGGTAGCTTCGTCATTCCCTGCCACATTGGGAGCAACTTTTCTGGAAAAGCACTGTGTGATCTGGGAGCGAGTGTGAATCTGATGCCGCTCTCTGTTTTCAAGAAATTGGGTTTGGGTAATGCTCGGCCTACCACAGTGACTCTACAGTTAGCTGACCGTTCGATGTGCTACCCGAACGGAATCATTGAGGACGTACTTGTCAAGGTGGACAAGTTGATTTTTCCGGCTGATTTTATCATCATGGACTATGAGGAAGATAAGGAAATTCCGATCATTTTGGGAAGACCTTTTCTAGCAACTGGAAAAACTTTAATAGATGTTCAAAAAGGTGAGTTAACCATGAGGGTTAATGATCAAGAAGTCACCTTCAACATGAACAAGGCAACGAAAGCTTCTGATAAGCTGGAGGAGTGCTACTTCGTGAAGATAATTGATAAAGAATCTCATGGGTATTTTCATGATGGGATAGATAAAAATTGTCTGAAGGATGCTGATGATGTGAGAGAAAGAACAAGGGGAGATCTTGGAACTTCAGAGGCATATGCAAAGCTTTGTGATGATCCCCATGAATTCAAACCACCTGACATTGCAAAAATGGTTGTGACTCAATCAAAAGCATTTAAGAAGCAGCCGACATTGGATGAGCCACCTTGAACAAGCATCGGTAAAGTCTGGCTGAAGACTATAAACTTAGCGCTCTTGGGAGGCAACCCAAGTTTATTGGTTTCGTCATTTTTTTTTTGGTTTGATGTGCTGCTATTGGTAAAATTTTAACTGCTATTTATTATTTATTTTGGAGTCGAATTGATAAATGTTGATTATGGTCATGTTTATTATCTTGGTGAATGGCAGTTAGGATGTTCGTAATAGCATTTTGTTTTGTTTTATTTTGTTTGTTATGTTGTGTCTTCTTTTCCTCTATTGTGCTGATTTGGGACAGTGAGGACACTGTCAAATTTAAGTTTGGGGGAGAGGTTTGTTGATGAGTTTCTTCTTTGAGAAAATTTTGGTTAATTTTGTGTTGTCCATATGCATGTGTAGTAGGAGGAAATTTTTGAAAATTTTGAAATCTGGAAGTTTGAAGTTTTTGGCAAGTCAAATCATGTCAAATGCAATTCTTTTTAAGAGTTACCTCTTGAGTTTGCTAATCTTAAGTTTTCATATTTTGTAAGTGTTAGCTCTATCACTTCAAAATAACAGGAGTTTTATTTTTGTCTCTTTGAATGGTTTTTAGATCATTTTCATATTTATATATATATATATATAAAGTTCAATAAGAGGCTAGTGAAAAAAGGATTCAATAAGGGGATAGCTGAAAGTTTTAATAAGGGATAGGCTCTTGTAATTAAACTAAAATGAGAAAATTGGAAAAAAAATTTCCAAAGGAAATAAGGAAAGTTAGGAAGCTATATCCTTGAGAACAAAACAGTGAAGCCCTTGAGAATCGAAATAAAACGATGCCTTTGAGAACAAAGTAGTAATTTAGTTTTGGAATTTTTGTAAATTTGGTTTTATAAACTGTTCCAAGAGGTGAAGCTTTGATTTCAAATTTTCTTGTGGTTTGGTTAACACTTCTTTTTGAATCCTTAAGGTTGCAAACTCTTGAGTTAAATCTTTTGAGTAATGGTTTGATGAGACTTGGTTTGCTTTAATTCACATTTTCATATCTTTACCCCTCCTAGTTGCACATATTCATGGTCGCACATATTTTTCTCAAAATTTTTCTCATTGAAAGTTTTTGCTTGAGGACAAGCAAAGGTTCAAGTTTGGGGGAGTGTTGAGTTCTCAATTTACTGTCATTTTGATGCTAAATACCCTCTCTTTTGATCTCTTTCTTGTTGTCTTGTAATTCTTAGCTCATATTTTGAGTAGTTTAGATTAGTTTTAGTTTTCTTTGATCTTTTAATAAATGGAGTGATTTCATGATTCTTTCATGCGATTCAATGGGTTTATTTGCTATTTTTGGTGTAGGTTGAGTTGGTAAAAAGTTCGTGTTAGAAGATGGAATGCTAGAGCTGAAATTCTGAAAATGCTGATGTGAATGCTGTCTCCCACAGCTATAGCGGTAGAATTTACAGCTATAGCGGTAGAGTGCTGAAAAAAGGATTTTGGAGCTTTCTTCTCTGCCAGCCACCGCTATAGCGGTGGATATTCACCGCTATAGCGGTAAAACCTAAAAAAAATCAATTTTAAGCCTTCTTCTCTGCCTCCTACCGCTATAGCGGTGGGTACTTACCGCTATAGCGGTAGTTCGCGATCCTGCACTGATATAAAAGGCTTCAGATGAAATTTTTAGGGTATTCTGCAGTTGGAGACTGAAGGGGGGCGCCGTTTTTGCTGAGAGGAGCAAGGGGAACCTGATTCTCAAGGCTTGGGGAGCTCAATCCATCATTCCACCTCAGATTCATGGCCAACTTCATCTCTTTTTCTGCTTTCTGCTGTTTGTTTTCTATGAGTAGCTAGATTTTCTATCTAGGGTTACTATGAACTTGACTCTTGAATAGATTTTACATCCTCTCATGTATTTGCAACCTTATTTCAATTAATATAAGTCTTTCTATCCATTTTATTGTTGCGTTATATGGACTTGATCAATCTATATGTATGCTTGTTGCTGTCTTCGAACTCGGGAGAGGGAGGTGAGAGTAGAACACTGAATAGGAAGGACGAGTGCGTGAACCTTACTAAGTGTTTTCGCTTGTTAGCTAATAGGAATGTTAGTTAATCTCGTTTAATCAAAGCTAGGTTGGTTGTATTAGGCTTAGCCCACACAAGGAATTGCGTAGGAGTTGAGTAACTTAATTGAGATTCGGGAGGATTCTTTTAAGTTATTAGAATAACCTAGGATTAACTTATAGGGTTGAATACGTTGCGAGTACGTGAGAGGGGTTTTGTAATTTCTAAGATAGAGGAGAGGGATTAGTGACCCTAGGCTTTAATTAGACTATTTCATCAGTTATTAAAAGAAAACTCATAAATATTTACGGTTATTGATTTTATTTTATCATTCATTGGCTAAAGCTATCTTCAATCCAATTGTTTCGTCCAACTAATTCAATTAAATTTCTTGGGTACTTAGTCGCTTAGTCCTCGTGGGAACGATACTTTTACTCTCAATTCACTATATTACTTGTGCGATTGGTGCGCTTGCCAAATCGACTAACAATCACCTAGATCCTGCTGTATTAGAAGATTTATTGTTTATTGGTTGTAATTTTATTTTGTAAACTAAGTAATTTATGTTTTACATAGTTGTGAATATTATGGCTATTTAGGGAAATTATGGGCTACCACTAAGGTATACCCTAATTTGTATGTTAAGTCATATGCCTATTTTTTGGGGTATTACAGAATACTTCCAACAACATTTTAGAAAATGTAACTCAAAGCATTTCTCATCTCCATATGTAATTTCTTGGAAGATTGCAACTTTGATTGCAATTTAACAACTTTTCTTGGAGAGCACTTGCAGAATTACTAACATTACAATTTAGTTGCATCCTGCCAAGCCTATTTATAGTCAGTCCAAATACTTGACTCGAGCTAAGACCAAAACCTAAACCTTGCATCCTTCCTAGACTCATTTCCCATAACTTGTCCAAGGGAATCTTTTTGGCCAATGACTTGTGGTGCACTTCCTTGACTATTAATTTCAATAATTTTTTTCCTATGAACAACATAATAACTCATTAGAAAATCATTTTACTTGTTATAGTGTGTTTCCATAACTAATACTTGTTATAGTGTGTTTCCATAACTAACAGCAAGCATATTCTATTAGATAATTGATGCTTTGATGTAAAATATGAAATTTTAAAGGTTACCTTTCACAGAATTAATGAATAAAGTCAGGTTTCCCAAATTATAAATAAACAAGACACCTAAAACATATTTTAAAGTTTGGATTAAACATGAAAATGAAGCTTAGATCATATCAAATTATTTAATTACACAAATTCTATAAAAGAAAGTGCAACATTCACCAAAGAATGAGTTACTATGTTTCCTTGTCTTCTAACATGACATATTGAAAAGCTTTTGAAGGAGTGAGACAAATCAAGGAGTCCTCGAGGATAAGGCTCATGTTATTAAATATTCTTGAATAACTATTTGGCATAATCATATTCTTCAGCAAACGAAAAAATTTGTCTTTATTAGCATTTGTCAGTGTATAGACCAAGTAGAAATCTTCCATTCTCATCCGACCAAAGATCTTGCCAAATTGAAGGCACACAAGTCTTTTTGAGCATTGAGATGATAATTTGTTTTACTATGCTCATTGAGTAATATATATATGATGTCATCACACATATTTTTCTCAATGTGCATTACATTAAAATTGTGTTGCAACAAATCAAACTCTCAATATGAAAGTTAGAAAAAAAATACTCTTTTTCTCCATTGAATGTCGCCTCCTTCAACATGGTTACTATGAGATCTTTCACCCTTGGCATCTAAATCTTGGCCTTTCCAAAAGATCACATCAATGTTCTCCACTTGTTTTATTATTTTTGACTTTGATAATAAGATGGGTGGATTCCTTAACTTAGTATTGCCATTAATCAAATCCGGTTGAATCTAAATATATGTCCTGGTTCTAAAAAATGTTGATGATCCATGAAACACCATTTTCTAGTAAAAGACAAGCGACAAGGATCAATGTCATTGTTTCATGATGGACAAGCTAATCATATATATGTGTTCCATCCAAATAATGTTTCAAGATCAGGAAAATCATTAATTGTCCACATCAAGGTGGCATATAGTGTAAATGTTTCAACAGATAAAAAATCATATGTTTTTTTCCCCATCTTCTCATGATTCGTCTAATTCTTTCACTATAGGTTACAGATAAACGTCTATATTATTCCCAGGCATGCACTTACTTGGAATGATCGTAAAAAGAATAAATGAAGTTTGCTTCATACACATTAAGGGGGCAAATTGTATAGGATCGGAATTGCAACCATCACTAGTCAAGCTAAGCCAAGTCAAACATTTCATGGTTCACATGTAAATTCATGATAAGTTGTATTAAATTACTTCCATGCTTCATAATCCCTTAGTTGTTGCATCAGCCAATCCTTTTTAATGTCTTCGGCATGTCATCTCATATATGCAACAATTTTAGAAGACATATATAACATTTGCAATTGTGGTTTTAATGAAAAGTAACATAAAACTTTAGCCAATTATTGCACAACATTGTGATAGATTTTAGTGACACAATGCAATCTATATTCATTCCATCACTAAATCTCACAACTTTGTAATAGATTATAATGATGGAATGCAATCCGTCACTATTTAGTAAGGGTGTCAAAATTGACACAAAATTATTTACCCAACCCAACCCACTTACTATTTGACCCACCTAAATTTGACCCATATTTCATTCTTTCATTAAATCTCACAAAATTCGTAACAAATTTTATTCTATCACTAAATCTCACAACTTTGTGACAAATTTTAGTGACTGAATGTAATTTGTCACTATTTAGTGATGAATTTTAGTGACAAAATGTAATATGTGTCTATTTGGTGATGGATTTTGAAATCTGTCACAAATTATAAGATTTAGTTATGGATTTCAATCCATCATATCTCTAATATTGAACCATAACATTTTAGTTTATAAAGTTTACCTTTTTACTTTAACTATAGTCTTTCAAACTCTATCATTAACTTTTCAAAAATTATTTTTCAATGACATAAAGCATCAAAATTTCATGGGTTCAAAATCAATCCTTTTTTTGAATTTAATTAGTTTAATTGTTAGTCGGTAATTATATACAATAAGTCATAGTCTTCGTGGGATCGACAACCTTATTCATTCACTATATTGCTTGTGCAACTAATACAATTGCTAGTAAAAAGAGCTTGTGTGTTTTATTTTTAAATTTTGCATTATTATTATTAGTATTATATACACAATATTTTACTGAATTCATTTTCATGAGTCTGCACACATTAGATCTCACTAGAACGAATAAGCCACTATCTCAAGGATGATATAGTTTCACCAGCTTTTCTAAAATAAATATTTAGTGTTGGATACTGAGCACCTAAGAATAACTAAATGACACTAAAAAAACAATAGTTATCATAAATATCACTTACTTTTTTCCAACATTTTTTCACTTGACAAACACTTATATTAAGAATCACTTTATTTTAAGTGTTTAAAAATGTCTTGATATAGTGAAGAAGAAGCAATCACTGAGTAGAATTCTATGTAGTTTTATAATCAAGAGCTAACTTCTTTGAACAAGTCATATTCTATGGATAATTGTTGACAACCAATCCTTCATTACAAATTTAATATGAGCATAACAATATATATATACATGAAATAATTCTCTCTCCAAAACAAATGAAAAGTATGGAATTTTATCAAATGCTCACCATGGCACCATTGATGATATAATTATTAACAATTAAAGTTGGCAACTTTCTATCGAGATTTCAATCCAACAAACATCAACTAAAACATCACAAAAAACCTGAACATTATGCAATGAATATACATAAATAAATCTAAAACAAATTATAATAAATATTGTAAAGTTGTAAACAAATCATAATGCAAGCAAAAGATAAAAGGAATGAAACATAATAAGAATAAATTAGTAAAGTGGTGACCTCACAATTAGGCTCTACAAAATCCAATTATCATCAACATAATGGGTTGTAATAGGCATGCATCCTTTAGTTTAATTGCTGGATATTCACATATCGGTAATTTTTGCAACACCACTTGAACTCCTTGCAAATAGTTTCATTACTATAAACTTTTCACTTTCCTATATCATCATTATGTACTCTTGAGGGTATTGCAAGAGATTATTTTGAATAAAGGTGGCAAAGCAATGCTATACCTTTAAAAACCGACATGATTGATTATCACAAGAGAATATTCATGTAATATAATCATTGTTATAAATTCACCTCTAACAATGTATAGGTGCTATCTATAAGTAATTCACCTGTATTTCCTATTGAAATTTAAGGATTGTTGTACAGTTTTGATTATTGATTGCTCTAAGCATCTTACAATATAAAGCTTACATAATGTGGTCATGTAAGTGTTTAGTATCATGTTTAGTGTCCTCACCGAGTTTCCTATATTAATATTTACATATTTTTAACTTATTGTTTATTTTATCCTTTTTAAAGTGCATCTAAGCTTCGAAAGATAAATCTTTTTTGTTAGGACTTATGCGCACATTGGCATATATATTGTATTTTGATAGTTGTTTCACTTGCTTTCTTGTGTTTCTTCCATTGGATCTAAAATTAACCCGAATGGAACTTGATTACTTTTCATAAGAGTGTATATTAAATGATCTATCACCAATTAAAAAGAAAAAAAAGAAACAACAAAACTCGAGTATTTTTTTTTTAACTGTGGTTTTAAAGAAAGTTTTGCCTAAATTTCAATAATTCCAAATAGCACACATCTAACAACAAAGTTATTTATAACCAAACTTCAAATACTTTGCTATCATCTAAGAGACTTATAATGATTTACTAAACTGTGTATGGTACAATAGATTAACAAACCGATTCGTGCCTTTGGCATAATTCTTATCCAAACATTAATTGTGTTATGGCAAGAAACATCAACCTATCATTAAATTCTTCAAAGTGGTTTTGTATAGTTGAACAAAACTGAACAATCTTCTCATATATAAGTAATCCTTTAACAGCACATGTGTTAATAAGGATACTTGAGTCTAACTTATCGTAGAAGGCAACTTAAAAGAAAAGAGATGTTCATATCCATATAAAAAACTCTTAACACATTATTTTCACTAATGTGAAATTTCAACATGTTGATTAATTACTATCATTTACCATCACAAATGGACAATCTAATATGAAAAATATCTATATTATAACATTTTGAGAAAAACTTTATGATGGTTTTATAAGCTTGTTCAAATGGAACTAGTGAGTAGCAAAATAAATGCCATTGAGCTTTGAATGGATGTTAATGAGCTTCAAACAGGTTGCTTGTTGAGCTTTGATCAAACACTAGTAACCATAGAAAGAGCTCCAAGTTATTAAGATTCAAGGTGAAGAAGTGTCAAATGAACTAGGGATGCAGACACATATTTTGTTTGGAGTTTTTCATAGTTTGAAGGAAATATTAGAGAATTTTCATAATTTTAAGAATGATTTCATAAATTTTGAAAAAAGAAAATAGAAGGGAATTCCATATATTTTGAAAGAAATATTAGCGTCCAAGGGATTATAAGAAGAAATACCCAACGAATTTTAAAAAAATTAAAAAGAAAAATACCGTCGAATGGAAAATTTTTACCTTGTCCACAAACACACACTAACTAACACATACTACACTTTGCTTCACATACACTCACATTTTCTTTCACACACTTTTCTTAGGTTAGCCTTTGTTTCTTGCTAACACTTCTCTTGGTATCTCACTCACCCACCAACATTTCTTCTTTATCATAATTGATGACACATTAGCGAGAGTATATTGAGTATATTGTCTCCAGTCCTAGGTGGCAATGGGTCTGTGCAAGGCGCTTACTAGCCGTCCAATCAAGTGTAGATTGAAGGATGTCACGTCCCAAAATTTGAGCACGTGACCGGCACGGAAAGTGAATTTCATTTCACCTCCGTAAGCCTATCTTTCTCTTAAAAAAAAATCATACAATTCTTTTTCATGCAAACAAAACGAGTTCTGTATACGTACTACAATTACTCACATTACATCACTGAATGAACCTACCCGATTACAGAGATTTCTAGATTTATACAACTTAGAATAAAACTTAACTATTATACCTTTATCCTGAACAAATGAAAAGGTAATTATGGACTAAGGATCCATAATTCCTTGTTCCGATATTTACCTTCAGCTGTCAACTCTGAAAAAAAATATCAATAAGAGGGGTATGAGCAAACCACGTGCCCAGTGAGTAGATAACACAATACTATGACAAAATAAAAATCATGTATCATAATGATAACATGCAGCAATCATACGTAGATCGATCATCATATGATATAATATTATTCATAATACTTCACAACAATATCCAAGTGAATCAAATGCATTTCAACAAAATTCAAAATTCACAACAACAATCGATGAAATCAATTTCACACACAATTCCCGTACCAACCGGGTCGTCCAGAATACCTCTGGATCGTTGCCCGCGGCCCCCGCCGCATCCACCCTTATCGCTCCATTTATATTCTCCACCCTTATAGCTTCACATAGATTTCTCCATGGGGTGCACCACCATGCCTTTCCTTTCCAGTCAAACACAATCACAATCACATATAAAAACATCCTCAATCATAATCTTGAGCCACATACACAACTCAGTCATTTACAATTCAAGCCACAACATAATCAATGTGGTTCCAGCAACATAGCATGTATATAACATAACCCATAATATAGAACAATTATTCAACAATAACATACTTCAACTATCCGCATATGATTGAACTCAACAATCAGAGTATGATACATTTCAACTCAGTTCACATGCCATTCACAATCCATCATATAACCTCATTCATGAGAAAATAAGAAAATATAATTATATACATCACCTGGCACGTTCCACAATTGTTTGTCTCATCATCCCACATCATTCTCTTCAAATTTGGATATTCAACATATTTTCACTATGATGCAAAAAGTCAATAACAAAGATATTTAATCATAGCAAGTATTAACCCACTCACCTGGATTTCATGCTCTCAGCACTCCCACCTTGCACTTGACCATTCCTATTGTAACCAGATAAAAACCATCAGGGTTACGAAATAGAGAAATTTCCTACCATTACTCTCGACCTTCATCCACTTCTCAAATCATAACTCCTAACTGGTAATGAATATCCAGATGAAACTTATACCATTGGAAACTAGACTCAAAGAGCTTTTCAACGATATTTAAAAAAAAACCGATGCTACAGTAACGGTCAACGGTCAACGTAGCTACAGTAACGTTGACCGAGTCAATGCTACAGTAACGTTGACCGAGTAAACGCTACAGTAACGAGAAAATCTGGAAAAATTTTCTCGGTGAACAGTAATTCTGGGGAAAATTTTCGATGTTTTTCGTGTTCTTCATCCAAAAATCCAAAAATCATATCTAAAACAACATTTCTTTTGATTTCTTCCATGGGTTTTCATCCTTAATGTCTAAGGAGTGTTTTAACACCAAAACCCCCAATTTCTACCAACAATCCAAGCTCAAATCTCAAATTTTCATCAAGAACACTAACTTTTTTAAATATCCAAATTCTACGAATTTCTCATAGTTTTCTCCAAATTTCTTGTTCTAATAACATCATAAACCACCTAGGAATGTTTTAGATTAATATCCACACTTAAATTCATCCATTAAAATATTCTACAAAAATTTTGCAAAAATAATAACCAAGGATTTGATCTTGTAATAAGAGGAAGAAGAAGAAGAACATCAACTTACCAATCATCCTAACTTTCATAGCTTCCTTCCCAAAGCAAAAATTGCATGAATGATTGATGAAGAAATTCCTTTGCAAGCATAATCGAGAGAGAGAGAAAGTGAAGCTACGGGAGGGAGAATGTGTCACGACCCATTTTCTAGGCACATGACCGGCACAATGATGAATATCCCATCACTGTAAGCCTTTCGATAAATTCTTCCCACAAGTAAAATTATTAGTCATTATCTCTATATTCTTGAAATATCATTCTTTAATAAATACCAAGAAAATACATCAAATTTTCTTAATTAAAAATAATAGATCCTCAGTACAAAATACATTATCATACTGAAATACAAGCCAAATACCAATCCCCTGACCTAGATGTCCTAGACGGTTACAGAGCAACATAATGTATAACAAAAGAAGGGCCTACCCGACAGCGGGAAGGTCCAACGTGATCTACTCCTCTAGCGGATGTTATTCGGCTGCAACCTGATCTAAACAAAAGTTTGTACAGAGAGTGTGAGCTTTTAAACTCAGTGAGCAAATCGGCCTTGCGTTAATAAAATTCAAATACATCACCAGTCATGCAAGCATATTCGAAGGCTCAAGCTCAACCAATAAACATAGTTAGAAATTTCATACAAGAAGACAAAAATTCATCCAATTCAACAAACGTTACTAGTACTCGTCAATGGCAATATATCCCGGAGAGCGCACACAGGCCAGCTCACCAATTTTGTATTTTTCCGTCATGACGCACAACCTCATCCTCTTAGCTAGGGCGCCTCACGGATTTATCACCAATCCGGGCTATATCCCTACTGAGGGAATCGTTGTCTCCACACTCATTGGTCAAGACACCCTTTAACCCGGGTTTTCCGCCTTGCCGTGAGAGGGGGTACTGTACCGCTCAATCACAATCAATAGTACAACAGTTCATATCATAATCAGAAGTACAATATAATACTCATCCATATAACAGGTATAGTATATAACTATATGATTCAAATTTCATATCATCATGAGATACTTGCTTCGTCTTATCCATACTTCTGGATTAATTATCTCATTATATTCGTCATTCTGAATCCAATTTCCCCCTATGAATCTTGGGAGTGTCCTACGACATACTTTTTATCACCAGTAATGCTAAAACTCTATTAAAACGGGGTCGTTTCACTCACCTGGATTTCATACGAGTATCACTTCTCTAAATTGTTACGGACAAGAGTACACAGGTGAATTTCAGTGTTCTGCTACGGAGATTTTCATGAAAGATTAGAGAGAATACGTTAAGATTGTTTTCATACAAATACTGTTCATACGTACGGGTACTATTCATACCAGAAATAGAGAATACAATCTGTAAAAGAGTACACCAGGTAAGTTCCCAGGAAAGAGTGGAGGGTCACACTGGACACACTTAAAAACCAGGTCTTTCCTTAGTCAGAACTTTCCTATACATGTATTCTTCACAGTTTACATTCTATTTCGGTAATCAGAGAATCAAAATAACACATAATCAACTAAGGACAGTTTTTCTGATGTGGAAGATCGGCCAAAGCCGCAACCACAGAGCATACTTAAGAAAATAACTTCTAGAATTTGAAAGACATAAAAAGAGCATAGTATCCTTACCTAAGCAAAAGGAAAAGCCCAAAATCTCAGAGGTCTAGCGTCGGACCAAGAAATCTTAAGGAGAGAAGAAGAGAAGTTGAAGGTGTGATTTTGAAAGTGAAATGGAAGGGTCTATTTATAGGAAAATTTAAGGGTACTATTCCATCTACCCGTCTCACCTACCAATTTCACTTACTAGTCTCATCTACTAGTTTCACTTATTAGTCTTATCTACCAATCTCATTTACTAGTCTCATCTACTAGTTTCACTTACTAGTCTCATCTACTAGTCTCACTTACTAGTCTCATCTACTAGTATAATCAATTTGCTACTTTAGTTTCCTTTTAATTTAGTCCCTCAAGGAATTCTCTCATATAAAATGTTATTTTCTCCTACAAATTTCTTTCTAATTTTCTCTTATGATCAAACCACATCTAGTACTTGACATTTTGATTGTACAGATGAATAGTACCATATACGTAAATAGTATTATATGGGTGAATAGTACTGTACACTGAAATAGTAATAGTAGTTTGTAAACACGCATTTATATTTTATTTTTCATGGGTATTACATTATTACCCCCTTTAAGAAATTCGGTCCTCCGAATTTAAATTACCTCAAGTCGTGAAAAGATGCGGATATCTAGAACGCATGTCGGCCTCAGCTTCTCATGTGGCTTCTTCGTGAGTTTGATTCCTCCACAAAACCTTGATAGATGGAATCTCCTTAGATCGGAGTTTCTTTACTTGACTATCGAGGATAGCCACCGGTATCTCCTCGTATGACAAGTTTTCATCTACTAGGATAGAATCATTGTGAGAAGGGTGAAGTATGTGAGAAGGGTCAGGAAGGTACTTCCTCAACATGGATACGTGAAAAACAGGGTGAATCCCTTCCAATTCCATAGGTAGGGCAAGCCGATAAGCCACTTTTCCCACTCGTTCTAAAATCTCATAAGGCCCGATGTACCTAGGACTCAACTTTCCTTTCCTTCCAAATCTCAACACACCTTTCATTGGAGAGACTTTTAGGAATACCATATCGCCGATTGAGAACTCCAAATCACGTCGTCTGTGGTCAGCGTATGCCTTTTGTCTACTTTGAGCTGCTCGCATCCTATCCTGTATTGTTTTAACCTTGGTTAGGGCATCCTGGGCCAAGTCGGGTCCTAATGCTTTCACTTCACCTACTTCGAACTAACCGATCGGAGATCTGCAACGTCTCCCATACAAGGCCTCAAAGGGTGCCATCCCAATAGTAGCTTGGTAGCTGTTGTTGTATGCAAACTCTACAAGATACAAATGCTTCTCCCAGCTACCACTAAAATCTAGGATACAAGCTCGTAACATGTCCTCTAGCGTCTGAATTGTCCGCTCTGACTGTCCGTCTGTCTGTGGGTGAAAAGCGGTACTGAGGTCCACTCGAGTACCTAATGCTTCTTGAAAACTTCTCCAGAAACGAGAAGTAAATTGAGGACCTCTATCAGAAATAATAGATATGGGTACTCCATGTAGCTTCACTATTTCCTTAATATACAATTGTGCCAACGTCACCACACCGTAAGTGGTTTTGACTGGAATAAAGTGTGCTGATTTGGTTAGTCGGTCAACAATGACCCAAACTGAGTCATAACCTCCTGTGGAGCGAGGTAGACCAACAACAAAGTCCATCGTCACTCGTTCCCATTTCCATTCAGGAATCTCTAATTGTTGTAACAAGTCTCCTGGCTTTAGATGCTCAGCCTTCACCTGTTGACAGGTTAAACAACGAGACACAAATTTTGCTATATCTTGTTTCATTCCTTTCCACTAGTAGATCTGTTTCAAATCCTGATACATCTTGGTGGCCCCTGGATGTACAGCATATGCAGCATTATGGCCTTCCTCCATGATGTCTCGTCTAAGAGTCCCAACATTTGGTACGCACAACCGTTGTCCAAAACGCAAGGCTCCTGCATCGTCGAGTGTGAAACTGTTCGCTTCATCATTCTTTGCCTTATCCATAATTTTGACAAGCTCAGGATCCTCCATTTGGGATATCCGTATCTGGTCTACAAGGGAAGATCTAGCCCTGATATGGGCTAAGAATGATCCTGTCCTTGTAACCTCAAGAGTAGTACCTTTTGCTCTCAGCTCTTGTAGTTCTTGGATAAATGGTCTTCTTGTTACTGCTATATGGGCTAGACTACCCATAGATTTTCGACTCAAGGCATCTGCTACCACGTTCGCTTTGCCTGGGTGGTAAAGAATATTGTAATCATAGTCTTTCAGTAATTCTACCCATCTCCTCCGCCTCAAGTTTAGGTCCTTTTGGTCGAAAATATATTTTAGACTTTTATGGTCAGTGTAGATTTCGCAAGTTTCTCCGTATAGATAATGTAGCCATATCTTTAAAGCGAAAACTACTGCTGCCATTTCCAGATCGTGGGTGGGATAGTTTTGTTCATGTTTCTTAAGCTGTCTCGATGCATATGCCACTACCTGGCTATGCTGCATGAGAACACATCCCAACCCTACTCTTGATGCATCGCAGTACACTGTAAAACCTCCAGGTCCTAAGGGTAAGACCAATACAGGTGCAGAGATTAACTTTTTCTTGAGTTCTTGGAAGCTTTCTTCATAAGCGTCATCCCATTGGTACTTTACTCCTTTTCTAGTTAGTCGTGTGAGAGGGGCGGCTAACTGGGAAAAATTTTGGATGAAACGACGATAATATCCTGCCAATCCCAGGAAGCTGCGAATCTCCGTGACGGAGGTAGGTCTAGGCCACATTTTGACCGCTTCTACTTTGCTTGGGTCTGCTTGGATGCCATCTTTGGAGATCACATGTCCCAAGAAAGTCACGCAATCAATCCAAAACTCGCATTTAGAGAATTTGGCGTACAATTGATGATCCCTCGATATCTGCAACACAATACGAAGGTGTTGTTCGTGCTCTTCTGAAGTCTTTGAGTACACCAGAATGTCGTCTATGAAGACAATGACGAATTTGTCTAAAAAGGATTTAAAAATCCTATTCATTAAATCCATGAAAGCAGCTGGTGCATTTGTTAGTCCAAATGACATTACCAAGAACTCGTAATGCCCGTATCTGGTACGAAAGGCTGTTTTAGGCACATCCTCCTCCTTGATCTTGAGTTGGTGATAACCAGACCTCAAGTCAATTTTTGAAAAACACTTGGCTCCTTGAAGTTGATCAAAGAGGTCGTCAATACGAGGCAACGGGTATTTATTTTTGATAGTTACTTTATTCAATTGCCTGTAATCTATGCATAGCCTCATCGATCCATCCTTCTTTTTCACGAACAGAACAGGAGCTCCCCAAGGTGAATAACTTGACCTAATAAAGCCTTTATTTAGCAAGTCTTGTAACTGAGTCTTTAGCTCTTTTAATTCTGTTGGTGCCATCCTATAAGGGGGTATGGAGATTGGGCGAGTATCTGGAGCTAACTCTATCTGAAACTCAATCTCTCGGTCTGGGGGTACACCTGGTAGATCATCCGGGAAGACGTCTACAAACTCCTGGACTACTAGGACGTCCTCTACTTTTAGTTCTTCTTTCTTAATATCTTTAACAAACGCTAAATATCCTTGACAGCCCTTTCGCAATAAACGTTGGGCACACATTAAGGATATAAGATTTTCAGGAACCTCACTCCGTTCACCATGAAATACGAAAGAGGGTTCCCCTGGAATATTGAATTTAACTATCTTATTATAGCAATCCAGAGTGGCATGACAAGTTGCTAGCCAATCCATGCCTAAGATGACATCAAAGTCTGTCATGTCCAACAGCATTAGGTCTGCCGTTGTATCTACTTCTCCGACTTTCACCTTACAAGTCTGATAGCCTCGTTCTATTAGTAGGGTGTCTCCAGTAGGCGTGGTTACTAAGAACGGACATTCTAATTTAACAACTTTTTGTTTAAAGTTCTTAGCAAAGAATGGTGACACATAGGAATGCGTAGAGCCAGAGTCAAACAAAACATGCGCAAAATTTGATTCAATCAGAAGGGTACCTGCTACCACCGCATTAGACGCCTGAGCATCTTGACGGGTTAAAGCGAATACTCGAGCGGTCCCTCGGCCTGCTGAAGCTTGACCTCGACCACCTTGTCCGCTGCCAGCACCTCTTCCGATTCCATTGCCTCCTGTAGCTACAGGGGCTCTGTTGGCCATAGTAGCCTCTGATTGATTAGGGCGTACTGATCCTTGGCCAGATCTTGTGTAGAGTTGGGGGCAATCTCTTTTGATATGGCCCTGTTGACCACATTGGTAACAGATCCTAGTATTGTTGTTGACGAAACAAGCACCGAAGTGGTTTCTTTCACATTTAGAGCACCATGGCCTTTGTTGACCCCCTGTACCACTTTGTTGACGTTGTGGTGCACTAGCGGTAGAGGCTGCATGTCCAATGGTTTTAGTGGGTACAGAACTCTCTCCGTAGTAGCGTGATTTCTCATCTTGTTTCCTTTTTCTTTTGTTATTCCATTTTTCTTTTTGCATATCTCTTTCTTCCATCATACGAGCGATGTCGACAGCCTCTGTGTAAAATGAAAAATCTCGTATCTTCGATCCCACCCTGTCAAATAAAGACTCTCGAAGGCCTTTAATAAACCTTCGGATCTTTTCTTTCTCAGTTAGGACCATGTGAGTAGCATATTCAGACAACTCTACAAATAGATTGTCATATTCGTCGACGGTTCGTGATCCTTGCCGGAGTGCCTCAAACTCATTCATCTTTGCTTCTCGTATACTCTCCGGAATAAATTGTTCTCGAAAAATTCTTTTAAAATCCTTCCATTTAAGGGGTGGGGCATTTCTGGCCATGCCCTTTTTCCACGTTCACCACTAGCGGTCCGCCTTACCTCTTAATTGAAAGGTAACAAGGGTTACTTTTCGAGGATCAGGGCATTCTAACGTGTCAAGGATTTTCTCACAGTCATCTAGAAAACGCTGTGGGTCTTCATTAACATCTCCTGTAAAGGTTGGCGGATTCAGCTTCATAAATTCTGAGATCTTGACCTCTGTCCCTACCCAATCCTGAGGAGGGGGTGGGGGTGGCATCTGGTCTGTCTCTTGCGCTCTTGTAGCATGTACTGATGCCTGTGAGTCACCTTCAGATGACTATCCCATCAGAAGTTCCTTTAGTCCATTCACCTCGTTCTGCATTGCATCTAATGCTTCCATTACTACAGTCGCGTCAATTTGTGATGGTACTCCACCACTTCTTTCAGGATTTTCAGTGGATATCTCCCTGTCTTGTGCACGGTTACCTTCTGCACGATTAGGCATCTCTAGCCTTGCATCTGCTGACTGAGCAACTGGAGGGACCAGGGCCCTGCCAGATCTTGTGCGGATTCCAGAAGCGTTTGATTTTTCTTGGTGCCATCTAAACTTATTCTACAATATATATCGTCACTATTATGCTTCAAGGAAAGACACGAAAGAAAGGGATTTAAAACTCTACAGGGCTTTTGGTGGACCTTCATCCTATGGTCGTGCTGCAGTCACGACAATAGGGGAAGGCCCACTAAAGACACCTTGCTCTGTAATCACTAGGAGACCTAACAACCTATGCCTCTGATACCAACTTTGTCACGACCCATTTTCTAGGCACATGACCGGCACAATGATGAATATCCCATCACTGTAAGCCTTTCGATAAATTCTTCCCACAAGTAAAATTATTAGTCATTATCTCTATATTCTTGAAATATCATTCTTTAATAAATACCAAGAAAATACATCAAATTTTCTTAATTAAAAATAATAGATCCTCAGTACAAAATACATTATCATACTGAAATACAAGCCAAATACCAATCCCCTGACCTAGATGTCCTAGACGGTTACAGAGCAACATAATGTATAACAAAAGAAGGGCCTACCCGACAGCGGGAAGGTCCAACGTGATCTACTCCTCTAGCGGATGTTATTCGGCTGCAACCTGATCTAAACAAAAGTTTGTACAGAGAGTGTGAGCTTTTAAACTCAGTGAGCAAATCGGCCTTGCGTTAATAAAATTCAAATACATCACCAGTCATGCAAGCATATTCGAAGGCTCAAGCTCAACCAATAAACATAGTTAGAAATTTCATACAAGAAGACAAAAATTCATCCAATTCAACAAACGTTACTAGTACTCGTCAATGGCAATATATCCCGGAGAGCGCACACAGGCCAGCTCACCAATTTTGTATTTTTCCGTCATGACGCACAACCTCATCCTCTTAGCTAGGGCGCCTCACGGATTTATCACCAATCCGGGCTATATCCCTACTGAGGGAATCGTTGTCTCCACACTCATTGGTCAAGACACCCTTTAACCCGGGTTTTCCGCCTTGCCGTGAGAGGGGGTACTGTACCGCTCAATCACAATCAATAGTACAACAGTTCATATCATAATCAGAAGTACAATATAATACTCATCCATATAACAGGTATAGTATATAACTATATGATTCAAATTTCATATCATCATGAGATACTTGCTTCGTCTTATCCATACTTCTGGATTAATTATCTCATTATATTCGTCATTCTGAATCCAATTTCCCCCTATGAATCTTGGGAGTGTCCTACGACATACTTTTTATCACCAGTAATGCTAAAACTCTATTAAAACGGGGTCGTTTCACTCACCTGGATTTCATACGAGTATCACTTCTCTAAATTGTTACGGACAAGAGTACACAGGTGAATTTCAGTGTTCTGCTACGGAGATTTTCATGAAAGATTAGAGAGAATACGTTAAGATTGTTTTCGTACAAATACTGTTCATACGTACGGGTACTATTCATACCAGAAATAGAGAATACAATCTGTAAAAGAGTACACCAGGTAAGTTCCCAGGAAAGAGTGGAGGGTCACACTGGACACACTTAAAAACCAGGTCTTTCCTTAGTCAGAACTTTCCTATACATGTATTCTTCACAGTTTACATTCTATTTCGGTAATCAGAGAATCAAAATAACACATAATCAACTAAGGACAGTTTTTCTGATGTGGAAGATCGGCCAAAGCCGCAACCACAGAGCATACTTAAGAAAATAACTTCTAGAATTTGAAAGACATAAAAAGAGCATAGTATCCTTACCTAAGCAAAAGGAAAAGCCCAAAATCTCAGAGGTCTAGCGTCGGACCAAGAAATCTTAAGGAGAGAAGAAGAGAAGTTGAAGGTGTGATTTTGAAAGTGAAATGGAAGGGTCTATTTATAGGAAAATTTAAGGGTACTATTCCATCTACCCGTCTCACCTACCAATTTCACTTACTAGTCTCATCTACTAGTTTCACTTATTAGTCTTATCTACCAATCTCATTTACTAGTCTCATCTACTAGTTTCACTTACTAGTCTCATCTACTAGTCTCACTTACTAGTCTCATCTACTAGTATAATCAATTTGCTAATTTAGTTTCCTTTTAATTTAGTCCCTCAAGGAATTCTCTCATATAAAATGTTATTTTCTCCTACAAATTTCTTTCTAATTTTCTCTTATGATCAAACCACATCTAGTACTTGACATTTTGATTGTACAGATGAATAGTACCATATACGTAAATAGTATTATATGGGTGAATAGTACTGTACACTGAAATAGTAATAGTAGTTTGTAAACACGCATTTATATTTTATTTTTCATGGGTATTACAGAATGAGAAAAAGAAAAGAATAAGGAGAAGTGTATACTCGTGGGCCCCACCAATTTCTTTTTCGATAAAATCGCTCATAGCCACCTTAGCTTATAAGATTTGTTCACTTTAATCCCTCTCGATGTCTCAAACTCCACTTTAACCTCGAATCCATCATCTTTTCGGTACCGGACTCATAATTCATTCCCATAAGCTCTATTTTTCTTCTCGGGTTCCTACTTGGTCATTTTTCAAAAGTCCTCTATACTTTCTTTTCTTTTCACTTTAGTCCTTGAGAATTTGTAAAAATTTCCTAAATTAAAAATAAAAATTTCTATTCTCACATTTTCTTCACTAATTCAAAAAGAAAATTTTTCACGTAATTAAATTTTTCACTAAACTTCAAAATAGGCTTTAAATATTCATATAAATTCTTGGGATATTACATTCTTCCCCCTTAATAGAATTCGGTCCTCCGAATTCAAAACTCAAGATTGAAACAAATGCAGATATTTTGTCTATATCTCATTGTCTCTTCTGGAATTTTCACAATCAAGTACAAAATATAACAAGTTCAACATATTTTTATTTCTCAAGTTTCTTCAGTAAAAGAATTGCCTCAACAAAAAAAAAAATCAAATACGAAAATTTTTTATTTCTAATACATAAGTTACAGGCAACAAACTGAACTTGATTTACAAAACAGATAATTTTAATACGTAAACATTAGATCAAACATCAGCTTTAAGTACAAACAAAAGAAAAGATAAATTAAGAACGAGGAGGCTTTTGAAATGCAGAAGGTGCTCCAGGTCTAGAAGAAGAAGGTGCTTCAGACCTTAAGGAGGAAGTTAATCGTTGCAGCCTAGAAAGAGTTTCTGGAGGAAACGTCTGAGAAATTTGGCGAAGTGCAGAAGTCACTCCATTCATACAGTCAATACATCTCGCTTGTTGGTCACGAAAATTTTGAGTTGCAAACATCGAATGTCTATCAACTCTATTCGCCAATTCCCTAAAATGACGGTTCAAAAGCTTCTCTTGTTCTGTAAAGAGACGATTTATCAATCTCCCCTGGTCCTCAAAGTGGTGGTTTATCAGTCTTTCCAAGTCCTCCATCTTTTGTCTCATAAGCGCAAGCTCATTATTAGAAGATGTTGTTGTGCTAACATCCTCTAACTCTACTACATCCCTTTTTCTTTTCTTAGCCTCTGGTGACTCTTCCATGGATCTCTTATTCTTATAATTCTCCAGGCTAAGATTTAGATCCAGCTCTACCTTGCCAGCCTCAAAGTTTAAATTGAAAGATTTATTGCCGGCCATATTTTTCTGAGCTATAAAGGTTGTACAAAAGGAGAAGTTTGATGCTAGAAAGCTTATAGATATAAACTCTTAGTGTAGTGAGCAGCGTAATGGGGCATCCATTATATATAGACGAAATTTATGGCTACAAAACCTTTACATCATACTCTAAAGATGACCTACAGACCTTATCCGACGCAATGCCAACAGTCTCTGATAAGCATGCCAGAAAATAACAAAATATAATCAAATACAAAAGATTTCCTCAAAAATTTCGGCTAACTTTTGACTCTTGCTCAAATTATTAAACTAATCGCCGCTTCAATTTATGACTTCCTAACTCTGTATTTGTCATATCCAATAATTCTAAATCGAGATATTACTCCATGAACGGGTAGCTTCATATTAACCTTATCTAGGTTTCTAATCCGTGACTTTGCCCTAAGCTTACACATTTTCAAACATACATATTAAAATAAAAACTTCTCACATCTACACATCAAGCGTTCCATAAAGTGAGAGAAAAATTTTACCTTTCAGTTGCCTCTACGAGCATATATGTATATATGTATAAACATAAAGATACATCATTATCTATATATATTTTCATCTATTCAAGTTCTTTTAAATTTCAGACTTCACATTCTCTGAATGTATGTAGAATCATTACATATTATTCCTGGCCATAACAAATAGCCTTCACTCTCTATGCATGAATAACATACATACATATCATATGTATTTAGATACATATAATCACAGTATAATTCAATCAATCATGTATATTATACTTAACTGAAGGCTTTCAAGAACAATACAAGAAAGCATAGAAATACATTTTAGTTCATCGTGAAAACATCCAAGACACTCTGTAATGGCTACATTGTCGACTTCCTTCAATTTCAGAAAATGCCAACGAGAGAAATGGAAAAACCAAGTGTAAATCGGCTGCAAATCCACCGAATATTGACTTTCGTGGTTTTTCCATTAATGCGACGCGTTGTTGGTGTGCATGCCTACCCTAGACTCCTAGCTTCCATCTTGCAGAAATCCATAGGTTAAGCGTGTAGGGTGCGGCGAAGAGATATCTTCTTTGTCTCTAAGTTCAAATTTTTCCTCTATAAGAACTGTCCCAACGTTCTCAGTTACCACACCACAAAGAATAATCATATCTGAGCCTACAACTTCCCAGTGTTCCTCTCTTCTCATACTCCCACATAAATTTCTAAATTTTTCAAATCATGGCCACAAGGAAGTACATTGATCTCACAGTGGATGCCAAGAGAGAAGAGCTCGACTTAAACTTAAGTCTAGGCAAAGACAAGGGCAAAAGACCTTTTGAAGGGTCTTTAGAGAAGCATATGGAGAAGAAAATGAAGAAGAACGAGGAAGCTGAGGAGACTAGCACAGCCCATACCTCGGAGGACAAAATCGCCTGTCTAGAGCAGGAGGTGAAAAATCTGAAAAAGATGATAGGAGACCTGGAGAAGTTAACTAAACGCAATCATGCAGAAATGACTTCAAGAATAGACAGGTTCTTCTATTGGTCTACCCAGTGCTTCTGCAATCAACAACAAAGAAGTGTTGATTGTATGAATGAGATTTACACTACCCTCCGCGACATTGCTCTGTCTCTCGCTCCAAGGAATGGTCGAGGGGTTATGATACAATACAACCCTCCTAATCCGAGACCACCTCGCTTTTAGATTACTCATGCATGAGTAATTTTCTTTTTTTTTTTTTGCAATGTAATCCTTCCGCTTTTAATGCCAGTGGTTTCTTTTATGGGATGATACTAAAAAAATAGTAATAATAAAATTAAGAAAGATAAAGGAAATCATTCACACAAAATCAATCATGAATTCAACATATAAAGCCCCACACATACAATTTGATCCGACAGCAATGGAATCAAAATAATAATAACCTTTCCTTTACCGGGTTCAAAAGTATAGCCATATCTGTCTAAAACTAAAACTAAAAACATAATTCCTAAGAAAAAAACAAGTCTCGGAGGGAAAGGAAATGAAAACATCCTACAGGACCTTCAATGGAGCCATCTCTCTATAGTCGTGCCCGGGTTCACCACGATAGAGGAGATCCCACTAAGGTTACCTTACTCTGTAATCGGTAGGAGACCTAATCCCAAAGCTCTGATACCAACTTGTCACGTCCCAAAATTTGAGCACGTGACCGGCACGGAAAGTGAATTTCATTTCACCTCCGTAAGCCTATCTTTCTCTTAAAAAAAAATCATACAATTCTTTTTCATGCAACCAAAACGAGTTCTGTATACATACTACAATTACTCACATTACATCACTGAATGAACCTACCCGATTACAGAGATTTCTAGATTTATACAACTTAGAATAAAACTTAACTATTATACCTTTATCCTGAACAAATGAAAAGGTAATTATGGACTAAGGATCCATAATTCCTTGTTCCGATATTTACCTTCAGCTGTCAACTCTGAAAAAAAATATCAATAAGAGGGGTATGAGCAAACCACGTGCCCAGTGAGTAGATAACACAATACTATGACAAAATAAAAATCATGTATCATAATGATAACATGCAGCAATCATACGTAGATCGATCATCATATGATATAATATTATTCATAATACTTCACAACAATATCCAAGTGAATCAAATGCATTTCAACAAAATTCAAAATTCACAACAACAATCGATGAAATCAATTTCACACACAATTCCCGTACCAACCGGGTCGTCCAGAATACCTCTGGATCGTTGCCCGCGGCCCCCGCCGCATCCACCCTTATCGCTCCATTTATATTCTCCACCCTTATAGCTTCACATAGATTTCTCCATGGGGTGCACCACCATGCCTTTCCTTTCCAGTCAAACACAATCACAATCACATATAAAAACATCCTCAATCATAATCTTGAGCCACATACACAACTCAGTCATTTACAATTCAAGCCACAACATAATCAATGTGGTTCCAGCAACATAGCATGTATATAACATAACCCATAATATAGAACAATTATTCAACAATAACATACTTCAACTATCCGCATATGATTGAACTCAACAATCAGAGTATGATATATTTCAACTCAGTTCACATGCCATTCACAATCCATCATATAACCTCATTCATGAGAAAATAAGAAAATATAATTATATACATCACCTGGCACGTTCCACAATTGTTTGTCTCATCATCCCACATCATTCTCTTCAAATTTGGATATTCAACATATTTTCACTATGATGCAAAAAGTCAATAACAAAGATATTTAATCATAGCAAGTATTAACCCACTCACCTGGATTTCATGCTCTCAGCACTCCCACCTTGCACTTGACCATTTCTATTGTAACCAGATAAAAACCATCAGGGTTACGAAATAGAGAAATTTCCTACCACTACTCTCGACCTTCATCCACTTCTCAAATCATAACTCCTAACTGGTAATGAATATCCAGATGAAACTTATACCATTGGAAACTAGACTCAAAGAGCTTTTCAACGATATTTAAAAAAAAACTGATGCTACAGTAACGGTCAACGGTCAACGCAGCTACAGTAACGTTGACCGAGTCAACGCTACAGTAACGAGAAAATATGGAAAAATTTTCTCGGTGAACAGTAATTCTGGGGAAAATTTTCGATGTTCTTCGTGTTCTTCATCCAAAAATCCAAAAATCATATCTAAAACAACATTTCTTTTGATTTCTTCCATGGGTTTTCATCCTTAATGTCTAAGGAGTGTTTTAACACCAAAACCCCCAATTTCTACCAACAATCCAAGCTCAAATCTCAAATTTTCATCAAGAACACTAACTTTTTTAAATATCCAAATTCTACGAATTTCTCATAGTTTTGTCCAAATTTCTTGTTCTAATAACATCATAAACCACCTAGGAATGTTTTAGATTAATATCCACACTTAAATTCATCCATTAAAATATTCTACAAAAATTTTGCAAAAATAATAACCAAGGATTTGATCTTGTAATAAGAGGAAGAAGAAGAAGAACATCAACTTACCAATCATCTTAACTTTCATAGCTTCCTTCCCAAAGCAAAAATTGCATGAATGATTGATGAAGAAATTCCTTTGCAAGCATAATCGAGAGAGAGAGAAAGTGAAGCTACGGGAGGGAGAATGAGAAAAAGAAAAGAATAAGGAGAAGTGTATACGCGTGGGCCCCACCAATTTCTTTTTCGATAAAATCGCTCATAGCCACCTTAGCTTATAAGATTTGTTCACTTTAATCCCTCTCGATGTCTCAAACTCCACTTTAACCTCGAATCCATCATCTTTTCGGTACCGGACTCATAATTCATTCCCATAAGCTCTATTTTTCTTCTCGGGTTCCTACTTGGTCATTTTTCAAAAGTCCTCTATACTTTCTTTTCTTTTCACTTTAGTCCTTGAGAATTTGTAAAAATTTCCTAAATTAAAAATAAAAATTTCTATTCTCACATTTTCTTCACTAATTCAAAAAGAAAATTTTTCACGTAATTAAATTTTTCACTAAACTTCAAAATAGGCTTTAAATATTCATATAAATTCTTGGGATATTACAAAGGACTTCGTAGATTTCATGTTGTAGTATAGTGGAGCAAAGGCACATGAGCTCACGATCATCAAATGTACTCAATTGGATGACTGGTGAGTGCCTGTACGGTCTTGTTGGCGCTAAAGACATGAGACAATATGCTCGCTCACATTAGCACGCATGAACCACCCTTCACCCATTACACAAAACCAACACAAAAACCCCTCATGGTGAAAACACCATACCAACATCCACATTGAGCATTGACAAAAAAAAACACACACACACACAAAAACACCCATAACATACCACACATTTGCATTTTTTAAGTTTTTTTTAACTCTCAAAATTTGCCACTTATTTTCCAAATAATTTATGCAAATTTTGAGCATGTTCTCTCTTCACATTCTGAAATTCCGTTGCATTTTTTCCTTTTTAAAATTTCATGAAATCTTTAACATGTCCTTCCAAATTTTGAGATTTCCCCCAATATATTTTTCATAATTTATGAAATTACTCAGATCTAAAATTTTCAAAATTAAAATGTTCTCCAGACCTCAATATTTTCAAAATTAACAGGACTTTTTGGACTTTGATATTTTAAAAAATTATAGAATTCTTTCGGGGTGTTTGTCATTATAGATTCATGAAATCCCTTGGTGTTCTTTCTTAAAGTTTATAAAATTTCTAAGACAAAATATGATATTTATAAGCACCTATATTGCGCAAGTGCAAGTACATTATACTAATAATAAATTATTTTACTGAATTTTTTAAAAGATTATTTAAATTTTTAAAAAATAATTGTAATTAAAAAGCAACAATTGCCAATTTATTTTTCAAAGGAAATGACATATTTTAGTTGTAATGTCTAAATATTTCTTAGGTAGTCAATAAATAAGAGATAGTAAAACAACCCTTGTTGTGTCCTACAATATAATAAAGCATTTTTTTTAGGCCAACTAATACGTGAAGCCATTTTTTCAATCAATAAATTTGATAAACATGTTAAGAAATGAAAATCCAAACTTATGATATAACAATGACTCGCTATTAAGATATATATTTCAATGTTGAATGGTGTTCAAAAACAGTTAGACATTTTTAAAATTCACAATTGTTTCTTGCAAAATTGCAAAAGCCTTGATCACATGAATGTAACTAGCTTTTGAAAAAATACAAAGTGAATAAACTTGAGTTCGAATCAAGTCTAGATCCTCTACTTGTCTTCAAAAGACAAGCATAGTGTTTATCTCTTTATAATCGTCGGATTAGAAATTCAACGGCTATAAAAAGACAATTACTCTACTTGTTTTCCAAAGACAAACAAATTATCTGAACTCAGTTGAAATCAATTCTATCAATAATTGGTGTATAGATTATGAAAGAGAAAAACATATTTTTTGTACCTCATAAACTATAACATATCAGAGAGCATAATGAGTATTAATGACATTTAAACTTTGATTGATAGTAGCTCAAGAGGATGATCGTATTATGATTGAACATTTGTAAAGTTGAGATTTATCTTATATATAGTACTTTTTTTAAGGATTCTTATAATAATATTCTAAGATTGCTTATATGCTATATAAAGAAGTAAGTTGATGTATTACTCGCTAAACTTATTTATTAGTAAGAGCTTGATTAATCAAATTAGTATCTCGCAAGCCCAATTCCCTTGCACTTTTATGAAGCTAAAGCTTTTGCTTATTGAGAAAGTGCATTTTAGGTTTGTTATTATGGAAAACCAAAAAATGAAAAAGGTAGATAATGAATCTATTTTGGAATCAAATTCTTATATTTGAGGAAAGATTATTATATAGAGATCGACATAAATTGAGTGATTAATTAATTTAATCAGGGTAAGTCAACCAGCTTGTGAAAAGTAAATTTGCATTCTACCAATCAACTTCAGTTTAGTACTATTAACTAGTTGTTTATACATATATTGTAATACCCGTTATATTTTTAAGTTATAAGTATTCAAGAATTACGATAAATTTATTTTGGAGAAAATAAATTCACTATCTGTTTAATTTTTTTTGTATGCTTGTTTGTGCATATTGTTAAAAATACGAATTTTCATTTATAGATTGCATAAATTGTGGGATATGATGGATGTTATGATATGAAATTTATCCCTTAAAAAAATATGCCTTTGGCATAAGAGGAATCTGAAAGAAACTAGGAGAAAAATAATGTTTTATATAAGAAAATCTCCTTATGGACTAAATTGAAAAGAACAAAAGTGAAAAGAAATTTAAAGGTTTAGGAGAAATGATAATTTTCCTTTTAGTTCTCAATAGTAATCAATAATTTACCACTGTTGAGAAAATCATGTATGCATAGTAACTAAATTATTAAAGTATATAGTAAACTAAATTATTAAAGTACATAGTAAAATGAATATTTTATTAGCGCATAGTACCCTGACTTCTCCTATAAATAGGTTCTTTCATTTCACTTATAAACTCTCACCTTCAGTTTTTCTTCTCTCCTCTCCTTAAAACTTCTCTTGCTCCGACATTAGGGCTATGAAATTCTAGGTCTTTCCTCTTTAGCCTAGATCCAAGGTGATGATACTATGCTATTTTTTATGTCTTTCAAATTTTATAAGTTATATTCTTAAGTATGCTCTGTGGTTGCGGTTTTAACTGATATTCCACATAAAAAAAAACTGTCCTTAGTTGTCTATATGTTATTTTGATTATCTGATTATCAAAATATAATATAAATTGTGAAGAATACATGTCTAGAAAATTCTAGCTAAGGAAATATCTGGTGCTTAAGTGTGTCCATTGCGACCCTCTACTATTTTCTGAAAACTTTTATAGTGTACTCTTTTACAGCTTATATTTGTTATTCCCGATATAAATAGTATCCGTACGTATAAATAGTATCTATATACGAATAGTATCCATAGATATAAATAGTATTTATATATAAGAATAGTGATCGTATGTATGAATAGTATTTTGTACAAAAGAAACCATAATTTTCTATATCTGATATTCGTGAAAATCTCCGTAGTGGAACCTGAAATCCAGCTATGTGCCTTTATTTATAGCAACACGGAAAAGTGACTTGAATATGAAATATATGTGAGTTGATGACCTTGCTAACCGATTTTATTTATTTTTATTCCAAGTACAATATAAATCCCACCTCATATCGCAATTAGATTCCCTATTTAATGATGATAGCTAGAAAATGAAAATTATTATTTGATTTAAGATTATATTGATGAGAATTATGATTGAGAATATAATACACATGAAATGGTTGAGGGCTTGACCCAAGATACTAATGCATGCAAATATACACATGAAATGGTTGAGAGCTTGACCCAAGATACCAATGCATGAAATTATACACATGGAATGGTTGAGGGCTTGATCCCCCAAGATACCAATGCATATAATGATTGTGAATATAAATACAATGGGAATTGAATCCCTAAACACAAACCAAATACAGAGGTATAGAAATCCTAAATATGAATATTACTATTTTTATTGTGATAATGATTATGGTATTTGTACTTGTGACACATTTATTACACAGTCATTTAGTCACTGAGTTTTGATGAATTCACACTCTTTATGAATATTTTTTTTAGATACAGTGGATGAGAATGAAGAAAAGTCGCAGGAGGAGTAACATTCCTTAAGGATATTTTTCATGTTGTCTGGAAGGCTTATGAATCCAAAAAATTAGGAAATGCTCTGTAATCTCTATAGGTAACCTAGTCTTGAAAAATTGTATCATACTATATGATATTTAGCTTGTGTTTACTGTTTCATTATGTTAAATTATATATATATATATATATATATATATATATATATATGCAAAAATCTCTTTCCTAGAAAATTATGTTATGCATTAATACTGATTAGAGATTTTATGAGATATCATATAGGTATACCCTCGAGTTTATAAAATTACTTACATGCTCAAAATAGGGATGTGACATATAAATTCTATTATGATCATGATCAATCTTTATACTTAAATAGTGTAGTGATTGATATTGTTGTGTGAATTACACAAAAAACTAGTTATTGGTGTAAAAGTATTACCAGCAGAATGTGACCCAAAAAGAAAAAGAAAGCATATCTCTGAACAAATGTAGAGAAAGAGGAATTAGCAAGGTTTTAAAATTTTTGAGAGCTTTTTTTTTTTTTAATTTAGGAGCACCTTGTAAACATTGGAATAATAATTCCACCAAGATATGTAGATGATATTTTTCTTGCCCCAAAAGGTTTTTTAAATCTTTCTTTTTAATCTAAGAGCAAAGTTCATGATTCGTTAAAACAATAAAAATGTCTTTTCTCAAAGTGTATTCATAATCGGGTAAAACCAAAAGAGATTCAATCTATTTCCTATGTTGAATGAATTCTTTTTAGGGTTTCTAACAAGGAGAGTGGTGACAATAAAGTGTTAGCTCTCTATTCATCTTTTCCTTTTATATATAATGCAAACTCTAATCTTATTAAAATTTTGATAAAATACTAATTTGTCCTTTTTGCACTTAAGTCTCCCTTGTTTCACCTTGTATTATATGTGACTCTATAAGTTCATATTATATTAGTGGGAATGTAACACTTTGCACTTATAATTAAACCCTTCAATTAATTTAATTAGAACTCTTTCGAATTTATGAATTACAATTAACTATTTCTTTATTTCTTAAAGAGCATAAGTAACATCTTACAATAAAATGTGAATTTGTTTACAAATCAATGAACCTTTTCTTATTAATGTCTAAAGTGAAATCACATACTCATTTAGGTATGAATAATATGTCAAATCCTAAGGTCATGATGTGCATGATTGTGTATAATAAGTAATGATTAAGAGTATCTCCAGTAGTAGTTTTTAAATAATTTTTAAATTTAAAAACTGATTTTTATCCTAATTCACTGTTGGAATTCACCACGTATAAGAATGATTTTTATATAAGAATATGTTCTTATACCAAAATAATAATAAAATAATCAAAAAATAAATTTTAAATTAAATGCATTAAATGACTATGTTTCCCATTAAAGTAGTAGAAAGTTGTTTGTGAGACTTATTTGTAGGTTTTTAAGAAGTTTAGGGTCTGTTTGGTTTATGAAAATATTTCCTGTTTTCATTTTCAGTCTTTATTTCTTGAAATGCATTTCCTGAAACACTGAAAACATCTTTTTGGTGTTTTTAGATTTAAGCATATTTTAAGAAATGTTTTCAAGAAAACGTTTTCAGTTAACTCAACCAAACGCATTTTTAAGTCTATTTTTTGTTTTCAATAAAAATGAAAATAGAAAATGCCCAAACCAAACAGGCCCTTACCATTTGAGTGAAGAATTGCTTAAAATAGTGGATAGTTGCTTAAGCTGATGTGACATTGTGAGACCCACAATAAGAATTAAAGTGAGGTTTACTACGGGAGATACTCTAAAAGCATTTCTAATGGTACAATGCTAATGAGTTGTTTATTGTGAATCCCACAATACCACATCACCACTTTTATTTTTAAACAACTATTTATTATAATGGTGCAAGTAAAACTCTTAAGAACTTACAAATGGATCTCACAACAACTCTATACTATTTTAACATTTATTTTTGTATCAACTTAAAATGTTAACTCATTTGAAATAATTTTTTATTCCTAAAAATGAGAAATACTCTAAAAAAAGCTTAGAGTATCAATGATATTTCCTTTATATAGTATTGTGAAATTTATATTTTAATTAACAACATTTATATAATTATTCTTTATTTATATTATGTCCTCCATATATAAATTTATGGTGTTGAAATTGAACTCCAATTATACTCTATGCAAACCATTCGTAAAGAAGAAATTCAACAAAATTAGTTATTTGTAATTCAGCTAAAGAAGAATTGAGAAATGAAGAGGCACAAAAAAAAATAATGTTTAACGAACTAGCGATGAAGAAAAAGAAAAGTGATTAGAACTAAATGGCAATTTGATTGTTGAGAAACAAAGAAATTTCAAACTCCGAGTAGCTATCACTGAAACAGATAAAAAAGGAAAATCCAAGGGAAGGGATGGGGATTATGTATCAAAGAAAACTTTTCCCTCCTTCACTTAGGGTAATAGATTCTTGACTAATGGACCCACATACTTCCATGCACGTGACATTATATCAAATAACTACTTTTAGTTTGATTAATTATCAGGATTAAACCTTAGTAGTATCGAACTCCATTGTTATTTTTAAAAGTTTAATGCACTTATACTTGTTATGAACACCAACATACTAACTTTAGTGTCACATAAACAAATGATTTAAAGTGCATTATTCTCATCGAGCAGTTCTAACCATATGTTCATTATAAAATTATAATTGTCTTGAATTATATATAATCATTGATCAAAATAGTTTTAGATTTAAGTTTGAACAAGAATACAACATCCCTTAAGATGATCAAATCATCACTTATTATTATAATATAAAGACAATATCACATTGTTAATAACGTTGATATAATGTTAAAAATTTTATTAATAATAAAATAATAACCGTCAATGGTTGTGTTTAGGAAATTTACACTAACAGAACCATAGCATATTTGATATTTTGTTGTTAGTTATCGATCCAGTAAAGACGAAGTGTTAGTAAAAAAGTAATAGCATTGAAAGCACTGGCCAAATCATTAGAATACCAAGAATCTAAGGTGAATAAAAAGAGTTGCATGATGAAGATGAGATGTTAACATTACTTGAAAATCGTCCACTTGAAACATGACACATTTTCACATAATGAAACTTGGTAGAATCTTAATCACGAATTGAAGAACGAAACTTGAACATTTGAATTATGGTAGTTTAATGTTTGAGAACAAATTTATTGTTTGTCTTTTAAAGATTATTATGCTTATCATCTTATAGTCATTAATTCAATGGTTTTTATATGAGACGGATAATTAAAAAAAAAAAACTAAATTTACATTCATCATTTGATAACCTTTAGATTACATGACAGACCAAGCAATGCTTGTCCTTAAAAGCCAAGCAGATGCAAAATGGGTCGGAGGGATTCCCGGGTTCATTCATGTATTTAATTTATTTTAGTTGAATCCGGATAGGACTGTCAATTTTCTACGTTAACACCCAGACCGGCCTCCATTTCTCCCTAACTCGGCGCTATAAATATTCATATTCAGCTTCTTCCCTCTTTCACTCAGATACTCAAGTCTCTCTCATTTTGTAGGGGTTTGGTTCTGATTCTCACCCCCTTAACCGACTTGATTTTTCTTAGTTCTCAGTTGATTTCGCAATAAGCCCTCGCTCTCATCTTCGACCATGGGCAAAGGCGTAGTCTCAGACGAAGAAGGCGAGCCCTAGAAATTTCCTAACTTTGTCTTTGTATTTTTTTTTAGGGCAGTCTTAAATTGTTTTCGGGATTCTGACATTTCTGTTGCCTGCTCTTCGACGTTTGCAGATGAGGTCGAACTCGAAGAGGATGAGAGGGAGCCAGTTGATGGAGATGGGTTAGACGATGAAGAGGATGAGGACGAAGAGGGTATGAACAGTTTTCTGAACCCTGATTGTTATTCTTTTTGTTTCTTTCTTCAAATCCGTTGGAGGTTTTGTTGGATTTTTAGGGGCGAGGTTTCACCCCGAGCATAGGGTTTCCGCAAATCTCGTTGGCATAATCTTTCATCTCCATTTCTGTTGTTTTATATGGGTTTTCTTCTCGATGGTCCATTGGGTGTTGTGTGTGGTTTTCACCGAAGAAGAATGGGGCTTCTCTTGGTTTCTCCCTTTTTTGAATGATAGGTACTCTTGGGAACTTAGGATGTTCTCTAGAGAGATTTATACTCCTATCTTGGTGTTTAGGGCTTTCGCTTCATTTTATTATTATGTATTTGTTTCAATTTATATTTTGTTTTTGATGTATGAACATGACATTTCAGACACTATTTTTATGCATGCTATGTAAATTCTAACTATTATTTCTTTTCACATCCAGAAGGTCAGGATGAATACGAAAAAGATGGATTTATTGTTGATGATATTGACGAAGAAGAGGAGCAGGATGAAGAAGAAGAGAGGGCAGAAAGTGATGAGGAGCGGCAGAGGAAGAAAAAGAGGAAGAAAAAGTGAAAATTCTTTCTGTTGATTCTTCGGTAAGTGTTAAGTTCTTTTTCTTAATTTTGATGGATTTATTTCCCCTGTTTCAGGGAGGAGTATGTTCTTGATGAAGATGATTATGAGCTCCTGGAAGACAACAATATCAATATTCACCGTCGGAAGGTTGTGGATTGGGCACATTTTGAAATTTTTTCCCCTACTTATCTTGCCTACTAGTTGATACAATACTGTGGTTATGTACATAATACGAAATTGTATTAATGAGAATAGTCTGTCAGCAGGAGAGCAAAAAGTTTAAGCGGCTGAAAAAAGGTCAGAGGGATACTGAGGAGGAGCCCTCTGGTTTTTCAGATGAGGAGGAGTTTGTTGGAAGTGGTAAAGGTGGGCGAACTGCTGAGGAGAAGCTTAAACGCAGTTTATTTGGGGATGATGAAGGTATGCCCTAGATGCACTGAATTATAATGTTTTTTCTCATTGACTTACTATGTTAGTCGTAAAATACAGGAGCTCCACTTGAAGACATTGCTGAGGAGGAGGAACAAGGAGAAGAAGAGGAGGATGCTGACATTGGTGAAGAAGATGAAATGGCGGACTTCATTGTGGATGAGGAAGAAGATGAGAATGGAGCTCCTATGAGGTATTTTAAATGTGAGCTTTACTTATTATCGTTGTTATATTTTCCAGTATTACTTAGTTCACATAATGATCTCTTGCTGAATTTCCTTATAGACGAAGGAAACTGAAGAAGAAGAAAACTAGACAGGCACCTGGAGTCTCTTCCTCTGCATTGCAAGAAGCTCAGGAATTATTTGGTGATGTTGAAGAGTTGTTGCAGTCTCGCAAGCAGAGTCTAGAATCACGTGAATATAGAGAAACTAGACTTGAAGATGAATTTGAGCCAATTGTTCTTTCAGAGAAGTATATGACAGAGAAGGATGACCGGATTAGGGAGCTTGATATTCCAGAAAGAATGCAGGTCTCCTGAGATCTCTAGAGAAATGGATTGTTTGTATTGTTGGATCACGTAGGTACCTTAATCTGAAATAAGCTGTTTATTCTGATTTTTATGCAGATATTGGAGGAGAGTACTGGTCCGCCTCCGTTAGATGCAAGTAGTATAGATGAGGAGGGTAATTGGATAGATGGGCAAATTAAGGGAATGGCTCCCTGGATTAACAAGAAAGATATCATCAGATTTTTGGAACTGCATCATGTGCAGAAGTTAGATGTCAGTATCTTACCATGAGAATGACTTTTTTTTTTTTTTGGTTCTAATTTTATTAGTTCTATCTTTGTCGTTTCTAATCTAGATTTTATCCTCGTCTAGATTCCGTTTATTGCTATGTATAGGAAGGAGGAGTGCTTAAGCCTATTGAAAAATCCTCAGCAACCTGATGGCAATGAGAATTGGGATAAGAATGAAAAGACACCAACTTTAAAATGGCACAAGGTATGTGTGCTTGTGTTAGGTTAACTGTTACCATCTTTTTTGTTATTGAAAACAAATTTTAATCTCTGCAAGTGGCTTCCTGTGCATGATTTAGGTACTTTGGGCAGTTCAGGACTTGGACCGTAAGTGGTTGCTTCTTCAGAAACGGAAAAGTGCCCTCCAAGCATACTATAATAAACGGTTTGAAGAAGAGTCCCGCCGGGTCTATGATGAAACAAGACTTGAATTGAACCAGCAACTGTTTGAGTCAGTTATGAGATCACTGAAAGCTGCAGAAACAGAGAGGGAGGTCGATGATGTTGACTCCAAATTCAACTTGCATTTTCCTCCAGGTGAAGTTGGCGTTGATGAAGGTCAGTTTAAGAGACCTAAACGGAAATCAGCATATAGTTCTTTCAGTAAAGCAGGGCTTTGGGAGGTTGCAAGCAAGTTTGGGCGTAGTTCTGAACAACTTGGAATGATTCTTTCTCTAGAAAAAATGGTAAGTATGCTTGATTAACAATTTTTTTTTTTTAACTTTAATAGTTTTTTGTACCCTTTCTTTGTAGATTAATGAGTTGGACGAGTTGGAGGATCCGAAGGAAACTCCAGAGGAGATGGCTTCAAACTTTACATGTGCTATGTGTGATACACCTCAGGAAGTACTTAAATGTGCTAGGCACATGGTATGCATCTGTACCTGGTTTATTAGCATTTGAAAGATAGTCTTTGTTTGATACTATGCTTTTTTTGTTCCAGGCTGCTGTTGAGATAAGTTGTGAGCCTAGCATTAGGAAACATGTTCGTACCAACTTTATTGACCATGCCGTGGTTTCAACTTGTCCCACTGCTGATGGAATTGTAACTATAGATTCTTTCCATCAGTTTGCTTGGATAAAGTGGTTGCGAGAGAAGCCTTTGTCTAAATTCGAGGATGCACAATGGCTCCTTATACAAAAGGCAGAAGAGGAAAAACTCCTTCAAGTTACTATTAAGCTGCCTGAACAGTATCTTGAAAAGTTGACAAATGAATTCAATGAATATTACATTAGTGACAGTGTCAGTAGGTCTGCTCAACTGTGGAATGAACAGAGGAAGTTGATACTGCATGATGCAATTTTTCGCTTTCTTTTACCATCAATGGAAAAAGAAGCAAGAGCCTACTTAACAAGCAAAGCAAAGAATTGGTTACTAGTGGAGTATGGAAAGGCCTTGTGGAATAAGGTTTCTTTGGGACCTTATCAACGGAAGGATAATGATCTTAGCTCTGATGAGGAGGCTGCCCCTAGGGTTATGGCTTGCTGTTGGGGTCCTGGAAAGCCACAAACAACTTTTGTAATGCTAGACTCATCAGGAGAAGTGCTAGATGTGCTTTACACTGGGTCCCTTACTTTACGATCTCAGAATGTTAATGACCAGCAACGTAAGAAAAATGACCAGGACCGTGTGTTGAAGTTCATGACTGACCACCAGCCACATGTTGTTGTTCTAGGAGCGGTGAATTTGTCTTGTACGCGTTTGAAGGATGATATATATGAGGTTAGCATGCTGGTTTCTGTTTTATCCTGATTATTGGATTTAGCATTTGTGACATCAATTAGCAAATTTGGTTAATTTGTTGATGTTTTAACTAAATCAAAAGTTTTAGTTGATTCAGTGAGCCAGAAAAATGGGCAACAATTGTAGTAGTCAATCCCCCCCCCCTCCCCAAAAAAAAAAAAACACAAAAGGTATAAATAAATGCATGTCTTCTTTGGCTGTTCTGTCTTCCTCTGGTAGGGGATTTTGCTTACTCTTGAAGTTGTTGGTAATTCCATGATGATAAACAGTGATATAAGTTAATTTTATTATTCTGATCAAGCTTCATCAGATTTAAAGGGCTTTAGGAATATCATTTTTTGTGCAGTTAGCCTTGAGATAATGCAGTCTTTTTGTTTCCTAGGAAGCTAATAAGTTATATTAATTACTCTTTTAAGAAGTTGGTCATTCCGCAATTATGAACAGTGATACAGGTTATTAGACTTTTCACTTTGAATTTGAACAAGCTGCATCAAATTTTAAGGTGCTTTAAAAATATTATTACTGTGTAGTTTGTCATTTTGAGATGATGTGTCCCTGTTATACTGCTTACTTCTTTGTTGGTCCTAGTCTTTATTTTCGTTTCTTCGGAATTCACCCAGTCCTTTGCACTTTTTGATTCCAATTAGATGGACGTTCTTATTTTGTTCGTCCCACCTCTCCTTTTTTCATTCCTTCCCGTTTCCCTATCTTAGTGTTGAGAAATTCTTGAGATTGAGGTTGTATCAGTGATGTAAATGTGAAAGTACTCTAGTGCAATTGTTAATAAGTTTTTACTTCTTCTAAGTAGCTCTCTGCTGAGGGCTATTTGATAGTTATAGTGGAGCTATAAGTTGCCCTTGTTGTGTCAATTAATTTTTACTATTTCATTCTAAGGACCTGCATATAATTTGCTATTTTGCTCTGTTTTTATCAGATCATTTTTAAAATGGTTGAGGAAAACCCTAGAGACGTTGGGCATGAGATGGATGGGCTCAGCATTGTGTATGGAGATGAATCTCTTCCCCATTTGTATGAAAATTCTCGAATTTCCTCTGAACAGCTTCCTTCACAACAAGGTAAAAATTGTTGCATGCATGCTCCTTTTATTTTCCCAGAAAATTATGGTTTCTGTATATAATCTTTTTTCCTCACTTTTGTCTTGACAGGTATAGTGAGGCGAGCTGTAGCACTTGGTAGGTATCTGCAGAATCCCTTGGCCATGGTTGCAACATTGTGTGGACCTAGAAAAGAAATTTTGTCATGGAAACTCAGTTCTTTGGAGGGCTTTCTTAACCCTGATGAGAAATTTGGGATGGTAGAGCAGATTATGGTAGATGTGACCAATCAGGTGGGCCTAGACATTAATTTAGCCATAAGTCATGAATGGTTATTTGCTCCCTTGCAGTTTATTTCTGGCCTTGGTCCAAGAAAGGCTGCATCCTTACACAGGTCCCTGGTGAGAGCTGGAGCAATTTTTACTCGGAAGGACTTCGTGACAGAACATAAACTGGGTAAAAAGGTTTTTGTAAATGCTGTAGGTTTCCTGCGTGTTCGGCGGAGTGGGTTGGCTGCAAGCAGTAGCCAATTTATTGATTTGCTGGATGATACAAGAATTCATCCAGAGTCATACACTCTTGCACAAGAGTTGGCTAAAGATGTGTATGAAGCGGATGGCTCAGGGGATGCAAATGATGATGATGATGCACTGGAGATGGCTATAGAGCATGTGAGAGATCGGCCTAGTTATTTGAAAAACCTTGATGTTGAGGAGTATGCCTCACAGAAGAATCGGAAAAACAAAAGAGAAACTTTCTATGACATAAAAAGCGAGTTGATTCAGGGATTTCAGGATTGGCGTAAACAGTATGAAGAACCAAATCAGGACGAGGAGTTCTATATGATTTCAGGTGAAACTGAGGAGACCCTTGCTGAAGGGAAAATTGTCCAAGCTACAATTCGCAGAGTGCAAGCCCAAAAGGCAATATGTGGGCTTGAATCTGGGTTAACTGGAATCCTTATGAAAGAAGATTACACAGATGACTGGAGGGATGTAGTTGAGCTATCTGACAGGCTGCATGAAGGAGACATTCTCACCTGCAAAATCAAATCAATTCAGAAGAATAGGTATCAAGTATTCCTTGTTTGTAAGGAGAGTGAAATGAGAAGTAATCGTTTACAGAATAATCTTAATCTTGACCCCTATTACCACGAAGACCGGAGCTGTCTACAGAGTGAACAAGACAAGGCCCGCAAAGAAAAAGAGCTTGCAAAGAAGCATTTCAAGCCAAGGATGATAGTTCATCCACGTTTCCAGAACATTACAGCAGATGAAGCAATGGAGGTCAGTGACTAAGTGGTTTTAATTTTAACTGATATAATCTTGTATTTCATGATTTAATCAACTTCCATTAATAATGGGCTTTATTGGGAGTTATAAGATTTGCTATAGTATTTTCTTCTTGGGGTTTTTAGTGGATTTACCTATCTAAAAATTAATGCTGGGTGATAAGAAATTTATTATGCTAAGGATGAATGTGAGACTTCGAACAGTTGGTCTTGATTGTCTGCGGCAAATAGCATTAGTGGCTCCATTGTGAGCATCTCTTTCTCTTTTCCCCATTGTTGAAAACTATATCTAAGATGTATTTTGAGGACTCTTTCAATCCAATAGCTTTTGTTGGATGATGGCTCATTAACCATCCCTTTATTGTATCAGACAAAACCGTATGGGCCAACCATACCTTGTGCAATGGTTGATCTAACAATGTAAATAGATGGTAACAAGGCTGTCAACCATTGTTTGTCTTTCTATTATTTTTTTCCTATGCAACTTCAACCAGAGGTCTTCTCCTGCTAGATCATTAATGAAACTGTTTCTGCTATCTTCTTGTTTAATTGCTTCTTGTTTTGTGAGAATAAGACTATGTTTCATACTTATTGAAACGATGAGTATTTGCTTGCTTAAATTTGGAAGTTTGAGAATCATAGTTCCATATCAATCAATTATATTTTTTAAAATGGTATGAGCACTTGGAATGTCAAACTTACTTGAGTTTCTTGAATCTGAATAATAAAGCCCCGTCTTCTGTTGAATTATCATTATAAAATTATTAATGAGACTTGGCCTTTGAGCATGCTTTAATGAGTACGAGGATTATATTATGGTAGTTGCTTAGCTTTTATCTTTCTTAATGCAGTTCTTGTCTGATAAAGATTTTGGAGAAAGTATTATCCGGCCTAGTTCACGTGGACCTTCATTTCTTACTTTAACTCTCAAAATCTATGATGGAGTTTATGCCCACAAAGATATAATTGAGGGTGGAAAAGAACACAAGGACATCACCAGCTTACTTCGAATTGGGAAGACCCTAAAAATTGGAGAGGACACTTTTGAGGATTTAGATGAGGTTAGTCAACACCCGCAATTATACGTTGATTGCTTTTCTTTTTGGATTAGCCTACTTTGTAGTTATTATTTTCCAATTAATTGTTGCTTAGGTAATGGACCGTTATGTTGATCCCTTGGTGACCCACTTAAAGGCAATGTTAAACTATCGCAAGTTCAGGAAGGGTACAAAAGCAGAAGTTGATGAACTTTTGAGGATGGAGAAAGCAGAGTATCCTATGAGGATAGTCTATAGTTTTGGCATCTCTCATGAACATCCTGGTACATTTATATTAACTTACATTAGAAGCACAAATCCACACCATGAGTACATTGGTCTTTATCCAAAAGGATTCAAGTTTCGGAAAAGAATGTTTGAGGACATTGATCGGCTTGTAGCATATTTTCAGAGGCATATCGATGATCCCCAGCATGATTTAGCACCCTCCATTAGATCTGTTGCTGCTATGGTGCCAATGCGAAGCCCTGCAACTGGTGGCTCATCAGGGGCATCAGTGGGTAGCGGCTGGGGTGGTTCTAACAATGAGGGTGGCTGGAGAAGTCACTCTGGTGATGGGGATCGATCTTCTATGCCAGGTTCCAGGACAGGTATATTATGTAAACCATCAGGTTTTATTGCCTAGTGAATTTCTGCTAGAACTGATTGAATGCTCAGGTCTTGTTCCTAAATCTACGTACTCTTGTGCAATTTCTCCAGTTATGGGTGAATGGAGTTTAGTAATTTTGTGTGATATTTACATTTCCTTGAAACGTTCTATTAGAAATCTGCTTGGACATTAAGCACATGTTCATCCAAAAAAAAAAATTTCATGCCGAATTCAACCTTTTTATTTGGCATGTGCCATGCAATTTGCTAGCTCAGTAGCCCTTATACTGTTTTTTCCTCTTTCAGGGCGACATGATTACAGAAACAGTGGGAATCGAGATGGCCACCCTAGTGGGCTGCCTCGTCCATATGCTGGTGGACGTGGACGTGGACGTGGGTCATATAACAGTCGAGGAAACAGCTCCAATGATGAAAGGCAGGACTCTGGTTATAGTGCATCTAGATGGGGTCCTGTTGCAAAGGATGGAGATGATGGTTTAAGCAATTTCGGAGGAGCTAAGGTTCAAAATTCCCCTGGAAGGGAAGCTTTCCCTGGTGGTTGGGGAACTGTTGGAGGTGGGGGAGGTAGTGGTTGGGGTGGGGGAGGCAGTGCCAATGACAATGCTGGCTGGGGGCATGGAGCTGGTGGTGCAAGTGATGCTGAGCGCGGAGGCTCTGGCTGGGGAAGTGGTCCAAAGAAATCTGGGAATGGATGGTCTGGAAATTCTGGCAGCGGTGGTGGTTGGTGAACCCAGAAAATAATGTTTTCCTAGCACTATTTAATATGATCACCTTATCTTCTACTTTTTTCTTTGCGGTGTAAGTAGCAAAGCCATCAAGTGGTTTGAATAGATGTATCATGACAGCAGTGGACGTATTACTGAAATGAATGATAGATGGGTAGTTGTTTTCCTTCTTATGGAGGGTAATGGATTTTATTACTGTAATTTACTGGAAACATGGATTCATGGGATGGTTTTGCAGAGCGCAAGATTTGTACATAGTTACTTGTTTTTGAACAGCTTAACAAAGGAGTAATTTTTTGATGTATATGCCACAAGTGTTACTTAATGTTCGGATATACATATATATATATATATATATATATATATTAAAATAAAAAGTGAGGGCTGGAGAACTATTTGTTTTCAACCGGACCTAGCTAAGCGTTTTGTGTAAGCTAAACTTGTCACGTGTTAACAATTCTGAAAGATGACTGCGAAATCCCGCAGCTTCGGTGGATCATTATTCATTAACACAACTAAGTTGCACGTACGAAAAAAAGAAAAAACGGAGGCAATGACGTGTTTCTGGATTCATCTCGATATTGTTAATCACTTCTGTTATTTGAATATTATAAAATCAGATACTAATTCCCCATTTCCTCTTTCATCAAGGACAGACACACGTAGGGATGGGTATCAGGATGTCCTTCTCTCAGTAGAATCTGCTTCACGATTGAGATTTCTCGTCTCCCATCCTGCTTCAAACCCACTTAGGATTCCTCATACTTTGGCTAGCAATTTCCATTTTTATCCCTTTAGCACTTTTTCTACCTCAACTGTTCGTTTGTTTCCTTACTCTCTGGTGGTGAAGTGGCATACCAAAATACTTGCATCAGACTAGCGAGTTTTAATAAACATCTCAAATGAAAGGTAACGTCAACTCACAAAAATTTACAACGATAAAAAGAAGTAACTATTTGAGATATAAGTTCATAAATGATATGAATAAAAAATTAAGTATACTTTAGTAAACCATGAAAGATTGGTGTAATATATCGTTTCTTTTCTCATAAAGAACAAAACTCTGCAAACTCTAAGACGTGCTTACATAAAATCGTATAAAATAAAGAAAAAGTAATGATTTCATCATTTTCAAGACCTATATATGATCAATTTATATTGGACGGATATAAGGTAATTAATTCCGACATTCGTATCTACGTAATATATAATTACTACACAAATCCTATTCCTATCCGATATCGCTGGTCGGATATTTTTCTTGAATGGATACCATTTGATACCCAAAATACTCATAACCATTGCCATTCCTAGACATCGCCACCTCCAAACTCAGAAATTTAAACCTAGTTCTGATATCTCAGTACAAAATCTTAATAGATAGAAGTATGAGACAACTGATAATGTGCTTGGATTGAATCCTTCGGCCAGAACAAATTAATCATTTACAGAAAAGTGCTAGTTTATACAACAAGATCTTCACACTTCTTTTAGTACACAGACCATCACACTCTAAACAACAGAATTCAGAATGGTTGACCAAGATCTGATCATTTCCACCACAAGCATTCAGCAATCAGCATCACTTAAAGACTTCAAGATGCAATTTCAATGACAAGGAAAAAAATCAAAGCACATCCCATGGATACTACAGTTACTCAAATGGCCATCCAGAATACTCCGTGTTGTGGCTATTCTCAGGGATAGGCTGTGTTGGTGAGCTGCTTCCTCCTACTCCACCATTACTAGAATTAGATGAACGAAAAGGCCAAAAGTAGGAGAATGGATTCCGCCTTCCCTGGTTCTCTCTACCACTTACCCTTCCATTGGCATTACCACTAGAACTGGTTCTACTTCGACTGTTTGAACCACGGTTGCCACTCAATCCTTGCAGTGGCAACTCCTGGCGGCAAACAGGGCAGGAGTTATGCTGCACCAACCATGGAACAATGCAATCTGAGTGATATATATGGTTACATGGCATTTGCCTTGCTTCACACCCCAGCTCAAATTTATCTTGGCATACTGGACAATGTGAATTTGAACGAAGAAGCCTTTGTGTGATTTTAATAGTAGGCATTGCGTCTATTGAGGACCTAGCTGCTGGTGGAGGACCTCGTCGATCATTAGCTGAAAGCTGTTCAAACAATTCTTCCAGTCCAGGACCAATAAAGTAATCACCAGTATTTCCATGCATCAGACCAATTCCAGGAGTCCCGTTGAAAAGAGCTTCAAAGCCGCCATTTCCAGACAATCTGAACGGAATCTGGCCACCAAAGAGCAGCAAAGGAGCATACCGTGGACCACGTTCAGGAATTGATTCAGATCCAACTATGATATCATGGCTATGGCTTCTATCTACTGGTCGATGCCTCATAAAGGCTGAGAAGGCTTCCATAAGTCTGAACCTTCGGTCACGTTCGTCCCCATTGTCTAGGCCAAGGAAATCCAGTGGGTTGATGACCATATCATTAAGTTCTTGAACAAATCCCTCACTACAGTTGGGGCAGACCACATCTCGTGCCTGCAGCTGAACTGGCCTCCTGCAACTATAACACCAGTGAGTGTTTCTGCTATTTGACATCATCTTCTTTGCTCTCTTTTAGTCTCCAAACACTAATTCCAAGGCTCCTTCCCAGCACCCTGTATTATGTGATAGTTATTCAAGCACGATGCAAATAGACAATTTAAGGGTGTAATAAACTATCAAGGTGGAAAATATCCAATAAGGAGGGATACTTATATTTTTCAAACAATTCCAAATAAGGGCCTGTAAGAAAGTCCAGACTGCTTATCATAAATGATAAAATGTAACTAACTAGATGGCAAGATGCCCCTGCCTAGGTGATAGGATATACTCTTGCTCAACAGCCTCAAGTTATGGGAGCTGTCTTAGAAATAATAGAAGCAACCATAGTTTCATGAGAATAATGCAAGAAATTGAGGTAACTGTCACAAATGCAGGCTCAAGCAGATTCTCCAGATTCAGATGATTTTCCCCTCATCTAAGTTACTAATTAGTGAGTTGAATTGATTTTTATTAATAAAAGTATAAAATCAATGATTAATCGGGGGCCATAAAAAGCATTGCTGTCAAATGCCCCCCAACGTTTGCATTATTATAAATGTTGGAAAGATTTGGAATTTATTAATAGCAATGGGATCAGACATGAAAGGGGAAGAACTTTTATCCATTTGAAAAACTTAGGAAGATATGAAGAGGGAAAGGAATTTTAACAACCGGCAGGAACGGAACTAACCTTCAGATTCCTGACATGTATATAAATTTCGTTTTCAGAAGAGTTTACAACCCCTCCCGGTAAAAGAGTTGGAATAAAGAGAAAAGGTTAGAGTATTGCAACGTTAATTAGAGATGATAAATACTGTACTACAAATCTCAACCCCGGTGAAGTGTTGAGCATAGCACCAAGACAATCGATAATAATAACAAAGAAAGAGGGTAACATCAATCTAGATTCTCTTGTTAGAATACAACTCCAAGCCCACCTCAAAGTTCAAATAGACTAGAAATTAGTGACACCTTTTCGACAATCAAGCGTGAAAACTTTTCCAAACTGAGTCATCCAATCTAGTTCGGCAATTATATCCCCACAAAAACCAACAAAAATATAAACACAGGAGCCCGTTAGATACCTCAGTTTGATCTCCAAGCAAAACGCAGAGAATGCATAACTTACCAAAATTCAAGATTAAGGGCTTCAGAACATTTACCCACAAATTCTCAGCAAACAATAAGGAAAGAGCAAAAACGACCACATTGACTTAACAGTAAAATAAATAAGTAAATAAATAAACAAACAAGCTCGATTGGAGTGTTAAATTAAGCTAAGTTTCGAAATCGAAATGACTGAAGAGATTAGAGTGAGACTATGAACCACCTCGGAAGATCAGGAGGACGCCCAGTCAGGCTTACGCGACAAGAGGAAGTGGACTAGGGATACCCTCTTGTGAATATTTTGGCATCAACGATTATGTATATTGTTTTCAGCTTATAATTATTAATTAACTCTGCCATTTTTTTTTCCTGCGAGATATCCTTAACTTTTTTCGGAATTATTTATTTGTCAATGAAAAGTGAAAAGCTAGCTTAGGAATAGAGCCTTCGTCAAGGGTTAATTCGAATCTAATTTGTTTAGGTTTTAAAATTTCAGGGTGGGATTTAAAAACATTTATTTTAATATGGGTTGAAATATTTTAATTCGAAGCATTATTTGGGCTTATGACTAGTTTTATAAATTTCATTATAAAAATTATGAGAAAATTAAAATAACAAGTTTTAAAGGTTAGTCTTTGGTTATATTAACTTATTATATTTCGTATTTGTAAATTATAAGAATTCTACCATTATATATATATATATATAATAGTTATTTTAGTATTTTAGTCTAAATAATATCATAGAATTACAAGTAAATGTTTATTTATTTTCAAACTCTGTATATTAAATATTAAAATAAAATAATTCATATATTGGTTTAGTTCAAATTTTTTTGTATTATAAATCTAATATTAGACTGTTTAATTTCTTATAAAGAAATAATTAAAATGAATCATAAAACATTGAAACATAAAAAGAAAAAATTTGTAAGATAATATAATTATTAACAAAATATAACCACTCGTATAAATAAGTAGAGAAGAAATTATCAATTACTAAATACTCTTTAATTTATAAGTAAAAACATAGAAATTATTCTCAGCTCAACCTAGTTTCACTTTGAGCTAATTAAATTGGGCCCAACAATGTCTTGATATTAAAAAGTGTTTTTTTTTTCAAGTCAAACCCCACTTGTTTTAAAATTTAACGGCCTAATACATTAACTTAAATGCTTAATGCGTTTTGAAAATAGTCTCTTAATTTAAAATAAACAAAATTCATACTCACAGTTAATAAATCCTTCTATATACTACACCTCTCCTGTCGCATCAAAATTTTTCATATCGCTTTGACCTAAATATGTTGGTTTTAAAAATAAATAAAAACTTATCACACATAATTTTGGGAGTATGAAATAGTATATTAACCAAGAAAATTAAAGATTAAATAGATATAACGACCTATTTTCTAAAGTGTGAAAAATAAAAGACCTACTTTTCAATTTTCAAAGTTGAAGGACTATTTACAAATCATCCCCTAATTATTACACAAGAACAATGACCAGAGATGAAGTGGGATATGCAATTATTATAGAGATAATGGTCTTAGTCAGCGTCGCCAAGGCCGTCGCTGCCATCACCCTTCTTAGATATGGGTGCATAAGATGAGTTTGGTTTCTTCTTCTGAGAAGCAATTTCAGCATTCTTTCGAAGAACAGCTCCTGGTGACGGATATGGTCGCTGTTGAAACAGAGGACCCTGAAATTCAACAACAAAGTGATGATAAGCCTCAAGAAAAGGTCAGAAACAATCCAAAGCTATCCGACTATTAACTGTGAAGGGTATATTTCAGTGTACTTTCCACTTTACGTGTTCCCACAAAAACAAAATATGAGATAATAGCTTTTGAGATGAATTTAATATTTATTCTTACTATGGTATCCTTAGCCTCATTCTCTTGATTAAATTTCAAACCAGATAATAGAGAATTATGATTTGCCTATGCTTCAACACGGGGGTTTTCACATGAACGACATGCCAATAATAAAATCAACCTTCTCCTAACAAATTAAAAAGGCTTTCAACTAGCACTTTTTGAACAAATTAATAGAATGTATGGGAATATAAATAAATTAAATAATTAATAATTATTTTCCGAATATAAAAAATTTATTTTCCATAACTAATCTCCTATCTTTCTCCCTCTTTACTGCCACATAATAATAATAGTTTCGATTTTCTAAAATTAATATTTTGACTTCCCCATAGTGTGTGCCAGTCTCTGGTCACACAGAAGCAACTACGAGAAAATATGATCACGGGAATGAAAGAACTTTAAAAGAAAAGGAATGCACATACCGTTGCTGTTGTGTCAGCTGCTCGTGGCTGCACACCTTTCAAGCCCACAACCCTAGAATAAATCATCGTGTAAACTTTCAAGATAATTGCCACTTAATTATTTGCATTGTCAACCAGTTTAACACCAAGGGCAATTCAGTATCAAAGATTTTTAGAATGTTAAACATACCAGCCACCTCGAGGAGCATCTGAATAAGAGCTGGGGTCCATGGGATCCAACTCCTCATCCTCTGCATATGCACGTTTCTTGCCCCCTCTTCTTCCTTTATCGAATGGAGGTTTCCAACTGGACCTGGACAGTGCTTTCTATGCTTTCAGCAAATCCAAACTTGATTTCATGTACAGATTGCATCAGATAAAACAAAACCTATACTTGCAAGCTTTTTTTTTTTTTTTAATTACAGTATCCCAATCCCATACAACTTAATACAAGCTCGGTAGTATACTGGCAAGCTTTTTAAGCACAAGAAAATAATAGTTCTTCCCTTCGTTTTTAATGTGGAATCCTCATAAGAAAGTAAAATGCTAGAAAAAATATGTTCTAAATGATGGCTACTTTCACTTGATATTTAATTATTTGGTTGAAGTCGTGCGTGAAGGATTGCAGCAATAAAATAATTTTACCGCCAAACAATCAATTAACAGTGCTCCAGATACTCATGTGGAAGGGTTGCATACCTTTGTTTGCTGTCCTTCTTGTCAGAATTTTCAGAGGGATGTGTTGCACTGCTTGGCTGAGTATTCCTACTGGATGACAAATACTCACATTGTGGAAGGTTCAGAACTCTGGTAGTTCGTTTGAAAGTTAAAATACATATATATCAGAGATAAACGTATGCAGGGAAGTTTGAAAGAACAAGAAGATAATATTAGGGCGTACAAGGAAAAAATTGGGTCGTCATCAAGGGCATAAGTTTCTAAACAACTTAATGTGGCTTACTGGTAATTACATCAAACATATTTCAGAACAACTGTAATCATCAGTCACTGATAAATTAAATTTACCCTATCATTCTCTTTATAGCTAATTATAGCATTACCATGATTTAATCCTCCTTCTATATGCAACAAGCAATATGTGCTCTAGATAAATATTGTATAAACCAACCCAGTTCATGCAGCGACAATGTAATACATATCAAAACAGTAGCAGCAGCCTAGGGGGAAGAAAAGAAATCTCCAAAATTAATGGCTAAGACAGAAAAAGGGACCACAAACTACCTTGTACAATGATTGCAGTAACACCATGACTGCACCAGGCCTACTCCCCAACCACCACATCCCATGCACCTTGGTAATTTGGAAGATTGACCATGCCCGCCTACATTAATTCCATATGATGAACTCGACAAGTCAGGATGACCAGTGACACTTTCCTGAGCTGAATTAGGACGCTCCCATTGTGATACATGAGTTTTTGTATTGTAGTAATACCTATGGCCTTTTACATAGAACAAAGAGTAAATAAGATACTTCATTAAAAATCATGAAAAGGCAGAAAAAGAGAAGGCAAGCTGATTTACTATTCTTCTGATATCCAGTAAATGAGACAGGTAACAACATGAAGTCGTCAGTCAAGTTGTTAACATGCCAATAACTGACCTAACCAATTACCACTCCAGAGATTATTGTTCAATGTGTTTTAAAATTTAAACAGAAAAGTATTATTCACTGAACATGGTGGCATAAATCAACAGCGGATAACAAAAAGACAAGGTTGTTGCAAAGTGATTGCATGAGGGAAGAAGTAGATTAAATAATTGCTTAATATTAGAACACGCAAGACATCAAAAATTAATTCTTGAAATTGTTTTCAGTCTTTTTGCTCGTTTTCATGCTTTACAATACATAAAAAGTAAGTCATTTTTCTTTATTTGAACAAAAATCTTGTCAATATAATCGTTGTCCTATAGATTCTATTATTTATGCAACAATACAGTTAATCACCAGCAAACACAAAGGGGGTTGCGGTAAATGAAAACTTCTGTAACGCTAAATTTTTTTTTTTTTTACTGTAATACAGTTAGTTCATTGTAATTTATATTAATGCCTTTCGAGTCTTCAAATTTGACCACTCCAAGGGAACATGTAGAGGCTGATATATTGGACCAGTCAAAAATTATATATATATATAGTCCCACACACACACAAATTTGACCACTCCAAGGGAACATGTAGAGGCTGATATATTGGACCAGTCAAAAATTATATATATATAGTCCCACACACACACACACACACACACGAGTTCTAGTGTCCACAAGATTAGGTGTACTCACTATAACTCTGCCCCGCTCCCCAGTAGTGTCCACAAGATTAGGTGTACTCACTATAACACTGCCCCGCTCCCCAGTATTGGTGAAGAAGGCTTTTCTAATATGTTAATGAATCTTAGGTTTTACCTGCAAATATGAAGCAGCTTTTTACTTATTGATTTTTAGATTTCTGAGGAGCAGCAAGGAGTATCTGACCACATTTGGAATGCCAAAATTTTCGATAATTTATCTTTTTTCTATTGTGCGTATATTTACAGCATTAACATAATAGTCACTTTTCATTCTACTTTGATTGGAGGGCATTACAGCACTAAGGAGTGTTTTATTTTTACTTTTATTGGTTCTTTTATCCAATAGAAACATTTATTAGATCTTTGTTCCCATTTAAGAGAACTCCTTAGTCCTTATCCTTGTATTAGTAATTTTCTCCTATCATTCATCAGAAAAAAAATTTTTTTTTTTGATTCAAAAAGAAATATTATTAAGGAATAGAGAAGGAGACAGAGAGAAAAAAGGAAAACAGAAAAACACAGAAAAGGAGGATAAGATATCCTCCTAAAAACAAGAGAAAACCACAAGACCAACCCAAAAGCCCAACAAGAAGGCTAATACATCAAAGCCTTCCAATCCCTAAAAGCATCATCGGAAGGCACCCCTTTAAAAAATCCATTGGCCAACACCCGAAGAGTAGCAATGTAGCAGATTCTATCCCACAACAAAAGAGGAGGCAGCTGTCGCTGCTTAAAGATTGTGGCATCTCTTTCTATCCAAAGGCACCACACGGTTGCAAACAGAGCCTTATTATCCTAAAACCAAAACCCATAAAATTAATGACAAAGAAAGCACCAAGGTCAAATAGACAAACCCAACTCTCCTTGAAGAGGGCAAATAACCTATTCCACATCTCCCTAGCCACTCATCAGAAATTATTTTCTTTATCCCCCTTCACAAGGAAAAAAAAAAAAAAACCAATGCACTAAACTTTTCATCATCAAAGGAATGAACTTCTGAAAGTGTAACAAAACATAAATATACATTGGTTACAGCGCTACTACAACAGCAATAATGAATTTGCAATAGCAGAAAAACAACAAGAATTGGTGAAACCATGAAATCATATTTATTTTTTCCTCACTTAAGATATTGATGCTGCAAATAGAAAGACTTATATGTGCCGTACCAGTTGTTTCATCCAATGCCTCTACCCAATTTTCTGGAATAGGTACAGGGGATGGTGATTGAACACTTAAGGATGCTTCACCAGGTCTTTCCCACTGACTCTTCCCTGTAGTTTCATTATAATAATAAAATGCACCAGTTGCAGGATCCTTTGCCTCCACCTACGTGGAACAATTAGAATTTAATCCAAGCTATTAATAAAAAGAAAATTCAAAAAGAAACAAAAGAATTGCTGGAAATCTGCTCATCCCTCTTGCTTTCTTTGGTGGATAACGGAAAGTCAAAAACCTATAAACCTAACAACACTTGTCTAAATTTTTTTAACAATTAATTTTATATATAACTGCAATATGTACTAGATATACAGCACAAACAATACCCAGATGGTAAATCTAAATTTGTCATTCAGTTAAGATCTTGTACTCCCAAAGTCCTATACCAGATATGTATGGACTAGAGGAAATTCAAATCTAAAGACAAGTTTGTGCCAGTGATACACACCCATCCTGGAGGCAATTTTCCATTTTCTGTGGGTTTAGCTGAAGCAACTTTCTGAAATTCAAATAAAAACAGAATGTAAGGTAAGAAAACAGTACAGATCTTAATAATATACTGTAAAGTATCTAGGAAAGAGACAAGAATAGGATTCTAAACTAAAAGTGCAGAACAGGATGCTGAAGATTGAGTCCAAATTTACACACAAACTTGCAATACTAGGCTTTGGAACAGAACTCAAACAACATATTATACCCCGTCCCTCCAAAAAGAAGGTGCTACAAAGCTCCCACTATGCGCGGGCTCCATAAAGATGGAAAAATTAAAATTTCAAGATGGTGAGACAGAAGAAATTCAGAAGCCTGGAAACAAAGATAAATTAATATGACATTCTTACAGGATCTTTAGTATGCGTATCATCTTTAATAATACCCCTAGCTCTCAACTTCTGCTCAAGGAACTCGGGCAATTCTCTAGCTGCAGGTTTCTGTTCTGAACCTTTATCACGTTTAAGATCAAACTGGCCTGCCACATCATTACCTACTCCAAAGTTCCAGAAGCAACAAAATGTCAAGTTGATTCTTCCTGGCTCCATCATCAGAATGAAAAAAATGTGCTGCAGCTTGAGTCAAATATATTCGGGAATTGCAACTAAGTTTACCTGCAGTAATATCAAGGCTAGCGGCATCATAATAGGCACCACCACCAGGTACACCGTATCCATTTCCTATTTCTGTGTTACCTGACATAGAATTCAAGGCATATAACAATCAATCCATCAATATAGCATATAATAAAAATTATGTGAAATATTCCAAAAGAAAGTGAATGGATACATTATAATTTACAATCATAAACAAATGAACCAACAGAAACATAATCAAGGTCTAATCTCATTCCTGAGTCTAACTATACCCAGGGCCATCTTCACCACAAAATCCAGGCAACTATCAACTAGAACCCACAGAAACATTGAAATGTTTATGTCCAACTATTTTTGCTCTTATAAATATTAAGGCCTCCGGTTCTGATAGGGACCATGACCCAAGTGAGACGGTGGGCCAGACGCTGGACCAAATGAATAGGCCCAAAGTGTGGCAGGTGTATGAGAGAAAGAAGGAGGGAAAAGGGGTAGGAATGTAATTACATGCATGGGTCTGTAGTGGGGCATTTATAGTTGTAGTAGGGGGGATGTGTAAGGTTATGCAGAAAAGTTGTCAATAGAGTTTTGGGCAGAATACCTAGGTAGGGAGGTATTGAGCCGGACCAGCAGCTTTGGAGAGGAATTATTCTTTGTAATTTCTCTCTTTATCAATTAAGTCTTCTTGATTCTGAGTTTCTATCAATTGGTTCGACCTGCTGAATCGATGCTGCAAAAGCCATTAGACAAAGAAGAAGCCATGGAGGCGTGTATGACTAATTTGGAGGCTATGGGTCCTTGGAGAGAAGGTTTGGAAGGGTCCATGAGTGAGTTTAGAACAACTTTAATGGAGATGCAGAAATCACAATAGGAGATGCAGAAATTAATGATGGAACAGCAAACCTTCTTGAGAAAAAAGAATTGATGGGGAACAAGGGAGAACCATTCCTATCGACGGGTCGTCATCTTCATCAAAGCGGCCAGTAAGAGATAATGTGAGACCACTTGTACCAGGAATGATGCAAGATGGTTGGGATGAGTATTGGATGTTTGTGAAGAAGGTTGAGCTCCCAGGTTTTCAAGGGACAAATCCTATGGGTTGTTTCAAAAGGCTAAAGCTTACTTCGAAGTTCATAATACGCCAAATGAATTAAAAGTGAAGCTATCGCTTCTTTGTATGGAAGGTAACACCATCCATTGGTTTACCTTGCTGCGTGAAGGAGATAACCAGCTCACATGGCCGAGACTGAAGCAATCCTCATTGTTGAAGTTTGGAGGGGCTATCTATGATAACCCGTTTGAAGAGTTACCTGTGCTGCACCAAGCTAGAACCGTGGAGGAGTACTTAGAATCTTTCGAGTTTATTTCTACGCAAGTCCCACGGCTGTCCGAGGCTCAATACGTTGGGTAATTTATGGGAGGTTTAAGGCCGAACATCAAACAAAGGGTGAGGTCGCACCACCCTGAGACTCGTCGGCAGGCTATGCAGGTCTCGCGAGACATAGAAAGGGAAATAGAAGGCATCGTGCAAAATCCAAAGGTGACGACATTTCGTGCAAGGATGAATCTATGTGGGGTTGAAGCGGGTCAAGTCATCGGGTCAAATTAAAAAAAAAAACCGAAGGCCCACAAATCAGAGTCACAACCCAATTGGGTCACTTAAGCCCAATATCAGTGGAAAAGCGTCACACAGCGTGAATGCTGCGTCTTCATCTTCTCCAGTTGCAAAGACATCCCTTGCGTCGACTTGGACCAACACCGATGTGTCTCGAAGATGGGAGCATGACAGACGTCCATCATGGAGAGAGCTCAAGGAATCAAACAACTCTCTTACCAGGAACTGCTTGACCGAAGAGGATGATGAAGGGCAAGTAGAAATTTTAGCGTTAGAGGTCAAACAAAACAGGGAAGGGGAAGGCTTAGAATGTAAATTAATGGTTTTGCTGGAGGTGATTGGACCAGAAGTGTCTACTCTAAGTACAATGAAGCTGGAGTGAGATTTAAAGGGAGTGCCAATTGTGGCTTTGGTGGACGGTGGAGCTACTCATAATTTCGTACCCCTCAAGTGGTGACGAGCCTGAATATTCTTGTGGATTCCGCTGAGCATTTCGGGGTCTGGTTAGGAGAAAAAGTGTCTACTAAAGGAAAGTTTACTGGGTTGCCTCTCCAAGTGGGAGATAATGAAATTGTAGCGGATGCCTACGTTCTTGATTTGGGAGGAGTTGATATGATTCTGGATGTGGCCTGACTTGAAACTTTGGGTAAGGTAGAATTGGACTGGAGTGCTATGACCACGACCTTTAACTTGCAGGAGCTACTGTTAAGCTTCAAGGAGTAGGTAATCAAGGCAAGAAGCAAGTGGTTAATTCTGATTCATTGTTGGAGATGATGGATAATTCCACGAAATTAGTGGATGGGGTTTTGAGGAACATGGGAAGTGAATTAAAAGTGAATGAAGTGGACCAATTGCCAATTCAGCAGAGGCAAGATTTAGAAAAATTGTTGACAAGGTTCCCTAAAGTGTTTGCTGAAATGTCAGCCTTACCTCCTCAAAGGGACACTGTTCATTCAATTGTACTGAAGGAGGGTATTGAACCTATTAATGTGAGACCTTACCAATACTCCCATCATCAAAAGGATGAGATAGAACGTCAAGTTCAGGACATGTTGAGGCTGGGCATTATACGAAACAGTTCAAGTCCTTTTTCTAGCTTGGTTATTTGGTGAGGAAAGATGAATCTTGGAGGATGTGTGTCGACTATAGGGGCTTTGAATAAAGCAACAACAACAACAACAACAACACAAGCCTTATCCCACTAGGTGAAGTCGGCTACATGGAGGCTTTGAATAAAGCAACGGTGCAAGATAACTTTCCAATTTCGGTGGTGGATGAACTCATCATGGAGCTCATTTCTTTTCGAAGTTGGATCTTAAGTCAAGATACCATCAAATTCGTATGAGAGACGAATATGTGGCTAAAACAGCTTTTCGCAGTCATAAAGGCCACTATGAGTATTTGATAATACCATTCGGATTAATGAAAACTCCCGCCACATTCCAATCCACGATGAATCAACTTTTCAAACCTTACTTACATAAGTTTGTCTTAGTCTTCTTTGACGACATATTGGTGGACAGTAAAATTGGGAGGATCATTTATAGCACCTTGCTATGGTTCTACAAATACTCAAGGAGAATCAATTTGTGGTCAATCAAAAGAAATGCAGTTTCAGGCAAGACAAGGTTGAGTACTTGGGTCATGTTTTCTTAGGAGATGGAGTTTCAGTGGATCCAAAGAAGGTTTGCAGCGTTTTGGAGTAGCCCACTCCTCACAATGTCCACAAAGTAAGGGGGTTTTTTCGGTTTAACGGGATATTACCATAAGTTTATCAGGGACTACGACCTCTATAGTCTTTTTGCCCTGGTGGATCTCTTTTTCATTTAAGAAAAATATGGAATCTTGGGTTACTAATTGGTCGAATATTAGGCAATCCGAAATTTTCTTGAATGATATTCAAGAAAAGAGTATTCTAAAAGAATTCATAGAATTAGAGGAACTATTACTCTTGGATGAAATGATAAAGGAATACCCGGAAACACGTCTACAAAACCTTCGTATCGGAATCTACAACGAAACGATCCAATTGATCAATACGCACAACGAAGATTGTATCTATACGATTTTGCACTTCTTGACAAATATAATCTGTTTCGTTATTTTAAGTGGTTATTCTATTCTAGGTAATCAAGAACTTATTATTCTTAACTCTTGGGTTCAAGAATTCCTATATAACTTAAGCGACACAATAAAAGCTTTTTCTATTCTTTTATTAGCTGATTTATGTATAGGATTCCATTCTTTTTCTATTTCTCGAAATCACTTCATTTCTTAGTATCAAAAGAAACATAATGTGTAGTATAGGAGAATCTATTCTCTTTCTTTTTTTTTAATGATCTTGGAGATTGTGTAAATGCCTATTGGTGTTCCAAAAGTACCCTTTCGAAATCCTGGAGAGGAAGATGCATCTTGGGTTGACGTATAGTGCGACTTATCAGATATATTGGGTCATATGAGATTTCCCCGTTCTCTCCCCCGATCGAGATATCCTCTCTTTCACCCCAAAAAAGATTGATTGAATCAACAAAAATTTGGAGCGTGAAGTGTAATTAGATCTATTTTTTGGGGACCGTAGTCCCTGATAAACTTATGGTAATATCCCGTTAAACCCAAAAAACCCCCTTACTCTGTGGATATTGTGAGGAGTGGGCCACTCCAAAACGCTACAAGCCTTCTTTAGATCCACTGAAACTCCATCTCCTAACAAAACATGACCCAAGTACTCAACCTTGTCTTGCCTGAAACTGCATTTCTTTTGATTAACCACAAATTGATTCTCCTTGAGTATTTGTAGAACCATAGCAAGGTGCTGTAAATGATCCTCCCAATTTTACTGTACACCAATATGTCGTCAAAGAAGACTAAGACAAACTTATGTAAGTAAGGTTTGAAAAGTTGATTCATCGTGGATTGGAATGTGGCGGGAGTTTTCATTAATCCGAATGGTATCATCAAATACTCATAGTGGCCTTTATGACTGCGAAAAGCTGTTTTAGCCACATATTCGTCTCTCATACGAATTTGATGGTATCTTGACTTTTAATTGGGGAATGGAGGCGCAACAAGCATTCGAAACCTTGAAGACTATTACTACAGCACCAATATTATCTCTCCAAATTTCTCTAAACCATTTGCCATTGAGTGTGATGCTTTAGGAGCAGGGTTAGAGGCTGTTTTGATGCAAGACCAAATACCTCTAGCATACTACAATAAAGTTCAAAATCAATCTATGAGAAAGAGCTTATGGCAGTAGTTCTTCCCATCAGGCATTGGAGGCACTATTTAATGGGGAGGGAATTCATTGTGTATTCTGACCAGAGGAGCCTTAAGGACCTTTTAACCCAAAGGATGACAACCACAGATCAGCAAAATTGGATGGCCAAATTCTTAGGATACAAGTTTGAAGTAGTTTATAAACCGGGCTAGAAAAATAAGGCGACAGATGCCTTGTCTAGATTGCCCATGGAAGGAGAATTAGCTTCAATATGTCCATTCCCAGTATGGTTGCAAGGCCATGAGTTAATGGATGAGGTAAATAAGGATCCTAAAATTCAAGCTATTGTGACTGCACTCAAGGCTAACCCAAATAGTAGACTCGGGTATAAGCTGCACAAGGGTATTTTATTCTTCAATGATAGATTGGTAATTTTTGCAAAATCTGCACTAATTCCTCAAATATTGCAAGATTTTCATTCTTCACCAACCGGGGGTCATTTAGGCTACCTACGAACATACAAGAGACTTGCTATTAATCTGTATTGGGTGGGAATGAAGAAGGCAGTCATGGAGTTTGTGAGATCTTGTGCTGTTTGCCAAAGGATGAAGAGTGTAGCTACATAACCAAGTAGGTTACTTCAACCCTTGCCCATTCCAAATAAAGTATGGGAAGAAATATCTCTTGATTTCATCACTAGACTCCCCAAATCAAAAGGTTATGATGCAATCTTGGTAGTAGTAGATAGGTTGTCGAAATAAGCACATTTTTTGCCATTGAAACACCCTTATACAGCAAAGAATATTGCTGCCTTGTTTGCTAGGGAGATAATCAGATTATACAGCATCCCTTCATCTATCCTTAGCGATAGAGACCCAATCTTTATTAGCACTTTTTGGAAGGAATTGTTCCATTTGCAAGGCATTGCATTAAAGATGAGTTCAGCTTACTATCCGGAGATGGATGGCCAAACTGAAGTGGTTAATAGGTGTTTGGAGTCCTACTTACAGTGCTTTGCTTTAGAACAACCCAAGCATTGGTCTTTTTGGCTATCATGGGCGAAATTATGGTATAATACCGCAATTCATGTCAGCAAGGTTCTACTCCATTTGAGGTAGTCTACGGACGTCAACCTCCTACTATTGTTCGATATTGTGGAGACAAAGGTGGAGGCAATGGCTAAAGAGCTTCTAGATAGAGATGAGGCATTGAGACAGCTTAAGTTCAATCTTAGTAAGGCCCAAGAGCAAATGAAATTTTATGCTGACAAGAAAAGAAAGCAAGTTACCTTTGAGGTGGGGGATTGGGTCTTCTTGAAACTAAGACCTCACAGGCAAGCTTCAATTTCTCATAGAATTTATTCTAAGTTGTCACCACGGTATTATGGACCATATCAAGTTATTGAGAAGTGTGGGGAAGTGGCCTACAAGCTTCAGTTGCCACCCAACTCTAGGGTGCACCTAGTTTTCCATGTTTCTTTGCTCAAACGTGCTATCAGAGACTATACAGCAAGTATAGCACTACCTACTGATATGGAGGAGGAAGAGGTGATAGTGCCAGTGAGAGTGCTTGGTGTTAGAGACAAACATGCAGCTGGATATTGCTCTTGTGAATTTCTCATTCAGTGGGAAGGATTAGCATCTGAAGATGCAACTTGGGAGAAAGAGACTTTTCTAAAAAGTCAATTTCCTTGTAGATGCAACGGTGGGTATTGATAGGGATCATGATTCAAGTGAGAAGGTGGGCCAGATGCTGGACCAAATGAATAGGCCCAAAGTGTGGCAAGTGTATGAGAGAAAGAAGAAAGGAAAAGGGGTAGGAATGTAGTTACATGCATGGGTCTGTCGTGGGGCATTTATAGTTGCTGCATGGGGGTGTGTGAGGTTATGCAGAAAAGTTGTCAGTAGAGTTTTGGGCAGAATACCTGGGTAGTGAGGTATTGTGCAGGAGCAACAGCTCTGGAGAGGAATTATTCTTTGTAACTTCTCTTTTTATCAATTAAGTCTTGTTCTTGATTCTGAGTTTCTATCAGATTCTTTCAATAACAGTTACCATTTCTTTGGTTGTGCACTAAGCATTATTTTGTTGGCAAGCGAGAGAAGGAAAAAAAACAAAGAGAAACAAAAGGAATTACATGGGCATAGCCAGGGGCGGACGCACGTTCACTTGTGCACCCCCTGAAATTTTGGCTAAAATTACAATTTTAAGGAAAAAAATTTGAAAATTTATATTTTAGCGCTAAATTTTAATTTTTTTCATTTTGCCCCCCTATTTTTTTGTTGATTTTAACATTTATATATTTTGAATCCTTGACCTATAAGTCTTAGGTCCGTCCCTGGGCATAGCTATGAAATCTCTAAAACCCTTCCCCTCCCCCCCCCCCAAAAAAAAAAACCAAAAAAAAAAATCCAAAGAAAAAATTAAATAAATAAATAAAGATGTTAAGAACCAGAATGCTATGAATTAAAGTTTTCAAGTCTCTGAAATATTAGTATTATAATTTAGAAACATCCCCCAAAAGACCATGAGACAAAAATCAAAGGGATGCCTAGTGCACAATTCTATCCTGATATAAGGGGGCCATAAGATCTAATGATTAACTCTGTATTCCAATAAACTGAACTACAAAAAGCATAGTGCTCCATAAAATTTTGCCCTACTGCTTGTCACTAATACAAGGGCCAAAGCACTGAGTATCAAGGTAGAAAAGGCCATGAAAATAGGAGCATAACTACTTAGTTAAGTCACCAAAGTTACATCGTCATTGAGCAAGTTGAAAAAGAAAAAAATGGTAGAGAAATACAAGGACAAGGGCAAAGTAACTAAATAACAGACCTTCTTCTGGGCGTGCAGCCTTCCCACGTTTAATAGCCATTTCAGCCCTATGCTCCGTGGCCATCTTCAGCAGATGCTCCTGGTTTTTCATTAAATTTAATTAAAAAAAAAAAAAGTTGGTTACGATAGAACACTGTCAACAACATTTAAATTCCTCACAGCAATGAAGACTAAAGCCGATTAACAGCATGTGTTAAATCTGCACCTTCAAAGCATTGGGATTACGACGTTCTGAGAATATGTCTGAATCATCCTTGGGAGGTAAGCCTGCAGTTCTTGCCTCTCTGGAATGGCACAACATAAGCATGGAACCTTGTAATCCTTTTGTCATATTACTATTAACAACTTCAAATCAAGAAACCATTCTGCCAAATAATTCATCAGTATATACCTTTGACTTCTAATGATATTTTGGGTCGCAATTTCCTGTCAAACCAACAAATAAAAGATAAATCAAATTGATTAAAGGAAAAAGGGGGAATAAAAATGTATATACAAGTGATACGGACTTGCTCCCGAAAGACAGCATCCTGAGCAGCAATATCAATGTCACAAGCATTGTTTAATTGTACACTGGAGCCTTTTCTTGGTGCATTGTAAACATTTACAGCAGCTTCATTTACTTTTGGCGTAAGACTGACATCAGACTCTTGGATCACAGCTGTACTATTCTCAATGTTCTGATATTCTCCATTAATGGGATTTGATTCTTGAGGTGATCTTGAGCTATTATTAACAGCACAGGACTGAGAGAAGTTTCCTTGTTGAAAGTTGTAAGGGGTATTGTTATCCGACATATGAGGAGCACTATGAGAAGATTGATATTGAGGCGGAGTAGCATGAGTATAGACATTTTGAGAGATGGGTGGGAAGGTTAAATTAGAAGGGGAAGGAGAAAACTGATAGCTCCCGGGATTGTTTGAATAATACTGAGGTGCAGTCTCAGTAGGCTGTACATGGGCAGGGAACGAGTGCGGTGAAGAAGCAGTTTTTGACGAATAGACTGGCCATGAATGTACACCTGGCGGGAGTGGCTGATCTTGGGAATTCTCCATGTCTTGGTAAGTCCTTTGTGCAGAATTCCGAATGTTCCTTTAAGAAATCAAGTGAATGTTGTAATATATGAATAAGTGTTTTACTTTCTACATAAAATAACTTGAATGCTCCTGCTGAAAAAACAAATTATAGCTATAAGTAGCAGATAGTTCAAAACAATCAAGAAAAGGAATTCCAGTGAAACATATGAAATTTCATGAATACATTTAAAAGTATCCTACAAGAGCTTTTATAATTTGTAAATAACTAAAGGCAAAAGGAACAAACAAGTGACATACTCAATTTCATCATATCATTATTTCTGGTTTTAATTTCTAGCTCCACTCCATATATTATGTTGTTTCCTAACGGCGGGGAGCACTTGTAGCGGAGGAGTAAGAAATAACAGTACATAAAGCCAACAAGCATGCTTGATGCATTTCTCATTCTCAGTCCTCCCAAGCACAGTCTTAGCATCTAAAGATGCGAACTTTTTATCTTCTTGTAAGTCCAATACTTAATGATCAGCTTAACTAACTCCAATTCACAAAAGCAGTCTTTCTGGGCACAATCTACATCGATACGTTTGTAACACAATCTCGTAGCAACGACGCTATTGTCATCATTGTCCCATTTCTTATATGAAGCTTAAATTTGCAGGTATGAAAAATTATATTTCAAAAAAAAAGGAGAAAAATGAAAACCACAAAAATAGTTCCCCAGAAACTCAGCAACAAAAAGAGGAAAACGAAAAAACAAGAAGAAGAATAAGAAACATCTTCAGTTCTGTCTATGAAAGAGAGACTACATATGAAACTAGGAAATTTCAGAGACAGATATCATGGGACTTACAGTGAACGAAGGAGACGATTCCGTCTACGGCCAAGGTCGGCGAACGGAGCCTATATCTTTTTTCTCGACTCTGGTGATCTGGTTCCTGGAAGCCCAGCCCAGACCATGAATGGGTAATTTGGGCCAGGCCTATAAATTGGGCCTTCCATTTTTCACTTTTTTGGGCTTTAAAGACATTTCCCCTTTCGGCCATTAGCCGAATCTTTTTTTCTTTTTGGGTCAACATAAGCCAGATCTTCGTTTCCTCCCTTGGACCTTCTTTGCAAATGAAGAAAATGTTTGGGCTTATTTTTGAAAAAATAATTAATTGGATATATTATATTGAATGACTAAACCATGACATAGGTTCTAATCTATGTAATTTCGTCAAGCCCACATTGGAGCAAGAAATTGATTTGAAATATTAACACAGTGCCACATTTATGGCTCGTTTGTTTAGCATAAGGAGAGGAATGGAAGGTGAAATTCTAGTGTACCGTAGATATTTTGTGGTTTGGTTGGGTATCCAGCATGCTTCTCTTCCTTTCCATTGCGCACTGTTTTCCTGCTTTACCATTACGACTTCTTCCTCTTGATATCCAATGGAAACCTGCCTCTCTCAATGGAAATTTTTTTGAAATTACATAATTGCCCTTGACAATGTTCAACAATTCTAGCCAAAGTCCTTGAATGCCCTTAAGTTACGTCACGTGCTCCACTTCCATTCGCTGTCGTTGGTGTGCTCATGCATCTTCATTTGTTCTGCTCCGTCCATCTTCATCCAGTTTCAGTATCTGTGTAAATGTTTAAAAATCGTGACCAAAAGGTGCAAAACTCTTCTATACCTTTAAGATACAGGAGGACGATCCGTACTCAAAGTTATAGACAATATTTTTTTTTTCACATGTCTTCTCTATCCAAAATTAAATAACACACATATAATATATACCTCATATACTTTTTTTAACTATCACACTTACCAAAACACACACTCACACACACACACACACATATATATATATATATAATTTGTGGAAAAGATCCGTTGGCTATCATATATTGAGAATAAAAAGCTTTTAAATGTCAATAAAAGTGTCAACATTCATAAACGTAAATTAATCTTAATGGATGCCAACGTTTATAGGAAATTGACATATTTTAACATTTTATAATAATAATATCCATCAGAATCACCAATATTCAAATATTTATTTGGTTTTGATTAATTGGCTTTGAGCTGAATCAAACTATTAAAGTATAATTTTTTGAATATTAATTTTTTATTTATAAAACTTATATTTAAAACTTTATTTAAAAAATATTAAATCACTTAAATCAATTAATTAAGTGTATTAGCCAATAACAATATGTATTCAAGAGTAATAAAGATGTAACGTATACTTTTTTTTTATCAGAACGTAGGCCCGCGGGACTTAAAAGTATTTTACTGATATTTATGCGTTGCTTTTATTTACAATAAAATAAATCATATAAATTGTCAAAAAGATTCATCATTGAATTACATTTAGTGACGTAAGAATTCACCCCTATTGAGTTTTGATCCATAATTAACTTTACTAAAGTTTGCATGATCCAAGAAAGATAGCAGACGCAGTTTCTCAGGCATTTCCAGGGAAAGAATATCCTGGCATATATATATATATATATATATATATATATATATATATGGGTAGCTTTTGCGATCAACCTGGCTTGGTTCACGAGTGAATCAAATCATGTCCCTGGAAAGAGAAGACAAGAAGATTCCATTTCCGAAAAATGATCCACTTAAATACGAAAGAAAAGAAGAAAAAGAAAAACCAGAGATTGAGGGTGAAAGATACTGGGGAGTGGCTATAATTGTGTGAGTTGCTTTTTGGTCTTTTCATTTGTATGCTTTCCTTCACGGGAACGCATACTCCACAAGGGCAAGGCAGGGCATCAATCTCTACGCCGTATTGGCCTTTTTATCCAGAGGCCGCTTTTTAATATTCCCAAGTAGTGGTCTTTTTCGCTTTTTTCCCGTCCCAATCCCATTCTGCTTTCTTTTCATTTTCTGTTTTCTCCCGCGTACGCACCACAAAAAGGAAAGCAGATGCTGTTCGTTATTTCTTTTTTCTTTTTCATAAATTATTATTTAAAAAAAAAAAAAAAGTAAATAACATCTGTTTATTGGATCGCGTTCCCCTTTTAAATGTCTGGCAGTATCTGAGAGACTTGCGTTGCATAGTTTGAAGTAGGCAAGTAGCTCAAGGATTCCCCACGCTTACGTGCTCGGAATCGATTCAAATCAACTCAAATTAAATCAATTTGACAAAAAATTCACCAAAACTGAAAGATAAAAGTATAAATTAATTTTTAGGACAAGATAACCAAATGGTTTGATTTTGTTGTTTAACGAAACCATACATATATATATATATATATGTGTGTGTGTGTGTGTACACACACATATGATATATTAAAATTTTTCAATAACCTAATGAATTAATTTTATTTCTTATCATGATTAGATGTTAATTTAGATAAATTATCATAAAGATATATACTAACACCAATGCATAAAGGCTTAGTCGGGGATTTAAGAGGAAAAATGTAAAGTTATGAAAAATAAAAACAAGTGATTATTGTGTTCATAAAAGAACATGTTACAAAATGATTTTTCTAAACATACTAATGAAATGCCCCAAATGTTACACAAGATGTAACATTCCAAAATTTCTCCTCTAAATTATAAATTCAAATAGGGTACCAAGCCATGAGGAAAGAGTCCAAAAGTGGAAGAAAATCTAATTATGAAGGTACTAGTCGACTTCTAGTAACCAACAGTCGACTGATTGCAAAAAATAAAAAAAACATTATTTGATATCTGTAGACAGTTGACTGATGGTAGGATAGCAGTTGACTGGCAACCCTCTGTAAGCCAAAAGTTTGAGGCTGAGAAGCAACCAATCAACTGTTGACTCCTAAGCGATTGACTGATAGTCCTTTGAGGAATGAGATAAACATGATTAAGGAAGTAGAAACTAAGATTTTTAAGTTGAGAATTGACCAAAATACCCCTATTAGATCTAAGAGAACTCATAAATAAATAATAAAGGGTAATAAAGTCCTTTTACTCCCAGAAATAAATAATAAAGAATACTTTTCATAAGCAAGCTAAAGGAGAGAGAAATGAAATCTTCTGCAAAAATTGAGTAGAGAGAGAAAACGTGAGAAGAAGGGAAGAAAGAAAATGAGGGGTTTCCTAGTTGAAAGTAGCAAGAAACTATCAGAGGTAATCCTTCTAGCTTGTTTCCTTTAGTTTAGATTAATTATATAATCAAACAATTGATGGAATAGTGAATTTCAGACTAACAAAAGAGAGAGAGAGAGAAGGAAGAGGAAGTTTGAAACTTGGAAATCACAACCTTCAACTCTTAAAGAAGTAAATGTAGCTAGTTTTTCATAAAAGTAATTATTTATGAGAATATATGATTTATGGTGATTCTATGATGAATCTATGTTTGGCTTTTGGCTCATTTTGAACTATAAAAGATAAGATGATATTTCATTATGAGCTATGATAAGTTCCCCATAAATATATGGAAAGGTGTTTTATGAAAGTATTGCATGGCAAACCTATGTGTTGGGTAGACACATAGTGCATTAAAAACCCTTTGATGGGTAGACTCTTAAGTGTATTATGAACTTATATGTTGGGTAGACTTATGGTTAACATAAACTCTTATAAAGGGTAGATCTATATTGCATCATCAACCCTTATGAAATGGGTAAACTTGCTATGTACTAAAAGAAGAATAAGAATGAACAACGTGTTCAGGCGCTGAGCCACGTTGGCTCCAGGGGATGCAGCTACAACCCCTGAATTTTACAAATTTGCATATAATTTTTTTTTTCATTTTTCCCCCCTCTTTTTTTTGACCCCCTTAATATTTGAATCCCTTTCATTCTTCCTCATTGCCCCACTTGAGCTCAACTCCCACTCCCAAATGACTAGATGCCCCCAGATCCTAGCCCAGGAGACAGTCTGACCATCCCTAACTCCCCCATCATCTCTCCATCTCTGCCTCTCGAGTCTCGACCACCAATTCGTGTCTGCCATCGCCCATCCATCGTCCACGTCCGTGTTCGACACCAGTCAGCGTCGTCGTCTACCCTTCAATACCAGTATGTGTTCGGCATCCGCCATCGCCCATCCATTGTCCTTCGACCACAAGGCACTAGTGATGCAGTGACCTGTTCGCATTCGTGATTGTGCTCCTCCATCCTCTTTGACCTTTGACCACCGACCTTCGAGCTTCAATCACTATAAAATTGGTTGAGTGAGAATAGAGATGCTATCAATGTAGATAGTGGAGCGGAGGTGAATATAGGCTGAGTGAAATTTGGGGGTCTTTTTTAATAGATTTAATTCTATCAAATTGGTTGATTAATTATGCAATTAGGATCATAAGTCGTATATTTGTGAAGTTAATTTCATGAAATTTTTTCTTAATGATAGTTAATTTTTCATTTTATTGTTAGGGTAAAAGTTTGAAATTTGGAGTTTTTGTACATAGATCTAATTCTAATAAATTGGTTAATTGATTATACAATTAGGATCATGAGTAGCATATATATAGAGTCAATTTCATAAAAAAAAATTTGTTTGATGATGGTTAATTTTTCATTTTATTGTTAGGGTAAAATTTTGAAATTTGGAGTTTTTGTACATAGATCCAATTTTATCAAATTAGTTTATTGATTATACAATAGGATCATAAGTAACATATTCAATTTCATGAAATTTGGGGTTTTTTATGGTTAATTTTTCATTCTATTATTAGGTATCTCTTTCTAAAATTTCATGAATAACAAACATGTTTGGCGATTTGCCCCCTGACCTAAGGTTCTTAGATTCGCCACTGAATGTGTTCTATGATAATATTTACACTCAAAGAAAGAGTGTTAGTGTTTTATAATGCTTTATAATTGAGATGGTTATACATATGTTTAAACAATGCACTAAATACTGAGATTTTATGTATCTCATATTGTTATGTTGGACTAACCATTTCAAGTGATGAAAGTAGTAAGAGGCAAGGAAAAAGTTTGAATGTTCTCTTTAATTATGGGAAGTTTAATGTAAATTTTCTTTACATGGTTAAGACCCTTATGTACATCCTTAGTATAATGTATCTTTTAAAAAATATTATGTCGTATATGCAGTTATAAAATGAACAAGTGTGTATGTATACTCGACTAAGGAACGTTATCAATAAAATTACAAAAAGAGATTGATTTTTTGTTCTCTAAAAGAAGTCTGCAAGTTATTAGTCGATCGCTACATTTCAGGCAATCGACTGGCACCTCATTGAGTAGCCCTTTGGCCACCATGAGATTTTTATGTTTTTATTGCTTTACAATTTTTCTAAATACTTGTTAAATGTTTTTTTTAAAAAGAATTTTGTAAAAACTCATTATAGAAGGCACCCAAAACTTTCCCTTCAATTTTAAATTATAAGTTGCTTTTAATTTATGATTAAAATAGATGTTACACAATAACTTTATGATAATTTCTTTTTTGCCTACAACTTATTGTGAAAATTAAAATATTTCAAAAAGAATATTTAAAATTGTTGTGAAAACTTTTAAAATATTTTAAATAAATATTTTAGATAAAATCTATCAAATTTGATAACAACTCGTTTATAATTTATAATTAGAAATTATAGTAATTAAACATTTTGAATTTTTCCACAACTGCAGTGATTTCTTAAAAATCTTAGTGTAACTTCCTATTATCCCTATAATATCTCTAGTCAATTTTTAAGGTTCTTCTTATCCTTTAAAATTGATTAAGGTCCTCTTTGGATAAATAGCTTAATTAAGTGCTTATACAATAAGCGATTATCATATAACCACTTATATATAAATTATTTTTACAATTGAAGAATTTATAAGGGTAAACTTCACATAAGCTGTTTTAATCTTATTTTCATAAACTATTATAAGTTTATGAAAATAAGCTAAAAACAGCTTATGGGCATATCATAAACTATTTTTATAAGTTCTCCTAAACATGTGTATAAGCGCTTATGCTATAATATAAGTCAGATAAGTTTAAAATAAATTATTCTAAACATGGCCTAACTCCCTCATTCTTATATACACATATATATACATTTTAGCAGTGGAATGAGACTGACTATTATAATTTTCTATGTTACTTATTCAATTTTGGTTCTTGTTGTTTTGGTTCCTGAATTTCATACCTGAATGATTTGTTTAATTCTGAAAGAAATTTTGCTTTGAAATTTATTTGGTACCATGAAATATTTTTTAAAGATAGAGATCTCGAACACGACTTAGACTGAAACATTTTACAACAAAGTTGGCTTGGTCCATATTTTCCCAAAACCAATTAATTTAGTTTGGTTTGACTTTGAATTTCAAAGAACCTTATTGGTACACAAAATCAAATTTTATAAAATTTAATATAAAATAATAGTGGAATGATTTTTTTACCAATAAATATTTTTGAGATAAAGTTTACGTAATTCTTTTATGAAAAATGAGTAATAATACGTTACCTAACACGCTATATATATAATAGATATATATATATATATATATATAGAGAGAGAGAGAGAGAGAGAGAGAGAGAGAGAGAGAGCATATGAATATTTTGTATATTATATACATATATCAAGCACAAAAAAATTAAGTCTATGTGGTATTAGGATGAATTTTCAATTTGGTTCTTATATTTTAAAAAAAATATATAATTGAACCTTCATAAAAAATAATGTTGTTTTTTAATTCATTTTTTACTTTTAATGATTAGTAATTACACTGTAAAATATTCTTACCCAGCAAGTTAATCTTTTAATTTCTCTTTATGACTCATTGATAATAAAGCAATTTATTATTACAATCTCCGTTGTAATAATATATATGACGTACTTAGTATTTTTTTTTTATAATGGCCAGTTTAAATCAGATTATACTAAGAAAAATTAGAGGATTACATTGGTCATATACAACAAGGGCATCTAAAAATTAAAATAGAAAAATGAAAAAGAAGATAATCCTTCAAATGAATTTTGAAACCTATCAAATGATTTAGAGAAAAAACACACAATAAATTACTAATTAAAGAAGGCAAACCAAGATATACCGTTTGAAATTTTAGAGTCGTTTCATCTATTTATCATCAGATCATATTGACAGGTGTTTGCACATGTTAACTAATAATGCGTTCCAATTTCTCTCAAAATACAGGTAAATTCGAAACTCTGTTAAAGGATTAAACCTCAAACAATATCAACACAAAATACAACAAATGAAACAAAAAAATCTTATAAAGAGACCAAATCTGAACATATATATGAAAACAAAAACATCGAAAACAAAAAAAAAACTTATAATGAAACTAGATCTAAAAACATATCTAAAAATAAAAATAAAAAGATGATTACTTCTATAACAATAAGACAAAAATTCTCACAGATGAGATACAAAGAGAAAAATCATGAAGAAGAATGAGAGGAGGTGAAGACTGCACTCAGATAACTTTCACCGTAATCACACCAAAAAAATAAAATAAGAGAAGAGAAAGAAACTCTCTCATAGCACTTTCCCCTAAAACAGAGTTAGTCCACTTTCAAGTAATGTTAGTATTGTAATGTTTGCCTATAATTTGAAAACTAACACAACCTAACTATGTGGGCACCAAATTTGACAAACACGATTGCAATGATTACTTGAAATTAAGAATTAGCATAAAGTCAACTGATAAATATCAACACTCTATAACATAGTGACTATTTAAGACTAAAAGTTTGGATTGTATCAATATTGTCACTGTAACCTTATCTTAAATAATTATTTTCTTTAATCTGTGACAGCATATTGATTTAGCCACACAGATACTAATTGCTCAAATTTACTATATATTAGATAAACCCTTTGAAGCTAATTGTATCAAATTTTACTCTAACCACTAAATTGGAGTTTATAAAGATCTGATCAGGTCTTGGAATGTAGGGGTTTGTTGTAATCAAAATGTAGCATGTAGAAAGAGCCAATGAAAAGTTAAGTAAGATGCATGACTCTTTTTTTTTTTTTAGATGGTTAAAACGCTCAAGACAAATTATATTAAAAAAAGGTAGATTGTATTGGTTAGATGCAATAGAATTTAAAAAAAAACGGAGACAAAAAATGAAAAAATAAAAAATTTTCAAAGAAACTTTGAAACCTATCAAGAGATTTAGAGAAAAAAATATATATCGATTTACAAACCAAATGACGTAAAATAAGGTATACCGTTAGAACATCTAAAGTCATTTAATCTATCATTCTTCGGATCATATTGACAAGTGTTTACACGTTTTGACTAATAATGACTTTCGTTTTATCTAAAATTACTCTTAGCCTCGAAGTTCCTTGAAAGAATTGAAAATCAAACAACACACTCAAAAAAAAAAAGATTGAGAGGATAAGAAATTACCACCTGAGAGAAAAATTAAAATTAATTTTTAATTAATAACAAAAATTTCAATATGCTAATTTTATTTATTTTTATTTTTTTTAAATAATCACAAAATCTGAGCCTCAAATGAGCCAAACAACAAATTATTCTTGTAAAGAGAAACAGGTTCTTAAGGATACTATTCCCTCCACAACTAAATCTAGACCGTTAGTAATTATCTAACAGTCTAGATTAATTTTATATTTTTATATTTTTTTAAAAAATTACATGATTAATTTTTGTAAAAAAAATATATGATTGAACTTATTAAAAATTAATCCTATAATTTTTAAAAAAATAAAAAAGATATAAAATTAATCTAGTTAACGATGTAAATCTGATCCAAAGAGAATTTTACACTCTAAAACGGGAATCCATTTCCCGTAAAGAGAGGGATGGCTGAATATGTGGCCGAAACTACCTTTCTCTCCAAAATGAACCAGTCCAAAGGAGGACAAAGAGGCGAAGTTTGCGCCCACAACTTGGCAATCGCCCACAAGAAAACAAACCAAAAGCGAATACTCTCAGCGTCATCACGACCTACGTGAGTCATGTGCCTTCGGTTTTTTCACGTCTTTGTATTTCTCACTATCCAGACATTTTTTTTGAAAAAAAAAAAATTTGTTGGGACTCACCACTATCTAAAAATACACTAGACTAAGTAATTTAATTTGTGTTAACTTAAATCACTAAAGTATAAAATTTTTAAAACGTTAATTTTTCATATACAATACTCAAATTTAGATTTTGTTATTATTAAAAAAATAAATCAAATTAGTCGATCAAGTTAAAAAATTAATAAAATAGTCAAATCAATAGTTTTGTTTAATACTGTGATTCAATTATTGAAAAAATAATTAGTTAGAATCAGTCACACTCAAAAAATCAATAAAATCAAGTTGTTTAATGATTAAATCGAGTTTCGTTATATTTCTATTTTTTCATAAATTTTTATGCATTTTATAAATGTTATTTTTTATTTTATATATAAGTACTATTGATATAATATTTTATAATTAATTTTTAATTTTATTCTACATTCATATATTGTTTAGATTAGGTATTATTATTAAATATATATAAAAATATTTAATAACTTTTTTAGGTTCTTTATAAGTTTATCAAACATAAATATAAAAAGACTTATTAATTTATTATATTAAAATTTTAATATATAAAATTAAAAAATATATATTTATTTATAACTGATTTAATTACAATTCAGCTAGGTTATCAATAATCTTTAAACCAACGTATTTACTTATTCAATTACCGATTACGTTGAATTGTGAACTAATTTTTACCGTTTGTTCGTGTTCCATGTACTAGATGACTACCCGAACAAGGAAAACAAAAATTGTAAAATATTGGGAAATAATTATATTCTTATTACAAACATACGAAATAACGCCACTCTATGGATCATTTTTTTTAAATGTTAAATACTAAAAAATCGAATAAATTTTATAGAAAAAATATGAAATTTTAAAACTAAGTTACGGTTCATTAATCATTAAATAACCCGTCTTACAGGCTGTCTGTCGGGTGGCGAGAAGCAACCCTTCTTTTTATCTTAGCATGACTCGCGTAAAAGTCACATCACGAAAGGAAACAAATGATCGACGGTCCCAATTTTTGTTTCGTTATAGGGTTTCTCCACTAGCTAACAAATAGCTTTCCATCAACACCAAATCCTTAACAGAATTAATTGGACTAAAAGATTTAAATAAAAAATAGGTTATTTCAGCCCTTAAACTTTATTTTGTTTTACTTTGGTCCCATAATTTTATCTTTTATTTCACTCTAGTCCTGTAATTTTATTTTGTTCCACCTTATGTTTCAATTCAGTATCATAACTTTACTTCAAGTTTTATTTTAGTCCCTTGACTTTATTTTATCTCAATTTAGTCCCTTAACTTTATCTCATATTTCTTTTTATTCCCCTAATTTTATTGTGTTCCAATTTGATCCTTTAAAGCACAAAAAACCACTCAAATTTTCGTTCTCTTTAATTCTCACAGCTTCCTGAAACTTTTTTTTGTTTAAGCATCTTAGTGGTGTTAAAGAGAAAAAAAAACACATTTGAGTGATTTTTACTAGTTAAAGGACCGAATTGAGATAGGAAAAAAATTGAGGGATGAAGAAAATATCTAAAACAAAATTAAGGGACTAAATGAAACAAAATAAGAGTAAAGGACCAAAGTAAAACTTAAGATGAAGTAAAGGGATCAAATTAAATCTAAAACAAAGTTAAGGGACAGAAGTGAAACCTAATTAAGGTCAAATTAAGGGATCAAAACAAAATTAAGGGATTAAAATGACACTTGAGGCAAAGTGAAGGGACCAAAATGGTATTTTAGTCATAAAAAATTATGTAATTTTAAAAATTTGACTTTGACGAAAACTCAAACAAGGAACAAGGAATCTAGCTAATGCAATGTGTAGCATGACTATATGAGATGTATAATGAAGTGGACATGAGAGGGTGGGTGCGTCCAAACAGATAATAAGATAAATTTGATACCTAGTCACATATGAAAATGATCTTCTATTTATCCAATTTAGACAAATAATATGTTTAATCTATATAAATCGTCAAATTTTAAACTCAAACACATAACAAGGAACCTAGTTAATGTAGTGTGTGACATGACTATATAAGATGTATAATGAGGTGGACATGAGAGGGTGGGTGCGTCTAAATAGAGAATAAGATAGATCTAAAACTTAATCATATATGAAACGATCATTTATTTATTCAATTAAGACAAATAAAATATTTAACTCATCTGAATTGTTAAATTTTAAATTCAATAAATTTTAATATTTTTTTTTAAAATTATTATTTAAAATTTAAATGATTAAATTTAAAATCAAACGAGTCGTATAAACCAAATATCCAACTTGTCCTCTGAAAAAACAAGGGATCTTTCTGCATCAAATGGGTACCTCTCTCTCTCTCTCTCTCTCTCTCTCTCTCTCTCTCTCTCTCTCTCTCTCTCTCTCCTCTCCTCCCTCCTCTGGGGAACAGTGTTAACGCTGCCTACAAGTGACTCCTAAAAAGAGAATTGTTTTAATTCCGTGTTTGTTTGGATCTCTTTAATTTGTTTGTTCTCCGTTTGCTATCGAGTCAATGCCTGACCACACAAATCTTTCGATTTAATCTCCTTTAATTTGTTTGTTCTCCGTTTGCGATTGAGTCAATGCATGACCACACAAATCTTTCGATTTAATCTCCTTTCGGCTTATTACGTGGGTCGCTTTGCTTTCCTATGGGTGGTGAACTGGTGGGTGCTGGGTATGATTCAATTTTAACAAATTTCTGAAATTGTTTCTGTTTTTGTCATAGGATAGCAATAATTTTTTGCGTTGATGAGAATCTAACAAAAATCATAAAACTATAGCAATAATATAATAACATGTTTACAATTAAAAAAAGAGAGAATAGCCAATATTTCGACGTTGGAGTCACATTTCATTGGGAATGATTAATAAATACATTAGCTCATGTAAGAGAATGGTACTCTATTATTTATGAGAGGTTATTTTATTATAATACTCATAAAAATTTAAAAATTACATTATCTTTCTATCAATTAAATGATTCAAAACATTTTATATACTGCAATATATTAAATATTAAATTTAATAAGCAATATTAAATATGCTAGCTATTATGTAATATATTAAAAAAAATTATTGTATACTTGTCATATTATGTAGACCAAAAAATTGTGAATGAGGGTTACTTCTTTTCTAAGAAAACAGAGAAATAAAAATTATTTTGTTTAATTTTTATTAATAGTGTTATTTTATATTATGATTGTATATTTCTTTGCATCTATGGGTATTACAGTCATTTACTCTTTATTTCTCTACAAATTTTCATTTTTTTTCATATATAACCAAATATGAAAATGATAATAGGTTTTTCATCCGCATCACCATTCTCATTCTCATCAAATGACTCTACAATCAAACGAGACCAATTGTATTTTTTAATAAAAATATCATAAAAATACATACTATAAATTGTATTGTCAGTGAATAAAAATCACGGCAATCTCAAACACACCCATATCATTTTTTAGATTCTTTCGTATAAATATATTAAAAAAACTTCGTCTCATACTCTTTTGAAATATTTACAAATTTGTTGTATTTGAAATAATTCTATAATAGTATCTCAAAATATCGTTACCTTTAAAAATTAATAAATTTTAGCATTTACATTTATACTACTAAATTAAAATTAACATAATTCAGTATTTACATTTATACTACTAATTTTTTATGTTGTCAATTATTAGTACTATAATCGAGGGCTTTTAGGTAATAATTCAAAAAATAAGTATCGTTATTATTATTGGCCTTGGTTGCTCCTCGAATGCCAGTTTAAGAAATCACGCAATTAATATCAACTCTTTAAAACAAATTGCTTTCATAATTGGTATTGGTCAAATAGTATAAGTCAAAGTTGAGCAACGATGACGTACAATTGAAATCGATAAATTTATTTTGTATATTTCTAACCATTACTATTTCTTTACTCATTAAAAAAAAATTGGCAATTTGCAAAGGCTTGTTAGTTGAAGATTAATTTTTAAATGTGGCAAGACCAACTCAAACTTCATTTTGTGTTGCCCTATATTGACTCGTTTGTCAACGAATTGGGATAATCAACTATAAAACCGATTTAAAATGGTATTAAATTTCCTTATATCAGAACATTCTTTTCCATCGTTTTTTTTTTTTCGGGGATTTTCGGAACCTAAATAAATAGTCGAGACTCAAAACGTTGTCGCCTTCAGAATGACAGATCGGAACCACTTCGATTAATGAAGGCCACATGAGATGCGAAACAGAGCAGCCACGTCAAAGCGAAGTCGAGCCGAGCCGAATAACTATTGTTTTAGAATAAGACTTGAAGAGGAGGACAGGTGGCGATAGCTAATTAGCTAGAGGAAATTAACCAAGCCAAAATATAATGAAAATAATAATAATAATAATAAGCAAGTAAAAAAGAGGCAGAGCTTTCGGTGTAAGCATCAAGTTGTCAAGTCCATCCTTTCTATATACGCCTTATTTGATTTTGAATATTATATAATTATATAATTTTGCTTGCGCGTCAACACCTTATCACGCCACGCTATTCCATGACGTCACTGCTGGCGTTCTTTTTTATTTTTTATTCATATATTTGAAATATTTCAATGTCATTCCTCTAGTTTATTCATCTATACTTTCTTCTAGAATGGGCTTCTCTTTCTACTTGCACCCTCTTCCTGTATCTCTCCTATCCTTTTCTTGTGTTAGTTTTTTTTCACTTCTCCCTCTTTCCTTTCCTTGTTTTTTTCAAATAATATTATAGTGACTGAGTTATTATTTCAATGTGTATAATTTTATTTATTTTTTAAACTTTTATATTTGAAAAATTTACAATTAGATTCATATTAAAAAAAATTAATTCTATTCATGTAATTAAGATTTCATCAATATTTATATAATTCACCCTAACTTGTCCAATTACTTAGTATTAGATTGATCACATACTAATCATGTGAGTGAATTTAACTTTATTATTTATTTTTGCTCTTTTACTTAGTATAAGTTATTTGTATATATAGTGACAATATATACATAATTAACTGCATCCTAAAATTTTAGTTATAAAATTAAATTAAAAATTTATAAAATAACCCAATTATAGTTCTTTAAATTATAAAGACTGAATAAAAAATTGGCCTTCTTTTAAAGTTCTAATGCGAATTAGACAAAAGTATTATTGCACTTAAAAAAAAGTTATATGAGTTTTAAATTTTAACCACAGCATATATTTAGCGCGCAGTTGAAGTAGACAAGAAACAAAAGCATGATTTCAATATATTATACAGGGAGTAAAGAAAAAATAGTCAGGGAATTGTTATAAAAATACATCGTACGTTATTTTTTATATACTTATATGGATAAAGAGGGAATAATATATATATATATATATATATAATTTTAAATCTTTTAAATTATATCTCTATTCATAAATAGTAAACATAATATAAATTATAAAATTTATTAGGAAGAATTTATAAAAATAACTTGTGACATAAGTGTTTATACATATATTTAAAAAAGTTTACATGTTATAAGTTTTTTTAATTTATTTTTATTAATATAATTTAAATTTAAATATTAGATCATTAAAAATATTTAATAATTAAAATAAACAAATGCTGCTAAGACCTCCTTCCCGCAGGCAAGGTTAGTAGGTAGCAGAGTAGAAGTGGCGGAATGTAAGCGAAGAGGGAACACCGCAAAAACCAAAGCCACCTTATCACTCGCAAATCACAATGCCAATCCATAGGATGCATTTGCATGCACCATCCATGTTGCCCTCAACGAAGCATTCTCCGCGTGGACCCTACCCTCCTTTTCGCTTTTGTTTTTCCCTTCCCCATTCTGTTTCCTCTCGTCTCTCGCTTTTCATGCTTTGCTTTACTAACAACGCCTTCAGGCAGGCTCTGGTTTTGTTCTTGTGTACAAGAGGGTCTTGTAATAATTGCAGCCGTTGAATTGAGATTTAACGACTGAGATCTGTCAATCGCCTAACTAGAAAAATCTAACACAAAATCCGACGACTAATACCTGCACAAAGCGCTAAAGTCACAAAAGCGGATTTGGACGTACACTTTTAGGCAAAGAGGAGGCTGTAAAGCAACTCATCCCTCCTTTCAATCATTGTGACTATTAATGCATTCGGCTTTGAACCCAAAATCAACATTAACCTCACCGTTAATTAATTTCGTAAATGGCTAACTACTATTCAACCATTTCTGCGTTGGCTTAATTATAGCTTTTTATATCACCAGTCTGTCTTTGTAGAATTAGAATCAGTTCTATTTTTTTATTTTTCTTAAATTATTGATTTTCTTTTAATATTAAAAAATATATAATAGTAAATAAAATTTTCACACCTTTTATTGATAGGTCAGTTTGTCACTAGATTGTTCGTCACTACAAATTTGTCTAGTGCCAACAAGGCTTTTGACAATTAATGATGAACATACATATTTATTTGTGACGTGCAAAGTTGTAATGGATACTGGTGATAGATGATCTAATCAAGAATTAGTAACAAAATTTTAAATTTACTGACAAATTTGTCGATTACTTAATATAGTTTTTCTTGTATCGTTTCCAAGAAAATAAATAGGTGAATTGTTCAGTTCTTAAAAATTTATTTGTATATTATTTAGTCTATGAATGTGATTGAGTCATTATATATATATATATATATATTGCTATTAAGTTAGTTTATTAAAAATAATATATATGCAGTTCAGCTATTTAAAAGGATCAAATTGTAATTTTGTACTAAGTTTGTAACTTCTTGACATTAACTCATTTGATACTTTTTTAAAGATTAAATTATATGAAGTTGTATCTGAACCAAATATGAAGTAAAACGAGTTTCATTATACAATACAAGTATAGTGTCAAAAAAACTAAAATTGACCTCAGGAAACCAAAATATTGAGTGTATATGTGTTAAAACTAAAAATAGACAAAATTCATTGTACTTAAGGATAAGTTTTGAAGTAACTTTCTTTCTTATAAATATGCACAAAGCAGATACCCAGTTGTATCTTTGGCAGATAGTTACATTAATTGGAGAACCCTGATATGGGATGGATCCCACGCCATGTCAACGTTGGCCAATCCTGTTGGCACGTGATACCTAATATTCCTCATAATTTGTTTTTATAATTAAAGACAGAGATTCCCTAATTTTGTTATTTATTTAAGGGTATTTATTTAAATGCTTCAACTATATATATTACATATATATCACATATCGCAGTTGACAACAGAAAAGTTTGACTAAATTCATTCACACCGAAAGGATAAAAGGATAAATAACATAAGTGAAAAATCTGATACTTTTTTTCTTGCAAAATCGTTGGTATTAAATTATATATGTAATTTAGTTGCCTCATGAGTAAAAATTTGAAATCAGCTATATGAGGTGCAATCAATCAGTAAAACTAGTGCCTTTCAGTCACAATCTTACAAGTAATGATAAAAAGTATATATATATATATATATATATATAATATTATATTTACACTTTCGTTACTTAAGTCACTAAAATTTTGAAGATAAAATGTGAGCAAAGGGTTCGGGTTCGGCTAACACTTTAGATGCGAAGGTTTTTTTTCTCTCTCTCTCTCTCTCTCTCTCTCTCACAATAAGTTTATTATAACAAAAACTAATATATAAATGTTCATTCTCATCTTAATCCAAGTAACGTGACACTTAAAGTGTCACTGTTTTTGAATTAATTTATCGTTATTCATAACATTAGATTCTCTAATCTTTTAAAATTAATTATATATTTCTTACAACTTCACATTACATAATCAATTCCTTTAAAAAAATTTCAGACATATTTTACTTTTAACAATCAACTTAATAACAAAAATATATATAAGTTTAGTGATTGCATATAAGTCTAGTGATTTAATTACTTCACCACACTCTATTTGACAAATTACGAAAGAATCTTTTATATTTAATTGCTGACGAAATTTGAGTATCAACTGTTTTTTTCAATTATTATAACAAGATCATTTGCAAACATTCTTCATTTGTTGACTTTGTTGCTAGCTGTGTGGGACGGTAGATCACCGATAAAAATACTCACCACTATATTTGATTATCTAAAGTTGACAACAGGCCTCACTTTACACAGCCAATACCTGTCTAGAGTTGACCTTACGGGCCGCACTCCTAGCAAGCGAGAACTGTCCCCTCCCTCTAAGGGTATTAAATCTACCAAAGTAGATTTTAGCCTCACACATCTCTTGAATCAATAACCTAAGAGATATTAGTCAATGGTAAACAAGGTATAGGTTACAGGTTCAAGAGATGTAAGAGGCGAAAATCTACTTTGGTGGATTTAAAACCCTTAAAGGGAGAGGATAGTTCTCACTTGTGAAAAGCGAGGCTCGTAAGTAGGGGCGAAGCTACATATACTTAAGGGGGTTTTACAAATTTATATGTAAAAATTTCTTTTATTTTGCCCCCTCATTTTTTTTAGACCCCTCTTAATATTTTTTTTGAACCTGTTTCAATGGCTCAGTCCCTCTCTACTACTTACAGTCACGAGACATCTATTTTCCAAAGTCACAAATTTGTTTTTAATAATGATTACTTTCTCATTCCATTGTTATGAACCTCTTTGTAAAAGCTTGAAATTTGAAGTTTTTGTACATAGATCTAATTCTATCAAATTGGTTGATTGATTTTGCAATTAGAATTTAAAAGAAGAAAGATTTTTTGTAATGAAAATATTTTTTAAAAAGAAATTATCATCAAATTAAAAATAAATTAAAATTAATTTAAAACAATTACTATCAGATTCGATTCAAAAAAGTGAATAAAAATTTTACCCCCTAATCGAGGGATCTAAACACCACACATAAAGTCAATTCTAGACAAATATTAAATGTGTAGAGTGAAACCAATAGTCAACTCTAACCGAGCAAACGTGGTAATAAATCCCTCTATCTATAGTCTACCGTCCTACAAGCTGAATATACATTTGACTCGGATACAGTATTTTCTTCCATGAAAGTGATGAAACATAATAGTAGTTTCGAAATTTTCTCCAACACGTTTCTTTTCCCGTTTTTTTTTTTTTTTGGTTTGTCTGTCACGTAAAGTCGCTGAAGAACAATTCAAATAGATAATTAAAAGGAGAAAATTTATATAATTTTTTTTATATTTTTACCATCAAAATTCTTAATAGAAATATGCGTGGCATATGTACAAGATTTTTAAAAGAAATAATAATATAATAATAAATTATAAAATTATAAAATTATTTTTTAAAAAATTATATATTAATTTAACGTATTGTAATTAAAAAATTACATACTTATTATATTTTAATTAAAAAATTTAATAATAAATATATAAAAAAATTGTACTTAAATTTTTTCTTCCTTAAAAGGACACCTTGCATAGTTTAGAGTAAGAATTATTTTTCTTCAGATTCGCTCATGCAGAGGGTAGCGACGTTAAACATAAATTAAAAAATACAACAAAAGAAGAAGAAGAAAAAAGAGCTTTAAACCACCTCGAGAAGCGAGTTCCCGTGTAGGGAAGGGGACGCCAATGACGCGGCTTGACCGTCAAAATCTCGCACACCGTCTCTGACACCTCCGCTACACTGCCACAATCTCGCCATCTTCATTGTTCCTTTATCTATTACCATATACAGTACTAAAATGAAAATCATCCACTCTGCCCATTACCCTCACATTTTTTTTTTAAAATATTATAAAGTTCAATAAAATCTATACAAATACAAAATATTATATACAATCGAATAAAAATTAATATATAATTTAATGTTGATGATTTGATCCCTTTTTTGCTTGGTACCCAAGATAGTAATCGTACGAGTAAGACAGTGCAAGGTCGGGTGGGCTTAATTAAACCAACCTGTTGTAATTAGGGAACTATGGTTAAGTCAAGTTCTTCATCGCTTCTTATCGGCTTAGCCAAAATTCCGTACGGACAAGCTGACGCGTGTCTTCTCGTACCCCGAACAACGCGGTTTCTTTCTCGCCCTCCGAACCCATTTCTTCAAATTCCCATTATGTCCCTCTCCCACCGCCCTATTTATCACCCTCCCCCGCCCTCTTCTTTCCTCCCATTTCCTCCGGTTACGGTCTTTTGTTCCTCTCTCCCTACGTAGCAGAGTCCCCTTCTTAAATACCTTCCTCCATACTCACACTGAACGTCTTTGCTTTTTCGTAACTCACTTAATTTTTCATCTGTTTTTATTTCAATTGTGAGCTTTTCAGAGAAATCTTCCTGGTTTTTCTTTTTCATTTGGATACTAAGTTCCAGTACTTCCTCTGTTTTACAGTAGAACAGAGTCAATTGAAATCCCAAAATGCTTTGAGAATCTCTTCCTTTCATTACTTCACCTCCCAGTTTTTCTTAAACTTCTGTGCTCGAACCAACTAGGAAGATAAATGGCTTCTTCAGAGAACTTGGGTATCGAGCCCTGGAACTTCCGAGGCCCCTTCGCCGATTCGTGGTTCACAGACGTATTCGCGCGCGAGACTGAAACCCTAACAAAAGCGCTGCAGAAATCGCTGTCCGGCACGAATTCGGAGACGTTAACATCCGATTCGATTTCCCCATTTCTGGACCTCGTAAAATCTGATACAACTCCCACTTCGACCGTCTCGGGACTTTCCGGTTCGGACCATGAAGCAGCACCAAGACGCCAGAGGAGCACGATTCCGCCTGCCGCCAGCGGCAAGGTCTCGAAGCGGAAGTCACGCGCGTCGAAGAGGTCGCAGACGACTTTTATAACGGCGGACCCAGCGAACTTCCGGCAAATGGTGCAACAGGTGACCGGCGTGAGACTGGGCAACTCGCAGATGCCAATGGCACCAATCCTGAAGCCGGAGCCACAGAGACCCGGAGGCCGCCTGCCGGTCGGCGGCGGAGCAGGGTGCCTGCCGACGCTGGACACGTCAGCGTTCTTGCTAGATCATCACCACCACCACCAGCAGGTTCGGGTGGAGCCCACCTCGGCCGCCGGGCCCAGGTTTTCTGAGCCGGGCCCACTCCCGTTCACACCCGCCGTTGGGGTGGTGGACGCTACTGCAGGTCTTGGGTCCGCAGGCTTGGATTTTGACACTTATCCGAGCTTTCCCACTCTGGAATCTTGGAAAGTCATGTGAGATTCTGCCCCAATTTTTGGTCTTGGTGGAGTGTTTGATTGGGATCTCCGTGCTTTATAACTGAGGTTAAAAAAATTGGGTTAGGATCAGTATGTAAATTTGGCAAGGGCTTGGCTCTAGTACTTAACTTTAATCTTTTGTTACATATTATCTCTGCTATGAGGGGGTGTATTGGATAATGCAGATTTACCTGTGGAATGGATGGTTGTTTAATCTAATCAATGCTATTACAAGCTTATGTAGCTTTAATGTTTTATCAACAATGTGGTATCTTTGGCACATTTTCTCTCTATTACCTCTCTATTGCTGTGAATTGAATGCATAAACATATCTGATTCTGAACGAACATCATTTCTGATGTGGGTTTAGCTCAGACAATTTGGATGATGCAGTTATTTTTTCGTTATGCGTCTTTACTTGGATTTGATTGTGTCTACAGGGACGCTATATTAAAGGTTCCTCCCTCCACGCCGAAAAGAAAGGGAATTGAAGATGGGGAAGCATTAAGGCGCTTTTGGTGGTTCAAATTTAGAAAATAACATTGTGTTTCGCTATCAATGAATAATACAATAAGCGTTAGTTTGGGGTTATATTGGCTTTTGTTCTGGCATCGATTTTTCTTTACATTACTGACAAAGCCATGTCCATGTCGGCCCATTATGCTTTATTGGCAGTAGGCAGTTTAAGTTTTTAAGAAAATATTTTAAAGGCTTTTGATGGTTTAATTATCTCATAAATAGAAAGAGAGGAAGATTTTGTTGTTTTTTGAGACAGACCAAGGATAAGCTTAAGCACTACTAAGCAGCTCCATCTGTGAAATTCCATGGAGGCACAGAACTGGCTAGCAAGCACTAAAGCGCACAATTAGATTTTACTTGTGTTATTATATAAATTATAAAAATCATAGATATTTTTGAATAAGGGAGAGGCTTATTTAATAAAAATTGCTTACTCAAGTCAAAAGAATTAATATAAGAATTGATCATGTAATGGGATTCGGTAGGGGAATAGTCTCAGACGTCTCTAAAATTATATTTGTCCACAGTGCCTCTGGATAGTTTAGCTGATAGATACCAGGTGTAAATCCACTAAGAATACAAAATTGCCGAAAAAAGTATTTTTTTTAATTTACGTGTCATATCTATAATTAAAGTTCAAAGATTCATTAATGATCACATACAATAAAAAAATTGTTTGAATAAATATTATATCTAGGTCTTCCTGCTCCCTAAAAGAAGATGTTTCGCTGCACCTTCATGTCTTTTTCATTTTTTCTCCAATATTTTATTTTCTGTAACCTTCTCGCAAAATGTCTTTCTAATTTATTGGGCCATTTATCTTTTCATGGAGAGTACTTAACCTCTGAGCATTGGTTCTTTCATGATATTACTGCAAAAGGATTTTCACATCAACCCGCAAAAATTTTTTCATGGTTTTAATTTTTCAATCTCTAACCATGACAAAGACAATAAAAAAAAAATCCTTCGTAATTGGTTAAAATAATTATCTGAAAAAAATTAAATAGGCAGCTCAATCAGTTCAACAAATTATTAAAAGATCTTTAAGTATTTATTTGATTAGGTCAAACCATTAAGAATATTTCAGACTCAGAGAAGCATGCCCACTCATCACTGCATGGAACGTTTTTGACGGCAATTTTGAGTCAAACACCTTTTATTATTAGAGAAAATTACACTTTTTTTTCTTGTGCCTTTGTAAAATCACATTCTTTCCCCTCCTAATTTCAAAATATAAACTTCTCTCCTTTATAATTATAAAATTTTCATACTTTAGTCTAATTTTATTTTTTCCATTTATAAAAAGTCTATTGTAATTTTTTTCAATGTTTGCTAATCTATTAACATATTTTTGGACTAAATTATTATTGATTAACCTAAATACATATTAGATATTTTTTTATCAAAAAATATAATACTTGAAACATCTCATTTTGAATTAATAAAAAAAATATCATAATATGTAAAAAATAATGCTATTTGATTAATAATAGATATTTTTATCAAAAGATATGTGACAGTAAATGATTAAATGTTAAAAAAAATAGTGAAACAGATCTCTTGAGATAGAAAATATAAAATTAAGCTTAATATAAAATATTTTATAATTATAGAACTGAAATCATGTGTTATAAAAGTAAAGTAGAACAGAGTGCAATTTTAAAAAATTAGATAAAATTGCAGTGTAATTTACTTTTTTTTTTAGTTGAATTTTTAACAAAAAAACAAGAGGGTACTCTGTTATTCAAAGCCTTCAGAGACGAGTAATAATTAAGATGGACTAATGGGAGAGGCGGAGCGGACGAAAGCCATAACGTAAGCAAACGAAAGCGACGTCGCATTGAAAGGGATAGCAGATGCCTCTGGGACCCACGCTTACCCACCTTTATCATTTATCACCAAAAACTATACGTATTTGGTGATTTTTAAAAACAAGATCACAAGCAAAATAAACAAAGAAAAGACAGGGTGCGCCCTCTTCACACGTTATTCCTTTCTTTTCTTTTCTTTTCTTTTCTTTTCTTTTTTCTTTTTAGCCCTCCTGATCCAGGATTCTTTTTACTAATCATAGCATTTGTTGATTGATGAGTTTAAAATCAAAAAGCAGATTAGGGAATAGGGATCTATGATTATAGGGTTAGGATTAGGGTGATAAGATGGAGAATTCATTCTATGCCTATGTTGTCGATTCATTATTAGGGTTAATGCATGATCATTTGGGTACTATTTGTGATGATTTTTAAAATTGACATCAGGTAAATGATAAGTTAACTTTTCAGCGGCTAAAAATTACTGGAACAAATTCACATGTACGACAGGAAGATCTCTCAAAAAATGTTTTTTTTAATAATAAATGTTGGGATATGCTCCAGAATTATTAAATTTAGCAAAAAGAAAATGAATGGAGTATAAATCCTAATTTACTTAGAATTATGACTTCCTAATTAATAATGGATTTAGTTTCTTAATTATTAACATGAGAAATTCAACGTTTATATAAAAACTCAAACAGTAAAATATTGCTTGGTATTTATTTATTTACTTATTTGTAATGTCGTCTCACTAAACATGTGGTGTTCACTTATTAGGATTCTTTTGTTTGGCAGTGATGTGGGAATTAATAAAGAGGAAAATTTGAATAACATAACTAAATCATCGATTTGAATACGTAATGGATTATCAACATCCTTACTCATTTGACAATAACTTTTTTCGCAGTATCCATTCACCTAAACTGAGATACTAATTTGTGTGTGTGTCACTAATTTGTTAGCGCAACTGCATTAAACTCGAAGTGGAACTCAGTACAGACACACGGTGGACATTTGCTGGTAAAAATCAAACATGATGGGATGTACTTGATGGTACAACTTTCTTGTCTTCTTCTATATGACTCACCCACTAAGCGCCACGTGTCTTTCCTCGTTGAGCTGCCCTGCATCTCACACCGTCCATGCATCTTTCTTCACTTTGATCAACAGTTCAACATTTGCTGCTCATTAAGTCATCCATTCACAACAACAACATTTCTCACTCGCACTCGGAATTCAGTTTATCACACACCTGAATTAATTTTTGATATGTTAAGAAGAGCTCAAGAAATCATTATCTTGGATATATTAACAATTTAAGCAGAATTATTACCAAAAAGAAAATAATAGTAAGTTGGGAGAGAAGAATAATAAATGATTGAACATTTTGAGATTAGGTTTAGAGGAGGGAGAGAGAGAAGATGGGCGTAGGGGGTAGTGGAGGAGGTTGTTACTTGTTGACCGAAGTAGTTGTAGCTTTATAGGTTGGCAGTGGGGGCCACGGATTGTGACGTGTTCTCTGACTTTGAAGTTCGTTGTCAAAGGTGTCAATGTCGCTTTGGCGGAGCTTTTTGTCTGATTAGTGGGGCGTTTGACGGGTATGCCCTCTCGATAGGCCTCTCCATTACCTCATGCTTGCATCAGCATCTCCTCATCAAATTTCATTCCTCACCGGCTCACCCGAAGTTTATTTTATTTGCATGCTATCCAATTCCAGCTTCTTCTTGCCTGGTTCTTAGAGGAAAATATGGGAGTCATGATGAATTTCCAAAGATATATATACACACACACACACACACACACAGATGCAAACACTTCAAGCTAAATTGCAATATACAAATATAACATATATCCTTGTTCATCCTTTCTTTCTTTTTTTTCCAAAAATTATTAGTTTGGTTCTTAAAATTTAAAATATTATAATTGTTTTAATTTAATTTTAAAAAAATAAATATTTTAATTTAATTTTTAAAAGATTGAATTTATCTCAATTTCATATTTTAATTTGTTATAATGACTTTTGAAAACAACATACCTGAGGTTTAAAAATAAAAAAATTAGATATTTAACAACTAATTTTGAAACATCAATAATCTTTTTGGGACCAAATGAATAATTTGCCTTTTCCATTTTTAGGTCCACTTCTTGAAATCATTATGATGACATTACAAACTTTAAAAGAAAGATTAGCTAAGCTCCTTACCCAAAAAAAAATGTCTAAATTGCTATTCATTCCATGTAGGCTTCAGTTGGAAGTTGCAACTAGGTTTGATCACAGGCTTCAAAGCTCGGTTGACCCAATAAATTTGGCCTGCCAAAAAATCAAAAATTTTCAAGCTCAAAATTAAAAATAAAATTAGCATCTTAAAATATAGACTAAACATCTTGTTTGAGTTTAAAAGCCAAACAAAAAATTCATTCTCAAAACCCCCTAGTCACCACCCACGATACCACCCGCCACCATGAAACACGGCATTGCACCAGCAACGGCGAGTCAATCACAGGGATACGCACCACTACAATGCACCGGTCAATCTGTTGTAGACTTGCAGCAAGGTAATCACAATTTCTGTAACCCTTGTCCTCCACTTTAGATTCTTTTATCTCTAATCTCTATCAAATTTGCACAATTTTAAGAATATATTGTTTACTTAATTTAATATATGCATATATATTACTAAATATTAACACATTAAAATTAGTTAAAATCTGTATGGAATTTTCATATACTCCCTACAGATTGACACCATTATTGGGTCCACCATGCTCTGAAAAACAACACTACTATTAACTCTTTGCTGTACCAGAGGTCCAGAGTCTAAACAATCACAGTCACAGTCACAGTCATAGTAGACAGTTTTTGGTTTTAGTAAAAGAAAATTGACCCGCTTGTTTTTTACTCGAGCCCATACCTACCATTTTTTTTTTCATGAATTCCCCAGAAAATGATCCTGGACCCATTTTTGGCGCCCTATCTCATTAAAAAGCCCGTCTCATTTTCTGACTTGGGACCAAGTTTAGTTGCAACCAATTCTTGCCACAGTGACACTTAAGAGCATTTTGTGAGTTTTTAAATAGTTTTTAAATTTAAGAATCGATTTTTATTGAAGTTTATAATTAAAATTCGGCATGCTAACTGCTATGTATAATAATAATTTTTATACAAATAATAATAATAAAATAATCAACTCATAATAAATGTTAGTAGAAAGTTATTTATGCAATCCATTTGTAAATTCTTAAAAGTGATACTATTAGAGTTGATAGTTGCTTAAAGTAATGGTGATATGGCATTGTTAGACCCATAATAAGTAATTCAAGTGACATTCATCAATGGAGATGCTATAAGATATATCTTCAATAAAAAAGAAATATAGAGTAAATTAATGATTTAGTGTTGAAAGATTACAATTTTTTTAATTTAGTATTTAAAATATCAAGTGTCTCAATTTAATCTTTGAAAAATTTTATTTATCTTAATTTGATTTTTTTGGTTATTAAATCACAATTGAAAGAACGAAATTGAGAACTATAATCTATTAAAGACTAAATTAATAATTATTCAAAGAAAAAAAAAGAGTAAAATGGTATTGTTCATTAATTTCAAAGGAAATCCATGATAGCTATCAAACGCAGACATGCACACATAAGTTGACTAATTCAATATTTAATCAATTTCAAAGAGGCATTCGTATTTCTTCTCTTTCATAAATGCATGCATACCAAAATGTGAAGACACTTAAAAAATTACAAAAAAAATATATTCGAGTACTGTATAGTTTCATCCAACAATAAATTTAGTCTCTATATTTTAAAAATAATGAATTTAGTTCTTGTAGTTTTTAAAATCTTAAAATTAATCCCTGGTGTTAGTAAAATATTAGTCAACTGTAAACCATTACATGTGACATTGACTAAGATGCTTCTATCATTGCTAAGAATCACGTTAGCATCACATGTAGTGTAACACCCCGACTTTTTATTTCCTTTAAAAATAATAATTTTTCTCTAAATCGGTTCACTGGATAATTTTCTGAATAATTTCCTTTCAAATAATTATAGATTTCACTATTCACGAATTTTACTATTTATGTGAATAGTAACTTTGCATAAAATTTACAAGATTCTCATTAATTATATCTGAGCTTGAATATATACAAAAATAATTTACATAATATTTGTTATTATCTTTACATATTTGAATCATAAACTACCATAAAATATATTTATATACTTCAAGATCATCATTAATATCATCAAAGCCTTCCATTTTGCTCTTTTTCCTGAAATGATCAATTTTCTAAAAGTGAGATATAAAATATCTCAGTAGCTAGTCACTTTATTAAAAACATGTAAACACATGAGGAGATTATTTCAGCCATAAAAGCATAACATCACACAATAATTAAATTTCTCTTATTCACTATGTAGAACAGGAATTATAAATAAAATTCTGTAAAAATTGATTATGAACATAGATATCATAAATCATAAATAATCATACTTTTATGAAAAACTAACTACTTGATCTGATTTTCAACCTATCAACTTTTTAAACTTGTTTCCTTGCTCTGCGTTTCCGATTGTCTTCTATTCTTCTTCTTTCCTTTCTTCTTCTCTTTCTCTCCCTCTTCTCTTTCTCTCTCTCCTCTCTTTCTTCCTTCTCTTTCGTTCTTCCTTCTCCCCGTGACTCACATAACACACACACATATATATAATTGAAAGAAAAAGCAATACAAATATTTTTTTAATATCTTTTTTTTTCACTATTCCCGCCTCAAATCAAACATCACTTTCTCTCTTTTATTTTTCCTTCTTTTTTTTTCTTTTGTCTTTGTCTCTTCATCTTCCTTTCCCTCATCCTCTCTTCTCTTTCTTCCCTTCCACCCCACCGTTCACTTCACAACACATTCATATATATATATATATATATATATATATATATTAATTATTCTTTGTAAAACCCCACATGTCTCTTTTCTTTCTATTATTTCTCACTTCCTTCCTTTCTCACCGCACACCTCACACACATCACTATCTCATTTCTTTCTTTTGGTTGAAAATGATAAAAACCCTCAAATATTTTTATTCTATTCAGATATGTCCCTATTCAATGAATAAAATTCTATTTATATCTCTAAAAAATTTCTTAATAACTATTTTATCCCAATTTACTTGCTCATTTATTTATTTAGCTTCATTTCCTAAGGTAATTAAATTTGGGATATCACATGTAGCAAGGTAATATATTGATGAGGCACCACCTAAAATATCTCTCTCTTTCTCACACACACACACACACGCTCTCTCTCTCTCACTCACTCGCTCATGTTTATGTTTTCTCTTTTCTTCCTATAAGAGGCCTAAGATTGAATATGCAGAGTTTCTTCTCAATTTTTGTGTTAACAATGCATGCATCAGTGTCACGTCCCAAAATTTGAGCACGTGACCGGCACGGAAAGTGAATTTCATTTCACCTCCGTAAGCCTATCTTTCTCTTAAAAATCATACAATTCTTTTTCATGCAACCAAAACGAGTTCTTTATACATACTACAATTACTCACATTACATCAGTGAATGAACCTACCCGATTACAGAGATTTCTAGATTTATACAACTTAGAATAAAACTTAACTATTATACCTTTATCCTGAACAAATGAAAAGGTAATCATGGACTAAGGATCCATAATTCCTTGTTCCGATATTTACCTTCAGCTGTCAACTCTGAAAAAAAATATCAATAAGAGGGGTATGAGCAAACCACGTGCCCAGTGAGTAGATAACACAACATTATGACAAAAAAATATCATACATCATAATGATAACATGCAGCAATCATACGTAAATCAATCATCATATGATATGATATTATTCGTAGTACTTCACGACAATATCCAAATAAATCAAATACATTTCAACATAATTCAAAAGTTCACAACAACAATCGGTGAAATCAATTTCACACAAATTTCCCGTACCAACCGGGTCGTCCAGAATACCTCTGGATCGTTGCCCGCGGCCCCTGCCGCATCCACCCTTATCGCTCCATTTATAATCTCCACCCTTATAACTTCACATAAATTTCTCCATGGGGTGCACCACCATGCCTTTCCTTTCCAGTCAAACACAATCACAATCATATATAAAAACATCCTCAATCATAATCTTGAGCCACATACACAACTCAGTCATTTACAATTCAAGCCACAACATAATAAATGTGGTTCCAGCAACATAGCATGTATACAACATAACCCATAATATAGAACAATTATTCAACTCAGTTCACATGCCATTCACAATCCATTATATAACCTCCATTCATGGGAAAATAAGAAAATATAATTATATACATTACCAGACACGTTCCACAATTGTTTATGCCTCATCGTTCCACATCATCCTCTTCAAACTTGGATATACAACATATTTCCACTATGATGCAAAAAGTCAATAACAGATATTTAATCATAGCAAGTATTAACCCACTCACCTGGATTTCACGCTCTCGGCACTCCCACTTTGCACCTTGACCATTCCTATTGTAACCAGACAAAAACATTAGGGTTACGAAATAGAGAAATTTCCTACCACTACTCTCGACCTTTACTCACATCTTAAGTCATAACTCCTAATCGGTAATGAATATCTAAATGAAACTTATACCATTGGAAACTAGACTCAAAGAACTTTCCAACGATATAAAGTTTGCCCAAAACGGAGTCCGGATGAAGAAGTTATGGCCGATTGAAAATGAGCTAAGGTTTTCCGACACACCTGGCGCCTGGGCGCCACCCATGCCCGGCGCCTGGGCGCCATGCCTTTCTCTTCCCCACATGTCCTTGAGAATTTGTAAAAATTTCCTAAATTAAAAATAAAAATTTCTATTTCCACATTTTCTTCACTAATTCAAAAAGAAAATTTTCCACATAATTAAATTTTTCACTAAACTTCAAATCAGACTTTAAATATTCATAAAAATTCTTGGGATATTACATTCTTCCCCCCTTAAAAGAATTCGGTCCTCCGAATTCAAAACTTACCTCAAGATTGAAGCAAATGCCAATATTTTGTTTATATCTCATTCTCTCTCTTAGAATTTTCACAATCAAGTACAAAATATAACAAGTTCAACATATTTTTATTTCTAATACATAAGTTACAGGCAACAAGCTGAACTTGATTTACAAAACAGATAATTTTAATACTTAAACATTAGATCAAACATCAGCTTTAGGTACAAACAAAAGAAAAGATAAATTAAGAATGAGGAGGCTTTTGAAATGCAGAAGATGCTCCAGGTCTAGAAGAAGAAGGTGCTTCAGACCTTAAGGAGGAAGTTAATCGTTGCAGCCTAGAAAGAGTTTCTGGAGGAAACGTCTGGGAAATTTGGCGAAGTGCAGAAGTCACTCCATTCATACAGTCAATACATCTCGCTTGTTGGTCACGAAAATTTTGAGTTGCAAACATCGAATGTCTATCAACTCTATTCGCCAATTCCCTAAAATGACGGTTCAAAAGCTTCTCTTGTTCTGTAAAGAGACGATTTATCAATCTCCCCTGGTCCTCAAAGTGGCGGTTTATCAGTCTTTCCAAGTCCTCCATCTTTTGTCTCATAAGCGCAAGCTCATTATTAGAAGATGTTGCTGTGCTAACATCCTCTAACTCTACTACATCCCTTTTTCTTTTCTTAGCCTCTGGTGACTCTTCCATGGATCTCTTATTCTTATAATTCTCCAGGCTAAGATTTAGATCCAGCTCTACCTTGCCAGCCTCAAAATTTAAATTGAAAGATTTATTGCCGGCCATATTTTTCTGAGCTATAAAGGTTGTACAGAAGGAGAAGTTTGATGCTAGAAAGCTTATAGATATAAACTTTTAGTGTAGTGAGCAGCGTAATGGGGCATCCATTATATATAGACGAAATTTAGGGCTACAAAACCTTTACATCATACTCTAAAGATGACCTACAGACCTTATCCGACGCAATGCCAACGGTCTCAGATAAGCATGCCAGAAAATAACAAAATATAATCTAATACAAAAGATTTCCTCAAAAATTTCGGCTAACTTTTGACTCTTGCTCAAATTATTAAACTAATCGCCGCTTCAATTTATGGCTTCTTAACTCTGTATTTGTCTTATCCAATAATTCTAAATCGAGATATTACTCCATGAACGGGTAGCTTCATACTAGCCTTATCTAGGTTTCTAATCCGTGGCTTTGCCCTAAGCTTACACATTTTCAAACATACATATTAAAATAAAAACTTCTCACATCTACACATCAAGCGTTCCATAAAGTGAGAGAAAAATTTTTACCTTTCACTTGCCTCTACGAGCATATATGTATATATGTATAAACATAGAGATACATCATTATCTATATATATTTTCATCTATTCAAGTTCTTTTAAATTTCAGACTTCTCATTCTCTGAATGTATGTAGAATCATTACATATTATTCCTGGCCATAACAAATAACCTTCACTCTCTATGCATGAATAACATACATACATATCATATGTATTTAGATACATATAATCACAGTATAATTCAATCAATCATGTATATTATACTTAACTGAAGGCTTTCAAGAACAATACAAGAAAGCATAGAAATACATTTTAGTTCATCGTGAAAACATCCAAGACACTCTGTAATGGCTACATTGTCGACTTCCTTCAATTTCAGAAAATGCCAACGAGAGAAATGGAAAAACCAAGTGTAAATCGGCCGCAAATCCACCGAATATTGACTTTCGTGGTTTTGCCATTAATGCGACGCGTTGTTGGTGTGCATGCCTACCCTAGACTCCTAGCTTCCAGCTTGCAGAAATCCATAGGTTAAGCGTATAGGGTGCGGCGAAGAGATATCTTCTTTGTCTCTGAGTTCAAATTTTTCCTCTATAAGAACTATCCCAACGTTCTCAGTTACCACACCACAAAGAGTAATCATCTCTAAGCCTACAACTTCTCAGCATTCCTCTCTTCTCATACTTCGACATAAATTTCTAAATTTTCCAAATCATGGCCACAAGGAAGTACATTGATCTCACAGTGGATGCCAGGAGAGAAGAGCTCGACTTAAACTTAAGTCTGGGCAAAGACAAGGGCAAAAGACCTTTTGAGGGGTCTCCAGAGAAGCAGAAGGAGAAGAAAATGAAGAAGATCGAGGAAGCTGAGGAGACTAGCACGGGCCATACCTCGGAGGACAAAATCGCCTGTCTAGAGCAGGAGGTCAAAAATCTGAAAAAGATGATAGAAAACCTAGAGAAGTTAACTAAACGCAATCATGCAGAAATGACTTCAAGAATAGACAGGTTCTTCTATTGGTCTACCCAGTGCTTCTGCAATCAACAACAAAGAAGTGTTGATTGTATGAATGGGATTTACACTACCCTCCGCGATATTGCTCTGTCTCTCGCTCCAAGGAATGGTCGAGGGGTGATGATACAGTACAACCCTCCTAATCCGAGACCACCTCGCTTTTAGATTACTCATGCATGAGTAATTGTTTTTTTTTTTTTTGCAATGTAATCCTTCTGCTTTTAATGCCAGTGGTTTCTTTTATGGGATGGTACTCCAAAAATAGTAATAATAAAATTAAGAAAGATAAAATAAATCAGTCACACAAAATCAATCATGAATTTAACATATAAAGCCCCATACATACAATTTGATCCGACAGCAACGGAATCAAAACAAATAATAACCTTTCCCTTACCGAGTTCAAAAGTATAGCCATAACTCTCTAAAACTAAAACTAAAAACATAATTCATAAGAAAAGACAAGTCTTGGAGGAAAAGGAAATGAAAACATCCTACAGGACCTTCAGTGGAGCCATCTCTCTATAGTCGTGCCCGGGTTCACCACGATAGAGGAGATCCCACTAAGGTTACCTTACTCTGTAATCGGTAGGAGACCTAATCCCAAAGCTCTGATACCAACTTGTCACGTCCCAAAATTTGAGCACGTGACCGGCACGGAAAGTGAATTTCATTTCACCTCCGTAAGCCTATCTTTCTCTTAAAAATCATACAATTCTTTTTCATGCAACCAAAACGAGTTCTTTATACATACTACAATTACTCACATTACATCAGTGAATGAACCTACCCGATTACAGAGATTTCTAGATTTATACAACTTAGAATAAAACTTAACTATTATACCTTTATCCTGAACAAATGAAAAGGTAATCATGGACTAAGGATCCATAATTCCTTGTTCCGATATTTACCTTCAGCTGTCAACTCTGAAAAAAAATATCAATAAGAGGGGTATGAGCAAACCACGTGCCCAGTGAGTAGATAACACAACATTATGACAAAAAAATATCATACATCATAATGATAACATGCAGCAATCATACGTAAATCAATCATCATATGATATGATATTATTCGTAGTACTTCACGACAATATCCAAATAAATCAAATACATTTCAACATAATTCAAAAGTTCACAACAACAATCGGTGAAATCAATTTCACACAAATTTCCCGTACCAACCGGGTCGTCCAGAATACCTCTGGATCGTTGCCCGCGGCCCCTGCCGCATCCACCCTTATCGCTCCATTTATAATCTCCACCCTTATAACTTCACATAAATTTCTCCATGGGGTGCACCACCATGCCTTTCCTTTCCAGTCAAACACAATCACAATCATATATAAAAACATCCTCAATCATAATCTTGAGCCACATACACAACTCAGTCATTTACAATTCAAGCCACAACATAATAAATGTGGTTCCAGCAACATAGCATGTATACAACATAACCCATAATATAGAACAATTATTCAACTCAGTTCACATGCCATTCACAATCCATTATATAACCTCCATTCATGGGAAAATAAGAAAATATAATTATATACATTACCAGACACGTTCCACAATTGTTTATGCCTCATCGTTCCACATCATCCTCTTCAAACTTGGATATACAACATATTTCCACTATGATGCAAAAAGTCAATAACAGATATTTAATCATAGCAAGTATTAACCCACTCACCTGGATTTCACGCTCTCGGCACTCCCACTTTGCACCTTGACCATTCCTATTGTAACCAGACAAAAACATTAGGGTTACGAAATAGAGAAATTTCCTACCACTACTCTCGACCTTTACTCACATCTTAAGTCATAACTCCTAATCGGTAATGAATATCTAAATGAAACTTATACCATTGGAAACTAGACTCAAAGAACTTTCCAACGATATAAAGTTTGCCCAAAACGGAGTCCGGATGAAGAAGTTATGGCCGATTGAAAATGAGCTAAGGTTTTCCGACACACCTGGCGCCTGGGCGCCACCCATGCCCGGCGCCTGGGCGCCATGCCTTTCTCTTCCCCACATGTCCTTGAGAATTTGTAAAAATTTCCTAAATTAAAAATAAAAATTTCTATTTCCACATTTTCTTCACTAATTCAAAAAGAAAATTTTCCACATAATTAAATTTTTCACTAAACTTCAAATCAGACTTTAAATATTCATAAAAATTCTTGGGATATTACAATCAGTCTCTTCTTTTCCTACTGAACCTATCTCCATCTTCATCTTCTTGCCTCGAGCTTCCACCACTTTGTGCATCTACTGTTATTGCCTCTCTAACATCTTCACCTTCTTCTCCAATTCCTTGTCCACTATTAGCTTTTGCTGAACCTCTAGAAACACAATTGAGAAAGTGATCATTCAGCTAGAGAGTATCAACTAAAAAAGAAGCAAGGGCTTTCAAGTGATATATACCTGAGAATAAACTCATTGATTTGTGGTTCTCTCCTTGATGTTGTGACTTGGACTATACCAGACTTCATATTTGTCGAATGTTTCAAACAAGTTCAAGAAATCCCAGGCTGAGTTAGTTAAAGGAGGAGGCGATGGCAGCTTTGAATAGTAGAGATGTAATACCCGTCAAAAAAAAAATTATGTCTACTTAAATTTTTACGTAAATTTTATCTTGGCTGTGTATGATGTTGAAAATATGAATTTTCAATTATAAATTGAATAAATTGTGAGATATAATGAATGGTACGTTATGGAATTTATCCTATTAAGTAAAATACAATTCAAAAGTGGAATTTAGAATGTATAGCTGAAAGTGAGACTGGTAGATGTAATAGTATATGAGAACGGTAGATGAAAACTGGTAAGTGAAACTGGTAGATGAAATAGTATAAGAGAATGGTAGATGAAAACTGGTAGATGAAATAGTATAAGAGAATGGTAGATGAAAACTGGTAAGTGAAACTGGTAGATGAAATAGTATAAGAGAATGGTAGATGAAAACTGGTAAGTGAAACTGGTAGATGAAATAGTATAGGAGAATGGTAGATGGAATAGTAGCAAATAGTACCATAACTTCTCCTATAAATAGGCCCTTCCATTTCACTTCTAAACACACACCTTCAGATTCTATTCTCTCCTCTCCTCTAATTCTTCTGATTCTGGTGTTAAGATTCTGAGTTATTATAAAAGTCATCCTTTATAGCTTGGATTCGAGGTGAGGGAATATTCTACTATGCTCTTTTAAATTCTTATAATAATTTAGAGGTTAAATTCTTAGTATGCTCTGTGGTTGCGGCCTTGGCTGATCTTCCATATCAGAAAGGAACTAACCTTGATTGTTTAAGAATTATTTATTGATTACTAAGATACTGTACCATACCGTAAATAGTATTATACAGTACATATGAACAGTGCTGTATTTATAAATAGTATCATACTGTACAATATCATACGTACATATGAACAGTGACATATTCATGAATAGTATCGTACTGTATTTGTAAATAGTATTATACTGTACTTATGAACAGTACCGTATTTATGAATAGTATTATATGTACATATAAATAGTGACATAGTCATGAATAGTATCATACCGTATTTGAAAATAGTATTATACCGTACTTATGAACAGTACCGTATTTATGAATAGTATCATACGTACATATGAATAGTGTCATATTCATGAATAGTATCATACCGTATTTGTAAATAGTATTATATCGTACTTATGAACAGTACTATATTTATGAATAGTATTATACGAACAGTGACATATTCATGAATAGTATTGTAACGTATTTGTAAATAGTATTATACTGTACTTATGAATAGTGTCGTATTTATGAATAGTATTATACAGTACATATGAACAATATCATACGTACATATGAACATTGACATATTCGTGAATAGTATCGTACCATATTTGTGAATGGTATTGTACGTACATGTGAACAGTGCCATATTTATGAAGAGTGTCATATACTATATATGTGAACAACATCACATACATGGGTAGTATTGTGTGTAAAGTTGAATTATTGTTATGTTTGTGATTGATGGAGAATGTTACGGGGACGGGTCCCTGTGTGGGAGGAAAAAGGGAGGAGCAGGAGATAATAAAGGTGGCAAATCATGTTAAACAAAAATTTGTTCCAATACAAAGAGTATTGAAAATATAGGGGTGAAATAAGGGAGGCATTTATGAAAGCAGTAATAAGGGAGGATGCGGCAGGGGCCGTGGGACAACGACCACCTTATGTGGATTGGACCCGAAAAATGTCTGGGAATTTAATTTGGAACTATATGATATGTTTTGTGATTTTATATGATTGTTTCTTATGTTTGTGATAGAATAATATATTTCCTCACTGAGTAAAATATACTCATGCCATTCCTCCCCTCACAGATTCTCAAGAAGAAGTAGACGCACAACCAGCTAATCGTTCGAGTCCTCAACCCCATTGATCGGGGGTAAATATTTGTTATTATGTAAAACTTTATCAAAAGTATTATAGTAGTAGCTCTGTAATTTGGGTAGGTAAATCTTGGACGAACAATGCTCGTTGAGAATATCATTTATTAATGAATAAATGGATATATTTGAAATATTTATTGTACTCTCTTTCATGAGATAGCATTTTTATATATATCAAATTGGTACGGAATTAGGCTTACGGTGGTGAGGTAAAAGCTCATCTATCGTGCCGGTCACGTGCGTAAGTTAGAGGCGTGACAAGAGAGGTGGCAAGAAATGAACGCACAGAGGCTACACATAATTCTTGAAAATGACGTCTTTAGGAGCTGAGGATACAATATCATGGTTCAGATAATAGTAACGACTCGGTTGAAAAACTGTATATCTTTATCTGTATGCCCAATTTCTGATTCAAAATGCAATTTTATGTGTGAATCTAAATAAGAACCAGAAGATGAAGATGAAGAGCAAGAAGCATGATCAGGTGAAGCAGCGCGTGGAGGCAACTTCGTGAAGTTAGATTTGGGATCATCGACGGGGGTTGCGGCGGAATCTTCACTCTTCGATGTCGCATGGGAAGAGAATAGAAAAGAGGAAAAAAAAGATAGAGAAAAAAAAATTTGTTGGCACCATGTCAGTATATTACCTTGTCATATATGATACTGACATAACTTTTAGTGGTGATAGAAGTATCCTAGTCAGTGTCACATATACAAGCGTAAACCTATTAAAACAGGCTCGGCCCGTCAGGCCAAGTCTGTTTAACCCACATTAGAGGCTGGCTAGGCTCACTAAATGCCAGCCCGCAGAGGATTAGGCCTACCTGGGTTGCCCGCCTTGAGGATAACCCATGTAATTATATATTTACACCGAGCAACAGAGGGTCATTGGTCAGGGAGGAGAAACCAAGAAAGTGGAGAACAGGATAAGAGAGAATATGAGATTTGAGATCATGAGTGACGACAGTGGGAGGATAAGTGCAAATCAATAGAGATCTCAGATCTGAGATCATAAGCAATGACAGAGGGAAGAGGAGTACAGATCAATAGAGAATCAGAGATCATCTGCGTTCTTCGATTTCAGAGAAAAGATACCTTCGTCGTGCTTCGACAATTTCATCATCGTCCCTATACATGCGTCGTTCGGCATTCTTCGATCTCCATTTCTCCTCCTATCTCAAATTAGGCTTATAGTTACAGTCTCGCCTCCCATCTCAGTTCCAGCTGGCGTTCTCACTTCTCCAATTCTCTTCCCATCTTTCCTCTCGTTTCAGTCTCTCTCAATCTCACACTGTGTCTCATCTCAGTTATTGTAATTTCAACAAACGAAAGGATACTAGTTTTTTTTTGTCAGATAGAGGAAAAGGCTTTGTGGCTTAAACCTGAACACTCCAGCTCCAATAGTCCAGTGTGCTAGAACCCAAAAAAAAAAGATAACATTTAAAAAAAACTATGCAGGCTGGCTCGTCAGCTTGAACAGCATGGGCTGGGCTAGCCATTTTCTAGTCAGTTTAAAAATAGGCTGGCCCAGCCAGACCCGTATTTCACATAATCCAAGACAGACTATCTTGTTTTGACAAGTTTAGTCTAACAGTTTACTAACATTTGCTAAAATTAGGGACCAATTTCATGATTTTAGAAACTACAGGAACTCAATCATTGTTTTTAAAGTATAGGGATTAAATTCATTGTTGGATGAAACTATAGGAACCTTAAGTATATTTTTATCAAAAAATTATTTTGCTTTACAAAACACAATGGCCACATTTGGTATGCAATAAAACAAAGGAGAGGTGTCACGTCCCGAAAAATGGGTATAGTAATAATCATACAAACTTAGGGATACCTCAGTAGTAGCCCATAATTTACAAAGTAAATTACAATTAAATAAATAAACCCTTCTAAATATAGCAGGACCTAGGTGGCTTATAAGATTACAGAGCATTTCTATAGGTTCAGATAGTATTCTCAGACTACGTGGAGTATGTCTCCAAGCCGTTAACCTCTAACGGTTTCCCAGCCTTCTCAGTTGCTAAATCTGAAACAACAATAGAGAGTGTGAGTTTTATAAAAACACAGTGAGCAGGTGACTGTGCCGTAAAACAAGGCACAAGTACAAATACCAGCATTACTACCATAATAAAAAAAAACATTAACACAAAACAGTACAAAATATAATATTTATATATAACGTACCTTACCACACACCAAAACCTGTAGTTCAACGTGAGTCTACAATTTCACAACAAACCGTAAAACAATCTTCAAACGCATAAAAAGCATAAGTAAACAATCACTCCAAAATGCATTATGTAATGCATGGTGTATGTTTGCATTTGCCACACCCTTTCCCACACACCACATTGAAGACTGAGCCTCAATGAGTTTTCCCTCTTGCGATGTGTACAAATGCAATATGCAAGGCCTATCCCCCCTCTCTACCCATTGAAGACCAACCCTCAATGAGTGTATTCCAAAGGCACACACCTTTGAATATATCCACATCTTGCAGAAGACCAACCCTCTGCTTTCTACATTTCTTTTCTTTTCCTTTTTCTTTTTCAAAAGCAATATAAATGTGCAGATGATGATATGTGATGTATTTTCCACACAACAATCCATCCACTCATTCCACACACATTCCATACCACAATAACGATAAACATTCCACTTTCTAATTAATATAATTAACTAGAAGTACAAATAAACATAAACTTCTAAATTCATAAAATAAATCCCACAATTAATTTCCACAATCATCAATGAAATTCTTAGTCTAGTTATTTCCACTAACTAGGGAATTTCATTGATAAATTTCTAACTACGTTGTGAATGAGATTTATATTGACTTGGCCAAATAATTTAATAAAAACTTAATGGCAAGGTCATCTACTCACTTCGATGCCGATAAAGTTTACCGCATAAGAAGTCCTAGGAGACAAAGCCAATAAAGCTCCCAAGTCACCTTGATTCTTTGCTTTCCTTAGGTTGTTTAGCCTCCAATGGCTCGCCCCACCACTGGAAAAAGGTTCTCCGAAGTTCGGTTGAAAAGGAAGAGAGAGAAGGCAGAGAGAAACGGAGTAGAGAGAGTGAGGATAGAGAGAGAAAAGTGAGAAATGAGGAAAAAGACATAAAACTGCCTATATATACCCGCCTAGGGTAAAATTACTACTTTGCCCCTAGCTAACTCTTAGTTAACCTTGATAGTGGCAAACTCATAATTTTTTCAATTTGAGTATTTTCTATATCTTAAATACCACATAGTTACTCATTTAACTTTAGTTCCTCTTTGGACCTCATAAATACTCGGTCTTCTCTATACCTTATGATTACTCTCTTTTTTATTCCTTGTCTCTCGACTATATCTCCACGAAATTTCCTTTTTCTCTTATCTTTCCTTAATTCTTAAAAATATTATCCACCATAAAATACCCGGTTCAATTATTTATCTCCACCTTCATGAATAATATTCAAAAATAACAATTTAAATATAGAAAATTAAAATTAACCTAACAATTCCATTAAAATAATGGAAAATTTCATTACAACAACAATAATACCTCCAATTATGAAATTCTAAAATTGGCAGGTATTACAAGAGGAAAAGGGAAAAGAAAAAAAGGAAATGAAAGATAGAAAAAATGTGTTTAGTATGTGATAAAAAAATGAAGGATGAAGGAAAAAGGAAAAGATTTGTTTGGTATGTACATTTTTTAAGAAAAAAAGTAAGGAATGTATTGGGCAATTATTGAAATACCCCTGATTTTGATTTATTAAATTTCTTTTTTATTATTCATAACTATTATTTTTGTCCCTTAACTTATTTTTTATTTTAATATAGTCTTTTTTTATTTCAATATAGGCTATTTTTTTTCAATATAGTCTCTTTAATTACCCCCAATTTAAAATTATTTTTTATAATAAAAATTAAAAAATCTCATCTCTCATCACTTATCTCTTTCTTTCTCTCCCCCCTTCTCATCTGCATCTTCATCCTGTCACCTTCTTATTTTCATCTTCATCCCTTTCATCTTCATTCTTTCTTCTTCTCCATTCGTCTCCCCTTCTTTCTCACCGTCGTCTCTTTCTTCCTCACCATCGTCTTATTTTTCCTCTATAGAACCTTCGGCTCTGGCGTGACGAACGTGAAGCCCATCTCCTTCCCCTTTGATGCTAAAGTGAGGAGCAAAATCGTTCTTCAATTCTTCATTAGAGCATAATTGTTTTTCGATTTCTTGGTGCTTTAACTCCGATTAAAGAAGCACGAGACGAAGCACTAGGGCAAATATGGAATTTTAGCCTCCTTTCTTGATGGAATACTAGTTTTCCATCAAATTTATGATGGAAAACATCAATAGAAAAGTTGCTCTCCCTCAAATGTACCAAACAAAGGAAAAGGAAAAAAAAAGGCAATTCTGTCTTCCCACTTGCTACAGTAAGGCTACCAAGAGTTAGTAGAACTGTAATACCCACTATATTTTAAAGTTATGAGTATTCACAAACTACAATAAAATAATTCCTATATCTATTTAATTTTTTACACTTGTTGTCCATATTATTGAAAATATTGATTTTCAACTATAGATTACATAAATTGTGGGGAATAATGAATATCATGATATGAAATTTATCCCATGGGTAAAATATGGTTTGAGCATAAGAAGAATCTAGAAAGAACCTGATAAGTGAAACCGGTAGATGAAATAATATATGAGATGGTAGATGAAATAGTATAGGAGAATGATGGATGGAATAGTATCAAATAGTGCCCTAACTTCTCCTATAAATAGGTCATTCCATTTCACTTTTAAACTCACACCTTCAGTTTCTCTTCTTTCCTCTCCTCAAAACTTTTCTTGCTCCGACGTTGGGGCTCTGAAATTCTAGGTATTTTCTCCTTAGCCTAGATCCAAGGTAAGGATACTACGCTTCTTTAAATTCTTGTAAATATTTAGAGTTTAAATTCTTAGTATGCTCTATGGTTGTAACTTTAGCTGATTCTTCACATCAGAAAAGAATTATCCTCGACTGCTTGAGAATTATTTTCTAATTATCGAAGTAGAGTATAAAACTGTGAAGAATACATATCTAGAAAAATGTCTGGCTAAGGAAAGATTTGGTACTTAATAGAGTCCATTGTAACCCACCTCCCTTTCCTGGTATATTCTTTTACGGCTTATGTTCGCTATTCCCTATATAAATAGTAACCATACGTATAAATAGTATTTGTATGTATAAATAGTAACCGTATGTCTAAATAATGTCTATATGTATGAATAGTACTATATATATGAATAGTATCTGTACGTACGAATATTATTCATACATATGAATAATGATCGTACGTATAAATACTATTTTGTACAAAAGTAACCTTGACTTTCTATATCTGATCTTCGTGAAAATTTTGGTAGCGGAACCTGAAATCCAGCTAGATGCTCTTCTCAGTAACAACTCGAAAAAGTGACTTGGATACGGAATATATGTGAGTGAATGACCTTGCTAACCGATTTTATTTATTTTTATTCTAAGTACAATATAAATCTTACCTCATATTGCAATTAGATTCCCTATTTAATGATGATAACTAGAAAATAGAATTTATTGTTTGATTTAAAATTATATTGATGAGAATTATGATTGAGAATGTAATTATACACATGGAATGGTTGAGCGTTTGACCCAAGATACTAGTGTATGCAAATACACACATAGAATAGTTGAGGGCTTGACCCAAGATACCAATGCATATAATTATATACATGGAATGGTTGAGAGCTTTACCCCCAAGATACCAATGCATGTAATAGTTGTTAACATGAATACAACGGAAACTGAATCCCTGAACATAAACTAAATACAGAGGTATACAAACTCTAGATATGAATATAATTGTTCTTATTGTGATAATTATTATAGTATTTGTACTTGTGACACATTTATTATTACACAGTCATTTAGTCACTAAGTTTTGATGAACTCACACTCTCTATGAATATTTTTTTTAGATACAGTGGATGAGAGCGAAGGAAATCCATAGGAGGATTAATATTCCTTGAAGATACTTTCCATATTGTCTGGAGGGCTTATGAATCTAAAAGCTTAGGAAATGTTTTGTAATCTCTATAGGTCACCTAGGGTTGAAAAATTGTATCATACTGTATGACATTTGGCTTGTGTTTACTGTTTCACTATGTTGAACTTTTTATATGTATATATGCAAAATTTCTTTCCTGAAAAATTATGTTATGCATTAGTACTGATCAAAGATTTTATGAAATACTATAAAAGTATATCATCGAGTTTATATAATTACTCACATGCCCGAAATTGGGATGTGACAAGAATCAACCCCACCATGCAACACATCCCTTTCTTTCTAACAATTAAACAACTTGAGGAGTTTCTGTTCTTCACCAAAATCCTAGAAGGGATAACTAATCTCATACCTGTGCTTTCTTAGTTGATTGACTCTGGAACGGTAAAGTTAAGTCAAGAAAGAAGAATGTCTACGTCTCTGTGTTCCATTAATTGATTTTGGGTGGGGTTTGGGAAAAAAGAAAGGATAAAACACGTGGCGCGATTCATTCCACGTCAAGCAAAGTCAACGAAAAAGAAAGTTAGAGGATCATGTTACACAAGTAACAACCAATTATATAAATCATAAATATAAGGATATTTTGATTAAAAAAAAGTTGCAATGTAACATTGATGTTTTTGGAGCAATCTATATAATTTTTAATAATAAAAAAGGGCTTGTATAATTAGTGTTTCGGGACTCGGATTGGCCTAGTGGGTTGACTCAAGATCCTGTGACCCAAGGCCTGAATCGGTCATATCACAACCCAAAATGGGCATGTGACTGACACGGACAACACTTAGCTTGCATTGCCACAAGCTTAACTTTTACTAAGAACCCTTATACTTTTCATTAACTTAACTTTCTTTAGGTTAAAAACAAACTGAGTTTGAAAGTTGAAATTAACTAAAATCCCTTTTTATACATAAACTAGCATTCATAGCATCCACTTAAAGAATGTCTTTATACTTAGCTCAACATGATTACAATTTCAATTCAAATTTTTTGCTAGTTCCTACTATCCTTTACATGAACGCATATCGTAGCATGACTTATCCGATTACAAAGCTGATTTAAGAGTGCCTAGCTTAACATGACTTCTAAAATACCTTACCTTACCCTGATCAATTAGGAGGTATTCCCGACACGATCATTGCTGAATTATGATGTCTTCTGTACCTGAAACTGTAAGGGGGTGAGTCCAACTACTTGACTCACCGAAAACAATCCTACCATAACACTTACATACAATATATATATATATATATATATATATATATATATATATATAGGATAAGATCATGGATGAATAACATAGGAATGCAAATATGATCACATTTATCCAAAATTTTCTCGAATATATACATGCAACTTCATTATGCTTCTTGATCTTTAGACACATAGATGCTAAAAGGCTATGTTGTGAACAAGTCTTATAGACAGGCAACTAGATGTCAATATTTCTCTATATTATTTTATCATAGACAAGAATTTGCTTAGCACTATATATTCATAAACATATCATCAATTCGTCAAACATGCTTAGTCGATTGGGTCGTTATGGGCCATCGCCGTAACCGGCTTTGGTAACCCACCAAGCTCGCTCGAAAGAATCATTAGATCACTAGGGAAACTTGACCCACCAAGCCTTTTCTCTAATAATGGCATTATAGACCAATGCTCCTCAAGCCACTTTCGCTACCGAGGTTTCTATGAGTCCTACTCAACCTAGCCCCTCACTATGGTCATGGGGTTGTGGGAAATGAATCAATCGCATAATAAAAACTTAGGTAGCACTGTCTGCGCATAATCGATCAAACACATAATACATATAATACATCATTAGTATATAAACATATATGTATATTTATTATCTTCCCATAATCTACATATATATAGCATTGGAAATACGGGCCAGCCTAGCCAAAAATGGGCTTGGACTTCGAAGTTCAGGCCCATCCGTTCCTAACCTGCAGGCTCACGGGCCAGGCTAATTTTTTTTAAAAAAAAAGAACTACTGAAATGGCTTTGAATATCAGCTATGCATTATGCTTTTGGTACTGGAACTTTTGGAATACTAACTTATGCTCTTTTCTATGCTGCCCAAAATGTTACGTCCATGTGCTACTTTCTTTCCCTCTTTATATTGCTCATTTGCATTTGTACTGAACTTTTCTTCTAAGTGATCTATTTCTCTTTTTCACAAAAAAAAGAAGAAGATAAACAACCATTCTTCTATTGTTTTTAATAAATTTTGTATTTATTTTTGAAAAAAATTATAAAAATTTTCTTATCTAAATTTATTATGATTGTTGAATATAATGTTAATAAAATATAAAAATGTGACAAAGTTAAATTATTTACATACTAACTAATATAATATAATTGTATAAACAAATTTATTTTAAAAAAAAGGGCCAGCTCGTATGAGCTCGTTTTTAAATGGGCCTATTTTGGGATGTCTAAGCCCGCCCAAATGCGGGCGGGCCAAAGCCTGTATTCCCAGTGCTACATATATACATGCACATTATACACTTTAATATATTTACTTAATGTTGTTTCATAACTCATTGGTTCAACGTACATTAGTTGGCCTATACTTCTAACTCATAGGTTTTCATATTCATTTACATGCAAATTTTTACATTGCATACATAAGGCATATGAATAGACATATAATTTATCATCAAATTTATGTTTCTTTATACTTCCTTGCTAAGTGTGACCATTCTCATTAAATTGTTTTCAGTTTTAATTCATATGGAGAAATCATATTTCCTTATCATCACCTCATTACAACTAATCTCATGTAATCCTAACTTCACCAAGAGTAGCAACATATATGTCTACATATATACATATAAGAAGCAACTTAGGTAGGAAGAGGATTTCATCACCTTTGTTCGAGCTTGCCACTCCATTTTAATTCAAAGAAAGATTCGAGAATATAATTACCCATGTTCTTTAATGCTTGACAACACTTGGACACTTTCAAAAGCAATTAATCAAACTTCTACTCATTTCATGAACATACTTCTAAATAGCTCCAATTAACATTAGCTTTAAGAATTAACATCATGCAAGATAGGACTATTCCCTCACCTGGAATAAAGCACCTTCACCGTCTCTTGATAACAGCTCTGGCCAGGTGTCAAATTGTGACCCAACGTACTGAACATAAAAATTGCATCTTAGAAAATAGAACCTAAACTTTTCATATGTTCAGGCCATAGTGGCCCTAGGTACCATGGCTTTTCTAAGCTATAAGGCAAGCTTTATGTCACATCCCAAAAATTGAACATGTGAAAAGATACTACTCCTTTGATAAAATTCTCAAACATACGTTATTTACATATGTTCTGTAAGTTTTTACATTCAACCTTAATCGTTCATTCCACACTACAGAATTATATTCATCTAATAAGCAAATATAGACATACATAGTCTGATATTTCTATTTCATCGCAAGCCTAGGAGACCTATAGAAAGCACAGAGCGTTTCTAGTATCCACATTAATAAGTACTGGTATCCCACCAGACAGAAATAGAGGATAATTTCAAGGGACTTCTATTCTTCAAACGGATACTCTTCTTCTTTGTTTTCTGTATCTGAAAAGATAATCATAGGGAGCGTGAGTTTATTTAAAAACTCAGTAAGTAAATAACTGTACTATATAAAATATCAAAAGTACAAATACCACATTTACTCATATATTTAATTGTTTGATACATTGAGTCGTATGGGACTCAAACCCTTTTAAACTCGTGAATAAGATTTCATAAATATACACCGAGTAGTGTGGGACTCTAACCCTTTCAAACTCGTGAATAAGTTCTCATAGATATACACCGAGTAGTATGAGACTCTAACCCTTTCAAACTCGTGAATAAGTTCTCATAGATATACACCGAGTAGTATGGGACTCTAACCCTTTCAAACTCGTATTTACAATTTCATCTATTTACACCGAGTAATATGGGACTCTAACCCTTTCAAACTCGTGTATAGTTTTTCATCATTATGCACTGAGTAGTATGAGACTTTAACCCTTTCAAACTCATGTATTAGATCCCGTAGATCTTTACTCATTAATAAGATAGTGAGAACTTCTCACATAGTACAATTTCCATGAAATAAAATCATTTATACATACTCTTATTCCTTTGAATTTCTGTAAAAAAAATATATCAATCATCATATACTGTCATATGAAAAATTGATCAATTAATATCCAAATAATATTGTAAATGAGACTTATATTGTACTTTGACTAGTAGTGTCAAATTAGCTTCGCAAGGTTATTCACTCACCTTGATGTTTGTCCAAGTTTACCTTGTTCCACACTAGAATTTGTGTAGGAAAATTTCCTAGTAAAATATATTACAAGGAAACATAAGAAAGGAAACAAAATCACGAAAATACGCAAAATTTTCTGACTGCTACAGTAATGGTTTGCTACAGTAACGGTTCGCTACAGTGTCGGTTCGCTACAGTAACGTTGACTGCTACAGTGCCGTTGACTACCGACACTACAGTGACTGCTACAGTAACCCGAAGAAAATTTTTCAGATTTTTTTCCGAAATTTCTGGTCGCTACAGTAACTCGGTTTTTGCAGAAATTTCTAACAATTTCATCCTTTCCTTTCTTGTTTCAAAACCAGAATTTCAACTCTTTTAACCGATTATAACTCAAATATAACTTCTAAAACAACTGAGATTCATGAATTATCATCAAAATCTTCAAGAACAAAACCTTCTCTGATCTTCTACATAAACTGAAATTTGAGGAAAATAATGAGATTAAAGCTTACCTTTGATCCTTACAAAGCTTTTGAACCGAACAAATAATCAAAACTCTGAAGATCAAGGAAAGGATTTGAAAGAGGATGAACAAATGAGAGAAAACGCTTTTCTGCCTTCCTTCGGCTGAGTGAGAAAATGAGGGGGTACTATTGAAACTTTATATTAAATATTTCTAATGGGTTATTCAATAACCCATGGGTATCCATAACCCAACATCCAAACTCATCCAGTCAATTTATAATAAATGGACTAATTGACCATTCTTAAACCACTTTTCCATGAATTTCACCATTATTAGAATATATCCCACGTGGTGCAAATATTCAGTCCAGTCATTTAACTCAATTTTCATAAATAATATTCAAAGAGAACAATTAAATATGAAAATTAAAAATGACTAAAATAAATAACTAAAGTAACGTTGTAGAATTCTAAAATACTCTTAAGCGAATTATATTACGAAATTAATGGGTATTACACTTTAGGTGTTGGCGCCTAAGCGTCATGCCAACACAGATATTCTCGGGTAGTGGTGGCACCTGGGGTGCCCACCACTGGTTCTTCGACTCACAACACACAGACTCTCGGGTAGTGGTGGTTCCTGGGGCGCCCACCACTGGTTCTTCGACTCTTCTCTCGGTTTCTCATTATTTCAGCCCAATCTTTTCATGGGTTTTCATTCTTATTGTTCTAGGATTAGTTTGACACCAATTTCTCAAGCTAAGACCGATTATACAAGCTTGAATCATCAATTGTTCATCATAAACCCTAACTTTCCTTATTTTCATCTCATACCCTTTAATTTCATTCTTTACATGGTCATTCCTTTAATTTCTTGTTCTTTCCTCATCAATCATAATTCCATATCAACAATCTTACATTAATCAGCCTACATAAACATTTTACAACATTTTCCCTCAATTTCCTCCTCTATGGTTTAATATTCTTGAAAGAAAAGGATGAAGAAAAAAAAAGTTATTGGGAGAAGAAGCTTACCTTAAGAAAGGTTCAAGATGATGATGGAAGGAGGAAGAGATCTTCCAAAGCTTGAGTGTGTGTGTGCGCTGTTACTGGCTAAAGGAAGAGAGACGTGTGTGGGGGGAGGAGAAGAAATGCTTCAGGAGAAAATTAGTGTATGTGTGTAGAAGTAAAAGTGTGTGGGGGCCCATTGTCTTCCTTTTCAATTTGATCTTTCTAAGTGGAAATTTTCAGTTAAGACTTGCAAGGGAGTTTTTTGAGAAAACTTTTAATTCACACATAGGGCACCCCAACTACACTCTCTCAAAATACACATCATCATAGCAAAATTTCATCAAAGTACCAAAATTTCACATTCCTTCACTTTAGTCCCTCTTAATATCTCAACATCCTTTCTAGCCTTGATCTAACAATTCAAAGGTACGACATTCATAATTTCATCTTCACGAAGTTCATTTTCCCACACAGTGTCTTATTCGGTCCTTCCTCTAAAATATTCCATATTTCTTTTTCTTTTTACTTTAGTCCTCAGACATGCTTCTTGCTCTCATTACTGATGTTTTTCTCGTTCGTTACAATATTTACTTCGTATATGACATGTCTTGGCCCTTATTAAATTTTAGGACTCTTCGTTTCCCTACTTGGAACTCCTTAATTCGCGAAAAAAAATGTTCACTCCCATAGTTATGCCCTTTTTAATTACACAATAATACCCAGGGTGTTACATGTCCGGGTCGAGCTTTCAGACTAATCTGTCATCGACCTGGTCAACACGGTTAGGTATTGGCCGACCTGGGTTAACTCGATTCTTCTTCTTTTTTTTTAAAAAATAAACTATGAATTATTATGGATAATTACAAATTATTATGGATGTTTAAGACTTTAATGTATGAATTATTATGTTTAGATAATATTATTTATTACTTTATGAATTATTATAAATATTTATGACTTTTGTTTGAATTGTTATGGATGTTTGACTTTAAAGTGTGAAATTTGCATATACATTATTTATTTACTTGTTTTTGAATTTATTTGTAAAGACATGTGTCATCAATTGACTCAGTGACTCAACAGTTGAACTAGTAAATCGGAGGCCGCCCGAGTCAATGATCGGGTCAGTTCCAAAAATATTGGTATAAATCATCTGAGAAGGGAGAGTATTTTGCCCCTATAATTATTAATAAACACCTTAACTAGTGAATTGGGCTCATAATTTTCCCTTTTTATATATTCTAGCGAGCATCCTAATTGCAAATCCACCCTTTTACGACAATACAAAGTACAATAATACTAGATTGTAAACATAGGCAAGGGGCTTGACAAAATTGTAATTTAATATTTTAGCCATTTGGTCTTGTTCCTTTGAATTGCACGTAATAATTATTATGAGTAAATTACCAATTACTAATTTTTAATAATTAAAAAAATAAATTCTACAAATACTTAAGCTGAAAAAGTTTTTTACATTTTGATTATTTTTTATCCTACGACATTGCCTTGAAGCACTATGCTTCATTTTCTTCTTTTTGGCAGTGTCTTTCCAAAAGTAGCGTTTTTTGTTTATACCTGCATTTTTTTTACAATATCTTTTTATTTTATTTTATTCTTTTTAGTTTTTAAATTAAAAAAAAATTTTGGGCTTCAATATTGCACGTTGAAACGTTAAAATAATACGACCTAACTTAGATAAAATTTAGGAAAAATTACTTAGTTTATCATTAAATAAAGATTCAAATTTTCAGGAATTTTTGTTCTTCTTTTTTCAAATTTTTTGTGATTTTTCAAAAGATGTAAAATATTTTAAAATATCTGGAACTATATTAAAACTGATCACGACCATAAAAGACGTCAAAAAAAGATAGTTTTGTGAAAATAAACCGCAGGAATTAATGAAACCCAAATTCGTCCCTTCCATTACATATTTAACACCACAATATTCGTATTTTCCTTATTCTCTCACGCAACTAGTTACATTCCAATAGTTCAGATCGAAGTAAACTAAAAATGCCAATAAGTAATATGAAGGTAATTAGCGTCATCCCTGACAGAGAAGTGCCATGCAAATGCAATTGAGTCGTTAGTAATCATTGATAAGCAAAACTTGCTCTCCCCCTTCCCCTCCGCTTTTTTCTTCCACTTAATTTCGATTTCAATCAGCAGAAGAAGGTATGGCTTCTCAATCTCAATTTCATTTGATCTCTTCCCTCACGGAATGATTATTTTTGGCTTCGACTTTCTCTTTTCGTTGACATGTTTAATTGCTAAGATTGCTTAAAGATTGGAGGCTATAATTAGATTACAGGCTAATGTGGTGCCTAATTCATGAAACCTTGTGTTCAATTTCTCATTATTGCTACAGAAATTCGAACCAGTGAGGTAGAGAAGAGGAAGGAGATCGAGGGAGACTTTGGACACTCGATTATCAATATTTGTCCTTGGTTTTTGACTCGTTTCATTGTGACGTTTTATGCTTATGGCTGTCGGTACTGAACAGAGATTTTTCCAGCCAAGGATTTGTTAGCTGCCATTAACATGTCCAATTCTTTGAATTTTCCTTTCATACGCATAGGCATCTGGGGCATCAGATACCTTCTCTACTATGATTAATTTCTTATTAGAACAAAATAGGCCCTTCCACATGACCCGGAAGCATCAAAACATGCTTTAGTGGTTAACTGTCTAATTGAGTGATAACATGTTTATACTCTTCACTTATTTGGCTCATATCGCCTATCTGTAGTAATGAACCTTAATTTTATGATTAGGACTTGAAAAAATTTTCCTTCACTTATGGTTGTAAGGTTTCTTCCTCCGAATATTCAAGAATAATTCTTCATTACAATATATATCTGATTTAGCTTTTATTCCGTTTTTGTGCTTTGATTATAAGTGGTGAGCTTTTACTCTCTGTCTTCTCTATGTCAACCACTCGTGTTAATTTAGCTCTTGTAATAACTGTATCAGTATGTTGCATTAGCGATTGCTTCTAATTTCTTGTTGGATTAGACAAGTTTTTTAAATATAGGTTTTCCGGAAGAATCTGAGGTTGGAAATATCAGACTAACTAGTATGCTGTCTTTTGCTTGTTTATCTTCTATAATTTTTTTGACTTATTACTGAAGGGGTATTCATTTTGGATTTGATCTACTTAAATTACAAATTGAATTTTGTACTTTGGAGAATTAGTTACAAATTTGAATGACATTTTTCAATTATTTGCTGATTACATTCAGAATACTTGGTTATTTGGTTTAGTGAAACACAATGGAAAATTCTGAAGCATATATGTTTTTCCTTCCTCTATTCTTTCCTAGCTTTCCTCGGCTGCTTATCTTATTTTGAGGTTGATTCCTATTAGATTGGTTGAACCGAAGTTTCCATGAGATAATTTTTCTTCTGAACTTGATAATTTATATTTTCAGTCATTGACATCATCATTCAGCTGCAATGGCATCTGACCCATGGTTGAGACAATATAACGAAGCATCAAAACTAGAAGAAGAAGGTCAAGGGAATGATTTCTTCTGCTAAGCATTCACTGCCCCCTTCTGCACCTGAAACACTACGTCATCTGTCAGCAGCTCGAAGAAAGATAACCATACTAAGGACCAAACTTGAAATTTTGCAGTCACTTCTCTCATCGCTTCCCAGCAAACAACAAATGTAAGTATTCTTGTATAGTTGATTTTTGCCATAATTATAAATAAATAGGATACAATTGCAGTGCAATATGCCACAAATAGCTGTGGCATACACAATCAGCCTTCTGTGAGATATTCTTTTAGCGTAAATGACAAGAATTAGACTAATTAAATGGCATCTTTGTTCTCCATTGTTTGCAATTAAGCTTATATGTAACCATGACTCCCTCTGTATTGCCTTTCACAGACCATCTTCAATTAACAGCACCACTATTATCCGCTACATTATATTCAATTCACTGTATATGCAGCTTTTGATAAATTCATATTTATATCAGAATTCTCTTTCTTTTTCTCTCTGTCTCTCCTCCCATCTCTTAGTTTGACTGACTATATGGATATTGAAGTTTTTTTTTTTGGACTAAAAGCAGCATACCCCATTCAAGATATTAATCATAATTTAGCAAATGTGCTTGATTTTGAGTTCATGCATGATGTACTTTCACAGTGTATTTGTAATTCTTGCAGATTTGCATCAAGCTAATTTTTCTTTTCAGGACTAGTGTTTAGATTTGATATTGCACTATGGAATTATACTATGAGAGAATTAAGATCATTCAGGGATAACATGATTGAAATGTATTGTTTAATACTGCATTTTATATACAGCTTGATACTTTGGTTATTATCATCAGAATCTTGTTCACAGCTGCTATCTTCAACATCATCATATTAAACTTTTCAAGTACTTCATAAATAACAGAAAAGGAAAAGAAATGAATAGACGCCAAGAATTGTTGGCTGCTTTAAGTTCCAAAACCAACCAGATGGCTACTACCCTTAATATGTCTGGTCTTGCTAATAGAGATAGCTTGCTAGGCCCTGATAAAAAGTCTGAAGAAGTCATGAATAAAGCAGCCAGCTTGGACAACCAAGGCCTTGTTGGTTTTCAGCGGCAAATTATGACACGTATGTAATGATAAATTTAGTGTTCATGAAGAGTTCCTGCTGTATCAAGATTTTTGATTTATTTATGTCAAAGCAGAACAAGATGAAGATCTTGGGAAACTGGAAGAGACGGTTATAAGCACCAAACACGTTGCATTGGCAGTTAACGAGGAACTTACCCTCCATTCTAGGCTTTTGGTGAGCCAAGTTGTAATTTGTTCACCGTGTTTATCTTCTTCATCACTGCCCCTCGTGATTTTCTACCTTGGCCAAATTGCAGGGTGATTTAGATGAGCAAGTGGGTACAACAAATACCCACCTACAGGTCTGGTCTTTAGTCCTTTACAGTTTATGCATGCTCTTGTTAATACAAGCTTATAATTGGTTGTTTGGTGCTGAAAAATTGTGCTAGACTGCTTGCTTTTGATATGGTGATCTTTCGAAATTTGGGCTTGGGCAGTGCGGGACTGTGCCATTGTATAGGAAGTATCTATACCAGCTATTATTTAGATTGAAATACAGCATCAAAGACGTACAGAAAAGAATTTTTATAAGGAGCAAAATGTAATTTAATCACTTGGAAGGATGAATACCATTGTCAATTCCCACCCTTGTATTAAAACATCATTGATGATTTTTACTTGTGGGATTCACAGCCGTCATCTCAGCACCATCTTTCTTCCAATTGCAGGCTTTTTTTATCGTAGTAGAATGAAGTCAAGAAGTTAATTGCAGAGTAAAGAGATAGGAGTAATTATCAGTTATTTAACATATTACAGAATATAGTGCTAGCCTCTTGATTCTAATCATTTTTTATTTTATCCAAAAAAGCAAGGACATTGCTAGCTTGCAAAAAGTTGGTATTGAGATCATAAGACAAGGTCAGTCTAGAAATGCCAATGCGTTATTTGCTGTGAACCTTAAACTTCTCGAAACATGGATTGGAAGATGCTTAACATAAGATGCAAGGTCATTCATTAGGTCATTGCATTCTACATAGGCCTACTTACGGACTGTTGAAACAACCCTTACTAGAAGAGGTGGTCATCTGTCTCTCTATTATACATTGCTCAAATAGCAGCAAGCTGCTTATAGTCTGAAAAATATGTGCTCTTTAGTCATTCCATAAAGCAGTTGTCCAGTAGAGAAGTAAAACTCTCAGATAAATTATGTACTTGAGATACTTGGAAGCAAGGATCCAATGATTAGTAGATATACATCAATTTGTGACATGCTTTGAATCACACGCTCTGCTTATTTGATCATAACAACCAGCTTGAACATGAGAGGTGTTCAGGACGTATATGCATATTGAACTTCTATTTTATGCAAGTTGAATTCCAATTATATCATGCTAAACTTTTTTTTTTTTCTTGAACCAGGTGGTACAAAGGAAATTGGCTATGATGAATAAGGGCTCTAAAGGTGCTTGCTCCTTCCTGATCCTTATGGTCCTTGTTATCACAACTCTGGCCATCGTGGGATGGATGTTGATCAAATATTTGTAGCACCAACAAAATTTACAATGCCTTATCTTTTTTGGGAATCAGTACAACAATATTTGCATATTGACTCCTGAAAATTAGAAAGTTTTGAAAGGCAACTTTCCAACAATTTATCTTCATAGAGATGCTGCGAAGAACTAGATCATCTAGTGAAGCTCTATTTCATTAATCACGATGTTGATCAGTTGAGTTTTTAGATGCTTCTCCGATTGATTTCCAGACACTTTAATTACATTTCTCATTATCATTAGAAGTCAGCAAAAACATTACTAATCACCTCTTGGCAAAAGTATGAATTAGGATGACTATCTTATGTTTTTTCACAAGAGAAAGATCAAATTTGCAATCTCTTAACTCAAATCTCTATCCATTAAACCAGTTGAGCTGGCCTCAAATAGCTTATCGATGGAATGTTTCTTAGGTCTATATATTCTAATTATGAAAATATGTTAGTAAATCGCAAGGAGGATATCATTCTTCACCATCAAAACATGTTTTGTTAGTGATCTTTCGGTTAAGAGTCTATATTGATCAAATGCATATTTAATACTTGTTATGTGATCTATATTACTATATATTGGCTTTTGCGGCCTTTCAATTATTTGTTCCTCAAAATCATATGTTAATAAGAAAGAAATGTTAAAATGCATGTCGGTTGGGACAGGGACAATGGGAACTGGGAAGTTAAATGGCTTTTTATTACTTTTTGTTATTATTTTAAACATATAATAAGAACTACTACAATTTTTTTATTCAAAAAATTATTTAAAAATAAATTTTAAAGAAAATACATGCCAAGCTACTAGTATAAATAACATTTATGAAGATATTTTGGTCAAAATATATTTAATTGTAGCTTGTTTTTTGCTGTAGAGTGTAATTTACCCAAATATTATAAAAGTGAAAACATGATACATCAATTAAAACAACATCTAAAAAATATGTAACTGTCATCTGATACTTTATTTCATCATTATTTTTCTAGATAGTCTCAAAAAAGGTATTACATGGCAATCACATGGCTTTTAAATATTGATACTAACTTAAATGTAACATATTTACTTTTTTTTAATAATTTAAGGGAGTAAAATATCATGTTTTTAAGTGTACGAATCATAACTGTAATTGGACTTAAAGGGGGTGGTAAATTATCTTTTCTTTTTGGTACAATAAAAGAAAACTTAAAATAAAAAGATAAAAAAGAAAGTTGGAGTTAACAGCTAAAGACTTAAAAAAAAAAACAGAACAAAAAAAACAACAACAACAACTAGTTGAAGCACTTTTGAGCTACCGAATCAATAACTCCAAAACCCACCTTTAAATATTGTAAAAGCTCCGAGCAGTTGAAATAGAATATTTCGAATAAAAATCCATACCATTGCTTCTTTTAAGTGTTTTCCTTTGGATTTCACGGCAAAATTATTCTTCCACCTATTGTTAACAACGAGTTATGCAAGCATGATCTTTCCTCCTTTAGCGCTCATCTGACAGACCAGCAACCACTTCCCATTGAGAAGATCAGAATTACATATAGTTGGTAACAAAGCATGTTTTACCTTTGCCCTTGTTTTGTTATGTGTCTTTTAAACTTTGAATAATTGAATATGTTTGAAATTTGTTAGCAAAACTCAAAGTTTTGTTATGTTTTAATTGCAAATTCTTAATCCTTATTCAATTATGAGAATTTTGGTATAAAGAATGCCCAAAAACTTCAATTAAGCAAGACAGAGACTTTTGCCAAATTGGGTCACGAATGGGTTCAACTAAGTCAATAAGACCCATATGATGTCCTTTTGAGGCAATAAAAAAATGATAATGGTTTTGGGCCTGGGGATGTTTTTGCCAAAAAAGATATTGGGTTTATTCATGTTACAATCAAAGAAAATGAAGCCCTTTTTTTTGGAAATTGTTTTAAAAACCCATAATTCTGGCCCAAATCTTTTATGCCTTTCTTCTTTTTGGCCCAAAACTAAAAATTTATAATTGTAGCCCTAAACTTTTAGAATTTAAAATATTATCCCAATTTTTTTTGTATTATAATTTTGGCCTAAACTTTCAAAATTTAAAGTTTTTCACAAAACTTTCCAAATTTTTAGTTTTGCCTTAAAGCTTTTGTGTTTTATAGTTTTGTCCCAAAACTTTCAGTTTAATGATTTTGGCCTAAATTTTAGTTTTTGCGTTTTTGGCCAAATTCCACGTTGTTTTAATGTCAATTCAGACACATAAAGTGAGAATTTCTAATTAGTCACATTTTGTCTTAGTTGATTAATTATTGGCAAGAATATATTTTTCATCTCTAATGTTTATATCAAGTTTCAACTTTATTCTTAACATTTTTTTGTGCTAAATCCTTTCGACATATATTTTTTTAATTTTAATTTTGTACTTTAGACTAACGTTGTTAACATAATTAATAAAAATATTGATGTAATTTTCTTCATCTGACATATTCACTACTAATATACCATACTAGTTAATTTTAATTTTGTCATAAATATTTGACTAAATTTTAATTTCTCTTCAAATAATACTTTTTAATTTCTTTATTTCATCTCAAATTAACATTTAAACATTTGATATCACATAGAATAATCCACATATTATTAGAAAAAAGTTCACGAAGTTTAACCAAATTAAATGTTATGAACCAAAAAAATATTGTTGTCTTAATTATTTGATTCTCTATGTTTTGCTCCTTTTACATTACTTGGTTGTATATACATATTTTAGTCACATACTAATAATTTATCATGATGCTCCGCAAAGTATATAATTTCAGTATATTTGAAATTCAGCTACAACACCTTTATTTATGTTAACTTTATACACGAGTATTCAAATAAATAAAGTTAAAGCAACAAATTGTAATTAAGTACAGCAATATAATCATCATCATCTCACAATAATTTTATTATATTTTATATGCTTAATTAGGGTAAAATAACAAATTAGTCTCTTATTTTTCTCACAAGGATTAAGAAACGAACATCATTTACTAATTTCATCGTATGTTACGTTTGAACCTAATTAAATAAAACTAAGCTCATAGGTAATTTTGTTCATCACTGAACTCGAGTTAGTTTACTTGTATACTTAATTTTATACAATTTGAATTAGTGATAACTATAAAATTTGAAAGAGGAGAATTATTCTCCAGTTAGAATAGATGGACATTGATTACATTATTCAGAAAAATGAACCACCTTCACCTACTAATACAAGCTTGCAAGTTGAAATAGCTCTTCATGAACAATGGGATCAATCAATTGCCTTAATATGCTCATGAAGACTAACATTTTTGCTAGTATTGGTGATTCAACTAAAAAACGTGAAATGTCAAAAATTTCTTAAAATTCATTGGTGAACAATTTGAATCTTTAGATAAGCCTCAAACTAACACCCTAATAATAAAGTTATTATCAACTAGAAACTTTGTTGTTCAATTAAAGACTCTTAAGGTTGCAACGTTTGATTTTTTTTCCGTACGTCTCAACTAAAGACTTCAATTATTAAAATAAATTGTTATTCAATTGATAATATTTTATCATTAAATGTATGACGTAACAAGTAATTCTTTATTCATTCATAATATTATATTTCTTAAATTGATAAAAAATTTGTTTCTTGAGAAAATTTGTATACATATTTTTGGGGCCACATTAAAAATCTTTGATATAACCAAGAAAAAAAGTTAGATGTAATTTCTTATATATTTTTTATTACGTTCTCTCACCAAAATATAATAAATGTGTGCTTCTCAAATAAAAACATAATGAATATATTATTTTTAAGAAATAAATTTATATTTGTTATAATTTATCATGATTAATTTTCAATAAAATTTTTATTTATGTTATATTTTTTATTAAAAAACTTAATACTAAAAATATAAAAATTTTTATATAAATTTTCTCCTAGGTGCAATAAAAATGTGCATTTGGCTGGATTGATTTGTCAACCTTTCCAAACCAAACAAACTCTGTATTGGGTTGAATCGGAGGCTTTGGTTTGGTTTTTTCCCGCTAACCCGCTACCCTCTGAAATAGCGACTCCTTGCACTTGCTGGCTTCTTTTTATCTTTTAATATTTCTTTTTAGACTTCATGAGGCATTTGAGCCCTAACCCTTGAGCCCTCAACAGTCAACACATACCAGCACCAGCAGTGAGAGCCTGAGTCGCAGTCCTCTTCCTATCCTCTTCTCTCCCAGTCCTTGACACACACCAGCAGCTGAGAGTTGTTGCTGTTACCGTCGACCAAGAGCAATCGAGCAGGAGCGCTGGGAGCCTTCGGCTTCATTATTCTCATTTTCTCAAAAGTCACACTACAGCCACTCAAGCCACAGTCTACGAAGGAGCCACTGGGTAAATGCCTTGTGTTATACTGTTATGTAGTGGAGTTTTAATGTCAAAATTTTTAATTGTAATCATTTTTATTCTTTTATTTGATGTTTATTGAGGCAAATATGTTGCACAGTTGCAGTACAGATTGACTATAATTTTTGTTGTATAGGGAATGGGTTTAATTTCAGATTGTCCTCATTTTATTTTTTCAAAATATTGTGAGTAATCTTTTTAACCTGTGCTGGGCTGCTGTGCTAGCTGATTTATGTGTTTCCTGAACCTTAGTTGGAGTGAGTGCTGCTGAACGTAGAGGAGCCCTTTTTAGTTGGAGTGCAGTGTTTTGTATTATTGTGCTACTGACTCCTGCAATAATCAAAGAAAATGCTGATCTTATTTTTCTTTTATGAAATTTTTGCTTTGTTCATTTGTCTTAGTTCCTAGGTATGAGAGTCAGGACTAGCTAATTGAGGCTGTATGTAAACTCTCACGGGTTTATAAGATGAGTTTATGTGTCGAATTTACTCATTTTGACAAGTTTACATAAACCTGCAAGTTTGACAACCTTGGGCTGCCATATCAAATGTTCACGGTCTTAAGAAGTTGGGACGGCAAGTGGAGTGGGTACAATGGGCAACCTTTTGTGCACATTACGATTGTTGGTGAAGTTTCAAGTGACTATGTGATTGAACGTCTTTTCACTTTAGAGATGGAGAGGATTGGTTTCTGGAGCTTGGAGAAGCTGTAGGATAGGGATGGGGTTATTTGCATTTGGTTCCTTCTATTGCAAGAAACATAGAATATGCTTTACGCTATTGCATACTATGTTTTAAGGAGCTGATTTATGTTGTGCGTTGAAAATATTTTTTCCATCCAGTGTTAAATTTATTACTTTCTATGTTTATAGCTTGTAAGTTAGGTATTTTAATTTGTTTACCGACTATTTATGTCATGGTTGAGAATGTAATATTTTCCCTGGTATAGCCAGTGACACATCCATATTGGGGCAGTGCATTCCACTCAGTGTATTCTCACTCAAGTGCAAATTGCTTCCCTGAGTAATTCTTGATTACCAATGCACCTGTAAAAAAAAAAAAGCTGCTAGTTTTATTCATATATATTAATTTACTCTTGTCTATTATTACAAGGACCAGAGGAGGGTCGATAATTTAAAGAACCCTTTTTGTCACTTTGATCAATTTTTCTTTGTCTAATGTTTCTCTTTATTATCTTTCTTCGTTTAAGATTCCTGTTGGAATTGTTACCAGATTGAGAAGCATATGCTGAATTATTGGTGTTCTAGGGCTGGTGATTGTAAGATAGATTGTTTGTTAGTTGTTGTAGGATTGCTGCAATGAGTCCTTGGGTGTTGGTAGTTTGTTATTGGAGAATTTCACTTTAGTAGGAAACTGGTTATGTTGGTTTGTTTTGGAACTTGGTTCTTTATAATAGAAGTAATTATGGTCTTCATCAGAATAATTGGGGGTGTTAATTTTGTGATTAATGCTTTACATGCAAATGCTAGAAGTTTACCTCCCAGGTTTGTTCCTCATCTTGCCCTTTTGACCTAACGTGTTGGTGATGGTTCTGATTTATATTAGATAGGAAATTCTTTTTCAGAAAAATTCACTGGCTTTGTCTTTTTTCCACTTTGCGCCAACCCCTCATTTCTAATTTCTATTATTCACTAGGTTCCCTCATTTCTTGGATTTTTTTAATTTTTATGAACCTTAACATTAGAGATGCTGCCTATCTTGCTTTGTTATTGGATATCCTTGATTCTTTTTCATTGTTCTACTTTCTTTGGTAGAGTCTTTTGATTCCTCTGGTTCTTTCTTGTAAATCTTTCTTCTTTTTCATTTTCAGTATTTAATTCCAAAATCTTCTCTTTTTGGAAGGTTAAGTGTCTCTCAAAATTTAGATAGGACTTTTGTATTTTTAGGATACTTGTGCATGGTAGATTTAAAATAAATGATATATTACTTATTCCTAGGCCTCAATACCTCTTTACCATGATGTTTGTGCATGTGTATTCGGAGACAGACATTATCTTTCCTTACATTTTCAGGTTGCATGGCAGCTTAGGATGGGTTTTTTGGCATCTTTGGTAGTTCTGTTTTTGCATCATTGTGGTCTTTTGGTTGGAGTGTAATGTTAGAGTTTTTTATCAGGGATTTCCTTGCTTACATTTTTAATATGTGGTATTTATGTTTTGAATTTGATGGAACCCAAACAGGAACTCTAAAAATTATTTAAAACATACTGGAAGTGATAGAACTAAAATAGCAAAACAGAGCCAGAATTACCTTTACAGTGAAAACAGAGACAAATGTGGAAAATGGATAACACACTCTAGCTTTTGAGATGCTAGAAATCTTCTCAAAATGTGCAAGTTTCTTCCATTCCTATTCGACTCCGATGCTCCTTTTATTGACTCTTCCCTTGTTGACTTCCTCTAGAAGCTCTTACAGAAAGTCAACATGTACCATACCATCCAAACCACTTCCATCCATGCCTTGCTATCCATGTTAGGTACACAATCCCCCATAGCATGCCTTTCCCTTATTCCAATGCTCATTTCTTTTATACTACATTGGGGCTCCATTAAATTTCTCATCGGGTGTTAGCTCATGGCCTTTTTAAGGGAATTTCTCTTATGAATTTGCCAAGTGATAGCGTAGCTCTTTCAAGCTAATATTATATTTTTACTCTTTCAAGTGATAGCGTAACTACTTTATTTTTAGCTCATGGCCTTTTATGTTGTTGTTGTTTGTTTACTACTTTATTTACCTTAGGAGCATTTGTAATCCTCCTATATTCCCTTAATCTTAATGAACTTTTTTATTTGAAAAAATGTAGCCGGTGCAAATTCTGAACCATCCATGGAGACTGTAGGCTGTTAATTTTCTTAAGACAGTTCTACATTCTCCTGATCTTTGTGGTCAGAAGCAATTTTTGTGTATAGTCTGCTGAAGAGAAAACCAAAGAAGCAAATAAGTTGAGGCCATATATGTGTACTGCATTCTTATTACTTAAAGTTTCTGAATCTAGGCTTCTGGTGAACTAGAGTACTCAGTGTCTCGTCCTACTTCTTGGAGAGGTGAATGTTCATGTTATGGATTTCAAAATTTTTGACTATCTGAAGCAGACATGTTTAACAGATTAATTTTTTTTTTTGCCCTTACATTTTCCCCTCAATGCCAATTTCTTTCTGCTGATTGTGGCCTACCATCTGTAGATGCAGTGATAATCTGATAGTACAGTTCCCTGACCATACAGTCCCTAATTATGTCAGGCCTCCTTTAAATGTGGTGCTAAATTCTTTCCTCTCTGCAGGTTGGACTGATAAAGCATAGGCTATTTTTAAAAGTGAATTTATAATTTTTTTTTAGTATAAATTCCTGTAGAGATGCACGGTGAACTACCATTCTCTCCTCTTATTATTTCAAATTAAGGGATGGTTAGTGATTAGTTTAACTTAGTGTGATTTGGGACTGGCTTGCTAGAACCATAAGGAGAAATGACACTGTGTTGACTTGAATTAGAGTAATTCTTGGTCTTTCTTGATATGTTTGATTTGGATGCTTATTTAGGCTTGTGATTGAACGCTTGGTTGTTTTGTTGTCCCTAATTCTGGTTAAGTATGAGTAACTAGTTTCCATATGTGAGTGAAGGTTCTGTAATCCATTATTTGATGCCATTGCTTTGGCCATGGTAATTAATTTTTCCCTGTATGTGCTCTGTAACAATTTCTGAGAGATTTACTATGGCATGATTGTTTTGGAGTATTTTTGTTGGGTTTGATTTATTTACTCGACAGAGTTATATTTGTCATGCATGAAATCTGGGATATAATTGTCTGTGTTAGGAGGTTTTTTTCATCAAATTTTTTCCCCTGTTAGGAGATATAAGATAGCATTGATATATTCATCAATTTCAGAGAAATGATGTTGATTAAATGCTCTCGTTCTAGAGTTTTCTACACGTTAGTGTAAGGTTTTTATTGTTTTAATTTGTTCTGGTTGCTGGCACTGTAAATTCAGTTTTATTCATAGTTTAAGTTGGGTGAAGTTCAAAGATATTTAGGATTTGATTCGAGTTTAAAAATCCAATGATGGCTTGGAGTTTAATGAGAATCCAATTTGTCCAAGAGTATTATTTTTACTTGTGATATGCCTTCAAGGGGAATGGATGCAGGGATAAGAATTGAAAGCTGGTTAATTGATATTTTGAGAACATTTCAACAAGTGAGGATTTGTTTGTTTGATTTTTGAAGTAACCGTTTGGGTTGTTTAACTACCCCATGAATTTGCTTTAAAGTCCCATTTTCTTTAAAATTCAGTTGAAATAATTTTTGGGCTTGAAGTTTTTCATTCTGATTGTGGGATTTTCAAACTGTTGATTATAATAATGGGTTTAATTTGGGATGTTAATCTTTCTATTTGTTGGCTTAAGTGCTACATGTCTCTGCTGAAAATCTTTAGTGTGTGGTGGTGCTTGTTTTTTAGAAAATTTAACTCTCTAACTCTTTGAAATATAATAAAATAATATATACTAATAATATTAATATATCTATAAAATAAATTAATTTAGACTTTCCATGCGGACTGTCATTAAAATAATTTCAAATGCATTCTTGCTTTTCCAATGTGGGAGTTAATATCCCACATAATATTACAAACTATACAATAGTTTACACTCCTTCGGAATTTAAAAGTTCCTCATCTCATCCTATTGATTATTATATTGGTGTTTAGAATTTGGAAGTCTTTCTTTCTTTTTACCCCTGCTTTTCTTTTGGGTTTGAATGAACTATCTTTTCTATGCTTGATGCTTCCATACTTCATCAATCAATATTTAGGTCAAGCTATCACCATTTTAATGTATTTTGTTGGGCTGAATAATAAGTAGGTGAAACAGTCATTGAGGGAGGAAAACAGCAGAAGATGGATGGTGGAGGGGAGTGAAGAAATCACAAAGCTTCATTAAGGAAGAATGCGAACAGTAAATGGACAACCCACACCTCTTATTGTCTATCTCATGAATCCTGTTTCAACTTCCATGGAGACATAGGAATGAAAATACAGAGGCGTGCACACTGATTTCTTAAATTCAGCTTCAGTTTCCACAGCTATCCTCGATTTGGTTTGACTTCCTAGCATATTCTTCATTTTGGGGGTAGAAAATTGAGTCTTTTAGGGGGAATTAAGTGTCACAGGCAGAGACTTGGTGATTTGGGAGGAAATTTCATCAAGTCAAGTGAGGTGTTGTAGATGTAAGGCATGACAAAAGGGGAAAAAAGTACCAATCAGCAAGATGTCAGTGTCCTTATAGACTTCCAATAACTGACTAAACAGAGCTTACTATTTAGGGTTTGTATAAGATGAGATGAAAAATAAGGAATGATTTTGGTATGTTTCAAACTTAAGCAATTGATATACCAATTTAACCAAAAAAAAAAACTATTCTTTTTCTGAACCCATGTCAGTTTAATCAATGAGATGAAGTTATTGGCTAGCTTTAAATATAGGATCTTCCCATCTGAGGCTTCTGCTGAACCTTTAACAAGCTCACCCATCATTCCATTTGGACTATTTAATTGTTTCATTCAAAGGAGATGGAGGAAACCGATTGTTTCTGCTCAAACTCGTTTGGAAGACAGGGTAAGAGATCACAAGCTAGACAAGCTCATTACCCACCTTAATAGACTCAAGATCATCCTCAAAATTCACCAATTGATGTCAAATCGTAAACGTGGTCCCTTTGTGTCTGTGCAATTGATGTCCCAATGGAGGAACATTATTGGGCTTAATGTCAGCATTGGATCATTTATTCACAAGTATCCGCATATTTTTGAGGTTTTTTTATACCCAATTAGAAGGAATTTGTGTTGTAGATTTACCTGGAAAATGAAAGCCTTGATAAAGGCGGAAGAGGCTGCTGTACAACAGCAGGAACTAGACACTGTGATGAGGTTGAAAAAGTTACTGATGATGTCTGTAAATGGTACTATTCATATACATGCATTGAGGTTAATTAGAATAGAAATGGGATTGCCTGAGGATTTTAGAGACTCCATACTTGGAAAATACACTGGAGACTTCAAGTTGGTTAATCTAGAGATTGTGGCATTAGTTGATAGAGATGATCAATTGGGAGTGGCTGAGATCGAGAATTGGAGGGAGAGAGAGTGCAGACAGAAATGGTTGAGTGAATTTGAGACTAAGTATGCATTTCCTATCAATTTCCCAACAGGGTTTAAAATTGAGAGAGGCTATAGAGACAAGTTGAAGAATTGGCAAAGGCTTCCATACACAAAGCCATATGAGAGAAAAGAAGCCATTCGGATTCGTACATGTGGAGGGGTTCAGCGATATGAGAAGAGGGCAGTTGCTGTTATTCACGAGCTGTTGAGCTTGACAGTTGAGAAAATGGTTGAGCTTGATCAATTAGCTCATTTTCGGAAGGATTTTGCTATTGAAGTTAATGTGCGTGAGCTACTGCTGAGTCATCCAGGAATATTTTACATATCTACTAAAGGAAGAACCCAAACTGTGTTTCTTAGGGAGGCATATAGAAATGGGTGTTTGATTGAGCCTAATCCCATATATGCTGCACGCAGGAGTATGTTGGATCTTGTATTTTTAAGGTGCAGGAAAACCAAACTATTGGTACCTTGTGATGAATTTAAGGATGGGAGCAACACTGTAGTCTACACACTAGATGAGAATGTAAAAGACAATGATATTGGGTGATTCCCTTATTTGAAAGTTCTGATTTGCATGACGTAATGGACGATGTTACGGCACATCTGAGAAAGACTACAGATAGTTCAAAAGCAAAAGCAACATATTTGAAGGTTTTATTAAAATATAAATATTATGTAATGTATTTTATAATGTTGCCTTCATCATTTAATGCTGCCTGTGTTCAACAAGATTAATTATAGTATAGTTTTTTAATGCTCAAAACAATTTTTTGCTTAAGAAAATAAGCTATGAGAATGATCATTTTTTTTCTTAATAATTTTTTAATGTCTCTATCCTGTATATCATGTACTGGAAATCAACGGTTTAATTATGAAATATGAATGCTATGTCCTTCAACTTTCGAAATAATCTTTATGCTATGTCCTTCAAGTTTTGAAATAATCTTTACTGTTTTCCATCTCAGGACTAAACTGCCGGCTTGTGCTGGACCTGTGCTATTGTGGCGGGATGTGCTGATGAATTCTGCCGTCAACCTTTTACGTGGAGTTATCTTTCCATTTTAGAGCATCTCTTGTAATTGAAACTGATTCAGATTTGAAAACATTTTCTTTTTATGCCTGTAAACAATAAACATTATAGTACTACTATATCCAATTCAATCAACTTTGATGGTCTCCATTGATTTGTATCGAACCAAGGCTGGCTTTACATTCTTTTTGTTTTCCCACCTCTGAAAATATGCTTGCATTCAAATGAAATTTGTCTACTTACATTGGTTACAAGCAGAAAAGGAGAAGAGCTGACTTGTTAATCTGTAATATTGGATACTCTTTTCAAAGCAGTGAAGAATGGAGAGTTTAGCACAATTGGAAGCGCTGTGTGAACGGCTTTACAATTCACAGGACTCTGTTGAGCGAGCACATGCTGAAAGTACCCTGAAATGCTTTTCCTTAAACATTGACTACATTTCACAGTGCCAATATATTCTGGATAGTACATCGTCTCCGTATGCCTTGATGTTCGCTAGTTCAAGCTTGTTGAAGCAAGTGATAGAGCACAGCCTTCCTTTACAGCTCCGACTTGACATTCGTAATATTCTTGTTTGCTTGCAGATGATTATTTCTAGGACTATTATATGCAGTCTATACATTTTGCTTTTGTCTGTGCCGTCTATTTTATAGTACTTGAAATCCCTTAGATATCATAGATGCTCTCATATGTTGACCTCTTGAGTTGTTATCAATGTATATTCTGTTGGACCTTCCATGGGAGATGTTCTTATATTGCTTTTAAGGCTGAGATGTAGGAATTTTGTGTACATTGTCTTGGATTGTGTTGCTTTTATTTTCCCATGTCAACGGCTATTAATTTTTCCCAAAGATTGACCAAATTGCGCTTTATCTGAAGGAAACTATCTCATAAACTATCTGGCCAGCAAAGGAGCTGACTTGGAATCCTTTGTGCTTGGATCATTAATACAGCTCTTTTGTCGCATTACAAAGTTTGGTTGGCTTGATGATGACAGATTCAGAGAGGTTGTTAAAGAGGGGATGAATTTCTTGAGTCAGGTGATATGACAAGCTTTTTACTTTTGAGAACATAATCGCATTGATGTAAATGTGATACTTTGTACTTTTATCAGCCTTTTTATTGTTGTAGTGTTTCCCTTTCTATATGTTTGTGGGATGTTTAGCAGTCTGGATTTCATACATTAATGGTGTCAATTTGTTGTTGTTTATTCAATAATAGACATATATTTACCACCTGCTGTTCCTTGGGTGGGTTGTTAAGATTCGTGATACTGCTAATTTTATCCTGCATTTTGGTTTATTTTCAGTTTGGTGTATTTCTCATCCTGTGCTGTGCTTCTCTTTATATTGAAATCATAAGCTTATGAAGATAGTGCATTCAGCAGGCACCACATCATTATGCTATTGGTTTGAAGATATTGGATCAACTTGTTTCTGAGATAAATCAGGTTAGTATGTCGGCATCTTATGTAATAGCAGAGAGCTGTATAATTTGATAACCATGCTATACAAATATGCTGTTCTTTATGCTGCTTTAAATTTGATAAATGAAAACTTAATCAAGACTTTCATTTTTTTAAATTCTTTATTGTGAGGGATAGATACTTCTTTTTCTATCAAAAAAAAAAAAAACGAAGAAGGTAATGCTCAGGTCCTTCATTATTGTTTAAAAAAGAAATATCTCTCTTTCTGTCACTATATGTGTGTGAAATTGATATGTATGACTAACAATTGTAGTAGATGCCTACTCAGTGCTCATTAGTTAGAAAGTAATTTCTGGTTCTTTTTATCCCTCTCTACACATTGGGTGTATTTGTCCTCTCCTTCACCTCCTTAGATAAAGTGATGATGCAAAAGATATTCATAGTGCCTTTTTAATGTGTGCATTTAACAAACATTTATAGCTATTTCCAAGTTTTGTAATTTTACAAGTTACTTTGTTTGTAGTGGAACTATTATGAATTTGGGACTGGATGATAATTTGTGTCTGTTTGATGTCCTATTTGTCTTTGAACAAGAAATTTTCTCTTTCCAACGTTGGCAAAATAAATGACCTGTTGATAGTAGAAAGGGTCATTTGGTTAGTAGTTGAGAAGCAGAAGCCCGAGCACCTTAAAAAAGGAGCTGTGTTAGTGTCATGTATTGGGAACTAGTATAAGACATAGCACAGCTCTTTAAATTTCACATGGGCACTTAAGATTTTGCGGCATTATGGTATACTTTTCAGTGCCTACACTTCTTAGGTTATCAGGGATATTATTCTAGCCTTCTAGGCCTAAGATGGATGGCGCTTTTGGTGTCCAAGACATTGCTATGGTGACTAAGTGATCTTGGTGCTATCTGTAGAACTTGACAAATGGTTGTTTTGGGATGCTAGAGTTGGGAGTTGGTGCCACACACATATCATTTGTGGCGCTTCTCATTATATTTTCTTCCTATAACTGGCCTCTTTCAAAGCCTCATAAGAGGATAAAGAAAATGCTCCTAATTGTCTAGGGAAAATTATTATTCCTCAACAATGGTAAATATCTAATTTGATTGGTGTTGAGCCACCTCATAGTGAAGAAAATGGTAAACTATTTAACTCTTAATTCCTATTGTGCATTGTTGCGGATACATCAAAGGATAAAGCTCTCTGGTCTAGGCAGGTCTTCACGTATTGTGGTATTTGTTTTGCATAGTGCCTAAACCCTAAAAGGATAAACACTAAACCCTAAATCCAAGAAAAAAAAAGCTTTAACATTTGAGAAGTGCCTCTGAAATTGATTTAGTAAAACCACACTTTGTGTAAGAGACCGAGTCAAAGACTGAGAGGAGGTTTTGATAGTAAAATAACTAATGGGAAAATTATGTGGGACTTGGTTTGTTGGGAGGTGGAAAGAGTGAGAGACAACTGGGAGGTGTACCATAGCAATGAGGATTGAGGATTGGGTTTGGGTAATGTGGTGGCAAAAAAATCTCTAGTGGTTATATAGCCTTCCTGGTTTCCTGGTTTCCTTTGGAGTCTACTTCTTTCTGGCATAGAGTAGTCAGGAGAAAATGGTGTTCAACAAATGTGTGGGATGCTTATCTTGGGATAAGTGCTACTACTCATGCAAACCCTTGGAACTTTATCTTTCAAGTATGTCCTTATTTTTCTTCAATGCTTTTTATTTTATTATATTTTGGAGATGGTAATCATATTTGGTTTTTGGAGGATCAATGGATTGGTGACTCTTATGGCGCGTTTGGTACGTAATAAGGAAAGGAAAGGAAAACAAAAATGAAAAGGAAAAGGGAAATGAAAAGAAATAAAAAAGGAATGAAAAAGGGAAAGGGAATGAAAAAGGAATGAAAAACGTGTTTGGTATGTGATAGAAAGAAGCAAGGAAAATGTAGGGTAATTTTATGAAATTACCCTTCAATTAAAATTTTTTTAAATTAAAAAAGAAAAAAATTAAATCAGAAGCTTCATGGACTGTTTCTCTCTCTTCATGGTCTCTTTTCTCTCTGTCATCCTCTTTGTCTTTGTCATTCTGCCCACTGTTGTCCTCTCTCTTTTCTGTTCTCGTTCTCTCATTCCCTCTAATTTCTTGTCTGTCAGTCCTCTCTCTTTCTGTCCGTTGTCCTCCGTTCTGGTCCTTTGTCGTCTTCTATGTTTTTCTTTTCTGTTCCCAGTCTTTTTGCTCATCTCTCTCATTAAAATGGAAAATGGAGAGAAAAGACGACAGAGAGCAAGAGAGAGGAAGACTAGAAGAAGACCAGCGTGGACTCGCTAGGGGCAATTTCGGTATCAATCTCCCTTTCCCTTTCCATCTGCATTTCCATCGGGTGAGGGAAGGGAAAAAACATACCATTAAAATGGAAAACAGAAAACTTTCATTCCATCAAAATACTGTAGCGCAGGTGTACGAAACGGAAGAAGGGAAAATAGTAAGGGAAATCTATCTTCCATTCCTTCGTTCCCGTGCATACCAAACATGACGTTATTTTATTGAACTTCCCACATCTTTATTAGTTATCTGCTTTGCTTAATGCTCCAACTTTTGAGTTTCTAATTGGAGAAAGTAATTGCTTTTCTGGAGCATTTGGATGGAAAGAAACGCCAAAGTATTTAATGATTGGGGTCTACCTCCTCACTTGTTATGAGATCGCATTCATTATGCGGCATCTTTGTGGGTTTCAGCCAATGGGTTTTTCAAGGGGGTGCCTCTATAGGGACTGGAGGGCGTTGTTGTACTAATTTCTTTTTTAGGGGCCTTATGGGACGTCTTTTGGTTTTAGTTTTTCTCTCTTTTTAGTTCTATCTTAGGAGGATCCCTTGTCCTCCTTCTGATGTATTTTTTTCTTTTTCCTTTTGTTTCTCTCTCTTCTCATTAATAACATTTCTTTTTTCTATCAAAAAAAGAAAGTAATTGCTTTTCTTTTAATTTTCAATTTCTTGGAAATCTTAACTATAGACTTGTCGATGATGTTGTTTTGTTGCTGGACATGCTTGGCCCCCTTCTGTGTTTCTTCTTTGCCTGATAGAAGGTTTTGGATTATTTATTTATTTATTTTTTGGGTTCTCATACTTGCTCTTCTTTCTGTCATTTTTTGATTCAAAGTACAAACTTCTCTTCCTTCTGCCTTGTCATTTTGGAAATTTGAGGCCCCTTCTAAGTTAAAGGCGTTTGTTTAGCCAAAGGTACTCAATAGAATTAATATAATGACCTGCATCAGACTTGAACACCAAAATTTTACAGTTGATGTTTGTGTAATGTGTTTTATAAGCTTAGATAGTGTCAAATGACCTCTTTTTCCATTGTGAAGTGGCTTGGCATATATGGACTATGGTTTCTTTACGGAGAGCTAGGTTTGCCCCGCTGATCTTGGAGCTTTTCTAGCTATCAAGTTTCACCTTGTTGAATTCTGCAAATAGTTTAGATCTCTTGTGGATGTTCAAAGGTATTGGAAGGCTCCTTTGAGTTAGAGCTTGGTTTTTTTTGTTTTGCTTTTACTTTTGGGGATCTCATGTCCTTTGTTATTCTTTCTTTTTTCATCAATAATGTTACGTTATAAGCTTCATTAGTGGGATTGATATTATTGAGTGTAAATGTACATGATTATAGGGATTGATTAGCATGATTGTAGGGATTGTATTTATGGTTCCCTGTGTATATATATCTATGGTCTATGAATGAAATACAAAAGTTATTCAAATTATGTTCTCTGTAATAACATGGTATCAGAGCCAATACTGATATTCGGATATGCTTTTTTCAATTCTGTGAGATTTTGAGTGAGCGTGAGACTACGGCACCCATCTACAATGGTTGTCTTCTCTCACCCCCCTTCCCCAACAAGACGTTTAGACATCGCTGACCGTTCGACCCCGAGAGTCCGGCAGCCATCGGCGGCGTGTGTTCCCTGTGACCCTAAACCATGAAAAATAAAATCATTTTCCATCTAAAAAGAATAGTAAAATAACTAGAACACCCTAGGACTAAATTGCTTTTCATCCTTCTCATTGGAACAATGAAAGGATGCAAGCAATTAAAAGTTAGAGGATTCTCCATCATTAAGGTTACCTTGGAAGAGTAAAACAAAGAAATATGAGAATCACACAAGGTATATCAGATAGATGAATATCTAGGAAAGTGTGCGAGTAGGGTGAATTTGATAGAGTCTTGTGACGGGGATGTTTCCTTGAAAAGGGGGCTTATAAGCTTGAAGAGTTCTATCCACTAATAGTCTAGTCTTTTGGGTGGGTTCCCTCCAAAGGCTTGTGCTTTATTAGTGGTATCAGAGCTAGTTCGTCGACATCATGAAGAGGGCTACCTGTGGAGGGTTCTAATTAGCAGAGGGGCTAACTGTGATAGAGTGAAGCAATACCAAGTGAAGTGTCAGAGGATGAGATTGCTGTGATGTCAGCTCTTCAGCAGCAGTGCAAAGATAGAGTTGCACTTCAGGGAGCTTTCTTTGAAAAAGGGGCCTTATAAGCTTGAAAAGTTCTACCCTTAATAGGCTAGTCTTTTGGGTGGGTTCCCTCTAAAAGGCTTATGATCTCCCCGATGTAAGACTCTATCGGAATCTTAGTATTTAAATCACCTTGTGCTAAAGAGGGGCTTATAGGAGTTACCCTACACCTTAATGATTTATCAACTAATGTTTAGAGAAAATGCTGAGACCCAAAAGGTCTTGTATTCTACTTCAAAAATCTTGAGTCTTAACTAACTAAATGGTCTCTATAACCATAGAAATCTCTCATAACCTCTCAATTTTATCCTCCATAATGAGAGGAGTCTTAAAGAAGGGCAAATAATTAATAGGAATGCTTGAGAGGCAAGTTGAATGAGGGCATGTCTAAATAATACCTGGCCACTGCAAAATAGCACACCTTGACACCATAGCAATACTAAGAACCTCCTCCTACACATCTTGCAGCAAATGGCCATATATTTTACCCGTCTTGAATGCTTTGATGATTTTGTATAATTTTTTTTATACAGTGTTTCTTTTAGCAACTAGGTTGCTAAAAGAAACACAATAGCAATGCTTAGAATCTCGTCCTACACATCTTGCAGCAAATGACGTGTTCGTCAACATTACACATCTTGAATGCTTTTTGATGATTTTGTATAATTTTTTTTATACAGTGTTTCTTTTAGCATCTAGGTTGCCAAAAAGTTTGGACAAGATTTTGTTCATTAATTCATGAGATTTTTAGACAAAAAGATTTTCACGAATGCTCCAAAGCTTTGGTTTGTTTGGTCAGGCTGGAATTGCTGCAATTGAAGAGGATCAAGCTTCATTTTTTTTTTTTGCTGGGCTACAATTTTCATTTTTGCTTCTTTCTCTTTCTCCTTTTTTTTTTTTTTAGTTTTCTTCATTGATTAGGAGAATATCTGATGATATATTTTTGTGATCTTTTGTGTCTTTGTTGGCTAATGCATTTGTTTTTTATTTTTGTTTTGTTTTGTTTAACTTTGAAAGTGTTCTTTCTGGCTTATTTCCTTTTCATGTTTTCTTTTCACTAGTCTGATGCCCCTTTGGACCTAAGGGTTTCTAATTAATGCTGGACTCCTGGTCTTAAATTCTTTTGCAAGAGATTGGATAATTGAATTGGCTGATTTTGTAATTAGTGGCAAATAGATGTGGGTTTGGGCTGGAATTGTGTCATAGCAGATGCTTAAGATTGAAACCTTAGTTCTGCATATAGCAGATGCTTAAGATTGAAACCTTAGTTCTGCATATAGACAAACGTGATTTGATATGCTTCTTGATGCATGTTTTGTTTTATAGAATAATTGTACATTCAATCTTTATACATTTTTATGAACAAAAAAGAGTAGCAAATAGTAGCTTGAATCCCTAGGGCTTCTGGCGTGACACCCTGACCTTTCTTATTTATGAATTTGTTGTTCATAGGTCCTAAGTTTTTAGATTTGGGAGTGCTGGGTGGTGTGGTAATATTGAGGCTTTAGATGTTGCATGAGTAATTTTTTTGTAAGCTTTATCCAGAAATGAGTAATGAACTTCATTACTTGTAACATTGGACATTTTTGTTATCTAATTCTCTTTCCTTGGATACTGTTGGCTTCCTGAATTTTGCAGGCTGTGTATTGCACATGAGAATATAGTAGAAAGATATACAATTTGTTACTTTGACTGCTGAATTATTCTATTTTCTTTTTGGTTCTGAACTTTGTTTTCTTAGGTTTCTGATTATTTTGTTACATTTTTTCATCTTTTGTATTTTCAGCCCAATCCTGGATTACCTCCAACTCGTCAACGTAGGATAGCTAGCTCTTTCAGGGATCAGTCACTTTTTCAGATATTCCAGATATCATTAACTTCTCTCTTCCAACTAAAAAGTGATGGTATGTTAGACTTTTGATAATGGTGTGTTGTATTTATGTATGTATGTATGTATGTATGTTTGTATGGATGTATGAGGTGCATGTCAAGTGAGAGGAAGAAATAAGTACCCTTAGATTCGTAAATTAGTGGTTGAGATGAATGCAAAGATGTCATTAATGTATAACAGATGTTTTCTTTGATTTTTGCACTACTAAGTTTTTGTATTAATTTCTACCATTGGCTTGTAGACTATGGCTGATCGTTTCTTTCTCTGACTTCTCACCAAAGATTACTCCTCCCATTTGACATATATATATATATATATATGCTATATTGTTGAATAATGTTATATTGTTCTACACTGATTCCATTTAGTAATTATGTTTTCTTTGCAAAACATTCAGTTGGGAGCAAGTTGCAGGAATTATCTCTATCACTCTCCCTACGGTGCTTGTCATTTGATTTTATGGGGACATCATATGATGAAAGTTCAGATGAGATTGGTACTGTTCAGGTATATTCCAGTTTTTAACCTGCTTATCGGTTTAAGTCTTCACTAGATAGTTCTTTATTTTTCTATAGCTTGGAGTTCTTGCTTCTAAGATTGACTTTTATTGTACAGGTTCCGGCTTCTTGGAAGCCAGCCCTTGAGGATTCCTCAACACTGCAAATCTTTTTTGATTATTATGCAATGAACCAAACGTTTTCAAAAGAGGTTTGTTTTGCTATTTTTTCTTAGCTGGACCAGTAAATGCTTTATTAGAATCTCTTAATTCATATATTTCTTTTTGCTTCAGTGCTTAAGTTGGATCCTTTTAGGAGGTAGTGAATGATCTTCCTTACTATTGTCAACTTGTGCTCCTTTGTTGGATTTGTACACTTGATAAATTTTTAGAGTATCCTGAAAAATGTTTTGATAGAATATCAATAGTGTTTTCTGTCAGCCCCATCATTATATTTATTTTTTGCTGATTTTATATGGCATGCTAGTGTTGTTGCCAATTAGGTTGTATCTGGTGACAGAGGCTCATACGGGTTTAGCTTTCCCCTTAGTCCATGGTTTACTGCCACAATTTAAATTGTTTTGCCAGCTAAAATATTGTTTTGGTCCCTTAACTTACAAAGTTTTATTTTAGTCTCTTATCTTTCTCTAGATTTTATTCTATTGATGTCCTTAACTAATCAAAGGGCACCATGTTGGTCCACCTGGCTAACACCAATAGGCTCATTAACAGAAAATGTTGGTGTGGCTTTCATCTGGGTCTGAGAATGCGTACCTGGCATTTTTTTGGGCCCAAAGCTATCGAGAGGGAAGAAAAAAAAAATCCCTCCTATATTGCAAAGAAACAATTTTTTTAAAGCCAATGCCTAGGTTACCCAATATTGCAGAGGATGTTTGAAGCACATGATATGATCATATTGGTATCTGGAATATATTGGGCTCCGTTCTATCTTCTGAAACCTTTTTCTAGACCAGTTAGTGCTTTGCTTTAGATCTCAGTTCTGATTACATAAGATTATGCAGTTGTGCTATCTGTATGTGATAGGACCCAGATAGTGAAATGGAATAAAACAGTAAAAATGAAGACTGATAACTAAAGATGGTACTCAAATATGTAGATTAATCTCTACCAGTGGGTAAAGATGTTTACAAGCTAGTAACTCCTCAAAAACAACAGTCACAGGAAATAGAAGAACACTCACACAAGAACACTAACACAACAACCCCAGTTCACAAAGAAGGAATAAGAAATGCAGAAACGGACAGAACAACAAACACGCAGCTCTCAAATGAACAGCCTAGCTTTCGAGAGGCTAGGTTCTGTCCAATCCCAAAATTCCTTCCTGGCCCTGCACTCCCCACAGACCACCCACTATATATCAGCCTATCGTGCCCCATTCTTTTGCCTCCACTACTGTGTCAGAACTATTTTCCATCTCTGCCCTTGCTCTCTTGCCCTTCCTAGAGTACACCTTTGGGTATATTTTGCTGCTGGGCCCGGTCATTTTATAAGTTGGGACAACTGCAGGCCCATCAGTATGAAATTGCGTCAAGGTGGCAACCTTTGTTAGAGATTATAATAAAACTATTCCAGGTTTTTACTTGAAAGCTTAAGCTTTTAAGTTGAAATGGTGACATGCTCCTCTATAACCAAGTAGTCAATTGTTTAATCCTCACAAACCCTTATCTTATTTAGAAAAAAAAGTTTTCGCACAAGGTATAATGGGCTTGTATGTTATCCACAATTCATGCTCGAGGGGCTTTCGTGTAAGAGGGCGTGTTAGATATTATAATAAACTATTTGAGGCCTTCACTTGAAAGCATAAGCTTTTGGGTTGAAATTGTCCTTCACAACCTTAGTGGCATTTTGATGATTAATAAGCAAACCAATACTTTCCTTGCTCTATAACAGAATGTACAAAAGGGAGTCCATAAGTCCCTGTCCAAATGGATCAACCAGTCAGATATATATATGCAGGGCTCCGGTAATACAGGTTATATTTATAAACAATATGTCCTAGTTTTTACTCTCCTACTCCCTTGGAAATTGATCTCTCAGGTATATTTGTCCTTTCTTCCTATGCTTTCTTTGTGGGTTGGTGATGGTACTTATGTTCAGTTTTGGGAGGACCTTTGGATTGGTGATTCTTCATTTACTCTTCCCCACCTTTATCGGTTAGCTGCTTTGCATAATGCTCCAATTTCTAATTTTGTAACAGAACAAGATAATCAGGTCTCATTGAATTTTCAATGTATGAGAAATCTTAACGGAAGGCTTGTTGATCTTGCCATGAAGCTTAACAATTTGAACTTTTTTCATACTTCATCTATGCTTGATAGTGGGATTTGGATCCTGGATTCATGGGGCTCCTAATCTTGCTCGTCTTCCTTTAAATTTATTATTTGTAGCTCAACTAGTTTCCTTCCCTTCACTAGATCTTTATGGAAAATTGAGGACCCTCTAGGGTAAAGGCTTTTGTTTGGAAGGCAGAACTTAATAGAACTAATACATATGATTTGATGCAGAATAGGAGACCAATTGATGCCCTTTCACCTAATGTTTGTGTTATGTGTTTCAAAGACTTAAGCCATTTATTCTTACATTGTGAAGTGGCATGGAATTTATGAAATAGGCTTTTTGGCCTCTTTGAGGAAAATTGGGTGTGCCTGAAAGACTTTGAGACCTTTCTTTCCATCAGGTTTAGGGGCTTTGGAAGGGAGAGAGAGAGAATAAAGCTTCGTGGTATGGTGTACTTTTTGCAGTCTTTGGTGCATTTGATTATAAAGGAATTTTAGAAATTTTTGTAGAATTTAAAATATAGAGAGAGAGAAAGAGAAGGAAGAGAGATAGAGAAGAGCAAATAAACTTAAGGGACTACATTGTATTAATGTTGTTGAACACACTCAAACCTCTGATTAAGTGGAGGCGAAGAGAAAAGTAGGAGAAGGAGAAAATAGAGTAGGTGATTTTGAGATAAATGAATAACTTCGACGATAATAATTATTTTGAGGAGGAGTTGAGAATAAATAGAGGATGGAGGCAACAAAGATAGCCACTCAATCCTTCTCAAATAAGGAGAAGATAAAATTAACTTTATCCTAATCTAGAAAATTAAATTTGATCCTAAATAAATTTGTATTAATAATCAGATAAGACTTATCTAAACTAAATTAAAATAAAATAATAACTTCTAGAATAAATAAAATAAAATATGAGGATTGATTCCTTTCAACAATTTTAAACAACAATTCTCTCACCACTGCACCACATGTGGGATTGCATTATTTTTGTCTTCTTTATGGGTGTCAGCCAATGGTTATTTCAAAGGAGTCACTAATGGACCTCCAAAGGGATTGGAAGGCTGTCCTCACTTAGGGGTTGTATGTTCTCGGAGATCACTTTTTTGTTTATGGAGGATTTCTTGTCCTCCACATTTCTCTGATTTTGATGATCTCTTTTCTTCTTTCCTCGTTCTTTAATAAAATCTTTCTTTTTCTTTAAAAAAACTACATCCTATAAACTACCATTGATTTGTTGGGAAGTTTGGGCATTGACCACACTTTCTCTCTGTCATTTGGGGGATGATTTTGTTCTTTCATTTTTTTCCCCTCTTTTTGTGCTGAAGATAGCTTTTGCAGAAAAAATATCACGTATGCCTTCTCAGGTTTTGTTGGAAGCCATGTCAACGTTTTTTGTTAGTGAGTTTATCATTGCCAGTATGACTACTAACTTGGCAAAATTTAATTAGTTTAGGGATATCAATATAAAGAAAAAATAAGGGACCAAAATTGAAGCTAGTTCAAGAGTTAAGGGACTAAAACAGTGCTTCAGCCTAGTGTAAAAGTTAAGTATGTTTAATCTTGATGATTTCAACTTATTATATTATATGGAACAAATGATTAATATAACTCTTTTTCCTAATCATTTTAGTTGCTATATCTGGTTCATCTTTCTGTTTATGATGTTTTCTTTTCCATTCCACTCCAATTCTCATGTAAAAATCTATACTGCGTATTGATACATATTTTTTTGTTTGGTTGTAATAAAATTGTTTTTTACCAGAATTCTCTCCATGTAAATTTGATAAAGATTTATATGTGCTTGTGAATCAAAGTTTTTCTTCTTTCACTAAATTGATCACTTTTATTCCAAGTATTTTTTTTTTTGTCCTTCAAAGTCATGTCGTGGCCCTTGTTTTCATTATGGAAGACTTTTGCATATGCGTTAGCCATCATCCTCCCTGCTAAAAGAGCTGACTTTGTGGTCTCAAAATGATAAACACATGTATGGAGACTGGTGGGCATCTATGCATATTGTATTGGAATGGAATCTGTCTTCAAGGTCCTTTCTTTTATTGTGAATCCAATTTTTGTTCAGAAAATAATTAACTTAAATTTGAAGAATTTTTCATCAGTGAATATGATGTCAAACTGCTTTTATTGGCTGGTGTATGCTAGTGTGCGTATTGGATCTTGTGTTTGCGAAAACACTTGGATGAGAAATGTTCCTTTTTCAAAAGCATATTCTTGCCTTTATCTTCTTTCTACTTTGGATAATTCTCCAATCTCTAATATTTCTGGGAATTTCAGTTTTTTGAAACTTGAATGATAGAGAAAATTGTGAGCTCCAATCCCTTCTGATTTGTACTTATTCCTTTCTTTTCTAGCCAAGATGTGAGACTTGAAATCTTGATGCTTTTGATTTCTCTCTCTTTCTCTTTCTCTAATTCTAACTCAAAACCTTTAAGCCATTTGTTTCTCCACTGTCCAGCTATGGGATACATGTGGAATAATATCTTTGGTAATACCATGGAACAGTTTCTCCTCGTTTAATTCAATGGGTTTGGTAGTAAGAAGTAAAACAAAACTTTATTGCAATGTGCAATTATGGGTTTTTGTGGTTTGTTTGGTGGTAGAGCATTGCACGCATCTTTGAGGGCATATCATCTGGTGTAATTGTTTTGAGGGATAAAAATGTGTTATGGTGTTTTTTAAGGGGGGAACTTTGTCTGATATGGAAAGAGACTTGACAGCTCTTTTACACTATTAGGCTCTTTAGATTTGTTGTTATCTTGTACTGTTTTTAGCTTTTTCCCCATTTTTTGGTTTGAGGATTTTTTTTTTGGATAGAAAAAGAAATATTATTAAGGAGAAAAGAGAGGTACAAAAGGAATGGTTACAATAGGTGGAGGACAAGGGATCCTCCTAAGAAAAAACACGAACAAAAAGTAAACTAACAAACATCAAAGACACCCCACATAGCCCCTAACAACGTATTAATACAATAACGCCCTCCAGTCCCTATAAACATCAGATATAGGCATCCCCTTGAACAGCCCATTGGCTGAAACCCACAGTGAGGCCGCGTAACGAATTCGATCCCATACCATTTGAGTAGGCATACACCGATCATTAAAGACTCTGGCATTTCTTTCCAGCCATATGCACCACACAGTTGCGAACAAAGCTGTATTCTAAAGAGTTCTGTTGTCCTTCCTATGGCCAAAACCAGTAAATTTGGTCGCAAGGAAAGCGCCAAGGTCCTTTGGGCAAACCCAACTCTTGTCAAAGTGATCAAATAACCTATTCCAAATACTCCAAGCCACGTCGTAGTGCAAGAACAAATGATTACTTGTCTCTGAATGTCTGAAGCACAAAATGCAAATGTCCGGGGATAAAGCCTTAAGTGGCCTTCTGATTTGACACAGATCGTTTGTATTAATTCTGAGCACTGCAAGCCACAAAAAAGCTTTAACCTTTGAAGGTGCCTTAACTTTCCAATAAGATTTTTTAAAATGGGGCGAGGCAATAGGGTTACGGGCGAGATAATTGAGAAAGGAAGCACAAGTATAAGAGCCTGAGGAATCGAGCTTCCACATTCTCTTATCAGGAAAAGGAGAAAGGCGAATAGGATCAAGGATGCTTAGCATCACGGAAAGGTCTGGCAAAAGTCTTTCATTAACATTCCTGACAAAATGCAAATTTCAACAAGGGTGATCCCCTTGTAAGCAAAAGAATTCAGAAATGGGGGCGTCATGGAGGGAAGATAAGGAATAAAGGCGCGGGAATCTTTCTTTGAAGGGGGTGGGGCCAATCCAACAGTCCTCCCAAAAACAAGAATGGGAACCATCACCAACAATAAGAGATATCGAAGGAAAGAAGAGATGGTATACCTGAGAAATCGCTTTCCAAGGACTTGCTGCGTAACGACATCCCCCGAACCAGCGTCCCATCCATTCCGGTGAAGCCCATACTTAGCTTTGATCACCTTGTGCCAAAGGGAATTAGGCTCTAAGGGAAATCTCCATAACCATTTAGCCAAAAGAGAGATGTTTTTAGACACAAGATTTCCAAGACCCAAGCCACCTTCATCCTTAGGTTTGCAACACACCTCCCAACTAACCAAGTGGTCCTTCTTTTCTCCCCCACCGTCATTCCGGAGAAAATCCCTCATAATTCTCTCAATCGTTCTAGCCACTCCGGACGGGATTTTGAACAAGGACAGAAAGTACAGGGGCACACTAGATAAGGAGGCCTGAATAAGGGTCAATCTGCCTCCTAAGGAGAAGTAGGGCCCTTTCCAACTGTCAAGCTTGCGGGAAATTCTTTGAATAATAGGGTCCCAAAAAGATTTGGCTCTAGGATTACCTCCAAGAGGGACACCTAGATAGTTAAGAGGCCAGTTGAGAACCACGCAACCCGCTTGCTCCGCCATCTGCCCAAGAGAATCGTCCTGAATGTTAATGCCAGCTAGGCCACTGTTGCCTAAGTTAACACGGAGACCTGACACCAGCTCAAAAATCTGAATCAGTGTAAGCACTCTAAGAAAGTTATCCTTATCCTTGGGCAAGAAGAGAATTGTGTCATCAGCAAACTGCAAGTGAGTGACCATACAACCATCTCCCTTTATTGATAGTCCTTTGAGAATCCCTCTCTCGGACCCCCGCCTCAACATGCAGCTAAAAACATCGGCCACCAGGGTAAAGAGGAAGGGAGATAAAGGATCTCCTTGCTGATCCCAGGTTGCCCCTTGAACCAGTCTTTGGGTTGTCCATTGATAATAACCGAAAAGGCCGCAGAGGAAAGACATCCATTCATCCACTGTCTCCATCTGACACCGAAACCCTTGCGACGGAAAATCAAGTCCAAGAAGTCCCAATTGACCATATCATACGCCTTTTCAAAGTCTAATTTAAATACTAAACCCTGTTGTTTTCTACGTTTGACATCGTCAACTAGCTCATTGGCTATCAAGCTAGCATCAAGAATTTGACGATCAGCGATGAAGGCGCTTTGGTTCTCCGATATGGAATTCCCAATAACCGCACTCAATCTGTCGGAGAGGACCTTGGCGATGATCTTGTAGACACTAGTTACCAGGCTAATAGGTTTGAAATCCCCCACCTTAATGGATCTGTCTTTTTTGGGAACAAGAGTGATGAAGGTAGAATTCATGCTGGTTGGAATACGGCCAATATGGAAGAATTCTTCAAAGACTTTCATCAAATCGTCCTTCACTATCGACCAACAAGCTTGGAAGAAGGCCATATTGAATCCGTCAGGCCCAGGAGCTTTATCCTTGTCCATCTTAAAAATTGCATTTCTAATTTCTTCCTCCTCAAAGGGTCTTTCTATCCAAATCCCTTGGGTATCATCGATGGGGATCCAATCCAAACCCTCAATTGTGGGTCGCTCTTGCATGTCCTTCTTGTAGAGTTTCTTGAAGAAACTAGTCGACTCTTCAGAGATCCCCTCATTGTCCCTCACCGTAATGCCATCCTCCGTCTCAAGCTCTTTAATGAAATTCCTTCTCCTCTTTCCATTCACCACCTTGTGAAAGAATCTTGAATTCACATCACCCTCACGAACCCATTTGATTATGCTCTTTTGGCGCCAGCTTATGTCTTCTTTTTTCCTAATGTTATCCAAATCATTCCTGAGAATCACTTTGCGCTCAGCGAGATTCTCCTCAAGCCCGCCCTCACTCTCTAGTTTGTCGAGAGCATCCAACTCCTTAGATCGGGTTAGCCTTTTGGATTCTGATGTCCCCAAAGACTTCTTTGTTCCAGGTCTTTAACTTCTCCTTCACATATTTTAATTTCTTCATAAACTTAAATCCCTCCCATCCTGGGATTGTGTATTCTGACCACCACTTCTCTACGTTGCTGAAGAAAGACCGGTGTTGAAGCCACATATTCTCGAATCTGAAAGGGGTAGGAGCCCATTTGACTCTGCTAGTCTCAAGGATAACGGGGAAGTGGTCGGACACCAGGCGTGAGCCAACTTCCTGAATGGGGTCAGGAAACGAATCCTCCCATTTGGGAGTGAGCAAGAATCTATCAAGGCGAGAGGAAAAAACCGAGCCCCTGTTAACCGACCAGGTGAATTGAGCATTAGAGAGGGAAAGATCCTTAAGGCCGCAATCCCTGATAAAGGAGTTAAAACCTCTCATGCTAGCATTGATCCTTGATCCTCCAAGCTTTTCATCAGGGGACCTCACCACATTGAAGTCACCGCCAACACACCAATGGGGGTTACAAAAACCATGAACGTAAGATAACTCCTCCCACAATTCGCCCCTAGACCTAGGGTTCGTCGGACCATAAACATTGGTAAACCACCAACACCCTTTGTCCTTAAACTCAAGAAGCATCGAGAGAGAGAAAGCACCTTGAAGAACATCCCTTCTTGTGGCAACTCGAGTGTCCCAAATGACCAAAAGACCACCTGAAGCGCCCACAGAGGGTAAGTATTCCCAATCCTTGAATTTGAAATCCCAAATGCTTCTGATTAGAAATCTATCCATAACCCCTAGTTTAGTTTCCTGTATCATCCCAATATCTGGATCCACCCTCCTGAAAACTTCTTTCACCTTGTGCCTTTTGAGGGAGTTACCAAGGCCGTTTACATTCCAACTTAAAATCTTCATAGAGAACCTGACTTACCCTTTCCTTTCTTGGACTTGCCATAATTAATTGAAGATGTCAATCTTTTTAACTCATTATCAAGTTTGTTCTTCTTCCTTTGGTATGTCTTAGGGGATACTGACACCTTGACCTCCTTTCCAGATTTATCTCTCAGCATAAAGTTAAGAGACTCCAACAAGGCTTGTGGATCTTGGCTGTCCCTCTCATCTCCTAAATGGCGAAGATGTATGACTTTTCCCCTTAGATCAATATCCTCCCTAAAGGCAGAAGATGGTTTAACGTGATCGGGGGAATGAGAGGACCCTGCTTGGAATTTGTCACTATGCACGCAATTCCCTGCAAAATCACACTGAGATACACTAGGAAGGGTGTTAGAATTGGTAGAATGGGGGGAAGAGCAAAAACTATTGGTTTGAAAAGGAAGGGTAGAAAGTAGAGGCGCCTTAGGGGCCTTAGCAGTACTCAAAGAATTAATACAGGTCAAAGGCAAAGCACAAGGTCCCTTAAAAGCTCCATCATCTTTATTTTGCTAGAAGAGCCGGTGAACGTCTTCCAGAGTATCATCGATCTCCCCAATGGAAACATCCTTATCATCAATTTGTTGCTCAATTTGCTGGATAAGAAGTCCATCTTCGCTTTCGAAATCGGATAGGGATAAATCATCATCAGAGAGCAACTCCTCCTCCCCAACAGCCTCTGTTGCTGGTGTTCTTTTAAAAAAATCAGATACCCTGCTTGGACTGACACGCTCCAAGCTTCCAATGGATGCAGGGCGATTGCCGGAATATAGCCAGAGATATCAGTAGGAGTTACGAGGGAACTTGGCAAGCTTTCGGGAACCACAGACTTCCTTAACCACGTTTCCGAAGTCCTCACAGTCGCCCCTTGCTTGAACGGATGAGGGGAATGACGGGGAAGCAGTGGCCGGCCGTTCAGATTCTTCGGCGGGGTCTCCAGTACCCCATAGTCCCTGTTGACCGGTTCTGTGCATGTCCGGTCGACGTTCGGCTCCTGAAACGCTGTCGAGGAGGGAGTGAAAGGGATCGGGTCGCGTTGCTTCTCTGGGGCCCGATAACAAGACTCTTGGATCGGGTTAGTCCTCTCGGTCCACTCCACATCTACTGGACCCGAGATTTGGGCCTTTTTGGCTCTCCAAAATAGGGCCCTGTTGGAAGAGCCTGACTCATTGGGTTTGGAATTGTAATCTGGTGCCTTGTCCGAGGGAGGTTTGGGCCAAAAGGAATCAAGATTTGACTCCCTTCGAGAACTTCCTTCTTTCCCAACTTGATTTCTCACCAAAGCCCAGTGGACCTTCCTAATCCCCTTTGGATACACCAATATCCTGAGGGTCGTCGAGAAAGCTAGACCAGAGCCTTTCTTATCATAGCTATCCGATTTGGTGATAACTGCCACGCCTTCAGCACAGTATTTTCCTCTTCTGTGACTGTCATGCTTACCGAGATCGCCAAAGTCAGAGGGATCTTCCTTAACAACTTCTTGGGCTCTGACATTCGCACCCACTTTGTCCTTAAGATTATGCACATCAGAAAAGCTGGCTGGGTTATTGGAAAGGAGGACATCCTCGAGATGGTGACCAACAGGTCCCTTCATATCCTTTTTGCCCTTTACAATCTCTGCATATGATCTGCTATCTGTTACAGGAGAGCAAAATTTCAAAATTCTACCTTTCTTCTCTAGCTTCAACTTTTTGGCCCCTTCAGAGTGGACAAGGATGTTCAACGCATGGTTGAAGGAACTCCAGCCTCTTCCTCCCTTTCCTTTGGGAATAATAATGGTGGTTCTCTTACCTCTAGGAAAAATTTTTGTAATAACCAGAAACTCACCCTTATGATTCTTCCCAAACTCTACTAAGAATATGATTCCGTTTTCTCTGCAACTTCTACTTTCAAATCCCTTCCAATCGACTGGAGCTAGGGAATGGGTGATAGAGAATAACCACCTAGCAGTTTCCCACCCCAGAGAGATTGAAAACAAGAGCCCTCTCCCTTTTTCAGTGATAACAACTCTTGGAACAGCACCGATGTGTTTCTTCACCAGGTCAAAGGTTTTGGCTTCAATGGCAAACCTTTGAATCATCATAGTGACAAAGAACAGAATAAAACAGGAAATCCAAACCACCAAAATGAAAGACTCAAGAATCAACAACAGTAAAAACCAGTGATAATAGCATCAAAAACCAGCAAAGGAGGGTTGGCCAATAAATTTCGAAATACAGACATCTACCAGTGGGGTAGAAGAGAGGAAAAACTCAGAACTCAGGACAAATCACTCCACCAGTGGGGTAGAGAGAAGAGAGAACATTTTCTCTCACTAACTTTCCATTTACAAACAAAATATTGGATTAAGAATACTTATCTTTTTTTGGTTTGAGGATTTCTTATCCTTTAGCTAGTTGTAGAATCTTTTCTTTGTAATAAAACTCATCTTATCATCATGTGTGTGTATACACTGCACGACTGAGAATCACTAGTTCATTAGTTAATGTTCATATATGTTATTGTCCTCACTTCATATCTATTGTAGCTTAGTTTTCAATCATGGGAGGCATCGACATCAAATGATTCAAATCATATTATATTCCTCTTAAACCTTTTTTTTTTTTTGATAGAAAAAGAAGTATTATTAAGGAGAAGAGAAAGAGGCAAAGGGAGAAAGATTACAGCAGGTGGAGGACAAAAGATCCTCCTAAAAAAGATCTAGAACAAAATGTAAGCTAAAAACCTCAAAAAACACCTAAGGCCCCTAACAAAATATTAGTACAATAACGCCCTCCAATCCCTATAAACATCAAAATAGGCACCCCCTTGAACAGCCCATTGGCCGAAACCCACAATGAAGCCGCATAACGAATATGATCCCACAACAACTGAGGAGGCAGACACCGATCATTAAAGACTCTGGCATTTCTTTCCATCCTAATGCACCACACAATTGCGAATAGAGCTGTATTCCAAAGAATTTTGTTCTCCTTCCTACGGCAAATACCGGCAAATTTGGTTGCAAAGAGTGTGCCAAGGTCCTTTGGACAAACCCAATTCTCATAAAAAAGACCAAATAACTTGTTCCAGATACTCCAAGCCACGTCACAGTGCATGAACAAATGATTATTTGTCTCTGAATGTCTGAAGCACATCGCACAAACGTCAGGGGATAAAGCCTTAAGGGGCCTTCTGATTTGACATAGATCGTTTGTATTAATTCTATTAAATACTGCAGTCCACAAAAAGGCTTTAACCTTTAAAGGCTCCTTAACTTTCCAATAAGACTTTTTAAAATGAGAAGAAACAATAAGGCTTTAACCTCTTAAACCTTTACATCCCTGCATTTGAGCATCTTTAAATTTTACTTGTACTGTTCTTTGTTTCTGATTCCTCATTATGGCATCGTAATTTTTAATCATAATTTGCTAAGTTATCAATTATTATCATGAGAAATGTTTGTTTCTTTGACTTATTGACTTCCATTTAATTATCCATTCCAATTTTTTCTTACGTTTATTTATAATATTATCATCACCTGATGAGCTATACTTTATGTGTAGGCATTGGAGTGCTTGTTGCGACTAGCTTCTGCCAGGCGATCTGTGTTTGCCAATGATACTGCTCGATTAAAGTTTTTGTCACACTTGATGCAGGGAACTAAGGAAATTCTGCAAACAGGGATAGGTTAAGTGTTTAACTTTGATTTTTCTCCAGCTTAGTTGCAATATTTTATCTAAGAGTTTGATTGGGAAGGACTCCTTGTCCTCTGTTTTGTTTTGTAATTTTTTTTCTTCTTCAATATACTCTTTTTGCACCAAAAAAAAAAAATTTAAGAGTATATGTGACATAGAAGCTGTAATTGGCTGTTTTGTCTCCATTGATTCTTGATTGGCTTTTATGTTCTTTTCAAGATCCTGAAAGGAACTTGAATGATGCAGTACTTTTCTTTGAGGTTGAGATTTCTCAGTTTCTTTATTTGATCCGTACCCTAGGTTAAGCATTGGAAAATTTATTAGATATATATTTTCTAATATTATCACCTAATAGGATTACTCCCAGTCTTCTCATTCGCTTCCTTTTTTTTTTTATTGGTTGACGTCTCTAGGCATGTAATATATTTATAATTTCCATTTTTTTTACCTGCAATCATGTTTGAACTTCCAGCTATGGATAGATTTTGGGATCAACTGTCACTTTGAAAAAGTGCTTAGATCTTTCAGAAGATATTCTAATGTAAAATGGCTAGTCATTGAGATCTTGTAAACAGCTTAATGCTTATGTTAAATGAAGTATATATACATATAATATGTATATATTTGTGTAATGACTTTCGGATTTCTTTAAAGTTTCTGCTTGCGTCCTAGTTCCAAATCTTCCAACTTGTAAAAGGTACAAAAACAGCATTCAATTCCACTTTTAAAGCATTTAATTGTATATATATGTGACAAAGTATGGTCTTCTCTCTGTAACCTCATGATAAATTCCTATCAAGATTATTAACTAAATTTTTTTTTTTCATGCCTAATTTCTTCCCACCATAAAGCCAGTCTTGAACTCAGCTGGGCAAAGACCAGTTGGGGATGAGCAAGACATAAAATAGGTTTTGGAGAAAAAGGGGCTGTCGATATATAATAGTGTCCTCTGAAGTTGATATGAATTTCTTTCTGGGCCCTTTTCTCTCAAATCAGTTGGACATTATTTGCTTAGCAGCTATATGTATTGGATATCTGCGTCACTTAGAAAGACATTGACAATACTATTTAATGTTAAAGCAGGTCTTGCTGATCATGATAATTATCATGCATTCTGTCGTCTCCTTGGTCGCTTTAAAGTGAATTATCAGGTGAATTATATCCTATTGCAGGTTCTATTTACATGTTCTCTTGCTCTATGTGTGTAAATGTTTGATTTATTATACTGACAACTAGTATTTTAAGGATCACCACTGGACGATATGCACTTGATTAACTTCAAGAAAGTAATCTATCTTTTTCATTTTCAACATTTAATGTCAAAAGTACATTAGCAGGGTTTCCTTTATACATCTTGTTTGATCAAACATACAAAGTCTCAGATTTATAAACTAAGAGTGTATATATTCATCTTTAATAATGGAAAGCTCCATAAATTATGAGGGACAAAAGAGGGAATGTGTACGTAGGTAGGGGTTCATAGATGATTGTTATGAGGATGTCTGGGGAGAATGTTTATGGTTTAGGTGATCCTTTTGAGTGAAAGGATGCCTAAGGAAGTTATCAAGAAGAAAATAATCTCTGAGGTCTAACATTTTTGATATTGCTGATCCAAAGAAGAATTTGGTGTCTGTGGATTAAGTATAGGTCTCTTTTTTTTTTTTTTGGTGGATAAATGGAGATGATCATAGAGAAGAAAGAAAGAGTGTAGTAGAAGTAAATTCATGTGAAATGTTGGATCTTACTGTGGTGTCATTCATAAAAAAGGGTAAAATGTTGGATCTTTACTTGTCTGAATGGAGTTTGAGATAGATGTCACATTTGCTAGGCAACCTATCTTCACTTCCATGTATAACATCTATTTGGAGATGTAATTGATGATAATCTCTTTTCTCAATTGCTTACTTCCTGGCTTCTCTGGTGTAGTTGTTTTAGTTCACTTTATTTTGCACATTTAACTGAACCCTAGTCTTGGGACTATGGTTGTAAGCATACTAGTGTTAATTGTATTCATTAACTAAAGCAATATTTGTTATGGTTCTTCTAAAGCAATATTTGTTATGGTTCTTCTAAGAGTAATGTTTTTGCAGTTATCAGAACTTGTAAATGCTGAAGGCTATAGTGATTGGATACGTTTAGTAGCAGAGTTCACTTTGAAATCTTTGCATTCTTGGAAGGTATTTTTCTATGACTATTTAATAGATTTTATCCGATCCCACCTAGTGGGATAAGGCTTGTTGTCGTCGTCGTCGTTGTATTTAATAGGTTCTATAAGGAAATTGGATTGAAAGGTTTTTGCAGGGAACAAGGGGGATCTGTATGTCATATGCTGGGGAATGGATAGCCTTCAAGCTATTTCTTTTTTTTCCAATTCTCTTTTACTTCTTTATGATAATGTTTCTACTTTCAGTGGGCTGGCAGCAGCGTCTACTACCTTCTAGGTTTGTGGTCTAGATCAGTTACATCAGTGCGATATCTGAAGAGTGACAAACCCAACCTGCTGGATGAATATGTGCCTAAAATTATAGAGGGTTTTGTTTCCTCAAGATTTGATTCATTGCAGGTCAGGTGGCATCAATTCTCTTTGTAGTCATGCCTAACAGAAAGAGTTATGGAAATATGTGCCTCATCCATCTATTTACTGCAGTCTGAACTGTCAGATGAACTTGGTGAGAATCCTCTGGACAATGTGGAGGTGCTTCAGGATCAGCTTGAATTCTATCCTTACCTTTGCAGATTTCAGGTTCATGCTTTTTCATTCTCGCACAAGTTCTATTGTGGGGAAGATTTCATGTTATTATGTAAGATTAGTTGAATATTCTTTTTAAATATCATAAATTAGTTGTTCTGTTATATTTTAATGATTACTTTCACATTCCATGGTTTGGTATACTTATTTGGGAAGAAATAAAGATGGCAGGATTTTGTGGCTGTGCGACTCTTTTTTTTTTTTTTTTTTCTGTGATTTGGTGTATATGGCTGGAAACGAATGCTAGAATTTTTAATGATGTGTTGGTAACTTTAAATGACTTATGGGAAAGGGTCTTATCTCTTGCTTCTGCTTGGAGGGTCAATTCATAGTTATTTTAAGGAAGTCTCTTTGACTGGTAATTACTTTTTTTTTTTTTTGGCCTTTTTCATTTTTCCTTTTCCCTTCCCTTTTGTGTTTGTTTTTCTTCTTCTAGGAGGCCGTCTTATCCTCCTCTCTTGTAATTCTCTTCCTGTATGGTAAAAAAGCTTCTTTTGCTATTTTAAAAAATGAAATATGTTGACTTTCTTTTGGCTGTTGACATGTCTATTAACTTTTCAGTATGAAAGCTGCTGTACGTACTTAATGAAGATTGTGGAACCTATCATGCAAAGCTATATGGTATTCTCTAGGACATCTTTATGACATGATTCAATTTTGCTGTGTAGTTCTGTGAAAAATAATCTGACTGTGCTGTATATTTTGATTTAATTTGTGTAAAAGGATGCAAGTCTTCAAATCTCTATAGACAGCTATGAAATCTCTATAACAGAAGCTAAGCTTGCTTGGTTCACTCACATAGTTGCTGCTATTCTGAAGATAAAGCAAATTTCTGGTTTTAGGTAATTTCTTCTGCAACCATGTAAGTATGCATTTTTTGACATTAGTGGCTCATTTACCCTTTTTCTTTCTCTATTGCAGTGGGGAATCACATGAGATACTTGATGCTGAGATTTCAGCACGTGTTCTGCAGTTGATAAATATCACTGACAGTGGATTACACAGTAGGGTATGTGAGTATTTTTGGATTAGATTTTTCTGTCTTCATAAATTGGGTCGGCAACAGTGTCTGCCCTATTGTACAGGTTTTTCACATATATATTTTCTGCACAATGCTTGTGGAAATATTATTATAAATTTTGGCACAAGACCTTTGTATTCATAAGTTGAATCTTGTTCCTCATTTAGGGTAATGTCAATTTAGTGACCAAATTATCTTTGCTGATAGTTCAAATGTTAGCTGCCTGAGCTCTGTAATGTTGAGCAATTCTCCCATTTCATTTCAGTGCCTACTATGCTGGTGTTTTTATTTTTTATCTCCATATAACAATACATAATAATCTTGCTTTATCACAACAAAGTTGTCATTAGAACAGCATTTGATGTGGAAGATATTATAGTTGCTGAAAATGTGGGGCTAAGATTATTAAATTCAGTCCTCTTATCTTTCCTGCACTTTTTTCTGACATTATATTCACTGGCATGGTTGCCGTGTTTAAAATGGTTGACACTGTTGGATCTGGTGTTTGATTGCAACTTGCAAGTGTCCTAGGTTTAATCCTTTCTAAAGACAATTTTTCTTTCTTCCATTTAAAATAAAACATTATCTTGAAGGTCTGTTAAGAAGTGTTTTTCTTTGGGGATTCACTATACATCACAAAGAGGTTCGGCACAGGATATTAAATTTTTTCCTATCAATTGCTTGTTGAACGTGTAGTCTAAAGATTCCTTGCTCTCAAATTTGTCTTGTTGATTATAATTGCAAAATCTGTATTCATCTTTATTTTATGTCATCCATCTTTCTTGAACATGCTAAAGTCCGGATCTTTTTTCCTTAGTTTCTTATCACCATAACGATTGGTTTCTACTGGATATTTTTAGAGGTATGGAGAGATAACCAAGCAAAGACTTGATCGTGCTATACTAACCTTTTTACAACATCTTAGAAAGTGTTATATTGGTGACCAGGCTGTTCTTCCTTCCAAGGTAGTGGGGTGGAAGTATTTTATTTTTTTTAATTTTTGTACAATTTTAAGACGGCTTAGTCATTGCTATTTCTTTGCTGCTTTGAACTCTCTAGCAGTTATATGCACGACTATCTGAACTTCTAGGACTCCATGATCATCTACTACTACTCAATGTTATTGTGGGAAAGATTGCTACCAATCTTAAGTCTTACAAAGAGGTGATGAATTATATATTTTATTGTTCCTTGCTTTTCAACTATAATCTGGTTCATAACATTTGAATCTCTATTACCAGTGTAAAGAGGTTATTGATCATACCTTAAGTCTCTTTTCAGACATGACATCTGGGTTAGTCTGGTCCCATCTCAACTTCCTTATAGTATTGTCATTTATTATTTTATGTCATTTCATATTTCATTCGTAGTAGTCTATTTACTTTGAAAAGTAATTCTTTCTAGATACATGACGGGAAAGCTGCTTCTTAAGTTGGATGCAGTTAAACACATAATTTCAAATCAAAATGTAAGTATCATCTAAACCATTTTCACTCTGATAGGCACTTTTGGTAAAGATCCATGTAGCTACTATCCTAGCAACTTGAGATGCCCAACCACTCGGGCCAAAAGCTTAAGCTCAAGTTACTAGTGGTAGGCTACCCATCTCTTATATGCTAGCAAATACTTCCTGGTCCCTCCGAAGCTAGCCTTCCTATGTTATAACTAGCTACGCTTTTTGAGTTCAGATGAGGTATTACAGATTTGACCTCAATGTTGTTATTTGGCCAATGTTCTAGATATCTTGCTATGTTAACCTTCCATCAGCTGATTCCTTCTCCTAACAATTAACAACCATTAACACATTTTTGCCACTGGTGCACTGTACCATCAATGTCAAAAGTCATTCAAATTAGTTGCAATGAAATTCTTTGTTGAACATTTTAACATAGATGATGGGTTCTACATAGGACATGATCAGAAAAAAGGAATAAATGATTAAAAAATCAGTGACATGGGATGTGCATCATGTTCTGTGCAAATACTGTTACTGCTTGGTTGAAATAATTTTACCCATAAAAGAGAAATTATTGTGGGAGGAGGAAGAAGATAGTAGGTTATTTGGGACCTGAAAATCTGTGGGGTATTTATATGTCCTTCAACTTACTGAAAACGAAACTTTATTAAATGAAGTAAAAGAATGGGTACAAGTAGAAGTACTCTTTGGGTTTCGGCCAATGGAATGTTTAACGGGGTGCCTTTTGTAGATGTTTATAGAGATTGGAGGGCCTTGTTGTATTAGTCTTATTTGGGTTTGGGGGCTTTGTGTGGGGGTTTTGGTTTTGGCTTTGTTTTATTAGGAGGATCTCTTGTCCTCCTTTTCTCTTTTTGTTTTTCTCTTTCTTTTGTATCTCTCTCTCTTCAGTAATAATATTTCTTTTTCTATTAAAAAAATGGGTACAAGTAGAGGGGAGCATAAGATTCTTCCGAGCAAAGACATAAACATAGAATATATGTTTTTGAGCCAGAAAAATGATACAGTTGGTGTGGGTTAAAATTGCAAGACATTTAGAAGGTTGGATTCAACTCTACTGTATTTTGGAAGTGCATTAGCTAAGTGGAATATGTACAAGACTGATCGAGAAAAATTAACTCCTTTTATTTATGTAAATATGCAAAAGTTTGGACCAACAAAGCACAATTCATCTTTCTTTTTCAGAGGGAGCAATTCCTGTTTTTAGAGAATTTGGAATGTTACCGCAGCAGAACAACCTTTTATTACACAATTGGCATGCTGATATTCATGGAAGATAGCCTTCTGAAATTTAGATCTTCAATGGAACCTCTCCTGCAGGTTGGTTGTTTTTATTTGTCATCATAATCCAAGTTAAAATGACTGCTAATTTTTACCTTAACTGTTTTTTCTCTGCATTTCTTTTAATTTCTGAATCAGATACAATACATCAAATTCAGCGTTAGCCAGTGTTTTAGAGAATGTAGCTTCTATTTTCCATGCTTGGTTTATGAAGTTTTCTAATTGCTGAAATGCTTTTGTAAAATGTTGCTGAGTCATATTGTTAAATCCTTTCAACATTTTCAAACATGTGCTTTCGCTTTTATAGGTTTTTGAGCTAGTGTCTGGATTAACTTAGCAAACAGTGGCTTAGCTGGGATTAATGTTCATGAGGGGTATATTACAGAGTTAGCTGGGTTAGCAAGATGTGAGGTTTTGAATTGGCCACTTACCTATTTAGTTGTTCCTCTAGTTGGTAACCCTCAGGCTGAGTTTTTTTGGGATCCCATGGTTCAGAAAATCTCAAGAAGCTAGAAAGTTGGAAAGGAGCTTATTTTTCTCTATGAGGGAGAATAACATTTATTCAGGCCTCTTTATCTAGTATACCCTTATATTTCTTATCTTTGTTCAAGATTCTAGTTAGATGGCTTGTAAGGTTGAGAAGATTATGCAGGGCTTTTTGTGGTTTGATGGAGGGGAGAGTAAAAGTGATCATTTGGGTAGTTTGGAGGTGTGCTGTAGATCTAAGGAAGATGGGGTGCTGGGTTTTGGTAATTTGGTGTCTAAAATCATTTCTCTTCTGGCTAAGTGGTCATGGCAGTTCTTTATGGAACCTAATTCCTTAAGGCATAAGGTGAGTAATACAACAGAATGGTAGGGATGCAAACCTGGGGGTGGTTGTTGCACATGCAAGTCCTCAGAAGGTTATCTCTCAGGTATATCATTCTTTCTCCAATGTTGTCTTTGCGCGTTGAAGATGGATCCCCTTTTTTCTTTTGGGAGGATCTTTGGGTTGCTCATGCTCCTTTTATCAAACGATTTCCATGTCTTTATTCCATGTCTTCTTTGCATAATGCTCCCTTTGTTGAATTTGTTTATTCTTAGGGGAACCGATTTTCTTGTAATTTTCTTTTTTTCTAGAAATCTTAATGACAAACTTGTGGATGATCTTATGTTGATACTGGACACTTTGTTCTGCATCTCCTGTTTTCTTGATAGGAGACTCTGGAAGTTTGATCCCTCTGGATCATTGTTAAGAACACAATACTAGAGATAGAATTTATTTATGAAGATAAAATGATTACAGACTCCTTACTGAAAATTAAAGACTCACAGAACAATGAAATGTAAAGACTAAAAGGAAACACAAGTTCAAATGCAGCAAATAAAGATCAAAACACCAGTAATGATCTCTATCCACCAGCAAGTCTCCAGACTCACTTGACCCATTCCATTAATAATACTCTTCCTAATCCTCTCTCTCTCTCTCCCTCTCCCCTCCTTTTATAATACTTGCCCATACTGAAATCCCTTCTTTACCCTTTTAACAGAATCACATGCTCACCATACTATTCTCTTTTCCCACTACTCAATGCATAACAGAATACAAAATATTTTCATTACATGCAGTACCTAACATACCCACCCCCTCAAGAACAGCCTTGTCCTCAAGGCTGAAGAAGGCTGAATTATTATTATTATTTTTATTATATTTTTTTTACTCTTTTTTATTTTTTTTATTTTAACCAGTACACTGAAATAACCAATCAACCTATTCCTTTTCTTCCCAGCGAAGGGTATAACTAGATAACTTCATAACCCATCAGAAGCCTCATTCCAAACATGTGAGTTTGGGCCTGAACCAAAAGCAGAGTAAGAACACCCGAGCCCAGTCCTCCTCGCAAAACCAAACCCATTCCCAAAAGCCACTTTTCATTCGTAACCCAGTAGGCATTTTCTTCCTTCACTGTTATGATCTTAGCTTCATTGTCGCGTACTTGCTTCACTTGGTAACGCGACTGAGGCTCGAAGATTCGTATCCTACTCCTCATTTTTGGCAAAATCCTCCTTGATCAACCACAGACGGTGCCGTCGTCAAGTTCTGTGTCTTCTCTACCATGGATGGCCCTCTAGTGTTGCTCGTCAGTGGTGACCCAAAACAGAGTCCCTTAGCGGTCCTCTCCATGAGTTCCGAACAAGACAAATGGCGAATCCTGAAGTTTTTCCCCTGCTACCATGGCCGACGTATCCCTTCGAACTTCGTCATAGTCGTGAACGACTTTGAAAAAGCATATGATAGAGCTAACTTAGTCACGAGCGTGTGCAATGCAGACTCAAATGGACAATTTCCAATCTAATATGTTGCTCCACGATCGAACCCGACAGCATGTGGGCTTGGCCCATATTAACTCCAATAGCTTTTAGTGATTTTGGGCCCGACGTTAAGTACGTTTTAAAGTAACGGGTCGGATTCCCCCAACCCAGATCTCTGCCTTTACTGATACCCGCTTGTTCGTCGCCTTCTTCCCTCGGCGCTTGGAGTTCGACCCTTTCATTGCTTCCTCTTTGTTCACCTGTTGCTGCTTCTTCCTGATTATCATTCACGGGCTCCATCCCTAGAAGACGTCTTAGCTTAGCTTGGATGGATTGCTCCATCTCTTTCATTTCTTGTTTCAGATCCTTCATTCCTTTCTCCAATCTATCCAATCTCTCCTCAATAGTTTCACTCATGTTCGACATTTTAGGTGGCATAAAACAAATCTATTTCACTGGCTTTCTCTCTTGATGATCTGACAGGTCAGACCAATGTTCAGAACCCAAGTCCTGATATAGTAGAAACAATTTATTTATGAAGATAAAATGATTACAGACTCCTTACTGAAAATAAAAGACTCACAGAACAATGAAATGTAAAGACTCAGAAAACACAAGTTCAAATGTAGCAAATAAAGATCAAAACAGTAATGATCTCTATCCAGCCAAAGACACCAAACAGTCAAACATTGGCGCCTTCTACAAAATCTTATTCTCCTTTCTCAAACCAAAACCCAAAAAGTTAATGTCAAAGAAGGCACCAAGATCCACGGGGCAAACCCAACTCTCCTCACTAAATAATCTGTTCCATATATCCCGAGTCATCTCACAATGTAAGAACAAATGATTATTAGTCTCTGAGTTCTTAAAACACATGACACAAACATAAGGAGATAAAACGTTAGAAGGTTGCCTAATCTGACGCAAATCATTTGTACTAATTTTATTGAGCAAACCAGTCCAAACAGAAGCCTTCACCTTCCATCTATGGCTTGTTTATAAGGATTAAAGGGCTTTGTTGTATTAACCCTTTTATTGGGCTTTTTGGGGCGTTTGGATTTGAGTTTTGTTTTTTCCTAGGAGGATCCCTTGTCCTCCTCTTTCTTTTGTTTTTCTTTTCCTATTGTATTTCTTTCTCTTAATAAAATCTTTCTTTTTCTATCAAAAAAATATATTGTTAAATCCTTTCAAAAGATGCTCATCCATACTGATTACCAAGTATCACTAGGAATGTCTTGCAACAAAATAAAGACAAATATACCTATATGGTGTACCCTCCTTTTCTGCCTTGAATCATCTACGAACTGACTGCATGTGCTTTTATTACTTTCTCAATTTATACTTGAACTTTCAAGGATATCTGATTTATTCCTTCCATCCATGGCTTGTTAATTGGTACTTGTGTGACAGGTGATATGTGTTGCACTTCCGTAAATAGTGTGTAACTTGTTTGAAAATATAAAGGATGACGACTGAATATATGCAATTTGATAAATAGTGTGTAACTGGTTATTAGGTTGGATAAATTTTACATTCTAATTGATATTTTTATGCTTAAGGTTTTTATTAGGTTGGAATCAGCACCTGACGCAATGTTCCGATCAGATGCTGGAAAATTTGCATTGATTGGACTAATGCGGGACCTCCGAGGAATAGCAATGGCAACTAATAGGTTAGCACTTATTTAACTCCTGAAATTTTCCTTATTATTTTGCTCTTTAGTTGCATTTATATTCTGGTTATATTTCAATTGCCTTGTTTCAGTCGCAGGACATATGGATTCCTTTTTGATTGGCTCTATCCAGCCCGCATGTCAGTTCTTTCGAAAGGCATTGCACATTGGGCTGATACACCAGAGGTAGGGTTCATCCTTTCTTTTTAGTGCAATTTTAGAATGATCACCAAATTTCATTAGCGCATGTTGAGGACTGAAACTCCCCTCCTTTTCTTCTTTATATTTTTGTAATTTGTCAGCTAATAGCATAAATCCATTTGAATACTATGTGAAATCATTCTTGTTTCTGGACTGCCATTCTCAACAAAGAGAAATCAAAGAGAACAGAGATAAACATAATGAGACTCCAAAGAATCTAAGATATTTTCAACTGAATAAAAAGTCAAGTGGACCAATGATCATGCTGCTAAGTGCTTGTCAGGCCACCTGTTGGAGAATGTCCAAACCTTCAAGAACTTTTATAGAGCTTCAACCAACATCAACTAAATATTGGCTAATTAAACTGTCATTAGGAAGCAACAATATTAACTAAACACTTCCATGTCAAAATAGGCAGTCGTATACAAATTCCAACCAACAATATATTTCTGACTAAACAAATTGCTGGAAATGGCATATATGAAATCCACCTGTAATTCAAAGAATTTTATCATACTGGTGGGATTTGATTAAAGCAAACAATGCAGGTAACAACTCCATTGTTGAAACTGGTGGCCGAATTGGCCCTGAACAAATCCCAGAGATTGATCTTTGATTCATCTTCCCCTAATGGTATACTGCTTTTCCGTGAAGTCAGTAAACTGATTGTAGCCTATGGATCGAGAATTTTAGCTCTTCCTAGTAGAGCAGATGTATACACATCCAAATACAAGGGGATATCAATTTGTCTGTCAATTCTTCAAAGAGGTATGATCATACTTTGCTCTTGCTTTTTTTTTTTTTTTTTAATTCTTCTGCATATTTTTAATTATGAGGGCAAGAATGTGGTAAAAGGCAGCTGTTGATTATATGCATCGAGTCTTCTCCCTACTTAATAAAATTCAAATGTGTCCGAAAATGGTTGGTAGTCTTAGTCTTTATTTATTGCAGGAGTAGGTTTTGTAATTGTTGAGTCTAACTCTGTCTAGCTTTATGATATTATATATAAATTTTTTTTCCATTTTTGAATAAAAAACAGTTCAGTGATCATTGCTTTTGGTATATTATCACATCTGCTTTGGTCTTCATTGTGTGGTCATTTTTTGCATGGCAGCACTATCTGGGAACTATGTCAACTTTGGTGTTTTTGAACTTTATGGTGATAGAGCATTAGTAGATGCTCTAGAGATCATTGTAAAGATGATACTATCCATTCCTTTGGCTGATGTATTAGCATTTCGGAAGGTATTACTCTTTCCCTTTAGATGTACTTTTTCCTCATTGGTTTATTGAAATTGAGTGGCTTTGAAATTACTCTATTTTAAAATTATATTTTACTAGTCACATTTGTACATTTTGTTGTGTCTATTGTCAATACAAGTGTTTCTTGTTTTACTTTTTGGCAATGATCATACATTTTTGTTTGATTCAGAACCTTTTCTGTGCAAGGCTAGCTGATTGATATCTTTGATAGTGTTTTTTTCCCTTTTATATCCTATGTTGAGGTTGTCGATTTTTTCTTTATTCATCTTTGTCTGCAGGGGTTTCCTTGACATTTTCAATTGTTTATGAAATGTGGTTCCTTTTAAAAATAAAATCTGCATTAATTAACCATGAAGGAATTTAAAATAGTTGTGGCTAATTTGGGCAAAGAATACAACAACAACAACAACAAAGCCTTATCCCACTAGGTGGGGCCGGCTACATGGATCGCATGACGCCATTGAGCTCTATCAATGACCAACTCTTTAGGGATCTCATTTATTAGAAGATCTCGTTTAATAATTTCTTTAAGTGTCATTTTTGGTCTTCCTTGACTTTTTTTCACAGGGATCTAAACCATCTGCTCAACTCTCCTTACTGGCGCTTCCAACGGTCTTTTTTGAACATGCCTAAACCACCTCAAACGATTTTCAACCATTTTTTTCTCAATAAGTGCCACTTCAACTCTACCTCGTACACGATCATTACGGATCATATCTTTTCTTGTATGACCACACATCCAACGCAACATCCTCATCTCTGTTACTCTAATTTTATGTTCTTGTTGTCCTATCATCGCCCAACATTCACTCCCATATAAAATCGATGGTCTTATAGCAATACGATAAAACTTTCCTTTGACCTTATCAGGTACTTTTCGATCACAAACAACTCCTGATGCCATTCTCCACTTCAACCACCTAGCTTGTATTCTATGTGCCACATCTCTAATAATTTCGCCGTCATCTTGTATAACTGATTCCAGATACCTAAACTTTGACACTTGTGATACAACCTGATCTCCAATTTTGACTTCCAACTTGTTTCTAGCTTGTCGCTTGTTAAACTTACAATGCATATATTCTGTTTTACTCATGATTATCAAATCGCGATTCGAATCGTGAATCGCTAAGTGTCATTATGAATCGTGAATCGCATCGAATCGTAAGATTCACGATTATAATAAAAAATATCATAGATATGTTATATAACATATTTAACATACTTGATTCTATAGGTTTAACTCATAAATAAGTGATAAAACAAATGCAATTTATAACAAACAAATAAAATAAAAGACTTATAATAAGTCATACATAACATAAGTCATAACACAACTATGTAAGTAATCAAACCAAGTTTAAAAAGACTCAAAGACTAGTGGTCCTTCTATTCTATTCATCAAGAGACTCAATATCATCACTATCACTACTTTTGTCATCATCCAACATAACCATCCGTTCCTCCTCTTCCTCTTCGGTATCACCATCATCTCCAAGGTCTTGCTCAACATTATCATCTTGTATTTGAATGCTTTTTCCTTTGTCCTTCTTTTCCGCATTAAGATTCCGAGGACCTAAATTTTTAATATAGTATAATGTGAGTAAGTGAAAACAAATTAAGAATTCTAAGACAAGTGTATTTGAGTAAGTGAAAACAAATTAAGAATTCTAAATTTACCTCTCTTTCTCTTTTTAGATGATGAACCACCTTCATCAATACCAAAACACTCTTGGACATCCATCCAAGAGTTCCTTTCCATAAGACAAGGCTCTTCTTGTTCAGTGATCCATTCATCATCAGATTCAAGATCCGATAAATAAATAGGATCATATGTATCTCCCTTCGTCTCCCTTTGGTTTTGTCTAGTCTCTAATTGCAAATTGTATTTGACAAATACAAGAGCATTCAATCTTTGTTGCTCTAGCCGATTCCTTCTCTTGGAGTAAACATGATCAAAGACACTCCAATTCCTTTCGCATCCCGTAGCACTACAAGTGAGGCTTAGTATACGAATGGCAAGTGATTGCAACTCTTTGCACTCTTCTCCATAACTATTCCACCACAAAGCTAGCATCAAAATTAAAATAAACATGTGTTAAATGTTAATTACTCATTCAAATACATGTTTATAAATGAAATGAAGTAATTATTATTCATTACCAGGTTGCTTTTTATCTCTAGTTGCAACTGCTAAGCTATATCCAAAAAGTCCTTCTGCCTTGTCAAATTTTTCAATTTGAAAATCAATCTTAACTTTTGTCTCAATATCAGGACACATCTTATCCAACACTTTGTACAATCCAATCTTCACTTCAAGATCCGCATTAAAGTTTGCATCATATTGAAACCTATAGGGTTATAAAGAAAGATAAGAATTGTCATTAAATGCTAGTATGCCTACATAGAAATATAATTGATCATTTTTCATAAGAAGACTTACTTAGGATTAAAGAAATATGCCGCTGCATGAAGAGGCCTATGAAGTTGATAGTCCCAACGTTTGTCAATGATCTCCCATACTTTCTTATATCTACTTTCCACATGATTGAAATTTTTTGCAATTTGTTCTTTTGCTCTATCCATGGCCTCATAGATATATCTCATTGTCGGTTTTGAATCCCCATCCACAAGTCTAAGAACTTTTACAAGGGGAGATACACAATTCAAGCAATACTTTATAGATTTCCAAAATCTTGAATCCGTTAAAATGATATCTTCTACAACTTTGGCTTCAGCCCTAGAAACGTAGGCACTCTTAGCCCATTTTTCTGATGCAAACATGGATCAAAGGGCAATCTTTTGATCTAATTGTCAAATATGATGTAGCAAATCTTGTTATTGCTGGCCTAGCTAATTCCATACCATTAGAATGGGTTCTATACAAGTTGAGTACCCAAGTATGCCTATAAATGTAAGTGGTTATACGTTTTGCCTTTCCAATGGTATTATGGAATACCGTTAAGCACCCAATGTCTTCAAGAATCAAATCAAGACAATGGGCTGCACAAGGTGACCAAAAAAGTTGTTTTCTTTTTTCCATCAATTTGATACCAGCAGATACTAAAGCTGAGGCACTATCAGTCACTACTTGAACTACATTTTCCTCCCCAATGTCATCTATCATTTCATCAAGCAATTCAAACATCTTCCCCCCATCTTTAATCAAATTGCTAGTATCAACAGATTTTATAAAAACGGTCCCTCTAGGACTATTAACCAGAAAATTAGTAAGGGATCTACCCTTTCCATCAGTCCATCCATCTGACATCAATGTACAACCAGTTTTTTTCCATTCCATCTTATATTTTTCCAAATTAGCATTCACTTGATCAACTTCTTTTTTCAAATATGACACCCTCACTTTATGATAAGTTGGAGGCTTCAATCCTCTATCATATTCACTAATACAACAACAACATAGCCTTATCCCACTAAGTGGGGTCGGCTACATGGATCGCATGACGTCATTGAGCTCTATCAATGACCAACTCTTTAGATATCTCATTTACTAAAAGGTCCCGTTCAATAATTTCTCTAAGTGTCATTTTTGGTCTTCCTCGACCTTTTTTCACAGGGCTCCAAACCATCTGCTCAACTCTCCTAACTGGCGCTTCCAACGGTCTTCTTTGCACATGCCCAAACCATCTTAAACGGTTTTCAACCATTTTTTCCTCAATAGGTGCCACCCCAACTCTACCTCTTATATGATCCTTACGGATCCTATCTCTTCTTGTATGAGCATACATCCAACGCAACATCCTCATCTTCGCCACTCTAATTTTATGTTCTTGTTGTCCTTTCATTGCCCAACATTCACTCCCATATAAAATCGCTGGTCTTATAGCAGTACGATAAAACTTTCCTTTGAGTTTATCAGGTACTTTCCGATCACAAACAACTCCTGATGCCATTCTCCACTTCAACCACCCAGTTTGTATCCTATGTTTCACATCTCTAATAATTTCGCCGTCATCTTGTATAATTGATCCAAAATACCTAAACTTTGATTCACCAAGTTTAACCTCCATCTCGTTCCTAGCTTGTCGCTTGTTAAACTTATAATGCATATATCCGATCTTACTCTTGCTCAGACGAAAACCCTTAGATTCCAAAATAGCTCTCCATAACTCAAGTTTAAAATTAATCTCTTCCCTTGTCTTTGCTATGAGAACAACGTCATCTGCAAAAAGCATGCACTTAGGGATTTCTTCTTGGATGTGTTTCGTCAGAACATCTAAAACCAGGTCAAACAAATAAGGGCTTAAGGATGATTCCTGATGCAGGCCAATTTTAAGAGGAAAGTCTCTAGTCTCCCCTCCAGACGTTCTCACACTAGTTGTAGCCCCCTCGTACATATCTTTTATAGCTCTAATATACGCAACTCGTACACCTTTCTGTTCCACCATATTCACTAATAGATTTAACCATATTAATAAAATGGGGACTCTTGACCAAATTAAATGACAATGCATTGCCATATATGCATCTACAAATATCTCTAACAACCAAATCCCTATCTTTAATCATTGCATTCATAGTTTGTTGTTTCATACTAGAGCCACTCCCCCTTTTCCTTTTGTTACAAAGGCATCCATAGACCTTTTTTTGTGTGACTCATCATGCTCTATATTTCCTCTATCATCAAAACACTCATCAATATCATCTCCTTTATTCATATCTTCCAACAATTTTTTAAACAAATTATTTACCTCTTCCGGCACTAGTTGGCATGGAGCAACTTCTTTATGTGTTCCGGCAAGATGATGCTTCATCCTATAAGCTCCTCCCCACATCTCTTTAGGACAATAGTTACATTTAACATGTAACCTTGTTTCAAGAGACTTGCAATGGTCCCATGTAACATCTTTTTTCACTTTTCTTTTTGGAGCCATTGGAAGAAAAAAGACTAGAAAGTATTTTGTGCAGAAAAAATTAAAAGAGGTAGAAACTGTTAAGAAGGTTGAAGAATGAGGATTGAGGAACGTGTGTGGCTGGCAGAATGATTTGAAAGAGAGCTTGGACGTTGAAGACCCTGTGGCTGCGGCAGAGAAAAAAAGGGAGCTTGAAGGTCGAAAAATGAGTGGCTTTGAGTCTTGATTTTTTGATACACTAGACTACTAGAGCTAGACGTTACCCATGTGCTGACTTGCTTGATATATTTTGATACACAAAATCTGATTGCAATCTCTTCTGCTTTCTGCAATCTGAAATCTGATTGCTTTGTTTTTCAAAAAATTTCTTGATTGGTGTATATCTTGATGGGATCTTTTTTCTGATTAACTAAAGTGTCTTCCTTTTTTGCTGATTGCATCTGCTCTCCAGACCCAAAGTCAACTAAACCATTTCAGTGCAGCTTCGACAGGCCCAGCCCAAATTTCTTTTAAAACTTTCAAAGTGACCACTGAATACTGATTAACCAGGCCCAGCAATCTGTAGCTCTGAAGTTTAAAAAAAAAAAAGTAATCGAAGGCTTACGCTCGACTTCGTCTTCTCGGGTGCGACGGGTCACGAAGAACCCGACTTCGTGACCTGTCGCACCAGAGACTACTGAATCGTCGGAATGCTGCGATTCGCCGGTTCCGGCGTGAATCGCACGATTCTGGCGATTCGGCCGGCAATTCAAGCCCTAAAACGATTCACCTCACCGTTCGTATCGCTGGGATGGTGAATCGAGACGAATCGCACGATCAGAATCGTGAATCGTGCGATTTCTACAACTCTGGTTTTACTCCTACTTAGACGAAAACCCTTCGATTCCAAAGTGGCTCTCCATAACTCTAGTTTAAAATTAATCTCTTCCCTTGACTCTACTATGCTAACAATATCATCTGCAAAAAGCATGCATATAGTGATTTCTTCTTGGATGTGTTTCGTTATAACATCTAAAACTAAGTCAAACAAATAAGGGCTCAAAGATGATCCCTGATTTGGGCTGAGAATAGATGACTAATTTAGATTCTAAATCTGAAATGGAGCTTTTGGTGGCTTGTTATATGACAAATTTAGTATGACTCTTTGAAAACTTATTTTCCCTTTCTAATTTAAAAAAAATGATTCTGACTTCGAGAATATCCTCGAATTAACCGTTTCTGGACAGACAACGGAAACATTGTGCTTGTAACTTGTACATTACATCCATGTCTGTCAACCAAAAAGAGGGAATGAGGGATCTTTAGAAGGTGGGTTGTTTAAGTGCATGAAGATCGTTTTCATGGTTTCATCTATGAAGTTGAGAAATATTGTTTCTGCTGATAACATCAATGGCTTTATTTCTTTTTTTTTTTTATATAGAAAAAGAAATGTTATTACTGAGAAGTGAGAGATACAAAAGGAAAAGGAAAAAATTTCAGCAGTGGGAGGACAAGAGATACTACTAAGAGAAGACTAAAAAGAGAGAAAACTGAAACCAAAAGACACCCAAGGCCCCTTAAAAGGATTAGTGCAACAAAGCTCTCCAATCCCTATAAACATCAGATAGAGGCACCCCCTTAAACAATCCATTGCCGAAACCCACAAGGAAGCCACATAACAAATACGATCCCACAAGAAGTGAGAGGGTAGACACTGATCATTAAAAACTTTGGGGTTTCATTCCATTCAAATGCACTACACAATTGCGAACATAGTTGTTTTCCATATATTTTTGTTCTGCTTCCAATAACCAAAGTCGGTAAAATTAGTCGCATAGAGTGCACCAAGATCTATTGGTAAACCCAATTCTCATCAAAGAGGCCTAATAACCTATTCCAGATGCTCCAAGCCACCTCACAATGCAGGAATAGATGGTTGTTTGTCTCTGAATGCATCATGCAATTAATGGCTTTATTTCTTTCTTATACAAAAATGGTAAACTAATGTTGAGACTGTTAATGCTAAAAGGAATGCAAATATTGATATGGCCTAATCAGAAAGGAGTTGAAGCAACTTGAGAGCTGTAGTTTATTTATGAAAATGGAGGTTCTGCTTAGCGGATTGCAGGTTTGTAGGAAGAGTAACTGATTTATCCATGGTTGCCCATCTATAGACCTTAATATCAACAACAACAACTACAACAACAATAAGCCTTATCCTACTAGGTGGGGTTGGCTACACGGATTACACAACGTCATTGAGCTTTATCAATAACCAACTCTTTAGGTATTCCATTCATCAAAAGTTCTCGTTCAATGACTTCTTTAAATGTCCTTCTTAGTCTTTCTCATCTTTTTTTAACAAGACTTAATACCATTTGCTCAACCCTCCTTACTGGTGTCTCTAACTGTCTTCTTTGAACATGTCCAAACCTCCTTAAACGATTTTCTATCATTTTCCCTCAATAAATGCCACGCTAATTCTACCTTGAGTAATATTGATGTGTTTGAATGACTAAAAGATAAGGGAAGTTTGTAAAATATACATACAAATTTATAGTGTTCAACATATTTTTTGAAGGGAATTTCCTTTTAAAGTAGATGCAGAGAGATTGGAGATATTTTCTTTATTAATCTGCTTGTCTATACCATGTTTTGTTTATGAAGGATGTCCTATACTCCCTTTTCTATGCTAAAATTTTCTTCTAATAAAACAACAGACACGCACACACACTGAATAGTATTAAAGTATACAGAGGCTGCTATTTTGTTTATCAGATATTTGATGTTTAACTGGAGGTTGTTGACTTTTGAGGATGTGAATTATTATCCATTTGTTTAGTTCACATTTCTTTACTGTATTATATGAAGCTTTCACAGACTATCCTGGGTTTGTATTATCATATGCTGTTGCTCCTGAGAATGAATTGTCTTTTGTTTTTGGCATCCTGGAATAAAATATTGAGCTAACTCTGGTGATTTGACCATCCTTTATTCCCTGAGAGTATAAATTGTTCAAATGTTTCAAATGCTTTCTCTAGAAGATGGTCCTCTGCCATTATATGACAATAAAAACAGTCTATTAGGTCAAATTGATATCAACAATTATCTAATTTCAAGGAATTCAAAGATGATTCCTGGAGATTGTGATGACATAATGCTCTTATCACAGGATATAGTAGTAGCTTATCATTTGGAATATGTCTGGATTTTAAGTTTCCTCTTTGCTGTCTTTCTTTTGTTCCCAGCTCACAGCAGCTTACTTTGTATTCTTGGAGGCTCTCTTCAATGGTCAATTGTCATTTGTTCTGAGTTTGGATAAGACCACATTTATGTACATTGTTGGATCTCTCGAATCAGGCCTAAAAGATTTAAGTGAGAACATATCATCACAGGTTGGTAAATGCTCCATTTGTAATTCTGATAGTTCAGCTCTAACCTTATTACATTGCTAGATGCAAGTCTTTGATCCATGAACTGAATATCAATCTTCATACGCTTGTGAACTGGGAAACAGCCATGACTAAGTGTATAATCTGATTTGTGTACCTTGTTCCTTACTTTTCTTTTGTTTGCAGTCTGCCTCTGCAATCGACCACTTGGCTACATTTTATTTCATGCATGTTACTGTTGGAGAGTCAATTGTCTCGCCGGCTGCTCTCAATATAGCTCAACTAATTTCTGATTGCCCTGCTTTATTCTCTGGAGTAAGTTCATTGCAGGCTTGCTAGGATATATTGTTGGCTTCCTTTGGTTTCACACTTTGTTAAGTAGGAAAAGTTGAATTGCCTATTTTATTAACTGGGGATATCAGTTAAAGAAATTGTCATGGAAAAGTGTACAAGTACTTAAGATTTTAACTGTTGGCAATTAAAGTGTAGAAGAGACACAGTTATTACTTAAGGCAAGACTTACCCCTTCTTCGGTAAAACACAAGCTTCAGTAAGAAGTTAGACCTAAATCCTAGTAATGCAATGTTTTAAATATTAATTGTGACATTGTCTGAATTTTTGTGTGATTCAAAAGAAACTTGTACATGGGTATGTATACACAAGCAAGAAGGCTTTCCTAGGAAAGAAAATATAAATCCCTAAAGCTTAGGAATTGATCAATCCCTTAATCTAAGTGTTAATCCTAGGTATATAAACATATTACAATAATGATACACATACCATAACTACAAACGATTATTTCCTAATCTATAATTACAAATTAATACAATGATTATTTCCTTATTCTAACACTCCCCCATAAGTTGATGAATGGATATTATCTATTCCAAGCTTGCTGATCAAGTCTTGAAAGGTGATATTGCGTACTCCCTTGGTAAGCACATCTGCAAGCTGATCATTGGGAGGAATAAAGGGAGTACATATTAGACCACTACCCAACTTCTTTTTAATGAAGTGTCAGTTTGCATCAACATGTTTAGTGCGATCACGTTGAACAAGATTATGGAAAATATCAATTGTAGACTTGTTATCACAATAAAGCTTCATTGGTCCTTCCCATGTGATCCCCGAGTCTTCAAGGATTATTATACGCCGCAGTAGTTCACATACGTCAAGTGCCATTGCTCTAAACTCAGCCTTTGCATTGGATCTTGCAACTACATTATGCTTTTTACTCCTCCAAGTAACAATGTTTCCTCCCAAGAAGGTACAATATTCTAGAGTTGTTTGTCTGTCAACTAACGATTCTGCATAATCTACATCATGGTTATTAGTATCCCATGTATCCCACGAGTCATATCCCGATTCGACACCAAATCTGACCTCAACGATACAAATCGCATGGTGTATCTGTTTTGAACCAGAATTGCACACAGAATCCCGAATCTGGTCCTTGAATCGTATGAATCCCGATTCATAAGGAATCGCACGATACAGTTCCTTCAAATTTCCGGTTCGTCTTCTGGATCATCTTCCGTGTCGCATGACCCGGTTGCTCAGAACACAGTGTTTGTAGATTTTTTCCTTCTTAAATTGGACAGAGCCCGCCGAATATCATCCCTCCTAATAACCCAAGGAAGAAACGCAAGAGAAAACACCTAGGTCATTGCTATTTCGGTCCCCACTGCGGCTCCTCCAATGTGCGTGCATTGCCTTCTTTGTTGTGCGTTGTTGCCTCCCACATAGACACTGATACTTTTCTATTATCTTTTCTATTTTGGTCCCCTTTGGTGGCCCCCACAAAGGCACACACTGATACTTTTGTATTGTCTTTTCTATTCTGGTCGCCTTTGATCTTTTTTGATATATGACTTGAATTTTGGATTATTTTGAAGTTTATATATGATATATCAGCTTATTGGTTTTTTTGTTTATGTTAATTATTTATTTAAAAATATTATATTTTTATTGATCTTGTATCTTACGATTCATAATAAGATTCGATTTACGATTTGAAAAATAGGTTTTCCGATTCACAATTCGAATCTCAATTTGATAACCATGATCTACATCCATGTAGGCCTCCAGAGTCAAGCTTTTTCCCTTGTTAAATAGAACGCCTTTCCTCAGTGTACCCTTAATGTACAGTAGTATTCTATGTACTGCTTTAAGGTGAGATTTATTCGAGCTATGCATGAATTAACTTATTACACTCACAATATAGGTTATATTAGGTTTAGTATGAGATAGGTAGATCAACTTACCCACAAGCCCTTGGTATGAAACTCTATCAACCATTGTGTCTTCAGGGGCATCATAGGGACGATGATTGGGCTTCATTGGTGTTGCTACCAGCATACATCGCAATTTACCTGTTTCTGTTTACAAATCTAGCACATACTTCTGCTGCAAAATAAAAATCCCATGTTGTGAGTGAGCCTCCTCAATGCCAATGAAGTGTTTCAATCTCCCAAGCTCCTTAATCTCGAGCTCCTTCTCCAATTGGCTTTTTAACACTTCAATACCTTCTTACGGATACTATCCCATACCAACCATTGCTTTGGTAATTCTCTTGAACCATGCTCTTTGAGATTGTTTGAGCCCATAAAATGCACTTTTCAATTTGCAAACCATGCCTTTCTTAGTGTGAGTTAAATCCTAAAGGAATCTTCATGTAGATCTCCTCCAAGTCACCATACAAGAATGCATTCTTGACATCAAATTGTTGCAATTTCCCGCCAGGATTGGCAGAAATAGACAACAATACTTTGACAGTATTCATTTTCGCCATCTGGGCAAACACTCCATGTAATCCATGCCGTATGTCTGAGTGCCCTTTGGCAACAAAACGGGCTTTGTAACATTTCAAAGTACCCTCAAAATTGTACATTGTGGTAAAGACCCATTGACATCCAACTAGGCTCATCCCTTGTGGCAGTTTGACTAGGCCTCACATTTTGTTCTCAAGTGCATCCATCTCAACCTTCATAGCCTACACCCAATTTTCATTATGCAATGCTTCGGATAAAGTCTTGGTATGGTAATAAGAATGCTATTGGGATTAGTCGAAAAAACTTTTTGGTTAGTGGACTGTTGAAAGGAATCAATTCTTATATTTTATTTTATTTATTCTAGAAGTTATTCTTTTAATTTAGTTTAGATAAGTCTTATTTGATTACTAATCTTAATTTAATTAGGATCAGATTTAATTTTCTAGATTAGGATAAAGTTTATTTTATCTTTTCCTTATCCGAGAAGGATTGAGTGGCTATCTTTGTGGCCTCCATCCTCTATTTATTCTTAGCTCCTCAGAATAATTAATTATCATCCAAGTTATTCATCCATCTCAAAATCACCTATTCTGTTTTCTCCTTCTATTTTTCTCTTCCCCTCCACTTACGTATCAGAGGTTTGAGTGTGGACAACAATATTAATACAATGTAGTCCCTTAAGTTTATTTGCTCTTCTTTGTCTCTCTCTATATTTTAAATTCCACAAAATTCTCATAGGTAAGAAGGGAAGACAAAGGATTTTTGGTGCAATTTCTAGTACCTTTTCTTAAAGCAAGAGGAACATCATAATCATTATGTTGAGAAATAGATGAGTCAATTACTTGAACACCTTGGGGTTCCAAAGGGAATGATTGGACAGTCTCAGTTGGATGATGTGGCACCTTTCTTCGAGAATACACTTGTAATGGACGTATAGAGCCCAAAGCCTATTGGGGCTGCAAAGTTGGCTCATAGTCATGGGTTGTTTTTGCAGGTGGCGCAATAAGTTGTTGTGGTTGCAAAGGCAGCTCCAAGGATTGACGAACACTAACTGGTAGCTCAGGAAAGAAGCTATCGTAAAAACAAATATTTTAAAAATCGAACCGATCATTGAACTAGTGGAGATATTTTTTTAAAAGTCAACTGGCAGTACTTAAAAAAATGTTTAGAAATAAAATATATAATTAAAAGATATTAAATATTAATTTTTTTAATTTTATATATAAAAAAATTATACACTACTTGAAAATCTATAGATTAATATTATAATAATCAATTCCATTAGTTCACTTTTGATTTGATTTTACCCACTTGGTGCAATGCTCAAGAAAGTGAGTTTGCAAGTTGATGTGAGAGGAGCATCAAAGATCATAGGCGAGATTCATCATATCATGTCTCAATTCTTTTCTTTTCCTCAATGTGGCTTTCTCATTATCTCTCCATATCTCTCCATCATCTCCAGGTAAGATCCAAATTCGTGACTCCATTTGAAGAAACCCAAAGTCATGACTGTCACACCATCTCTCTCTTTTCCTCTTTGGCCATATGTGCTACACCCATGACTCTCTCTCTCTCTCCCTCTCTCCCTCCCCCCCCCTTTCCTCTCCTTCCATCTTCGCGGATCTGTCTACATCCCATGGCTCTCTCTCTCTTCTTTCTTCTTTTTCGGTTTATGCTACACTTAAGAAGAATTTTCAAGTTTATTGCTGCGTCGTTTTCTTCTTCTCTTCTTCTCAAGTTCGCAATATCTGAGCAAGAAACTAGGGAACCAATTAATCAGTTGGTTTTGTTGGTTTCTTTGGTTTGAAGCCATTTTAACCGGTTTCTCATTGGTTTTCAAGTTTGCCTATCTAAAGGGCCAACCAAACCGGACTAGTGGCTGGTTCCCGATCTAATTGGTTGAACTGGCCAGTCCGATCTGGATTTTAAATCCATGGTAAAAACGAATGATTGCTCCTCTTGTGAAGGTTTATGGTGAAATATGGTGCAAGCTCAGCAAAGGTGACATCATTTGACACATAATATTTCCATGAGATAGAATTTCATAAACAAAGACGATAGGATGACAAAGAAGTTTAGAATGCAGTAAAGAACAAATAGTAAAAGTAAAAACAAAGGTAAAATGCTTAGCACAAAACAATAACACCAATTAAACTCATTTATTTAACTGTCCCCCTCAAAGGAGAGGGGAGACTAAATCTTGAGCCAATCACAGACTTGGTGAGGATGTCAACAGGTTGCTCAGAGCTGGAAACATAGCCAATAGATATTTCCTAATTCAGGACTGTCTCTCACAAAGTGCAAATCAATCTCCACATGTTTTGTCCTTGCATGCAACACTGGGTTAGTATTTCTAACACTGGGTTGGTATTTCTAAGCCTATCATACCAGGCTCTTGGGGCTTGCTTTAGCCCATAGAGAGCCTTGTTTAATTTGCACACATGGCTTAGGTACTGAGAATCTTCAAAGCACTGGGGTTGCTTCATAAAGACCGACTCCTTCAAAGTTCCATTTAGAAAAGCATTGTCATCATCAACCTGTCTGATAGACCAATTTAGCGTGATTGCAATAGTCAAAATCACCCTTACTATTGTCAACTTAGCCACCAGACTGAATGTTTCTCCCATGTCTATTCCAGGGTTTTGTTGGAATCCTTTGGCCACTAATCTGGCCTTATATTTTAGAATAGAGCCATCTGCCCCTACTTTTGTCTTGAAGATCCACTTGCTGCCTGCCAAAGTCTAGCCATTATAAGGTACCAATTCCCATGTATCATTCTTCATTATGGCCTCATATTCAACTTCCATAGCCCTTTTCTAGTGTGGGACTTCCCTAGCTTCAAAAGAATCATTAGGTACAGTTATATTGCCAAGTTTTGTCAGGCCAACAAAGACATTTTTTGGTTGAATAGCACCACTCGTCAGCCAAGTTATTGTAGGATGGACTAATCCGACATTAGGATAGGTACCTACTTCTGATGCAGTGTTTACTCATTCATCCGGTTACTCTTGCAGCCGCTGTTCATTATCCACTGTCTCAGAAATTTCTTCTTCTGCACAAACTGAGTTATTTTCAACAGTAACAGAATCTTCTGATCTCTGCAAATCACTGGGACATTCATCAGAATTCATGTTAGTTTTAGGAAAAGAAGGAGCAAGCTGCATATGTATAACATCAGTTAATTCCTCAGACTTCTTAGTACTAAGGAAACTTCCTTTAAAGGGAAACTCCATCTCATTGAACACCATGTGACGGGAAATATAGATCCTTCTAGTAGGAGAGAAACACTTGAATCCCTTGTGAGATACACTGGGACCAAGGTAGACACACTTGACAAAATGAAAGCTTAACTTATGCTGATTGTAGGGTCTTAGATAAGGGAAACAAGCACACCCAAGGACCTTTGTATCTTTAAAATCCCGATTTTTCTTAAATAACACTGAGTAAGGAATTCTCCCTTGAAGGGCTGTGGTAGGTAGAGTGTTAATCAATGTTGCTGCACTTGAGAATGCATATGACCAGTAGCTCATGGGAGCTCTTGCTTGAGCAAACATACTTGGGCCCTTTTCCACCACCTCATGGTGTTTTCTTTCGGTTCTTCCATTTTGAACAGAAGTATATGGGCAATAATGCCTCAACACAATTTTGAAACTTCGCACAACTTCATTAAGGGATTTAAATTCAGCCCCACCATCACACTAAAGAATTTTAATTTTTCTTTCCAGTTGATTTTCCACCATTATTTGAAAATGAACAAAGGCTTGTACAACCTCTCCTTTAGTTTTTAGGGGAAACAGCCACAAGAATCTGCTATGGTCATCAAGAAAGGATATATAGTATTTAAATCTGGAATTAGATTGTACTAGAGTTGGCCCCCACAGGTCTGTATGTATACACAATATCTAGGGGATTTTCAGCTCGAGTCAGAATTTTTAACGGGACGGGCATGCATTTTTCCAAATTGACATGCATCACAAAAAAACTTCTCTTTATTAACTTTTCCATGTTACATTGTCTAAAAACATCATTTAGCACCTTCTCAGAAGGATGGCCAAGCCTCCTATGCCACAGTTGTTTTTCTCAGAACTCTTTTCCCTTCTTAGTTAGCAGACATCTTGCCTTTTCCCCTTTGACTTTGTGCAGCCCTTCAACTTGCGCCCCTCTTATCAGAACCTTTATCGTCTGTTTGTCCTTCACAATGCAACCACGAGAGTCGAAAATCACTGGGACATTATTATATGAAGCTAATTGTGACACATTTATTAGGTTTTTACTGATTGTAGGTATGTTACTTGCTTAACTCAAGAGATGAACCTTGTATAGTGGACTTTCCAGTACCTTTAATATCCATTTTCTGACTGTTCCCAACAACAATAAACTTTCTATGAGAAACTGACATACCTTTCTCAAGAACATTTGGGTCATTTGTGACATGATGGGATGCCCCATTGTCAACATACCAATCTTTATTTTCAAGATTGTCAGGTAAGCTGGGTGTGCAACATTTGAGTCGTCGTCGTTGTCTCCAGAACCACTTGTTGCACCAGTGTAGGTTTGGTCAAACCTATAGAAGCAGTTATGCACAATATGGCCAACCTTGGTGCATAATTGACATGTGGGCTTGTTTGACCGTCCTCCTCTGCCTCCACGAAAAGCTCTTACTCTGCCACGATCAGGTTGGCCTCTCCAATTCTGATCAGAATTGGTATTATTCTTTTGTTTATTCGAAACAAGATTCATAGTGGGGGAGTGAAATTGATTCAACGCATACCACTGTTCCAAACGAGTGCCAAGTTGTCAACCAATCATTTAACCTTTTGCAAGTACTCTTTCATCTTCAAGTTCCCTTTTCTTAGTCGTTGTAGTTCACTTTTATACAACGTCACCCTTGAACAAGTCTGGGTCCCTGAGAGTTCCTTCATGGCATTCCAGAGTTCTTGGGACGTCTAACATCCTCGAACCTGCGACGCGACATCAACGAAGATGTTGTTATACGACCACCTGAGAAGCATTTGATCAAGAGTCGCCTATTCCTCAAATTGTGGGTTGACTTTGAGTTTGTTTCCATTAAACACGTACACGTCTAGAGTGAAGCCATCATGCTTGTTGTCGCGAATGACGGGAGCACCATCAAGCTCCATAAAAGATAGTTGGTTTCGTCGAACTTGACAGAACAAAATTAGTTCAGTGTTGTCATTGATGGAGTTGAATTGTTTTGGAGAGGCGACAGTGACGTTTGCTTAGTCGCACGATTGTCTGAGCCAGTGGTTGCAGACGAGATGGACGCTTGCTCCATGATCAATGAAGCAAGAACCCGAATCTTGGGCTTTGATACCAAGATAGAATTTCTCAAACAGAGACCATAGGATGATTGAGAAGTTTAGAGAGAGAGTTCTCATGATATTACTGACATCTAGAGTACTTATATATTAACCTACTAGTGGTCATAACAGACCAATAACTGAAACAACAGAATGTAGTAAAGAACAAACAGTAAAAGTAAAAACAAAGGTAAAATGCTCAGAGTAAACCAATAACACCAACTAAACTCATTTATTTAACTCCATGTCGAAGGATGGTAACATTTGTAACCTTTATGAGTGGATGAATAGCCAAGAGAGACACACTTAAGAGCCCGAGGATCAAGTTTGGTTCTGTTTGGAGAGTGCACATGGATAAAGGCGACACACCCAAAAACTTTGGGAAAGAGATTGTTTAATGCACTAAAATTTGGCATAAACTTTGTGAGGACTTGCATTGGGCTTTTAAGACAAAGAACTTGAGTAGGAAGTCTATTAATCATATGGATTGTTGTTAAGATGGCTTCCCCCTTAATACTGTTTTAGGACATGATTTTGAAACAAAAGAGCTCTTGTGCTTGCAAGAAAATGATTGTTTTTTCATTCTGCTACTTCATTTTGTTGTGGTGTATGAACACAAGAAGACTCAAGGATTATGCCTTGTTTGTAAAAAAAGGTTAAAAAAAAAAAATCTTTTGCATTGTCATTATGAAATCTCTGCATCCCTACTACAAATTGGTATTGAATCATGTTGTAAAACATAGAAAAGATCAAGCTAACATCAGATTTCTAATATAATAAGTAGATCCTAGTCAGACGAGTACAATCATCAATAAATAACACAAACCATTCAGCTTCAGAGACATTAGAAATAGTAGATCATCTGCAAATATCACTGTGAACCAAAGTAAAGGGAATTGGCGTTCTCTTATTAAATACATTTATGTTCAACAAATTCACACACTTCACAGTGAAAATTCTCAATGGCTAATCCATAAAACAAAGAGGGGGAAACATAACTTTAATAACATGAAATGTTGGATGTCCAAGACAAAGATGGTAAAGCCAAATTTTTTCTTTATTGGTTTTAAAGGAAAGACTATGAAAGGAAAGTGGTGACAAACTTTGAACTTTTCATCATCCATTACATTCTTCAAGGTGATATAATCCATCTTGCTCCTTAGCATATGTCCAATCATCCTCTTTGTGCCTTGTTCCTGAAAAACAGTGAGTAGGGTGAAAAAATTCATTGCATTAAGAGTCGGTTGTGAGTTTATGAATAAAGATAAGATTAGTGCAAAGTTTAGGAACATGAAGGACATTTTTAAGGCTTATGTAATCATTTAAGCAAACATCTCCTTGGCCAACTACAATAGTAACTGAATGATTGGCTATTTTGATCTTTCAATTGCTAGGACATGGAGTATACGAGATGAATTTTTGAGAAGAATTAGTTATGTGCTTAGTAATCGCCAAGTCAATGACCCAGGTATCTAAAGGAACTTTATGTGAAACATTTAAAACAAAGGAAAAGTGTGAATTTAAAGATTGAGAAGATATACTTGTGAATATTGTAGGGGTTTTCTCCAATGTCCCCATGAGATTTCTCAACTTCACAATCTCCACTTGCTTAAATTTGGTAGAGGTGGAAGTTCATTCCCCTATAGGATTTCTAGCTGCTACATGAGCTTACCCTTGTCTTTTCTTCATGTTCTGAGGCTCTTTGTAGAGTTCCTAGCACTTTTCCTTTGTGTGACGAGGCTATTTGCAATAGGTACACCACATAGAATTTTTGGCTTGTTTTTATTGGTCAATTTGAGTATTAGACCCTTAGAACGCTGCACATTGTTCTTTGACACCAAGGCAGAACTCTTTACAGGTTGGGCTTCTATCATCACGCCTCTCCTTCCTTCCTTTGCTAGAACTATTGAGATTGCTTCATTCAACGACGTTATCTCCTCCTTTCCAAGTATCTGGACCCAACATCAAATTCAATATTTAATGCTGCAAGAAAATCATGAACTCTCTTTCCAAGAACTAAGAGTAGCCACATCCTCACTACCCTTCATCTGTATACATTGATAGCAATCTAGCTCTTGCCATAGACCCTTCAAAAAATTAGAATATTCAGTAGCAGACCTATTACCTTGCCTAGCACAATGAATTTTAGTCTTAAGTTCATAAATTTGAGCCCCATCACGAACTTTGGAGTAGGTTTGCTGAATAGCATTCCATATATGTTTGGCAAAACTCAAAAACATGCATCACTTATATCGGGGTTCTTGGAGCTCAATAGCCAAGACATAACTAACAAATATTCGTCATCCGAATCTTCGAGTTTGGGATCTCCAGACTTTGGACTCGTTCCAAGTAAATGACTCAGTTTCCCTCATCCTTTTAGATACATGCGAACCAGTTGAGACCACATCAAGTAGTTTTTCCCATCAAGCCTGTAGACATTGTTAATAGGTGGTAATTCATTCGTGGAACTAACCTGCATAGTGACGAGAGCAAATCCAGTATTGTCGTTGGTGATGGACGAGGATGACATGCCTTGAGCTGGACAGAGAAAGTGCTAACGAGATGATCTAGGCTGCAGAGGTTTGGTGATTAGGGAAACACCGATTGTGGTCTTTTGAAAAGGATGCAAGGCTGTTTGGGTTGAAAAAAATCGAAAAAAGGTTGCCCTAGTGGTAAAGTAGGAGAGAAATATAAAAAAGGGAGCATAGAAATTAAAGAATGAACCCTAAGGCTCTGATACCATGACAAATTGTCTAATTTCTGTATGATTGAAAAGAAATCTTTACATGGATTTTTATACACAAGCAAGAAGATACCCTAGGAAAGAAAACATAAATGCCTTAAGTTTAGGGATTGATCAGCCCCTGAATCTAAGCCTTAATCTTGAGGATATAAACATATTACCATAATGATACAAATACCGTAAATACAGAAGATTATTTCCTAATCTATCAACAACAACAAAGCCTTATTCCACTAAGTGGGGTTGGCTACATGAATCGCACGACGTCATTGAACTTTATCAATGACCCACTCTTTAGGTATCTCATTTATCAAAAGATCTCGTTCAAGGACTTCTCCAAGTGTCCTTCTTGGTCTTCCTCGGCCTTTTTTCACAGGATTCCATACCACCTGTTCAACCCTCCTTACTAGCGCCTCCAACTGTCTTCTTTGAACATAACCATATCAACTTAAATAATTTTCTACCATTTTCTCCTCAATAGGTACCATTCCGACTCTACTCTGTATACAATTATTACAGATCATATCTCATCTTGTATGACCATATATCTATCTCAACATCCTCATCTTTGCTACCCCAATTTTGTGTTCTTGCTGTTTTTTCACTGTCCAACATTCACTCCCATTTAATATTGCCGGTTTTATTGTCGTACAATAAAACTTTCCTTTGAGCTTATTAGGTACTTTCCGATCACAAACAATTCTTGATGTTTTTCTCCATTTCACCCACCTAGCTTGTATCCTATATGTAACATTCCCATTAATTTTATCGTTACCTTGTATAACTGATTTCATATATTTGAACTAACACTTGTGGTATAATTTGGTCTCCAATTTTAACTTTCAATTCATTTCTAGCTTGTCGCTTGTTAAACTTGCAATGCATATATTTTGTTTTTATTTCCTAATCTATCATAATTACAAATCTATACAATGATTATTTCCTTATTCTAACAAATTGTAATGATCTGTCCTTGTCTTATGGGTAGTTTTGTCATTATTTCTTATATGCACACCCGTAATACTTCAATTTACATATACATTAGTAGTACTTTTTCTTTATCAATACATTAAATCATTTGTGAATAAAGCAAATAGTCACTGGATACAGAAATTTATAAATTTTATCAATCAAAAAATTATTTTGAAGGGAATCATAATTACCATCTAAAATTAAATTGAACTTTTTTTTTGTTAACTTGTAAATTGTAATATGTAAATAGTAGTATCTCAGATCATTCTCAAGCAGTTCACATTTTTATTTCAAATTAATATACCAGTCATTCTTTTCTGACTCAAACATCAGTAATCTCTGCCGTCCAGCAGCAATGTGAACATGAAATTTATAAGAAAGCTATAGTAATTTGATGATCTATATCTTCTCTGATCCATGAAAAAATAATGAGATGGCATATTGTTTGACAATTATATATGTAACTTATGCTACATCTGTAAAATTCATCAGTAGGCTCTTATTTTAACTGCTTAATCTTTTAGGAAATTCTTGGACCTTTTTCCCCCATCTTTTTTTTTTTTTTTTGGTCAGTAGTTGTTGTTAATGTAAATAATTGCTATATATGTAATTTAGAGCAACCATTAACTCATTCTTTGACAGCAAATGGAATTTGCTTCTTAATATGTAATCTGTTTCAATGATCGTATTCACAAAGTATAAAGGAACATAGGTTGGCTAACTGCATCTATGTTCTCTCTAATGCGACCAAGTACATCTTATTATTTTCCTCCTCCTTTTTTTGTTTTATTTGTGATTTCTACTCTTTCTTATAAATTTATTCTTTTCTCTTAGATGTTGAAAACCCTATTTGAGATTGTTCTACTGGAGGATCGTGGCAATCAGTGGAGTCTTAGCAGAGCAATGCTGAGCTTGATACTTATTAGTGAGGAGGTAAATGATCGTGCCACTTTTTTTGTCACTGGCTTTCGTGTTCATGCCTTGTTTTGGGTTCATATAGAAAATTGTTTCATAGACTTAAATTTAAAGTTTTGTTTAGTCAATGCTACTGAAGAAAAAAAAAATGCAAATGTAGGCTTTTTTTTTTTTTTTTTTTTGAGAGTGCGGGTGGGGGCGGTCAGTGACACAAATGTAGCCTTCAACATTGCCAATTCTCATACTGGGAACTTAAGTACTTATTGGATCATTTGATATGGTGGCTTTTCGAACATTGTTATTCAATTGTTCAAGAGTATCTTAATCACAGCAAAGAATGCCTATATTTGATATGATTACTCCATGATTTTATGGAGATGTAGCAGAATTCGGAGACATTCATTGTTAAGTCCCCTTGTCACTGATCTGGTTATGGGCTTCGAAACAGAAAATTCACCCAGGGAATGGAAAAGATTGATCTTCTTCCAAGAGAAAATCTTAACAGCAATGCTGTTACAGTGATCGGGACGAGAAACAGAGTACGAGAGAGAGAAGAAGAATAAGCACTTTCTGTATTATTACTGACCCAATGCCTTAGGCATTTATAGACCAAGAGACAACGGCCATAACAAACTAGAAACCAAACCAACAACTAACTGAAATAGAACACATACAGAAGAAGCGCTAAAACAGAGTACTAATCATACAAGACGATAAAAACCGTAAAAGCAAATCTGATACAAAACTATATCATTTAACTGCCCCCCTCAAACGAGAAGGGGCAACAGTCAATCCGAGTTTGCTGCACAGAGTATTAAACCTTGAACCAGCCACAGCCTTTGTTAAAAACATCTGTTGGTTGTTTAGAACTAGGAACATAGCCAATAGAGATCTCTTTAGCCAACACCTTATCTCTGACAAAATGAAGATCAATCTCCACATGCTTTGTCCTAGCATGCAAAACAGGGTTTGTTGCAATAGCTTTGGCACTTAGATTATCAACAGGAGTTCTTGAAGTAGAACACTTTAACTGACACAGTAAAGATTTCAGCCAAACTATTTCACTTGTCAAAGAAGCAACAGCCCTATATTCAGCCTCAGCACTAGACCTTGAGACAACCCCTTGTTTTTTTACTTGGCCATGACACCAAAGTATCACCCAAGAAAACACAATAGCCACCCACTGACCTTCTGTCAACCACGTCAGTAGCCCAATTTGCATCTGAAAAATCAGTGAGTGAAAGATCAATAGATGGTTTAACATGTAAGCACACATCTGCAGACCCTTTGAGATATCTCAAGGTACGCTTTGCTCTTATCCAATCCACTGTAGTGGGAGTGCTTAAATGTTGACTTAACGAATTTGCAGCAAAAAAAATGTCTGGTCTAGTGCTTGTGAAGTATTGCAGACCACCAACCAAACTTCTATAAAGAGAGGGATTAGTAAGAGGCTCTTCTTTCACCTTAGGAGAGTGCTTGCCAAGTGTCAGTGGAGTTGGACAGGATGAAGAGTCCTTCATGTTGAACCTTTCCAACAAATCAGCCACATATTTTCTTTGACTCAGAAAAATTCCTTTATCACTCCTTATGACTTCAATTCCCAAAAAGAAATGCACATCACCTAGATCTTTAAGAGAAAACACATCATTCAACCTTTTAACAAAAACATCCACAAGTTCCTTATAATCACCAGTTACTAGCATGTCATCCACATAGACCAAAACAATTATAACATGCTTTTTGGTGTGTAAAACAAATAAAGAGTAATCACACTTGGTATGTTGAAACCCCCACTGTAATAAAGTGTTTCTCAACTTGTCATATCAAGCCCTTGGGGCTTGCTTGAGCCCATAAAGGGCTTTCTTCAATCTACATATATGTTTGGGATATTTGGCATCCTCAAAACAATGTGGCTGCTTCATGAAGACTGGTTCTTTAAGATTGCCATTTAAAAGGCATTATATATATCAATTTGCCTAATAGGCCAATTCTGAGATACAACAATAGTCAAAATTACCCTTATTGTTGCTAATTTAGCAACTGGACTGAATGTCTCTCCCACAGAAATTCCAGGGTCTTGTTGAAACCCTTTGGCAACAAGCCTTGCCTTATACTTTTGTATGCTGCCATCTGCTGCAATTTTGGTTTTAAAAACCCACTTGCAATCTACTGTATTTTGTCCATTATAGGGAACTAGTTCCCAGGTTTCATTTTTTCTCAAGGCTTCAAGTTCGACTTCCATGGCTCTTCTCCAATGAGGCACTTTATAGGCTTCTGTAGCATTAAGGGGCTCTTTATTGCTGCTGCTGTTCAAGGTTGCTAAAGCTGCATAAGGAGATTTGTGCTGAATGGTTCCACTTTTCACCTAGTGATCATAGGATGAGTGGACGTAGGTCTGAGATTCCTTCTCTGAATACTTGGACTATTCTGTCCTGGTTCCTCAATGCTTTCTTCTACTCTCTGATTTTCTGAAATGAAACAACCTCAGTACTTGTTGTTTTTTCTGAACCATCATCAGAACAACCATTTTCTCCTATTTCCATATCATGCACAGGAAGATAAATCAGTATTACAATAAGTAGGCAAGGGAACCAAATGAACAATTTCTCTAGTTTCTTGAGGTCTTCTAGTGTTTAAGAAACCATCTTTAAAAGGAAAATCAAACTCATTGAAAGTTACATGTCTGGAGATATAAATTCTCCCAGTGGATGATAAACATTTGTAACCTTTATGATCCATGCTAGGGCCAAGATAAACACACGTAGTAAAATGAAAACTTATGTTGGTTGAAGGGTCTCAGGTACGGAAAGCAGGTGCAGCCAAAGACTTTTAATTCCTTAAGGTCTGGTTTTCTTTTAAATAACACATAGAAAGGTACTTCTCCTTGTAAGGCTGTGGTAGGCAGAAAGTTTATTAGCCTTGCAGCAGTTTGAAATGCATCAAACCAATAGCACATAGGTGTACATACTCAATCCCATCTCAACTATTTGCCGGTGTTTTCTCTCTATCCTTCCATTCTGGACAGAGGTATAAGGACAAGAGTATCTCATAACTATTCCACTATTGTTAGCAATAACAGAAAAAGGTTTGAATTCAGTTCCACCATCAGTTTGAATCACCTTAATCTTTCTCTCTAACTGATTTTCCACTGTTTTCTTAAACTGGGCAAAAACTTGAACAGCATCTCCTTTGCTTTTCAGTGGATAAATCCACAAAAATCTGCTATAATCATCCAAAAAACTAATGTAATATCTATAGCCAGACCTATATTGTACTAGTGCTGGACCCCAAAGGTCTGTATGTACAAGGTCAAGGGGTCTTTCTGCTCTAGATTGAGATTTTTTAAAGGGAAGAGCTTGCATCTTGCATCACAAAAAAATTGTCTTTATTGATCAGTTTTTGCATGTTACAATGTTTGAATACGTCATTCAAAATTTGTTCTGAGGGATGACCCAGTCTTCTGTGCCACAGCTCTTTCTCTTGACTTCTTCCATCTTTCTTTGTCAAGAAACACTTCATATCACAAGTTCCTTTTATTCTGTATAGTCCATCAGTTAGAACCCCTTGCATTAGAATCTTTCTCGTTGCTTTGTCCTTCACCACACAACTAGAGGAGTCAGAATTCACAGATACATTATTATCATTTGATAACTGAGATATGCTAATCAAGTTCTAGCTAATCTTGGGAACAAGTAGTAACTCATTCAATTTTAGAGGAGTATCTTCAATCTCAGTATTTCCAATCTTTTCTATACAGACATTTTCACCATTTCCAACAATAAGATGAGTCTTTTGGGAAGTTGATATACCTTGTTCAACCACTGTTGGGTCATTTGTGACATGATTTGAAGCCCCACTGTCTAGATACCAATCTTGACTATCAAGATTGTCTTGGGTTATAAGAAAGGCTGAATGGGAGGAATTTCCATCTTTGCTATTGTTGTTCTCTGTGTTTGCTGTTGACACACCAGAGAAACTTTGGTTAAAACGATAAAAGCAATTTATCACAACATGGCCTACCTTTCCACAAAGCTGACATGTGGGCCTACTACCCTGTCTGCCAACCACCACGATTATTGAATCTGTCTTGTCTTCCACATCCTCTCCAATTTTGATTAGAATTGGAGGTGTTATTCCTTGTTTTATTTGTGACTACATTTGCACTAGGTGGTCCAAATGAGCCCAAAGAAGACCACTGCTCCAGACGACTTTCGTAAGTCATCAATGAAGTCTAGAGTTTGACCCAAGAAAGAGAAGATGGGTCCGTATTCGGAATCCAGCCCTGCTAGAGTATGGGTAATCAAATCATCATTTGACAGCCGGAACCCAGCCATCTGGAGATTATCGGTTAATTCCTTCACCTTTCGAAGATACTCGTCCATTTTCAAGCCTCCTTTTCGAAGGCGTTGAAGTTCACTCTTATACAGAGAGAAACACACTCGGTTTTGTGATCCAGAAAAATCTTTAACAGCGTTCTATAGTTCTTGGGAAGTCTTGCACCCAAGAACTTGAGAGAAAACATCGGGTGTCCTGCTGTTGTATAACTAGCCCAACAACATTTGATCGTGTGTAACCCATTCTTGAAATTTTGGGTTTATCATGCGTTCATTCCCTTCAAAGAGAAAGACCTCTGGACACGAGTTGGTGCCCAGAATGTATCCATCCATGCTGTTCCCGCGTATCATAGGAAGAACTAAGGAACTCCACATCAAGTAATTTGTTCTATCGAGTTTAATGGAACAAACTTGATTGAAGGTCGTCATGTAGGGGTTGGGTCTGTTCTGATACGTGACAGATGAGTTCGCAGAAACAGAAGTGGCAGAAGAGGACGATTGTTGATCCATAACACAGCCCCAAGTCTTTCGCTCTGATACCAAGAGAAAATCTTAGCAGCAATGCTATAACAGTGATCGGGACGAGAAACAGAGTATGAGAGAGAGAAGAAGAATAACCACTTACTGTATTATTACTGACCCAATGCCTTAGGCATTTATAGACCAAGAGACAACGGCCATAACAAACTAGAAACCAAACCAACAACTAACTGAAATAGAACACATACAGAAGAAGCGCGAAAACAGAGTACTAATCATACAAGACGATAAAAACCGTAAAAACAAATCTGATACAAAACTATATCATTTAACTTTCCACCTAGAGTGTTCACACCAAGTTTTAGAGAATTGTTAACTGATAATCCATTCAAGAAAACAGTAAACAAATACACCATCAATAGGTTACTGGTAGCCATAGCCATCAATAACTCCCCACAACTGACATGTACATGATAGAAATAAACACTGCAATAACTGCAATAATACACATATGACTCTAAGCCATGTAGACCCACATGACACGTAATAACACATAACACACAATAACAACATATAATAATTAAACTACTGCTCCCTGTGGCCTTTGGTCTAAATTTCCCATGAGTAAACCTTTGATAAACCAAAGGTCTACTATTACTAACATTCATCTTGGCCATACCATTGCAAAAAAAATCTTGGGAATCCAAAACTCGAGTGTTGGATATTTATAGAAATTTTTAGTGGGATTTTTTATATATTTATCTGCTACCAGACATGAGGATCTCAAATTGCCTTTTATCTGTAAATTATTCTCTGTACTTGATCCAGATTCCAACTAATCATACCTTAGGCAGGCCTCGACTCCTTCTAGCAGACAAAGTGTCCCTCCAAGATTCTCTCTCTTTTTCCCCTTCTTTTTGGGGTTGTGGAAGATATCTCATCCTCTCTCTCATAACTTCCCATTTAAGCTAACTCATCCACTAACATACCTTGATTACTAATCTCATGCAACCCACAGAGAGATTGATACGAAGACAAACACAACCTTGAACATTTGTAAAAGAGGGAGCACGTGCTAAAGTATTTACTTAATATCAGTAAGGAAATAAATGAAAGACTTCTAACCTTTCCGTTCTAATCATCAAGCCTTGCTCCATTTCTCTTAGAACCCCTAGTCAACATGACTATGCATTGGGGTAAATAGAAAGAGAGAGAGGATCCTTGCCATACACCACGCTACCCAGTAAAACATTCCTTAGACTGACCTTTACAATAATGGGATACAACAGAGGAAAGGCATCCTCTAATCCAATTACTCCTTTTATCCCTAAACCCCTTACAAGTTACAACAATGAACTTTATTGGAAACCCCCAAATAATCCTATCATGAGCTTTCCAAAAATTCAACTTTAAAGCCAATACCTTATGCTTAATGACTTCCACTGTTTCTTTTGCAACCAATACAGCATTTACGATTTGCCAACCTGCTAAAAATGCACTTGGTTCTTAGAGATCATATTCTCAAGAATCTCTCCCAGCATCAAAGAGAGTTTTGTAGTAGTCTTGTAAACCCTAATAATAGGCTAATAGGTCTAAAATTGCGCACCTTAATAGAATGGTGTGATATGGATTAAAATATACTCAAAACAAGTTAAAAAGGAAGAAGTGCTCAAACAATACCAGAAATGGCAGCAATTCTACCAGTAACACAGTCCAACTCTCCCAAGATCCTCTGATAAAATTCTCCACACCAAAACGTCTCTCAGCATCATCTTTTTTATTGAGAATTCTCTAACTAAATTCTTTTAGAAGCACTCACGCCCAGCCAACACCTGTCTGACTCTAGATTTTTCTTCAGCTAAGTCTTGTTGACTATACCAGATTTTCCCTTGCTAATCAGGGAATCCATCATTTTCCCCTTCTTCAAGCTTCATCTTGCCTTTTAGGTGAGGAGTTGAAGCTTTATCAGGTGGCTTCTTTTAGTTCAGAACTTGCCCCTCCACTCCATCTAATTTATCACCTTCCTCTGATAATATTAGCACTTGCAGTTGAGGATTTCAGCACTTATGATTGGCCCCAAACTTCTCAGAACAATGGAAGCACAATAGAAGCAGTCTCTGCACATTTTCTGCTTCCATGAGTTTACAGTTGCTTTCGTTATATTTCTCTGAAGATGTGTTAGTCCTTACCCTTTTCTGTTGATTATTGGTTTTATCTTTGATTGGTCAGGTTTATAATTTGGGTTGACTTGTGGGCTCAAAGTAATTACAGACTGTGGAAACTCTCCAATGCCCATTATCTACACAAATTTGGCTTTTATGTCCATCTTATGGGCCCAATCCAATGCCCAATTCATTTCTTCTATCTTATGGGCTAGCTCCATTAGTTATTCTCACCTTGGCTCTGATTTCATCTCTTAATCCATTCTTAAATGTTCCTATCAGCACATCATCAGGGGTGTTTTTCAGTCGAGCAGTCAACAACTCAAATTTCTCTCTATTTCGCCAGTGGTCCCTCCTTTTTTAAAGCCATCAACATCTCATATCTATTCCCTTGCTGTAAATAGGGGAAACATCCCGACAGCTCCCTCGTGAAGTCAACCCGAGATTGAACAGGGGCCCTAGTTTCCAACCACTGAAACCAATATAGGGCCTTACCCTTCAGAGTCCAGACAGATCACTGCCACTTCCAACTTCTTTTCTGGAACTCCCTTATTGGTAAAATAATGTTCCACACTAAATCCAGACGACAGTGATCTGAAACTTACTGGGCTCTTTGTTATTGGCCACACTACTGCTACCCTCTGTTGAGCTTCTACTGCAGCCTTTCTTGTTCCTGCACCTGGCATTCTGCCTCTGGAGTTTCCATCATCAATTCCCTCATTGGTGACAACTCTTGCTCAACAGCTCAATCCCTACTCCATATTACCCATTCAATTTTCCAATCTTCAATGCATCCTTCCATTCGAGTATTAACCATTCACTAAAATCATCACAACTTTGATACCAAAATGATGGAACCACATACGATAGGAGTGATGGATTGAAATTTACTCAAAAGCAGTTCTATCAAACAGAATGCTAAAAGGAATAAATACTCATACGGTGCCAATAATGGCAGAAATACAACCAGCAACACAAAAATGGAAGGTAGAAATAAAAAGCAAATAAAAGATAGCTAGCTTTTGAGAGGCTAGTACTCTCCCGAGATTCTTCAAACCCAATCCTCCCTCAGCCTCCTCTTTTCATTGAACATTCTCTAATTTCCTTCTATGGAAACACTCATTCAGACATGTCTCCGACCCTCTAGATTCTAGATTCTTCTTCAGCTAAGTCTTGTTGTCCATTCTAGATTTTCCTTTCCTGACTGAGGGACCCATGAGAGACCAATCTAACCGTTCAACAAAAGTCTCTGTGGCTTCCTCAATATAAAGCTCTTTGTAAAACCACTTATTTCCTCTGTTATTGAAACATTATCCCTGACAAATCTCCCTTTGTTGAACTCTAATCTGAGAGATTGAGAGAATACTCGTATGTGTATTATTCAACTATATGTAAGTATTTAAATACAAAAGAAATCCTATACTAGGAAAGAAGATAATTACATTATTAATTACAATCCGACAATTAAACCCATAATCATATAACTCCTACAATTAAGCCTATAATGTCATAACAAACTCCAGCTCCAATCAAACTTTTCCTTCTCCCACCAATTGCAACCGTGTGAAAAAAATTTAGAATTTCAAAATAGATTGATAATTTTATTTTATTTTTTTAATAATGAGGAAGAAGCATGCAGAGAAATGGTTTTAGATAGAATCCTAGATAGGATATTGGAAGTAGTTCCCAGGAGTATATGTTCTAAAAAGTTTTAGTTTTAGCGCCCCCCCGCGCGCCCTCTCCCTCTCTCTTCCCTTCCCTTCCCTTCCCTTCCCTCTCAATAGGAGATTTAAATTTTTAGGAAGAGCTAAGCATACAATTTGGGAAAGTATATTTAACATTTAAGTGAAATTCCTTTCAGTTTGAATTTATTTTAGTGGTATATTTCTCCAGATGAGGAAAATGAACAAGCCAAGGTAGGCAGTGGATGCTTTTAGGCAAAATTATGAACCAGAAATATGTTATAATTGAATGCTCCCACACCATCGAACTTCAGTCTTTGAGGTTGAGGTGATTTTGATGTACTTTGATTTGATCCCTGCCTGTTGCCCTTTCCCTATTCTCTACTCCCTCCTCCATAGATGTATTTAGAGAAATGCTCTAGAGAATATATCTTTATTGCTTGTCAATTCGGAATGTGGGGCTTTTGGCAATTTGGGATTTCTGTTTCTGATATAATTTCCTTGAATTTATGGAAAAAAAAAATTGTAAAGATCTATAGATTAGTCTGGTTTTCTGTAGCCTTTTCATCATATCTTTTTTCTCCGTCTCCTCTTCACGGTAGCTTTGATGCTTCACCTAGATACTTGCATATTGACATGGCCATTTTTCTTGCAGATGTTTACAAATATCAAGGCTCAAATTTTGGCTTCATATGTAAGTCAAATGCTGTCTTTCCATTTCATTCTTGTCAAGAATATATTATAGCTTATTAGCTTTTCTTTAGTAGGATAGTGGTCCCTCCTCAATTAGCATTCCTGAGTGACATTTTATTGTTGGCATAGTTAGTGAGTTGATCTTTCATTACGCCATTACCGCATAATATATTTCATACTCATTGGTTATCCCATTTCATACTTGCTCTTAACCGAATCCAGTATCCCCTTATCTGTTGAATAGATCTTGCATGGTAGCTAATGCATAACATAATGAGAACATTCTTGCTGTTGTAACAAAATAGTCAACTGCTTACTGTGCAAAGGGATCAATGGTCCCCAAAATAATTTGACAAAAATCTCATTAATTTTAATTCTAAGTATTCCCTCTTACGACTTTATTGGGAGTTCAACAGTTACCTTTTGGTTACTGTCATATCGGTGATTTTATTCCAAGTGTATTTACATAAATTGAATTATGGAGGTGACCAAGACTTTAATTAGAGGCCTAGAAAGTATCATTAAATTGACTTTAATGAGGAGTGCATATGTTGGATAAATTGACAGCGAGGAAGTAATAAAGTCATTCTTGCATCCTAAGAAAACTTGTTTAACTGGCCATGCTAATTCCTTACAATAGTTTGTGTGTGTGTGTGAGAGAGAGAGAGAGACGTCGCTATCATTAATGCATCTAAAGCAAGGAAATTTTTTTAAGGCTCTTTGCCTCTGCTTGCCATAGAACGCAGCAGCAATTTCAAGGTCTTAATGTTGTTGGGAATTATTATGCAGCGACCAGATCAGCACCAGCGGCTCTCATTGTGCTTTGAGAAGCTTATGACAGATGTGACGCGAAGCCTGGATTCAAAGAATAGGGACAAATTCTCTCAGAATCTGACCAGATTCAAGACTGAATTTTCTGCCAAATAACTTCACTGGTATTGCAGCCAGCAATTATATTTTTCCAGCACAAGTCAGTGGAGCTCCGATTCATAGTTGAATAGTTTAATATTCTGTATGTTGAAATACTATAAAGATAAAATTTACCAATTCGTGAAAAGAAAAAAAGGGGGTGTTATAGGAAAGAAGTGAGGCTGAGATTTCTAGTTGGAGGTTTTTCCGCCCTTTATATTTGGAAAGAAATCTGTAAATGTTATGGCCTTTGCTATAGATGATTTAGTTGAAAATGTATTGTATTTCTTCATTTTTTGGTTTATTCTCATTGGTGTCCAGTCTTCTGCCTTATTCCTGAAGTAGTTAATTATTAATTTCAGCTGTATATTGTTGAAGAGAACTTTAATTGAAGGTAAAGGCATGAGTAAAACTGACATTAAAAATATCAAATTAATTCTGTCCTTATTTATTCTTTTGCGATTCATGAAATTTGAAACGAGGACCAACTCGTGCTCTCATTTCTAGATTACACCAATTAACTAATGTGTATTTATGTAGATAAAAGCATTGACAACATAGTCATAGTACTGGCTGAAAAGTGGTAACCAGGAAAAGAAAATTAAATAATAAAAAAAAAAAGAGCTTCGAAGATGGCCTCATCAGTTGACTCACATTCTAACACGGTGCAAGTTGAGATGCACGCTCGATTTTATGTTCCCCCTGAATTAGTGCTCGCTTGTATACATCTAAAAAGAGGATGGACAATTCTACAATCCAAATACCATCCGGTAATTCTGAGAGTAAATATGCAAATTAATCTTTATAAAATGCAGTTTAGCACTTGAGATATCGATATCCATTTTGTTAGTTGGTATGGTGAAATTGTATATTTATTTTTGAGGAATTAATTTAGTAATGGTGTGTAATAAATTTATAGCATTTTAGAATTAGTTATGTGGAGTTTAACTTTAAATATTAAATAGTTAAAACATATCTTTAGTCTTCAAAATTGTGTTTTTTTTGGGGGGGGGGGTGAAGATTGATCGTAATTTGCACTGACATAATTCATTATTCATAAATATATCATCTCAATGTATATATGCGTGCGATAAATTTTACGGGTAGAAATAAACAGTATTTTTAAGCTTCAGCCACCACATTGTCATTGCTCCGTTCTTTGTCCATTCATCACTGTGTATGCAACACAAATCTGCTGAGATACTGGATATATAGAAGAGTAACACTTATCAGTTTAAAAAATACTAATAAAATACTGTGACGGAATTAATTGTCTTATTAACTGGTTAATATAATAAGACAAAATTCAATACTACAATGAGGTTAAAAAATAGTAAAGGGAATTTTTTTTTAAAACCATATTGATAATTGAATTGGAGATGAGCCATTAATAGTTTAATAATCGGATCCTAGTTAGACACAATTATTTTAAAAAATAATTTTGAATATAATATATATTGTAATTTTGTTATAATAATTAAATTGATAAATTGTGAATAATATTGCTAATATTTTGTAATTTTTATTATTTAAAATCATTTTTCATAAAATAATACTATGCCACTTCATTATTAAATTAGTTATTATATAAAACAAGATGCATATAAATGACAAGCACAAGTGAAAACTGTGTGTGTGTGTGTATACAAATCGCACCCCATTAATATGTGTGTGTTATATATATTCTTATTTCTTAGCGACAAGTGAAAACTCCATTCATACTAATACAATACTTGAGTTAAAAAACATACCTTCAGCTACTAAAGAACACGTATAAAATCTAATTCAAGGTGAGGATTTGATTATAAGTATCATGGCGTGAAGTTACCCTATTGTATGAATGCCTCAATCTTTCTTATGACTAGAGTTTATAAGAGCTTGGCACTAGTTACAAAAGATTTTCTATCATCAAATCATTAATCAAGTAAATAAAACCTTTAAACATGTTGCCTTTTAAAAAAAAAAAAAAAAACTGACCTATTTGAAGTCTTTCTCAAATGTATTAATTAACACAATATATATTCTCAAATAAAAGAATCACCCAATTTCTTCGTCTTTTGCCATCCTCATCTATTGTATAGACAATAGTGTTTCTCCCATCTTTAAATTCATTACAAGCTAACAATTGTTGTGTTTGTTAGCAAATAATATTTATTACACTTAAGGGTAGTTTAGTCTATTAATTTTATTTGTATATATTTACCATTTTCTCTTGTAATATCATGTAGTTACAACCCTAGCCATTCTAAAAATTCTCTCTTCTCCTTCTCCATTCTCTTTGCATTGCAATATTCACATGGTATCAGAGTGCAATTCTTGATATATCCACAGCTTTCGCAGATCTTTCAACAAATCACAGATCCAGGTTGGAGCAATCAAATTTGGTGCGTTGTTTTTACCTTTTATTTTTTGTCGGCAACCCATTTGCAGTTCAGATCGATTTTACATCGAGTTCGCAGATTTCAGATCGAGTTTTTGTTCGCAAAAATCTGGTTTGCAGATTTTTTTTGTTACTGTAGCTGCGAGAAAAATTCTCAGATCTAGCCCGATTTAATTGGTTTTGGTTAGAAAAAAACTATTTTTTGCATTTCTGGTAAGTCAGAGATTGTTTTTGATTGTTCTGGTGCGTTTTCTGATTGCTGAAGTTACTGTTCTGGTTGCCGGAGTTACTATTCATCGTCTTCTCCGATACTGCAAATTTGGGTTACTGTAGCAACACGGTACTGTAGCGACACGAGTACTGTAGTAAATGGTCAACGGTCAACGTTACTGTAGCAGTTTGAAATTTGCTGAATTTACTATTTATCAGAATTGTTACACTATTCCGGTACGTTTACTGTTCATTCAGTGTACATTTTACTAGATAATTAAATTCTTGGTCTAATAACAATAGCAATGGCTGGTGAAAAAGATGATTCTCTTCAATCTATTAGTGTGCAATTGAACGAACAGAATTATTCATATTGGAGTTATGTGTTGAAAAATTTTCTAAAAGGTAAGAGAATGTGGGGTTATGTTTCTGGAACCTTTGTTAAGCCGAAAGATAAAAATGATGCAAAATATATTGAACAGATGGAAATTTGGGATGCAAACAATTCGAAAATAATTACTTGGATCAATAACTTTGTTTTGCAATCAATAGGAGTACAACTAGCAAAATATGAAACAGCTAAAGAGGTTTGGGATCATTTGGAAAGGTTGTATATGCAGTCAAATTTTGTAAAGAAATATCAATTAGAGATTGATATTCGTGCTCTTAAACAGAACAACATGAGCATACAAGAATTTTATTCTGCTATGACTAATCTTTGGGATCAACTAGCTCTTACTGAATCTGTTGAATTATGAGCCTTTGCACCATACATTGCTCGTAGAGAAGAACAACGTCTGGTTCAATTTTTGATGGCTCTTCGAGATGATTTTGAAGGGCTTCGTGGAACAATATTGCACCGTAATCCTCTTCCAATGGTTGATTCAGTGGTTAATGAGTTGTTAGTTGAAGAGATTCATCTTAAATCTCAATCTGATAAAGGGACTATAGAGAAAGGAATTCTTCATATTCATCACACATCTGTATTTGCAGTTCCTCCTAACAAAAACAAATCTCATGGAAAGGTTGGTTATGACGAATGTAGTTTTTGTAAGCAAAAGGGCCATTGGAAAGCTCAATGCCCGAAATTATTGAACAAATTGCACCATACACAACAACCTAATCATTTGCAACAACGAGGCTTCAAACCTTCAACTTCAAATGTTGCAGCAGTTGTTCCTCCTACAGATTCTCTTGGTATTGGACATACACATTCTTCTGGCCCTACAATAGCTACCCTTGCTGAGTAATTTCAGAAGTTTATTGCCACTCAACCACAAGCTATGTCTGCCTCCTCAAATATAGGTTTGCCTTCCTCTAGCTCATCAGGTATATCTTCATCCATATGGATTCTTGACTCTGGAGCCTCTCATCATATGTCATCTGATTTTCAATCCTTTGCATCTTTACATCCCACGTCATCTGTATTTGTTATGACTGCTGATGGCACTCCTATGCCTTTAGCGGGCACTGGGTCTATTTGCACATCTTCTTTATCTCTTTCAAATGTTTACTACATTCCTAACCTTACGTTGAACCTTGTTTCTGTTAGTCAGTTGTGTGATTCTGGCTTCTCGATTTTCTTTTCCTCCACTTCTTGTTATGTACAGGATCCGCAATCCAGGAGGCTCATTGGGACCGGTCGTAGGCAGGGGGACTTTATATTCTGGATGAGCTCAAAGTTTCAGATATTGCAGCTTCCAGTGTTGACCTGTCATCATTTAGTTTAGGTTCCTCATCTTCTAATTTTTACCTATGGTATTCTCTTCTCGGACATGTATCTTCTTCCCGCTTGAAATACTTAGCTTCTACCGGAGCTTTAGGAGAGTTGCAAACTCACGACATTTCTAATTGTTGTGGTTGTAGACTTGCTAAATTTTCTGCTTTACCTTTTTCCAAAAGTACTTCTCTTTTTGTTGCACCTTTTGACTTGGTTCATTCTAATGTTTGGGGTCCATCACCTCTTCCTACAAAAGGTTGATCTAGATATTATGTTTCTTTCATCGATGACTATACTCGTTATTGTTGGGTTTATCTTATGAAAAATCGTTCTGAATTTTTTAGTGTTTATCTTATGTTTCGTGCTTTTGTTAAAACTCAACATAATGCGGTTATTAAGTGTTTTCGATGTGATCTGGGGGGTGAATATACATCTAGTAAATTTTCTGAATTACTTGCCTTTGATGGAACTTTTCATCAAACTTCTTGTACTGACACTCCTCAGCAAAATGGCGTTGCTGAAAGGAAACATTGTCACATTGTTGAAACTGCTCGTTCCCTTCTTTTGTCTGCCTCAGTTCCCAGTGAGTTTTGGGGGGAAGCTATTCTTACTGCTGTCTATGTCATTAACAAAATTATATCATCTGTTATTTTAGGTTTGTCTCCCTTTGAAAAACTATGTGGCGATGCTCCTGACTATTCAGCTTTAAGAGTTTTTGGTTCTACTTGTTTTGTTCTTCTTCCTAGTGTACAACGTAATAAATTGTCTTCTCGTTCAGCAATCTGTGTTTTTCTAGGATATGGTGATGGTCAGAAAGGATATAATTGTTATGATCCTGTCACTCAAAAACTTTATGTCTCACGTCATGTTGTGTTTCTTAAACGTATACCATTTTACTCCATTCCTTCTGATTCTCAGAGTCTTACAAAGTCTGATCTCACCCGTATTGATCTTTTTCACACAGATACAGATACCACACCTCCTCATGTGACAGATCATCTAAATAATTCTGATATTGAGTTTTGCAGGGTTGACACTGGTAGTTCTGCTGATCTTGATGTTCCTCTTGTTGATACTTCCCCTCTCCCTACTGCTTCTCAAGAACCCTCTGTGACTGTGGATCCTCCTTCTCGTTACCCTCAACGTGATCGTAAGTCCACTAAATTACCAGATTTTATTTATTCCACTTACTCTACTTCTTTTGCTTCTTTTTTAACCTCTATTCACAATTTATTTGAGCCCTCTTCCTATCAAGAGGCTGTTCTTGACCCTCTTTGGCAGCAAGCTATGGCAGAGGAACTTTCTGCTTTGCAGAAGACAGATACTTGGGACATTGTTCCTCTTCCACCGGGAAAACGTGCAATTGGTTCTCGTTGGGTATATAAGATCAAAACTAAGTCTGATGGGTCAATTGAACGATACAAAACTCGTTTAGTTGCTAAGGGTTTTTCTCAACAATATGGTATGGATTATGAAGAAACATTTGCTCCTGTTGCTAAAATGACTACCATCCGCACTCTTATTGCAGTTGCATCTGTTCATCAGTGGCATATCTCTCAAATGGATGTTAAAAATTCCTTCTTAAATGGTGATCTTCAAGAAGAAGTTTACATGGTGCCTCCACCAGGTGTCTCTCATAATCCTAGTGAAGTTTGTAAACTAAAGAAAGCTCTATACGGCCTCAAACAAGCTCCTCGAGCTTGGTTTGAAAAGTTTTCCATTGTGATTGCATCTCTTGGTTTTCATTCTAGTTCACATGACTCCGCCTTGTTTCTCAAAAGTACTTTCCATAGTCGTATCATACTCTTTTTATATGTTGATGACATGATTATTACTGGAAATGATATTGATGGGATTGCAGAGTTAAAATTGCAATTAGCTCGACAGTTTGAGATGAAAGATTTGGGCACTCTTCTATATTTTTTGGGGATTGAAGTGGCTTACTCTCCTAGAGGTTATCTTCTTTCCCAATCTAAGTATATCACTCTCATCCTTGAACAAGCTCGTCTATCTGATACTCGAAAAACAGATACTCCTCTGGAGCTTAATGTCCGGTATACCTCTTCTGATGGCGTTCCCTTATCAGATCCTACTCTGTATCGTACACTTGTTGGCAGTCTGGTATATCTTACTATCACTAGACCTGATATTGCTTATGCAGTGCATGTTGTTAGTCAATTTGTTACTTTTCCTACTTCAGTTCATTGGACAGCTGTTCTTCGCATTCTTCGTTATCTTAGAGGCACTCAATTTCAGAGTCTTCTATTTCCTACATCTTCTTCCTTAGAATTACGTGCCTACTCAGATGCTGATTGGGGTGGTGATTCCACCGATCGTAAGTCAACCACAGGGTTTTGCATTTTTCTAAGAGATTCTCTCATTTTTTGGAAGAGTAAGAAGCAAGACATTGTCTTTCGATCTTCTACAGAAGCTGAATATCGTGTCATGGCATCCTTCACTGCAAAAATAGTTTGGTTACGCTGGTTACTTGCCGATATGAGTGTCTCTTTCTCTGGCCCAACCCCTATGTACTGTGATAACATGAGTGCTATACAAATTGCCCGCAACTCAGTTTTCCATGAACGCACCAAGCATATTGAGATTGATTGCCATTTTACTCAACATCACTTTGGACATGGCACCATTACTTTACCCTATGTCTCATCCTCCATGCAAATTACTGACTTGTTCACAAAATCGCATTCCACTCAACGTTTTCATTTCTTGATTAGCAAACTCTCGATGATTTCTACTGATGCATCGTGAGTTTGAGGGGGGATGTTAGCAAATAATATTTATTACACTTAAGGGTAGTTTAGTCTTTTAAACTTATTTGTATATATTTACCATTTTCTCTTGTAATATCACGTAGTTGCAACCCTAGCCATTCTAAGAATTCTCTCTTCTCCTTCTCCATTCTCTTTGTATTGCAATATTCACAGTGTTTTCATGCACCTTAACAATAGAAGATCCAACATATTCACACGTATAGTTTAGAAGGAATTAGAGTCAATTAAACGGATTTGAATTTTCTGTTGTAACAAGATGTTGTTTGGATATTTTCATGTATTTTAATTTATGTATTAGAATAAGTGATTAAATTTCACATAGTCTATATCTAAATTATTTACCTTCATTTCAATACATATATTGAAATACACTAAAATATACGAACAACATTCTATTATTATAACAAAAAATTTATGTGTCAATCAAATATTCTTTGCGTTGCCTAAAACACAATTTGAAGATTTTTCTTTCCTTTGGTAGACATGTAAACTATTCCTAAGTGCCTTAGTAGTAGTTCACACACGTTAACTTCAAAAGCAAAATCCCTTAAAAAATGAGCTAATTGTTCAAGCTCAACCATTTTCTCCACTGTGTCAAGCTCTTTCTTCGGATCTTAGGAATACAGCGTTTGTAGTTGAATTACTTGCTACGAAAAATAATGTCATCGACTATAGTTGAATTACTGAAATGTGGCTTAATTTGTCCCTCAACCTAAGTGAAAAGTCTGTACCAACATTATTTGGTGATATGTTAACTGTTCGTAAGCCAAGTCATTTTTAAAGTTACAAACACGATGGATTTTCACGTTGGCAGAGAGGGGGACCAAATTAAAAATAATAACAAAGTGCAAAGATTTATTTAATAGGAAACTACTGTAAGAATCAACTATATGATTCTTAAGTCCAGGTAAGCATCACTCAGTGATATGTCAATAGTCTTTTACCCTGTAATCTTTAAAAGTCACAATGTTACGGAAAATTTTAATGTTGGATACTAAATCAATAATAATAATAATAAAATGTAAGTATTATTCATTTTCCTAAACTCTAGTCATGTTTTAATTATAATTTAAAATTTTATTTTATGTCTATTATAATATATATATATATATATATATTTAGTTAGTTTTGATTATGTTATTAAGTTTAATATTGTTAAAATATTTAATAATAAACGTTGACGTAACATTTCATCATGTACATATTTAACACCAAATCATCGCAATTTAGATATATTACATTATAGACTAATTTAAAATGATCAAAATGACTGGTAAACATTTATTAATGACAAAAGGAGAAGGGATTTTAGAAGCTTCAAAAGATCTGGTCATTTTAAATTGGTATATGACATAACACATGTGAAATAAATAATTTAGCACTGACATATGTAAAATTAGATGTTACATTATGTTTGTTATTAAATATTTTAATGACATTAAGTTCAAGAATATAATTGAAATTAATTAAAATGATATAAGTTACAAAATAAAATTTGGAATTATAATCATTATGTAAGTGAAAGTTGATGAGTATAAACACTAGTTTTTGTCTAAAAAATAATGTTTCAAAGTGAAGATGTATTTTGAGTGACGAAATAAACGGAAAAGTCTGCCACAGAAGAAAGAATGGGAAAAGCAGGAAAAGAATAAAACCCAAGTAGAGCTCGTCTGATTTGTGAGTCGGTGGCTGAAAGTGAAAAGCTTAGAGCTAAAACCCTACTCTCGCGCTCAATACATTCAAGTTTGAATCTTCGAAGTTTCGATCTGACATGCCTTCCTTCCCTCCACCTGGTTCAGTCACCGTCTGCGAAGTCAATCGCGACCTAAGTATCCCTTTCTTTCTATCTCTATTCTATGTGCAAAATCTCTTCATATAGTTGCCACATGCCTTTCATTTTAAATTCCTGGCTCTGAATTACTTTTGTTCAATCTGCAGTTACCGCCGAGTCCCTCTCGGACGATCGAGCAAAGGACACCTACGGGAAACTTCTTGTAAGTTTAGCACATTTTGGATTCCCTGCTTACACAACCATATAATATTTTTAACTTGCATGAATTTAACTCTCTTATTGTGTTGTGTGAGTGAATTTAATATTGGAACTTGGATTTCTTTTTTTTTTTTTTTTGTTCCTTTAGGGATTGGTGTTCAGCCCGGTACCATTTGAGTCAGAACAACTCGTGCCATCGGCTTCGGATAACGATGCTGAACAAGAAGGAAGAACTGCTGGGGATGGTGTCCAGAGGAAGGGTTTATTGGGTGCCTTCCAAGGGTTAATAAATGAGTCTTTAAGACGCCTATTTTGCCCTAACGATGTATGATGTTCTCTCTTAATTAAAAAACTAAAAGGTGTTTTAATGCTCACTGTTCATAAATATACTTGCATATGTAGTAGTAATGTAGACTGCATTGTCATATAAATAATCTGTAGGTGCATTTGTTACCAGAGATTGATATTCAAGGAGTGAGCTGGCACCAGAATAAGCATATAATTGCTTTTATCTCTGGGCCAAATCAAGTTATAGTTCATGACTATGAAGACTCAGGTAGGTAACCTATTACAACTGAGATATACAGCTTCTGTTTCAAAGAGCTTTAAATTTTTGCTCCTTGATGAACACCTATTGTTTGACGAACAGAAGGCAAGGATCCAATCATTTTGACCAACGAGTCCCAAAGAGGAGTAAGAATCCTCGAGTGGAGGCCCAATGGTGGGCGGATGCTTGCTGTGGGTTGCAAGTGAGAATTTTTTCATTCATGCATGGTTATTAATAAAATTTTGTATGTAGGTCTATGAATGGAGATTTGTCACATTTTATATTGGGAAATCTAATTTTCAGGGGTGGAATTTGCATATGGGCTGCTTCTTATCCAGGAAATGCAGCATCTGTTAGATCTGGTGCTGCTTCCTTTCTAGGAAGTTTGTCAAGAGGCTCTGGAATGAAGTATATCATAGCAGATTTTCTTCGTAGTGAAAATGATGAACATATTAGTGCTCTTACATGGAGTCCAGATGGAAGATATCCTGAGAAATGCCAAATGTTTTACTTGTTTTTGCTTCATGTTTTCTGGAATGTCATTGTTTTCATTTTTTTTTTCCTATCCCTTTGCCATTATATGCTGCTTTAAAAATTTTTTAATTCCCTCTCCCAGAAAGCATGTGAAATATTCCCCCTCCCCCCTCCCCAATGCCAGTCCTTAAAACTGTGACATGGCTCTATAGTTTAATGTTATTTAGTGGAACCTTAATTTTTATCCATACTTTTCTTAACTTATGTTCACATACCTAGCTTCTGCTTCATATGAGAGCTCCTCTTTCACTGTGTGGGATGTTGCTCAAGGTATGCTGGAGACATTTCCCTCCTTAAATTTTTATATTTAACATGCATATGCACTTCTCCTTGGTTATTATACTAGTTCACTGAATTAGCTTAAAACTTCCCCTCTTTATGTAGTTGTTGCTGCTAAGATAGTGAGCATTGGTGATTCTATTCTTTCCATCTTTTGCTGATCCGGTGCTTATCAAAAAAAATCTCAATAGTTCATAGAACCTATTTATAGCAAACCAACTTGTCTCGATTCTTCTTCAAAAGGTGAAGGTTATGGCCTATGGGACATAAAGCTACAGCGTAGCTTATCTCCTTTCTTTGTAGCACTTCCACTTGATATATTTTTTACGTAGTTTGGTGGGATGCTCACTTCATTTAAAAAGAGCCCTTACTTGAGAAAAATGCATGGGGTACATCTCTAGGATTCATGTTTAATGAAAAACTTTCCTCTATTGAAGTTCTGAGGTCTGAATATTCATGTCAAAAGTTAGTCTATCTTCATTCATGATGCACTTAATTGACTTTTTGGTAATTATGCAAATGGTTTATAAACACAGTCCCATCTGATGAGACAAAAATGCTTATTTTAGTTGTTGCTAGGATTATATTTGGGTTGATCGTAAATCATTTGAGATTTGGGAGTTTGAAGCATGGGAGGATGAGGACTCTTACAAAATTTGGATTTTCTTTATGCATTTATGATCACAATCATCAAGTAGAAAGTTTATCTTGCTCTCTTAATTTATTTTTACATATTATCTGTAGGTGTGGGGACACCCATACGACGGGGATTGGGAGGGATATCAATGCTGAAGTGGTCACCTACTGGAGATTACTTCTTTGCTGCAAAATTGTAAAGCTACAAGCTATACAAGGCTCATTTTTATATGAATATTGAAGGATTGACTAAATTAAATTGTTGTTATATACCTTGATTATGTTCGTTGACAGTGATGGAACATTTTATCTGTGGGAGACAAACACTTGGGCATCTGAACAATGGTCATCAACCAGTGGCTTTGTCAAGGTATGTGAGTTGTAAATGTGTGTTTTGGTGCTTATAAAAAATGTTGGGTATGATATTTAGTTATTGCCCATTAATTTGTGGGGCTGGTATGTTTATCAGTTTATTATACTGAACGATAGTATCATAAGTTTGTAACAATTGTATGCAATGCTAAGATTCTTGGTGCTTAGGAAATGTGAGATTTCTTACACGTAGCAGTTTTCTTCCCTTTATAAATTAGTAATAAATCAGTAATGTTAATGCTATCTAGTACCACCGCCTTGATATAGGAGTTGACCTTTGAGGGGGCTTTACATTTTTGAATGGGTAATGGGATTCACTGGAAGAAATAAGTTCTTTGAATAATATCACGATGATATAAAAGTTTCCTAGCAAGATAATAATGGGACGTCTTATTTCTCTAGTGTCACAACTCTGAACATAAGAAGATATAAGATAAAATTTTGAGAAATTTAAGTGGGAGAATAGTATTTGCTTTTAAATTATAAATATATAAGACTCAATCGAGATGAGGTTGGGAGTTAGTCTGTATCGGTATATCCTGGTAATAGTTACTTTTTCCTGTGCAAGTTATCTGTTGGGCATGAAATCAGCTGACAGTAGATCTGTGGTAATTTTCTTGTCTGATGGTCATCATCTAATTGTATTATTTTCAATATATTATCAATGTGTGATCAGGGTGCAACATGGGATCCTGATGGGCAGATGATACTGCTTGCTTTTTCCGAATCTTTAACTTTGGGATCTGTTCACTTTGCATCAAAACCTCCCTCATTAGGTATATGGCCTCTTCTTTGGATATTCTTATGTTAAGTTCTTTATGTAATGCTTGTTTGCTTTGTTTTGGACTGTTAAAACTAAAGATGGAAGTATTGGGTGTTGAGTACTAAGTTGATTGAATTAGTAGATAGGGGACTAAATATTTTCTCATATCATGTTCTACTGATGATGATACGAGACTTGTGAATTGTGATATTTAAGAAAAATGTATAAATGGAGGAGAATGAGACACCTTAAAAATTATCCTAGTCAAGGGATCTTTCTAATGGATTTCTTATTTGGTTGATTATCTACCACAAAAAAGGGGCCAGAATGGAGATGAGGACAACTCTTCTGCAAAAAATATCAGGATTTTGCACGTATCTTGTGTTGCATGCTGAAATCAAGCAGATGCTGAACTTCTAGTTGTTGAGAGTCTGATTGAGAAGATGAACATTGATTTCCTGTAGTAATAGTTGGGAACTTGTGGTATCAATACCATTTTTATCTGTTTGTAGCATTTTATGCTTTGCGTATTATTTAGAAAAGCTTATAGATAACTCTATGATAAAAATCATGTGATATGTTGATAATTACTTATTACTGATGATCCTTCCAGATGCACATCTGCTGCCTGTTGATTTGCCAGAGATAATATCACTGACAGGCAGGTAGTGATGAATTTATATTTGTCATCTCCAGTATTTTTTTCAAAAATAATTATGGTTTGATACTAAATTTTTCAAAAAACTAGAATTGAAGATAGAACAATAAAGATTATATCAGAAAAATAAATATATATATTTTTTAAAATTCTAGATTAGTTATCATGATTTATTTGCGGTTACACTATTTCCTGATTGTATTCCCTTTTGAATTCTGCATATATATGGAGTATTTGCAGCAACTGGCATAATATGCCTTCCTCTACCGATTTTCTTTCTTTTTCTTTTTTGGCGGGGGGGATAAAATCCTCTTCCGGCTATCTGATTCCAATATTCTTGAATTATTAAATAATAAGTGGTGGTGTTGATCTTGGATTTTGATTGTGTTATACTGTAGAAATTGCATTTGTTTTTTGGAGTTTCAGGGTGAGTGAATAGTGAAGTGCCCCCATTTTAACCATTACTATTTTGAGCTTTAGTGAGTTATATATTTGACTTGAAGGGCAGGAAAAGTGCCTTGCAAGTATTGTAGCATATGATCACAAGGTCATTTTAAAGGGAACAAGTATGGTTTCAAATTCAATAATTGAGACTTTTAGGGTGCTGACTTCTCATGCCATGACATTGTATCTCCAGTCATACAGTTTACTAACTCTGTTGATACAATTTAATGTTGGACTATAACATACGAAAGCTTGGTAGCACTGAATGTGATAAACTGGTTGTGAAATTTTTTTCTACACATTAAAATGACTTGCATTTCCATTTTTCTCCATTGCATTAATCTCCATTCTCAAGCTTAATAAGCACATCTCAAGCTTAATAAGCACACCTTCGCGTTGCCATTTGTTTTGGCTTTTGTCTATACTCTTCTTGCTCATGGAGGAGAATGAGTCTATCTTAGAATTGTCTTTTAAATGTCTTAATTTACGGCACTTTGTTGGAGAAATTGTGGTTATCTTTTTTAAAAAATGAAATATCTTATTAGTCATTGGTTCTGCATGAAGTGGTCCGCATATGTACCTTTTGATAGATTGACATTGTTCTTGGTTTTCATGTTAATATTTTATTCAGTCAGGTTATTGAAAAGATAGCATGGGATAATTCAGGAGAGCGATTGGCTGTGTCCTTTAAGGATGGAGATGAGGTTTACCAAGGTCTGATAGCCATATATGATACAAGAAGGACTCCACTGATATCTACATCACTAATGTGAGTTTATGTTTGAAAACGGTGCAGTTGTTGATCTATTCTTTATTTTTTTATGTGAATTTTGATGCTGAACTAAATTATTTGTCTTAAATATATTGTTTTTAATTGAAAATACTTTAAGATAGTATAGTGGACTGATTTTGCTATCTTGCAATTGTTATGTTCAGTGGATTTATCAGAGGGCCTGGAGACAATACAAAGCCAATTGCATTTTCATTTCATGGAAAATTTAAACAGGGGCCATTGCTTTCTGTGGTAAGTTAGCCTCTAGTGTCACTGTTTTCTTTCTGGTCCTTTTTTTTTTTTTTCAGAAAAAGAAAATTTAAATGTTCTATCTATACCTCCAATCCATTTATAGATTTCAGGACGGGATACGCATATACTTGCTATAGCATACTTGTTTTACATAAGAGTTTTAACTTGTCGTTTCATAAATGGAAACTTAATGATAATTTTATAGAATTTTCAAAGATGACGCTGGATTTCAACTTTACTCGTCTTAGATGCCCTAACTGTTACCACTTTCAATTTGCAAACCCTTGGACCTTTAGTTATTAATATATTTATTTTGCAGTGTTGGAGCAGTGGATTTTGTTGTACCTACCCCCTGATATTTCGTTCTCATATGCTTCCATAATGGTGTATTTATGGTAGAAACTTATTCTACTGTGTATCATTGAGAGAAAAGCGACTGGTTTGATTGTTAATTTCATGTGGTTGAAGAAAAGCAGTAAACCTTTTTTTTTTTTTTGGCAATTAAAATGCATTATGTTGTGTATTATATTGGTGATCTTCTTGGAGAGTTTGTTGTATGTGACTGAGTTGAAATAGTTCAGATGATTTCATCATTGGTGAAACGATTATGTTCAGATGTTTAGATGCATGAGTTTTATAGATTATTTTCTTGAAACCCACTAAGATGCGGCAATGTTAACCATTCATGACTTGTTCAAATTAGCTATTATCTTTGAAAAGTTTCATTAATTACTTGGCAACAATAGTTTGCTTCGTGGTTTTGTTCTTTCCGAGTAGAATATGCCCGAGTACAAGAAGTTTCTTTTATTTTCTAATACCTCCATATTGATAAAACCAATAAGCCATATAAAAAGGAATTATATCTTGCCTAATGCATCGTGTAAATTACAAAATTTCGCTTGTTGCCCTAGATATAATAGTTCAAGACAGAATTTTATCAGCTCTTGGACAAATAACTTAAATTTGATTCATTAATTAAAGAAATCAATGAACATTACTAATTAAAACATTTTTGTCAAATGTAATTATCTACAAATCTAGATAATTAACTTTGAATATTATGGAACGGCTCTTTTAACCATGGCTTCTAAAAGAAAAATTTAATTGATCACTTTAGTTTTACGGTATAAAAGAGGGTTTAAAAGCTTACTCATAGAAAGAACTACATAAATGATATAAATATATCACTTCTTATATTATCATTCATAAAAGTCAACACAATACATTGGAGTTATAGAGCACTGCTTAAAAAGAACAACGAAGGCATCTGTCCGAAACAGTGTTACGAAATACATGTGCAGTCATCCAACAAGGTCTAATGTTGAAGATTTGGTAGACAGGAGTTCATTCACTTCTCTATGTATTATATCATACTACAACTGTGATAAGAGCTGACAGGTTAAACTTGCAATGTTTGGTTGAGGGGAATGGAGGGGGAGGGGAGAGATTTTCGTAAAATGACATTGTTTGCGTTCATAAGTTATGAGGGGAGGGGAGAAAAAATGGAGATGAAAAGTTATGAGGGGAGAGGAGAAAAAATGGAGATGAAAAAGTTTTCCTTGCCTCTCATTATTTTATTCTTCGAAAATAAAAGGATTTGAAGGGGAGAAGAATTATAACTACATAAAAAAATGGAAGTATTGCCAATAATTTTTTTTAATACTAAAATTATCCTCTAAACCTAATGATCATCATCATTTGAAAGGAGGTTTTTTTTTTCTCTGAGCAGATGAACACGATCGAAGACAAAAAATTCCTAGCTCAAGAACTGGCCCCTAGTACCTCAAGCTTAAGCAACCACCGTATCCTCACTGTCCTGACCAACGATGACCGTCGTGAAAAGTGAGCCCCTATTTCTTAGCTGCTATGAACGGCGAAGCCTGTTTGACCCTCCTTGTCCTCATCCTCTTTCATTTTCATTCTTGATTTGCTTGCTTTATACTTGCTCTACCTATTATTGACCTAAATTTATTCCATTATTTTTGAACTTGTACTTTTGTTTTAAGCCATTGGTGGACAGTGACATTGACTTTGTTAGAAGCACTTTGTTTTTGGTAGGTATATTAGGTTACATATACCTTTAGGGTTTTGAATGTTTTAACATAAAATTAATTCAAGAGCAACAATGCATATGGGTAGTTAAGCACATAATAATTTTAAGACACATTATATATTTAAGATACTTTTTAAAAAAATTAAATTAAAACTGTTAAAATGTTATATTATTTTACTATAATTAATGAGTTAATTTCTTTAAATATAAATGATAACAAATTTATTATATTTTATTGATTATATAATTAAAACTTCCAAAACTCAAGTCTGGTTGAATTATATGTTTTGTTCCTACAACTTCCAAAACTCCTTTATATGAGATCTTGCTCCTTCGTTGACAGCCCGCCATTGCCATACCTCAAGCCTTCGTTCTTCATTCAGAATATAACCTCTTTGTATTATCTTTATTGTATATACCAAATTATTTAATACTACATGAAGACCAAAAACAAATGCTATAAGTTGGAATTCATTTTGACAACTCATGTTCGGCCAATTTTAAGAAAGAGAAGAAGAAATTTTTTGGGGCAACCTCCATAAGGGATTTGACGCCTCTGAAGAGCAGAGTACTCTTATCATTTTGGATCTTGCGATCCTATGATTCAACGGATGAAATCAAATGGTTCTGAAAAATAAAGTCTAATAGCCCAAATCGCTTCCTACTTTTTGTCAAGTTCAAATCTTAATTTTTTAAAAAAAATTAAAATGTCTCAGTTAATCACTGTTCAACATCTGTCCCATTATTTTTACTTTTTTTTTAATAAAGTAGACGGCTACACATATTGTATTTTTTTTTGTTTTTTTGGTCTTTTTTTATTTTTTTAATTAGCTCTACTTTTATCTGTATTATATATTTATGATTTTAAAATTTTTTTATCATCATCATGAATAAATATAATTTAAAATATAAAATCTATCAACTTATATGTGAAAAAGTATTATTTTTTATTATTTTAAAATATAATAAAAACTATTATAATTATTCTTATATTCAAATTTTAAAAAATATATATCTCAAATTTTTATTTCAAAACTTATTCTTTTTCTACAATCATAAATTTAATTTATTCCAATATTTTTTTTTGAGTTTATTCCAATATATCTGAAATTTTTATTTCAAAACTTAGAGAATATATAACATAAATAATTAGTTAACTCTAAAAACTACTTGGTGATGTTTCTTCAATAGTTTTGTTTATTTATTAAATAAAAACAAAAAATTTATTTTCGTCAAATATATGTTTAACATTTTCCACATGCGCATTCATAAACAAACATTTTTTTTTGGTATACAAATAATAACAAACATTTAATCAATGGAAAAAAGAAAAACACTTTATTTATTATTTATTACTAATGCTTTCAAAAGTTCTAAAGTATATATTTTTTAAAATTTGAATATAAGAATAACCATAATAGTTTTTATTATATTTTAAAATAATAAAAAATAATACTTTTTTACATATAAGTTAATAGATGTTATATTTTAAATTATATTTATTCGTGATGATGATAAAAAATTTTAAAACCATAAATATATGATACAGCTAAAAAGTAGAGCTAACTAAAAAATATAAAAGAAAACAAGAGGGGAAAAAAATTATAATATATGGAACCGTTACTCTATAAAAAAGGTAAAAGTAATGAGACACATGTCGAGCAGTAATTGAATGAAGTGTTTTTAATTAAAAAAAGTAGGAAGACACGATCCAATGCCTTATCATTTTTCAAAACCATTCGATCTAGTCCGTTGAATCACAGAATTAAAAGGTCCAAAATAAAAAGAACATTATACTCTTCTAAGATGAAAGAGTAGAAGCACCAAATCCCAATATAAGATATCATATCATTTATACAATGGTCAACAAAATCAAACTACTCATATAAATTTTACACCTCATCTCATCCCACACAATATAACATTTATTATATGAAAATAAAGTCATCCCTCTCTCTCTCTCTCTCTCTCTCTCAAGGCACAAACTTGACAAGAATTGGCAAATGATTTTGCACATACAATATAAAGAATTTCTAAATAAGAAATAAGAAAAGAAAGAAGCTTCACATCTATTGAACAAAACACTGAATGCCACCAACATAAGCAAAACTTCAGAGGCAAAGGTTCGGAAGGAAGGCCTTCATGCAAATCTTAGGTACCAATACGGGTGGCAAATATGATCCAAATCCATTTATTCCACCCAACCCAAATACATCTTGACTTGCATTTGACCCAATTATATTAGGGTTGGGTCAAAATTTAACTTACATTGGATTTATATGGGTTGACCTTTATGTACCCATTTAACTCAAAGTTTCCTCCCTCTTTCCAACATTACACCCACTTAGCCTATAGATAAAAGTACAACAACAAATGACCAAGATTATGTTTGACGACACTAATAAGTTAGCTTATAATTTATTTGATTAATTTATAATTTATTTAATTAACTTATAAATTTATTAAAAATGTTTGATAAACAAACTTATTTCAGTAGCTTATAGTTTATTTTGATAAGTCACTTTGAGTAGCTTATAATTTATGTATTTTTTTATCCTTGTTATTTTATGAAAATATTCATTATACTCTTATTTCATATTTATTATACCCTTATATATAATAAACTATAATAATATATATAAATATATTATATATGTAAAAATATATTATACATATATAAAATATATACATATATTTTTTAATGAATTATATATATATAATAATTTAAATTAATATAATTAAAAACAAAAAGTGATATATTTATTTATACTATTTTAAAATTAAAAAATATATGTCATTTTATGTCATTTTATATTTTTTAACCATTTTAACAGTTACTTTTATCGATCACTTTTAATTTAATAAATTAATTTATAAGTTTTTAGTTAATTTATAAGGTTTCAATTAACTTGTAAACTAATTTTGTTAAATATAGTCCAAATTAAAATCATTTAGATATAAATCTACATCTTTTAAATTTGTTGAGTTATTGTTCAAATGTCAAATCATTTTCCTTCTTTTAATGTACTCTATTTACGATGTTCAATCACACAAAGTTTGAGTTCATAGCTTCGACATTTTAGGGGGGAAAAAAACTTTACATAACATGGGTACTTATATGAGGGCTATGAATCTTCATGGGAACACTATCAAATAAGAAAATAAAGCATCCCAACAAGATTGCGAAAAAAAGTAATATTTTTCTTTCATCTATACTTGTATGAAGAATTGACAACAAAATATCTTATTGGTAATTAAGGATTTGAGAAGTGTTAGACTCACCGATTGGCACAATAAATGAAATTCTTCCACTATTGTATGTCTAAACTAGGTTTATTCACACCAGAAGCAAAAATAATACATTAATAGCAAGCAAACAATCAACACCATGGTTTCAAAATGAAGCAATTCCTTGCAGATTTACACACACACACACACACACACACACATAAAGGGTTGTGCCTGTTACATACAAAATTGTAGTTATAATGTTTCTAAACATTCGACCATGAAACATAAGATCAGTTAAATTGGAATGTGACCACAAAATAATAAAAAAAAGAGCTCCACCCACAATGTCAAGTCAAACACATCCACAAACCAAGTTTTCTTAATAAAGCATTTATGTAACTATAGAACAGATTTAAAATTGTAACAAAACAAAAATTTACCAAACGATCTCTAAACATTTTAACGGCGTAAGACATTGAGTCATAACTGAAATTAATTAGAAACATGAGTTATAATTAATAAAAGTTGTGACTTATAATTAAAACATAAGTCAAATTTTGAGGGCATGAAATGTATTTTTTTCCTTTCAATAATTAAATTGTTTAACAATCTTTTCTGTCATATTAAAAATAAAATCATAATTACACATGGAGATTAATGCTAATTTAACTGACTTTATTATTACATTAAAACTAAAATCACAACTTTATATTTTAAAAAATTAATTTATTTGATGAAATATATATATACATACGACCCTTTGTCCACTCTTTATTTATTTATTTGTTTATTTTAACTGACTTTATTATTTATATATTTGTTTATTTTAACTGACTTTATTATTTATATATGCTAATTTAAACCTCACGGGGCATGACTTATCCGAAAATACGAGCTCAGCCTTCTGCACTTTGTTACCTAAAAGCTGAGAAGGATAAGCCGTTACTTCAAAAAGAAGAAAAACAAAAATGGCTCTTATCTGCTTCAGCTCTTCCACCCCTCCCTCTTCTTCCCTACCATTTTCTTCTTCCACAATGGCCGTCGCTAACACCACTGGTAACAAACTAACAACCCCTCTCTCCGTTCAATTCTTGCCGCCCTGCTTTTCCTTTTATCTGAAGTTACGCTTACAGGGGACTTTTATCAAACACTTTGCCTTCCCTTTCCATTTTCCTCCGCTTCGTTATAAATTGTGTTTTTATCCGATTTCATCCATTTACCAATGTGCTTCCCTGTTTCTTTTGTTAATTTATCTCGTTTATTCATCGTTTTAATTTCGAGAAAACCTGTGTTGGGTATCAGTTTCGAGATTGCGCATTATACCTATCGATATGCGTTCGAAGCGCTTGAGCGGAGTTCGAATTTCAACACTCTTCCCTGTGAAGAGGACGGCTGCATCAATTGTCAGAGTTGCGTCTTCTGATGCAGATGGAGCCGCTTCAGCAGAGAATGGTGGATCCCCTTCAGAGGTTGTGCCAGTTGACGAGCTTCCATTGGAATCAAAGCTGCGAGAGAGGCAAGAGCAGAGATTGAGGATGAAAATGGCGAAGAAGATAAGGCTTCGGAGGAAAAGGCTTGTCAGGAAACGGAGATTGAGGAAAAAAGGTAGGTGGCCACCTTCTAAAATGAACAAGTTGAAGAATGTCTGATCTTTAGCACAACTTATCTTTGCTTGTGTAGAACTAATAAGTCTGGTTTTATTATCCTTGAGATTTGTTCTAAGCCCATCCAAACTATTTGTATAATTTTAATTTTCAATTGAGTACATTAGCACATATACAGAAGGTACTCACTTGGAATTCCTGCTCTCTTTTTTTTCATACATGACATTGTTTCTATAATCTCAATCTGATGTTTCGTTAAACCCCTTTTGCACTGTGATTTCGCCTTCGCATCCTATTTTTACTTGCACTACGATGTGTGATGCTTGGAGGAGTGTTGAAATGCTCTTCGGCTTTCATTCTTGTATAAGGCAAAGAAAAAGTAGGAAATATTGTATTTTAGAAATGTTCAAAAAAAATAAGATTTAAATTAATTTTTAAAATATAAATTTTAATTCATTCAGTTTGATTGTAGTTTAGTTTAATTTGATTAGATTAAAAAATAATTATAATATGTATATAAAAAATTATATTATATTTATGTATGTATGTATAAATTATTTTATTTATATGTTTATATATTCTAAGTAAAAAAAAAAATACACACACACACACACACACACACATATATATATATATATATATCTAATTCTTAATTTTTCTATCTAGTATCTACTCACTCACCACTTTTTCTCGTCCACTCTCAGCTTCTCACTACTTACGTGCCCTTAGCCAAATCTCTGCTGTCACTCTGTTTCAATCTCTCTCCATCTCTGACTCTCTCGTGCTGCAGCTGAAGCTTTGCTCTGTGTCTTAATTTGGGTTCAACCCTATTTTGCAATAGCATTATACCTAATTAAGAGCTAATTATTTTTTATTTTATATAAATAAATAAATCTCAAATTAATTATTTAGCAATTCTCTTTTTGAATCTCATTTTTGTTAATATCTCCTTACAAATTTTGCTTTTAAAATTTAAATCTATATATCTTAGTTATTTCTTTGCAGGCAATAAAAAAAATTATAATACTAAATTATTTATAATATTAAAAATAAGATTTGACCAATTTTACTTAAAACATTTAATATACTGTTTTTAGAGACAAGTATATATTTACTTATAATATTATGATATTTAAAAAAAAACTATGATGGGTATAATTTATTTGTTGTAAACTTGTACATTTTTTATTTGTTTTATAACTTAAAAGGCAACGAGTTGATGAGATTAAAAATAAGACTAACTCTTACAACCTATTACTTGAACTTCTTCATGACCAGGGCATATGGTCAAACTAAGTTAAATGTTTAGTCTAAAAGAAAAGAAGAACTATTTGTAAACAAAATGGTCCAGCAAAAATCAGACCAAATCACTTAAAAATTAAGATCAAATAAGTTTATAACTTTTAAAAATTAATAAACTCATTTCAATTTAATTTAGACTCAAAATCGAATTAAATCAAATATTCGAATACCACTATTGAATCGAGTCTTTCTTTGCGGTAAGACTTCAAAGTATGGTATTCAATTTATTTTGGGGTAAAAGTATCGTATTCAATTTGGCCAGCAGTTGGAGAAGCTTTGTCTTTTGCCTTGTATGCATGTCCAGCTTTCCTCGTCGGAGCTTAATCATTCTGAACTTCTTATTAAGGAATGGCCTTACAACGAATTCTAAGGAGTCCGAATTGTATCCGTGCCAAAATTATTCTTTACAATTTCAAAATTGCAACGGTCTATTTTTTATCAGACGATCATAATTACCAAAAAAATGTATTTCATATTTTTTTAAAATTCTTTTCTTCAATTATAACCATCTAATTCAAAACTAATTATTACAATTTCAAGGCTACGGAATCAAACTTTGGCCCCAACTACAAATTCTGCGGTAAATATGGGCAAAATAAGCAATATAAAGGCGTTGCTATACGAAAATTTGCTTGTATGATGCCCGACATCCAATCTACAATATGTACATAACTCATCATAAACTATAGTTGAGAATGCAGTAAAAACATTATACTCAAAGGGTGAAAATTAGAGACCAGAAAATTAAGAAAAGGGGGAGGGAATTCCTTTCCTTTTTTTTTTTCTACACATTTTTTATTTAGCAACTTGAGGAAGGGTCAGCAGATTAGCAAATGACGATTTGAATTCTCCACTGTCCTTTCTGGGTGATAATGCAGCTCAGTTTCTTTAACTAGAGGAAGGGTCAGACCAATGTGTCCCCTCTGAGGATATTAAATTTGCAGAGAGGACAGGTTGCTTTTGTCCTAAGCCATCTGCTAATGCATCCACAATGAAAATGATGCGTGCAGGGAAGGCGATACAATTCCGCTCCATCTACATATGATGAAAGGCAGATGCAGCATTCCTGCAACATAAGCAAACTCATTTTCATTCTCTGTTGCTCTTTCACTAAGTTTATAAAGTATGTTTCAGCCATTTGGCAACCAACAAGAATTTATGTGAAGAACAGTACAACAGTTTTCCCAAAACTTAAGAAATTATGCAAATCCAGATGAACAGGATAACACTTTCCAAAGTTGAAAATTGGAACAATGACAAACAGCATTATTTAGGAACAATTCATGGAATTTGCCTTTTGTGAGGAGTAACCTTGAATTCTTATTTTTATTTTATTTTTTTTACACCACATGAATATTTTAGTTGATATTGATGCTATGTCAAAATAATTGAATGGCTTAGTTTCAGATAGCAATGGATCTGCAAAAAGAGTCAGACATATTAAATTTATTAATCAGCCTTGGCCATGGAATTAGAATGTAACTCAAGTACATGCACTCCAATGAGATTTATTCAGTCCCATGACTGGTTTCATTAATAAATCAAATTTTATGACTTGACCACGGACCCCATACCAATGAACAAAAATCATGACAATCACCAGGTTAATCGACCTTTTCTTAAGCAAGTGAAAAGTATAAGAAATTAAGAAATGTCTATAATTTCAATAATAAGAATAAATCTGTTCTAATAATACCTGGGAGATAACTTGTGCGTGCAGTTATTTAGGCACAGAATATACCAAAACTGATACGTATCAGTAGGGGTCAATTAGGTTACGGGGTAAAATAGGAATTTTATTAAGTTAGGTTAGTTATATATAGGATGGGGTGGGCGTGACTGGAAGGAAGAAGACTATTTTGTCAAAGTAGTAGGAGCATTTGCTCTGTTGTTGTCGTGGGCAGGAGACCTTTGTGTCAAGGTTTTTTGTAGGATTAGCTCTAGGAGGGGGATTGCTCTGTAATCCTTCTATTTCTATCAATATATTTCAATATCATTTTTTGGTTTCTATCAATTGGTCCAACCTGCCAGATGCCCAATGCCGCCAAAACAAGCATAGAAAAGTGAAGTTTTGGAGGCACGGATGGCTACTATGGAAGCAACAGATCCTCGGCTAGAGGGATTGGAAGCTTCTATGAGTGAGTTTTGTGCAGCATTAAGGGAGATGCAATAGTCAAACATAGAGATACAGCGTATGATGGTAGAAAGGATGCAGCAAGCACAGGAGAGTTTACAGTAATCTCTTCTAAAAGAGATTGGTAAAATGGGAGGAAAGGAGTTTGAAGGGAACCAAGAGAGTACTGTACATATGGATGGGTCTTCTTCGTCCTTAGAAGACGGGAAAGAAACACAAAGATCTCTAGTCATGGGTCCTATCCAAGATGGCTGGGATGAATACGGCGTCTCAATGAAGAAGGTCAAACTTTTAGGGTTTCAAGGGACGAACCCGATGGGATGGATTCAGAGAGCCGAGGTGTATTTTGTAGTCCATAACACATCGGAGCAAGGTAATCAAGATCAAGATCTTGTATAAGATAGAAAAAGTCGAGTGAAATCAAATAGCAAGATCGAATCGCATGATCATAAGATACTATACAATTTTAAAAAATAAATATAAAAAATATTTAAAAATAAATATAATTTATCAAAATATCAAAATATTTTCATAAATTTATCAGTTATTTCTATAAAAAAAATTAAATATCCAAACATTAAAAAAAAAATACCAAGTATTAGGATCTTAAGATCTTGTACGATCTTACGAGCAAGATCTAGATCCCAAACGATCTAGATGCAAAAAAGATTCTATCTGCGATCTTGCTCGTTTTTGTTATCAAGATCTAGATCTTGTGCGATCTTACGAGCAAGATCTAGATATTGATTACCATGCACCTGAGGACTTGAAGGTGAAGCTGTCTTGGTTATGTATAGAGGGAACACCATACATTGGTTTACCTTAATGCGGGAGAATGAAGAACATTTGACCTGGGCAAAATTTAAGCATTCCTTACTATTGCGTTATGGAGGAACTATCTACATCAACCCATTCGAAGAACTCTCGGTCCTGCATTAAACGGGCACAGTAGATGAGTATATCGAGTTATTCGAATTGGTCTCTGCCAAAGTCCCTCGTTTAATGGAAATTCAGTATCTTGGTTATTTCTTAGGGGGTCCCCGTCTTGATATAAGGCGAAGAGTGAGGTCCTTTTATCTTGATACTCAGTGGAAGGCTATGCAAGTGGCTAGAGACATGGAGCACACGTTGGAGGGAACCATTATCAGCTCTGATATGGCAGCTTATCGAGCAAGATTGGGGCACGCAACTTTAAGGCTAGTGAGATACTCGCGTTATCCAGCCCAATAAAGCCCAGCTTAAGTAACTTCAGTGGAACGACGTCGCACAGCACAAATGGTCTTGCGCCTTTGTCATCTCCAACTGCGAACTCGATAGCTTTTGGTGTGGCGTCTTCATTCACTGATGTTGGTGCAGGTTTCAGTCTGATAGCAGCATCGCAAAAGTGGGAGAAAGACCGGCGAGCTTTGTCCGAGAAGACGAGAGGGACCAACCATCTTTCATACCAGGAGCTAATGGACAAGTTGAACAAAGGTCTCTGTTTTCGATGTGGAGAGAAGTTCCACCCGTTGCACAAATGTCCTGAGAGGTCTCTAATGCTGGTGATAATGGGGGAGGAGGAAGAGGAAGGACAAGTAGAGGAAGATGGCAGAGCAAAAGGAATTGGACATGTCTCTGCACCTGTTTCAGCCTTGAGGACAAGGCTGATTTTAAGGGAGGGGTATTGATAGGTATTAGTAGGGGTCCATTAGGTTAAGGGGTAAAATAGGAATTTTATTAAGTTTTATATATAGGATGGTGTGGACATGAGTGGAAGGAAGGAGAATATTTTGTCAGAGTAGTGTGAGCATTTCCTCTGTTGTTGTTGTGGGCAGGAGACCTTTGTGTCAAGGTTTTCTTTAGAAGCTTAGCTCTGGGAGGGGGAATGCTCTATAATCCTTCTATTTCTATCAATATATTTCAATATCTTTTTCTGGTTTCTATCAAAAACTCTTCTTAATCTTGGAAAAATCCTTAATTTCTTAGACATGAAAAATTCATTTTTGAATACTGTAAGAAGTGCAGTCATTTAAGAGGAGTACTCACAGAATCATTTTTGTAAGTATCAGTGACATCATTGTGCACAATCCTATTGCTTCACATTTTTGCGCGTTAGTACTCATCTCTTTAACCACACATTAGCTAATTATTATGTTCCAACCCCAAACATGATAATTCATTTTTGACAAAAAAAATTCTTACACTGAAAGAAGTGCAGTCATTTAAAACTAATGCACGAAATTAAATCACAGAATCATTAAGAGCCAAATGTGATAAGATATAGTACTCACAGAATCATCTGGGTTAAGATATATTTCACTGAGGTTGCTATTGCCTGCATCCATTCTTACTTGATTCTTACTGTCATCAACCATCACCAATGAATTTGACTGATTAAATTTATACTTAGGAAGAGACCTGATATCCTCTTCTAATGCGCCTTCTCTGCTTCTCATAGCATAAGCTAATGCTACTATTGGGATGAAACAGAAGAGAGCAAAGAAAACTATACAAACCATCCCAATGCAAAAGATAATAAAAAATACATCAAAGGCTAGAAAGACAACTGTCAACCTGCAAGAACAGGAAAAATACATCACTGAATGTTCCACACACCCCAAAAGAGAAGCATTATCTTTGATGTATTTATGCATTTAAATTTTTATTTCAGAAGAAAATAAAGTTCCAATATATCTCAGGCAGTTTACAAATCACACTATTTCAGGTTCAAATATAAACCTGACTTCACATTCTTACAAACGAAGGTTCTTACCAGTAGAGACGAGGACAATCTTGCAAAAGTTGTTGGCCACCCACAACAATCCAATAAAATCCAAAGACCCACCAAATAGATGATGCCAGTGTGTTCATAGACTCTAACTTCTTCACAGCGCTATAAAGAAATAAAGGGAAATGAAAGTTTAAACCTCTGTCGATGTTAGGGTAATAACCAAATGCGTGCATACATGACAACAGAAAATAATCATTTATATCATTATTTGGCATCTTGAAAATCAACACCATGGACATTGATCATTCAACGCTCTGCACATACAATAGGAGGGTGCGAAGATGGCAAGCGTCCTCTAAGGGAAAGATACCTCGCAAATGCTAACCATTTTTCTCTTACACTAATCCAAACAGCTTAATTGCAATCAATTGATGCCACCTTGTAGCCCGAGTGAGAAACCCGGTGTCTAAGTTGTAGTGCAACTTAGAAACCCAAATGCCAAAGCATTTGCAATTTTGCAAGTTGCAGATGATCGATACTAAGAATTGTTATCTTCATCATCAATTCTCCATCAGTTTTATCATATTCAAATTAATCTTTGGGAATAACTTTTAAAAAAAAAAAAAAAGAAAGGGTGCATAAAGTCAGTTTACAAGAATCACCTTCAAGACTCCAGAAAGCAAACAATGATAAACCGTATAGTATGGTATAAAAAGATAACAGGGTATACATCATGCTATCATCCATTAACCTACAATAAAACTGAAGTCAACACATGAGGAGAGCGTACGTCAAGAGATAAGGGAACAACTAATGAATTCCAAGACTCAAAAGTAAGAACCAGAAAATATGAAGTCCAAAACTAAAGCATGCATTCAGTGGAAGGTATGGCCAGTGATCCAAGGCAACATCAGTTCCACTCTATTATGAGGGAAAGGACTGGAGGAGCTTATTCGAAAAAAGCTCAGCAGAATACAAGAATAAATAAAATTGCTCATCTTACCGAACAAATGTTAATAAAATATTAGACGACAGAGAGTCATATCTGTTTTTCTTCTAGTTTTTTCACATAGACAAGTTTTATCAGAAAGAGACCACTGGGCAATAGACCAGTAAGAGAAACAAAAAAGAAAAGAAACCAAAAAAATGGAAGGGAAAAATTGTACAACTACGAGAATTGACCAAATGGAAGTAGAACAATGCTTCAACAGGCAGTCAGACCTTACAGTGCTTAATTTATTCGATTTATTAATTCATCTTTACTGATAAAACTTATTGCTCGTACCAAGATATCCGAAAAGAACTAGAATACCTGTTCCGACTCTGAGCTAACGGAAGCCCGAGCTCAACAGCACCGAGAAAGTCGTCAGAGCTTCTCCGATACTCAAAATACACGAAACCCATATGCAGAACACACTCAAAAGCATACCCACACAGCCAAAGCCTCAAAGGGGTGGATGGGCGCTCCCTAGATGTCGAAAGAAGCACTCCAGCAGCGACCAGTACGAAGGCCAGGTTCCACACTAGGTCCAGAACCAAAATGGGCCTCGAATAGGCGCAACTGCCATCCTCAACAGCTCGGTCGTCATCGTCCTCCGATGGGTTCGCCGTGCAGTCTCCAAGGAAAATCCGATTGTGCTCGGCCGCGATCAGACGGGTGGTGTAGCGAGAAAAGGGGAGGGTGAAAGCGGCTCGTATGGTGGCCGGATTACTTGGACGAGGACGGGGAGGATCCCCATTGTGCAGAAGCCGTTCTGGCTCCATTCTAATTGGGGTTAAGACAAAGAGAAGGTAGAGGGAAGTGAGAGAAAGAGAGGATTTGGGTAAGATGTATACAGATAGGGCAAGGAAGAGAACTGGTGAAGGTTGGTTTCGGGGGCTTTCGGTGAAGAATGAAGAAAACGAGAGTGAGTCGTAGTGGTGGAGGCACTACTGGCACTAAGCTCGGAGGGGACTGAAACGACGTCACATCAGGATGAGGACGGGCTTTGTATTGTATTATATCGCCTTTATGACTACATCTGGTGAAGGGAGGCAATGATTGGCTGAAGGGAAAATGTGGCAATGTCTGATGGCTCTATGACACGGGGCCGGGTTCCTTCTAGAGGAACTCCCTCAAGTATTCCTCTGGCTGACTCAGAGTCTTTTTGTTAAAAAAATTTTTTTAATTAATTAATATTTTTTTATTCATTAAATTATTAATTACAACAAGTGAATTTTTCTTCAATCCTTCTAAAATTTAGAAGGGATCCTTATTCCTATTTTATAGTATTTATTTATTTATTTATTTTACAATTCTATATAAATAAATTCACTAAGATCTCCACTTTTCAACTGCTTAAATTTTTTACAGGTTGTCCAATAGAGAGCTTGAGCTCCTTGAACCTCTTGATATCTATATTTTTAATGCATGCATTAAAAAATAATTTTTTTAATAAAAATAGACCAATTAAAATTCAAACACTCTAATAACACAACTCATTTTTCACCGTTAAATTATCTTGAAATTTTTGTTAAGTACTTGTTTATTATATATTCAATCTCTTTTCAATTTTTTCTAATTTTTTTCTTAATTTATAAATCATAAGTATTTTTCTTTTTAAGTAATTTTTTCCACTTCAGTGTTACTTTTTACACAGATCTATTTCAGTCCAAAAATGTATTTGTTAGGAAATGATTCGGAGAATTAACAATTCTTATTTTAAGTATTTTACCTAACTGCAAATAACAATATTATAAACAATTCTTTAACACTAATAATTATTTATCCACATGTTCATTATTTGTTCTAATCAATGATTTTAAACATAGTTTATTTCTAGTAATTTATAACTAGTAACAAAATTCTTCGGGAAAAGATTAAATTGTTGTTCCCTAAATTTTGTTGTAATTTGTAAAATCCATTCATATAGATAAGTACATTATTAGTATTTTTCATGATACGTGGTACTCTCTCTCTCTCATATATATATATATATATATATAGACACACACACGTATTTTAATAACGGTAAGATTACAAACTCAATTTTAAACTAAAAATGAGGAGAACAGAGGGACTCATAAACAGCACAATAATAAAAAGCAATGCTCACAAGCAAATCATTTATTTATTTATGCAAAAAGGAGAATTGTATATTGAGATCAAACAACGGCCCCACCTCGTAATGTTTTTGAAGCTCTTTGGTTTCAAATTTTGGACTTGATTGTTCATTGTTGGTCAATTTCTCTTATTTTCTACTCAGTTCAAAGTCATGCCGCGAAAGAGAGGGTAGCAGAGGAAAAATAAACAAATAATTTTGGACTAACTCACGTTAATCGAGGACAAGCAAAGGTAAATTGCGTTGAGAGAAATTAATAGTTAGAAGTTAAAATTGATTATTTTACATGACCAAATGCAAAACCAAATTATCTATTTTTGGTGTAAAATTTTATTGAACCTCCCACTATGCTTTTATGGTGGTTGAACGCAAAATCAAATCGAACTAAAATCTAATGACTATATACCCCAAAAAATCCCAAAACCGAAATCCATAACCAAAACCCTCATTTCTTTGCCAGCATCCTTAACTGTACTTTGTTGTGGCACAATCTGCACCCACACGCAAATATATATATATATATATATATATATATATATATATACATCTTATATACATATATATATATATTGTCAAACTAATTTTCTACAAGGAAAACATAAAACTAAGATTTAAAAGTCTGTTGGGTATTACCTTCTTGGACTCATTAAAGGAATTCTCATCCATTAGGTTGGAGGATTTGTGAGAACTTTCTTCGTTGACCCGGAAAGTTGAGATCCGAATCCAAACCATTAATTGTGATATCATGGGTGGTTGGGTGTCGTTGAAGTGCACAGCCTGCACAAACATTTTTGAATTAATTTCAAATAAGAATTGAATACATCTACTAATTAATTAAACTAATTAGATAGACATTACCCGCCATTAATTCATGCATTATATACCTTAACTCGATTTTCAAGCAACTCTTCTTGTCCGTTTGATCTTGCCAAACAGTTCCAGATGCAACAACTGAAAGTGGAGCATTAGTGTTGGGTTTCCTGTAACCTATTTATATAATAGATAAAATGCCTTCACATTAAATATATTTCAGTCAGTTGTCATGTTGTCTTATCTCATGCAATGTTAGATTATTATTATTTTTTCTCAAGTCAATCAAAGTGATTCTGATGTGGTGTCAGTTAAATTTCTATACCCAAGCATATAATGTAATTTTTGTGGTAATGCATCCCAAATTAGTTCCAATCCATTAATTCTTAATTTTAATTCTTTCATTACATTAAATGCTGCCGCTAATACAGATGACCAATAAAGACAATTGGGTTGCTCTGTAAGTATTTCAATTTTAAATATTTCTTATCTTATCTTTTTTTCTTCGTAATTCAAATTTAAACTGTTTGTTTTTGTTTGAAACACAAAAGTGCAAAGCATCGGAGACAGGAATGAAATTCTTGAAGCTATAGCCAATGGGTTTCTTCACCGCAAAGGGGTTTGAGTGAGCAAAAATTGGGCGAGTGATTCTAAATATTCTTCCTCTCTCTCTAATCCTTCCATTCCCTCTCTTGTTTCCCTGTCTAATCCTTCTCCTCTCTCTCTATTGCTCCATTATTCATTTTGAAGACTGGAATTTTTTTACACAGTCCTTACGATAGCTACTGTGTTTTCCTTTAAATAGGCTGGCAATTTGGATTCAAATGTTACCACTTGGTAACTTTATATTAGAATGGGAATAACTGAAGTAGCATACCCTTAAATCAGTAAATAGATATGCCTTTTTTTTAATTCACAAAATTGCGGCTTCCTGTACTATATATGTGAGTGTATTTTTCGTTTCTACCCTATGTTTTTCTTTCTAAACTTATAAGTGTATTTTTTTTCCATTTTTTTAATTGATTTTTGTTGTCAATTTTGCTTTCTGTGCGGTTTTCTTCAAGGTGTTTCCACTTTTGATTTCGATGTCATCATGGACAACCCCACCTTCGAATATGTCCCCAGCAACTGCACCGATTCTTTCACTGTAAACCCCGTTAATGGCTATAACTCCTCCTCCTTCTTCGACTGTGTCTTGACCTCAAATTCTCCTTCAGGGTCTCATCCTCCGCTACCAGTTGATCTACAAATTCCTTGAGATCTTTTCTCTTGCTTTTTCTTAGTTGATCAAGAAATCATACTATTAAGTAAGTTGATCACACTGTTAGACATGCACATGTATTCCAAAATTTGTCATCTTATTAGTTTATTAATTCTAATGCATATTTTCATTTGATCTAATATAAAAAAAAGTATTTAGTTGTGGTTTAAAATGGCACTTAGGTGGCAGTTAATTTAGCAGCGATTCCAAAAATCACCACAAAATCAAACGCCATAAGTTATTTAATGATATTTAGCAGTCATGGGAATAACTGCCACTAAATATAACTAGTGACAGTTAAAATAGTGGTTTAAACTGCCACTAACCTTCAATGAGTTGAGAAAAATTGAGGGTTTAATAGCGGATGAAACTGCCAGTTTTATTATCAAAAAAAAAGAAACTGCCAACTTTAAAACCCATCTTAAAAAAGAGTGGAAGGAAAGGAGTTCCAAAACAATTTAAATTCACTAAATTTTAGTGGCGGTTATAAAAAACCTCCACTATATTTTAATGTAATGGTGGTTTGATTGGAAACCACCATTAAATATTTGACATATTACCTATCATACACAAATCGCTACTATATTTTAATTTAGTGAAGGGTTGAATTGTCATTAAAATGATCAACTATTTTTAGGTAGTTCAAATTGTTATTAAAATGATCAAATTTGTTTAGTGACAATTTGAACCGCAACTAAAATTTCAAACACTTTCAAAAGTCATTCTCTTTTTCAATTCTCTCTTTGACCATAACAAACCTATATATTTCATACCAATATTCTCAATAACAATTATTATAAACAAATGCTAATAAAGCTGAGTAATAATTACTTTTTCATTCATTAGATGTAAAGTAAGTCTAATTTGAATCCAAGTATCAAATACATACAAAAATATTAAATTAGGTTTCAATACTAAGTCTATACAAGAAGTTTTAATACAAGTCTTAACACATCACATAAATTCTAAAAGTCATGTTATGTCCTTATCATCATCTTTGCCATCGTCATCATTATTTCATGATCCTCATGCTTACCAGAGGATGAAGAGTTTGTTACTTGTCTAAATTCCATCTCTCCTCGCTTGGTAAAAGCTTTATTTACAATAGAAAATTTGTAATGAATTGACAAATACAAAAATTAAAATTTGCTAATACAAATGAATGATTAACTTATCCTTTGTTGCATTACAACAAGTTTAGGAGAAAATTTATCCTAGAAACTTTTCAGGTAGAGATTCATTATTTCTCTATTTCTTACATCTCTTTCCTCCATTTTAACTTGTAATTTTGAAATCTCAACCTCCAAGTCTTCAACAAAATGATCTGAAGATGAGGATTCACTCTGAGTGGCTAGCATTAGATAGTGTTAGGCCGCCTAGCACCATGCTATTATTATTGTTAAAGAGCTGGCCTGGCCTAGCTCGCCCTGTTATAGGCTAAAAATTAAACGGGCCTAAACGAAACGATCCATTTAGGCACACGGGACTTCTTTATTAAGACTAAGATTGTTCATCTTTGTTCACAGACTACTCTTTTTTTTATTATTTTTATATTTAAATAATATAATTTTAAAATTTTTGAGTAAAAAATTCAATAATTTTTTATTAAAATATAATTTATACATGTAAATATTACTTCTTTAATATTTTTAAATGACTAATAACTTTAATTTTTCATATTTTCTTTTTAAATTACCTATATTATATTTAAATTTGAAATTTGTATATGTATTTTTTAAAAATCACAAAAGTTTTTATATCCAAAAATACTATATTTATTGAATATAAGATTATAAATATAAAAATGTGATAAAGTGAGATTATTTATACTAAACAATATAATTTTTTATAAAAAAAAAATTTAAATGAGCCAACCTGCTGACTTAGCTCGATTTTTTATATGTGTTTATTTTTCTAAACTCAAAACTACTTATTTATGATTAATTTCAAACCAACCCATGGGCCACAGACCAAACTGGCAATACTATACTACCTATTACATAGCAAGGGATCCAGTTCTGATTCGAACGAGATCAAAATAAGGTGTGAGGTCAGGGTTGGACACGTGTGACATGAAGCAAATAAGTGTGTCGACTGGATGGCAAATTTGGGCATTCGCTTGGGCCCAGATCCGCATATTTTCTCTGGCCCACCCAGGGGTATCCGTAGCTTGCTTTCTCATGATTGGTTTACGGCTCTTAATCCTTGAGTTGTAATTATGTAATTTTTCCTTTTTTGGGGCCTTGCCCCCTGAGTTGTAATTATGTAATTTTTCCTTTCTTGGGGCCTTGCCCCCTCCTATTGTCAATATATATATATATATATATAAATGAAAAAAGATGCCAGAAACCATAACTTCACAAAAATTAAATAGAAAACAAATTTTTTATAAAAAAATAGCAATGGAAAAAAAATTACAAATAACGTCAGCCATAACTACTTCAATATTTGTAAAAAGATTTTTATGAAATTTTTTTTTCTTTTGCAATGAATTACTTTTAAATGAACTTACATATTTACAGTTCTGCCACCGTGTTTTTGTCATGTTTTGCAAAATATTGTTTTCCAAAATATATATAACATAGTTTTCAGAACCGGACCAGATCGGTTGGGTCGGTTCGACTAGAAACTAGTCCTATGTCCGATTCGATCGGTCCTTAAAAATTAATTAGCCTTTGAATCGATTAAAAACCAGTTAAACCAACTTTGAACGGGTTCAATGGTTTGACCAATTCTTGATTTTTTCTTTTTTGGTCATTTTGTTTTTTTTTTGGGTTACTTTGGTCATTTTATTTTTCTTATTTTATTATTAGATGTTAAAAAAATTGAAAACCAACCAATTATAGAGTCAATTGATGAAATAATAACTGACAAATGATAAATTTTTTTGGTTAATTTATTTATTTTTATTGTTACTTATAAATATTTATTTGAATATGTTATCTTGTCAAAACATTTTTTGTATAATTGAATATTAAATATTATTTTTAATTAATTTTGGATTTTCACATATATGAATTATGATATGTTGATATGTAATTATAATTATATAGTTATTTGAAATAACTTATTTCACTATTTTTATGTATATATATATATATATATATTATTTTTTTAATTACCATCAGTTCAACCATGGTTTGACTGCAGTCCGATTATTGAACATTGAACCGGTATCCCCTCCGGTTCAATGACGGTCCGGTTATAAAAACCTTGATATATAACATGTTTTCTATTTTTCTATTTTAAAAACAAAATTCCCCAAAATATTTTTAAATACTTTCTTCTAAAAAAACTTACAAAACAACATTTATTTTAATTCTTAAAAAAATTGTTTTTAAACATAAGAAACAAACAGGCCCTAGGTATTTAGGATTTTGAGTTTAGATTTACAACGTAAATTTTCAGGGCTATGGTTTTGCTTTTAATAATGATTTAGAATTCTAAAATTTAAAGTTTGAACTTTTACCCTTTAGGATTTAGGAATTTATGCTTTATGAATAATCTTCAAGTAAAACCAATTACAATAACTAGTACTATATATTACCAACCGTATTTTAAATGCATTTAGAGTATAGATTGTGAAAATTAATGGTTTAGATAACCAAATATTTTTTTTGACTTTTAAAACTCAGCAGATAATCCATTTTCAGATTTGTGTTTTTGTTTTTGTTTTTGTTTTTGTTTTTATTATTTAACAATATATGAAAGATTAAATTAATTATTTTTTAATAAATTGTCTAGATCTGTTATCTTTAAATCAGTTTGGCCGAAAAAAAAGAAAACGATTTGATGACTCATATGAAAGTTCAAGAACCCATATAGTAATCTTATTCTCTTCAAAATTGATTTCGAGAACTAATTAACATAAACCTATAAATCAATAGTAAATTTCTCAGAACATAACTTCGATTTGAGTTCAAAGGGTTTGAACTCCATTAACCTAATGACACCAAAAATAATTCCTAATAAATTATCTCCCTGCATGGTCCTCCCTAAATTTATTCTAAAGTGTCTTATTTCTAATAAATTAATCTCTGGGTGGTCTTCTTTCTTCAAAAGCTTGCTCATTTTGGCAAATCAAACGATGTCACTGAATTTGGAGGAAGCGTGACGGCCATGTTCGCACCAGCTTGCTCAAGTGCACTTCGTTGTGGCACAACCTACACACACATGTAAGAAAGATATTTAAGACATTTAATCTTTAAAGATTAAATTGAAATAACTGCAATCTTCACGGAACTAAACCAATAATTTACCCTTTTAACTTAAAGAAACAAGAAATTAAGGGAATACAAGATGTACGTACCTTCGTGGGCTCATCGAAGGAATTCACATCCTTTACGTTGCCAGATGTGAGCACTGTCTTTGTTGCATCAGCCATATTCACATTTCCAGCCAAACCATTAATTACAATATTAAAAGTTAAAGGGTTGTCGTTGAAGTTCACAACCTGCACCACAAACATTGTTTTTTTTTTTTCAAACAAGAAAAAAAATCTTGGTAATTAATTAACTAAATTATTTAAAAATGATCCTTCATGCATGCATGCATGCCTTACGTACCTTTATTCTTAAGTAACTCCTGTTAGCCGTTTGATTTTGCCAAACTATTGTAGATGCAACGACATGATCTGGAGCTTGAAGTGTTGAGTCGAGATATTGTGCTCCACTTGAGTCTGTGAATAGTGTCTGCAACCAATAGCTAGGAATTGCATAGGCTTGATGAGAGTTGTACACAATGGCATCTGGTATCCACCTATATATGTACAAAAAAAAAATTACACAATCTCAATCTTGCACATGCAGACGTAAATATCACGTAATTATTAAAAGGACAAGTAAACATTACGTTTGGTCATTAACGTTGAGAAAAAGGGGTGCATAGCAAAACATCTCCACATGGTCACTGCATCATAAAATAGAAAAAAAAAGTTAATAAAAATATGAGTATTGAATAATAAGTAGGGAACTCGGCCCAAAAAAGTAATAAGGAGTGATTTTTTATCTTTTTTGAGCAAATTGTAACTTCCTCTTCTACATAAGTATTTAAAATTACATTGCTCTCCCCCTTCATTTTTAAAATATATATTCCCATTCTTTATAACTATGACTACTATATCCGAATTTATGTTTTGTGTTCATAAAGGTTCCTTACAGTCCATTTTTATTTATTTTTTTATGTTTGGTAATCCAATATCACATTTTTCCCCCCAAAACGCTATTTATTAACCTGAATAGATATTAAGTGTTTTCTTATAAGAAATAAAGTATCTGTGACATTTTATTCTCAATTAATAGCAAAAAAGGATCTAACAATATGTAAAAATTGATACTTTAATTTTAGGTTAGCATGTTCTTTAGTAACCTTGAACTGAACACCGAAAAAAACTCTAACAGAAAATATATGATTAGACTAAAGTATAGTGCATAAATTGATATGCTGTTAATTTAGTCCTTCAAAAATTTTTATTCTTAATTTAGTCTTTCATAGATTGATTTATTATCAATTTAGTCCCTTTCAAATTTTCATTCCTAATTTGGTCCCTTACACATTGATATGTTATCAATTTAGTTTTTTACAAATTTTTATTCTCAATTTGGTCCCTCACAAATTGATATATTATGAAACTGAGAATGAAAATTATAAAGGACTAAATTGATAACATATCAACGTGTAAGGGACCAAATTAAGAATAAAAATATGTGAGGGACTAAATTAATAACATATCAATATATGAGGGACCAAATTGAGAATAAAAATTTATAAAAGACTAAGTTGATAATATATTAATCTGTAAAGAACTAAACTAAAAATAAAAATATGTCAGGAATCAAATTAAAATTTTAGTCTTACTGCAACTTATAAAAAAGACGATTGAGAACCTGTTTTTCTCTAATCCCATGAGGAAAGCAGCTTCACCCAAAGCAGACAAGAGTGTTCCAGTTCCAGCATCTTCTTTCCAAACAGCGTACTCACTCACAAAAGCCTTCGCACCAGTACGGTCCGCAGAGTCGAACTTATTGTACTTCGATAAAAGGTCCTCAGAATTCGTATAGATATGGAAGTCATACAAATCAGCTGGGTGTTGCAAGGGACTCGCAGTTGCATCGCAATTTGAGATGATTTGCATGTCTGGGTATTGTCGCTTTATGGCTTCGTAGAACTTAAGGTAGTTTCCTTGGTAGTTCACCTTTCCGCAATCCTCGTTTCCGATGGCGACGTATTTCAGGTCGAAGGGCTGGCCATGTCCCATGTCTGCTCTTACTTTCCCCCACATTGAAGTGTTTGAACCTCTTGCAAACTCAATCCCATCTAGAGCTTCCTGCAAATTTTTTATTGTTATTTAAAAAAAAAACTTCAAATTCGTGATATTTGAAGACTGTTTGTGGCAATGATGGGATTGTTAGTCATTTTCGTCGCTAAAGACTTTTTTTTGGGACATTGAAAGCCTCTATATTACAAAACTAGGAAAGGTCACAATTGAAACTTGGCTTTTCAAGGGAACCAATTCTCTACTTAGCTTGTGCATCACACAAAAGATTCTGATTCACATTTCAATAAAGAAATAGGCCACCATTGAAAACAATTTTTTTAGTGATAATTCTTTAAGTCGCCACTAAAAATATTTTTTTGTTACATTGAAATTTTTTATATAACAAAACTAGAAAAAATAGTAATTAAAACTTGGTTTTCAAGGGAATCGATTTTTTGTCTGGCATCCCATGACAATTTGATTGATATGAGGCTCATGTCTATGTAGGTCTCACATCAATCAAACGATTGTGAGGCACTATTCTGTCAAGCCCATGCATTAAATAAAAATCTTAATTCACTTTTTGATAAAGAAATAAGTTATCATTGAAAATAATTTTTAGCGGTGATTGCCATAAAAGTTATTTTTACTAATAGTATATTGTTGTCTCTAAAAGTTACTCCCAATGATAATTCATGCATATTGCCATTGAATTTTCGAGTCACTACAAATATAATAGGCATGATTTAATGTCTCATATAAGCTTTTGTAGCAAATTATAAAATTTACCACTGAAAATTTCATTTTTTTGTGACAACTTCTCAAAATAGTCAATGAAAGTGGACTTTCAATGATTAAAAAAAAAATTACTCAAGACAGACCCTGGAAAGAAAAGAAGAATAAATTATATACATACTTGCACAAAAGGAGCGATGTCATTGCTATTGACTTCATCGTGGTGGCTAATACCATTGTTAAAGACCCATACTGGGGCCGCACCAAGGTCTTCTGCAAGCTGTATAAAAATAATAAAATATAATAATTGTTATATATATATATGGAGACCAATTAATGAAGAGGCACGTATATACTTGAAGAAACTCCAAGTAACCAAATCCATCATCGGTCCAGTGACCCCACACGCCATTGAAGTGACCTGGTCTCCTCTCCCATGGACCAATGGTCTCCTTCCACCTAAATGCATGTCTTAAATAATCGCCTTCAACGTAACAACCGCCTAAATGAGATGTGACGAAAATAGTGTTACATGTAGAAGATCACAAAGAGTGATAGATTTTGATTGAATAAGAAGCCTTATCCATGTATATATACCTGGGAATCTAAGGAATCTTGGTTTCAAATCTGCCACCATTTGGTAAAGGTCATTGCGGAAACCATGTCCCTGGGGAAAAAGGAAATAAAAATATGTCAAAAAAAAATGTAACTTTTTAATTGTAATTAATTTATATGCTTGAAAATGATCGGTTTAAGAACAAACATTGTATGTGTCCATGGGCATAGCTGAGACTTGGTCCAACCAGATTACTCCTTTTTTGTTGGTTGTTATTTCAAGACTTGAATTGAAATCTGATTCCCTGGCCTCAAGAATAGTCTCTATCCTTGTCCACGTTGAAACAAGCTTTGAAAATTCCCTAAAAAATAAATATATTAACGTGTAAATATAAACAAAATGATAGTTATTTTACAAGAGTGTGTATAATTAAATAATTAATTACTCGACGGTATTTGAGCTCAATTCTCTTCCATCTGATCCCTTCAATGCAACTTTCAGATCCACTGATCCCGTTGAACGAATATAGAAGATCACTCTGTATTTCTTCCCTTCCTCAATATTCTGAAAAGGAAAAAAAAAGATATATATAAATTAACAGCGTCGTCAAAACTGCGGTGTTTATGATTAATAAACTCATATATGTGCATCTGCGTGCGAATTAAAGTATTAAAAATATAAAGCAAATAACTGATTCAATATTGAAATATTATAATTTTCTTAATTTAATTTATGAAATCAAATGTTTCAGTTTAGTTCTTGAAAGATTATATTTATTTCAATTTAGTCATTTTCATTATTAAATCACATAAAAAATTACAAGAAAGTCAAGTATCAAGATGAAGACTCATGAAAATTTTACTTCTGATTGATCAAAGACGAAATTTGTTCTGTCTTTGATTTTCCCGTTACCAAGCATTTGAGACGTAGACAAATTCCGTCCCAAAGATAGGGACATATTTATTCCGTCTCAAAAATGAACTTTCGTGAATCCATCTCTAATTCCGTCTCCAAAAATTCGTCATTGATTTTGTCTTTGATTTTTATCCTTGATTGTAGATTCAAATCATGGACATAATTCATACACGAAATTTTAGAGATGGAATTGTTTCGTTCCAAATTTCTGTCTTTGACTATAGTTTTATATCAAAGATAGATTTGCAACACTTTTAGTGCAGAATTAGAGACAGAACAAAATTTGTATTTGATTTTAATTTTTCCTGTAGTGAAATTCACTTTGACAGAAAATGAGTCATATTGAAACAAACACATTATCTTTTAAGGATTAATAAAAAAATTGAAACACTTGATTTTTTAGGAATTTCATTGAGAGAATTGTAATTTTTTTATGACTAAATTAAAATTTACTAATATATATATATATATATATATATATATATAACCTCACCATGCCCCAAAAGCCAGGATTAGAGAGACCAACGCCTTGTGGGCAATGTTCTGGAGTAGGACATAGAATATCCAATCTCACTGCGATGCTATTGCGTGCAAAGCATGAGGTAGGTTCAGTTCTCCAGCGAATGGTTGTTTCATCTCCTACAATTCTCCATGGAGCAATCCCTGAGGGCATCGCTGTGCCTCCTGCTTCAAACCCTGAATAATTCAAAACATTAATAACCAATTCCATGTTAATCAATCATCCAACACATTAATTCATAATTATATTCAAACAGAAGAATAATCTTAATAAGAGACAATAAAAAATCCAATACCTCTGTTGTTCACAAGCTCAGCCCATAATCCTCCAGCCCCTGCATGATTAATCTCCTGTAAAAAAGATAAAAAAAATAAAATGAATTATTTGTTCATCACTAGAGTGGGTCTAGATTCTTTGAGTTGGCATCAAAACTACAGAGAGTGCAGTTCTTCTATTATGACCGTCCATTTTGAATTATCCAGTCATGAATTAAAAAATTGGACCCTCTAATTTTGACACTAACTACAAAAAATTTAAATTACTTTAGGATAAAGACAAAAGGTACAAGGAGAAAGTCAAAAAAAGAAAAAGAAAAAGTCTTTTTTCTCCTTTCAAGTATGACTATCCAAATAAAAACCAACAGCTACACGGTGGAACTAGAACCTGCAATTAGCGCCTCAACAACAAAAAAATTCTGAACCCATGTATATGTTTGTGTGGTCATTAATTTATACGCAACCCAGATTTTGAATGAAACATTATATTCACCTCAAAAAATACACCAAAGAAATTTTCAGGAATAGGCCTTCCATAAGATGCAACATCTACAGTTAGTGTAGCGGTTTGATCGCCACCCGCAGAGCATTGAAAAGCAAGAACAGAGAATACGATAAGCAAAGGTACAGTGAATGAAGCTATAGAGAAACCCATTTTTGTGAGCTACTCAACACGATCGTTTGTGTTTCTTTCGTTCTGTTGTAGCCAGTATTTATAGCCAAACTCAAGGCCAAGTCAGGCATGAATTTAGTTACTTACCAGTTTAAAAGGTCGTCGGAATAGAGGTTATCGGTTTGCATGTATTCCACGTGTTGAGATATGTGTTGTGTACGAGACCGTGTCTAACTCAAGACCTTGATTATCTTCAGTATATCATAGCAGAATCCGGATACCCTCCAGCTCCAGCGCACTCGGGGAGACTAAAAATTTTATCCAAAAAAATTAAAAAAAGATGACAGATTTTTTTTTTTCATGACCGTTGGATCTATTAGATCGATCGGGTATAATTTTATTTTTTAAAACATAAATATTAAAATTAGATGCAAGAGATGTAAATAATAGATGGTGCACTTAATATACCCATTTTGATTATAATGAATTAGTTCTTATAATGATGACTAAACATATATATATATATATATATACACTATTAGTTGCTGAAATTTAGATGTGGAATAAATTAGTTCTTACAATAAATTAGTTCTCATTTTTCATATTTAGCCCAATAAATTTCTTCAATTCTGATTATCCTACTTTTTTACTAAAGGCACCACATGGATGTTTTTCATTTCGATCGGTTTAGTCCCTCCATGGGCTTGTTATACTTCTAGCTCTTCCCTCGCCAAGGAAAAATTTTCCCTGTACTAGAAGACATACCTGAAAGTCCAATAACACCAATCGGACATTACAATATTTCTTTAGAGATTCACTTGACATCATTCCGTTTTAGTGCTATCCTTAATCTTGCTAATAACTCCTTTGCTGAATCTGTTAGCATTGAAATTAAGTCATTTCTATTTTTGATTAATGGATAAACTCCAGCCCACACAATGAAAATGGAAATGAGCAGCCTAGCGATATAAAATTTAAGTTATGAACCAACATAATTAATGTGATACCTATGGTCAAAATTTTTCGTCTGTTTGAGTTTTCTGTGTACCGATGTGAGTTTGTCATCATATCTGTGCATATCATTAAAAATATGGATCTCCTCTTTTAGTTGCATGAATGGTGTGATACGACTGATGATATATGATATGATGTTCATGCTATGGATGAAATGTGATTGAGTCAGGGGGACTAAAATAAAAAATAAAGTAAAGGACTAAAATAAAAAATAAAACTTTGTTGGGGTTGGATGAAATTAATTAAAAATGGACCACTAGAAAGGGGTTAATTTAATAAGAATAATGCTAGGCTTAAAAGTGAAATTAAATATTTAGAAAAATCAAGAAATTTAAAATGTAGGAATTAAAGGTAGATTTCCCTTAAATGAAATATAATTTAAAGTAGGGTTGGATCATAAAAAGGAAGAAATAAATTTCTCTTTATAGGAAGAAGGTCAGGCGCCTCATGCTAGTAGAAAGAAAAGGGAAGAATAAAAATATTTAATATAGCAAAATAATAAAGATTAAATTGGTTTAGGAAAACTTAAACAAAATAAACAAAATAATAGATGGAGATATTTAGGATGAGATCAGATGAACGTATATATTAACAATCTATAGATTAAAATAATTTTACTTTAGGGTATTAATTGTCGATAGGTCATTAAATTATATATAATAGAATAAATTAAAATAAATAAATTAGGTAAATTAATAAATTTGAAAAATTAATTACATCACATTAAATAAATTTTAAAAAATTATGGTAAATTGTATATAATTGCTACAATTGATATATAATTGGTAAAATAAGTGAATTTTTAGATTGAAATATAATATGTTGTCTTTTAGTAAATTAGTATTTATTATATACAATAGAATAAATATGTAAATGAATAATCTAAATAACATACTAAAAGAATTCTACTCTTGGGCATTAATTGCATGTATGTCATTTAATTAAGAATAATAGAATAAATTTAAATGAATAAATTAGGTAAATTAATAAATTAGGTAAATTAATGACATCACATTAAATGAATTATTTGATTCGAATTGATTTTAATTGAAATTCAATAATAATTACCTTTATTATTTGATTTGAATTGAAATTCAATAACATTAATTGCTATATAATTATTATTATATTCAATTTATTATGTTTAATATTCAATGACCATGAATTGATCATATTTCTTACTCCTGTTATATAAATAAAAGGTCATTCTAACTGTCATGTATTGCTTTCGTGCTTGTATTGTTTATTATTCTTGCAGAATTAATTTTCGTTCCGCAGAATTAGTCTATATCGATTTTTTTAATGTTCTTATTTTGCTGATAAAAATTTATGTGTTGTTGTTGCTACCTTTTCTCTCACAGTTATAGAACATGATTAGTTTTATACTTCTTGCAAGAAGTGTTTGAATAAAGTAATGCCAAATGAAAGTCAATTATACTGTGAAAAGTGTAATGATTACGCTTCTTATGTAATTCCAAGGTTTGTAATTTTTTAAATGTTTATTAGATGCTTATTCTTAATACTTATAATTATCATTTATCAATTTCCTGTTTGTTATGAAATTGTTGGTTCAATGTTGAAATGAAGGTCACTGATGATACAAGTGATGCTTCATTTGTTGCTTTTGATCAGAGGTGTGCAAATTTTTATAGTATAGTACAAAAGAGCTTATAGACTTTATGTAATACCCATGAAAAATAAAATATAAATATTTGTTTACAAACTACTGTTACTATTTCAGTATACGGTACTATTCACCAGTATAATACTATTTACGTATACGATACTGTTCATTTATACAATCAAAATGTCAAGTACTAGATGTGGTTTGGTCATAAGAGAAAACTAGAAAGAAGTTCGTAGGAGAAAATGACGTTTTATAGGTGAAAATACCCTCAGGGACTAAAATGAAAGGACTGATTTGAAAAGAAACTTAAAGGTTTAAGAGAAAGGATAGTTTTCTCTTTAAGTTTTCAATAGTAATAAAAGAAAAAAATTTTCAGCCGTTGCCGCGATTTGCACAGTAAAATGCATTATTAGAAATGTTATTTTTATAAATAGTAAATTGAATATTTTATTAGTGCATAGTATCAAATAGTACCCTTGACTTTTGCTATAAATAAGCCCTTCCATTTCACTTCTAAACTCACACCTTCAACTTCTCTTCTTCTCTCCTTAAGTTTCTCTTGCTTCGACGCTAGGTCTCTGAGATTTTGGGCTTTTCCTTTTTGCTTAGGTAAGGATACTATGCCTTTCTATGTCTTTCAAATTCTAGAAGTTATTTTCTTAAGTATGCTCTGTGGTTGCGGCTTTGGCCAATCTTCCACATCAGAAAAACTGTTCTTAGCTGTTTATATGTTATTTTGATTCTCTGACTACCGAAATAGAATGTAAACTGTGAAGAATACATGTCTAGGAAAGTTCTGGCTAAGGAAAGACCTGGTTTTTAAGTGTGTCCAGTGTGACCCTCCACTCTTTCCTAGGAACTTACCTGGTGTACTCTTTTACAGATTGTATTCTCTATTTCTGGTATGAATAGTACCCGTACGTATGAATAGTAACCATATATATATGAATAGTATCCATACGTAAAAATAGTATTCATACGTATGATTAGTGACCGTATGTACGAATATTATCCGTATGTACAAATATTATCCGTATGTATGAATAGTAACCGTACATATAAATAGTGACCGTATGTATAAATAGTACCGTATGTATGAACAGTATCTGTATGAAAACAATCTTAACTTGTTTTCTCTAATCTTTCATGAAAATCTCTGTAGCGGAATACTGAAATTCATCTGTGTACTATTGTCTGTAACGACTTAGAGGAGCGATATTCGTACGAAATCCAGGTGAGTGGAACGACCCCGTTTTAATAGAGTTTTAGCATTACTGGTGATAAAAAGTATGTTGTAGGACACTCCCAAGATTCATAGGGGGAAATTGGATTCAGAATGACGAATCTAATGAGATAATTAATCCAGAAGTATGGATAAGACGAAATAAGTATTTCATGATGATGTGAAGTTTGAATCTTTTCAAAAACAGATTAATTGTTATCTTGATTTGTGGTTTATAAATCTATAATATAGTTATATACCATACCTGTTGTATGGATGAATATTATATTGAGCTTCTGATTATGATATGAAATGCTATTGATTGTGATTGAGCGGGACAGTACCCCCTCTCACGGCAAGGCGAAAAATCCGGTTGACAGGGTGTCTTGACCAATGAGTGTGGAGACAACGATTCCCTCAGTAGGGATATAGCCCGGATTGGTGATAAATCCGTGAGGCTCCCTAGCTAAGAGGATGAGGTTGTGCGTCATGGCGGAAATATACATAATTGGTGAGCCGGCCTGTGTGCGCTCTCCGGGATATATTGCCATTGATGAGTACTAGTAACGTTTGTTGAATTGGATGAATTTTTATCTTCTTGTATGTAAGAGGATGAGGTTGTGCATCATGGCGGAAATATACATAATTGGTGAGCCGGCCTGTGTGCGCTCTCCGGGATATATTGCCATTGACGAGTACTAGTAACGTTTGTTGAATTAGATGAATTTTTATCTTTTTGTATGTAATTTCTAACTATGTTTATTGGTTGAGTATGAGCCTTCGGATATACTTGCATGACTGGTAATGTATTTGAATTTTATTAACGCGAGGTCGATTCGCTCATTGAGTTTAAAAGCTCACACGGTTTGTACAACCTTTTTGTTCAGATCAGGTTGCCAGTGAAGAATATCTGCTAGAGGAGTAGATCACTTTGGACCTTCCCGTTATTGGGTAGACCCCTCTTTTGTTATAGATTATGTTGCTCTGTAATCGTCTAGGACATCTAGGTCAGGGGTTTGGCATTTGGTTTGTATGTCAGCATAATAATGTATTTTATATTGAGAATCTATTATTATGTGCAAATCATCTCTATGAATTTCAAATAAGAAAATTTGATATATTTTCTTCAGGAATGGTTATTTTGATAATGACTAAACTCATGGGTAGAATTTATCGAAAGGCTTACAGTGATGGGATATTCATCATTGTGCCGGTCATGTGCCCAGAAAACGGGTCGTGACAAAGTTGGTATCAGAGCAATGGTTGTTAAGTCTCCTAGTTATTACAGAGCAAGGTAACTTTAGTGGGACCTCCTCTATTGTTGTGAACCCGGGCACAATTATAGAGAGACGGCTCTACTGAAGGTCCTGTAGGATGTTTCCATTTCCTTTCCCTCCGAGACTTATCTCTTCTTAGGAATTATGTTCCCAGTTTTAGTTTTAGACAGATGTGGCTACACTTTTGAACTTAGTAAAGGAAAGGTTATTACTTGTTTTGATTCCGTTGATGTCAGATCAAATTTTTATATGGTGGATTTTATAAGATGAATTCATGATTGATTTTGTGTAGTTATATTATTTTATGGTACCAGCCAATAAAAGAAACCACTTGCAAAAAAAAAAACTGAAGGATTACATTGCAAAAAAGAAGAAGTTTACTCATGTATGAGTAATCTAAAAGCGAGGTGGTCTCGGATTAGGAGGGTTGTATTGTATCATCACCCCTCGACCATTCCTTGGAGCAAGAGACATAGCAATGTCGCAGAGGGTAGTGTAAATTCCATTCATACAATCAACACTTCTTTGCTGTTGATTGCAGAAGCACTGGGTGGACCAATAGAAGAACCTATCTATTCTCGAAGTCATTGTTGCGTTATTGCGTTTGGTTAACTTCTCCAGGTCCTCTATCATCTTCTTGAGAATCTTCACCTCCTGCTCTAAACAGGCGATTTTGTCCTCTGAGCTATGGCCTGTGCTAATCTCCTCGGCTTCCTCAATCTTCTTCATCTTCTTCTCCTTTTGAATTTCTTGAGGTCCCTCGAGAGGTCTTTTGCCCTTGTCACTGCATAAACTTAAGTTTAAGTCAAGTTCTTCTTCCTTAGCCTCTACTGTGAGATCAATGTACTTCCTTGAGGCCATGATTTGGAAAAATTTAAAAATTTTTGTAAGAGTATGAGACGAGAGGAATACTGGGGGATTGTAGGCTCAGAGATTATTACTCTTTGTGGTGTGGTAACTGAGAACGCTGAGAAGGTTTTTATAGAGAAAAAATTTGGACTAAGAGACAAAGAAGATATCTCTTCACCGCACCCCTACACGATCAACCTATGGATTTCTGCAAGCTGGAAGCCAGAAGTCTAGGGTAGGCGTGCACACCGATAGCGCGTTGCATTAATGCCAAAACCACGAAAGTCAGTATTCGGTGGATTTGCGGCCGATTTTACTTGGTTTTTCCATTTCTCCCGTTGGCATTTTCTGAAATTCAAAGAAGTTAAGAATATAGCCATTAAAGATTGCCTTGGATGCTTTTATGATGAACTGAAATGCATTTCTCTGTTTTATTGTGTTGTTCTTGAGAGCCTTCAGTTGAGTAGAATATACATAACTGATTGAATCATGTTGTAATTACATGTATGTATGTTATTCATGCATAATGAGTGAAGGCTACGATCAAGGAGAATATGTGATGATCCTACATATACTCATAGAGAATGTGAAATCAAAATGACTTGGATAGAATGAAATGTGTAGAGGATGATATATCTTCATGGTTATACATACTTACATATAATGCTCTCGTGGGCAAATGAAAGGCAGTGATTTCCTTACATCATGATAATACTTAATGCATGCGACCATAAGCAGTTAACTTTGTTTTAAAATATATATATTGATATACATATATTATGTGTAAATCCAGAATAAAGACACCGATTAGAATCTAAGATACGGCCAATATGAGACTATCCGATCATAGAATGATATCGTGATCTGAGATTACACTATAAGACAAGTATAGAGTGAGGAAATCATAGATTGAAACGGCGATTAGTCGAAAATTTTGAGAAAGGTCAAGATTAGCCGAAAATTTTTTTGAGGAAATCTTTGACTTATGTTAATTGCATTAAATTATATTTACTATTTACTTGCATGTCCGACATTAATTGCTGGCATTGCGACGTATGTGATCTGTAACCTCCTAGCGAGCGGCGTATAGGTTATGGTGGCTTTAGCTCCAAGGGCTTCGGGTTGTCTATAAATCTTGTATGCCCGTTACCCTACTCATCGCACCAAGCAAACCTACTTCTTTCATTACATACCTATTTCTCAATCTCCATTCCTTTCTCATTCAAAGTTATTTCTGAGATCCCTAGAGAAATGGCCGATAATAAGTCTTTCAACTTGAATTTTGAGACTGGCAATGTAGAGCTTGATTTAAATCTAAGTCTCGGAGACAACAAAGGGAAGAGACTTGTAGACAGGTCACCAGAAATTAAGAAGAGAAAGAGGGATGTAATAGAGTTGGAAGAGGACAGTACTGCAACATCCTCAGAAAATAAGCTTGCGTTCCTGGAGCACAAGATCGAAAATCTGGAGCGTAAGATAGAGAGCTTGGAATACAAGACAGAGGACCAGAAGCGACTAATAAATCGTCTCTTTGAAAACCAAGAGAAACTGATAAACCGTCGTTTCGGGGAACTAGCTAATCGAGTTGATAGACATTCAATGTTTGCAACTCAAAATTTTCGTGACCAACAAGCAAGGTGTATTGACTGTATGAACGGAGTGACTTATGCTCTTCGTCAAATTTCTTAGGCGCTTCCTCCAGAAACCATTTCTAGGCTGCAACGATTAGCTTCCTCATTAAGGTCTGAAGCACCTTCCTCTTCTAGACCTGGAGCACCTTCTACATTTCAAAAGCCTCCTCGTCCTTAATTTATTATTTCTTTTGTTTGTACCTAAAGTTATATTTGGTTTAAGCTTCACGTATTAAAATTATCTATGTACTAGAAATAAGATTTAAGTTAGTATTTAGATCTTCTTTGTTGAAGTGATTCCTTTTACTGAAAGAACTTGAGGAATGAGAAGATGTTGGACTTGTTATATTTCATACTTGATTATAGAAATTCTAAAGTAGAGTATGGTAATATCCTTTTGACTGAGAAGAGTTACTAAAATGATATTTCATTGCATTTTTGAGCTATGTAGGAATGCTAAATAAGTATTTTATGAACCTATATATAGAGAACTATGGGTTTGCCCTAATCATTGAAGGGATACGACTCTATATGAGTCATTGAGGTGAGAGGAATTTCTATATATATTTATTTTATAATTATGCATGAGGAGTATGTTATTTACTTAACACATTTTCTAGGATTGTTCTTCTTAGAGATTTATGTAATAATTTCATGTAATGATTTCATTTTATATGACGCCATCAGCTGAGAGTGTCGCCTTAAGGTAGAAGGATCGCCTTCGGGCAAGAATATTGCCTATGGCCAAAATGATGCCTTCAGGTAGGGTACTTGTATTCGTAAAAGTTATAAGCTATGTGTATGGTAGCTTGTGTTCTGATATTCAGTATAAACTGGAAAGACCACGTGCCACTGTTGAGAAGACACCTATTTGAGGTTTTACATAGAGACAGAGTTCGTCTCTGATTATGTGGTTTGAGTTTGGTAAAGGTTATGAGGATGAGACACTTTATGGTACAAAAGGTTGTGGAGAAGATCAAACTGATGAGAAAGAGAATGTTTGCTGTTTAGAAAAGGCAAAAGTCCTATGCAAATCATTGATAATGCGGTTTAGAATTCACAGTCAATAGTATAATGTTCTTGTAAATCTCACCAAGGGTGTGATGAGGTTTTGGAAGAAAGAGATGCAAAGGATGAGATATGGACGAAGTAATCACACTTATTTCAGTCTTGGGATAAGTTTTGAATTCGGGGGACCGAATTCTCTTAAGGGGGTGATAATGTAATACCCATGAAAAATAAAATATAAATATTTGTTTACAAACTACTGTTACTATTTCAGTATACGGTACTATTCACCAGTATAATACTATTTATGTATACGATACTGTTCATTTATACAATCAAAATGTCAAGTACTAGATGTGGTTTGGTCATAAGAGAAAACTAGAAAGAAGTTCGTAGGAGAAAATGACGTTTTATAGGTGAAAATACCCTCAGGGACTAAAATGAAAGGACTGATTTGAAAAGAAACTTAAAGGTTTAAGAGAAAGGATAGTTTTCTCTTTAAGTTTTCAATAGTAATAAAAGAAAAAAAATTTCAGCCGTTGCGCGATTTGCACAGTAAAATGCTATTAAAAATGTTATTTTCATAAATAGTAAATTGAATATTTTATTAACGCATAGTATTAAATAGTACCCTTGACTTTTGCTATAAATAGGCCCTTCCATTTCACTTCTAAACTCACACCTTCAACTTCTCTTCTTCTCTCCTTAAGTTTCTCTTGCTTCGACGCTAGGCCTCTGAGATTTTGGGCTTTTCCTTTTTGCTTAGGTAAGGATACTATGCCTTTCTATGTCTTTCAAATTTTAGAAGTTATTTTCTTAAGTATGCTCTGTGGTTGCGGCTTTGGCCGATCTTCCACATCAGAAAAACTGTCCTTAGCTGTTTATATGTTATTTTGATTCTCTGATTACTGAAATAGAATGTAAACTGTGAAGAATACATGTCTAGGAAAGTTCTGGCTAAGGAAAGACCTGGTTTTTAAGTGTGTCCAGTGTGACCCTCCACTCTTTCCTAGGAACTTACCTGGTGTACTCTTTTACAGATTGTATTCTCTATTTCTGGTATGAATAGTACCTATACGTATGAATAGTAACCATACATATGAATAGTATCTGTACGTAAAAATAGTATTCATACGTATGAATAGTGATCGTATGTATGAATATTATCCGTATGTACAAATATTATCCGTATGTATGAATAGTGACCGTACATATGAATAGTGACCGTATGTATGAATAGTACCGTATGTATGAACAGTATCTATATGAAAACAATCTTAACTTGTTTTCTCTAATCTTTCATGAAAATCTCTGTAGCGGAATACTAAAATTCATCTGTGTACTATTGTCTGTAACGACTTAGAGGAGCGATATTCGTACGAAATCCAGGTGAGTGGAACGACCCCGTTTTAATAGAGTTTTAGCATTACTGGTGATAAAAAGTATGTTGTAGGACACTCCCAAGATTCATAGGGGGAAATTGGATTCAGAATGACGAATCTAATGAGATAATTAATCCAGAAGTATGGATAAGACGAAACAAGTATTTCATGATGATGTGAAGTTTGAATCTTTTCAAAAACAGATTAATTGTTATCTTGATTTGTGGTTTATAAATCTATAATATAGTTATATACTATACCTGTTGTATGGATGAATATTATATTGAGCTTCTGATTATGATATGAAATGCTATTGATTGTGATTGAGCGGGACAGTACCCCCTCTCACGGCAAGGCGGAAAACCCGGTTGACAGTGTGTCTTGACCAATGAGTGTGGAGACAACGATTCCCTCAGTAGGGATATAACCCGGATTGGTGATAAATCCGTGAGGCTCCCTAGCTAAGAGGATGAGGTTGTGCGTCATGGCGGAAATATACATAATTGGTGAGCCGGCCTGTGTGCGCTCTCCGGGATATATTGCCATTAATGAGTACTAGTAACGTTTGTTGAATTGGATGAATTTTTATCTTCTTGTATGTAAGAGGATGAGGTTGTGCGTCATGGCGGAAATATACATAATTGGTGAGCCGGCCTGTGTGCGCTCTCCGGGATATATTGCCATTGACGAGTACTAGTAACGTTTGTTGAATTAGATGAATTTTTATCTTTTTGTATGTAATTTCTAACTATGTTTATTGGTTGAGTATGAGCCTTCGGATATACTTGCATGACTGGTAATGTATTTGAATTTTATTAACGCGAGGCCGATTCGCTCATTGAGTTTAAAAGCTCACACGGTTTGTACAACCTTTTTGTTCAGATCAGGTTGCCAGTGAAGAATATCTGCTAGAGGAGTAGATCACTTTGGACCTTCCCGTTATCGGGTAGACCCCTCTTTTGTTATAGATTATGTTGCTCTGTAATCGTCTAGGACATCTAGGTTAGGGGTTTGGCATTTGGTTTGTATGTCAGCATAATAATGTATTTTATATTGAGAATCTATTATTATGTGCAAATCATCTCTATGAATTTCAAATAAGAAAATTTGATATATTTTCTTCAGGAATGATTATTTTGATAATGACTAAACTCATGGGTAGAATTTATCGAAAGGCTTACAGTGATGGGATATTCATCATTGTGCCGGTCATGTGCCCAGAAAACGGGTCGTGACACTTTATTTATTTGGTTAGTAGTGACTCCTTTATTATTGATTATGTTTTCTAAAATTTTTTATCTTTTAGTTAGTAGTGACTCATTCATTATTAAATGATGACTGTCAATTTTTTTTTTCCAAATGACGGAGTACTATTTTTTTACTATCTATTATTAACATTTTTAGAAAGTTAAATTAACATTTAAAATTTAAAATGAAAAATCTAGCACTTTAATATAAATGAAAAATCTACTTAAAATGTAAAATTAACATTTTTATAACAATATGATGTATTAAATGATGACTTTCAATTGAAAAATGAAAAATGAAAAATCTATTTAAATTAACATTTTTATCTACTTATTAACATAATAATTTTTTATTGTTTTTAAATATCTTGAATTTCATATTTTAAATTGCACTTTCAAATACATTGAATTTAATTACAATTGAAATTCAACAACATTAAATTAATCAAATCATATTAAACGCATTAAATAAATTTTGATAATTAAATAAATAACAATATAAATTAATAATATATTTAATTAATAAATATAATCTAAAATATCATTTGTTGGATTCTGGAGTCTTATATCAATTAATTTCATACTCTTTAATATTGTATTCCCATTATTTTTTTTAAATTACTTTTTTTTCCTAATTTCTCCTAAAATTACTTTTTTTTCCTTAAATTACGGTGCTTTGACTTTGCCACTTTCGATTTATATATGAGTAAATTTTTTAATGTGTCTAATATTATTTCAGTTAATACTCTTTAATTCTATATGTATTAGAATAATCTTTAATGTTAATTCTAAATCCGCTTTTTTTCAAATTTATTCAATTTGTTAAAGTACTATACGTAATTAATAATATAAAATATAAAATTAATAAAATTAATAATAATATAAATTATTAACAATATAATTAAATATAGTTAATTAATATAATATAAAACATCATTTGTTAATTAATTAAATTTCCTTAATTACTTTTTTTTCTAAAATTAATTTTTTCCTAAATCGTGGTGCTTTGACTTTGTCTCTTTCAATGCATATTTAGGTAAATTTGCTAATGTGTTTAATACTATATTTGTGTATTAATATATACAGTTGACTATTTAGCTCATAATATAAATTTTATAGATATATATTAAATAAATTGTTATAAATAGTTACTACATAACTTTAGAATATAATTTTATAATATATTTTTTACAATATAAAGTATAATATTGTAATGACATATCTAATTGGTATACTTGTATTTTATCGAATTATAATTATAATTTAAATTTTAAAATAAAAATCTATTTAAATTAACATTTTTATCTACTTACTAACATGATTATTAACATAATAATTTTTTTATTGTTTTCAAATATAGTTAATTTTAAATTGCAGCTTCAAATATATTGAATTAAATTACAATAGAAATTCAACAACATTAATTTAATCACATCACATTAAACATTTTAGAATACATTTATATCTATTTATTAATATAATAAATTTTTTTTTTTGCTTTCAATGACATTGAATTTCAAATTCATTTTGACATTGGGCTGGGCCACTAGGTCAAACTCATTTTGACTGCTCCATACATAAACAGAGTGGGGAAAACTTTATGTTCCTTCTTTGAGGACTTTGAAAAAGAAAAGCTATTAAACTTATAAATAGTTACTACATAATTTTAGAATATATTTTTTACAATATAAAATATAATATTTTAATTACATATCTAATCGGTATACTTATATTTTATCGAATTATAATACATTATAATTATAATTTAAATTTTAAAATAAAAATCTACTTAAATTAACATTTTTATCAACTTATTAACATAATTATTAATATAATAATTTTTTGTTATTTTCAAATATATTTAATTTCAAATTACAGTTTCAAATACATTGAATTGAATTATAATAGAAATTCAATAACATTGAATTAATCACATCACATTAAATATTTTAGAATACATTTATATTTATTTATTAACATAATAATTTTTTTCAATGACATTGAATTTTAAACTCATTTTGACAGCTTTATACAAGTGGTAAAACTTTTTATTCCTTATTTCCTTTGAGGACCTTGAAAAAGGAAAGCCATTAAACTAAAAATAAATTAGAATAGTTTGCAATACAAACTCAAATACTGGTTCCAGAATAATGGAGGACATTTTGGAATATATTATGTGATATGTCCTCACTTCCAAATCAGCTAATAATCAATCAAGCCTTAATAAGATTCTCAATTTTCTGTCTGTATATTAAATATGGTATCCAATCAAGTTTATGCCCTTAATTAAAACAATTGACTTTACTCTCAATTTCATTCAAAAATCAATGACATTTCCTGTTGGAAATGATTCCATATCAATATAAATTGAGGTCTTCAACAGTTAAACCTCATAACTAATATCACAGAGATCAAAGAAAGATGAAACTAATGGTAGGAAGTAAGATGATGAAAACAGTGACAGTGGTGATGATGATGATGCTTGTTATGGTTGATTTTACCACGTGCACAATATGAGCCCTTATTGATTTAGCACGTGCACAAAATGAGCCTTCATGGGTAAATTTCATGATAAATCTAATATTATTTCAGTTAATATTCTTTAATGTTAATTATGGTGATATGACTTTGTCTCTTTGAATGCATATTTAGATAAATTTTCTAATGTGTTTAATATTGACTATGTGTATTAATATATACAATTGACTATTTAGAATATAATTTTAAAATATATTTATTTAAAATATAAAATATAATATTGTAATAATATATCTAATTAAATAATATAATTATATTTTCTTTTGAACTATAATATATTATATTATAATCTAAAATGAAAAAAGAAAATTTGACTTAAAAATACATTTATATCTATTTATTAACATAATAATTTTTTTTTGTTTTCAAAGATGTTGAATTTCAAATACTTTGAATTACAATTGATGACTATCAATTTTTTTACCAAATGATGAAGTAATGTTTTTTATTATATATTATTAACTAATAATAATTAATGTTAATTTTATATACATTAAGACTCTTTAATGTCAAATTCATTCAATTCCTTAAAGTACTATAAATAATTAATAATTTATAATATAAAATCAATAATATAAATAATATAGTTAATGATATAATTAATTAATTAATATAATTTGAAACATCATTTGTTATCAATTAATACAATACTCTTTAACTTTGCCTAAATTAATTGTTTTTAATTTTATCTCTTATGCCAATCACTATATGTTTGTTGTCAATCAATTATTATTATTTTTATAAATTACAAAAGTTTTTAAAAGTTGTGAATTACCTTGTGTAGTTAAATTCTAAATGGCGATTAAGTTGAAGGAGAAAGTCATAACATAATAATTAAAACAATAAAAAGAGAAGATTAAGGAAAGATCAAATACATTTATGCATTTTAATTATTAAATTTAAATGGATATAATAATGAGTATTAATAATGATAGGATAAGGATAAGCCAAAAATAATAAACGATAGGATAAGTAGAATTTATTAAATAAATAAAGTGGTTTTAATTTAAGGATAAGAAGCATAATTGAATGTCAATATAATTAGATAATTAGGTTAGATTCTTTTGGATATACCTTCTAGAAATAATATAAGCCAAATAAAGATTTGGATAAAGATTAACTTAAAACTAATCAAGGCTAATTAGTTTAAAAAATTGAATAAAACAAAAAGTAACCATAATTCTACTTAAAGATATTCCTTATAGGAAACTGCAAAAAAAAAAAAGACTTTAGTCGCTACCAAAAGTCTGAAAAGTCACCACCAAATGGTCTTTGGTAGCGACTCTAGTGGCGACTAAAGTCGTTGTTGATTGTTCCATCATTGAAAGTTTTGGTAGCAACTAAAGGGGTCATCACCAAAAGTCACCCTTCAGCGGCACTTGTATAAAATATGTGTAACAAGAGTAAGTCGCCACAAAAAGGGAAGTTTACAAATTATCATAAGCTCATGACAATAGGGAAGGGCCCACAAAGATCACTTTGCTCTGTACTCTATAGGGGACCTATAAAACCTATCCTCTGATACCAAATTGTCACATCCCAAAAATTGAACATGTGAAAAGATACTACTCATTTGATAAAATTCTCAAACATACGTTATTTATATATATTCTGTAAGGTTTTACATTCAACCTTAATCATTCATTCCACATTACAGAATTATATTCATCTGATAAGCAAATATAGACATACATAGTCTGATATTTCTATCTCATCGCAAGCCTAGGAGACCTATAGAAAGTACAGAGCATTTCTAGTATCCACATTAATAAGTACTGGTATCCCACCAGACAGAAATAGAGAATAATCCCAAGGGGCTTCTAATCTTCAAACGGATACTCTTGTTCTTTGTTTTCTGTATCTGAAAAAAATAATCATAGGGAGTGTAAGTTTATTTAAAAACTCAGTAAGTAAATAACTGTACTATATAAAATATCAAAAGTACAAATACCACATTTACTCATATAATTAATTGTCTTATACATCGAGTAGTATGGGACTCTAACCCTTTCAAACTCATGAATAAGATTTCATAGATATACACCGAGTAGTATGGGACTATAACCCTTTCAAACTCATGAATAAGATTTCATAGGTATACACCGAGTAGTATGGGACTCTAACCCTTTCAAACTCGTGAATAAGATTTCTTAGATATACACCGAGTAGTATGGGACTTTAACCCTTTCAACTCGTGTATAGGATTCATAGATATGCACTGAGTAGTATGGGACTTTAACCCTTTCAAACTCGTGTATTAGATCCCGTAGATCTTTACTCATTAATAAGATAGTGAGAATTTATCACATAGTACAATTGTCATGAAATAAAATAATTTCTACATACTCTTATTTCTACCGATCATCATATACTCCCATATGAAAAATTGATTGCTTATTATCCAAATAATATTGTAAATGGGACTTATATTGTACTTTGACTAGTAATATCAAATTAGCTTAGCAAGGTTATTCACTCACCTTGATGTTTGTCCAAGTTTACCTTGTTCCACACTAGAATTTCTGTAGGAAAATTTCCTAGTAAAATATATTACAAGGAAACATAAGAAAGGAAACAAAATCATGAAAATACGCAAAATTTTCTGATTGCTACAGTAACGGTTCGCTACAGTGACGTTGACTGCTACAGTACCGTTGACTGCTACAGTCCGTTGACTGCCGACACTACAGTACTGCTACAGTAACTCGAAAAAAATTTCTAGTCGCTACAGTAACTCGAGTTTTTGCAGAAATTTCTCACAAATTCATCCTTTCCTTTCTTGTTTCAAAATCAGAATTTCAACTCTTTTAACCGATTATAACTCAAATATAACTTCTAAAACAACTGAGATTCATGAATTATCATCAAAATCTTCAAGAACAAAACCTCCTCTAATCTTCCATATAAACTTAGATTTAAGGAAAATAATGAGATTAAAGCTTACCTTTGATCCTTACAAAGCTTTTGAACCGAACAAATAATCAAAATTCTGAAGATCAAGGAAAGGATTTGAGAAGAAGATGAAGAACTGAGAGAGAAAAATGGCACTGCTCCTTTTGCTTCGCTTCAGAATCGAATTATGAGAAGTTACTATTGAAGTTTTATTTTAAATATTTCTAATGGGTTATTGAATAACCCATGGGTATCCATAACTCAACATCCAAACTCATCCAGTCAATTTACAATAAATGGACTAATTGACCATTCTTAAACCACTTTTCCATGAATTTCACCATTCTTAGAATATATCCCACATGGTGCAAATATTTAGTCCAGTCATTTAACTCAATTTTCATAAATAATATTCAAAGAGAACAATTAAATATGAAAATTAAAAATGACCAAAATAAATAACTAAAGTAACGTTGTAAAATTCTAAAATACTCTTAGGCGAATTATATTCCAAAATTAACGGGTATTACATTCTACCCCCTTAAAGAATTCGGTCCTCTGAATTAAAATCTTACCTCAAGTTTCAAATAAATGTAGATAGTTTTTCCACATTTCATCTTCTGCCTCCCACGTAGCTTCCTCGTGAGAATGATTTCTCCAAAGAACCTTGACAGTAGGAATTTCTTTAGTACGCAATTTCTTGACTTTTCTATCAAGAATAGCTACTGGTACTTCTTCGTAGGTGAGAGTTTCATCAAAGTAAACTTCTTGGGGTTGAATGACATGAGAAGGATCAGGAAGATATTTCCGTAGCATGGACACATGAAATATTGGATGAACTCCCTCTAGGTTGGAAGGTAGGTCTAGGCGATATGCCACATTACCCACTCTGTCTACAACCTCATATAGGCCAATATACCTCGGACTAAGCTTGCCTTTCTTCCCGAATCTCATTACTCCCTTCATAGGTGAGATTCGTAAGAAAACCATATCACCTATTGCAAATTCAAGGTCACGTCGTCGGTTATCCGCATAAGACTTCTGTCTACTCTGAGCAGTTAACAACTTCTCTCTGATCAGTTTAACTTTATTTATATCTTCTTGTATCATCTCAGGTCCAAATATTTTGGTTTCACCAAGTTCAAACCAACCTATAGGAGATCGACACCGTCTCCCATATAAAGCCTCAAAAGGTGCCATCTGAATACTGGCTTGGTAACTGTTATTATAAGCAAATTCAATAAGAGACAAATGATCTTCCCAACTTCCACTGAAATCCATCACACAAGCTCTTAGCATATCCTCTAAAGTCTGAATTGTCCTTTCAGACTGTCCATCAGTCTGAGGATGGAATGCTGTGCTAAGATTCACTTTGGTACCCAAAGCCTCTTGAAAGACTTTCCAGAACCGAGAAGTAAACTGAGGTCCTCGGTCTGATATAATGGATATTGGTACACCATGAAGTTTCACTATTTCTTTAACATAAAGTCGAGCAAGTTTTGCTACACTGAAAGTGGTATGAACAGGAAGAAAATGTGCTGACTTAGTAAGTCGATCCACTATGACCCATATTGAGTCATTTCCTTTTGTTGACCGAGGTAAACCTACTACAAAATCCATAGTGATACTTTCCCACTTCCACTCGGGAATATCTAGTTTTTGCATCAAACCAGGTGGTCGTCGATGTTCAGCTTTAACTTGCTGACAAGTCAAACATCGAGCTACAAAGTCAGTCACATCTCGCTTCATGCCCTCCCACTAGTAAAATTGTTTCAAGTCCTGATACATTTTCACAGCACCAGGATGTACAACGTAGGGCGAACCATGAGCTTCCATTAAGATTTCATGTTTCAAAGATTCAATGTTGGGGACACAGAGTCTCCCATTAAACCATAAGACTCATTCTTCATCTACCAAGAAACTTGGTGCTAGACCATGCCTTGCCTTGTCTCTGATTTTGACCATATCAATGTCATTTTCTAAAGTTGCTTTTACTTTTTCAACAAGGGATGATCTAACTGTTAAATGAGCCAGAAATGTACCTGACTCAGTGATCTCAAAGAATACTCCATCAGCTTCCAATTCTTGTAGTTCATGTATTAGAGACCTCCTTATAATGGCAATGTGAGCTAAACTTCCCATAGACTTTCGACTTAGAGTATCAGCCACTACATTTGCTTTACCTGAATGGTAAAGGATGGTACAATCATAATCTTTCAAAAGTTCCATCCACCTTCGTTGCCTTAGATTGAGATCTTTCTGCTCAAAAATGTATTTAAGGCTTTTGTGATCTGTAAAAATTTTACAAGTCTCCCCATACAAGTAATGTCTCCAAATCTTTAGGGCAAACACTACAGCTGCCATTTCCAAATCATGAGTGGGGTAATTCAATTCATGCTTCTTAAGCTGACGTGAACTATAAGCTATGAGTTTACCATGTTGCATCAACACACACCCTAAGCCTATCTTTGAGGCATCACAGAATACAGAGTAACCCCCTGGTCCTGATGGTAGGATTAAGACTGGTGCAGAAGTTAAACACTCTTTCAATTAGGTAAAACTTTGCTCACATGAATCATCCCAAATGTATTTAACATTCTTTCGAGTTAACTTATTTAATGGGAGAGCCGTCTTAGAGAAATCTTTGACAAAGCGACGGTAATACCTTGCTAAGCCAAGAAAACTACGTACTTCAGACACAGTTGTTGGTCTAGGCCATTGTTTTACTGCTTCAATTTTACTTGGATCTACATGAATACCTTCTTGGGAAATAACATGTCCCAAAAATGTTACATGACACATCCAGAATTCACATTTTGAGAGCTTTGCGTACAACTAATGCTCTCTCAAGGTCTGAAGCACTATTCTCAAATGTTCAGTATGTTCTTCATGACTCTTTGAATATACCAAAATATCATCAATAAATACAATTACAAACTTATCAAGGAATGATTTGAACACTCTGTTCATTAAATCCATAAATGCTGCTGGTGCATTTGTCAACCCAAAAGACATCACAAGAAATTCATAATGTCCATACCGTGTACGAAAAGCAGTCTTAGGTATATCATCATTCTTAATTCGTAACTGATGATATCCAAACCTTAGATCAATATTTGAGAAGTATTTTGCTCCTTGAAGCTGATCAAACAAATCATCTATCCTTGGTAAAGGATACTTATTCTTCACTGTGACTTTATTCAGCTGACGATAATCTATACATAGTCTCATAGAACCATCTTTCTTTTTCACAAAAAGAACAGGAGCACCCCAAGGTGAAAAACTTGGGCGAATGAACCCTTTGTTTAACAAATCTTCCAATTGTTCTTTGAGTTCTTTTAGCTCAACAGGAGCCATAGGATAAGGTGGAATAGAAATTGGTCGTGTGTCTGGGACCAAATCAATACTGAACTCAATATCTCTTTCTGGCGGTAATCCAGGCAAATCTTCTGGGAACACATTTGGGAATTCATTAACCACATGAATGTCTTCTAACTTCTGTTTTTTCTTTTCTAAATCTTTAATAAAAGCTAGAAATCCCTGACATCCCTTTCGCAACATACGCCGGGCACTTAACATAGATATCATGTTGCAAGGTACATCACTTCGATCTCCTTGAAACACAAAATTACTCCTCCCCGGCATATTAAAAGAAATAACTTTGTCATGACAATTTATAGTAGCATGACAAGAAGATAGCCAGTCCATCCCTAAAATCACATCAAAATCTAACATATTGAGAACCATAAGATCTATCTCAGTTTTCGTGCCCCCAACAATTATTTTACAAGAACGATAACATGTTTTAACCATCAAAGTCTCTCTCATCGGTGTGGAAACCAAGAATGGTTCTTTAAGAGTAATCGAATCAAATGCAAATCTCTTGGCAAATAGGGGTGACACATATGAGTGAGTAGAACCGGGGTCAAACAAAATACGTGTAGCAAAAGTATTAATAGATAATATACCTGTAACTACAGCATTGGATGTTTGAGCATCCTGTCGGGTTAGAGCATATACTCTTGCATTTCCTCTGCCAGCAGCTTGTTTTCCACGGTCACCTTGGCCTCTTCCAGAACCTCTTCCCATACTACCCCCTATTGAAGGGGTTGGTGTTCGAGTAATAGAAGCAGAAATAGATTGCGTCGAGGTGGCAAAATAGACCCTTGACCTGGTCTTGTCATGAGCTGAGGGCACTCCCTTATAAAATGTCCTTTTTGTCTACAGTTAAAACAACCTGTACCAACAGTGTTTAACCTGCATTCTCCAAAGTGAAACTTTTCACATTCAGGACATTGAGATTTTTTCCTTCTACCTTGAGTACCTCATCTACTAGAAGAGCTAAAACCACCCCTGCTCTCTGAACGAGGCTTAGCCACACTGGCTGTAGAATAAGTTGACTTAGTAGGAGTGGCTGGAGTATTTTGTGATGCAGTAAAGGGTTTCAAAGTTCCTGAGTCTTCCCCTTGATCAAAAGATCTCCTATATCTAGCTTTCTTCTTTTGTCGATATTCTTCTTTATTCTTTGACCTCTTTTCCATCCTTCGGGCCACATCAACAGCTTCTGAGTACGAAGAGTAATCGTTCATATTGGAACCCACTTGATCATATAAGGCATCACGAAGTCCTTCCACAAACTTTTCTATTTTCTTCCTTTCAGAAGGAATGATTTCAGGGGCATATTCAGATAATTTAACAAACTGAGCTGAATACTGGTCAATAGTCATGGTTCCCTACCGTAGATACAGAAAATCCCTAGCCCTAGATGATCGTTCACTTGCCGGAAGAAATTCATCCATAACCAATCTGTAAAATTCTGTCCACATAACTAGCGGTGCGCCTTGAATTCTAGCTTTCTTCCAGTTCCTCCACCATTTACCAGCCCTACCCTTTAACTGAAAGGAAGTGAATTCTACCTTTTGAGTAGGAGAACACCCTATAGCATCACAGATTGCTTCACAATCTTCAAGGAAACATTGTGGGTCCTCTTTGGGATCTTCCCCCGAAAAAGTAGGAGGCCTCATTTTCTAGAATTCAGACATTTTTACCTCCCTTACATTACCTCATCCAGCTAACTGAGCTGGTGGTACAATTTCAGCTTCAACAATAGGAGGATCCACTGGCAGGTTAGCTTGTGCAGCTCGACCTCTCATTTCAGCCTCAAATCGGTCAATTCGTTCATTCATCAAATTAATCACATGTGCAATAGTTGCATTACCAATGTGAGCATTAGGTTCGACTCTCCTTGCTTGCTCACTAGTTGCGCCCTCAGTACTTTGAGCATGTAAACTATCACCACGGTTAGGATCATCTTGCACATGTACTGGTGGAATTATGGCCCTCCTTGGACTCATATGCTCATTATTATTAGAAGATCCTTCTGACATTGAACTGTCACAGATCTACACACATAACAAACAATTTTCAGACATAAACAAAATATCACTTACTAGCCCCACTGAAAAGTTATCTATAAAATGGCGTTATACTCTACAAGGTCTTTTATGGAACCTAATTCTATGGTCATACCGCGGCTCATGACAATAGGGAAGGGCCCACAAAGATCACTTTGCTCTGTACTCTATAGGGGACCTATAAAACCTATCATCTGATACCAAATTGTCACATCCCAAAAATTGAACATGTGAAAAGATACTACTCATTTGATAAAATTCTCAAACATACGTTATTTACATATATTCTGTAAGGTTTTACATTCAACCTTAATCATTCATTCCACATTACAGAATTATATTCATCTGATAAGCAAATATAGACATACATAGTCTGATATTTCTATCTCATCGCAAGCCTAGGAGACCTATAGAAAGTACAGAGCATTTCTAGTATCCACATTAATAAGTACTGGTATCCCACCAGACAGAAATAGAGAATAATCCCAAGGGGCTTCTAATCTTCAAACGGATACTCTTGTTCTTTGTTTTCTGTATCTGAAAAAAATAATCATAGGGAGTGTAAGTTTATTTAAAAACTCAGTAAGTAAATAACTGTACTATATAAAATATCAAAAGTACAAATACCACATTTACTCATATAATTAATTGTCTTATACATCGAGTAGTATGGGACTCTAACCCTTTCAAACTCATGAATAAGATTTCATAGATATACACCGAGTAGTATGGGACTATAACCCTTTCAAACTCATGAATAAGATTTCATAGGTATACACCGAGTAGTATGGGACTCTAACCCTTTCAAACTCGTGAATAAGATTTCTTAGATATACACCGAGTAGTATGGGACTTTAACCCTTTCAACTCGTGTATAGGATTCATAGATATGCACTGAGTAGTATGGGACTTTAACCCTTTCAAACTCGTGTATTAGATCCCGTAGATCTTTACTCATTAATAAGATAGTGAGAATTTATCACATAGTACAATTGTCATGAAATAAAATAATTTCTACATACTCTTATTTCTACCGATCATCATATACTCCCATATGAAAAATTGATTGCTTATTATCCAAATAATATTGTAAATGGGACTTATATTGTACTTTGACTAGTAATATCAAATTAGCTTAGCAAGGTTATTCACTCACCTTGATGTTTGTCCAAGTTTACCTTGTTCCACACTAGAATTTCTGTAGGAAAATTTCCTAGTAAAATATATTACAAGGAAACATAAGAAAGGAAACAAAATCATGAAAATACGCAAAATTTTCTGATTGCTACAGTAACGGTTCGCTACAGTGACGTTGACTGCTACAGTACCGTTGACTGCCGACACTACAGTACTGCTACAGTAACTCGAAAAAAATTTCTAGTCGCTACAGTAACTCGAGTTTTTGCAGAAATTTCTCACAAATTCATCCTTTCCTTTCTTGTTTCAAAATCAGAATTTCAACTCTTTTAACCGATTATAACTCAAATATAACTTCTAAAACAACTGAGATTCATGAATTATCATCAAAATCTTCAAGAACAAAACCTCCTCTAATCTTCCATATAAACTTAGATTTAAGGAAAATAATGAGATTAAAGCTTACCTTTGATCCTTACAAAGCTTTTGAACCGAACAAATAATCAAAATTCTGAAGATCAAGGAAAGGATTTGAGAAGAAGATGAAGAACTGAGAGAGAAAAATGGCACTGCTCCTTTTGCTTCGCTTCATAATCGAATTATGAGAAGTTACTATTAAAATTTTATTTTAAATATTTCTAATGGGTTATTGAATAACCCATGGGTATCCATAACCCAACATCCAAACCCATCCAGTCAATTTACAATAAATGGACTAATTGACCATTCTTAAACCACTTTTCCATGAATTTCACCATTCTTAGAATATATCCCACATGGTGCAAATATTTAGTCCAGTCATTTAACTCAATTTTCATAAATAATATTCAAAGAGAACAATTAAATATGAAAATTAAAAATGACCAAAATAAATAACTAAAGTAACGTTGTAAAATTCTAAAATACTCTTAGGCGAATTATATTTCAAAATTAACAGGTATTACATACATAGGAACAAAATTTAATACATAGTCACATTGGCGCAGCACAAAATTTAAAATTTACTAAAGAATTACATGGGCAACAATTTGTTAGTAGCAAAAAATAAGTGGATTAAAATTTAAATTAGTAGAGAAGATAAACCACCTAAAGTAAATGACCCTTAATTAGAAGGTAGTAGAAGATAAATTTCACTTATTCTACCACTTAATAAAATAGTCACAAACCCACATTATTTGCACACACACATATCCATACACGTACACATCGTAGCAAACAATGCATACTCTACCACGCACATAATCCATCTGCCTTACGTAGGTCTATGCTCTTATGGGGAAACTCACTCAAGGGCTACATCATCGAGGGTCTTCATTTTTGCGGACGTTCCGCTCAAGAGTGCCATCACTATAGCCACATCATCGGGGGTCTCTGTTCCTACAAACGTTTCGCTCAAAGTTTCTTTACTTGGGTATGCATCCCTGTTGTAATATCTGTAAATTTCTTGTTTCTTATCTTTTATTTCTTGGAATTATTGTGCATGGATTTGCCGATATTTATATTTCATGGTTCGTTTATTTCTTTTTAACCTACTTTGTGAACATCCTACTTGGCAATTGTATTTTTATTGGGTATTGTGATACTTATGTAAATTGTGAAGTTACATTTCTTATGTGTGGGAACAATTTCATGTTAAGGTATGACTTAGGAATTTATGCTAAGTTTGAAGAATGGAATAGAGAGGGACTAAGGAAGGGAAGCTAGATAACTAATTAAATCTGAAGGAAACTAGTGTGGTGGGCCCCACTTTTCTTGAACCTTTCTTTTTCCCCTATCCATATGGTGTGTGTGTATATGCTCCTTATTTCCCCCTCATCCTTTCTCTCTCACGTCTCCCTCTGTATGCTGACCGAAGATGTGGTTTTAGGAGAGGAGAACCTGATCTTGTTCAGTTAAGTGGGAGATTCAAGTAAGTATTAAATCTTTCCTTCCTTTTCTTCCTTTATTTTTTTTAAATCTCTAAACCTTGGGATGAGTGTTGTGTGTCTTCTTAAGTTATGAGTAGGAATAGGGCGTGGAGCCTAGGGGCACCCAGAAAACTTGCAAGGTAGAGAGCCTAGGGCGTGGAGCTGGAGGGCGCCACCCAGGTAGCCTCGGGCGCCTTGTACCTAGAAGTCCGAGTGACTGTAATTAAATTATGGTGCCATAGGCACCATCTCCTGAAACTTCTTCCTAGTTTCCTAAACCTAAAAAATCTTTGCCTTTTTATCCTAGGTGTTTCCGTTGTCATTCAATTGTCTCTTGTGCTTGCATCCCATCCACTATCATTCGAGCTCAGGTTAGGGAGCTAATGGTTAGAGCCACTATGATCGCCGAGTCGTCCAAAATTAGATTTATGGCAATTTGCAGTATAGTAGTCGTCCCAAGTCATTTCACTCTTAGAGCCTTGCTTCTAAATTGCCTAATTAATTGTTCTACGCTAATCTACTCTAATTACCTACTAATCTATACTAATCTATAACCTAATTACCACCAGGAAGTTTACATGATTAAGCATAAAACAGAATGTAAACAATAACAACTAAACAGAACAGAGACAGAAACAAAAAGCAAAATACAATAGAACACAGAAATGAAATGCAATCAGCAGTTATGGAATCTTTAGAATTGCAACTATGATCATTCTTGCCTTTTAATTAATTCTAGTTGCGTCTATCATTTGGTCATCAACTAAAATTCCTAGAAAATCTTTCAGAAGTGGATTACATTTAACCCCATGAAGCCCTAACCAAATCATGCTTGATAATTACAAAAGCAATCCATTTCTATTTTACTTGCTACACCAACTAGTGACAATAAGAGGACATCGTAGATTTAAGCATTTAAACCAGTGTTCATGTTCATAAAAATCCAACCAAATTAATACAAGCATAAAAATAGAGATAATAAACAAGAACAGAAATGAAATAGAAGAAATAACAAAAGAAAATTATTGATTAGGCTCTAAGAATTTAGATTATAACCTTAGTTCATCCATGGACTGATTACAAGTCTTTTAGCCTTCCATGGGGCCAAAATACACAGAGAGGGGGGAATAAGACCTATAAATTATAGAAGAAAAATGGAAGAAGACAACTCTTCAACCAGCTAAAATGGTGGTTCTGCAGTGCCTTTGTAGTTGCTAGAAGTGAGATGGATGAAATTTGCCTTCTTATTTGACTTTATAACAAGTCCCTTTCATTTCTGCTTTATGCCTTGTTATTGCTGTCTTCTGTTGCTTTTTCTGATGCTGTTATTTGCTGTCTTCTACAGCTATTTTCTGGTTGCTGCAAAAAGCCTTTCTGGTGCTGGTTGCTTTTGCTAGAAAGTACACAAATGTAGGCCCCAGTCAGTTCAGTTAACCCTAGTCAAAGCCTAATCAGCTGCCATATCATCAAATTTATCCATGTGGCATCTAAGTCAACAAAGTTTATTCTGCAATAATTAAATCTACAAATTAGACACAAGGATTAATGGATCTCTAATCAATTAAGCTCATAAAAATATAGAATTAAAACATATTAGTTCTTTAATTATTTTAGACCCAATAATTACCAAAATATGATATAATTGGAGAGTTGGCAATATGAAAATGGCAATAGGACTAGATAGGGACTAAATTGCATATAAAAATGCCCGATATTAGCTAACTATATTCACATGTTGAGAACAATGTACATATATGAAATCATGCTTAAGGATACATATATTGTGACTCTACTTTCACTGGTTAATCTTTACTGAAATAACTTTATGTTATGATAATAAGTAGGAGAGAGATAAGTTCTTTGTTAATAAAATTTTATGAAGGTGAAATTTCTTTTATTGTCCTGGAACGGTGGACAAATCTTAATTATTTTATTGTCCTAGAATGCTGGACAAATCTTAATTATTTTTATTATCCTAGAATGGTGGACAAATCATGATTATTTTTATTATTCTAAAATGGTAGATAAATCTCAATTATTTTATTGTCCTAGAACGGTGGACAAACCTCAATTACTTTTATTGTCTTGAAACGGTGGACATCGTTTATATAAGTGAACTAATACTATGAATGTACTAAATCATTTATTTTTGCATAATGGTTAAACCGCATAGGGATGATTAGTCTTGGTAGATATTTTTATTGAGATTGTTATTATGTATGCCAATGTGTGTATATCTAATCCCTCAATCTTGAATAGTTGGGATTGTTGGTAAATATCTACATAGCCATGGTGATCTTCCCTTGATGGGAAGTAAGTGGTAAGTTCATTTTTGTGTTTATCTCACTGAGTTAATTACTCACTCCCTATGTGTGTCCTTTTGTAGATTATGTGGTTGCCGGCGAGTCCCTGCAAGAGGAGTAGTAGAGTCTCATATCACCGCATCTTGCTGATCATTGGTGAATTTTCTTTGGATTATTTTGGGGTTTATGTTTCACTCTGTGGTTGTTCGGACTCGTAGGTCTTGCATGAGCATTATTTTGGCCGATGTATTCTTTTGTAATCAAGATTCTTGATTTGATTATATTTTGATTCTTTCCTCACCTTGTTTGTGATTAGGAGGAAAGCTTGGAAACATAAGTTGTTATGGCTATCATACTATTCGAGACGATTGTTATTTAATGAAATTTTATGTAATTATTGCTTGGTGTTGTGAGATTATAGGCTTACGGTCTTGGGACGGATCCTTGACCGTGCCGGTCACTTATCCAAAATTGGGTCGTGACACTCGTAGTTCTATTTCTCAAGGCTTCGTCAACGCGGGTATGCATTTTTATAGATTCATCACCAAGAACCTGTCACGTGGATCTCTATTTCCATGGACTACTCCTTTTCCCAAAACATGTACACACATCACAAACAATATTAATAACGACTACCCCAATTCATGATAGCTCTAATTCCCAACTTGAATTTTTAATCATGGGCACACCATTGGCAAGTCGCTCGTTGAGGAGGACTTTATAGCCTTTCTCGGCGTCCTCAACTCGAGCCTCACTTTGCCGACCCACACATGCTCACAAACAATTACACATGCCAAAATAATTGCCATTTGAATAATTTATCAAAAGCAATAAATTATCATTGTGTACTTCAGTATTTCACATTTGGTATTCAATGGAAATAGTAGCACCTATATCGTTTTCATTTATGTCTCATAACTTCTAATCATTGAAAATATGTATGCTAGACATATTATCATTCAATCATGTAATTATATTTTATATAGTTCTAAGAAACAAAATTCCTATGAAATAAAGCAATTGAGTTAAGGCCAGATCTCTCACCTGGAATTTGAGCCTTTCCAATCCTCTCAAGATGCCCCGACCAAGCCTCGAATCATCACAAAACCTACGGGACATTAAACCATGTATTTTAACACTCAAATTCCTAAAGAAAAACTAAGCTTAAGCTATGGCGCCAGCCTTCCATTGCCTTCCCCCTTTGTCTCAGTCGTGGGTACCCCCTTCACACACCCACCACAATTAGGTGGTGGCGCTAGCACCTCCTTACCTAAATCCCTTATGTTGTTGTAGCGCCTACCACTGTTCATGAGCAAAAACCCTTGATTTTTGCTCTCTTTCACTCAAATCTTCATCATTTCTGTTGATTCTTTACTTAGCTTTTCGTTATGGATGTTTTGACACCAAAATTCCCGAATAATTCCAATAATTAAGACCTAAATTAATGAATTTCCTCTCAAGAACTCTAACTTTCCTTTATGTGTTTCATTCCTTCAATCTCATCTCTAATCTTGTTTCTCCTACCAATTCTTGCTTTTACTTTCTTCATCAATCATCAAGGATAATACCTAAACACCCCAAGCTCTAGATTCCACAAACCAACTCATTTCCTACCCAAAAGTTCATAAATCCAAAAATAGGAGAGAAATTGGGAAAGTGGAATACCTATCTTAATTCCTTGCTTTTCTGGTGGTGGTTGGTTGCCAGAGGCCTGCTCTACCTCTGGAGAATAGTTGCTGGAAGCTTAGGTGTTGAATTTTGAGGGGAGGGAATGGTGGGAGATGGAGAGAAATATAAGGGAGGAGAAAGGTAAGGGGGAGTGAGGGAGAGAAATGAGGTGGAAGGGGTGTGACCCCTTATATATACCCCTATGTTGAAATTACTATTTTGCCCTCTAGTCAACCCTCAGTTAACATCAGTAATGGCAAACCTGTAATTTCTCCCATTCATTTATTCCTCATACTCTAGGTACCTATAATTTTCTTTATTACATTTTAGTTCCTCCTTAGACTTAGAAATCATCTGAACCCCATTTATGCCACTTGTATCTCTTCCCAGTCCATAGTCATTAATTACTCTCTCTGAAGTGCCACATCTAACCTCACATTTCATACTAAGAAACCAAAAAAATTTCTCCCCATATCCGAATTATTCCTTAAAATCCATCTAGACTAACTCCTAAAAACCGTAGGTGTTACAATACTCCCTCTTTAAAGAAATTCGGTCCTCGAATTTCAACAACTTTTAAGAACTTACTCGTCCCAAACATCTTTCTTGTGTGTCGATAACTATCTCATGGACCGAATTTTAATATTTGAAAAGGCTTTTGAAAAAAAAAAGTCACCACTGAAACTTTCCGTGGTGACCCAAAAGGTTCCTATTTATTTTTTCATTTTTTTATAATTTTAATATTTGAAAAAAAAATTTAGTGGCAACTTAAAAGTCGCTACTGAATACCTTTCAGTGGCGACTTTCCTTAAGTCGCCACTGAAAGTCTCACTTTCAATGGCGACTTTTTCTGTTGCCACCGAATGTCAAACTTTCAATGGCGACTTTTTTTTCACCACTAAAAGTGTGACTTTTAATGACAACTCTTTTAGTCATCATTGAGAGTCAATTTTTTTTGTAGTGAAAATATTAAACAAATAAAAAACGATATAAAGTAATAAATAATAATGCATAATGTGTACAAAATTAACAATCATTCTAGAAACCTCATTCTACTCAAAACTAAACTAAAATTTTCAAATAAATCAAATTTAACTAAAATCAAATCCTAATTCAAACTAACCCTAGATTCATTTTAAGATAACTAACAAATAAATAAGTGAATAACTAAATCTAAACCTGTCACGTCCCAAAATCTGAGCACGTGACCGGCACGGAAAGTAAATTTCATTTCACCTCCGTAAGCCTAACTTTCTCTTAAGCATCATACCATTCTTTTTCATGCAACCAAACCGAGTTCTCTATACACACTACAGTCATTCACATTACATCACTGAATGAACCTACCCGATTACAGAGGTTTCTAGATTTATACAACTTAGAATAAAACTTAACTATTATACCTTTATCCTGAACAAATGAAAAGGTAATCATGGGCTAAGGATCTATAATTCCTTGTACAGATATTTACCTTCAGTTGTCAACTCTGAAAAAAATGTTAATAAGAGGGGTATGAGCAAACCACGCGCCCAGTGAGCAGATAACACAATACTATGACAAAAAAAATATCATGCATCATAATGATAACATGCAGCAATCATACGTAATCGATCATAATATAATATAATATAATTCATAATACTTCACAACAATATCCCAATAAATCAAATACATTTCAACATAATTCAAATAATTCACAACAGCAAACAGTGAAATCAATTTCACACATTTCTCATATCAACCGGGTCGTCCAGGATACCTCTGGATCGTTGCCCGCGGCCCCCGTTGCATCCACCCTTATCGCTCCATGTATATTCTCTACCCTTATAGCTTCACATAGATTTCTCCATGGGGTGCACCACCATGCCTTTCCTTTCTAGTCAAACACAATCACAATCACATCTAAGAGCATCCTCAATCATAATCATGAGCCACATACACAATTCAGTCATTTACAATTCAAGTCACAACATAATCAATATTGTTCCAGCAACATAGCATGTATACAACATAACCCATAATATAGATCAATTATTCAACAATAACATACTTCAACTATCCGCATATGGATGAACTCAATAATCAAAGTATAACACATTTCAACTCAGTTTACATGCCAATCACAATCCATCATATAACCTCCATTCATGAAGAAATAAGAATCACCAGGCAAGTTCCACAATTGTTTATGTCTCATCGTCCCCTTCAAGCACAATATAATTTAAACACATAAATATATATATATATATATATATATATATATATATATATATATATATATATATATGTCATCATCCTCTTCAAACTTGGATATACAACATATTTTCACTATGACGCATAAAGTCCATAACAAAGATATTTAATCATAGCAAGTATTAACCCACTCACCTGGATTTCACGCTCTTGGCACTCCCACCTTGCACTTTGACCATTCCTATTGTAACTAGATAAAAACCATCAGGGTTACGAAATAGAGAAATTCCTTACCACTACTCCTGACCTTCATCAACTTCTCAAATCATAACTCCTAATTGGTAATGAATATCTAAATGAAACTTATACCATTGGAAACTAGACTTAAAGAGCTTTCCAACGATATAAATTTTGCCCAAAACGGAGTGCGGATGAAGAAGTTATGGCCGATTGAAAATAAGTTAAGGTTTCCCGGCACACTTGGCGCCTGGGCGCCAACCCATGCCTGGCGCCTGGGCGCCAATCCTTTCTTCTCCACACCTAACCTTGGCGCCTGGGCGCCACGATCGCGACCCTTCGCGATTTCTCTCGGATTTGGCCTAAATTTGGCCAAATCTTCATCGTTTTCCATGATTTCTTCCATGGGATCTCACCCTTAATGTCTAAGGAGCATTTAGACACCAAAAGCACCAATTTTAATCGAGAAACGAAGCCGGAATCTCGATTTTTACCTCAAACACTCTTAAAACTAGAAAATAGGAAAAACTTAAGAAATAGAAATTTCTACCTCAATTCCTTGCTTTCCCTACGTTGCTTGGCTCCTAGAGGCTCGCCCCGTAGCCTGAGATCCGCCCTTCAAAGTCCGGTTGTGGAGTTGGAGTGTAGAGAGAGAAGAAAGAGAGAAAGAGAGGAGAGAAGGTGAAGAAAGAGAGAGGAAAGGAGAAAATGAGGAAAAAGAGGTGAGGCCACCTATATACTCGCCCGGGGTGAAATTATCATTTGCTCTCCAATTGACCCTTAGTCAAGACTAGCAAAAGCAAATTCATAAAATCTCACCTCAGGTGTTTCTAAATCCTAGGTGCCCCACAGATTTCCTTATTTCACTTTAGTCCCTCTCAATGTCTCAAACTCCACTTTAACCTCGAATCCATCATCCTTTCGGTACCGGACTCATAACGCATTCCTATAAGCTCATTCTTCTTCTCGGGTTCCTATTTGGTCATTTCTCAAAAGTCCTCTATACTTTCTTTTCTTTTCACATTAGTCCTTGAGAATTTGTAAAAATTTCTAAAATTAAAATTTTGAAATTTCTATTCCCAAATTTCCTTCACTAATTCAAAAAGAACATTTTTCATGTAATTAAATTTTTCAATAAACTTCAAATAGATTTTAAATATTCATGTAAATTCTTGGGATATTACAAAACCTTTCTTAAACCTAATCCAATAACCTGAACTTAACACTAAACCTAATTCAAAGGAAAAGAGAACCCCACAGAAAAAAGAAAAGCCATCTCTTTCAAGCTCTATCTCTTCTATACATACTTCAAGTTGCCGCCACACCTCTTTCCAAATTAAAACTGCTACACCTCTTCTACACATACACCTAAGCACCTTAACTCCATTTTCATGCATATACACCATCACGCCATTTCTATATTTGTATACCTACATACATACCATCACACCATCTCTATATTTTTACACCTACACACACACACACCATCAAGCCATCTCTATTTGTCCTCACCAAATGTACACCCACACACTCCCAAGCTCCCAAATCATGTCTCTCTCTCTCTCTTCCTCTCTCATTCAATTCATCTCTATTCAGTAACCAAGAACAATAGTCTTCACATTAATTTGGATCACTCTACACATTGAAGTACACCTTCGACACTCTTCGAATACGATAAGAACAGGAACCATGAATCTAGCTGCTCACCTTCAGACGTAAATTCGAAAAGTCATAATTAAATACTTAGCATTGGAATCAAGTCCCTTTTATTTTTTTACTAATGGATCAACTCAAGCCCGCACAATGAAAATGGAAATAAGCAACCTAATAGTATAAAACTAAACATATTTACCAACATAATTAAATAGCATGTGAATTGGGCCAAATATGTAATTTTCTTTTTCCTGCACTTTCCATTTTTGCTTGCCTTAAATATGTAATTTTCTTTTCAAGTCCGCACATTAATCTAACGGGAGAGATGAGATATTTCTTTAGAGATTCACTTGATATCATTCCTTTTTACTATCATTGATCTTGCTAATAACACCTTTGTTGAATCTGTTAGCATTGGAATCAAGACCCTTCTATTTTGTATTAATGGATCAACTCTAGCCTACACAATGAAAATGAAAATAATCAGCCCAGTAGTATATAACTGAAGTTATGAACCAACATAATTGAATAGTATGTGCATTGGACTAAATATGTAATTTTCTTTTTTTTTCCTGCACTTTCCATTTTGGCTTGCCTTAACTATGTAATTTTCTTTTCAAGTCAGCACATTAATCTAACAAGAGAGATAAGATATTTCTTTAGAGATTCACTTGATATCATTCTTTTTCAGTGTTATCCTTAATCTTGCTAATAACTCCTTTGTTGAATCTTTTAGCATTGTTCTATTTTTGATTAATGGATGAACTCTAGCCCACACAATGAAAATGAAAATAAGTAGCCCAACAGTATAAAACTGAAGTTATGAACCAACATAATTAAATAGCTCTTGCATTAGGCGAAA